>OU343217.1:161351830-162831211 GCA_910596185.1 Chrysanthemum makinoi | reverse complement strand
TATAAATACTCTACCTCCCAGGTAGAGAGTTAGAACTCATAATAATATTTTCACTTTCTCTCACTAAGTTCCCAAACCTCTAAATATTTCTCTCTCTAAAACCTCATCTTATGCGCTATATTACATTATGGTTTAATGTGTTTTGTGATACCAATAATATTTACAAATGTGATTCTCTTTCTCATTCCTATTTTGAAGTCCAAGACTGTTAAAAGTGTTGTCTCCAAGCTTCTTTTTCTTTGGCTTCTTCCTATTTCATTTGGCAAGAACGAAACAACAGGATTTTCAAGCAACAAAGAAGATCGGAAGTTCAAGTTATTGATATTATCAAGTCTATAGTTCGGGTTAAGCTTCTAACATGCAAATTTCAAGAAGACGTCGAATACTAGAGACCGGATGCAGGTTTGGCAGCTGCCTCTTTCTCTGTTACATTCCTAATGGTGGGTTCCAGTTATTTTGAAGATTCTTGTACTGGAGGTTGGCGTGATAGAGGTGTTTCGTTGGCTTATGCTTTTGGAGGTGCGTGGTTTGTCGTTGGAGATCGGTGAGTGATGTACTCTTTTCCCTACTCCAAGGTTTTCCCATTGGGTTTTACTTGGAAAGGGTTTTAAGGAAACGACTCATGATTCATGAATCTCCATCGAAGAGGTGGCCTGATATGTGTAGTCATACATGTGTTCTTAGATGGATGTTACGGTTGGTGTTTTTAGCTTTTGTAACGCTTAGTGGCCCGTCACTACGATTTCCATTGGTTGTTCAAGCAGCTTGGAGTTAATGTGGCACATCCCACATTCCATTATACTTATTTGGTTAATTTTAATATATTTTATCGGGGTGAATCCCTTTTACCCAAAAAAGAGACCATTGGAGATGTTGGCCATAAAGATGGTATGTCTTTGGTTCATCATCAACATCATAGTCAAATGCATCACACGCAACTTGAAAGACATTGGGATTGTTACATACACCATGCAATCGGTTGTTCATCCACATCCGCATCATAAGTTTTGGCATTTCCTTAAGCAAGAAAAAACAACTCTTCCTCATCCAACACTGCTCCATTATCTTGAGAAAGCACCAATAGCACATCTTATCCACTGAAGTACTCTACATTATGTGGACGTTTTGGTTGACTGCAGTTCCTAGCAATGTGTCCTTCCCCTACACAATTGTAGCACTTGATTGGCTTCCCTTGACCTTGAGCCATGATCCTTCCTCAATTCTGATTACCCACATAACCAGTTCTAGCTCCTACATTCCCATAACCAGTTCCAACACCTACATTCCCTTGTTCATTATGTGGAAGATAAACATTTTGCCTTCCTTGCACGTTTTGCACTACAACCCTTCTATCTTTAACAGTATCATGAAGATTAGATGCAGTTCTGAGATGATTGTTGGTGTGGGGACTGAGGTTTAATTTTTGCTTAAGCATAAGGGCCAGTTGATTTGCAAAGTGTTCTATGAACATGTCCGATGGCTTATAACCTGAATCCGAAATAAGTTTGTGATTATGATCCCCAGTAGGTATGACTTGTGATGCTTTGGTACTTATCCCCACATTTGTGAAGAATGCAGTTGAATCATTCGAAGAGCTTGCAGTAGTAGCATTAGTATTATTCAAAGGCAGCATGCTTCTCATGTTGGAGTAAGTGAGCATACAGTTGCTCATAATTGGTGTTCCTCAGTCCTTTGTTTAGTTTGACAGCAGTGACAAATTTGTGCTGGATATTGGCATTGTCATTTTGATATTCCTCATATCATTCACAAGCTTGTGGAATCTCACATGATATTTAGTGACACTTTCCCTTGGGTTCATTTTAAAGTTCTCAAAGTCATCATACAACTGATATTTTCTATCTTCCTTAGTCAGTTCTGAACCAGAGAGAAGCATCTTGACATTATCCCAGACTACCTTGATCAGCTTGTAAATGTCTTTTGGCAAACCTTGAAGTGTGATGTTTGAGGCTCTAATGTTAGCATCATATCTCTTCTTATCCTTATCATCAAGCTCATCATACATTCTTGGTCTATCCAACCCTAACACAACATTTCCATCAGCTGCAATTTCGAGAATATCCCTGGTGGTTCCAATTTGAAATGGTCCTTCATCAATTGACTTAAGGATGTTAACACCATTCTCTTTTCCGAAACAATATAGTCTGATTCTTTGTGCCCAAGAGTCATAGTCAGTTTTTTTGGGTAAAAGGGCTTCACCCTAGTCAGTTCGATCAAGCATAGGAGGATGAGTATCCGATCCTGCAGCTTGAACGTCATCAGCAACGGAAGAAGTGATTGTAGACATGATTCATAAGTACACGGGATTTTACTACTCTTTGATTAAACCGGGAAATAGATTCTTTCATGGGATTTTACTAAATCAAAAGAAAACCGTAAAACTTATCACAAAGAAATGACAAATTTCAACAGACAAGTCGCAGAGTTAACAAACCGCTTCAGTCAAATCGCAGTATAAACAAACTGCTTCATTCAAATTGCAAACAGAGACAAAAACGCTCAAACCGCCAGATTAAAAGTTGTTTAACATAAACCGCCAGTCAAATCGCTTAACTCAAACCGCTAGAGTCTTCATTTGGATTACAAACCGCTTAGAGCCAAGTCGTAGTATCAAATTGCTTAAAGATAAGTCGCTTAACCAAACCGCTTATTTTGACAAACCTCAAGGGGACACAAGTACATCCACTACTTGTCCTTTTGTCTCTTTGCCTTGTTTGATCAAACGGCAATGATTATCAAACCAGCACAAAGAAAAAATAAACTTTTGCCAAACAATACAGACCACAGCGAGAATGAAATCAAACCGCTTTATCAACAAGTCAAATCGCTTCCTAGATTAGATCAAATCACATCCGAATGACATCAAACCGCATACAAGAATGTAGTCCGAGACACAAACCGCTTAAATGAACCACTTTTAAAACCAATATTTTCCAATCCAAAACACTACAACCAAGATGAATCAAGCCTTCCAAACCAAAACCTAAACACTTCGGATGATTCTAAACATAAAACTATGATCAAAATTCAAACTTAAACTCTAAAAATGATCAAAATGATGAAAACTATTCAAAACTCATTCAAACTCAAAACCTTATCAATCGGTTTTCATCAATATCCCAACGTATTTTCTCTCTCTAGGTGGTGATTCAAACTCTAACTATTATCAATCGGTTTTCATCAAAATCGTCCCTAATTCAATTGATCCCTGAGTTCACTATTCTAGTGATTAAGCTTTGTGTTTATCACTGGTTTATGGTGCTTGTTTATTTTGATTAAGGACGAATTTGGTGCATCATTCTTAGGGTATTAATTCGCCAGCTTTAGTCGATCTCCTAAACCTCATAATCACAATCGATTTTATCCATCAATTCTTCCATAAAACCTTATGTTCGTGCATCAATATTTATTAATTAGATTTACAAGGAATTAGTTTTGTTAGGATTCTTTGTTTAGGGTTATGGGATTGAATTACATTATCCCTAATCATTTTTTAGGGTATTATTTGGCAAGTGTGTTTATTGATTATCTTAGTCGGTTTATGATTGATCTTTCATTGATATATTTATTGATTGGTGGTTTGGTTGTGATTGATTCTTCAACGGAACTATAACTCTTTTAGAGTTTGGTTATTTTATTAAATTAATGGAACTACTTTCATTTTTGCTCCTAGGGCTTGTTTTGTCGTGGAACTATTCTGCTTTTTGCTTGGTTGTGGGTATACGAGAGAGATGGAACAAGGTTTTCTCAACAAATCGAACAAGAATTCATTGGTGAAAGATGGTAATGTTGGTTCAGTGTTGAGTGGTTTGGCTAAAAGGGTAAAGAACATTGATGGTAAAATTTTGGGTAAAGATGGAAAATCGTTGAAGCCATATCGTTGTGTGAAAGACAAAAGTGGTATCAAATATTTTGGCTGATGATGTTGCTGTTGTTATGGGTAACATGAAGTATGATGTTGAGGTGGGGTGTTCGACATCCACTTCAGCTGGTTGTGTTAATAACCATGATCTTTGTTGTGTCTGAGTAAAAGTGATATACCTATTTAGGTGGGTTCAAAAGTCATGGGAGATCTTTGCTATTTCTTTGGCTAATGTTGTGTTCTGCTTGATTTGAGTGGAATTAGTGGTGCGTTTGGAGAATTCACTATATGGTTATTTTGTTGGACAAAGTCATGCGTTCCCAGTTGTCCAAAACTTTGTTCGTAACGTTTGGAGTAAGTATGGGTTTATGCATGTCATGATACATCAGGGGTTCTTTATTTTTTAGTTTTCAACTAAGGAATGTATGGACAATGTCCTTAATCAAGGTCATTGGCGAAGCACGTCAGTCCCATTAATTCTCAACGTTTGGAATCCTATGTTGGAATCACTCCTAAACCTTAATTCAAGTGTTAGTGATTCATATGTAATAGATAGCTTAATATGGCCTTTATGTTAGTAATTAGCCTTAGGCTTATGTAGAAGGCCCATAAGCCTAGGCCCAATCCCATTAAGGAAAGGAAGGGACTGGGAGTGTTGCCCTAGCTCCCTCTCCTATAAATACCTTGTAATAACCCTCACTTGAGGGTTGGTTGTTCAATTCATTTCACTTTCTCACTCTACGCATAACCATTCTATATTCATACGTGTGTGTGTGTGTGTGTTATTGTTCAACCGATCATTCTCTCTTCTTTTTCTCTTCTATTGATGCTTGTGTTACTAATATGGGAACCTAACAGTGGTATCAGAGCCAAATAGTTGGGTGAACGTATTGCTTTTGAAGTAAGTTTTGGTCTTCTGGCGTAAAGCATATGGTTCAAACTTTGGTTCGCTTAAAACCTATTTTTCACTTTTCAATCCAGATTCTTGTACTTTCTTATTTAAGGTGTTAAAATAGCTGACTTTTTGGAAAAAGTTTCAAACTTCTGGCGTGGATCATTGTTTTCAAGCTTGGTTTTATTCATTGGGTTTCTTTCTACGCGCAAAAGTGTTTTTGGAGCTTTGGATCATCAAGTTTTTACTTTGTGTTATTTTTGTTGATATTGAAGCTATCTCATCACAACAATGCGGTTTGGAAACATGGGTTTGGAAATCACTTTTTGGCTATTTTCTACAGCTTAAGTAAAACCCTAAACTTACGGCGTAGCGTTCCTTGTTTTGATCTTGGGTTTTGTGGATTACCGATGTTTTTCTTGCTTGGATAAGCACGAAAATACCGACTTTGGATATCTTTTGCCTTTGTGATATGTAAAGATCATTAGAGATAAAAAACCTAAAATTACGCATAAGCTTAAGCTTCGCGCAGAATTTTTCGCATAAGATTCATCTTACGCAAGCTATGTCTTAACGATAAGGTAATCCTCGCCTAAGTTTCCTCTTCACAACTTTCGTTTTTGCGCTAACTTTAGAGTTTTCTCATCTCTTACGTAACTATTTAACATTACAGCATTTTGGTGTTTTTACATAAGTGGTACTTTGCTCTTACTGTGATTTCTCGCTAAGGATAATTCATCAACAACGGTTCATTCGACTACAAAGATCCATTTAACAACACAAGTTTTCAACATTTCACAACCACCATACTCTAACTACTTTCCTTACATTTATAATCAACAACAACAACAACAACTAAGTCCACAACATCAACAATTTAATCATCAACAACAAATTTATCAACAACAATTTAATCAACAACATACTCCATAACTTGCAGCAATTCCACAACCTCAAATGGTTCAACCACCACCAAGTCTATAAGTACAACCCTACATAAACGATTTCAATCAACATCCATCAAGGAACACTATGAAGGAACCGACTTGGTTTGCAAAGATGTGTGAAGCTTTAGCGTAACAATCAATTCATGAGGCTGTATCACTTGATAGACCTCCAATGCTCACTCCAGGAAACTACGATCAATGGGTGATTAGGTTCTTTAGGTTTTGTGATCTGAAGAAGCCACATGGAAAGTTCTTAAAGAAGTTTTTCATGGAAGGTCCATTTCAGATGCCTACTATCGTTACAGGAGATCAAATCTTGTTCCACGAGATGATCAATCAAACATTTCTTACATTTGCTGGCTATGCGGAGATGAACTTCTTCACTACGAAGCTGATGAGCTTGCAATGCAATATATCCTTTTAGGATTACCAAACCCAATTCTTGAAGTGTTGATGCTCAAAGGCTGCAAAGCGATGTGGAACATATTCATCTACTTATGGAAGGGCGCACTCAATCAGGAGGATATGGAATCCAAAATTTACTTGGCTTATGAACACTTCATGATTGAACACGGAGAGACACTAGAGTCTTATCATCATCGATTCTCGGACATCATAAATGATTTGGATAAACACAACATCATCATGCCAAGAATTGCAGTTAATACTAAGTTCTGAGTAGTCTTGGTTAGAATGGGAGAAGTATGTAATTTTTCACCGTCAAGCGAAGAATATGCATCATGCTACATATGGATTGTTGTACGATTACTTGAAGCCTCATCAAAAGGAAGTTGATAAGGAAAGGATTATCCGTGCTCAAACTGTTTCACCTTCACTTCCGGATAATCAACAACTTGCTTTGTGGGCTCAAACTAGTTATCCTCCTCAACGGCAACTCAACTAACGCCACAATCACACCATATAATCCTTCACAGCAACAATCTCAACAAACTCAATTGGTTCCATACAACAAAAACAATGATCAAGCATTTGTCAGTGAAGCTAATAGGACTCCGATCGTTCGATGCCTTGCAACAAGGATTTGTTATGATTGCTAAAGCTTTTGGCCATTATACAAACAAATCCAACAATCGTATTCGTTCCTCATCTAACACAAGGAATCAGGTTGTTGTGAACAATGGACGAGTTGAAGTTAGAATGATGGTTATGGTCGTCCGGATGGGCAATGGTCAAGGGTCTAATGCTATGGGTAGGAATAACAACAGGCTCAAGTGGTTGAGCAGGGGAAATGCTCAAAATGGGTTGAATGGTCTTGATGCTACAAGCTATGATGCGAAGGGACACTGGCTAATGCATGTCCAAAGCAGGACTAGGGGCGTGCTTATCACAAGGGCTCTACTTTTGGCTCTTAAGGATGAAGGTGGTGGAACTCTCACGGAACAAACGAGCTTTATGGCGGATCTGGACTTCGGATGATGATATGGAGGATTTGCATACCAATTTAGCAGTTATGTTGATGGATAATATGAATGAGCTACATAGGTACACGAGGCCCAATGTATGATGCGATAAACTTCTCAGGTACTAGAACAAACCATATTTATCTCGATATAATATCTCGCCAACATCTAAATCCGGCAAGGCTCGGCATGTTCAAAATGAGTCATCTACATCTCATTCGCGATTCTCAACTAGACCGTAGTTACATTTGACGATCAAGATGACCTTACGGTTTCCTTTGATAATCAAATTGACTCCGTAGTTATACTTGAGGATCTGAATAATGATCATGTTGTGACTCACGTTGAACCGCCGAACTTTTCCTAGTCGGATGTTGATCTGTTACTTAAAGACCAACAAACCTAATGGAAGAATGTCGTTGAATCATCGGCAATTAAAAGTAAAATGCCTTTGTTAACCAAGGATCTTGAATGTTTAAAACGCTCAAATTTTTCAAAACTCAAAGAAAACCGTGCAAAAGGTTTTGAAGCGCTTTCTAAATCTCATCAAAGCGAACAATATTTAGAGCGACGGATCGTGATCTAGCAGCAGAAGAATGCTTTGTTGTGCGAAATAGAACAACTGAAACATGAACATAAGCGACAAATTAACGCTCTTACCTTGGAATATCAAAAGCTAAAGGTAGTTGTTAAATTGTCAAAACAGTTCTCTGCATACAAAAGCATTCAGACGAATAGATGATACATCTTAAAGAAATTATAAACTTTCAAAACAAACTTAAAGAGTTTCGAAATGTTGTTTACAAACATGGTAAATCAGTCACAGCTATTCAAAAGTTTACTTTAAAACCCAATCCAGATGGATATGGACCGAATCTTGCTTGATTACAAACCTAAGCTTTCAACCAAAGCATTCAAACCAAATCTGAAGTTTCGGTGCAGAATATAAAATTGATGATTATGTTTGAGTGTTCTTGAATATCATCGTCAAGAGGAATTAGATGCAGAAAACGAGAGTCGATCAAAATTAGAAAATGTTGTTTACAACAAACCATTTAACTATTCAAAAGCGGTCACTTTCGTCACATCAACGGATTCTTCTAACACACCAAGAATTATCACAAAAACGTCTGAGTCTTCTAATGTTAATCCCCAACCAAATTATGCACAAATTTATGGTCCTTTACCTTCCATCGGTGAAGTAAATTCAAAACCTGAAAATCATAAAATTCTTAGATATTTTGACCTTTTCATGACTGATCTCAAACTTTTAGAACATGAGATTGAATTTCATTCTGAAATTAAAGTTGAACATTTTCAATCGCCTCTGGCGCGAGAGCAAAGAGACATTTTTCAAAAAAGACTTTTACCTAATGTTAAAAATTTGAAAAATTGTGCATTGTATTGGGAACGGGATTTTCATAAGGAACTTGGATTGATGAAAGTCATTTTCAAGAAAACAGAAACATCTATTTCTAACACAAAACATAAAAAGAAAATGTTACGAAAAGATGTTGGTCGACTCTTGGAAGATGTTATCTGTGCTGATGTCTATAATGCTGTGTTATTGTATTCTTTGCCATATGCATCTGATTATATCTCTGCTGATTCTGTTGATACTGTTGAAATTGTTGAGAATACTTATAATGTGCTTCAGATCGAGTCTTTAAAAGTTGAAAATGAACGATTGTCAAACGAACTTTCCAAAGCAAAACGTCGTCTTAATTGGTGTCAAAACGATATTCACGATCAACAACTTACTTTTCAAAACAAAATCGCCCAGTTGCGTACAAAATCTTCTGATCCTAAAATTGAGCAACTGGATGACCAAAACGTGTCTTTCAAGTGTCAAATCTTAAAATATGAACAAGAACTTGCAAAAGTTAAACAGGAATATGGTGTCATATTTGATTTACTCAAACAGACTCGTGATGAAGCATCAAATGAACTTGATCATTATCTTGCATACACTAAAGAAGTCATGAACTTTTCTGGAAATCTTCGTTCTGAAAATCAAGAGCTGGTTCACACTATCTTTAAATTAAGGGAACTGTTAGGAAAGTATGAACAAGTTCAGCCTAGCATCATTAAGAGAATTTCACCTGTAACACTTAGCAAACGTGAACCCAGAATACCTACTGACAAAACACAAGTTCCTAATGTGCTTCCCTCTACTGAAACAGGAATAGTTGCCTCTTTTTCAAACGTCCGCACTTCACAGCCTAGGAGCAATACAAGGAAGAATAGGAAGTTGCGACCTAAGAAAAGACAAATAAAGAATGATGAAGTAGAAGAACACCGTAGTACTTTGAATAAGACTCCAGTTGCACCCACTTTAGATATTGCGTCTAGCAAATGTAATGGAAAAAGTGTTGTAACAAATGCTAAACCTTTAAGTACTTTTGATCTTCAGTCTGATGCTTATTGTGTTATTTATCGTAAAAGTATGCTTTCTGATTGTCATGACAAATGTGTTGCTAGAGCTATCTTGTCTCGTTTAAGGAATCCTAAGAATCGAAAAATACCTCTAGGCCCACTAATGCTTCTAAGTATGTGCTTGGTAAACCGCCCTCTTTAGATTCTAAGAAACATTGATGTCCCTGCAGTTCGGTAGTATCACCTCCAAGGAATTTAGTACCACCTAGTGCATTCACTAAGACTAAAGCTAAGACTAGTTGGAGATGGCGGAAATGGATACATAATACACTAGGATTTAAATGGATACCTAAAATCATTGATGTGTGTGTATTTCTACTATAGCTGGCGAGGAACCCTCTAACTCATCGGGGTTCCACATCTACTTCTATTCCATCATTGTGCGTATTGTGTAATGCACGGTGATCTGAGATCATCCTTTGGATAGTTGATAGCGGATGTTCCCGACACATGACAGGCAATCTTAAACTGTTATCAAACTTTATTGCAAAGTTCATTGGCACTGTCAGATTCGAGAAAGATCACTTCGCAGCTATCATGGGCTACGGAGACTATATCAATGGTAATATCGAAACTAGCAGGGTTTATTATGTGGAAGTCCTCGGTCACAATCTCTTTTCAGTCGGTCAATTCTGTGATGGAGATTTGGAAGTTGCTTTTAGGGAGAAAACTTGTTTCATTCATGATCTACAAGGAAACGATCTTATGTCTAGCTCTCGCAATTCTAGTCTATACACAATCTCAATGCAAGACATGGTTGCTTCATCTCCCATCTGTCTACTCTCAAAGGCTACATCTACAAAATCTTGGCTATGGCACCGTCGTCTCTCACATCTAAACTTTCAAACCATAACCAACCTTGCTCGACACAAACTTGTTTAAGGTCTCCCGTGATTCCGGTATTCTAAAGATCACCTATGCTCAGCTTGTGAACAAGGGAAAAGCACTCGTGCTCATTTTCCTTCAAAGGTGGAACACAGCTCTCAGCATGTGCTTCATCTTCTTCGTATGGATTTGTGTGGCCCGATGCGCGTCCAGAGGATTAATGGCAAACGCTACATCTTGGTAATTGTTGATGACTACTCAAGATGGACTTGGGTTTATTTTCTTCGAAGTAAAGATCAAGCTCCACAGATGATCATCACCTTTCTCATGAAAATTCAAATTCACTCGGAACACCATGTCGAGACAAATTCGAACAGACAAAGGAACTGAATTTGTGAACCAAACTCTTCGAGAATTTTATGAGAAAGTGGGAATAGAGCATCAAACATCTATTGCACGGACACCAAAACAAAACGGAGTTGTTGAAAGACGAAACCAAACGTTAGTTGAAGCTACAAGAACAATGTTAATTAATGCTAAACTTCCAGATTACTTATGGGCAGAAGCTGTATCAACTACATGCTATACTCAAAACCGTTCAATGATTACAAAACGCCACAACAAAACACCTTTCGAGCTTATCCACAACAGAAAACCGAATCTCAAACACTTTCATGTATTTGGATCTCTTTGCTACCCAAATAATGATCGTGAAGACTTTGGAAAGCTCAAAGCCAAAGCTGACATTGGAGTATTTATTGGATACTATGAGAATTCAAAAGGTTTTCAGATCTGGAATCGTCGTACAAAGCAGGTTATGGAAACGATTCATGCTAATTTTGATGAACTTACAGACATGGCTTCTGAGTATAACAGCTTGGAACCCGGTCACAACCGCTTAAACTTCCCCCAAACCCCATCATCAGCTGAAACAAGCCCTCAGCTTACTCGTCAACAAATGGAAAGACTATTTGGTCCTCATTTCAGTGACAATATTGATGAACGTGCTCCAGGTGTATCGCTTGTTTCCGCTGCACTCAACACCTGATAATACTCTTATACCTTATACACCTTTACGACTACTCTTGTTGAAGAAGCACCACCAGTTGACTCTACAACAACAGTTGAACAAACTGCTTCCAACGACGCAGAACCAGCTGATGATGTTCTGAATGATGTACCCCTACCCGCAGATTTTGATCCAAATGCGTTCTTTAACCCGTTTGCTAATGAGACTGCTGCACCTGATGTCGCGGAATCATCTACAAGCCATTTGAATCCTCAGAATCTGCACAATGTATACCAACATCAACCCTCCACACATCGTTGGACGAAAGACCATCCTCTTGAGAATATTATTGGTAACCCGAATCAACCAGTCGTAACGAGACAACGTCTTCACACAGATGGTGAACATTGCATTTATGCACTCACTGTCTGCCAATCTGAGCCTAAAAACATTAAAGACGCAATGACAAAGGACAACTGGATTGAATCCATGCAGGAAGAACTCAACCAATTCAAACGTCTTGAAGTATGGGAACTGGTTAAAAGACCAACAAGGGTCTTCGTCATTGGTCTAAAATGGATTTGGAAAAACAAATTGGATGCTGAAGGAACCGTAATTAGAAAGAAGTCACGTCTGGTGGCTAAGGGTTATAGAGAGGAAGAGGGTATTGACTTTGAAGAATCATTTACTCTGGTTGCTCGTCTTGAGGCTGTTCGGATTTTTCTGGCATTTGTGGCTCACATGAACATCACGGTCTTTCAAATGGATGTCAAAACTGCTTTTCTCAATGGACAACTGAAAGAAACGGTCTATGTAAGCCAGCCAGAAGGATTCGTTGACCCAGAGTTCCCTAATCATGTCTACAAACTGAAGAAAGCTCTCTACAGTCTCAAACAAGCCCCTCAGGCGTGGTACGATAAGTTATCATCCTTCCTTATTGCCAATAAGTTTACCAAAGGTTTGGTCGACCCTACACTCTTTATACGATATCACAGGGCTCACATCTTAATCGTTCAAATCTATGTGGATGACATCATTTTTGGGTCAACACATTTAAAATACTCAAATGCTTTTGCAAAACTTATGACAAAACATTTTGAAATGTCAATGATGGGTGAACTCATATTCTTCCTTGGAATGCAAGTTCATCAATCACCCCGTGGTATTTTCTTGAGTCAGTCCAAATATGCCCTTGAATTGTTAAAAAAATTTGGAATGCAAAACTGTGACACCTACGCCATACCAATGGCTCATACCAAGAAGCTAGACGCTGATTTACATGGGAAATTGGTGGACCCTACAAAATACCGTAGTATTATTGGGTCTCTCATGTATCTAATAGCTAGCAGGCCTGATATTGTCTTTGCCGTATATCTTTGCTCCCGTTATCAGTCGAGACCAACTGAAACCCACCTCTCGGAGGCTAAAAGAATCCTCCGATACATCAAGGGAACCATTAATTTGGGGATCTGGTATCCGAGGGATTCTGGTTTTGAACTAATAGCTTTTTCAGACGCTGATCACGCAGGATGCTTAGACTCTTGGAAAAGTACTTCAGGAGCACTACAATTTCTTGGTGATAAATTGGTGTCATGGCAATCGAAGAAGCAGGATTGTACATCACTGTCCTCAACCAAAGCAGAATATGTAGCCATGTCGACGTGTTGTGCTCAAGTCATTTGGATGAGAACACAACTCAAGGACTATGGTTACGTATTTGACAAAATCCCGATGTCTTTGCGACAATCGGAGTGCTATTGCGATCTCGTGCAATTCAGTTCAACACTTGAAATCAAAGCACATCGATCTTCGATATCATTTCATCAAGGACCACGTGGAACAGGGTACTGTTGAATTATATTTTGTGGGTACTGAATACCAATTGGCAGATCTCCTCACCAAAGCTTTAGCTCCTGCTAGGTTTAATTAGTTGGTCCACCGAATTGGAATGCGGTGTTTGACTCAAGAGGAACAGGATGAACTATTAAAACATTCATAAAAACCAGTCAAACACCAAAACCTCTTTTGTAAATATTTTTCAAAAACAAAATATAAAATTATAAAATCAGTTAAAACAACAAAAATATTCTTCTATCTATATTTCTTTTAACATTATTCTTCTATCTATATTTCTTTTAACATTGCAAGTACAATTCTTCCGTCAACACTCAAATCTTTCAAAATTCAGTATTTTTTCCGATCAAATGTTGGGGGGAGAAAGCAAATATTTTTCAGTTTCATAAAACTTTGTACTTGCAAGTTACGTTATCCCGGTTGTTTTTTTTAATAATGGTGGTCACATTTCTGGTTTCTGACACTCCTCTGACTAAAATTTATAAACTTTCATTATTTTTTAAGTCAAGGGGGAGTGTCGTCAAAATTCTTTCAAGATATCCTTCGTTTGGTAACCAAAATGGAAGTTAAAGGCATTGGATGTAATTGGTAGAGGTTGAGGGACTGAAAGTGTCAAAAGTTTAAAGTATTTTCTAATAAAACACTCCACCTAACTTTAACTCTTCACATTTATTACTAAAACCTATCTCATCCTACGCCTAAAATTCGTTCGACAAATCCGTGTTTCTGATCATCATTTTGTAAGTGTTTCTGTGTTTGTAACAAGATTATAAACAATGGTTTTGATTTGTTTTAAAAACTAACGGTTAAATCTTTAACTATGGTTGATTATGTGTTCTACGCATAAGCGTATGAACACACAATCAGGATTGTGTGTTTATGGTTAAAATGAGGGTGTCAAAACGTTTGTCTAACATCATTGATTCCATTTTCATCATTAAAACACACCCAGATACACGAATTGAATGATATTGGGAATTAGGGTTCATGCATTAATTTGGGTATTTTCAAATGAGAACGTTTTTGGTGATAAAGATTGTTGTATGAGGTTGTTTTCAAGTTGAATTGATCATATCTATGCCCAGAACTCACCCAGAAACATCAATCGTGCGAGTATTAAATTTTAGGGTTTATGTTCATACGGTTTGGGTAATTTTGATTCATGACATGTTTGATGTTAAAACTTGAACAAAACATCTCATTAGGCATCTAAGATATCCCAGAAAAACTTTGGTGCATTTTCCATGGCTAAATCACTTAGGCGTAATTCTTGAACTTTAGGGTTTAGGTTTACGCGTAACACATGTTCTACGCCTAACTGTTTGACTGAGTATTTGTGATTAAAACTGTTAGAAAATGAATGTATGTGTTAATATTGGTGCTATGATGATCTTATTTCAGGTCTATTACACGTAAAAATTCAGAATCAAGGTTGTTTGATGTCTACGCATAAGGATCACCTTACGCGTAGCATGTTATGCGTAAGAGAAATCTTACGCGTAACGTTTACACGTAAGGTTCTACATAAGGGACTACGCGTATCCTGTGAAGGATATGCGTAAACAGTGACCTCTACGCATAAGGTTGACTCTTACGAGTAAGCCTTACGCGTAAGGTTTCATATACGCCTACGCGTAAGCTCTACGCATAAGGTCCCCTTTTTCCTACGCGTAATATTTCTTACGCGTAAGTTAAGAACCTACACATAAGCTTGCGTTTACGCATATATCATTCCTGTTTACGTATAAGCTACCATTTCTACGCCTAAGCCTTGTTTAACCTTCATTATGAATTGTTACGCGTGCAACCTTGTAAATAAATAAATCATAACGCCACAAAACCAATATTGTCACTAATGAGCTTAAACGTTTAATAAGTTGTGAAAAATAAGTGAAAACATGAACTTTAAAACTTAAAGTTAATTAACTCACAAAACTTATCACGACATCATTGGACTATTGGACAAACAAGTGACATTGGACTCGTAACAATCATCGACATATCACATTCAATAATTAGACAATAAAACCATCTGTTGACTAACATAATGTCTTTTGATATGTTGGTTCTTTTGGCTAAATATCTTTCAGATCACGACATGGACGCTCAAATGCAGAATGTGGATGCACCAAATGTTCCCACCGTTGCTGATATCTTCCCAAATGGTTATCCGGTGAAGATTGGAAAGAACAACCTTCGGGTTGACTTTGAAACTCTCACCTGCTCAGAGTCCTCTTGTTTAATTGCTGTGGATATTCTGAAGAATCATCCTTATCAGAACATGCTCTCCAATTCTGCTACAGTAACTGAGATCTATATTCACTAGTTCTGGACTACAATGCAAAAGATCAAAGGACAAAACGCTATGACGGTGACTCTCAATGACAAACAAGTCACCATCACACCTGCAGACTTAAGGGCTGTTTTTCTCATTCCGATCATCGAGCCAACCGAACTCAATGCCACACCAACTGAAGAGACTGTTCTACAGTTCCTGATCAATATTGTTTATGACGAAGCTACAGGAGTAATCACTAAGCATTCACATGTGGATCTTAAGAATATTCCTCAACCTTGGAGAACTCTCTACATCATCATCACCAAATCTATTTCTGGTCGTGACAGTGGCTATGAGCATCCCAAGCTCATGGAACTGCAAATCTTTTGGGCTTTGGTCAACATGAAGCACATTGAAGTTGAAGCTCTAATATGAAACGATATGATGACATTCCTCAAAAAGCTTGGCTCAAATATCCCTTATATCAGATATACAAAACTGTTGATCCAAAGAGCACTTGGGCTTAATCCTGATATCCCCAAGAGACTCAATGACCCCAACAATCACGACATGTTGTCTGAACCAACTCTAACAGTCAGATTTAAAGAATCGACAACAAAGAAACAAGGTGCTGTGCTGCCGGATCACCTTCTCTCTGATGCAATCAAACAACTTTACTCATACAAAAGGTATCTAGTAGCAGTTGATGAAGGTAAAGTTGGTTCTCTCGATGATAAGTCTTCTGGTACACCTACCAGGAAAACCAGAAGAGGCAGTGCAGGGAGTGTTGCAAGCACAGAGAGTCAAAGGAAGTTCCCTAAGAGGAAAACCGCACTAAAAAAGAAAGTTCCCTCTAAAGAAGCTGTTCCTATTCCCACTCCAAAGCCTGAACCGCCAAGAAAGCTAGTGGACGAAAGCTCTGAGGAAACCGAATCAGACGATGAGATCTTCTACTCTGAAACTGCAACCGATATCACTCCATCAGTAGCTAAACCTCCCAGTCCACCAGCTGACAAAGGTAAAGGGAAAACTCCTGTAATTGAACATGATAAGGAGAGCTCTGAAGAAGAACCAATAGATGAGCAAAAGGAATATCAAAGGAAGTTGAAGGAACTCAGACATAAACATCTTGCCAAAGCATTCGTAAAAGATCAAACTCGTGGCCCTGGAGGTTCAAGCGGTGGTACTCTAGCCACACCAGTTCTTGATGCGGTTAATCAACCCGATAAGGGAACTGGTACTACCATCACCCACGAACAACAACAACGGCAGACTGAGGATTCCATCAACTTTGATATTGAGGAACCAGAAACGGAAAAGACTGAGAAAACTCCTGCTGATGAAACAAAGACTGACGAAACGGCTAAGTCTGGAAATGAAGAAACCGCTTATGATCAATTTCTTCTAGACAGTCCCACATGTTCTATGGAGGAAACTTCTGAACCACCTAAGGACCCCGAGCCTCCTCATGTCTCTTCATCATCAGACTCATCCTCTCATTCTTCACCACCACCATCCAAAAGATCAACCAGATCTACATCCAAATCAGTGAAGAAGCCAACGGCATCTTGGATCTCTCAAGCTAAGACACGAATCGTTAAAGCTGTCAAGCAGGTCAGAAAGAAAGACGTGCTTTACAAGAAGCTGAATTTTCTCGCTGACCAGGTACAGTATCTTCATGATGAGAATGACAAGATGCAAGCTGAAAGGGAATACATCCAGAAGTTCATGCAACGTGATCTTCAAGGGGAAATGAATAAGATGATCAAAGGTTACACTCACAAGTACCTTCTTGACATCATTCCTGGAGTTACAAAGGAGATGTTTACCAAACAACTCTATCCAAATCTATTACATTTGGCCAAGCAAACTATGAGATCAACACCAATGCATGTCAACATCAACCCAGTTGATCCCATAATATTCTCAGATGCTGAATTGGTTAACAGGCTCGTAGCTCAAATGTCTAAACGATCTGCAACATTTACTTCCTCCGAAGGTAAATTGTTTGAAGCACTGCTGGAATACCAACTCAAATCAGCTTACAGGGAAGAAGCTCAAAGGCCTAAACGTCCAAGAGACGATGAAGATAAGGATAAGGATAAGAATGATGAGCCTAAACGTCCGAAGAAAACTGGTGAATCATCTTCAATGCAACCTCCACCCCAAAGGACTCCAGCTCAACCACGATCTCCTCCTCGCTCTTCTACTGAAAAACCTCAGGATTCTGAGTTACCACCCCAGACTCAGAAAACTGGTGATCACTTTGAGTATACGGGTGGTGACGATGAGGAAATCCCTGATCCCCAACAACAACCCACTTCTCCCAGCACAACAAAGGAACCAGCATCCTCCTCTAGGCCTAAGAAGAAGAAGAAGAAGACGACTAAGGTTGATGTCGTTTCATGGCTAGACGACGATGACACCGAATACGAATGGTTTTCCACACTTGTTTTTGCTACACCCGCCTTAACTGATGACCAAGATATGGTAGGAGGTAGTACACTAGAGCATGCTAAGTTACTACAATCAAAGTTCCGAGTGAAGAAGATGATGAAATCAGAGTTGAAACGAATCAAGAATGAAGCCTTTCAAATACTCAAAGACAACTCATAAAGTGCTATTGAAGTTGAATATCACCTTGAAAACATAGCACGAGCCATGTCCAACAACATTGATTGGCTCAACCCTGAAGCAAACATCGACTACACCCGCAAAGACAAAGCTCCATACTACACAGATTGGACCAAACCCCCACCTACCATCGGTCAACCAGTCCAACCTAAGATTCCATTTCGATACTTCTTCAACAATGACCTAGAATTTTTTCTGCACGGTAGCGATAGTTCAAAGAAATACGCTACATCACTGACACTTCCGTTCCCGGCAGCCATTTACTCAAACTGCATAGCCATCGAGGAAAAAGCTACCCACATGTTCAACAACAGAGTGGAAGAGTATGACCTCAATGCACTGTACGGGATTCACCATTGGCCGGAACGCTGACGAATCTACTACAGAAGCTGCCAAGTTCGTAAATCTCAACATGAAGTGTACAGCAATCAAGGGATCATTGTTGTTAAGCATGTTGCTCTTTCGTCTAAGTGGGATTACACCTTTCTCAAGCATATTGTCGTTAAACGACAAAACGAAAGGGACTATGCATTCTGTGAAGCGGACTTTCAGAATTTGTCTCTCAATGATATTGAAGATATGTATCTTGCCAAAGTACAGGGAAGAATGAGACAATTCTCGACTGAAATTCAACGCGAATACATCAAGTCCTTGCTCATCTTCATCAGAAGCATCGTGATCCAGGAACGTGTAGAAGATTTGCAACTTGCTGTTGAGTCGTATCAGACTCGTGTCAACTTCACCAGACCTCAGCTAGAACTTCCTGACATCAACCATCAACCTCAATTCACTCTCATCAGCAAACCCTTTGGAGTAGTCTACCGCAGTGCACTCCACCGCAACTGCTTGATGGCGTGTAATGAGCTTCATAAGTTTGGAGATTCAACGTTGAAGCATGTCAGAGATGGGCTAGCATATCGGTTAAAGGCGATTCAACAAGGCATTGGGTCGCCAAAGAGATGGACTTCTCAGGAAAGACGGGATGTAAAAAGAATCATCAAACGGATTGATGAAAGGTTGTTTCGAAGGGAGCAGTTAAGAACTTTGGAAAGTTTCGTCGGTGGTCGTCCTCGCATTAATCTCACAGGCTATCAATGCCCAGTTCGCATTCCTGGAGTTATTGCGGAACTACCTGAAATTCCTAGTACCCCTTAAACTTCTTCTATTTCATATTTAATTTGGATGTGTAATTACATAATTGACTATGGCTTGTGCACATATAACAGTGTACAACCCGTTCTTGTAATGAAAGGACCCTGTGGTACGCTTCAGTGCCACAATCCTTAGGAAAGGAGCGAAAGCTTCTTACTTTTGAGTAAAACTTATCAAACCTTTCTTTTTCAAAGGTTTTACTCAAAAGGACAAGTACTTCCCCTTATGATTTCCAAAACCTCAAATGTTAATATCACTTGTTGAGGGGGAGTATTTGACTTAAAAACTTTGTTCACAAACTGTTCTTTGTGTAATCTTCCCACAAAACTCAAAATGGTCATATTTATTCTCAACATTTCTTCAAAAATAACATTTATATGCCATTTTTTAGGGGGAGAAAAATTATGTGATAAGAAAAATTTTGTGTTTTTCTATTGAATCCTCGTGTGAAAGGACCTCAACCCATGAATTGACGGGAACTGAACAGTCATACATTGAAAAGATTTGTCTTTCGAGACTTATCCAAGTAAATTGTACCCATTCGAGAAGCTCTTGATAGACATGAACTTTGACGGGTTTGACAACCTCTCGGGGTTGTCCACATCTTCAAGGTAGTTATTAGAGCTAGTTGTCACCTAAAAGCTGACAATGTATCTCTTAAACTATGCAACGTAATCGTGTCTCACAAGGGATTGTCTATCTTGAGTCGATCAATTCAAAAAGTGCGAGCTCTTTCCTCACTGTGCAGATTTGTGTCAAAACTCTTAAGCACACGTTGAGGGGGAGTATTTCTGAAAATATAAAACTCTTGAAGTGTTCAAACATGTTTTTCATTCACAAACACTTCGAGAGATTTTCATGAAAATGGTTTTATGGCAATGGAGTTATAAGGTGATTAAGGTTAGGAATAACCGTCCTATGATCCGCCAGAGCCGGAGGGATCTACCCAAGGACACTACCAATAGTTAGAATTAGAAGTCCTAAGGTATGATTTTAAAAAGGAGAAAATGAGAATCGGATAAAGAAGGAGTTGAAGAATTAAAAAGAAAAGCAAAGAAAAGGGTGAAAAGAAATAGCCCTCCAGATTATTCAACTTAGGGCAGACACCGGGTTCAATTCATATGCTGCTGGTTGTCACTAGATGACACCGGTATTGAAGATCAAAGTCGTCATGGACATAGTGACGCATGCACTAAACCTTCTTAGCCACTCAAGTTTCTCTCAACAGAAGCTTGTTTCATTCTCACAGGGAACCCTACATAAACTATCAGCTTTCTTTTAGAGATTGCTGGTATTGAAGAAGGAGACCCTCTCCCTAGTCTCCGCTCAGGAAAACCAAAACGCACTATTGAGTCTAGAGCCACGAGATTCATCAAAAGATCTCTTAGGTACACTTGACATTTCACCACTTGTCGCTCAACAATAAGAACAACAGTGGTACGTTATCGAGTCCTTCACAGATCTTAGCAATATGTCGAGAACATTCATGAGAGGTTCACATTTGTGATCCTCAGTGATTGAATGGAAACTCCTGCCAGGGTCAACATCAAACAGCCCTGTCAGCAGGTCGCTTCGGTAACTCCCCGTGGATTACGCTTAGTGGTCTCAAATGGTCTACAGTCGTGAGGTGATGCTTCGGTGTACCTCAGCGACTCATCTGAACCGTAGGTGTACTTCGGTACATCGCGTTATCTCACTTGTGGGACTCCGGTTCAGGAACGGCCTTTGTGAGAATCAGAGTTGTGTTTTCACACTATGCTGTCAACACTCTCGAAGTTCAAACTTGTAAGTTCCGGAATCCGCTTATTACTAACCATTCTTATGTTTACTTCTTATGGAAGCTCTGGAGCGGACTGATCGTGCAGATTCTTCACATGCTCATACCAACGACATCACTAATGGAAGTTCACTCAAAAGGCAACACAAAGTCAGAATGATTCTTCGTCAAAGTCAAAGAATCTACAAAGTTTAAAGACTCAAAGAACTTCATCAACAGTAATCCAACGTTGAAGAGTGTGTGAGCATGTTGAAGAAAGACGTGGAGACACTGGAGCAACGAAGTTGACCTGATGCAGACAACAACAACATACTATCACTTTCAAAGAACAAAGAACAAAAGAACAAAGAAAATGATGACGTCAAAGCAGAATACTTCAAAGGAAACAATTTCTCTACACTGGGGAGATTGTTCGAATCAAGACACTTCTTCTCACAAGAAAGAAGAATGTCAGAAGACGTCAAAGCTACTATTACATCAGGACCTACATCGTTTATCACTCTTTCATTCATCACTAACACTTAGGGGGAGATTGTTGGAATCACTCCTAAACCTTAATTCAAGTGTTAGTGATTCATATGTAATAGATAGCTTAATATGGCCTTTATGTTAGTAATTAGCCTTAGGCTTATGTAGAAGGCCCATAAGCCTAGGCCCAAGCCCATTAAGGAAAGGAAGGGACTAGGAGTGTTGCCCTAGCTCCCTCTCCTATAAATACCTTGTAATAACCCTCACTTGAGGGTTGGTTGTTCAATTCATTTCACTTTCTCACTCTACGCATAACCATTCTATATTCATACGTGTGTGTGTGTGATGAGTGCTTATTCGCTCATCATTTTTACCCATCTAAGACCACAAAAATGTCTAAAAACACGGAAATATAACCAATTATACTGCAGATATCCTTGGAGTGTGTTTTTATGTGTTTCAGGTACAAAGGA
The DNA here is from genome assembly GCA_910596185.1 of Chrysanthemum makinoi. Lineage (NCBI taxonomy): Eukaryota > Viridiplantae > Streptophyta > Magnoliopsida > Asterales > Asteraceae > Chrysanthemum > Chrysanthemum makinoi. The sequence continues at coordinate 162,809,165 of OU343217.1, read as the reverse complement.
TCGAAAACAGGGCAAAAACGTGCAGAATTGAGCTGGGAATGGAAAACGTGCATTGCAGGCGAAGCCGGATGATGATTTTCTACATTTTTCAGAGCCCGGAATTCATTTTTGGGGTTGAGCTTGGGAATCAGACGAAAAACCTATCCCTAAATCCAAATTACTAATTTACCCTTCACCCGAACCCAAAATTACCATTTTAACCTTTTTTACAAAAATCCTAAAATACTCTTTGTTTCTAAATCCTAAATTTTATTTAAAACCAATTATTTTTCAAAAAAAAAAAAAAAAAAAACCAATTTTTATTAAAATTATTTTCTCTAAAAAAAAAAAAAAAAATTAATCAAAAAAAAAACAGAAAAATACAATTTTAATACTTTTACTTAAACCCTTTATACTAAAACCCCTTTAAACCTTTTTAATTATAACCCTTTTTACTTACCATTGAACCCTCCTTTTAATCACTTGAACCCTCAACATTTTTGAACCTCTTCTTCTTTTATCCCAAAACAGAAAACCCAGATAAAACCTCACCCATTTCTTTGGCGCCAAAACCCAAACCCCACTCATCTTGTCTTCATCTTCCCATCACTCTCAATACCCTGAAAACCAAGCTCACTCTTCTTACCCCACACCCACATGGGTCAAGATGCCACCTTGGCAATCCCACAAAACCCCATTGGAGATCATCAAAAAGGACGGTTGTGATGTTAAGCCTTGGTCACCAAGCCTAAATGAATGGCTCTGATGAAGCTTCAACAAGAACAAGTGCTCAAGCTTTTTTTCCCCTCAGTTTTCTCTCACAAGAAAAGCACATCAGAAAGCACAAGAGAAGAAAGACCCATTTTTAGTTTTAGTATAAATAGAACCTTAGTGCATTTGTAAACTTTGTCTAGAAATTTTTATTCTAGTACCATTTTACTTTTCAAAGTCATTTAAATTTTAATGTAATTTTAATTTTCAATGCAATTTAGATTTCAGTTTTTTTTTTAATTCCAGTTTACTTAAAAGTTATGCAGTTTGACCTTTTTGTTCCTTGTGCTTGAATCTGTTCATTGTGATCTTAAGTTGTTTTTAGGTTACTTTGAAGTTTTTGTTAATGATAAAATCAGTTTTTTTTGTTCCCTAAACTTTTTCCGCTTCAAAAACTCAGTTACTCCCCCTTACAGGGGTGTTTGCTACAACCTAGTTCTTGGGTCAAAATTCATATTTTGACCCATTTTGATTCTTAAATCAGTGTTAAAGTAGTTTTCAAGTCATTTGGTTAAAGTTTTTCTCATGAATCCAGCTTTCAAAAAGTTTTTGGTAGTTTTTTTTATGTCAATCTTTCTTACTGTCTTGCTGTCACAGCAGCCATTAAGGCCATTTTTAGCTTAGATTTAGGTAGCTTAAAGTTAGATTTAGGATTTGCTTTGGTTTATATTAGTAGTTAGTAGTACTAAGTCAACTTGTGTTAGCTTATTTCCCATTATTGAGCTTAATAGCATGCTTATAATGCCCTCAAGATTGCCCTGCTTGGGCTGTTTTAGCCTGCACATCACAGTGACACCTTTGATGTTGTGTTTTTAGCTTATTAATACTATATTGTTAGCTTATTAGTTTCCCTTTAGTACTTATAAGTAGTCTAAATTAGGATTTTTAGACCTTTAGCTTATCTAGGTGCTTAGTTATAGTTTATAGTCTGCTATAGGGGTGTTTGGATGTGGCTTTTAAAGTATTGCAGTTTGCTTTTATAGTGCCTATCTGCTCATTACAGCCTTTAGTCTCATTTAAGATAGTTTAATTTAGGATTCTCATGGCTTGTTTGTAGCTTTTTAGAGTTAATTCAAGTTTTATAGCTTAATTTGTCTTTAGCAGACCTCATAAGCCAAACAAACCCCTTAGGTCCAATCTGTTGGTAAATAAGCTATTATATAGCTTGTTGGTAGTTTTTCCAAGGTTAAGTTTTTAGTTAGAATGCTTATTTTAGTCCTTTATTTAGTTAGCAAAAAAGAAAAAATAAATAAGTTGTAAAAAGTGTCATAGACCAGAATCGAACCTGGGTCTAGACACTCACATGCACACAAAACCCATCTCGTTTACCATCTCTGCCATAGGTGTTTCATGCTTAAGTTTTCCTTATTTAATATTTAGCTTACTTAGGGCAGTTTAGCTTATTTAGGTAAATTGCTTTTTAACTGCTTATTTCAAAATGCAATCACTACGTTTTTTATTTTTCTTAAATTTAGTTTAGTCTAAAGTAGTTTTTGTAATTTTCTCAGATTTTCCAAAAAAAATTTAGTATTTTTAATTTATTAATTAGTATTATTTAGTTTTTAATTCGTAATAAATAAAATAAAAGTCGAAAAAATACCCGGCTTTTTTCTAAAATCATTTTTTTGTCATTTAGAATGTAAGAAAATTAATTTTAAGTTTGTAGGGTTAATATTTTTATATTTTCACTTTTTAAAGCGCGTGCGAGACCCGCACGTGCCCGATTTTAGGTTAATTACGTTTTTAATTAGCTTTAAGTTTCCCGTAGTTTCCCTTAGTATTTTAGATTAATTTTAGGACTCTCGTAGATTTCCTTAGTGTAGTTTTATTGCTTTCCTTTAAATTCCCGTTTTACATTTTATTGCACTTTAGTTAATTTTAATTTTCCCTTTACGTTTATTGTTGCCTTAGATTAGTTTTTAATTTCCCGTAGTAGCTTTAGCTTAGTTTACTTGCTTTATCTAAATTCCCGTCATTTAGTTTAAAATTCCAAAATTTAAAATTCTTTGTATTCAAGCATCCAATCCCAAACCTCTAACGTCACCGTCAATTCACACCTCGTTGGAAACGACCCGGGTAATCACTTGCCCGGTATCACTTATATCACCTTCGTGAGCTTTGGCACGTTAACCTTTTTCCTAAAAGTTTGATTTGTCGATTCTCGCGTTTCACGTGTTATTTTTGATATTTACTATACTATTTGATATAATTGCCCCCTAAAAAGGCCGTTATCAATTTGGCGCCGCTGCCGGGGAGGTTGTATTGCGACAATATCGTAACGGTTTGACGATTAGTAACTTGAAGAACCTTCCTCGTGAAGTTATTTTCTTTCCAAAAACCCAAAAACCCAAAAATATTTTCCTTTTCAAAATTTATTTTCCCTTTTATATTTTCTATTTATCAAAACCCCAAAAATATTCTTCTCATTCCTCTTATTCGTTGATTCTATTTCTCTTACCCTCTTTCACCGTTTGATTCTATTCTTCGTATCCTCTCGATCATTTGATTCTATTTCTTTAACCCTCTATAAATTTAATTCTCATGGCGACGATCGATTATCGTCGTTGTTTTCACTGTAAAGGCCGTATGGAAGAGGATCAGCTTTATTGTTTCAATCGCGATTGTATATGTGAGCGGTGTGGACGAGCTGGTGCAAGGAAATATTGCTATTGGTGCGAATTATCCGAAAAAAACTCTCTCGATGATTCTCCAAGTTTTTCCGACCTCCCACCTCAACCCGAGATTTGTTCTCTTGTTTCTAAGCCTAAACTGTCTAGATTTGATCAAAATCTTTTGCAATTTACGGTTAAGAGAAAAGAACAAGAACCGGAGACCAAAACGGAAGTGGTGGAAATTGCTAGCTCTGAGAGCACACCACTTGTCCCACCTCCGGAATCTTCGAAACCTTTTTCGAACAAAATCGTGAACATGATTGAAAACTTCTTAAATGAACTTCGTCAAGATTCAACTTCGGGAAATACAAATACGACTTGTGATGTTGTTGAGCCCTCGATCCCTATTCCCGAGCCTGAGATATCTTCTTTCGATCAAGATTATTGCTACGGTTGTGGAGACGTGTTACCGAAAGGTTTTCATTGTTTCAAATGTATGTGCGAGTGGTGTGGAAATTATCTTACTAATGGATTTTGTTCGATTTGTGCCGAGAATTCATTCGCTTATGATTATAATCCAAATCCTTTCAATTATCCTCAAAACGATTTCAACTACCCTCCACAGAATTCATACGAACAACAACCGTACTATCAAGATTTCAATGATCCTTCATTTCAGAATTTCTCTCCTCAAATTCCTTATTGTGCAAATTGTGGGGGCCCTCATTATGATTACCAATGTCAATCATGGAATCAAAATTACTATGGACCTGATCCTTGTTATAACACTTCCAGTTTTGATAATTTCCAACCCCCACAATTTCCTATCGTTGAACAATATCCCGTCATTGATCAACATCCTCGTGAGAAAAGTATGCTAGAAGAACTTGTCGAAGACCAAACGTCTCGCAACGAAAAATCTATGCTAGAATTACTTGAAGAAGAGGAACGAGCCGCTAATATTCAAAAATGTCTTGAAGAAATACGAATCGAAGAACGAGCACTTGCAAGACGTGCCCGATGGCTCGCAACTTACATTGACGATGAAGATGATGAGGATTCTATTCAAATGAAGGAATATTATGAAAGTTTGTCGGCCGAGACCACACACGAAGAGCCCGTTAACTCTCTGAGTATGGGGGATGAGCATCTTAGCACTATTCCGGAAACAGAACCGTCTTGTGCTGAGAACCTTGTCCCAACCCCAAGTGAGTGCGAGGGTGTCTCCGATATGATGTGTGATGAGCCTATTTATGATTTTTCTTCTTCTCCCACCGCTAATGATTCTGTTGAGATGATCTCCGAGTCTGAAAATGACTATACGTCGTTTGACGATTCCTTATCGTGTGGAGACATCGAGTATGTTGAGGAAATTCCTTCTGAGCTCGTCAGCTTAGAAGAAGTGAGAGATTTTGAACCAAGAGATCGAGAAATTGACACTGATTTTGAAACGGATGATGAAGATAATCTTGTTGTATCCGAGAAACCTTTCACTATGGCATTCACTAATCCTCTTTTTGACTTCAATTCTGAATTCAATCTAGTCTCAGATAACCCAATGTTTGACATTCAGAATGAGGATAGTGACTCTTACTTTGAAAACCCCATTACCTCTTTACCCGATCTCGATGATTCTACTTCGGAAGAAAAGAATAGTGGCAATCCCACTTCGACTTTAGACCTTCTCGAGGAGTTCGCCGATGAACTCGCTCTTATTGATCATTCTCCACCGGGAGATGATAATGTGCACTTCGACTTTGAAGCCGACCTCACTGAATTGGAAAATCTTTTATACAATTCGCCTTCTGATTCGTCGAGTGACACTCTTATGGAGGAGGTCGACTCATTTCTTTCTCCGGATGACTCGATGCCTCCGAGTTTTGAAAGTGACGACTATGGCTTAGATCCATCATCCTCCCGTCCGCCTGCTAAACCGCCGGATGATGGAATATTTTCTAAGCTCGATATGGATGTTTTAACTGCTAAAGTGGAGGACAAGATTGTTGAACATTCGCTTAATGTCCCTCAATCTAATCTTTTGCCCACCCGTCCCACCCGTTGTCAATCCATTGACACTCTTCTTTCTTATCCCATTTCTTCTCCATGTCTTAACTCCTACGGGAGTGAAGATACCATCTTTGACCCCGGTTATATCTCATTCTCATTCTCTTAAGCCGGTTATATCTCATCGGAGTGGAACTTTCAGCACATTCAATGTTTATCCAAACCATTTGAATGAAAGTCCGATGGAGATTTTCTCTTCCACTTACTCCCCCATGGACCAATGAATTCGGGGTCGAGTCAAGCTAGCGACTCGGTTAACAAAAACAGTAGCATTTCATGGGTGTCCACCCATGTTTCTGACTTCTTTCTATTTTCTAACACTAAGTGTGGGGGAATTCCCCACTGTTGTTTGCTTGTTGTGTGTTTGCTCTCTGTTTTCAAGATTCCCGTGATCGTGATGATTGATGCGCCTGTTTTCAATACAGCCGCCCAATATCCGATCTTTTTGCTAACGATTATCTAGGGATATCTTTATAAATCCTTTTGTGAAAAAATATTTCGTTTCCACACTTGGCTAGTAGTATTACCTTTTTCCGTTCTATAGTTTCGGCTACGGCCGGTACTTTGAATATTGAGGGCAATATTCAATTCTAAGTGTGGGTGGGAATTCTAGCGAATTTTGATCACATATGTACCTTCTAGTACCCTAGCACCCCCGTTTTGACCAAAAATTTTATCGCTTTAAGTCAAGTATTTACATTTACAAGAAGTGCTTTGCACAAAAATAAAGCATTGATGCTTCGGCATTAATGGTAGTTTAGTCTTGATTCGGCTAGAACAAGGGGAATCCTGACTCTGCTAGAGTGTTGATCTAGCTGCTCTCTTAACATTTAGGCTAAGGTTTTACGCGTTGTGCAAATGAAAATGCTAAGCGTGGAGTAGTTGGTTCTCTTTAGAGCTTATATAAGTAATCTATGGCTTTTTCTCCCAGAAGCTAACTAATTGGACTTAAATACGTGCTCATTGTCAAATTTTTGAACATTCAAATCGTCTTGTTACAATAAAAAGTTTTTAAGCAAAATTGATTTAGAGTCCGAGTTCAACTTTTTATTTAAATTTCCGAGAAAGCATACTTTCTTAAAATCTGAATAATGTTGCAAAATGAAAGTATCGAAAGTTTCTTGAATGATGCAAAAAGTTGCAAGTTTAAAGTTCAAAGTCAAAATGAAAAAAAAATGAAAAAAAAAACAAAATGATGAAAAAGAAAAAAAAAAGTGAAAAAAAAAAGTAGAAAAATGAAAAATATGAGTTGCGTGAATAAAAGCATTATGTTGCTTATGAATAAATGTGCGAAACTTGCTTTTTCGTAAATTTAAATCGGAAGTTGAACTCGTATTCTTCAAAGTTGTCTAAAATTTTGACGGTAATTTGGAAATCCTTGATTTCAAAGATCCCGAAAGCTCCGATACTATTCTCGAGGGTGAAAACCTAGCCTCCTTAAAAGGACAAGCTGAGAAGAAAGTCGCAACATGGAGTGATCTCACCTTCGAATCTCGAATTTCTAAATTGTCATCGGTTGTAATCCATTTAGGTTTAGTTTTAACTTAACGGTAGCTTCCTAAATCTTTGGAATCGAATTCCCGCTGATTCCGGTACTATTCTCAAGGGTGAAACCTAGCCTCCTTAAAAGGACAAGCTGAGAAGAAAGCCACTACATGGAAAAGGCTCTTTCGATCCTTAGACTTTCATCGTTTCCGGTGAGTTAGTACTTTAGTTAAGTGGATAACAACCATAACAAATGTCGATTTCAATGGTCAAACTTTTGAAAATGAGCACACTCACTTAAATTGTATAAATTGCGGGAGTAAAAAGTTAAGTCTCGACTTACATAGATTATTGATATAAGTAGTGTTAGCATTTTACAAAAATGTTTGCACAATAAGTTTAAGCTTGGTTTGAGAGTATCAAAAAGAGGATGACGATTACAATTCCCCGGAGACACCCATTTTGCGTGAATCCCGTTCTATGATGCCATGTTTTGATAATCAAGCACGTTATTTATTTATGTTCAAGTTTAAATTTCTAGTATTGAATAAAAAGTCGAAACGGGGTATTCTTGGTATTGTTGATCCTTTCATTACTTCATATGATCGGATTGCTGGGGACTAGCAATTGATAGTGTGGGAGATTTGATGAGTGCTTATTCACTCATCATTTTTACCCATCTAAGACCACAAAAAAGTCTAAAAACATGGAAATATAACCAATTATACTGCAGATATCCTTGGAGTGTGTTTTTATGTGTTTCAGGTACAAAGGATCAAAAACAGGGCAAAAACGTGCAGAATTGAGCTAGGAATGGAAAACGTGCATTGCAGGCGAAGCCGGATGATGATTTTCTACATTTTTCAGAGCCCAGAATTCATTTTTGGGGTTGAGCTTGGGAATCAGACGAAAAACCCTATCCCTAAATCCAAATTACTAATTTACCCTTCACCCGAACCCAAAATTACCATTTTAACCTTTTTCACAAAAATCCTAAAATACTCTTTGTTTCTAAATCCTAAATTTTATTTAAAACCAATTATTTTTCAAAAAAAACCAATTTTTATTAAAATTATTTTCTCTATAAAAAAAAATTAAATCAAAAAAACAGAAAAATACAATTTTAATACTTTTTCTTAAACCCTTTATACTAAAACCCCTTTAAACCTTTTTAATTATAACCCTTTTTACTTACCATTGAACCCTCCTTTTAATCACTTGAACCCTCAACATTTTTGAACCTCTTCTTCTTTTATCCCAAAACAGAAAACCCAGATAAAACCTCACCCATTTCTTTGGCGCCAAAACCCAAACCCCACTCATCTTGTCTTCATCTTCATATCACTCTCAATACCCTGAAAACCAAGCTCACTCTTCTTACCCCACACCCACATGGGTCAAGATGCCACCTTGGCAATCCCACAAAACCCCATTGGAGATCATCAAAAAGGACGGTTGTGATGATAAGCCTTGGTCACCAAGCCTAAATGAATGGCTCTGATGAAGCTTCAACAAGCACAAGTGCTCAAGCTTTTTTTCCCCTCAGTTTTCTCTCACAAGAAAAGCACATCAGAAAGCACAAGAGAAGAAAGACCCATTTTTAGTTTTAGTATAAATAGAACCTTAGTGCATTTGTAAACTTTGTCTAGAAATTTTTATTCTAGCACCATTTTACTTTTCAATGTCATTTAAATTTTAATGTAATTTTAATTTTCAATGCAATTTAGATTTCAGTTTTTTTTAATTCCAGTTTACTTAAAAGTTTCGCAGTTTGACCTTTTTGTTCCTTGTGCTTGAATCTGTTCATTGTGATCTTAAGTTGTTTTTAGGTTACTTTGAAGTTTTTGTTAATGATAAAATCAGTTTTTTTTGTTCCCTAAACTTTTTCCGCTTCAAAAACTCAGTTACTCCCCCTTACAGGGGTGTTTGCTACAACCTAGTTCTTGGGTCAAAATTCATATTTTGACCCATTTTGATTCTTAAATCAGTGTTAAAGTAGTTTGCAAGTCATTTGGTTAAAGTTTTTCTCATGAATCCAGCTTTCAAAAAGTTTTTGGTAGTTTTTTTTATGTCAATCTTTCTTACTGTCTTGCTGTCACAACAGCCATTAAGGCCATTTTTAGCTTAGATTTAGGTAGCTTAAAGTTAGATTTAGGATTTGCTTTGGTTTATATTAGTAGTTAGTAGTACTAAGTCAACTTGTGTTAGCTTATTTCCCATTATTGAGCTTAATAGCATGCTTATAATGCCCTCAAGATTGCCCTGCTTGGGCTGTTTTAGCCTGCACATCACAGCAGCACCTTTGATGTTGTGTTTTTAGCTTATTAATACTATATTGTTAGCTTATTAGTTTCCCTTTAGTACTTATAAGTAGTCTAAATTAGGATTTTTAGACCTTTAGCTTATCTAGGTGCTTAGTTATAGTTTATAGTCTGCTATAGGGGTGTTTGGATGTGGATTTTAAAGTATTGCAGTTTGCTTTTATAGTGCCTATCTGCTCATTACAGCCTTTAGTCTCATTTAAGATAGTTTAATTTAGGATTCTCATGGCTTGTTTGTAGCTTTTTAGAGTTAATTCAAGTTTTATAGCTTAATTTGTCTTTAGCAGACGTCATAAGCCAAACAAACCCCTTAGGTCCAATCTGTTGGTAAATAAGCTATTATACAGCTTGTTGGTAGTTTTTCCAAGGTTAAGTTTTTAGTTAGAATGCTTATTTTAGTCCTTTATTTAGTTAACAAAAAAGAAAAAATAAATAAGTTGTAAAAAGTGTCATAGACCAGAATCGAACCTGGGTCTAGACACTCACATGCACACAAAACCCATCTCGTTTACCATCTCTGCCATAGGTGTTTCATGCTTAAGTTTTCCTTATTTAATATTTAGCTTACTTAGGGCAGTTTAGCTTATTTAGGTAAATTGCTTTTTAACTGCTTATTTCAAAACGCAATCACTACGTTTTTTATTTTTCTTAAATTTAGTTTAGTCTAAAGTAGTTTTTGTAATTTTCTCAGATTTTCCAAAAAAATTTTAGTATTTTTAATTTATTAATTAGTATTATTTAGTTTTTAATTCGTAATAAATAAAATAAAAGTCGGAAAAATACCCGGCTTTTTTCTAAAATCATTTTTTTGTCATTTAGAATGTAAGAAAATTAATTTTAAGTTTGTAGGGTTAATATTTTTATATTTTCACTTTTTAAAGCGCGTGCGAGACCCGCACGTGCCCGATTTTAGGTTAATTACGTTTTTAATTAGCTTTAAGTTTCCCGTAGTTTCCATTAGTATTTTAGATTAATTTTAGGACTCTCGTAGATTTCCTTAGTGTAGTTTTATTGCTTTTCTTTAAATTCCCGTTTTACATTTTATTGCACTTTAGTTAATTTTAAGTTTCCCTTTACGTTTATTGTTGCCTTAGATTAGTTTTTAATTTCCCGTAGTAGCTTTAGCTTAGTTTACTTGCTTTATCTAAATTCCCGTCATTTAGTTTAAAATTCCAAAATTTAAAATTCTTTGTATTCAAGCATCCAATCCCAAACCTATAACGTCACCGTCAATTCACACCTCGTTGGGAAACGACCCGGGTAATCACTTGCCCGGTATCACTTATATCACCTTCGTGAGCTTTGGCACGTTAACCGTTTTCCTAAAAGTTTGATTTGTCGATTCTCGCGTTTCACGTGTTATTTTTGATATTTACTATACTATTTGATATAATTGCCCCCTAAAAAGGCCCTTATCAGTGTGTCTTATTGTTTAACCGATCATTCTCTCTTCTCTATCTCTTCTATTGATGCTTGTGTTACTAATATGGGTACCTAACATCCTAGTTCTGAGTTGAAAAAGGAGGAGATAAAGAAGGTTCCTGTGTGGGTTAAAATGTTTAACGTGCCTATTGTAGCATATTTGAAGGTTGGTCTTGACTTGATTACTTCTAAATTAGGACGACTTCTTATGCTTGATAAGCACACAAGTAATATGTGTCTCAACTCGTGGGGTATGAATTTTTAAGCTAGAGTGTTAGTTGAGATATCAGCGGATAGTGACTTTGTTGAATCCCTTGTTGTAACATAATGGATTTGATAAACACATCAAATAAGTTCAAAGTGGGCGTATGGTTTAGAGAGAGAAAGTAGAGAGAGAGAAGTGGGAACTTGATGAAACAAAGAAAAATGGTATTGAAGCTCCAACCCTCTACCTTGGGAGGTAGAGGGTATTTATAGTATCTTACAAGACACGCCTCCTACGGGCTGTGGATCAGGCATACAGTGGGTAAAGACCCGTCCGTCCTCCACGGTGTTACATAACTAACTACTTATTAACATAACTTGACTACGACTACGAGCTTTCTAACGAATACATATACTTGAGGTGACCGACACTTTAACTAATGGATTTTCTAAATCCTAACAATCTCCCCCTAAGGGAGGTCACCTCAATTTACATTGAATACAAACAGATATTACATTTTGATTGTTTCTTGGATTCTTGATTAAGTTCTTTGCTCTGTAGCCCGTAGTCTTTGATTCTTCATGCTTTGCATGTTTGGTTAATACAAGTGGAGGTCTTTAACTGATCCACGTGAGGATAAGTTTTGAGCCAGCTTTGAGATCATCAGCTACTGTAAATCTCTGACACTTCCTCTGTGGTGTTGACATTATGTGATGTTGTGACATATGGACCGACATGCTCACATTCTGGATCATGATTTCTTCTCATCAGAGTAGCGAAAGCTTTTGTTGATTCATGATATTTGCAGCAGCGTAGCAGAAGCAAAGAGTGAAAATATCAGATTCGTTGATGCACTTATCATGATTTCTTTAGAAATGGATGTTTTGTGTGAGCATGCAGCTATGGATTGACTTCTCAATTTTGATCAGCTGCAAACATTGGGTGTACCTGCATACAACAATTAGCAATAAAGTGCACGAAAGTATCTTTGATCACTTTCGTTGAATTGAGGTACACGGCCCATGGTTCCCCGGTGATCAGTACAAGTACGGCCTGTGATCAGGTAGAGTTCATAAGAATCTCCTTGACAGGGTTTCGCAGCTGCTCTAGCTGTTCTCAAACCCGAACATCTCAAAGAAGACAACGCGGAGTGAGTGAACCAGAGAATTGAGATTCACTGATTGATGAAAATTTGATTTGAAAAACAATCGCGTATTGCTTAGAAAAAAGAGTTTTGCAATACGACGAAGGTTTTATGAGAAATATCAATTTTCAATCAAAAATACTTTTTTGTATTTGAAAAAGAATACATATTCGATGTGCTAGAGAAAAGAAGATTTGCATATCGAACGGTTTTTCCAAAAGTATTCGTCAATTCATTTCTTGGACCAAGGTTGATTCAAAAATGAATCGCCCCATTGTTTCTATCCAGTTGTCACAAGCTTGATCTTTTGCAAGATCTCACATGTCACCTCCCAATAGCATGTTTGATGTTGGCTCTAGAAGGTTTTCCATCTTCATTGTGAACATGTTAATATATCACTCAGATGTTCTGGCAATACCACACGGATAATGCGTAGGACTCTTAAGATATATTCTCACTTTCCACATTGTATGAAACAGTGAGTCTTCAAGAATAATGTGTCCTAATGAGATTTATTGATGATCTCGTGGCTCTAGACTCAATAGTCCACATTTGGTTCCTATGCCGGAGACTAGGGAGAGGGTCTCCTTTTTCAATATCAACAATCTCTAAGAGAAAGTCGATAGATAATGTAGGTTCCCCATAAGAATGAAACAAGTCCTTTTAAGAGGAACTTGAGTAGCTTTGGAAGATGTAGTGCAGTGCGTCACTGGGTCCATGACATCTTGTCTTCAATACCGGTGTTACCTAGGTAACCACCAGTAGCATATGAATTGAACCCGGTTTCTGCCCTAAGGTTGAAATAAAGGAGGGCTATTTCTTTTCACCCTTTTCTCATTCATTTCTTTTTCATTCTTCAACCCCTTCAGTGCTTATCGAGACTTCATTACTAGAACCATGTTGGGTTTATTCCAGTACTAGCTCTATCTCAGTCCGCACTCTTCCCGTATTCTTATTTTTCTCCTTTTTTATCATACCTAAGGACTTCTACACTATCTAGTGGATTGTCCCTGGGTAGATCCATCCGTCTCTGGCGGGATCGTAGGAACGAATACCTAACCTAACCATCCTTATATCTCCATGCATAAAATAAATTTGGTCGGTCTTTTTGGTATTGTTCTTCTGCCATTGAAACGAATTGAACCATTTGAATAATCAATCCAAGTACTTGTGATATAAGATCAAAGCATTTTGTACCTGAATTGTTTTTTATATTTCAGAAAAAGCTCCCCCTCAACATGTGCATCGTATGTTTGAAATTGCTTTGGCACATGGAGGCAAGAGGACTTGAAAATCTCAGATTGAGAATTAAGAATTCACTTCTTTGATCAACATTTTCTAAAAATATCGACATCACTTTTCTGATCAAAATTAGTATTTTAAATATTTTGTTAAAGATAATTTTGGGAAAGGATGTGGTTTTCAAAAAGTTGCTCCCCCTTAATATGTGCATCGAGATTCGAAAGTGTTTTGCACATTTAGGGAGAACCTGCACTTAGAGACAAATCAATCACGTTTCAATCCTCTTTTGTTTGATATAGATGCTCCCCCTTAACATGTGGATGGAAATTTTGAAATCGTTTGACACATGTAGGGAGGAGAGCTTGTTATAATATTTCTAAACCATTTATCAAATTATCAGTTTATATCCAATTTAAATCACAAATTCTCCCCCCGATCACAATTTTCAAATCCTTTGAGATTTGTTATCTCTATTGATTTAAATTAAATTTTGAAAACTTTTGAGGAGAATAGTGACTTGCTTATGAAAAACATTTTAACTGATAAGGATCAGATTTTGAGACTTTAAACTCCGATGTTCAAGCATGCTTAGGTATCTTATGAAAACATAACATTAGCCAAGGTCTTGAACCAATTGTATAAGACATTGCAATTGTTTGACAAATAACCTTTTTGATTTAATTGAAATCATTCTCCCCCTCAATCAATGACATAAGTTGTTGATTGAGAGATAGAGATTTTGACAAGTGACAAGTCCAGATGATTTTCAAAAATTGAGTCTGAGTTATTTTTTCAAAGCTATTTTAGTTTTCATTAGATGAAAAATATTTTTCAAAAGAATTTATAGCAGGAAAAATATTTGTGAAGGAAACATTTGTCTTTATGGTGACAAACATTTGTTATTAGAATCAGAGCATGAGATTCGAAAAACAAGATTAAGCATGGCTTTGTTCTTTCTTTTAAAACGGATAACTGCCTGAAATGACAATAAACCACCATTATTCTCCATCACATTTTTTTTTAAAGTTTATGTACAATCGCACTTCATCTAAAGACTCGTGTCATTCTAAGAGTGACAAATCAAAGTCCGTAGATGTTATCGAAGAATAGAAAAAGATGGGAAAAATAATATTTTTGACCTTTTTCAAAGATTTTCTGATTTTTATGGATTTTTGAAATTTTATAATTTTCCATTTTCTTTTTTGTGGGTTTTATAATTTTGTATTTTGCTTCCTTTTTTTTTTGAATAAATACTTACAAGAGATGGATGAAGAAAAACTTTTACTCCTCGTCTTCCTCTTAAAGACGTTTGAGTGTTTCCGGTTGTAGACTCTTTATACCAAGTCGTGGAAGGATAAACTCAAAACATTCTCTAGGAAGAGCTTTGGTGAAGATGTCTGCTAACTGATATTCAGTCTTCACAAAATATAGTTCCACCAAACCGTTCTCCACTTGCTCCCTGATGAAATGATGTCGAATGTCGATATGCTTTTCTCTTGAATGTTGAACGTTGTTGCATAAGAGAGCAATGGCACTCTTGTTATCACAGTACAGAGGGATTTTGTTGAATTCAAAGCCATAGTCAGATAATTGGGATCTCACCCATAGGATTTGAGCACAAAAAGATGACATGGCTATGTATTCTGCCTCTGTAGAGGATATAGAGGTACTCATTTGTTTCTTTGAAGACCAGCTCACAAGCTTATCACCAAAACACTGAGCACCTCCTGACGTGCTTCGACGTGTATCTTGACACCCTGCATGGTCAGCATCTGCATAGGCTGTTAGTGACATACCGGTGTCCTTCGGGTACCAAAGTCCCATGTTGATGGTTCTTTGGAGATACCGAAAGACCCGTTTAACCGCTTCAAGGTGCTTTTTGGTAGGCTTAGCCTGGTATCTAGCACACATGCATATAACGAACAGACTGTCAGGTCTACTGGTAGTAAGGTACATCAGGGACCCAATCATACTATGATATTTAGTTTGGTCAACCATGATCCCTGAGTGGTCCTCATTTAGTTTAGTACGCTCCACCATGGGAGTGTCAACAGGGTCACAAGAATCAAATCCAAATTGCTTTAAGATTTCATTAGCATATTTAGATTGATTGATAAAAATGCCTCCAGGACTTTGTGAAATTTGTAATCCTAAGAAAAATGACATTTGTCCCATCATTGACATTTGAAATTTGGAGCCCATCTCCTTAGAAAAACGGTCACATTCATTGGGTTCAGTCGAGGCAAAAATAATATCATCAGCATAGATTTGAACATGAATTAAGTGTTTGCTTGACTTTCTGGTGAACAATGTCGGATCAACTGCTCCTTTGTTGAATCCATTAGATACAAGAAACTTCGATAGCGTGTCGTACCATGCCCTTGGAGCTTTCTTCAAACCTTAAAGGGCCTTCTTCAAGCGATAGACATGATTAGGATGTTCTGGATTCACAAAACCTTCAGGTTGGCTGAAGTATACTACTTCTTTCAGATCTCCGTTAAGAAAAGCCGTCTTTACATCCATCTGATAGACTACCATATTCTTACTGGCAGCGTTAGCCTGGAAGATTCTGATTGCCTCGATACGTGCAAGTGGTGCAAATGATTCTTCAAAGTCAATACCCTCCTCTTGACGGTATCCTTTTGTAACCAGTCGAGCCTTGTTTTTTAGTTCATCACCATGCTCATCAAGTTTTACTTTGAAGATCCATTTTAGAGCAATGATCATAGCACAGTCAGGAGCAGGTACTAATTCCCATACATCTAGTCAATCGAACTCATGAATTTCTTCTTGCAAGGTATTGAACCAGCTGTCTTCAGTCATGGCTGCTTTAACGTCTTTTGGTTCGACTTTAGATAGTATGGAGTTGAAGAAGAACCACAAGGCATCAGTTGCAAGTTGTTTACGAGTGGATACTGGACGAGAGGGGTTTCCAATGATGTTGTCCAATGGATGGTCATGTGTCCATTTTCTAAGATGTTCGTGTGGTTGTTTTTGAGGAACTGAAGTAGCAGAGTTTGGATCTCCTAATGAAGATGGTTTTGAAGTTGGTTCAGGAGAAAATATGTTCGCAAATGGAGCATCTTCATTAGTAGCAAAGGGGTTATCTCCATCATAGGTGCCAGAAACATTTCCATGATGTACACTCGATGATTGAGGATTTGATGATGATGATGAGTGATCTGCAGTAGGCGCTTCTTGACTCAATGACATAGAAACTGAAGGGTTATCTACGTTGACTGGGTTAGAGGCAGCCTCTGTTGATGGATTAGACTGATCATTAGCAATAGGCTCATAATGTTCATCAAACATTAGATCAAACAATTTCTTCAAATCATCTTCCGAAGGGGGTACATATGGAAATGCTGGTGAGGGATTTTGTACAAGAGAAGAACTAATAGGACTACTTATCAAATGTTGAGATGCGGGTCCAGAACTTGATTGTCCTAGAGCCATTTGCCCAGACAGCTCATCGAACGTGACGTGAATAGTTTCCATGATATCTCGAGTTCTTTTGTTGTAGATTCGGTAAACCTTCTTGTTTGGTGCATAACCTACAAAAACTCCAATGTCCGCCTTAGCTATTAATTTACCTAAATCTTGACCGTCATTCGTTGGATAGCGCAAAGCACTGAATACACGAAGGTAGGAGAGATCAGGTTTTCGTTTATGGACAAGTTCGTATGGAGTTTTTCCATGAGTGGTATGTATGAGGGAACGATTTTGGGTGTAGCAAGCAGTGGCAATGGCTTCAGCCCAAAGAAACATTGGAACCTTTGAGTAAATTAGCATTGTTCTTGCAGCTTCAACAAGGGTCCGATTTCGTCTTTCAACTACACCGTTCTGTTGAGGCATATGTGGAACACTTCTTTGATGACTGATTCCAATGCTTTCATAAAATTGACTTAGGTCTTTGTTAACAAACTCAGTGCCATTGTCTGATCGAATAATTCTAACAATCTTGTTAAGTCGAACCTGCAGCTGTTTGATAAGTTTGATGATGACATCTGGAGTTTCATCCTTTGTCCTCAAAAACTTAACCTAAGTAAATCGAGAGTAGTCATCAACAACGACTAATACATATTTCTTCCCATTTATCGTTTGCACTCTCATGGGTCCGCACAGATCCATATGAAGAGTATGAAGAACTTCCATAACTGAGTTTGCGGGTTTGGGTTTGTGGGCATATTTCTTGCTTTTTCCCAATTGGCATGCTGAACAAAGATGATCCTTTTCATACTTTAATCTGGGTAAGCCTCTTACTAGGTCCTTTCTGGAAATATCATTAATGGTGCCGAAGTTCAAGTGATTGAGACGACGATCCCATTACCATGACTTTGTTTTCGAAGCCTTTGACAACAAGCAGATTGGAGAAGACTTCAACATATCTTCGATAGAGATGGTGTATAAGTTTGTACCATGTGTTCCTCTTAAAAGTTCCACACCATCAAGTTCTCTAACGAAACAAGTATGTTTTCTAAAAGCCACTTCTAAATCAGAATCACAGAATTGACCGACAGAAAACAAATTATGACCAAGACCTTCAACATAGTATACCCGGGAAATTACACTATCACCAACCACATAATCTCCATAACCCATAATTGCCCCAAAATGGTCATTCCCTAATCTAACAGTCCCGATAAATTTACTCCCGAAGTTCATGAGCCGCGAGCGATCTCCAGTCATATGCTTGGAACAACCTGAGTCTAGGTACCACAGAACGATTTGAACGACCTGCAGTTGAACACAGACAAGTATGGATGACTAGATAGTTTCGATCCCCATGCGAGAATGGGTTCCACTTGGTTAGAAAACGAGATTGGAACATCCACATCAGAAAAAGAGTCAATGAAATCATTAGAGGTAGATGCCGGACTAGTAGAAACAGTAGATCTATTCAAAGTATGTTCACTTCTTAAAGGTATAGTTCTACCAGTAGGCATCCATTTCCTAATGGGCGTTGATCTAGATAATTTAGGGCACAACTCATTAAGATTGAATTTACGGCCAATAGGTATCCAATGGTAACCTACATTACTAAATTTTCTTCCTGTTGGTTTCCAATGTTTTCTAGCCCTCTTCCGCCTTGGTCTTCTGACCTTCTTAACCTGTTTTCTAGTGTTAACATTTATTACCGGAGATATAACAGAATTGTTCACATCATTCACAACACATTCATGATTAATACCAGAAATCAAACATCCATTACATGTTTTGCAAGAAGTAGCATAATTCGAATTAATTACAGTACGCTTATAGCTAATACTAGAATCAACATGATTCATCTTACTCAACACAAACTTATTGTTCCTAGGGTGGTCTTCTACTTTCTTCCATTGATCACTCTTACCTTGCGAGGTTCTATCTTGCTTTGTATTACATGGATGCTTTGACCCGCTTGCCTTAGTGTCACTGATTACTCCTGTAGAGGGAATAATGGGAACATTAGTTGGTTTTACTACTTGCAGGCACATCAAAGTTTACATGCTTGACTTTCGGCACAGAACAAGGCATATCATGGGTTGCATGCTTAACACTAGGCATAGAACAAGGCATAACGACTTTATCTTTCTTGCACAAGGATTTAGGGCATGTTGCTCTTAAGCATTCTAAAAGTTCCTGAGATCATTTGGCATATAAGCATGCATACCTAACTTCACTATCAAGTTGTTTATTTATGCTATCCTCTTCGACAATCTCACAGAGACATTCTAGACTATCCTTAAGGTACGAAACATATTCTTGAAACCCAAGTTCGTTATTTCTATGGTGAGGAGGAATTTATTTAACAGTCACAGCATATTTAGAATTCGCAGATGCCTTTGAAGCAAGATTCTCATTACAGACAAGTGGCATTTTCCCTTTGACCTGACTTTTGAGATTCTCAATTTCCTTTTGCAAAGAAGTTATTTTTTCATTGTTCTTGTGACGAGTGACTTTCATTGAATCATATAACTCTTTAAAGTGTCGTTTAACCTTTTCATTTTCTTCTAGAAAACTCTCATTTTCTTGTTGTAATACATTAATGATGTTTTGAAGATAAAAGTTTTGAGAATACTGAGAATCTAAAGGAGGGGGCATTTGGGAGCCATTCACATTGTTCTTTTCACCCTTTAATTGTGAGATTTGGGTTTTCATCCTTCTAATCGTGTTACAGTGAGCTAGAATCTGTTCGTCACGTTTGTTTATTTCAAAAACTACATCAAACTCAGGGACATCCGAGGATGTCTTGATATTTGAGGTTTTAACATTTTCTTTGAGATGTTGATATTTTAGTTGTAAACTAAAATGTTCAACTTCCAGTTTAGAATAATGTTTTACCAAATTATCATGATCATCCTGTTCTACTTTATCATGCAATTTTTAATTTGTGGTTTCAAGCTCAATGACACGATCATGAGAAACTTTTAATGCAACAGATAATTCATGAAATTGAGACACAGTAATAGAAAATTTTGTAACAGTGTAGAACACATCTTGAGCAACACATTGAGAGATCAGATTATCATTAATGATGTGCAGATTCTTTATCTCTATTTCATTACTCTTAAGCTCACGTTCATACATACTGGCCTCAAGTTCCATATCATTAAACATTTTTTTCATTTCTTTAATCTCTATGTCCATTCCCTTTTGACGACTCTCAAATTGTCCTTTAAGTTGTTTAAAGAATGGCATGACCTCGCTTAAATAGCATTCTTTAGTTTGTTCAAAACCCCTTTCCCCTTCAGTTATCCCAGTGGGTGTGACTCTCTTCTTACACGTTTTCTCAAAATCAACAAATAGTTGGTAAACTACGTAAAGGCTGATTAAGGTCTTGCTATTAGTGGAAAGATTTCTAGGCACTAAATGTATTGGTGTATTTGGGGGATACACAGTGGCTGGAGGCATTTTCCTACAAGGGGAATTCTTTTCAATAAAATCATCAGCTTTTTGTTTGTCCAGATCCTTTTTCCAGAAAATTTGTTCAGGGGTCAGCTGGGTCTGAGGTCTAAATTTATTAAAGGCAATCCAGTTATCCTTAGAATAATTTGGTGTTTTAACGATGATTTTATCTCTTATGCACAATGGACTATTAAATTTATCATCCAATTTTTTCTAGAGACTTCTTCTAATTTTCTATCTTCCTCAGAGCACTCAGCACAAGTGGATTTCTGTCTAGGCTTAAGAATCTCATTTCCATCGTAGATTACTTTTTGAGCTGTTTTAGCCTTACTATACGCCTTAGGATTTGGTTCATCTAAAAGTGGGACGCTATGCTTATCACTTAGAACTCTATGCTTAGTGATCATGTGAGTAGTCTGAATGGTGTTCCCTTGTACGTACAATTTATTTTCAAGTTTGTTCTTCAAAGTTTTTAGGTTGGAAAACTCATTTAAAAGTTTTGATTCCTTAACATTGAATTCTTGTTTAAGTACTTTCACATTATCTTGAAGTTCTTGTTTCTGTTTAACAGTTTTCTTAAGCTTTTCTTGTAAGGAATCTAACTCTTGTTTTAACATTTCTTCCCTAAAATTGCTTTTTTTGATAATTGTGCGCATTTGGTCATCCATCTCCTGCTCACGGGTAGTCAGTTCAAACTTAGCACGTTGTTCATATATAGCAACTTGTTCTTTATAGGCGTTTAGTTCAGAAATAATAGAATCATCAGGGGCACATGCAGTGAATTCATCAAAAACATAGTCATCATTGACTGCAGAAGATGCATTACTTGGTACAATTTCACTTTCATTTTGTTTCACATATTGATCATATGGGACAACATTGCTATTACCCATATTTTCAATATCTGATTCAATAATTTTAGTTGATTGTACTTTGTCATGTGTCTTTTGTACATCAACCTCATCGTATAGTTTTAATACCTCTGAAATGATGGATTCTCTGGAGTGAGTGGCCTGTTTAGGTGAAGAAGCCCTTGGAGTTACCATTGGTGAGATATTAGCCATGAAGATGATATGGGCAGTTGGTTCATCATCAACATCTGAATCAAAAGTATCACAGTCTGCGACTTGAAATGCATTAGGATTGTTCTGACCCATACCCTGCACTGGCTGTTCATCCACATAGCATCATAAGTTCTGGCATTTCCCTCAGCAAGAAATAGCAATTCTTCCTCATTCAGCATTGCTCCACTGTCTTGAGCTTGGACCAACAGCATCTTGTCCCTGAACTACTCTGTATTTTGTGGACGTTTTGGAAGGGTGCAATTCCTTGCGATGTGTCCTTCTCCACCACAGTTGTAACATTTAATGGGCTTTACTTGACCCTGAGCCATGTTCCTTCCACGATTATGATTACCCATATATCCACCACCACCGCCAGCATTCCCATATCCAGCACCAGCATTCCCATACCCAGCTCCAACATTCCCATATCCAGCTCCAACATTCCCTTGCTCATTATGTGGAAGATATGCATTCTTTCTTCCTTGCACACTCTACACCACTACCTTTCCATCTCCAACAGTAGCTTGATTGTGGGGATTGGAAGCCGTTCTGAGGTTATTGTTGGTGTGTGGAGTGAGATTCAAATTTTGCCTAACCATAAGAGACAGTTGATTAACGAGATTTTCCATGAATGTTTCTGAATCTACAGGCTTATACCCTGGATCTGGAATGAGTTTGTGATTACAATTACCAGTTGGTATCACTTGAGATGCTTTGGTGGTTATTCCTACATTGGTGTAGAATGCAGTTGAAACATTTGACGAGCTTGCATCACCATAATTTGTTTTGAACTTTTCCAGGATCATTCTTTCAAACATAGCATGTTTCTCATTCTGAAGCAAGTATGCATACAATTGCTCATAGTTAGTGTGCCTCAAACCTTTGGTTAGCTTGACTGAAGTGACAAACTTGTGCCATTCGGGATTCATGTTGTTCACAAACTTTGAATTGAGCTGAATATTTGGCATAGTCATTTTGATATTCCTCATGTCATTCACGAGCTTGTTCATCTTAAAGTTCTCAAAATCATTATACAGTTGAGACTCTCTGTCTTCTTTAGTTAATTCTGAACCAGAGATAAGCATCTTGACATTGTCCCAAACTGCTTTGGCTTCAGTGTTGTGATTGATGAACTTGTAGATGTCCTTTGGTAGACCCTGAAGTACAATGTTTGAGGCCCTAATATCAGCATCATATCTCTTTTTCTCCTTATCAGTAAGTTCATCATATGTCTTTGGTCTATCCAATCCTAATGTCACTGAGCCATCAGCAGCAGTTTCAAGTATGTCTCTGGTAGTCTCAACTTGGTACGGTCCTTCATCAATTGATTTGAGAATGTTAACCCCATGTTCCTTACCCAAGCAATACAATCTGATTTGTTGAGCCCATGAATCATAATCAGTTCTATCTAACATGGGTGGACAAGTATCTGATCTTGCAGCTTGAACGTCCTCAGCTACAGAAGAGATGATTGTAGGCACGTTGGTAGACATGATTACAGATTCTACGGGATTTTATAACTCTTTGATTAAACCGGGAAATAGATTCTTTCACGGGATTTTACTAAATCAAGAGAAAACAGGAAAACGTAACAATAAGAAACAATGAGTCTCAAGAGACAAATCATTAGTAAGACAAGTCGCTAGAGTGACAAGTCGCTGGAAAGACAAGTTGCTAGATTGACAAATCTCTAGAATGACAAGTCGCTGGAGTGACAAGTTGCTAGAAAGCCAAGTCGCTAGAGGGATAAATCGCTAGAGGGACAAGTCGCTAGAGTGACAAATCGCTAGAAAGACAAGTCGCTAGTGATAAATCGCTAGACATACAAATCGCTAGTTAGACAAATCGCTAGACAAAACAGTACATCCACTACCTTGTCCTTTTTGTCATTTTGTCTCAATAGACAAATCGCTTAGTGCACAAATCGCTTCACAAAACACAGACAAGTCGCTTAAATGTAGGGACAAATCGCTACAAAGAAATAAGCAACGAGACTCAAATCGCTTCTATGAAACTTTCAAAAACACCACTTTTCAATCTAAAAACAACTCAACCACACTGATTCAAGCCTTCCAAATCAAAACCTAAGCACTTATAATGATTCTAAACACAAAAGTACAATCAAAATCCAAACTTTAACACTAGAAATGATCCAAATGATGCAAACCACTCTAAACTCATTCAAACCCAAAAACCTTATGAAAACCACTAGAAATCCAAGAACATGAAAGATGAGTGATCAATCCATGGCTCTTGATACCATTTGTAACATAATGGATTTCAAAAACACATCAAATAAGTTCAAAGTGGGCGTATGGTTTAGAGAGAGAAAGTAGAGAGAGATAAGTGGGAACTTGATGAAACAAAGAAAAATGGTATTGACATAACTTGACTATGACTACGAGCTTTCTAACGAATACATATACTTGAGGTGACCGACACTTTAACTAATGGATTTTCTAAATCCTAACACTTGTTGTGGCAGTCCCCATAGCAAAGACTAAACAACATTGTATGGTTACCATTGATATTGAATTTGAATACAAACCGCCCCGTTGTTCTGTATGCAAAATTTTTGATCAGTTTTGATCATGCAAAATTTCTAAGCCTAGTACAAATGACCAGCCTAGTACGTCCATACCGAAGGATACTTCCACTCCTACTACTATGAAGGTGGTGAATTTGGAGTGTGACAAGCCAAATGATATTGATAAGCTGAATACTATTCTCAAGGTCACCAATAAGGTCACTAATGAGGACAATCCTAACGAACATCTGAATTATGTTCCTCCTTTGGTGAATAATGAGGTATCTCAATCCTGTAACGAGTATGGTTATTTTAATGATGACATTAATATTGGTGAACTTAGGAGTAATATGGAGAAATTGAGGGAAGCCGATAAGATACTTGAACTCGCTTCTAATTCGTCTAACGTGGAGGATGTTGGAGATGGTTCTGATTTGCAAACCAATAAAGGGATTTCTAACAACCTTGTTAATGTAGCGTTGGAGGGAGGTATGGTAAATGCGAAACCTTGTAAGATTTCTACTAATATTCTAAGTTTTGTTGAACCGCCTGTGAGTGTACTTAATGAAAGGGAGGTTGGAACGTTTATGCCTAACTCCTCTTGTTCTCCTTCTACTTCTGCTTTTAAAAGATCCAACCCGTTTTCTATGGTTGGTGTGATTGTTGATTCGGATAGCGAGGAGGAGGTTCTTAACACTTTTGATGAGTCTGCGAATCTATTTGATATGCCTATGAGCACTTTCTCATCGACAGGTGGTGGAGGTGATCCGGAAGACTATTATGAATATGATGACTTCACAGATCAACTATATGATCTTCCAGGACAATTTGGTGACTTTTATGACGATATCAAGCTCCAAGGTCATGTTAGGAAGTAGTTGATCATTTTATAGTCTTGTTTGTTTATATGGTAGTGGTCTATTTCTTATTATTAAGAAAAGGTAGTGTCTCGTTATGTATGCTATTTCGCCTATGTAACGGGCTGAGATATGGGATTTCACCCATATCCATTATACTTAAACATTTTGGTTTGGTTTATATATTTACCAGGGTGCAGGATTACTCCCCTTTACGAAAAACAAAACTCAAAACCTTATGAAAACCACTAAGAATTCAAGAACATGTAAGGTAGATGATCAAACCATGGCTCTTGATACCAATTGTAACATATTGGTTTTCACAAACACATAATCAATCACACATAGGGTTCGAATGAAATGAGGTTTAGAGAGAGAAAATAGTTGGGAACTTTTAGTGAGACAAAGAAAAATATATATTGAAGCTCTGCCTTGCTAGGCAAGGGTATTTATAGTGTGTTACATGAAATGCCTCCTACGGGCTGTGGATCAGGCATACAGTGGGTAAAGACCCGTCCGTCCTCCACGGTGTTACTTAACTAACTACTAACTATCACTAAAAAACTACGACTACGAGCTTTCTAACGAACACATATACTTGAGGTGACCGAGTCTTTAAATACCAGATTTTCTAAATCCTAACAATACTACTACGTCATCTCATGCACGCTTACGTGCCCATATCTAAGCCAATCTATTTTTCTTTCATCTTTCTTATAATCATCTCCTAACTTTAGGCATTTTTTATAATATCTCTTATTTTTCTCATGAGAATGCCTAAGTCCATTTTGCTTATCTTTTTCACTAAGTAATGGAATAGGAGCCATTCGATTACATGCCTCGATGTCTTTATGTTTAAACCTAAGGTGTGAACAGGGCATTTAATAGACAAAATCCTCAACTTCATCAGAGAATGTAATTAAACCATCCACCATTCGTTCATTCAACTTAGTCATTCTCTTAAAGGGTTTTCCAAATATCAATTGAGTGAGGTTTCCATCAATAAACTCTCCTAAGTCCTCTAAGACCATGAACTCTACCAAATAAGCAAAACTTCCAACAAACACGTGCAAGTGAGTAACCGCATTAACAACATTGTTCCCTTGATAGGCTAACTCATTTACCTTAATTTTATTGTATAAATGCCTTGAGATTGAGTTTAAAGGTAATACCGAATTCAAGTAAGCATCAAAACTTTCAAATCCTATTTTACGAGGGAATTGCATGTTGAAGGGACTATCTTTCTCAATTCTACACCTACGGTCAAAACATTGAGATGGATCTTCTTCCATCTAAATCCTAACTTCATCAATGGCTTCCCCGTCATCAAGCGCCTTGATAGCGGGGGTTCGGGGTCGAGAAAACCTCCTTTTCTACGAGAAAGTTTTTCAACCCTCTAGGCAGTGAACCTAATCGTTCTTTGTGTATATGTGATAAGCCCAGGGTATTGATTTCGTTCTCTAGTGGAATAGGAATTCTAGAAAGAGATATATGACGAGAAGGTGGGGTTGAGGAAGATTCTTTTTAGTCTTTTTTATATTTTTTTAGAAAGCAAAGGTAAATATCTCAGAGTATAAGATTGGGGGTGGTATTTCGTATTTCTACTACTTTTACTAATTACTAAACTAATTAACTAATGGATGGATTATGCTAATTAAGGTGTGCTTGTATGACGATTAAAGATGTGTTTACTTAGCTGTTCTTAATCCCTAGTTATCTCTTATTGGTCGATTGAATTGTCACTTCCTTTATCTTAATTGGTGTGTTGTATTCCGTTTGGTCATAGGGTGGTGCCTAATTCCCTAGTTCTATGAATTGCAACTCTCTTCTAGAATACCCGGGATCGTCAAGTACAATGGTATCTCCCCCGAATACTCTACTACCCTAAAACTACAATTCACGCAATAAACACAACAACTGGCCTAAATGCACTCAAAGTTTTTTGTTACTATTTAGGATGTTCAAGCTCACAATAATGAAAGAAGAATCATGTTTTCCTTAATCTAGCATCTACCAGTTAAGACAAGAGACAACCTAACAATAATTAATAACTAGGTTTCATAGATCTAAGCAAACACAAGAATAATTTACTACTTACGTTAAACAAGCAAGCATACACACATACAATTGAACATGAAGTAGACATAATGATAAATTGGATAAACAAACTTATCTTGTGATGTAAAATAGGGTATGGAACCAAAGAATGTTATCCAAGTCAGACTACAACCGAGTTAGGGTTTGCTCTCCAAAGTTCTACCTCTTCAAATATAGAAAAATTGAATTCTATATATAGATTTACAATCGTGACGGCGTCACCTTTTGCTAGTGATGCCGTCAGGTCGCCTTCATTAGGATTTCGTTTGGGCCAAGTCATTGTTGGGACGACGTCAGTTGAGATATGTGACGTCGTCAGTCATTATGCAGGACGTCGTCTGAGTCTTGGTTCTTGGGCGTCTGGTTATGAAATTTGTGAGTGACGCCTTCCAGAGTTTAGGCGTGACGCCGTAAGGCTTTAGGACCAGAATTTCCGCTGAGCCGTCGCGTGCACTTTTGATCAAGTCTTCTATAAAGGGACAGTGTCGCCCTTTTGTTGGGACGTTGTCAGGTGTGCCGGGGTGCCTTTGATCTTGACTTTGCCATTTTATTCATGTTTTCGCTCTTTTTCGTCCAAATGTGCTTCATTCCAGCATTTTGCATCCAAAAGACCTAAAATGTGAAAAGGAACGATTTTAAGTAGTAACAGATATAAAATGTGTCGAATTAGGGCTTAAAGGACCCCCTAAAAACGTATGTTTTAAATCCTTATCAAATATCCCTACACTTGGAATTTGCTTGTCCTCAAGCAAATGTGCTTTTAGCCAATCAATTTATAAGTTAGAGGGCATGAAGAATTGGCTTAAGATAATCTACAACTAGTAAAAGAGCCACAATAGTCATAACAAGCACGGAAATTATATACTAGCACCTCACAATTCGTGTTTGGATTCTCTCATCTCTCGGGTTTATATGAAATATAATATGAATGGAAATGGAAGATAAATACTCCTTACCTGGCATAGTACATAGATTACCATAAGCTTGAGAATAGATCAAACCTCCACCGCTTTGGCATAAGCACCTAGGAATAACTATCTAAGAGGTCTTTACAAGGGTTGTAACGTTAGGCTTAGGGTAGAGAAGTAAAGGGTTTTGTTGGATAAGGATATTTAGTGGTGGCAACTCAAAAATCTTATGTTACAAGTATGTAAAGCATGGTGTTGCTAAGCCAAGAATCGACTCACTAACACTAGATAACTTGAAACAAAACACAAACATAAACTTAAAACATAAAGATAAAGATAGATGTAGGATGGTAGCCCGTATGTTTTTCTCATTTTTTTCATTTTTTTCATCAACTCTTTTTCTCTTTTTTTTCAATTTTTTTTTCCATACCTTTTTACTCTACCATCCTCTACGATAACATCAAAATATAAGAGATTTATAGGATCATCCCTACACTTTAGTTTTTAATTAACTAACACTAATTGACCCGATTTGAAAAGATCAAAACACTTGGAGTATTTAATTACGTAGACAAAGGGAATTTGAATTTATCGTTATTTCCCGTTACTCCATAAAATATTACTTTAACCCATGAGTCCCAATCATCCTAAAACTGTATATAACAGATATGACTCGACTTAGAAACCATGCAAGTGACTAGATAATTGAGCTATGGGTTTAGTAGTGATAACAATAATGCACTAAAGATGAGTGCATACAAGGCAGGCTAAGGAGATTTGGGTATACATTTGGGGGTGGATTGTAAATAATGCTCTTCATTGATATTCTAAGGCGATTTGGGTATACATTTGGGGGTATCATGTACTAAAGTTGAGTACATCGCAAGGGTGTGGCGAAAATTACTCAACCGATGTGGAAGAGGTAATTAAATTAGAGGTTTAAAACAAGGGTTATCCTAATCCTCTTATCATTTAGTTAATCCTAACTACACAAGTGTAGTCTCACTAGCGATCTCAGAATGCATCACAAAACAAATTCTAGAATCTAGTATACTACCGGTACACTCACTAAGCATTAAAGGTGAATGCTTTTATTCCTAAAGATCGAGGGGCGAACCTCAAATTTTTGGGGTGGAATTTGAGTGGTATACGGTTTTTGTGCTAGCATATAATTCCTATCCATGAGACGCTTTATTAAGACTAAAGTTTAGCTCATAAATATCATAAAAATTTTTAAATTTGGTGCTAAAATTGCCCTAACAAATATTTCTCCTAGTTTATTACACAAATTACCAAGGACAAGACAAATAATCAAGTGAATGAAATTAAATTTGGTGCTAAAATTTCCCTAACAAATATTTCTCATAGTTTATTACACAAATTAAACTGAACATTGTCCCCAATGTTCCCCGAAATTATCAAAGTTATGATAAAGGAATGTAAGTTAAAAGAGAAATAAACTAATACTTCTCTGATTGGCTCCGTAGGATATGTATGAAGTTGCGGTTAAATCCTCGTCCAAAAATAATGAATAAGTAATAAGCTTCTTCCAAGATGTGTTTCTTCTTCTTGTCTGTAGGTCCAAAGTTATAGATCTTAGTAGCCTTTGTAAGACAATAACTAACTTGAATAAATCCAAACTAGTTATGTGAAGAACTCTTTAACAATGAGTACTTTATTGTTAATGCTGAATCTTAACAACAAGGAAGAAGAACACAAATGATATTTGTTGGGATTTGGAAAATTCATAATGAAGTGTCGGTCACCCAAACAATAGTCTATCATATTATAGCTCGTAGACATAACGTTATATTAGTTAGTTTACAGTAGTATTAGCCTGCATCGTCAAAGAAGGACGGGTCTTTACCCACTATATGCCTGATCCACAGCCCGAAGGAGGGCGTAGACATATATATAAATAGCCCTCTCCCCACAAGGGAGAGGGTTGGATGTTCAAAGTTAATCTAACCTTTCTTTTGTTTTTCTCTCTCTACAAACATCCCATTCTCTCTCTTTCTCTCTCTAAAATACATGACTCATAGCATATTGAATTCTGGTGTTATGATATCCAATATCTTACAATTGGTATCAGAGCACAAGGTTTGATTAGCTAGGTTGTATGTGCGTTTATCTTGGTAGTTTTAGATCAAAAAGTTGGTTTTGGAAGGTTTTTGGACTCATAGGTGACTTCCTTTGATTTTCATGTTTTTGATCTTAAGGTAAGTGTTTTTAAGATATTTATAACCTTCTAGGATCAAGTTGTGCAAAAGAAACCAAGCAAAAACATTCAAAATGGTGAATTTTAGGTGATTTTAGGTGAAAAAGGGTCTTCGTTCTTGTATGCGGTTTGACTCTCGGACTCAATTCTTGGATGCGGTTTGTCCCCATTTCGATGTGGTTTAAGTGGATTTTGTATGCGGTTTGATACTATTGTTGCGATTTGAGGTAAAAAGGACAAAAGGACAAGTAGTGGGTGTACTATTGTCCCCTTGAGGTTTGTCAAAGTGTGCGATTTGTCGCTGCGGTTTGATTATTGGTGCGTTTTGATTAAAGCAGTTTTTCATTCTGCGGTTTGATCAAAGCGTTTTGTCGTTCTAAGGTTTGATTAAAGTGGCTTGTAACTCTGCGTTTTGATTAAAGCGGTTTGTCATTCTTGTATGCGGTTTGTCATTGTGCGACTTGTCAAAGATTGAGACATGTCATCTGATTCAAACGTCATTAAATCACAATTTAACATAATTCACCTAATCCAATCATTCCAAATCCAACTTTTATCATAACACGTTCAAATTCACACCAACATCATGTCTTACACTCCTAATACAATGATTTCAGAAGTACTCAAATTATATGATGTTGTAGATAATCATAAGAATATTTGCTGCAATGAACTGTTAAAGATGATTGAATCAATCAATGAGGATGTGAGATCTCCGTGTTCAGACTTTGAAGAGAGAGAGAGATGCACCAGTCAAGATTACAGAAAGCTATTGCAAAGGAAAAGGAAAGTTTCATTGAACCTTATCGACAACTTCATTCACAACTCAAGTTACTTCGA
This sequence comes from Chrysanthemum makinoi, assembly GCA_910596185.1. Lineage (NCBI taxonomy): Eukaryota > Viridiplantae > Streptophyta > Magnoliopsida > Asterales > Asteraceae > Chrysanthemum > Chrysanthemum makinoi. Next base: position 162,778,521 of record OU343217.1, on the reverse strand, counting down.
ATTGACAACAAATACACATTCGGAATCGAACGAACAACTATTACACTTTTCTGTCAAGAATTCTCATCAATTACTGACACCTTGTTCTTGAATTTGGAACAATTGGAACAACAACTTGACAGTGAAAAGGTTCATGACACCAATTCTAAAGCTGCTCTTCGGGTGATCTACAAACAACTTCAGTCATTCATCAATAGTGATTACACTTCGGATTATGATAGACATATGACTGAAATGTCGTTTAAAAAGCACACTGGGATGGAAGTTAACATGTTCAGAGAGACATTAATCCAACTCATGGATAATGTGTAGAAGTATTTTGAGGAAGTTACACAGAATGATGAAAAAATAGATGAGTGTCGGGTGCAGTTGAGAGATAATTGTGATGAGTCGGGTAATGTATCAGTTGAAAGATCTTGTGTTGCTTGAATGCGATTATCGAAGACAGAGATTGATGTAACCAACTGTTCAAGAACTCTGTCACACAAGAGGTGGATGCGAAATCGAATGGTAAATGAACTTGCATCAGGTCAAGTATTGGTAATTGTCCAAAATGATGCCTCGAGAAAATGCTCTTGTGCAAACCGAGCACATCACATAACATGTTCTTGATAAATGTTCTCAGAATCGAAGCTAAGTCTGAGATAAAGTGTTTCAAAACTAATGATATGGTTGATAAAATAACTTTTGATGAACTTTCAAATAAATTCTCAGAACTTGAAAAACATTGCATTTCACTTGAAATTGCAATCCAAAGAAAAGAAGAAAGTTTTCAAACTGTGAAACCTTTCAAAAATCCGGAATCCCCTGAACTTCATGAATTTTTTGAAATTAATGATTTAAAAGCTCAGATTCAGGACAAAAACTCGACAATATGCAATTTGAAGAAACACGTTTCTGATATGAATATGAAAAGTAACTTGGTTACAAGTAAGTCTGATGTTAATGCTATTGATGATATTCAAATGAGAAATGATGGATTAGCAATTTGTGTGGCCAAATTACTAAAGGAAAATGAGACTTTGAGAAAGCATCACATAGAACTAAGTGACTCTGTCAAAGAAGCTAGAACTAAGTCAATGGAACAAACAAACTCTTTGATAGCAAAAATTAAGGAATTCAAAGCTCAACTTTAGGAAAAGAGTTTCACTATAGTTGCCTTAAAGAATGAGCTTAGAAAAACTGTAGGGAAAAGAGTGAACTCTAAATTTACAAAACCATCAACCTTGGGGAAGCCAGTTTCTCATCCCATTAGAGATCGGTCCATTGTTAGGCAGCCTACTGCGTTTATATATGAAAGAACAAAATCTTTAAAGACAAGAATTGCCTCCCAAGTTGATGAGAACAAGGTTTTGTCAAAACCAGTCACTTCACAACCTAATCCCAATAAAGTGAAGGATAATGCTCAGGTTAAAGCTTAATTTTCTAAGACTAGGAATGTAAAAAGATCCTCTAGTGCACTAAAGAAGTCTCAGAATGCTAACCCCTCTCCTAATAAAAGATTTAATGACAAAGCTTCAAAAACTAGGAATAGGAAAAAAGTTACATCTTCCACTTTGCCTAAGAAATCTAACACTCCTAGATCTAATCTAACACTCCTTTGTGACAAATAGTAATTTCATGTTATTTTACAAACTTTGAAAATTTCACTATTCATCTCAGGAATTTACTATTCATTAGTTACTATTCATCATTTTACTATTCATCGTTTTTGAAGTCGATTTGATATTCTGAGAACGTATTTCAAAATTTTACTATTCACAAAACACTATTCATTCTCGGAGAAAAATCACTATTCATGATTCACTATTAATCATTTTTCGTAAACTAGGTTTACGAGTATCAAATACGCGTAACCTGGAGGGTTAAGCTGCGTATTCATGGAAAATCATTGAGGACATTTCATATAGACTAGATTTAGTCTACATATCATTAGCAACATTATCATCATATTAGTTCATGCATGGATTTGCATTTTTCATTAAAAGTATAATTTCCTATTAAATAAAAGCTATCGCGTAATCATTTATTTTGAACATTTGATCCGACACTTTCAAAAATTATTCTGATATATTTTTATACTCATATTAAGACTATAAAAATTATATTATTAGTTTACCCGGTGTTTTAAATTTATTTTGTATATAAATTGTTATATATAAATATTTACGACGGTTTTCGTAAATACTACTCGATAATTATTATTTCACTAATTTTTTGTAAAAAATAGATTTTTTAAATTTTTATGACATCGATATATTTTATTTTGTTCCGTTAAAATTTATTTCTAGCTAACGCTACCCTAAATACTTAATTATACTTACAACTTACGAATTAATCTTATTCATTTAAATACTTACACAACAAAAACATATCATTTCTTTTTCTTTGGCCTTCTTGCCGACACCCTAACTATGACACACCATTTATGAAAAAAATCTTACATATTATATGCATATTTAGGAAGATATTTGCCTTATAATCTTTTTTTTCAAACAAACACATAGCAACTCATTTTATCCAAGGTGAAAAACTACCAAAAACCTCTCATCTTCATCTCCATGGTCGGCCATGATCAAGAACAAGAAGAAACATAATATTTTTCATGATCCAAGTGATTATCAAGCTCAACTAGTAATCTATTTCAAGGTTTTGAAATAAAAACCTATAGATTAATAAGGTTTTCATTATCTTTTTCACATAATCATTCAAGTAAGCATTTCATGATCTTCATGACTCTTTCATATTCATATTTATGTTATTTCATCATTTTTGCAAGAAAACATGCAAGTTTCATGCGTGTCTATACCACTTTTAGTGTTTTTATTACTTATTATGAAATATAATCATCCTATAATTAATCCCTTGAGACATATCATTTTTGATGATGTTTAGGAACCTATGATACCCTAAGAAGGTGTATGGTAGGTTTAGAATAGCTTTGGCGTTGATTTGAAGTGGTTAGAATAAGTATTACGCGAGAAAAATCATTTTCGACAACAATAAATAGTGGTCTGCTCTTATTTGTGAAATCTGGAAATTTCGACAGTTTATAAAATGTTTTGGGCTCGATATTCAGAAAATATACTTTAAAACGAAAACGTGTCCGCTTGAACGGGTTAAAACGGAGTTATAACGAAGAAGTTATGCTATTTTCAAGTTTAACGACGAAAACTATATTTTCATAAAATTCAGCATGCTGTCCCAAATTTTTACGAGTCAAAAATGAGTCTTAAGCGTTATCTAAATGAGTCGATTTATCAAAAATATATTAGTATACTTTAACACGAAGCTAAGGACATATAAAACGTAGAAAACGGACTTGTAACGTCTAAATTACACGCGTTTAAATAAGGTTGTCGTAACTATTTCATATAAGCATAACTAATATATTTTCTAATAGCCAAAAATTACGGCCGCGAATGACCATGTTGGGAGTTGTCTTTAACATCGATGGAGTACTTTTTAGAAAACGATGTCTTCTAGTAAAAGTAAGTTCACCTAGCCTATTTTCCAAAATGTCCAACCGTTCGTCAAACGGAATTGTAACGAATAAAATACGGTCACTCAAACTTTGCCGAAAACTACCCTTAAACAATAATTTGGGTACAAGTACCCTACTTTACCTATATTTTTCTCCATGATCGAGACCTCTACGATGAAATTTTAAAAGCTAATACTTTTAGATAATGCTACAAGCTTTCCAAAACCATTGAGTTTGTTTCCTAACACTCGATATTCACTATTTTACGACTAGCTTTTCGAGGTCATTTAGTCACTTTTAGAAATTATCAAAGTATATTGTTTTGCGACGAAAAGCTATAAATTCTTGATAAATCACTAAACGACTATCGTAGGAGGTTGTTTCAACGTAAATACTTGTAAAGTATTTTATAATACGACGAGATGTTATAAACATATATTTTGACGATAAACATTATTTTCAATTGTACAAGTGGTATGGATTTCATATGAGTTTGCATGCACGGCATTGTTTCGTGATTTACATTAGAACATATCATTCATAATAGGTCACGGTCAGAGGTTGCACCTCATTTCAGTATTGCCATTATATCATCATAAACATTGCACCAGGTGAGTTTTCATAGCCCCGATTTATTCAAGTTTATACATTATTTCAAACCTACGGGGGAGAATACATTGCACATCATTTTTATACGAGCCCAAGTATGTTCAAATTCATTTACATTGCTTAAGTTACCTCATTGCCAATTGAATGTCCCCATTTCATAATCATGAACCGTTAATTTCGGAAGAAGTGAGGGTGAGTGGATAGATCTATTGAGGGTGACTCCTCCATCCGTGTTGGTGGTCCCAACTAGTCAACGGATGCATTTCATTTTTATAATCATTGAGTTGTTTGGCAAAACACTCGTTAGCTTAACATCGGAACATCTAGCTTCGGTGTCATGTGCTTAAGCAATTGTACCATTTTTGTGACATATTTTTCATACATAACTTATACTTGCGTTGGTCGTATAAAACATTTACATAAACTCTATTAACTCACTCAACCTTTGTGTTGACACTTTTAGCAATGTATTTTCAGGTTACTAAGGCATTAACTTCATGGCATGCATGTGGACATATCATAGAGTCGCGGTGACGACGCATTTCACATGGGATTTATGCACTTTAAAAACATCATTTGGCTTGTAACAAACTTATTTCCGCACATGATGATTTTCATTTGGGACCTATACTTTGTAAACTCTGATTGTTTTATTAAATCAAACGATGTGTTTTCCAAACGACACTTTAGGTCGTTCAATATAACTGTGATTGTGATGCTATGACAGTCGACCCCCAGGAATTCCATTCCGCTGCAAAACAGGTAATTTGGGGGTGTGACATCCTTGATCTTGCCTTAAGTGGATATCGACTGGTAGAATGTTTACGAATGTTTGATTCACATGGATTCCCACCAGAATACCGACCACCAATGGAAACACTAAGGTTGATTCCTAAAAGTCTGGATACTGTGCTACTAACCCACTTAAATGCACGCCTTCTTGTGATGTTAGTGCAGGTACTCCTGATTCTTTTGTAGGTACAATGCTTAACTCAATCAAGAAAAGAATCGTGGTATAGGTAGCAAAGGAAAAGAAGCCTCCTTTTTCAAGAGCTCCAGCATGTCAGAATTGATAAGCATGTACTATGATTCCTGATCAGCTGACTCGTACTTTAACCCAATTTACTTGAGAGTATTTCCAATTCTGGTATACTCTATACAGGTTTCCACTCTGTAAATAGAATACTCTTTGCAAATATTTAATCAAAAAAAAAAAAAAAACTTATTATTATTCTTAATTCATTTTAAAATCTTTCAAAAACCCATAAAAATTTAAAAAAACATAAAACTCCAAAAATAGTTTCAGAGGCATGTCTTCTGGTATCGATAACATCTATGGTCCTAGAAATGTCATTCAATAATGACACGGGGTCTTTTTTTTGGGTAAAAGGGTTAATTCACCGCGGTAAAATTCATTACACCAAAAACATTGAAGTACAAAGGATGAGAGTGACATCCCCCATCTCAGTCCCTCAGGACACTTACAGACTCGCATATAAGAATGACACGCCATTCTTATAACTTACAAAATAAAACTTACACCTATAATAACTATACAAGTGAATATAAATATGGAATTAAAACTTGCTTCACTAAGGTAACACCAAAGACATAGTCATCATAGAACTTCCAAACAACTTCCATGCGATCCAGACAAGCATCCATATCATAGAAGTGCAAACGACCATCCCACACTCATGGATCATCAAAATTGAATTCAGTTCACAAATTACACACAACGGTTTGTGAGGGACTCTAAAACCATGGATAGAGCAGCAAGCATAAACTCGCTCCAAGGATGTATGTTTAGATGCAAAACCAACATCATTAAGAATAACCAAAGAATACATAGAGAGCCTACGCACTTCCACAATGGAAACTTCAATCCAACATCACAACTTCCAGCACAAACCCAAATTCCAGCACAAACCCGATATACCAAGTATGAATTAGGATTGAACAACCCTAACTTCCAAGAGTGATGATCAAAACCAAGCATTTATAGGTCAATAAGCACCAGAACTTTAAATGTATGATATGTGCATCTTAAACCAATAATGTGTTGTAGTAATATCAAACCACCACAAACATAACTTCCAATATTCCATCATAAAACAGCCCCATAATTCGAAACAGCAAATACCACCAAAGCAGGACCAGATCATGAACGGAACAATTGACCAATGGGAAGATAGGTACAACACCATGTACACCATGCGTATCAATCCCCAATCCCAACCTGAAATTCCAACTAGGTCGTTGCAGCAAACACGACCCATTAGGAACACTAGAACTAGGATTTACAAACCCTAACCAACAAAAACAACCATACAAATCCTCTCTCAACACCCCCAGCCATTATGAATCAATACACAACCAACCACGACAACAAGTGTCGACTTACCTGTATACAAACCAACCCCATGAATCATACAAAACCCTAACAGGGTTTACCATCAATCGACAAGATAAAAAATGAAACCCTAATACTAGGGTTTCATATGCATCAAATAATCATTCATACAGCAATCGATCCCAATAAATACGACCATAAAGATAAAACCAAACAGGTTTTATACATATTATACCAAGGTCGGCCACCAACAATCCCATCAGATCATAGATTAAAACTACGATTGAAAGGATCGAGATCCTCAAAACCCTAATTAAACCGATAATATAAATAAGAATAGTTAGTGTTTCGACAAAGATTGCAAAAAACACACACCAGCCGCCACCTCTTTACAATAGAAAAAAACCACAAAAACGTATTGCATACCCAAGAACAGGAATCCAAGGGTAGAGAGGACGCTTTTGGAATTATTTTATGGTTGGAATAAGAATAGAAGGTGGCGGCTGGAATACCTAGAGAGAGAGAAACGAATTAGGGTTTACTAGGTGTTACTTTGCCTTAGGTCCTCTACATGTATTTCTGACACGAGTCTTTAGATGAAGTTCATGTGTGTTTTTCAAAACATGCCTACAAAATTTCATCATTAAGGTCTTTAATCAATGGGAATCATGGGGGCATAAATTTTTCAAATTCAATCAATGACTGCTCATGCTTATTCAATATCGTGTCATTGATTGAGGGGGAGAATTAATTATCAAAACTTATTCCTATCTGTCAAGTTGTCTTGCTTATCCAAGGTTTTTCCTTTCGAGGTTTTTCTTGGAAAGGGTTTTTAAGGAGGCAAACTTCCTAGATCATCTTGCTCCCTTCGCACTTAGGGTGATTGCGGGATGCTCGCTTGGTACAATTTTTTCTTGTTTTATGCCTGGTTAGGTGATGTAATTTATAGCTAGGTTCATTGTGTTTATGGGATGTCATAAACACTAGTTATCAAGCTTTAGCTTGAGGTTAATGTGGTACTTCTGCCACATTCCATTTGTACTTAACATTTTTTGGTTATATATTTACCGGGGTAAAACCCTTTACCAAAAAAAAAAAAAAAAAAAAAAGGTTGTCTCAGCTAATTATATCTTATCCCAGTATCTTTCATTTTGTCCCATATGGTCTCATGAGTAGATTATGTGTTATATGTGGGATATTACTTGCTATCTAGTAATTGTTTCCTAGATATTTGTGTAATTATAGTGTTCACGCTTTCCCGTGCTGTTGTGTAATATGTTCTCGTAATGTTTTGTAAGGCTCAAATATGATTTGATCATGGGTAAAATGCACATTTAGGAGTGTGAAAGAACATATTGGATACTGCATGATAAAAGAAGGGTCAAAACTGCCAAAGGATGATAGTTATGTGATTTAATAGTGAGTTTTGTCAATTGAATGCCTTTTATGCGATTTCTCAATCCAAAGAGAATTTATGCGATTTGTCCTTGAAAGGAACACTTATGCGTTTTGATAATTACAAGGACTGGTTGTGTCAATTTTTAAAACTTGTGAGTTTTAGTATATCTCCATGAATCTGTGGCCCCATGTTCTGTTTGATTGTTGATTTTTAGATTATACGCACTTTTATGTGAAATTTGTAATGGTGAAATTGTAGTTGTTAAGATGTGTTTGTGGAATAGAATCATAAAATGTTCGATTATTAGAAGTGTTAGATGGTTGATTGTTTTCCTAGGAATTGTTTATAAGTCAAGAGATGGCGTTTCTGGGTTGAGTAATGATATTCTTGATAGCGATTAGTCATAAATGTGCTTGAATGCGGTTCGTTAGATTGTCTATTCTTATAAGCGATTTGAGTTGATCTTGAAAGCGGTTTGTCAACCTGATATACCTGGATGCGATTTGATGTAATTAATGAGCTTAGGTGCGTTTTGATGAATTTTTCCTTGTATGCGAGCTGACAAGGATGCACGTGACTGTGATTTTTCATAATAATAGAAGCTTAGTGCGATTTGATGTTATGCGGTTTGCCTAAGCTATGCGATTTGTCATATTGTAATGCGGTTTGTAGTATGCCATTTGGTTTGATGTGATTTGATAAATATAATGCGATTTGACCTTATGCAGTTTGACTGAATACGGTTTGACTTAATGTGATTTGTCTAATTATGCAACTTGTCTTATCTTACTGCGGTTTGACCTTAAGCAATTTGACCTAGTGCGATTTGACTTATTGCAGTTTGACCTTATGCGTGTTGACTGTATGCGGTTTAAACTTATGCGTTTCGATGAGTGCGGTTTGTCATGTGAGTCTTGTATGTTGTGCGATTTGTCCCTATGCGGATTGATGTGTACTATGCTTATTGTGTGTTATGCGACTTGTCCATTTCTTCCAATTGTTTTGTATGTGTTTTGTTCAAATGTCAAGTATGTTGCTAAGTCACCTCCTAAGACTCATCACAGTTGAATTGATCATCAGAGATTGACAAAACAGTGTTTTGTGTACATTGTGATAATGATCAATGTGACATAGTCCCAGGGGTGTCCCATGTCCAGTTGTGTACTTGCTATTCTTTGATCATGTCTTAGGATCTCCTATGTTGTGGTATTCAATCTTAACTGCTCCTAGTGTCCATTCTGTTTTTCACATCTAACATAACAAATTGGAAAATATCTTTCTTTGTGGATGTGTCTATTACAGAATCTATGGCTGATATCACTGCACCGGTTAACCAAGCAACTGCTGCTCCACCTAGCACACGTACAAATGAATAGATTCTTCCTCGAGAAAACTGGGTGGCAATAGGGAGAAGCAACTGCTTCATTGATGTGGACAGAACCCAAACCTACCTACAGAATTGTTTTTGATATACAGAAGAACACCAATTTCTCTGGTGCTCTGACGTTACGTTCCACAATCCCATCAATCTACCTTCAACAATTCTGGTATACAATCAAGTGGGACAAGATCCCTGCAGTATACAGCTGTCAACTTGATGACACTTGGAATGAACTCACTGCAGACACACTTAGTGAAGCTCTTCAAATCACACATGTAGACCTTGCTCGCCCATTCACCTCTCCACCAACCGTTGAGGATTTAATCGAATTCGTCATTAAATTAGGGTATCCACATGATATCACCAAGATCTCTGCAATCATTACCAACGAAATGTATCAACCGTGGAGGGCAATCGTTACAATCCTTAATCTTTGCCTCACTGGTAAAACATCTGGTTATGAAAGAGTAAGAGCCCCAATTCTGCAGATCTTGTGGGGAGTGGTGAACCAAGCAAACATTGACTATGCTGAACGAATCTGGGAGGATTTGACACAATCAATCGATACTTTCATCGTTGACAAGCAAAATGCATTAATGTCAAGGGAAACAAATCCATGGCTAAACGATTGATCACCAGCATCAGATTTTCGAAGCTCATAATCAAGCATCTATAGGCTAAGAATAAGTTCAACCCGTGGAGCGAATTTGCTCTTCATGAAGTTGACTTAGAGCACATTCTTGGCAATCTGAAGTTCATGGCTAAAGGTACTACTAAGGAAATCTTTGGAAAGGCTATTCTAGACGCTCTCATCACCGATGATATGACCAATGCCGATTACTTCAATAAGTCAACCAAGTCCACTGCCGATAAATCAACCATTCCAACACCTACAAAACAGACAAAAACATCATCAAAATCATCCAAGTCATCTTATGCCAATCTTCCCAAGAAACTACAAGAAAGATCTACTTCTGCAGATCCATCCTCACCAAGCCAGAAGAATAGAAAGGATGGAGCAGGCAAAGGAAGATGGTCCAAGAAACCCAGGACTGAAAGGGCTTTAAGGGATGAAGATGATGCTGCACTCCAATAGGGCATTGATGCCAGTTTACAGAGTCTTGATGAGTCGGAGAGACGACCAAGCAAGGGTGTGACGATTAATGAACCAAAATCTAAGCCATGTCACTCCCCTCTGTTGTTGAAGGAAAGGGAAAGGGGAAAGCAGTGGAGGAAGTTGAGCAGGCTGCTGAAATGTTACAGAAAATCTCTTCTCCAGCTCCAAAGACCACCACTCAATATGTGCTCCAGAGACAAACTGCTAAATCATCTTCTGCACAGGAGCCTAGTGGAGCCGAATAGGAGCACTCTACAACTCCTGAAATCAATCTCGACTCCAGCGACACTGAGTCTGAGAATCAGGGCAATGAGAGTGAGAATGTTGATATGACTGATCGAGAGGTGCAGACAGAGATCTACGGAAACAAAAACTGAATCAGAGGTTAAGGAAACAGAAGCTGGTGTTCAATGTACGGGGCTAACAGGAAATGAACTTATTCAAGAAACATATCCGGATCTCCAGGAATCTCTAAAGCAAAGAACTGAAGAACAAGTACACTTGGATGACACAAACATTTCAACTGGATCCCTATCTTCGCTGAAAAACCTTGATACAGATATTACCTATGGTGACCAATTCCTCAAAGATAGACCTTCTGATACTGAGTCTGATAAGCAGAATGAAGAAAAAGAGGTCGAATCCATGTTTTCTGTTACTATTCAGCATGATACTTCTACCATTCCACCCATGTCTGCACCAACACCAACTCCATCTGTAACACCTTCAACAACCGCACTTCCACCACCGTTGTCACCTCAATCAACCGCACTTCCACCACCCGTGATAACTGAAGCGACTACTACAACCGTCTCCTCAACAGTCATTACTGTTGGAGATACTGCAACTCCACCACCATCACCACCTCCAAGCGAAACAGTCGAACAACGACTGGACGAGGCTTTAAAACGTCTTGAGGCTCTCAAGAAGCAACGACTGCCAAAAATGGTTAAGCATTACAATCGTCGACTATTGAAGCTGGAACGACTCAACATTGACAATGAGGTAATTAATGCAATAGAAGTAGAGGTCAAAGATGCAGTCTAATGGGCTATGAAAGCTCCTTTATACAAAAGGTTTAAAGACTTACCTACATCGGATATGAAAGAAATTCTCCATCAAAGGATGTATGAAACTGATGAGCACAAAGAGCACGAAGTCCATATGAAACTCTATGATGCTCTTCAGAGCTCGATGAATCGTGATGACCATATGTAGTACTTAAAGGATATTGGTGAAAGAGAAGCAAAGAAAAAGAGAAGACTCGAGTTTCTTAAGTCATCGTCAGGAACACCTAAACCACCACCAACTCCTCCTCCAACTGGTAGAGCTGGTTTTTCTCGAAAAGGTGGCTCTTCGGGTACTGCGAATACTACTAAGACCAATCCACCACCTCCTTCTCCAAAGTCATCAAGTCAACCTGGTTCCTTAGCCGGTCAAGGATCACACAAGACGGCTAAAACATCAGCCCATACTGCCTAGACCACGGTTGACTCGAGGTTCACACCTACCTTCTCTTCCATTCCCAAAGAACAAGTCATGAATGAAGAATTGACTATTTCTCAAGAGTCTGATTAAGAAGAAGATGATGCTTCCACCAGACACATCCCTAAAGTGACTCGTGATGACGACTGGTGGAAAGCATATATGGGAGAGAAGAGTACTAAGTCATCCTGGTCTGCACCAACAAAGGAAATGACTCAAGACTGGTGGACAGAGGAATGACCAGCAACTCCAGAGCCTTAATGGACTATTCCTGTGTCTGATCTTATCATTCCTGACAACAACTGGGCGAACACCATTGCAGCTAACCATGAAGCACCTCCTGAGGAATCTCTACTAAATATTACAGGTGATATGGGAAGCTTTATGAAGTGGTACTGTGAGAGGCAAGGAATTTCAATTATTATACCAAAAGATCTGGAGGCCCCAGCATATGAGATAGTAAAAGCCTTTCATCCAGATGCTGCTCACCTACAGTACCAAATGGAGGAGTGCTACAAGTGTTGACGGATCAAGTAGACGACAATGTTCTTCAATTCAACGTCAACAAACCACTTCCTCTAGGTGGTGAACCTGGTCAAATAACCACCCAAGCAGACTTCTTCTTCAATAGAGATCTGGATTATCTGCGTGTCTGGAATCAAGGAAGTAGACCAGCTCTTTCAATCTCAAAAATAAAGGCTGCCAACTATCCAGATGCTGGTCTAGAGTAGATGGTCCCATATCAGTTTTGGGTGGATAAAGAATATGAGTACAACGTTGCTGCCTCATACGGAATCTCACACTGGTGGTTAAAAAAGAAACGATTCTACATTGAAGGACATGGTGCGGAGAAAAGTCGCAGAGCTGTTCATTCAAAACTACGAATTCTAAGTGTCGTCAGTGTCGAGATTTTCCCGATGTATGGATAAGATTATCTGAAGAAGATTTTCCTCGGAAGAGCAAATCAAAAAGACCATGTGATAGAGGAAAACGACTTTAAGAATCTGTATCCCAATGATTGCGAAGATCTGTATCTGTTGAACCTCTAAGGCCACCTTGATCAGCTACCCATCTGCCAAAAGAAGTCTCTTGCTGCAGTAGTTAACCTATTGATCAGAGGATTAGTGATTCGATAAAGATTTAGTAACTTTCAGCTTGGCATGGAAAGCTACCAGACTCAAGTCAACCTCACCAAGCCTCGATGGGAAGCAACAGGATAGGAATACAGGCATGACTACTCAGTAATTGATACTCCAAGAGCAGTTGTCTTCACGGACAAATATGGGACAAGGATGCTCATGAGGCTATGTGAGCTATACAAGTTCAGTGATGGTACTCTACGGCAAATAGAAGAAGCGTTGGATTATCGGGTTAAGGAGTATAAGCTCGACATGAGACCAGGAGTTAGTACAAGGTTTTGGACTAAGCTTAACGTGGAAAGGAGTGAGGCCTTTATTGTTTCTATCGAAAGAAGGCTCAAGACTTGGAGAATCTTCCGAAGTCTAGAAAGTTTTGTGGGTGGAAGAGTTTGAGAAGGGCATTACAAGCTACGACAGAGAACCGAATGATGATATCTTCTCAATGGTGGTTATAATTTTTTGAACTCTTATTTATGATATGGTGATTGTAATATGAACAATAATAACTATGCAATATATAGTAGTGATAGGATTATGGCTTGTAGTCTCCCTCTCTAATTAAGGGGGAGCACTGTAATGTTTCCTTTCAGATTAAATAAAAACAGGACACATTTTTCTCCAATTCTTCTAACATATTTAAATCACTTGGGATCCAAAATCTCAAAGGATTTGAATTTTTTGATTGGGGGAGAAAATGTGATAAAAATATGAGATCTGATAAAATGTGATCTTTTAAGACTTAATGTATAGGCAGTTCTCCCATATGTGCTAAACATTTTCGTATATCGATGCACATATTAAGGGGGAGCATTTCAAAATTCTAATTAAAACTATCAAGGTACAAAGGCTTCTATGTTTTAACATAAGTACCTTGATTGATTTTGAAATGGTTTCTATATGGCAAGTATGATAGTGGAAGTACTTCAAAGATCTCCTTCCTCTATGTGCTAAATGATTTCAAATATACAACGTACATATTGAGGGGGGCATTTAAAAATGATCAAATGCCTTTTTAATGGAAATTGTGATCAAGGAAAAACTTCAAAGTCCTCTTTCCTCCATGTGCTAAACAATTTCAAAATCATATAGCACATGTTAAGGGGGGGAGCATTTCGAAATGATCAAAAATAATTAAGGTACAAAATGTTTTGATATTACATCACAAGTACCTTGATTGATTTTCCAAATGATCTTTCAATTGGTTTCAAGGAAGAAAGAACTATACCACAAGACCGACCATTTTACGTTATGTATTGGAGTTATAAGGATGGTAAGGTTATGTATTAGTTCCCACGATCCCCCTAGTGCCGGAGGGATCTACCCAGGGACAATCCACTAGATAGTGTAGAAGTCCTTAGGGATGATGAAAAAAAAAAGAAAAGTGAGAATAAGGGAAGAGTGACGACTGAGATAGAGCTAGAATTGGAATAAACCCAACAAGGTTCTAGTAATGATTTTTAAAACCCTAAAATTCTCTCTCTAAAAGTCCCTTCTTGCTCTTAATCGTATATCATCAAATCTGTTCTATTTTTCTGTTTTCCTGTTGCGATTTGTTAAAGGGAGTAATTAACATTGGTGTTTATTGCTTTCTTGATCAAATTTGTTGTAGGCAACAAAGATTTAGAACAATTTATGCAATTCATTTTTTAGGGTTTGCAAATCGTTTTCCTTACCTGGCCGTCACCCTATTACTCTCAATTATTACATTGATCTTCTAAACGTTAAGTTTAGTGGCTCATTGTTTTTTCATTAGGGTTTTCTGGATCGCTCGTATTCTTGTATCTGGTTCATATCTCCAATCGGTTTTAGGGTTCTAAAATCGATTATATTTACAAGGTACGATTGGTGATTACTTTGGGCATTATTGTTTTTATCATTACACTTGGTGTGGATCATTAAGGATTAATAAACCCTTGTTTAGGGTTTTATCTTTCAATTGACTCGAAGTAAAACCTTTAAGGTTTTTTGTGAGTTTGTTCTTGTTGTATTCTGTTCATGGGTTTAGAGAGGATGAAGTTTGGATTTTTATGTGATAAGAAGGCGTCAGGAGGGGCTGGTCAGGTGTTGAATGTTGTTAGTCCTACGTTAACCTTTAACATGGACGATCTGGTTGCCCGGATGAATCGTTTAAAGAGTGTGGAAGCGCGGTCTCAGGTTGTGGATCATATGCACTCTAAATGTATGCCGTCTTTTGTGGATGGATATGATGGGGTTAAGGGGGGTCGTATTGGTCTTGGTGAGTCGGGGTTTGTATCGACGATGAACCCTAATACCACCCCGATTAATTCTGATGTTGGTACGAGTTTGGAAACTGATTCGGTTAGTGCTTTACATGCAAATGAATATGTTTCAGCTGTTAATTTCACCTCGGAGTTATTGGATTCCAAAGGTGAGGCTCGTTGTCATGATGCTCATATGTCCAAACCTGATGATGAAGGGTTTGTTGTTGGTTATTCGATTAGTGATATCGGTCCCTTTGATAATGAATCTGGTCATATTAGTCCTGATATGGCCTTTTGTAATGAAGCTGATGTAAGTGTCACAAAAGGATTGTGTTCGTTGGCTGGTAATGGGTGTTCCTTTTTTGAAGTGGGCGATTGTGAGGCAAGGGAAGTGGTTGGTGGTTTGTCTTCGAATACTTTGAATCCCATTTCTACCGATTCGGTCCCATCTAAGGCTGATTTCGATCATGTGGTTGATGTGGGGAAGGTTATGGGTGCTAAAGTTGTTATTCCTATGGCTGTTGTTGACGATATGTGCTCTAAATATACTAATACCATTTACGGCTATTTCCTTAGTCAACGAGTAGCATTCCCTATAGTTGAAGATTATGTTAAGCATGCATGGGCTAAGTTCGGTTTTGAAAAAGCTATGATGCGCAATGGTTTCTTCCTTTTCAAATTTTCATCATATGAGGGTATGGTTAGGATGCTTGATTCGGGTCCATGGTTTTTTAAATCACAGCCCATGATTCTTAAGATTTGGGTGGCGAATACTATGTTAGAAAAGGAGGAAATCAAACAGGTACCGGTGTGGGTGCAGATTCATAATGTACCGGCGGTGGCTTATTCTAAAACTGGTATAAGTTTGATTGCTTTTCAACTTGGGCGACTCATTAGATTGGATGCAAGTACTAGTGCCATGTTTGTTAATCTGTGGGGTCGTTATTCTTATGCACGTGTTCTCATTGAACTATCTGCTACACGTGATTTGTTGGAGTCAATCGATGTTACAATACCATTGCCTAAGGGTAATTGTCATTATTTGGAAGTTCTTGATGTTGAATATGAATGGTGGCCTCCTAGATGCTCTAAATGCAATATCTTCAATCATGAGGATGGTTCCCTGTTGTTGATGTTCACAAGAAGATGGAAGTAAAGAAAAGTGGAAAAAAGGCTGCTAAATTTAAGCAAGTTTTGGTGTATAAACCAAAAGGTTCTCTTCAATACCAGCCTATTTCTAAACCTAGTACTTCAAAGGAGAGTTCGGTTTCTAATGTTTCCATGAAGGGTGATCAGCCCGTGAGTGCTTCTCCTTTGGATATGGTGGGTAACTCCTCTAATCAGACTAATGAATATGGCTATTTCTCGGATAACATTCATTTAGGTCGTTTGAGGAGTTTTATTGATACGAGTATGGAGGAAAATAAGGTACTTGATTCTAATATTGACCTTCCTGTAGTACCTTTGAAGGATAATGGTAAGGAGAAGGGTTGTGTTTTTGGGTAAAAGGCCTTCCGCCCGGTAAAATTCATTACACCAAAAAACATTGAAGTACAAAGGATGAGGGTGAATCCCTCAACTATGCCCGATTAGGGCTAAACAAAAGCACAAAAGCACTAACAAGCTTCAACCAGCTATCTAACAAGAAACACAAAAGAAATGTTTATGACAAGCCATAAACAACAACTAGCTATTTCTTATTGTGTCCCTGCACTTTGAAGTCTCCCGAAGAACCACCGCTATACTTGGAATTAGTAGAATAATGAACAATATCATCATAGTTTTCGTAGACTTCATCATCACTTTCCTCTACCACCTCCACTTGAGCCTTACTAGAACTCAAATCCTTATAATGAACATTAGCTTCTTCCACACTATTATCTTCATTCATAAGAGCATTAAAAGAGTTCTTCAAAGAGACACTATTAACATCAATAGGATTGGATTTTTCACCATCATTAACAGGCTTGAAAACCTTAGGATGAGATGCAGAAGCCTTATCACTAGGCTTACTTATAGGTCTATAGTAGTAATTAGGCTTAGGCTTATTTAAGCGGATACCTCCTATAGGCCGAGAAGGATGTTTAGCTTGCTGCTTACCCTTGCCATTCTTGTGTTTTACTTCAACAAAACCATCATCATGATTAGCAGACGAAGAAGCAGCCTTACAATTCTTTGGACAATGCACATCAATATGACCAAAAATCTTACAAACCGAACATCGGGGAGGTTGCCATTCATATTCAATTTCAATAGTTTCCAACGAATGGCCAGTCTTATTGAGGAAAGGAATAACGATAACCATAGAAGGGTTGTGTTGGTGATTCGTGTATGGGGGAATTGCATGGTTCGTTACCTTCTAAGGAAGATTATGCATCGTGTTCATACACTACTCCAACGGGTGTGGATCCTATTTCTTTAAAGGGTAAGGATCCTAATGATGATACTGTTTCTGAAAGTGATGATGAAGTCTTAGAGAACTATTTTGAGGACTACGAGGACATCGGGCTTTATTCTTCCGCATCCAAGATTCGTAGTGGTTCTTTTAAATATTTTAAGGTGCAAGGACGCAAGAAGACTTAGTTTGTTATTTATGTTTATCTTTTAAACTTGGTCTTTTGTTTTCTTGTTGTTAGGTAGCTTTTTAAGTTTGTGTTGATTGTAAGTTGCACATGTGTGTGCATTTATGTCTCCCTGGTCAGGCTTGAGATGAGGGATTCACCCTCATCCTTGGTACTTCAACGTTTTTTGGTGTAATGAATTTTGCCAGGCAGAAGGCCTTTTACCCAAAAAAAGGTTCTAGTAATGAAGTCTCGGTAAGCACTGAAGGGGTTGAAGAATGAAAAATAAATGAAATGAGAAAAGATGAAAAGAAATAACCCTCCATTAATTCAAACTTAGGGTAGAAACCGGGTTCAATACATATGCTACTGGTTACTAAGGTGACACCGGTATTGAAGACAAGACGTCATGGACCCAGTGACGCACTGCACTAAACTTCCCAAGCCACTCAAGTTCTCTTAAAAGGACTTGTTTCATTCTCATGGGGAACCTACATTATCTATCGACTTTCTCTTAGAGATGGTTGATATTGAAAAGGAGACCCTCTCCCTAGTCTCCGATATTGGAAACCAAAAGTGCACAATTGAGTCTAGAGCTAAGAGATCATCCACTAATCTCATTAGGATACACAATTCATGAAGACTTGTTGTTTCACACAATGTGGAAAGTAAGAATATATATTGAGAATCCTACGCATTATCCTTGTGGTAATTTCCAGAACATCCGAGTGATATGTTAAATATTCACGATGAAGATGGAAATCCTTCTAGAGCCAACATCAAACAAGCTCTTGGTGGGTGACATGTGAGATCTTTTCAAAAGATCAAACTTGTGACAACTGGATAGAAACGATGGGGCGATTCACTCTTGAATCAACCTTGGTCCAGGAAATGAATTGAAAAATAATTTTGAAAAACCATTCGATGTGCAATACTATTCTTTTCTCTAGCACATCGAATGTGTATTCATTTTTCAAATACAAAAAGTATTTCTGACTGAAAATTGATATTTCTCATAAAAACCTTCGTCGTATTGCAAAACATTCTTTCTCTTAAGCAATACGCGATTATTTTCAAATCAATTTTTCAACAATCAGTGAATCTTAATTCGCTGGCTCACTCACTCCGTGTTGTCCACTTTGGGACACTCCGGTTTGAGAACGGCTAGATCAAGTTGCGAAAGCCTGTCAAGAAGATTCTTAGGAATTATACCTGATCATAGGCAGTATTGTATTTATACTGATCAACGGGGAACCGTGGTTCTTGAAACCCTGTTCAATGAAAGTGAACAAAGACACTTTCGTGTGTTTTATTGCTAACTATTGTTTGCAGGAACATTTGACAGTTGCAACTAATCGATATTGAGAAGTCAATTCATAACCGCATGCTCACAACACACACACTTAAATGAAGAAAATCATGACAATCAAAGACATACAACGATGCTTCCGCTACTCTGATGAAAAGATGTCATGATCCAGAAAGTGTGACCATGTCGGTCTAAAAGTCACAACATCACATAATGGCAATACTTCAAAGGATAAGCTCCAGATTCTATGTGGCTGATGATCTCAAAGAAAGCTCGTGATCACATTAGAAAGAAATATTTAAGCCAAAGAACAACTACTGATAGGCAAAGTTGAACTTAAGAAAGCTTTAAAGTCTACGAGCTCGAGCATGAAAGATTAAAGATAGATTGCTAGGACTCAAAGTGTAATTCATGGGGTGACCTCCCTTAGGGGGAGATTGTTGGGATATGTAAAATCCATAATGAAGTGTCGGTCACCCCAACAATAGTCTAGCATATTATAGCTCGTAGACATAACGTTATATTAGTTAGTTTACAGTAGTATTAGTAACACCGTGGAAGAAGGACGGGTCTTTACCCATTGTATGACTGATCCACAACCCGAAGGAGGGCGTAGACATACGTATAGATAGCCCTCTCCCCACAAGGGAGAAGGTTGGCTGTTCAAAGTTAATCTAACCTTTATTTTGTTTTTCTCTCTCTACAAACACACGACTCATAGCATATTGAATTGTGGTGTTATGATATCCAATATCTTAAAATATTTTACTAATAAAATTTTTCTATTAATATTTCTAAACGTCTAAGTACTAGTACATTTCACTATGCTTTAGGGTTCCTTTATACACTTAGGAAACCCTAGTATACAAAACGTGTAGAAGAATAACATATCTCTTCCTAAGATATCTCTACGCGTACATATCCTTCCCTAATATATTTCTAACAAACTATTCTATTTTATCATAAACAGACTTAACTAAGAATACTAAACAGACTTAACTTAGGTCTGCCAAACTTAACTTAGTACTGGCAGACTTAACTACTAAAACTAAGCCTACCAGACTTAACTGTTATACTACCAGTATTAAGTCTGGTTCATAATTCCCATCATTGTCCAATATAACCTGCAGACTTGTAAGAAAATAAACGAAGCCTTCGCGTAAAATCGGTGGTAAAACTATATATGACACACAACTACACTAGAAAGCAAGTAAGATATAATGCTTGTGGAATGGATGTTTGCAGTTTTTCTAGAAAATTAAGAATTAGGAATTTCCAAAAATTACAAATTACACAAAAAATGAAATGATATTCTGTTTCTACATTGCCTGACATCGTCAGGTGTTAATCCTGACGCCGTCAGGTTGTCCTGACAAAAAGTGGTCTGCTGCGTTTTTTGGAAAAATTCTGGAAAAATTACCTCATTAAAACCTGGAAAAATTTCTGAAAAACATCCATTATGACTCGATACAAGCATTTGACTCTAACAAACACACAAATATATCAATTTCAATTATCGTTAATCTCATGTTCATGTTCTTAAAAACATATGTGATCTACACTTATCTTTTTGTAAAATACCTCTATATGCAATTAAGACGAGTTTAAAAACAAAATAAAGTATTTTCACAAAGTCTAACATGAGAATAAACAACAACGAAAAAGATATATAAGCACACAAACAAAATTGAAAAACAAAACAAGCAAACAATTAAGCTTGGGTTGCCTCCCACGAAGCGCTTTTCTTTATTTATGAGTCTTGTAGCTAGACTCGAAGTCGTGCTCCTATGTCGTGTCATGCATGCTCACATGCCCATATCTAAGCCACTCTAATGTTCTCTCATCTTTCTTATAATCATCTTCTAACTCTAGACATTTTTTATAATACCTCTCATTTTTTCGAAAGTATGTCTAAGTCCCATTTGTTTGTCTCTTTCACTAAGTAACGGAATAGGAGCCATTCGATTACATGCCTCTATATCTTTGTGTTTAAACCTAGGGTGTGTACGGGGCATTTGATAGACAAAATCCTCAACTTCACTAGAGAATGTAATTAAACCATCAACCATTCGTTCATTCAACTTAGTCATTCTCTTAAAGGGCTTTCCAAATATCACTTGAGTGAGGCTTCCATCAATGAATTCTCCTAAGTCTTCTAAAACCATGAATTTTACCAACTAAGCAAAACTTCCAACAAACACGTGCAAGTGAGTGATCACATCAACAACATTGTTCCCTTGATAAGCTAATTCATTTACCTTAATTTTATTATATAGATTCCTTGAGATTAAGTTTAAAGGTAAGAATGAATTTAAGTAAGCATCAAAACTTTCAAATCCTATTTTACAAGGAAATTGCATGTTTAAGGGACCATCAATCTCAATTCTACACCTAGGGTCAAAACATTGGGATGGGTCCTCTTCCATTTCAATCCTAGCTCCATCGATGACTTCTCCATTGTCAAGTGCCTCCCCATCATCAAATTCCTCATCGAAATCCGAATCATAAAAAGGACTATTATGTTGCCAATTTATTTCATTATGCCCTAGGTGATTTCCAAAGTGGTGAAATGGTGAAAGGTTTTGTGGGATTACATTTTCCATAGCAGGGTATGGAGCGGATAGTGCAAAGTTTCTATGGCAAAATATGCGAATCATGGCAAGTGATGAGTTTTACGAACAAAAACACAAAGAAGGAGGACAGACTACAAGGAAGCTAATGAAAAAGAGAAAAAAGCTAACTTGATAGGAATCAAGTGAGTGGACCTAAACTAGATAGAAATCTAACTAGCTATTCTATTCCCCGGCAGCAGCGCCAAAAACTTGATAGCAGGGGTTCGGGGTCGAGAAAACCTCCTTTTTTACGAGCAAGTTTTTCAACCCTCTAGGTAGTGAACCTAATCGTTGCAGTTTAGTATGTGATAAGCCCAGGGGATTAATTTCGTTCTCTAGGGGAATAGGAATGCTAGAAAGAGATATATGACGAGAAGGTGGGGTTGAGGAAGATTCTTTTTAGTCTTTTGTTGTGCTTTTTAGAAAGTAAAGGTAAATATCTCGGGGTATAATATTGGGGGTGGTACTTCTACCAATTTCTACTACTTTTTCTAATTACTAAACTAATTAACTAATGGATAGATTATGTTAATTGAGGTGTGCTCGTATGATGATTAAATATGTGTTTACTTAGATGTTCTTACTCCCTAGTTATCTCTTATTGGTTGGTTGAATTGTCACTTCCATTATCTTAATTGGTGCGTTGTATTCCGTTTGGTCGTAGGGTGGTGCCTAATTCCCTAGTTCTATGAATTGCAACTCTCCTCTTGAATACCCGGGATCGGAGAGTACAATGGTATCTCCCCGGAATACTCTACTATCCTATAGCTACAATTCACGCAATAAACACAACGAATGGCCTAAGCAAAGGTTTTTTTCTTTTGCTATTTAGGACTTTCAAGCTCGCAACAATGAAAGAAGAAGCCAATTTTCCTTAATCTAGCGTCTACCAATTAAGACAAGAGACAACCTAACAATAATTAATAACTAGGTTTTATAGATCTAAGAAAACACAAGAATAATTTACCTACTCATGTTAAACAAGCAAGCATACACACATACAATTGAACATGGGGTAGACATAATGATAAATTGGATAAACAAACTTATCTTGTGATGTAAAATAGGGTATGGGACCCTAGAATACTGTCCAAGTCAGACTACAACTGAGTTAGGGTTTGCTATCCAAAGTTCTACCTCTTAAAGAACAGAAAAATTGAATTCTATATATAGATTTACAATCGCGACGGCGTCACCTTTTGCTAGTGACGCCGTCAGGTCACCGTCTTTAGGGTTTCATTTGGGCCAAGTCATCGTTGGGACGGCGTCAGTTGAGATGTGTGGCGCCGTCAGTCTTTATGCAGGACGTCGTCTGAGTCTTGGTTCTTGGGCGTCTGGTTGTGAAATTTGTGAGTGACACTTTCCAGAGTTTAGGCGTGATGCCGTCAGGCTTTAGGAATAGAATTACCGTTGAGCCGTTGAGTGCACTTTTGATCAAGTCTTTTTGTTTGGGTAAAGGATTTTACCCCGGTAAATATATAACCAAAAAATAATGTTAAGTACAAATGGAATGTGGCAAAAGTACCACATTAACCTCAAGCTAAAAGCTTGATAAACTAGTGTTTATGACATGCCATAAACACAATGAACCTAGCTATATATTACATCACCTAACTAGGCATAAAACAAGAAAAACTTGTAACAAGCGAGCATCCAGCAATCACCAAAAGCGCGAAGGGAGCAAGGCGACCCAGGAAGTTTGCCTCCTTAAAAATCCTTTCCAAGAAAAAACCCGAAGGGAAAAACCTTGGAGTAGGGAAAAAGAGTACAACCCATTCCTTGTACTCCCCTCGCGAAAAAGACAAGTGCTTAAGAACTTCCATCAGGTCGTTAAACCACTCGCAATGATCACCGATCCAGGTAGCTTCCATGTATCCAGAATCCTTCTAATCCGTAAAGAGGTCTTTGTGAATCGAAATGAAAGGATCTTCAACCAAACAATGGTAACAATATCATCAAAAACTTATGTATATGACTTCATCCCCTTCTTAAAAAGCCTCGAATTCCGTTCATGCCAAATAGAGTAGCAAGAAGCAGCAAGGAGAAGACGAGATATCACACTAGTGACAGAACCTCCTTTAGACAAAGGTATAAGGTACGAAACAGCATCCTCAAGTCTAGGAGGAATATTATCCACTCCACCTAGAGCACGAACTCTTGTCCACACCTGTAAAGAAAAAGGGCACTTAAAGAAAAGGTGAGCATGAGAATCAGGTTGGTTATCACAAAATAGAAAAAGAAGGTGTTTAAGTCAGTGTCAGGACCGACATCCCATTGCCTCAGCCTATCTTGAGTTTTCAGCTTACAATTAATGACAAGCCAAAGGTTAAATGAATGTTTAGGGATACACTGAGGGAACCACACAACATGAAACCAAGCAACCAGATTTACACTATCTCAGATAGAATCCCAGACATGAGAAATGGTGAACAGCTTAAATTCACCATTAGGCACTCTCCAAACCAGATCATCATCAACACCTTCAATTAGCGTCGGAGGGTTAGTCATCAATAAAGCAGGAATCCTATCAATCCACTCACTAGGACATTTCCAAGCGCCATTAATAAACAAATCACCAACTGAATTATTTAAAGAAAACCCAGAACGAGAAATATCTCTCGTAGTATGCAAACTCTTTGGAGGTCTCAACGAACACCAATTATCAAACCAAATAAAAGCCCTCTTACCATCACGAATATGGAACCTGAAAAATAGTCGAATGGTTGGATGAATTTGAAGCAATTTTCTCCAGCCCCAACTCATATCACCCGTACACAGAACATCCCGAAAACGCCTACCACAAAGATTATACACATGGATCCATTTGACCCATAAGGATTCCTTATGAGTTAAAATACTATAAACATGTTTCGCCATAAGTGCCACGTTAAAATCATGGAGGCTACGAATGCCTTGACCACCCTCCTCTTTTGGCTTACAAATATCCTCCCACGCCACCTTAGCCTTACCCTTTTTCATATTACCCTGACACCATAAGAAGCCACGCATAAGCTGTTCAAGATCATGGATGACACGAACAGGAAGGATAAAGACAGAATCCCAATATATATACATATATGATAACACGGATATAATGAGCTGTAACCGACCCGCCATCGATAAAAACTTATTCTTCCAATATGATATTCTATTTTGAACCCTTTCAATAAGAACTTTGCAATCCCGATACAACAACCGTGAAGATATAAGGGGAACACCCAAATATTTAACAGGAAGAGTACCTTCATTAAAAGACAAAGAGTTCAAAATGGACAACTTGACATGATTCGGCACATGACAAAAAAACGTCGTGCTCTTCGGAATACTGGGAACGAGGCCCGACAAATTCTTGAACTCATCTAAAGCATCCATAACCACACTAGCTGAAACAACATCACCATGCGTAAAAATAAATAGATCATCAGCAAAACAGAGATTAATATTCTTCTGCCTTTCACCAAGATTGTGGTATTGGAAATCATCCCTCTGCTCAACCCTTTGGTGCAGTAAGAGAGTTAACACTTCCATAACAAATGCAAATAGGTAAGGTGACATAGGATCACCTTGTAGTAAGCCCCTTTTACCCCTGAACCACCCATAGATATCACCATTAATACAAATGGAATACGACACACTAGTCACGCAAGCCATAATCCATGAAACCATCCTATTGTGAAATCCATAACCAACCAAAATAGTTTCAAGAAAATGCCAATCAACAGTATCATATGCCTTCTGGATATCAATCTTAAAGGCACACCTCGGCGGTCCACGAGGACGATGATAATTACACATTAATTCTTGAGTAAGAAGAATGTTGTCAGATATATTACGCCCCGGAACAAATGCCGACTGGTTAATATTAACAATATATCCAAGCCCTATTTAATACGATTAGTCATGATTTTGCTAATGCATTTATAAAGCACATTACAACAAGAGATAGGCATGTAGTCTTTACCTTAGAAGGCGTGGATACTTTAGGGACAAGAGCAATAATAGTGTGACTTAGTTCCTTTAGTAGTTTCCCATTAGAAAATAAATCCCGAATACCTAAACAAACATCATTACCAACAACATCCCATGCCTTTTTTAAAAAGTAGTCGTGAAGCCATCCGGGCCCGGGGCCTTATTATCACCAATGGAAAACATAGCCTCCTTAATTTCCAAATTAGTCACATCCCTCACCATCCAATCAGACCTATCCGAATCAATAGAAGAAGATAATAAAACTTGATCTGATAGCTGAATAGTATTACCTTCCACACCAAGAAAATTCTCATAGTGTTGAACAAAGATATTAGGAATTTCATTACCTTGGTGCATAACATTATTAGCATCAGTAACCAGCTTAATACGACTCTTATGACTCCTACTCTTAACAATATTGTTAAAATAAGACGAATTAGAGTCACCCTCATGAAGCCAATCTACTTTTGCCTTTTGTTTCAAAAAGCGTTCCTCATCCAGTAAAGCATTCCTAAATGCCTCAGGATAAACAGCCTCCTCTTCCCGAAGCACGGGGTTAGAAGGGTCCTTATCAAGATACTTTTGAACTTCATCTAATTCCGCACGCAGATTAGTAACACGGCCATGAAGATTACCTTGATCTCTAAGGAGCTTACGAATAGGCGTTTGAGACCCTTAAGCCATTTCACCACCTTGAACATATTATGCCCTTGGATATCATTGTTCCACCCTTCATGCACAACATCCAAAAAATTAGGTTTATACGTTAGGAAATTAAAGAATTTAAACGGCTTTGGTTTCTTCTTAGTTAATGTGGGAATTCTAAGAACACAAGGAGAATGATCAGAAATGCGGTAAGGTTGAAATATAGCAAAAGATCCAGGAAAATCATCACTAAATTTAACGTTACCCATAACACGATCAAGTTTCTTCAAGAAACCATTGCTACCCTTTGGTTTCTAATTCCATGTGAAATGTAAACCCGATGAGTTTATGTCCGAGACTTCAATATTGTTAACACAATCTTTAAACTCATTCATAGCAATAGTAGGCTCGTAACCACCACCCGATTTATCTTCCAGAAATAAAGACGCATTGAAATAACCAAGAAGGACCCAAGGTTTGTCACGCATAAGACTACCATGAACCTCTAGCTCATGCCATAACACACGCCGATCAATATAGTAATTATGAGCATAAACAAATGAAACAAAGAAAGCTTTATTGTCAGCTTTTACATTGACTTGCACATGCATGACCTGGTTCGTTTGGGACATAAGTTTAATGATCGCATCATCCCAACCAAGAATAATACGAGATCCCTTATTACACAAACTCCCATTAGACGTCCACTTCGAGCCACGATAAACCTTATCAACATGAGACTCCAAAATAGCACATAAACACAAGTTATTCTCATTAACCACCTGACGAACCTCTTTTTGTTTATGGGAACGGTTCAATCCCCTAATATTCCAGGAAGCAACACTAAACATTAAAAACATTCAAATCAGGAGTGCTTGCCCCTGTAGTATTAGTGAAACCCTTCGAAGTAGAAGCCATAAAACTCGAGGTTTCATCATAATCATGTAGCAAATCATCCTCACCATCAGGTTCATCCACCGTTGGAATAACCTTAGAATCATTTTCCATATCCTCATTAAGAGCATCAAAAGAATTTGTAAGCTTAATACCTGATTCCTTTGCCAAGTTATGTTGTTTGGCACTACTTTTATTCACTTCAGGTTGTGGACCAGAATTAACATTGTTCACATTAAGATTCTTAGCATTAGACAAGCTAGGGGCAGATTTAGTAGTAGTAGCATTCGAATTATTAGACTTATTAGGCACCTGTTGGGTAGACACATTACTAGAGATCGACGCTACATTTTTAGGTTAGTAGAACCTTTAGGTTGATAAGCAAACTTCTAACCCACCTTCGTACCAACTCTTGGAGCACCTCTCTTCCCATTATTATGTTTAGTTCCAACAGTTAGAAACCCATCAGCATCCTTTTCCACCACGTTAGAAGTAGTAGTAACCTTCTTAGGACATTGGTCACAAGTATGACCAAATATTTTACATGTATCACAGCGTGGTGGCTTCCATTCATACTCCACCCGTATGGTTTCTTTAGTGTAGCCCATTCCATTCAGCAAAGGAACACCAATCACAAGGCTATTCTTCAATTCAGTTTTAGATTTTACCTCAATCAATGCACGCGCAAAACTACAACGGCCCCACGATTCTAAACACATCGTAGTAGTAAATGAATCAAGCATAATAGGGGTACCTATTTTTGTCGCAATGAAACTAAGACCATCCTCTGAAAATACATCCATGGGAACATCGTGGAGCTTTACCCAAACAGGGACACGAGTTAAATATTCTTTCAATAAGTTGGTATTCATAATCCAAGGTTTCAAAATGATGGGGATATTGCGAGTCATCTAGGGCCCCTCCTCAAGCACATCTTCTAAGCCCTTATGCGTACCAAACTTGAAAAAGAAAAATCCCTTGGCATTCATCATCACCCTCTTAAGCCCATATTTCACCCATGTAGTACGTGCATAATACTCCACTACATGAAAAGCAACCCGTTTGCCAATAAAATAACCGTAAAGGGTGTTATCAAACCGGTTACTAATATCCTCAACAACCTTAAGTGGAATAGAAAGCTCAACATCCTCCATTGAAATTTTAGTTTCCAATGGTCTAAAGTTCGCCTTACCCTTCTTATTATTGGAGCTAGTGACATTAGCATATGAGGTTGGTTGTGTACTAGCACTAACAGGTTTGCTAACATCAGTAACCACATTAACATGAGTGGGTTTACCAGCATCGCTAAAAGGTATACTAGCACTATTAGTAGCAACAGAGGAAGCCATAAATTTACCAGCGTTTGGGACAACATGAGTACCATCACCCTCCGGCATGTTAGCATTAACATTTAGCGATGGATAATCCGTTTCATTCAGGTTACTTATAACTCTATTAGGTCCAACATCCCATAACGAGGCATCATCAAGAATTGTATTGCTAGACGTAAACATAGAGTTAGTAGAACTCATACCTTCCACGTTATCGGTAATAATGGTACCAGGTGTATCCTTGGGGAGAAATGCATCAGCAGATTCGACCATGTTTAGACCATTAGTGTCACTTAGACTAACCCATTGTGTCATTCGAACGTCCACAGGACCTGTCCCAGCAGGTAAATTAGTGCTGGTACCATCCTTTTGTTCCGAGGAAAAACTAGGGTTTCGCAAAACCCTAGTGGCCAACTTTGGCTGAGAAGTACCCACGTTACCAGCATCATTATCTTTGATTCACTGCATCCTTGCTTTCAGTGCATCCATATCCACGTTCAGTTCACCAAACTGCTCCATGATAACAAACACGAAGCAGAAAACAACCCTAAAACTTAAAAATCGAAAACAGAAACTCGAAGAGCAATGTCTCTCTTCACCACGATAGCCCTAAAAGATTAAGGCATGGAATAACAAAGCAGATAACACAACTAACCAACTCCCCTCATTGTTAATCAAATCAGTCGTTAAGTTCGAATACTCTAAACCCTAAAAAAACGATTAAGAAAACCCTAAAACCAACACCTTGTCGCCTAGAATCGGACACAGTAAAACAAGAACACGAATGTTATGAATCACTAGAACAGATTTAGGATAGAAGGATTGATAATAAGGAAGACAAATGATCAGTGTTTAGGAAATTTAGGGTATCGGATTTCGCCAGAGAGAAAAATCGGTTTAGGGTTTCCTTTTGATTAAGTCTTCTATAAAGGGACGGCGTCGCCCTTTGGTTGGGACGCCGTCAGGTGTGCTTGGGTGCCATTTTCTTAATGTTTTCTCTCCTTTTCATCCAAACGTGCTTCATTCAAGCATTTTGCTTCCAAAAGACCTAAAATGGGAAAAGGAACGTTTTTAACTAGTAACGGATATAAATTGTGTCGATTTAGGGCTTAAATGACCCCCTACAAAACGTATGTTTTAAATCCTTATCATGCCTCCCCATCATCAAAATCCTCATCGGAATCTGAATCATAAAAAGGACTATTATGCTGCCAATTTATTCATTATACCCTAGAGTGATGAACGGGTGAGAGATTGGGTGGACTCGCATTATCCATTGCGGGGATTGGAGCAAGTAGTGTAAAGTTCTTACGGCAAAAGATGTGAATCATGGAAAGTGATGAGATCTACAAACAAAAGCACAAAGAAGGGGGATAGACTACAATAAAGCTAAAAAAATAAAAAGAAAAAAAGCTCACTTGATAGGAATCAAGTGAGTAAACCTAATCGAGATAGAACCCTAACTAGCTATTTTATTCTCCGGCAGCGGCGCCAAAAACTTGATGCGTAGTTCGGGGTCGAAAGACTTCCTTTTCAACGAGCAAGCTTTACAACCCGCTAGGCAGTGTACCTAATCGTTGTAGTGTAGGTAAGCCCAGGGGTTGATCGTTCTCTAGGGGAATAGAGATGCTAGTAGAGATATATGACAAAAAGGTGAGGTTGAGGGTGATTCTTTTTTATCCTTTTTACATTTTATGAAAACAAGTATTGAAAACAAATTAAATTAACAACTAATTAAACTAATGAAAGGTAAAAGCTATGAATTGATTGATTGTGTTTCTTATGATAATTATAAATGTGTTTACTTAAATTTTCTTACTCTCTAGTTATCTTTTTATTGGTCGGTTGAATTGTCACATCCTCATTCCAATTGGTGCATTGTATTTCGTGTTAGTCATAGGGGGTGCCTAATTCCCTAATTCTATCAATCATAACTCTCCTCTAGAACATCCGGGATCGCCAAGTACCGAAGTATCTCCCCCGAATACTCTTTTATCCTTAAGCTACAACTCACGCAATAAACATAACTGATGGCCTAAGTGTACTCTTAAGCTTTTTGCTATTTAGGACGTTCAATTAAAGAAGAAGCCAGTTTTCCTTACTCTAGCGTCTACCAATTAAAATAAGAGACAACCTAACAATAATCAACAACTAGGTTTTATTGGATCTAAGCAAACACTTAATTAATTTAGCTACGTATGATACATAAGCAAGAACAAAAACAAAAAATTGAACATAGATGAAACATGGTGATATATTGGATAAACAAACTTATCTTTAAGTGTACAAGAGGGTTTGGAACCCTAAAATACTGTCCAGTTGGACCTCAAAAAAACTAGGGTGTGCTTTCCAAAATAATGCACACAAAATACAGAAAATTCGAAGTCTATATATAAATTTACACTCGCGACGGTGTCGCATTTTGATGGTGACGACGTCTAGTCGCCATCATTAGGGTTTCGTTTTGGACAAGTCATCTTTGGGACGGCGTCAGGTAGGAATTGGTGACGCCGTCTGGGCTTCGTCTAGACGTCGTCTTGGAAGGATTTTGGTCGTCTGGTAAAGAAAGTAAGGGCGACACCCTTCTGAGTTAAGGCGTGACGCCGTCAGGTGTTAAGACCAAAATATGACATGAGCCATCGCTTGAGACTTTTTGGAAAAACTTGAGAGCGACGGCGTCGCCCTTGGAGTTGGGATGCCGTCAGGCTTGTAAAACAGCCTTGTATTCTTGACTTTGTCGTTTTCTTCATGTTTTCGCTCATTTTCGTCCAAAAATGCTTCATTCTAGCAATTTGTTTCCAAAAGACCTAAAATGTGAAAAGGAACGATTTTAAGCAGTAACGAATATAAAATGTAACGATTTAAGGCTTAAATGACCCCCTAAAAACGTATGTTACATATATATATATATACATATATATATATATATATATATATATATATATATATATATATATATATATATATATATATATATATATATATATATATATATATATATATATATATATATCTTAAGCCATGGCACAACTTGTGATTTATTGCTTGTTTATTTCAAAGTGTAATTTAGTCATTTTGCTATTTTAATTGTGATATGGTTTTTATTTTTGCAGTGTTTAATTTTTGTACATGAACATTATATCCTAAATAAAGCTATATGTAAACAAGCATTTTTTATGTTTTTATGTTTTTTGTAAATAAGCATTTTTTATATTTAGAAAATATGTATTGTTTTTTTTTTGTTTGTAAAATATGTTTGGTTATTAGGCCCAATACTTGTTAGGGTTTTTTTTGGTTTAAATTGAATTTCTTAATTTAATTTTCGTATTATATTTTTGTTTTAAAATAGGTTAGGTTAAAAGGCCCAAGCCCAGTTTTTGTTTATAGGGTTTTTGATTTTATTTGTTATAAATATTAACCTTTGTTACTTTGTGTCGTATTTTTTTATAACTTTTAGGTATGGATGATAAATCTTCATCAAACGAAATTGTTTCCAAAGATAGTGAAAGTAAAGAACCAAATAATGAAGGTATTTTTGTTGTGTATGTTTTTTAATATTATCGTTTTGTTTTTAAGTAATTAGTCGTTTTAATGTCATTTGCAGGTATAAATGATGTTGGAACGCTTGTTGATTGGTTAAAGTCTTATTTTGGCAATCGACTAATCAGCGTTTGTGACATGAAAAAACTTTTATCAAAATTGGCTAAAGTAACAACCAGTTGAGCAGATGCAGGCTTCGGGGCATGATATTGATGATAACTATATGATTGATTTAGATTTTTTTCTGGATGATTAATGTTATGTTTTTTTTTAATAATTATTTTTCAGTTTTGTATTAAGATATTTTAATTTCAATTAATGACATTTTTTTTAATGAATTGTTGTTATATTTTTGGTTTATATTTTTTTATTGTTTAAATAATATGGTAGTGTTTTTATATTTAGTTATTATTATATTGTGTACACCTAATTTGTATTAAGATATTATTATATTTGTACTCCTGATAAGTATTATATTTAGTTCTAAACTATTTAACTTCCTAGGATCACGAAGTGCAAAACAAACTCCACGAATCCAGTTGTTATTTTTTCCAATATACAATGTTAGTTTCTTTACCAAGATTGATTTTGATTAGTCTGCATTAGTCTAATTAAAGTTGAAATTTGTTTTTTATTATGTTTCCTTTTTTTTGTTAAAAAAGAACTTTTTAGACTGCATGTTTTAATCTAATATTATGTATGTGTTTGTTGGTATATGTTGTTTGATGTATATGTTTTTTTTGTTATTGCATGGTTCATTGTTGCTAATTTGTAAAACATCCAATTATTGTGCCTTATTTGTGCTGGATTATTGAAATCAGAGTATTAATGTGAAAGTATTTTATGTGTTTGTAGTTTATATATACTTTTTACTCTGTGTTCCCCTGCATTTTTTGTAGTGTGTTTGAACTATTTATTATGCATTTAATATCAAATTTAAGTTTTATCTACATTTGTTAAATAGCATATGATGAAGCGCGTGAGTGAGGTTTTATTTTTTAGCTTGTGTTATTGTGTGTTTTTTGTTATGTAAGTTTATTTATGTTATTTTTATGAAGTTTTTTATTGCGTTTGTGTCTGGTGGTTGTGTTTATGTACATATTATGGTTTTCGGTTGTTTTGTTAAACATACAGATGCTTTTTAAATAGAGTTTGCAGATGTTGTTGTGAATGGTATCAAAGTTATTATGAATTGTGTACTAACTGTAATTGACAGTATTATTTATATTCGTGTGAATAATTTAATGTTTGTTAAACGTTACATATGTCGTTTTTGGGTTATATTTAAAAATGGTGATGAGAATAGTATCAAAGTCCCACTAAAGTTGTTTGAGCTAACTTATCGTAGAGGCTGTGAATGGTTATTTGCAAAGTTTGTGAATAACGTTTATGATTTTAAGATTCGTGATGTTGATGGTGATTTGGGCATGATATATGCTGAACAATGTAGTTGAGTTTGGTTTTTGTTTTCATGTCGTATGAATAATAATATGTTTCTTAAACATTACAGATGTCGTTTTTAGTTACATTTAAAAATGGTGATGAAAATGGTATCAAAGTCCTACTAAAGTGTTTGAGCTAACTGATCGTAGAAGCTGCGAATGGTTGTTTGCAAAGTTTGTGAATAATGTTTATGATTTTAAGATTCGTTCTGTGGATGGTCTTTTTGGCATGATATATGGTGAACAATGGGAAAAATATGTTGAAGAAAATAAGCTTAAGCATGGTTGGAGTGTTTTATTCAATGTAAGAAATGCTCAATATGTTCTTTTGAGTCAATTTGACGAGCATAATAATGGTTATGGTTTCCTTAACATAGAAGGTGGTAATAAATTGGGTAGTTGTGTTACAAAGAGTATGGAAATGAGTTTATCCAGACAGGTACATTATGTATTTGGTTTAGTTTTGTTGAAGGGTTGTTATATTTTGTTTTTGCAATTCTTGTTAATATAAATATATAATTTACTGGTTTTCTGTTTGCAGTCGGTGCCAAAAAGTTTGTTTAAAGAGTATGTCTTTAAGAATAAGACTTTGTATAGTGTTAGGACGTGTGATGGTTGGATGAGGGTTTTGTTGGAATTTGATGGTGATGAACCATGTGGTTTTTTTGGGTTTCAATGGGAACAGTTTTGCAAAAAACATATGATCGATGGCACTCAAACGTTTGTTCTGTATTTTCTTGCTGGTCATAATTTTATTCTTACTATCCATGATGCTAATGGCTTTTGTGAAGATCCCCTATTTGAACGAAAGTTGTTTTCCCGCCCTTTTTATTATTATTTTTTTTTTTTAGTTTCATTGTTAGTATTATTATTATTATTATTATTATTATTATTATTATTATTATTATTATTATTATAAATCATCACTTTATTAAAAACTCATAGGATTTTACAAAAAATTAGTGGGAAGCCGAGAAACCAACTGGGCCCCCACACCTCTAGCAATAGCAAAACCAATCCTATTCAAAATATGAACCGCAGCACGTGCCCCAATGTCTTAAGTCATAGACAATCGTCGAATACGCTTTAGTAAGGTTACTGCATCCTTCTCAAGTTCTCCAAAAGAAGAGAATGAAAAAGGGAGAAACCCATATCCAATATCCGCACATTTAGCATCGTACTTGACACGTTTACGTTGTGCGGCATCAAGAACCGCAAGCCCTCGCATAAAATCAGTCATCCCAGATTGCGTCAAGGGCGACGATCCCGTAAGATCAACACATACATCACGCCCACCATCCCAAGAGTAAAGTAATATATCAGCCGATCGTAAGGATCTATCCCTATCTCCATAAAGCCCAATATCCACCTCCTTACGAGCTGAAATCCCAGACCGGGAACATCTATCAACCAGAACATCACGCACTATGTTATGCCGATGTTTAATGCCAACAATACCCGCACATGAAACAGCGTGATCCCAATAAATATCTCCAGTAAATACCCTAGAACAGGCTGAACACGGCACCTGAACAGTGAAAATAGGAACACCAAACCGATAGCACAACACACAACGATAAGCCCTGGCATTCATAGTTAGTCCCAGTCCAGATATCGGAGCCACCCTAAGCCAATCTGAAGTATGATCCTCCTTTAGTGAGCTCCATAACGCCATCTGTCGAGGAGATAGATGGAATGTAGATTCAACAGTTTGGGTAACCCGATCGAAATATATATCTACCAATTGCTTCATAAGTTTGGTGGCAGCGACCTCGGTAGGGTTACTCAAAAGGTCAATATCCATATTCACATTAAAAGTACATAGAGCATCATCAAAAGAGGGACCAGCAGTTACAATACCAGAACTATGGAGAAGCTTAGTCTGTAGGCTGGCAGATTGAAGTCTAGAAGTGAGGAAGGCATAGTTCAAGACATCACCTGCAGAATATATGCCAAGCCCCCCAAAAGCAAAGGGTAAGGTAGCGAATCTCCACTGCCAATCACCAAAACCGGGCCCAGAAGCAGTGACATAACGCTCCAAAGAAGAATGAAGTGCAGCATCAAAAGAAACCTGAGCACACTCAAAGACCCGGGGGGAACATGTGCGCATAGAAAAATACAACTTGGAAATACTAGCACATGTACGGAGTAACAATAACTCGCATTGGGGGTCATTAAGTTTGGCAACAGCATCCATAAGTTCAATAGTTTTAGCAACCCTTTTCAGAACAAGCTTACTACTAAACTCAAAATCCACACTAACGGGGCCACCCAATAATTTAACACCATGTAAGGGACGAGAAATATTGGGGGGAAAAACACCGGCGTATCTTCTTCTGGGGTCTTCCTGTGGCAAAAAAACTTCAGTTTTATCAACATTGAGGTGTAATCCACGACAAGGTCCATCCATCATAATCAACTCTAAAACCTTACCCACAACCAAAGTATCACCAATAATAGTGCCATCATCCAGATACCATGCTTGAAAGGAAAGGTCAAAAGAATCTCTAATCTTACATGCCAGGGGATGTAACACTAAAGCAAAAAGAAGAGGCCCAAGCGGATCACCTTGTTGCACACCTTGATGAGACCAAAGAGTATGCTCACCATAATATAATCTGGCAGGACTGGAGTAACAGAATTCCACCCACCGTGAAATAGCCGGGAAATGAATCCGAACCTCACGCAACATAACAGCCCGATCCACCATGTTGAAAGGGTTTCTAAAATCAACCAACAACATAGATAGACCAACATCACCTCCACGGTCTTCAACCAACCGATTCACAGCATGAAGAATAGCCTCCCCTCCCCCAGATACCCCAACACCAAATTGTAAATCATCTAAATAACCGTTAGAAGATTGGCCAATCATGGATGCGCAAACCTTGGAAACTAAACGCCTCCAAACAGTCCCAACAGCAATAGGTCGAATACCCCCTCCTGGTTTGACTAAGGGTGTGAGATGAGCACTAGCAATGTACTCACCCAGCACCCTCGGGCATTTACCAGCAAGAAAAAGGTTCACCACTTGGGTGATAGAAGTGACCAACTCATCAGAAATAGCCACAGCTGCACCATTCAAACAATCCAAAAGGTGTTGGGCACGCAACCCATCCCGCCCACAAGAAGTACCACGAGGGAAACTCTTGATCATGTCAAGAACCGTAGCAGGAGATGCGGTAAGGTGATGATGATCAATAGGTATATCAGGCAAAAGAGGAGCAGACTAGAAAGGGTGCTTAGCTTTTAAGTCCTCAAGGTGCAATACCAGAAGACGAAAGAACTCTGACCGCAGCAGTATAATGACCATCACAAATCTTCCTCTTACATTGCTTGAAATTTCGGTCGCCCAAATCCAAGCTATCATCATCAATATTATTATTATTATTATTATTATTATTATTATTATTATTATTATTATTATTATTATTATTATTATTATTATTATTATTATTATTATTATTATTATTATTATTATTATTATTATTATTATTATTATTATTATTATTTTATTTTTAATTCAAAATCATCACTTCATTAGAAAACCAAAAGGATATTACAAGAAGTTGGTGGGAAGCCGAGACACTAGTTGGGCTCCCACTCCTTTCTGAATACAAAAACTTAGTCTGTGAAAAATAAAGGCACCACTCTTGGCATTATTTGAGTGGCTAGCAACAATGGTCTTGATACGAGAAAGTGTATCCAAAGCCTCCGTTTCAAGCTCCCCAAATGTTGAAAAAGCAAATGGTATGAACTTATAACTATTTTCTTCACATACAGACATGTATTTCTTTTTCTTTTTCTCTACTGCGTTGCGTAAGGCTACCCCTGGGGCCCACGAAGATGCGTCAATACCAGCAAAAGGAGAGATCCCAGTCACATCCAAACACGCATCCTTGCCCTGGATCCAATTGAATAATAGCACGTCTGATGGACGAAGCTCTTTCCCAGCCCTAGAGAGAAACCCCATTGGAGCCTCCTTCCGCACCATGATCCCCACCTTGGAACATATATCAACCAGAATATCACGCACCAGGTTATGCCTGAACTTCACACCCACTTCACTTGAACAGTGTACCGCATGATCTCCCCATTGGTCCATACGGTTCACATTACAGCTCGGGCAAGGACTACCTTTAGAAAACATAGGTATAGAAAGCTTATAGCACAGTACTAAATGGAATTGGAGATGGTTCATCCTCTGGCCCAACCCATCAATTGGTATGGTGAATAGGAAATCTTGTGCATGAGGAGCACGAATGCTGCTGAGAATGACCACTTGTCTTGGACTTAACGAATACTTGGATACAAGCTCTTTCTCAATGACACCAAAATATTTTATTATTATTATTATTATTATTATTATTATTATTATTATTATTATTATTATTATTATTATTATTATTATTATTATTATTATTATTATTATTATTATTATTATTTTCTTTTTATAAAAAACACTTTCATTAGAAACAAATCCATAGGATTACAAGAAATTATTATTATTATTATTATTATTATTATTATTATTATTATTATTATTATTATTATTATTACTGATATTTTTTATGAAATATTTTATTTCCTAGTGTGTATATGTATTTTTTTTAATTTTGATATATAATTGTGTATTAGATTCTGAGTTTTGGAATAAAGTGTGTGTTAAGGCTGCTAGGAATCAAAGTTCTGGTTTCAATGCCCCTGTGTTTGAGCTGGTTAGTATATTTAGATACTTTTATTTTTTTCATATAGTTTATTTGTCATAGTGTTTTGATAATCATTATATTCGCATGCTAAATAATTGTAGGGTCCGATTCGTGAATTGCCTGTAAAAGTGGAAGATAATGTTGCCTCTGTTTCTAAGAAGTATGTTGAGCATGAGCAGGTTGTTCCATCTTCTAAAAGGACAAGAAAAACTCATGTTGGCAAGAGTTTGTTGAAGGTATTTAAAAGTTTGTTAATTTTTTTTGATATATGTGTTTTGTTATTTCATTTATTTATATATTTTTAGGAGCACGGGAGTTCAAGCAAAGGAAATACATGTTTATCAAACAACACTGATGATGATGAGTGCAGTTTTTTTAAGAAGATTGGTGCAACTGGTTTGAAGGGTTATGTTGTAAGTTTATACTTGATGTGTATATTGTTTTTATATATCTTTTTATATTGTTTAAATTTATGATTGTGTGTTGTATACATTTGAACAGACAGTTCCAGCTGGTTTTGTTCACCGACATAAGCTATACAACTTTTCTGGTCCAGACGATACAACAAAGGCCAGATTGTGTCATCTGAATTCCTCATTTGGGAAGGACGTTGTCTTTCGGAAGTATATTGACAAAATAAGAGTCAAGGAGTTTGATGACCATGTTGTTATGCTTGGAGAATGGAAATCGATCTTGAAGGAACTGGGGGTTGATGAGAATCAGATTCTCAAGTTTACAATAGATGTTGAAGTATTGAAAATCAGATGGGATGTTGTTATGACAACTGAATGATATTGCCATTGTCTAATGTCTGTTTAACTTAAAACAATTATTTGTGGGTTATTATGGGTTTACATTTGGTATGCTTTTCATTTATATGACTAACTAATCCATGTAATTATAATGTGTCTGAATTAGTATCTTTTGTATCTGCTTCTATAGAAGATTAGTAAATGATACTTTTAGGTAATATGTTTTCGCATTATATTACCTAATTTGTTGGTTATTTTGCTGTTAATAATCAATTCTGTTTGCTGCATGTCATTACATTGTATATTCAAATGTTATGTTTTCCATGTAAGTAACTTGGTTGATGTTTGGGATATAATTTTTTGAGTGTGATAAATCAATTTTGTAAATGTCATTTGGGCTGTTTGTAAGATATATAACTATAAAACTTGTCTTAATGGATTATAATATTTAACATGTAATGGGCTTTGTTTAGTTTATATTTTATTTGTTTGATTTTATAATAGTCCAAAATCTATATGGGATTTTTTTTTCACTTTGTAGTACCTAACAATAAAAACATATTAAATAATACATAACTTACTCTATACACTTTTTAGTAACTGACACTATGCACATATCAAATCATACATAAGTTACTGTACTTAATAGTGGCCAACTTGTCTGTTTATCTGAATCATCAACATTAATTTGAGGCTTGTTTTTTTTCCGGTCATCTACTTGAAACAGGTAATGCAGCTGGTCCTTCATG
Organism: Chrysanthemum makinoi; assembly: GCA_910596185.1. Taxonomy (NCBI): domain Eukaryota; kingdom Viridiplantae; phylum Streptophyta; class Magnoliopsida; order Asterales; family Asteraceae; genus Chrysanthemum; species Chrysanthemum makinoi. The sequence goes on along the minus strand of OU343217.1, from coordinate 162,738,819 downwards.
ATTGTTCCATATTCTACAGTTATAGTTCTATGCATTTGTTTCGCAGTTGGTGTTGTTTTGTTTTTTATTATTCTATTGATAAAATGTTATTGTGTTAAGTTTGATTGGACCAAATATTATTGGACCTTTTTGTGGGCATTTACAGTTTTTCAATTAGGCGAAATAGTGTTGGAGTTTTGGTTATCATATTCTGTTTTGAAATTGCCATGTTTAGTAGAAAGTCAAAACCCTAGGTTTAATTGCACAATGATTTACGCTCATTGATTGTTTCCTATAATTTGTTACTATATTCACCTTTGAAATGTTGTTATCTGGACATATTTGTTTGATTTTACCATTGTTGGTATAAATTTTTGCGTATAAATTTTTACATGTTTGTTGCGTTTCTTTTTTTAATGTTCTTTCTTATTTATAAAATTAGTAGAGTTTTAATATTTTTGTAACTGTTTTATAAGGTAATCATGCCAATTGAGTTTGTGGTGCGACCAACCATATCTGTGTACCCTGGGTTTCTGGAGCTTCCTCAAGTATTTTCTGATCTTGCTTTTAATGGGAATCAGCATTTATATTTAACTGGGGATCAAAGACAACGGAAAAAAGTAAGGATTTTTTCCCCAATTGGAGGTCCCATTAGGATTTTAGGTAACAAATGGGTATAATTTGTTCATGAAAATATGTATACGGATGTTCACATGTTACACTTTGTTCAAGAAGGTGATGACTCTTTTTACGTTACTGGCTATGATTCCCATGGGTTGGAAGTTGAGGAATATGCTGGTGTAGAGAGTCGTCATATAAGGTTTCAGAGTTATAGGCTGCCATACCCTCAGACATTGTTATTATTTGTTATAATTGTGAATCATGTTTTTGTTTACGTTTTTTTACCAATAAGTGTTATTATTTGTTATAATTGTGAATCATGTTGTTGTCTCAGACATTGCCAGCAAATTTCCTAGCTGGTATTGGGTTGGAAGCTACCGTTGTTGTTGTTGTTGAAGGAATAAAGTTTAATGTGGATGTAAATTTTGTACAAGAAGGAGGTCATGTTGATAATGTTATGTATGTTATGGATGAGGAAATGTGGTTGGATGCTCTTCAATATTCCAATATTGAGTTTGGGGATGTTATTGTTTTTACTAAATTGGAAAATCACAGCTTGAATATAACCGTTTTTGGTGTAGATGGTAGAGCAAAGATACAGGGGCAGTTTCTGGGTGTTACACAGTTGTTTTTTCCACAACATGATCTTGATGATTAGGATGCAGGGTGTATATCTAGCAGTTTATGTGTTTTTTGTTTGTTATTCAGTAATCTCATAATCTTATTCGGTTGATATCATTAATTGTAAGGTATAATATGTTTTAACATATATCTTTAAGATTTACTTTGATATATTTGAAACAGGGGATGAGCGAATGCAGCACATTTGCCAATGGTTTGGTCACCTTGATCATTTTGATGAGACAACTGATGTCTTTTACAAAAGGTTTTCTGAAATTCTGGCGTTCTCTCGACTTGTAAGTTTGAGTTTTGTTTTTATATTTTTTTACGCATTTATAATAGAATTGGTAATTTTATTTTATTTTTTTGGTAATTGTTAAACAATAGGCTATTCCAGCTGATTTTCTTGTTAATCGTCCTATGCATTTTTTTCAAGCCGCACTGTTTAGGAATGATGCAGTAGAATACATGATGTGAATTAAGATTGATTATCATAGATAAAATCCATACCAAGTTAATCATGTGAATGCATTAGGTGACTGAAGCCACTTTTTTGTAGATTGTTTGTTTGAGTATGGAAAGATGATAAGGTTTAAGTTCATGTTTATAATTATGATGATGATTTGGAGTATCCTGTTTTCCATGTTTGTTAGGAAAAATGATAAGTTTAATGAATGACATTTTGAGGTTGTTTTTTGGTTAGATGGTTATGTTTGTTGACATGATGAAACTTTTAGTAGTTGGTGTGTATATGCTTATGAATGGTGACATTTTAAGGTTGTTTTTGATATTATGCAACTTAAATATGTTTTGGTTAATCTTATGTCAACATTTGATGTTTAAGTTGTAATTTTTTGTTTTATTTTATGGTGTGTTATATTGTGTTTTGTTTTATATTCAAATATGATGTTTGTATATTTATAGATAGTCGATAAGTTGTATCTTTTTACAAACTGAATAGAATGCTTTGAAATTGTTAATTTCATATAGCAGGATTGTAAATACAACTGCCAATATTGTTGGAGTGACACAACAACACCATCAACACAAACAATCAATATATATGAAATAAACTTTTAACACACGTTTTCAAAGTAAATCCAGAACCAAACAATATCCAATATTTAAAAATAATCCTTGAGAAAATCGTTTAAACAATATTCAAAACATGTTTTGGTGAAGATAATTAAATACACTACTCAAAAATGTCAAAATGTTTGGTACAATTCTTTTTGCTAAATTGTTTTCTTCATTCTCATCTTCTATTCCACTTTCTAATGGATCTATTGCCGAGTGTGGTCTTTTCTTAACAGGAGTTTCATTATGATTTTTCCCATCCTGTAAAAATATTAATCAACAGATTCACAAATTTATATTTAAAATCATGGTAATTCTTTGTGTCATAGTTTTTTTTTTTTAAACATAATGTATCATACCTCATTTTCATTCGAAATCGTTGTTGTAAATTCATCTTTTGTTTCTTTTGTCGCAAACTCGTGTGTATCCACGTCACCTTGAAAATCATATAAACCATCTAATGCTTCTTCCTTGTTGTAATCCACATTTTTATTAGCAATTTCAACTTCATCTACTACATCTTCTTCACATGCGGCCTTTTCTTCACTAATATGTGCGTCTTCTGTTGCATCTTCATTTTCTGATTCTAAATCTTCTAATTCATTTTCAGCTCCTTGCAACTCATCGCCAGAATCCTGTTTTGTAAAATATGATAGAATGTTATTTTTTAAATAATATTCCAAAAGTGACAATTATATTGTAATTATAACCATTTCATTCAGTTTATTTTACAACGAATATGTTAAACCTCGTCAATTAGGAAACCATCTTTGAAGTGATTGATTATTTATGCGTCTTCCGTGACATTCTCACTTCGATATATATGCATGTTATTGTTGTGGTTAAATTCGGTGTATTTGATTTGAACAAATACGGTTTCCCTATTATTGCATTGAGCTCATTCGGAAAATGTTCATCTATATCCATGCCTTGTTTCTCCATTATCTCCCACGCTGAAAACCCAATCATCCTATGGACATTCTTGTCAAAAATAACCACTTGTGCGGATCCACTTTCATCGAATATTCGAACAATGATTTTGAACCTGCACATATATTAATGATTAAATTGTTTTGTTTTTAAAATACGATAATTGAAAACATCTTACAGCGTCAACAATATATTTCAACACACTGTATTCCGTACATGGATGCAACTGAGTATGTTTCTCCTGGGCTCTGCAATGCCATAACTGATTCTTATTCTTTGAACTGGAGATTCCTTTTCCTGTTATTGGTGTTACTTTTGTATTGCAAACTTTGCAACCAATGTAAGTCCAACCACTCTCATACTGTATGTTGTGAACTGTCGCATAAACAACGCAGCATGTATCCTGATTTTGTTATTAATGTTAGATAAACATTGTTGATGTTTAAAGAATGCAACGTTTCAGTTGGAAACACCTACACCAATAATCAAATTAAAATTTACAAACTTACCGAATCAATGCTGCGAATCATGCCTACCAATCTTTTCACACATCCTTGCATGAATTCCACGGGTGTAACTACATAACTGACCTGGTCGTAGGATTCAATCTTGAATTCCCTAGGGTCATATCCCTCTTGCGATTCGTACCTGTATTATGTATGAATTTTATTAACTTTATAGAAATTACGTACTTATTTATATAAACTTGTATTCTTCATGTTACCTTTTCCGGAATGAAACCAACGGCGGCAGATCCCTGTTAATAAAAATCTTCGTGCCAAATAAAGCGTTATGTATAGATGGCGTATCTGCGTTATTTTTAAGTTTAATGAAATCATATGAATGAAAAAACAAACTTATTTTAATGGCGGCTATGGTGCGCTAAATTTAGATAACAATTAAAAAAACTTACTATCCCAATATTTGACTTTCCCCAACACTAATAGAAAGTCTATATGTCCAAGTTGATCAAGTTTCTCTTCGTAATCATTCCACAATAATGCTCATTTATCCCAAAAGGTACAATCAATCCTGAAAGACCTGTGTGGAGTGAAATAGATATATGTTTATTTAAATTATAACAGCACCATTAATATAATATTTTGTGTAGATAAAAATACGAATAACACATACTGAGCATCTTCAATGACAACACTCCTGCGGATCTTCCGGCCACCATGGCTATTGACAGGTACAATTTTCCCAATAGCTAGTACTGTTCCTAAAACATCGGCCAACAATAACGAAAATAAGGAAGATTAAAACATCACCTGTTGAATATAAAATTACAAATTTTTCTAGCAACCAACACATACCTACACAATCATGTTCATGATACTCTTTATCTGTGTTCAAGATATGAGTGAATGGCTCATTAATAAAACCAACGTAATTATCGTCTATTTGCTCAACTCTGGTCACTTCAGTCCCTTTGTAGAAACAAATTTTGTACCTATGTGGTAACAACGGTAATCTACCACCATTTTAGGACGCTCCAAATTTTGAGATGATATAACATTGGCCCTCTTGTAAAAGTGGTTCAAATTTAAACATCAGCACTTTTTTTTATGTAGACTTGGATTCGATTGGACTGTTTATACGGTTACAAATGTTATAGTATATGATAAGTACTTTTAAATACATATAAATTATGCGCATATAAATTCAAATTACCTCCGCATCTTGAAAAACAAAATCCAAACTATATGGATCATGTTCTTCATTCAACTTGTGAGAATGCCAAATAGATATACATCTCCCTTTTATTACCATGTTAGTAATCATGGGGTCAACATTCTCTAAAGGAGTTATTTGTTGTTCATGTATGTTTACTCCTGTAAACATTTACACATACATTTGTTCGTAAATATATTTATAAACATTGTTATTATTAATAGTAATAAACAATATATATACGTCGTGAACTGCTTTGAAAATTGGAACTTTTCCTTTGAATGTTTCTTTCACCAAATGCAAATCTCCCTAGATTAGAGTTATTCACTCTAGAACTATTACCTTGATACTTGAAATTAGAATCATGTATGGTGCTTCTGGTTTTCCCAGAACTTGATTTGGAATGTAAAGAAGATGTTTGGTTATCAAAACTCATTTTTGAGTTTCTGTTTCTTCCTGCACATTATTAGGTAGTGGGCAATTATATAATAAATGTTAAACCGTTACCATAACAAACACAATTAAAATGACAACACCTTCCAACTCCTTTCCATATTTTAAAGATTGATTCCCAGGTGTGTCGCTTTCTACAATTGGCATACCCAATTGCGTCGATGGAGTGTTTCCCGTTGAACATGTTGCAGAAGATGAAGAACGTTGTTGTAACGTCTTATTACTGATTGAAGAATCTAGCGTTTATAACCAAACAATACATGATTATAAATTAATTCAAACGTATCTAAAGTAATATTTAAATAAAAATATAAATTACACAATAATAAAAACATATTACCCTCACATACTGTTGGCACATTCCGTGAACGGCTTTGATAGTTCCTTCCTAATGGATTACTTTCAAAAGTAGTTTTACCCATAGCAATTGTTTCTTACTACGACTTTTATCAGCTGTTGTTTAAAATATAATGAAAACATTTTGTATTAATTAAAAAAAAAACAAATCCAATAAAATAAATAAATTTACAAAATAATACATGAACCTTGTCTTCTTGGTGTCTCACTTTCCAATATAGGAGTTTTTGTTACATTGTTTTCCTTTTCAGAACAACCTCTTGTAAATATATTCCTCTCAATTAATTTACCAAACAATTACAAAAACAAAACAATTTCTTTCATAACACTGGATTGATTAATAAGCAACAAAATAACTTTTGAAAACCCTTTGTCACTTTTGTTCAGTAACAAACAAAACATAAAACAATTAAATAGTTAAAAAAAATATCATGTGGGTGATTTGGTGAATCTAAAACATCAATTTCTGAAAAAACAATTGGTATATAAATTATACAAATACCATATAAACAAACACACATTACTAATGAAAATTTAATGAAAACAGTTTTACCCATAACAAATACAACAGTTGGTAAAATTGATTGACAAAACAACAACATATACAAAATAACTACAATACATGTTTGTTACTTTCCTGCAATAAAAAAACAAAAACATACAACATATACATAGAATACATGCAGGTTGTATGAATATATATATTAATGAAAAATAATTGAGGAAACAATAACAGTACAAAATAACTACAATACCTGTTTCTTTATTTCCTGATGTGGCTGGTTCCAATATCTCAACATCGTTAGTTTTAGCTTTCTTATTTGTACGCTAATCTGTTTTAAAAAATTAGATACCTTTAAACGCCAAACAGTAATACAAAAATCACAATAATACAAAAACAATACAAACATAAAACATCACAATAATACCATTTGAAAGAAACAATTGCTAAAAAAAACCCTAGTTTCTCTCTCTAGTGGGGGCGATTTTCTGCCTCCCCTCCCTAACAAAATCCAGCCATAATTTTGTCCATCTGATACGTTTCTTCTTTAATCTCTCATTGGATTAACTGAACTTACGTTTAGATCTTATTTGTTAGGGTTGGGGAGTCGGTTTTATATTGTTTTATGCTTTAATTGTCCCCTAACTGCCGAAACCCTAATTATTTTTTAGGAATTTCTAATCGATCTTGTTTTCTTGATTCATTAGTCGGTTCAACAAATCGATTATATATTTATATGGTCGATATCTTTCTTGCTGCACATTGTTTAATCATTATCTTGGTTAAAGCGTGTCACTCCAATCGATATCCAATAGGGTTTCGTTTTTAGTGTGCAGTAAAGGATTTTTTGGTATTGGAATCATTTTTTGTGGGCTGATCGGTTTAATGGGTTAATACTTTTTAAAGAGTGTATCCTTAGGTATGCGATTGGGTTAAGGTATCCATATTCTTCTTTCTATCTGGTCGTTAATGCTACGAAACCCTCTTGGGGTTTTGTCTTTGATCGTGTAAAGGTAACCCTTGTAAGGGTTTTGGTATTGCATGTTCATGGTTTTGATTGAAGTTGACGGAGTGTGGGTTGAGAGAGTTGCACGTTTATGGTTTCAAGGGTTCTATTTTAAACCCTTGTTCGTGATTTCATGTTTGATTTATTCGTTGTTGGTGTGGATGAGTCAGTTGCAAGTTAGGGTTACAAATTACCCTTTGTTTGTTGTTGTGGTACTACATGTCGAGGCTGGTATAGTTTCACACGTGGTGTTCTGATTGGAGGTTCGAAGTGTGATCAGTAAGCAGGTTTACCATTGTCTATGTTATTGGCTTTTCTTGATCGATGCTTTATCATTGTAAGTTAGGGTTTGTTTCAAAACTCTATTTCTGGTCATGATGATGTTACTTGCTGGTCATGATGATGTGCATCCTTTTGTATACGCTGAGCTTTCACTCTTACATATGGTATATAATGTGGGTCCTTTTATGATTCTATTCGCACCTAACATGACCAGTTAGTTGGTAATTAAGTTTTAGGGCTGCTTAGTCAAAATAGTTAGGGTTTTTTAACCCTATGTTTGTTAGTTTTTGTCCATCAACGACATGCATTTTGGGTATACAAGGCGTTATTTTATTGTTTCTATGGAGATGGTGATGACATTGTGTTCGTATATGGCAGATTGGCTACCATGGTTTTGCATTCTGATCTTGGTTGCATTTTGTTGGGAATAATTCGTTACCACGGATAGTATGTGGTTTACACTGCTTGGTTTAACACTAGCAGTGGAAACGTATTCCCACTGCCAGTTCATTATTACCACTGCTGTCAGTTTAAGTTTAGTTTAACGCGTCTAGATAAGTATAGAATAGATCTTGTGTATATTCTATTGTGTTAGCTTTATACTTATCTTGTAAAGGACTCCTTGTTGTATAAAAGGAGGTCCTAGGTCATTGTCTTAGGCTTGTTAATTACCTATTATTATTACTCAAAAAGGCTTCAAGGTGTAACCCTAGTGATACTAAGATCACTCGTATTATTCATCAATAATATTGGAGCTTAAGATTTGTGTTTAATCTGTGTTTACTCTCATACAATACATCATATAAACTGTCTTCTAAGTATTACTAAGTAAATTCAGCGTGCTTAATAATATCATACAAAATATCATTGACACAAGGAGTGTGTCCAGATCCATCAAGTGGTATCAGAGCGAAGGTTCTGATGTTTTGTTTTAGAAGATCCAAGGAATTTGCTTAACTCACTCACTCAATTCAATGGAGATGGAAAACAACCAATCAAACTCTTCTTCTACTCCAAGACTTCCTAAGCTCAAACTTAATGAGTTTGAGATGTGGAGGATACTAATTGAGCAATACTTCCTCATACAGGACTATGCTCTTTGGGAGATCATTCAAATTGGTGATTCTTTCAAATCTGTGACTACTACTTCGAAAATTGGTGAAACATATGTTGTGAAAGTTTCGTGCTGAATCAAATCTTTGAAAAGGCACAAAGGAAGAATGATCTTAAGGCTAGAAGTTTGCCGCTGATGACTCTTCCTAGAGACCGATCATTGCATTCAAAGAAATTCAAGACTGCTAAAGAACTGTTTGAAGAAATTTGCTCAGTGTTTGGTGGTAATGATGCTACAAAGAAGACACAAAAGACATTATTGAAGCAAAGTTATGAAAACTTCTCTGCTTCAAGCAATGACTCACTTGATAGCATCTTCACCAAACTTGAAGATTGTAACACGGTACGACTGTTAGGCATTGAGGTAGAAAAGGAAGACGAATTTGAAGTTTCTAAGAAGTTTGCCTTGAGTTTCAAACCAATGTTCTTGTATGGGAAAACAAATCAGGCATAGAAACAATGAAGCTCAATGACCTTTACAACAACTTCAAACTTATTGAGCAAAGGTTGAAGAAGGCAGGGAAACTTGGTACAAGCTCTAGTAGCTTGGCATTGTTGTCAACCTCTGTTGACAGTGATGATTCTGAAGATGAAAGTGATGATGATATTGCCACTGCAGGTTCTAAAGTTTCCACTGGTAATTTTAATGTTACCACTGCAGGTTCAAAGAAGAAGGTTGCTAGTATTGGAGATCCTACCTTTTATGCTTTTATCTCCACACAAGTTGATAGCTCTGTCTTAACTCATGAAGACATAGAGCAAATTGATGAAGATGACTTGGAGGAGATGGATATAAAATGGCAGATAGCTCTTCTTAGCATGAGGGCTAAGAAATTTTACAAGAAGACTGGCAAGCCTATTCACATTAATGGTGACGATACTACAGGTTTTGATAAGAAGAAAGTGGAGTGCTTTAACCGCCACAAGTTTGGACATTTTGCTAGAGAATGTAGAAGACCAAAGACCAAGGACAACAGGTCTACTTGGTACAAGCAAAAGAAGGGACCAAGTGTGGAAGAACCAAAGGCAATGTTGGCTATTGATGGTGTGAGCTATGATTGGAGTTTCATGGTTGATGAACAAGAAGAAGAACATTCGATCTTGCTCTTGTTTCTCTGAAGTTGCTCTCATGGCTTTCTCTGACTCTGGGGTACAAAACTTTGATAGTTGTTCTAAAACATGTAGGGCCGCTAAAGAAGTTGAAAGGCTTAATGATTTATACTCTAATGAAAGGCAAGAGTTATATCTTGCTAATTATCTGTGTCTAATCTTAGGAGAGCTATGGCAGTATTAGAAAAGAAAATAGAGCACTATCGGACAAATGAGTCAAAATATAATGATGATATGATTCTTCTTAGGAGAGAGGTAGAATATACAACTGCTATGAATGAAGCATACCAAAAGGAGCTTGAAAAACTCCAAAAGAAAAATGAAAATGTCAATTTAACTTTAGACACATGTTATCATCAGTCTAAGTCAATTGATAAAATTTGGAATGCTCAAGTTTATAGTAAAGCTAAGTCAGGTATGGGTTATAATACAGTGCCTCCACCACTAAGAGGTGTTCCATCACCTCCGGGTATAGATTTAGCTCATACAGGCATAGAGGATTTTAAGGATCTTGAAAGAGAATATGGTCCTTTAAAAGATACAGTGGTGAAGAATGAGGAAGAGAGTAAGCTTGATAATGATGTTTTTGAGAGTGCTAGTGACTCATCTGTTGTAGATGAGAGTGTTAAAAAGAATGTAGAGACTTCTATCCCAAAAGTTGTTAATACTGTTACAGAGGAACCTAGGAAATCAATTAATAAACCTAGACCAACTATAAAGTATGCTGAGATGTATAGGAACAAGCCTACAGCTCCTAGGGGTAATCAGAGGAGTTGGAATCATGTTAAATCTCAACAACTAGGTAGTAATTTTGAAATGTACAATAAGGCATGGTATATCTGTGGTAGTTTTGATCATTTACATGCTTATTGTGATTATCATAATGGGAGAAGGGAAGTATATGGGAATAAAAGGGTGGAATCTAACAAGTTTCAAAATAATGCACACCCTAACACATATTGCAAAATGGTCCCAAAGAGCAGTTCAACTTAGAAGTGGCCTCAAAACTTTTGCCACTGCTAAAACTGTTAAAACTGCTCATCCTAAGTCACCTGTTAAAAGTGCAAACTCCAAAACAACTTTTGCAAAATCTGCACAAACAGGGAAAGGAACTTTTCAAGCTAAAAAGTTTAACTATAACCAACAGTGGTTGCCTAAAAAGAAACCAGCAGTTACCACTGCTCATTCAAAAGTTACCACTACAAGAAAAGGGGGACATGGGCAATGCTGTGAAGGCCTCAGCACGTTGGGAATGGAAACCTAAAGGAAATATCTCTACAACCAATCCCAATGGTGTATCAATGACCTTTGATAGATTTAAATATATTAATACACGAGGCAGATCCAAGTCAATCATGGCTTGGGTCCCCAAAAGAAACTAACTCTTTACTCTAATGTGCAGGAACATCCAAGGACAAAAAGATCAGATCAAGGATATACAGATAGTGGGTGTTCAAGGCACATGACTGGCAACAAGTCTTATCTTTCTGATTTTGAGCATTATGATGGACAGTATGTCAGCTTTGGAGGTGTAGTAAATGGTAAAGTTGCTGGTAAAGGAGTTATTAAAACTGGTAACTTGGACTTTGAACATGTGTATTATGTAAAGGAGTTAAAGTACAATCTTTTTAGTGTGTCACAAATGTGTGACAAAATGAAAAATGTTCTTTTTACCAAAGATATGTGCTTTGTTCTCTCTAAGGATTTTAAGATGCCTGATGAAAGTCAGATTCTTCTTAAAGTTCCTAGAAAAGGCAATCTCTATAGCTTTGATATGAACAACATTGTAGCTAAAGATGATTATGCTTGCTTGCTTGCAAAGGCCACAGTGGATGAATCCATGTTATGGCATAGAATATTTGGTCATGTTAACTTCAAAACCATAAACAAGATTGTCAAAGATGGTTTGGTGAGAGGTTTACCTCAGAAAATATTTGAAAATGATCAAACCTGTGTGGCTTGTCTTAAAGGCAAACAACACAGAGCTACTTGCAGGTCAAAGTTGGTTAACTCTATTGCTCACCCATTTCAAATGTTACATATGGACTTATTTGGTCCTACATCTGTGAGCAGCTTGAATCTCAAGAAATATTGTCTTGTGGTGGTGATGATTTTAGCAGAATTACATGGGTTTTCTTTCTTGGAACTAAGGATGAAACAACTGGCATCCTCAAGATCTTTATTACAGAAGTAGAAAACCAATATGATATGAAAGTTAAAATCATTAGGTGTGACAATGGAACAGAATTCAAGAATAGAGTTATGGATGAGTTTTGCAAAGATAAAGGTATTAAAAGAGAATTTAGTGTGGCTAAAAATCCTCAACAAAATGGTGTTGCTGAGAGAAGGAACAGAACACTGATAGAGGCTGCTAGAACCATGTTGGCAGATTCTAAATTACCAATCACTTTTTGGGCTGAAGCAGTTAACACTGCCTGTTATGTGCAAAACAGGGTTTTAGTGGTAATGACAAAGAACAAGACACCTTATGAATTATTTAGGGGTAGACCACCTATCCTTGACTTCATGAGACCATTTGGGTGTCATGTATCTATTCTCAATACCATAGATTATCTGGGCAAATTTGATGAAAAGGCTGATGAAGGGTATTTTGTTGGGTATTTAATGGTTAGTAAAGCTTTCAGAGTATTCAACCTAAGAACCCAAAAGATTGAAGAAAATCTGCATGTTGAATTTCTGGAAAATAAAGTGAATGTCAAAGGAATTGGACCTGAAAGGCTGTTTGATCTTGATACTCTAACCAATACCAAGAATTATGTACCTGTTTCTACAGGAACATCTTCTTTTGACTTTGCAGGTTCAGAAGAGTTTCTCGATGATGATGAACCAAGGAAGGATAATGCAGATGATCAAGATGAATTCAGTCTACCTCTTTGGGACTATGCAGATAATGATGATTTAACAAAAACTGGAGATGCTCACCCTTCTTGTGATCTGGGAGGAAGGAGCAACTTGAATGCTGAAAATTCTAAAAGCAGTGGAAATTTAGGATCCACTGCTAGGCAAAATGTTTCCACTGCATCAAATGTGGAAATTACAACTCCAGTTACAGAAGAAGCTCAAGACAATGATGTTGAAATCTCAAATATGCCAAGTGAGATTACAGTTCCTTAGACTCCTCACACTTCTATTCATAAATCACATCCTCTTGAAAATGTGATTGGGGATCTCTATTCACCCGTGAAGACTAGAAGACAAACTAAGCTGCCCGATGTCCATGGTTTCATCAGTGAAATATATGAGTCTAAGATTCATGAAGGCAAGAATGAATGTCTCTTTATGTGTTTTCTGTCACAAATGGAGCCAAAGAATGTCTACAAGGCACTTGAAGATGAAAGTTGGGTGGAAGCAATGCAAGAAGAGTTGCTCCAATTTAAGCTTCAAAAGGTTTGGGTGCTTTGTGACCTGCCTTCTGGCAAGAAGGTAATAGGTACTAAATGGGTGTTCAGAAACAAGAAAGATGAAAGAGGAATTGTTATCATAAATAAAGCTAGGCTTGTGGCTCAAGGATACACTCAAGAGGAGGGTATTGACTATGAAGAAGTGTTTGCCCCAGTTGCACGAATTGAAGCAATTAGGCTGTTCTTAGCCTATGCATCCTTTATGGGCTTTAAAGTCTATCAAATGGATGTAAAGAGTGCTTTCCTATATGGGCAGATAGATGAGGAGGTTTATGTCTCACAACCTCCAGGTTTTGAAGACCCTGAATATCCTAACAAAGTTTAAAAGGTAGTTAAAGCATTATATGGCTTGCATCAAGCACCAAGGAAATGGTATGAAACCTTAACCACTTATCTTCTTGCTAATGGGTTTCATAGAGGCAGAGTGGATCAAACTTTGTTCATCAAGAAAGACAAGAGTGATATCTTGCTTGTTCAAGTGTATGTTGATGATATCATTTTTGGATCTACAAAGACAGAGATGTGCAAAGATTTTGAGAAACTGATGAAAGAAGAATTTCAAATGAGTTCTATGGGTGAACTCACATTCTTCTTGGGACTTCAAGTACTACAGAGGCCAGATGGCATTTTCATTAATCAAGATAAATATGTGGCTGAGATACTAAGGAAGTTCAAGTTCACTGATGCAAAGTCATCCAGCACTCCTGCAGACAAGACTACACATCTACTTCTGAAGGAAAATAGTGGTGAAGCTGTTGATGTGCACATGTACAGGTCTATGATTGGTTCTTTGATGTATCTTACATCCTTTAGACCAGATATCATGTTTGCAGTGTGTGCCTGTGCAAGGTTTCAAGTTACTCCTAAGTTCTCTCACTTGACTGCTGTGAAGAAGATTTTCAGATATCTTAAAGCATTTCCTACTCTGGGATTGTGGTACTCCAGAGATTCTCCTCTAGATCTGGTTACTTACTCAGATAGTGATTATGCTGGAGCTAGTTTGGATAGAAAATCTACAACTGGTGGCTGTCAATTTCTTGGCAATAGGTTAGTGTCCTGGCAGTGCAAGAAACAAACTATGGTGGCTAATTCTTCAACTGAGGCAGAGTATATAGCTGCTGAAAGTTGTTGTGCTCAAGTTCTATGGCTTCAGAATCAACTTTTGGACTATGGGTACAATTTCATGAATACCATCATACATATTGACAATAGCAGTACCATTTGCATCATTAAGAATCCTGTTCAACACACAAAGACCAAACATATTGAAATTAGACACCACTTCATTAGAGAATTCTATGAAAAGGGACTAATTCAAGTTGTCAAAATTCATACTGATGACAACTATGTTGATTTTTAACAAAAGGTCTTGATGTGGGAAGATTTCAGTACTTGATAACAAGTCTTGGAATGCTGAATCCATAACTGTTCTCTGGTGTTGAGGGGAGGCTGTTGGGTACTAAAATTGTTGTATGAGTTTGTATAAGAAGTCTTTGATAGGAGTTGAAGTAAAAGGTGTATATCTGAGATACACAACAAATGGTTATTGATTCACCATGTCTAATCCACATAAGAATCAACTAGTCCAGAGCAAACGGCTACTGGTAAAGACTTGACAAATGCGTTTATGGTTGATAGTTTACCAAAAACTATATGGTTATCAACTCACCATATTCTTTATGATTAAGAGTTGGCTATTCCATAGCAAACGGCTCATGGTAAAGACATATCAAATCCGTTAATAGCTGGTAGTTTGCTAAAAACTATGATAAGAGCAGTCTTGTTATCATGATTTTATTTACCACTGCTCTTTGAATTTTTTGTGAAAAATTACCACTGCTAGTTCACCGTTTCCACTGACAGTGTTATTTTACCCCTGTTGTTCTAGCTGTTACAACTGATTGTGTCAGTAACTAATTTTTACTAGCCGTTGAAAGTAACCACTGTTTGTCATATATATAGGGTTAAAATTATAAGGCAATTATCTTCTTTCCATATTTTAATACTTTCTAAAGATAATTTTTCTTGCGCATAAATTCTAAACCCTAACCCTATATATCTTTCTCTCTCAATTGGCTAGTTAATTCTTTCATTCTTACTAACATAATCTTATTTTTCATCAAAAGTTTCTATGGCATCTTTGAAGTTTGCAGATGAGCACAACCTTGTGGCCTACCTACAAAAGTCTAATGAGAAGAGCGGCCTTGTTTATCATCAAATTGTGGACTTTCTACATACCACACATATAAGGTATGCTTTGCTTTTAAAACCCACAATTTATATCTCTCAAATCAACCAGTTTTGGACTACTGCTAAGTCCATAACACTTGAGATTAGAGATACACATGAAACAGTGGATGCTTTATGAGCCACTGTGGATGGGGTAACTATTGATGTTACTGAGGCATCCTTGAGGAGAGTACTTCACTTGGGTGATCTCAATGGTCTCATCACATTACCTCTGCCTGAAATTCATGATACTTTATCATCCATGGGGTATGATACTATGACGACAAAAGGCTACTTTCAAAAAGAGTGGTTTTTGTCCCCAATGGAGATTTTTTATTCATACTCTGTTGCATTGTCTCAGTCCAAAGAAAACATCTTATGAGCAATTTAGTTCAACCATGGCTTATCCTTTGGTTTGTCTAGTCACTGATAAGATTTTCAACTGGTCAAATTATATTTTTACAAGTATGAAAGGCAATGTACAGAGTAAAACCAAATTTTTAATGTATCCAAGGTTTGTGCAAGCAGTGCTAACTGAGTTTCAACTGCAACCCCACACAAATGTTTATCAAATCAGTTGCCTAAAGCCTAAAGTTTTTCAAAATTTGAACAAAGATGGCAATATGATTTTTACACCTCTTCTACCACAAATGCTTGCTAAAATTTCAACTGAACAAAACACACCCACAATTATTGTTCCACACATTGATTATATCCCACCAGTTTCAAGAACCTATAAGAGAAGGTCTAAACAGTCAACTCCTCTCATGACAACACAGCAAGTTTCTGAACCTTATGGTCTAGGAACAAGCAGTGGTGGTTCTAGACTTCAACCTAGTCCAACTAGGGAGGAATCTGAACCGTTGCCCCATGATTCACCTCTCCCAACAGGTAACACAGTTGGAAGTGATGAGGGCAGTGGGAACCAATTGGAATTGATGGTTTTGTGTACCAAGTTGGCAAAGCAGGTTAAATCTCTACAAAAGTCTTTGGTTCAAGTCAAGAAGCAACATGCCAAAGATATTCAATACTTAAAGAAAGAGATTCAGACATTAAAGGAAGAGATACGAGGGTTGAAACAGCACAAGAGGACTGCAAAGCTGGTGATTTCATCTTCATCCTCACCTACTGATTCAGCTGATCAAGATTTGGGAAATTCTTCCAAACAGGGGAGGAAAACAGGTGCTGACACTGAGGGGAGGACTTTTGATTTTGAAGATGAAGGAGATACAAGTAAAGGAGCAAAGGAAACTGAAACTCATGGAGAGCAACTTGAAGATCAAGACGTTTTCAAAGCAAGATTTTACCACGATGTTATTTCCACTGCAAGTGAAGAATTTTATTTGAAGAAAGACAATGGTAAAGCAGTTATGGAAGATGTAGAGCAAACTGGAAGCAAAATTTCAAAGAAAAGACAAACTCGGATTGATCTTGATAGAGAACTTGCTAAGAAGATAGTAGAAGAACAAATTGCTGAGAAAGTTGCTGAGAAGAAAAGATTGAAAGAAATGGAGGTTGCAAGCTTTTTGGAAGCTAAAAGATTGGATAGAATGGAAGATTTTGTTGAAGATCCACTTTCCAATGTTCAACCTACAGTTCGTAGAGAGAAAACTCCAGAGTTTAGTTATGTTCCTACTGAAGATGATATTGAATTCTTGATTGCTAATAATCCAGAAATCAAGAAAAAGGCAATTGACCTAGTAGTGATGCATCCTTAACTGAGGAACAAAGAACAGTTCAGTTGAAGGATTTCATTCAAATGAAGAACAATCAAGCACTTGAAGATGTGATTAGTACAGTCAAAAAGGGTCAAAAGAAATCAAGACAACCTTCCAAGAGACAAATTCTTTCATATATGAAGAATTATTGTTGTCATGTTGGTAGTTGGAAGATGCATCAATTCAAATGAATGTCTGATGACCAAATTGAAAAAGCTTACTACAGAACTCAAAAACATGATAAAGCTTTTATTCCAATGGGTTCTGAAGAAGAAGCAAAAAGGTTTCCTAGATTGAAGAGAAAGGCCAAAGTAAGTGATTCTCAAACTGTTAAGAAGACTAAGGTTGATGAAGATCAAACAATGTCTATTGAGAAGGAAGTTCCTACTGAGAAACTCACTGAAGATCAATTGACTGGAATGATTGTGATTGAAGAAAGAGATTTTTATCCAAAACCACTGCAAGTTCGACATCCTATTATTGATTGGGAAGTTTTCACTGCTAGCAATTTTGCTCCATCATGGAAGATGTGACAACTCGTACTTTCAGGTCATTTTTCAAAACACTATTTATGCTTCACTATTCATCGTTTATCGTAAACTAGGTTTACGAGTATCAAATTCGCGTAACCTTAATGGTTTAGCTGCGAATTCATGAACAATCATCAAGAACATTTCATATAGACTAGGTTTAGTCTACATATCATTAGCATCATTATCATCATATTAGTTCATGCATGGTTTTGCATATTACATTAAACGTTTATTTTCTTATTAAATAAACGTTATCGCGTAATTAATTATTTTGAACATTTGATCCGATACTTCCAAAAATTATCCCAATATATTTTTATACTCATATTAAGATTATAAAAATAATATTATGAGTTTACCCGGTGTTTTAAATTTATTTTGTATATAAATTGTTATATTTATATAATTACGACGGTTTTCGTAAAAACTACACGATAATTATTATTTCACTCAAATTTTTGTAAGAAATGTATTTTTATAATTTTTATGACTTCAATATATTTTATTTTGATCCGTTAAAATTTATTTTTAGCTAACGCTACCCTAAATGCTTAAATATATACACAAGTTACTAATTATTATTAAGTAACACACCTTTACTTCTACACACAAGTACTTATCTACTCAAAATACAAACTCTTCTATTTGTTTTTGGTTGGTCGACATTCACAAGGATGACACAACATTTGAAGTGCAAAATATCATTCATAAAAGATATTTACAAGTTTTATTATTATACTACTCATTTTTACACATACAAAACACTAACTCAAGGTGTAAAATAAATCCTCTCCTCCCCTTTTCTTTTGAAGAACCGGCCAACCCAAGACACCATGAAGAAACCATTAATTTTTGAAGTTCAAGTGTTTATTTAGTTCCATTAGTGATCTTGTTAAGGTTTTGAAATAAAAACCTCAAGATTATTAAGCATACTTTGTTCAAAAATTCATAAATCATTCAAGTAAGCATTTCATGTTCACTTTCATCTTTCATATTCATATTATGTTCATTTCATCATGCTTGAGAAAAACATGCAAGTCATATTGATGTCTATACCACTTTTTATTGTTTTTAAGTGTTATATATATATACTTATCATCCTATAATTACTCCTTGAAACATATCACTTTTGGTGATGTCTAGGAACCCATGACACGAAGGTGTATGGTAGGATTAGAATAGCTTCGGAGTTGTTTTGAATTGGTTAGAATAGGTTTTGCGCGAGAAAAACTCATTTCGACAACTTTATTTAGAGGTCTGATCTTATTTTTGAATTCTGGAATTCTCGACAGTAGATAAAAATTTTTGGGCTAGATATTTGGAAAATATACTTTAAAACGAAAACGTGGTCGCTTGAACGGGTTAAAACGGAGCTATAATGAAAAAGTTATGCTATCTACAAGTTAGACGACGAAAACTATAAAATTCAGAAATTTCAGCATGTTACTTCCACTTTTTACGAGTCAAAAATGAGGCTTAAGCGTTATAAAATGTGTCGATTTATCAAAAATATATAAGCTACTTTGATACAAAATTTGGAGAACAAACATTTGGAGAACAAAAATTTGGAGAACAAACATTTGGAGAACAAAAATTTAGAGAACAAACATTTGGAGAACAAAAATTTGGAGAACTAATTTGGAGTACTTTTTCTTATAAAATGATGTCTTCTAGTAGAAGTAATTTCGCCTAGCATATTTTCCAAAATGTCCAACCGTTCGTCGAGCGGAGTTGTAATGAATAAAATATGGTCACTTGAACTTTGCCCAAAAAAAAACCCTTAAACAATATTTTGGACAAAAGTACCATACTTAACCTATTTTTTTCTCCATGATCGAGACCTCTAGGATGAAAACTTAAATGCTAAAACTTTGAGATAATGATACAAGCTTCCCAAAACTGTTGAGTTCGTTTCCTAACACTCGACGTGCATCATTTCTGACTAGCTTTTCGAGGCCGATTAGTCACTTTCATGAAATTTTCAACGACATTATTTTACGACGAAAAGTTATGATTTCATAATAAATCACTAAATGATTATCGTAGGATATCATTTCAACGTAAATACTTGCAAAGTAATTTATAAATTGTCAAGACATTATAAGATTATTTTTCGACGATAATCGTTATTTTCAAAAATTCACAAGTGGTATAGATTACATATGGATTTGCATGCACGACATTGTTTCATGATTTACATTAGTACATATCATTCATAATAGGTCACGGTCAGAGGTTGCGCCTCATTTCAGTATTGCCAGTATATCATCATAATCATTGCAACAGGTGAGTTTTCATAGCCCCGATTTATTCAAGTTTTTACTTTATTTCAAACCTACGGGGGAGAATACATAGCACATCAATTTTTATTACGATACCAAGTATATCAAATTCATTACATTGCTTAAGTTACTTCATTGCCAATTTAATGTCCCCATTTCACGAATCATGAACCGTTAATTCCGAAAGAAGCTAGGGTGAGTGGATAGATCTATTGAGGGTGACTCCTCAATCCGTGTTGGTAGTCCCAACTGGTCAACGGATGCATTTCATTTCTTTATCATTATTGAGTTGTTTGGCAAAACACTCTGTTGGGGCGAACATCATGAGCAGTCAGCTTCGGTGTCATGTACTTATAGCAATTGTAACATTTTATGTGACATATTTGTCATACATGGCCTATACTTGTGGTAGTCGTATAAAACGTTTTACATGAACTCTATGAACTCACTCAACCTTTGTGTTGACACTTTTAGCAATGTATTTTCAGGTAACTAAGGCATTCACTTCATGGCATGCATGCGGACATATCATAGAGTCGCGGTGACGACGCGTCTCACATGGGATTTATACACTTTAAAAACATCGTTTGACTTGTACCAAACTTATTTTCCGCACATGTTGATTTTCATTTGGGACCTATCTTTGTAACTCTGAATGTTTTTAATATATCAAACGATGTTCTTTTCAAAGACACTTTAGGTCGTTCAATATAACTGTGATTGTGATGCTATGACAGTCATCCTCCAGGAATTCCATTCCGCTGCAAAACAGGTAATTTGGGGGTGTGACAGAAGATCATAAGGCTAGGTGGTGCAACTTCATCATTCATGACATTTGAAGATCTTATTAAAGCTTTTGACAGAGATGACCTTAATACACTATGGAGATAAGTTCAAGAAAGGTTTAATGATCAAGATCTCAAAGATACAAAGGAGATGCAGTTATGGGTGATAGAAGGCTTTATGAACCAAATGTTGATGATGACTTTTGGAAAACTTTATTCACAAGTTTTGGTACTAAATGGTTTTACTATGATTCATGTGAAGTTCATCATGTCTCTACAACAAATGGAGAAGACTTTTTCATGCTTGCTGAGAAAGAATATCCACTTAGAGCTGGAGCTCTTACAGTGATGTTAACCTTACCAATAAGAGTTAATGAAGACAATGCAAAGGTTAGAGCATTGTTACAAAGACTTCAAGATCAATGTTCAAGAGCCATACAGAAGTTAAAAATTAAGTGAAGTGTTTGATTGAATTCCCCAAATCCTTGAAGATAATGCATATTGAAGAAACTTATTGATTTGCAGAGAAATCATAAGTTTAGGGGAGGATTGTTGGGAATAATTCGTTACCACGGATAGTATGTGGTTTACACTGCTTGGTTTAACACTAGCAGTGGAAACGTATTCTCACTGCCAGTTCATTATTACCACTGCTATCAGTTTAAGTTTAGTTTAACGCGTCTAGATAAGTATAGAATAGATCTTGTGTATATTCTATTGTGTTAGCTTTATACTTATCTTGTAAAGGACTCCTTGTTGTATAAAAGGAGGTCCTAGGTCATTTTCTTAGGTGCTTGTTAATTACCTACATATTACTCAAAAAGGCTTCAAGGTGTAACCCTAGTGATACTAAGATCACTCGTATTATTCATCAATAATATTGGAGCTTAAGATTTGTGTTTAGTCTGTGTTTACTCTCATACAATACATCATATAAACTGTCTTCTAATTATTACTAAGTAAATTCTGCGTGCTTAATAATATCATACAAAATATCATTGACACAAGGAGTGTGTCCAGATCCATCACATTTTGGCAGCCTATTGGTAATTAAAATCATGTCATAGTGTTGGTAGTTAAGTTTTGAAGGGTCTTGTTCAAAACCCTTTGGTTCATCGTTTTTCAAGACCTTTTGCTGATTGTTACTTATCTTGGTCTTGTGATCGATGTGTTGGAGATTATGCAGGTTTTGTTTGTAGTGTTCTTAGCTACTACAAACTGATTTTATGTTGAAGATCGCTTTGATGTTTCTACGTGGTTTCTTCATGGATGTTAAGGTGGACCGCCATAGTGATATAGAAGGCTCAAGTGCTTTTCTTGAGTAGTTTTGTAAATTTTTATGTACTTTTGTCATTATTGGTAGGTTCATTTTATTGTAAGTTATAGGAATGGCGTGTCATTCTTATATTGGAGTCTGTAAGTATCCTAAGGGATTGAGGTGAGGGATATCACCCTCATCCTATGTACTTCAACGTTTTTGGTGTAATGCATTTTACCGGGGTGAATTAACCCTTTTACCCAATAATACCTTTTGAAACAGAAGCACCACTCTTAATATCTTTAGCTCTTGTAAGCCTTTTCGATTGTCTTTGTGGCTGCATCTTTCAATAAACTATTTGTGTATACTGACTCAAAAAATATTGAATACGTTTGTATGTAATGCCAATACAATATATTATATATACCTTACAGATTAAGATAAAATTTTATAGAATCATGCATATAATCAAATTGTTAACCGGGCCTAAATATAGGCCTATAATATATCACCATATATATTCCTAATATATCCCCATATAATCAAGAAGATAAATACAGAAAAGAGAAAAATATTTATACCATTACAAAAACAGTCATGTACATATATCCTGATTTAGAGTATGTAACCAAAAGATTCATTAGCCTAGTTGGTTTGATTACTTGAGGCGTTTAAAAAGT
Source organism: Chrysanthemum makinoi (assembly GCA_910596185.1). Taxonomy (NCBI): domain Eukaryota; kingdom Viridiplantae; phylum Streptophyta; class Magnoliopsida; order Asterales; family Asteraceae; genus Chrysanthemum; species Chrysanthemum makinoi. The sequence goes on along the minus strand of OU343217.1, from coordinate 162,716,187 downwards.
ATCATACATATGCAGGTTCGAACCTCACCTGTAGATTATAATCACATGCATACAATCAAATTGTTAACTGGGCCTAAATATAGGCCTATAATATATCACCATATATATTCCTAATATATCCACATATAATCAAGAAGATAAATATAGAAAAGAGAAAAATATTTATACCATTACAAAAACAGTCATGTACATATATCCTGATTTGGAGTATGTAACCAAAAGATTCATTAACCTAGTTGGTTTGATTACTTGAGACGTTTAAAAAGTATCATACATATGCAGGTTCGAACCTCACCTGTGTCCATTTTTTAGATTATAATCACATGCATACGTGGCACCCAAACTTAAAATTGCCTACGTGGCATTACGTGGCAAAACGTGGCATTACCTGTCATTTCGGGTGAATTATGACATCATGAGCATCCTGTTATATATATGTTATATATATATATATATATATATATATATATATATATATATATATATAGTGAGGATCATAATGCGGATTTTTATTTTAGTGCGGACGTACGGACAGATCTGGACCGCCCATTCTAGATCTGATCTTGACTTTTTGTAAAAAAGTCAAGATCTGCGCTAACTTCACGGTACCAATTGACCATGTAAATGATTTTTTTTAATTTTTTTCCTTTTGATCGATCCTTACTATTGTTATCTTCTTTCTTTTTTTTATTTTTTCGGATTTTTCTTACCACTTTTTGTTTTCTTGATTATGAGTCCTACCGTGATATTAACGATATTATGACATCATGAGCATCCTGTTATATATATGTTTTATATACATATATATATATATATATATATATATATATATATATATATATATATATATATATATATATATATATATATATACATATATATATATATATATATATATATAGTGAGGATCATGTGCGGATTTTTATTTTTAGTGCGGACGTACGGACAGATCTGGACCGCCCATTCCAGATCTGATCTTGACTTTTAGACTTTTGTAAAAAGTCAAGATCTGCGCTAACTTCACGGTACCAATTGACCATGTAAATGATTTTTTTTAATTTTTTTCCTTTTGATCGATCCTTACTATTGTTATCTTCTTTCTTTTTTTTATTTTTTCGGATTTTTCTTACCACTTTTTGTTTTCTTGATTATGAGTCCTACCGTGATATTAACGATATTATGAGTCCTAGTGTGATATTATGAAACTGTGATATTATAAAATGATGATATTATAAAACCAACTGTGATATTAAATTTTTTTACATGTAAAAATGAACCTTGATATTAAGAAACATTTGATAGTTACTATGATATTAACAATTCTATTAAAAAAAACATATGATAGTTACGATGATATTAACAATTATATTAATAAAAGAAAAAAGTTCCTGTGATAGTAAAAAGAAACCGTGATATTAACATTTTTTTTATTAAAAAAGGAACGGTGATCTTAATAATATTAGTAAAAAACAAAAAAGTAATGTAATATCAAAGAAAAGTTAGTATGATATTAACAATTTGTATTTTAAAAAAATGTTTACGTGATATTAAGATTAGATCTTGACTTTGTCAAGATCAGATCTTGACTTTTGTAAATAAGTCAAAATCGACCTTAATATCACAATACCTTTAATCATGAAAACGATTTTTTTTTTGAAATTTTTTTCAACGATTCTTAATAATTTATCATCCTCTTTATTTTTTTAATTTTTTCATATTTTCTTGAATTTAAAAAAAAAAAAAAAAACTACTGTGATATTATCCGCACCATCCCTACTTAAAATCCAATCCGTACCCGATCCCTTCCTTATATATATATATATATATATATATATATATATATATATATATATATATATATATATATATATATAATCTAGATCAAATAAGATCAAACTTAAAGTTGTTAAAATGAGATCAAACAAAAAATTGACAAGCGACACTCTCCTTACAACAAAAATAAATTTTTTATCAACTACAACTAAAATTGTTAAAGTTTCGATAGATTTCTTTTTAAAATTTACGAAACCTAGATGATACACTTTGATTAGAAGTGTAATGTGTATCAGGTTTTTGTATGTGTATCAGATTTTGGAATGTTTATTAGTGTAATGTGTATCATGTGTATCACTAATCCAAACTCATGTATCATTTGATTATTAGTTGCTAAAATGTTAATTTGTATAAAAATATTATTTTTATTTGTATTATTGCTAAAATTGTTATTTATAAATGTTTTAGTGGTTTTTAGACTTGATCTTATTTTTCAACTTTAAGTTGATCTCACGTTAACCCTCCCCTATATATATATATATATATATATATATATATATATATATATATATATATATATACATTGTATATAACAAGAGGCGTATGACACATCATAATACCACATCATCGCCATTAAAGCCACATCATCATATTAATGCCACACGAATGCCAAATAATCACATTTAATGCCATGTCATCATTATTTGTCTACGTAGTCAAGTAATTAAGTCCACCTAAATGCCACATAATCATCTTAAATTCCATGTCATCACATGTAGTCCACCTAAGCAAGGATTAAAGAGACAAAAATTCGGAATTAATGACCATTAAAAATAAAGTCGGTAAGGATTGAACCTGTTTGTAACATTAATAAACTTGATAACCACTAGATCAACACATTTCTTTGATTATGTGTTGCGAAACCAAATCTATAAACCTTTGCAACCAATTATTAAAAAACAACCCAATAATCATGTATACTTCTTTCCCCTACAAACCCTAATGTTTTTATTCCCACATACACAAAAGATGTATGCCTCTTTTCCCTCAAAACCCTAATGATAAATATGTTTGATCTTATTTATTTGGCTATTAAACAGCAAATGTGGAAGGAAGGCAAGCGTTGACATCAGAAGCCACATCGCAGGATACATCGTACCATGAAGACAATATCATCATGCATGCATGACAGCTGAGGAAAATGCTAAAATTAAACTTACAATGGCATGAGTCCATGCTACGAATAAGTTATATATATTATTAAAGTTACATGTGATAATCTATGTTGATTAAAGTGAGGAGGAGACTAATTTCATAGTATCTGCACTAGGTTTGACATGATCATAATCTATCAGTTTATTTTTTCTTACATAACCTGTTTTCATCTAATATCGTGTTTTTGAGTGATTGTTTTAGTACGCGCTTTTTGGGCATTTGAACGATCAACGGGTACAACCATGTAAGCAATAATTTAATCTCGCATTCTTATTACTAATGGCTTGGTGATGTTCTTAGTTTATTGTTTCAGTTACTTGTAGAGCTTCAACTTGCATTTAGTTGCTTTGAAGAGTATGTCGATCCTTACTCTTTCATTAAATAAATATATATATACGCCACAAGTACTTTCTCCTTCACTCAGAATCATGGTGACGATCGACGTTGTTGCATACAAGCTTGACGTTATGTGGAAGCTACACCATACCCACTCATATCACTGTATGAGTTCTTTGCCATAAATTATCCATTTTCATGCTTTAAGTTAGCTGACGTGATTTAATCGTCTCTGTTTCAGAGCAGGTCGGAGTAATCGTGTAATCATCAAGTATTCACTTTATCCTATCAGGTATTTACTTTAATTTAATTTTTAGATGTATATGTTTCTATATTAATTTTTCTTTATCCTATCAAGTATTAACTTTATCCTATCAGGTATTCCTTGTTTCTATATCACCATATCCTATCAGGTATTCACTTTAATTTTTAGATGTCTATGTTTCTATATTAATTTTTCAAATTTCTAAGTTAGATTGTGGTTAGGTATTAGTAACCAATTATCCTGTATTTCAGCTAATAAATATCTATGAAGCTCGGTTATTTGATTTCCACACGTATGCTTTATGGCTGATTCTCATAATGCCTATTAATTTTCAACTTATTTTTTATCATTGATTTAGGGTTTTAGATTATTCATCATGGTTAAATTATGGCGTTGATACAAACCCGAGGTTTTTTGTGCTCTTTGCGCTACAAACATAACATATAGAGAAGATGATGGAGCAGGTTAATGAATCAAAATATAATTATAGAAGCCAAAATAAGGCTCGATAGAAATTGTAAAGTTAAACTATATTTTAGTACTTTGCATGCTTATGTTTCCTGCAACGTAAATAAATTATATAAATTCGGTTTTGATTCAATGTTACATTCTGTTAGAGTGACACTCATATGAACATGGTCTTAATTCAATTCGTTGGAGAAAGCTGATCATGCATCTTACAATGAAAGTGTGACACTAGCTGTAATAGCCATACAATTTTAAGCAACAACGAGTTGGAGTTTTTCATAACCGAGTCAATTTCAAGCATAGAAAACACATAGCTTTAGATTGCAGGTATGTGTATGATATAGTAACATCCTTTTTCTTTAACAGGTAGTAAACACATATTATTATAAACTGTTTGGTTAAGCCATCACTTATATATCACGTTTTGCTCTAACGACGTATCATTCACAGAATAATAATTTGGTCCAAGACAATTAGTTCTATTAGAATCGATATATTAGGAATTTAAATTATTTGAATATATAGGAGTTCATATAAGGTTTTAAGTTGCTTTATGATGAACCTTTCCTGTCACCAGTAGATTTAATTATCTACTATCCTGATGCACACTTGCAATATATATTTTTCATAACTACTTGTAACTAATGGTCAAAAACTATCTGATATCTTTTCAAGTGTACTCCCTTATCTTTATCACCTTTTCACACTGTTAAGTTCAGTATCTGATTTTTGGTCAATATTGACTATTGGAGCAATGATAGGTGCAGTATTGAGCAGGAAAATAACCAATCTAGATACATCTTCGTAGCCCCCGGATGAATAGAAGATTTTATTGTGTTGTCGTACGTTCGATGTGAACATTTTATCATTTTCATTCGGGATATGTAACTTTAAAACTTGATTGTTGAACTTATTTCTTCCTAAACTTGAATGTATTTTTCGAAAACGACTCATGTAGAGGTCGTTCTTTATATATCTTGTCTGTGTTTCCATGAACGGCATGCCCCCGGTTACCTTTCTGATGCGACATTTTGGGGGTGTGACTGCTTAGCAATGTTGCAAAAATCGGCCGAATCGGCCGATTAATCGTTAATCGGTCATATACCTTGTTGATTTTTGAAAATCGGTGGAAAATCGGCCTAGGAAAAAAATCAGCCACTAATCAGTAAAAAATGGGCCGAATCGGTAAAAAATCGGTCGAATCGTCCAAATCGGTCAACTTTTAAAAAATAATAATTTAGGCATTCTACTTAATTTGGAGATCATTTATTTCACTTATAACGCACAATGAGCCTCATAATCATAATTGGGGCCTTTTATTGAAGTTTGAAAACATAGTAGGCTTGAAATCAGTTAAGATCTTTAGTTTGGTCTCCAGAAACACCCAAAACTTGCAGGAAATGCCAATCCGATTAATCACCGATTAATCCCGCCTTGACCGATTAATCGCTGCAGGGTCGTCGACCGCCCGACTACCGATTCACGATTTTTGCAACATTGCTGCTTAGTAAATATATAGCATAAATATACTTTAACATAGTTATAACTAGTATGGTACACTAATCATAACAAGCTCCATATTAAACTATAACTTGTAATTAGCATATAAACAAGCTAACTATAACATAAGCAAGCATTGGATCCAAGCATCTCTCCATATTAAACTATAACATGTAATTATCACAAAAGTGATATAATTAACTATAACCATAATACTTACCTCAATTACACTAACTAATTTCCTACTTGAATTGTTACTTGCTCCTTACTTGCTTCCTATAATAGAATTAGCCTTAATTAGTGACTAACTCAATAGTAACATGATAAATTATCAACCTTTAGCACTTACTCAATTTCCCTATTATGAACCCTAATTCCAAATTTCACAATTAGACTTACTTGTGATGGGTTTATGATCAAAGACCCTTTAGAACTTGATTCTATATCACTTCCTTGATTGAATTGTGCTAATAAGAACTTGCTCACTTTTCACTCTCTTTTCTTTCTCCCGATGTCAACATAATACAAATACTTTTCAACTTTTCTAGACTTTTCTCAAATATGATAGATACTTATCTATATATCTGGTTTTAGTTTGGCCTATTGACAATTTTGGTCCCTCAAATTATACTCTTCATATTTTGGTCACACAATTTTCAATACTTTTACACTCCTGCACTATAACTTATAACTTAACCATTTTTCTTATAAATACATTCTAACACCATATTATAATATTACTTATAACAATGGTAAATTAAATTATAATGCTTATATAATATAATAATATCTTATCGGGGTTTCGAGTGTAACACCATATACCTATAGTCCGTACTTGGAATACTTTAAGAAGCGGCCAAAGGTATAACTATCTTTTTTTCTTTTTATGAAAATCAAATTATTTTTGTCTGCATGTGTGCGCGTTTGAATTTTCTTTTTAAGAAATAAATAATATATTTCGTTTGCGTAAAAGATTAATTAGGAAATGTATGTAATTTGTTTATCATTAATTTATAGTTAAGGCTTGTTGATTAACCCATACTTAAAAAAGTGCTTAGGCATTTTTAGTTTCTTATGAAGAGTAATTCCCATTGTTAGTACATAAATTCTTTTTCACATTGTTAGTCTTTGGAATGTATAAATTGACGTACATGTAATACACTACATTATATTATTTTATTTAGGACAAATGTTTTTAAAAGGTATCATACTTGCCATCATTTGCTTTGGTGGGTAGTGAACAAATTCTTTTGCTTTTGTTGATACTTTTCTTTCAAATTCATCCTTTTTAGGGTCTTTATATGACATTTTTGCCCTTCAAGAAAAAAGATTTTCTATTTGCTAAGAGGGACAAAAATATCCAAAAATTTCACAAAATACCCAAAAAATAATGACTTTGAAAGAAAAATACCCGCAAAAGCAAAAAAAATTGTTCTCTACCCACAAAAGCAAATAGTGACAAGTATGAACATTTTAAGAACATTTGCCCTTTTATTTAATTGTGTAATGTTTTTATTTTAATGTGTGTTTTTTTATTTAACATGAAAAAAAATGTTTCTCGCCAAGCTAAATTTTGTTCTCTACTTACAAAAGGAATACAAGTATGATACTACCTCCGTCCCATATTGACTGTCCTGTTTGACTTTTTTAAGTCTTTCTTTGTTAACTTTGACCTTAAATATTTTTGTTTGTGTTATATAATACTTGATAAAAGTTATATCAATGAAAATACATTTAAACCCCGTTTTATTCATATTTTTTGCATCAAGTATTATATAACACAAATAAAAATATTCAAGATCAAAGTTGAAAAAGAAAGACTTTGAAAAGTCAAACTGGACAGTTAATATGGGACGGATGGAGTACATTTTAAGAAGATTTGCCCTTTTATTTAATTGTGTAATGTTTTTACTTTAATATGTTTTTTTTATTTAACATGAAAAAAATGTGTCTCGCCAAGCTAAACTTAAAAACCCGAGTTATGAGGTAGCGTGTGTTCAATTGATTTGGATTTATCATACTAAATTTCTTTAATTTAGTCATATGAAACTTACTCACGCCGCAACATGCAGGCCAAAGTGACTCGTTATACACATTCGGTCTTTTTCTTTGAATAAGAAACTTCCAACAAACCATATTAAAAAATAAAAATAATATCGAGCAAAAACAAAGTACAATAATTAAGGATCGTTCCAACAAATCTAGACCCTCTGATATTCTCTCACGGATCATTCAACCTCACCAAATACCAATAGAAGAATGTTTGGTTGTACAAACTAAAAATTATAACATCATATACTGCTGACATTTAAACTAAAATTCAAATATAATAAGTTGTGCCATTAAACAGAGTTCACAAATTACCTTTTACCATACCATAAAACAGCAAACGAATCCAAACAAACCAAAAAAAAAAAAAAAGAAAAAAAAAAACGGAGAACAGTAGTTCAAAACACACCATTTGGCTTCTTTCGCACCCCAAAAGCATTAACCAAGTACTACCCTCATTTCATGGATTATTTTAGATAATTAGGCATGCTCATGCATGCAATAAAGCAACCCGAAAAACTAAAACCTACCAAAGCGTCATATATCCACAACTCTAAAATTGTCACTCGACTTAATAGGATGGATAAACTCCTTTTGCACCCTACATACCATATATCATTTAGAGCCAATCACAAACTATTTACTTTTTTTTTAAAGAAGCAGAAACCTTAGCAACTCCACCCTTCGACACGCCCTTTTATCCTTTTTTTTTTTTTTGTTCTTTTTACAAAAACAGGTAAACCGAGACCATGGAGGGTAGAAAAGTCATGTCACTATTTAGGCCCATTCGAAGAACTGGCAGCGGGAACCTCTAGCAGAAGTCCAGTTCCCGCACCCAAAGAAGCAGCTGCCTTGTTTGGGACCTGGTTTACGAATCATCCCTTTGCTACTTTTGACCCCACAGAAACAGCAAGGATGAAATATTGGAAAGAAATGAAGATCCTTGGGTTTGTGAGGAAAGTGATGAATGTAAGGAGGAAAAGGGATGTGTCCAGGTGGCGGCTTCCAAGCAAAAGCAAGGTGGTCAGGAGAATGGCACATTATGGAACTGGTGATTGAGAATCTGAAACCTTTGTGCATCATGGCAGCAAGTAAGCGGGCAGTGTTCTTTGCGTCATCTAAACCACAGTGAGCTCGACCCTGCCATGATAGACCCGCCATCTGGACTGCCTCCTTTAAATTGCATTTTGCATCTCCATAAACCTCGCAGAATGGAACTTTTAAGTTTATCCATCTGGCCCAAAAACAGAAACAAGTTTGTGTTAGTGGTTAGCATAAATATGGCTGATTCAAATATTTTATTTATTTACTAATGTTAGGCTTTTTAGGTGAAAGGTACAGACAGCTATTCAAAAGTGAAGTATCATCATCATGTGAAGTTTTTTGCTTCGTCAGTGGCATACTTCAAAATTAGGATGTTTGAGATGGCAAGACATTCATAACTTGAGTGACTTTACAATCAGAATAAGATACTTCAGCTGTACATGGGATGTAGGAGATGGTGTTTAAAATTTTCTGTTTTTGAAAGTTGTAATAATCAGAAAACCAGCTGCTCAAGAGTTTGAAGATTTCTGATTTTTATATAAATTGCACATTGTTAAATAAAAATATACCCTTTCTGAGATGAGAGTAAAGCCTCTCGAATTATGTGAAAGGATGCGTAAAATTTAGGTAATAACTCGCATCCTTTGATAATCAGTTTTTTTGCATCTAGCATAATAATGATTTTCATACTTTCATTATTTGGTCCCATTATATAATCAGATAACCAAAAGCAGAATCCAGGTGTACTTAGTTCAAAAATGCATATTCAAACACCTCAACAATGCTGCTAGTGTAAAGTTCTATGAAGCTATGAAACATGTGTCCTTATGTATCAGATTTAAAATTTATGGCAAGCGCAAAACTTACCGGTTGAAATAAGGAGGCTTACGAATTTTCTTGAATCTGCATTCTGATTCCAGCATGACTCGACAGTCCCAGTTTGACCAAGTAACCACAGCAAAATTGGCATTCTTTATCCCCTTCTTTTCGAGCCATTTGTCATGCCGAAGGAGAGCTTCACTAAGAGTAACTCCTCTGTCCACCTAATATACACAAATAAACATACATCTCAGAATTAGTCACCCTTCTGCTTTGTACATAATAAATACAGGATATAAAGCAAGCAAGAAGATGCGTGGCAACTCGGCCTCATTCAAACATGTGTTGATTATGGAGTGGGATCCTCTCAAGTTGAGAGGATCAACTTGAGTCAAGTTGAGGCACTATGAGCCATTGGATCAAATCCAATGGCTCAAATCAAAATAAGTACTTTTGATTTGAACCATTGGATTTGATCCAATGGCTTATAGTGTCTCAACTTGACTCAAGTTGATCCTCTCAACTTGAGAGGATCCTATTCCGTTGATTATTCATTAAGGATGTTTCCTATTAGAAGAATTCTGCTTTGGACAAAAACCTGGGGCCAAAATAGAGGGGCTATGTAACCGGATGAAACCGGGTTCAGATCACAATGGGCAAATCCAGTACAGGCTAGATACACTTTGGCCAACTCTGGACCCTTATGACATTTAATGTCACCTATTTGACCAGATAAGGATAATACATGAGCTGAATCAACCCATTTATAAGAACTGGATAAGTGTAACCTCAAGTTAAAAGCACTAACAGCATCCGAAACCAAACAGTGTCAGCAAACTTTGTTGTTTTACAGATAGCACATCCTGTGATCCGATGGTAATCAGTGTAACTAAATAGATAATAAAATATATATATATATATATATATATATATATATATATATATATATATATATATAAATATAATAAAAAAAAAACACCAAAACAAAACCCAAATCAGGTGCGGATCTTAGTGTAATAGGTCACACATGTAAAACTTTAAGACTTGACCAAAAGAGAAACCGGTCAAGTGGGTCAAAAGCAGCCTTTGCATAATCAGGAGTATAGCCTCTTAAATTGGTTTTCATCTGAAAAGATTGGATCGAAACATATGTAATATATAATTCATTTATAGAATTAAAAAAAATAAAAAAAAATAAATAAATAAAAAGAAATTGAAACAAAATTAAGCAAGTCAACCTAACCCGATCCATATTCGTATTGGCCCGTTACCAACCTACCCAATCCACTTGTTTTTCACCTACACCTCAAACTATACTGAAAAATGCATGGTTACTCTGACAAGAACACTTCTATCACTGACCAATAACCCTACACCTCAAACTATACTGAAAAATGCATGGTTACTCTGACAAGAACACTTCTATCACTGACCAATAACCCTACATTTCCTATTTTCACAAAGTGATCTATGTAGCAGAGCATCATCAAATGTCAAATGATTCCCCACAAGCTTTTAAGTGATGAAAATAAAACACGCTACATATGCCCCTATAAAACAAAAAAGTGCATCAAGTCATTAAAATGTTACTTTCTACTTTCCAACATCTTAAGACAACCTACTTACAAGAAACAGTATACATAATAAACATAAAAAATCCATAAGGTTGAGGAGTAAAATATCAAGAGGTCTACCTTTATGTATAATAAGCTAACAACATAACATTTGTACCTATATATATTCACTAGAAGGGTACCCGCGCAATGCGGCGGCTGGTACCCGATGACTATAATATGATTGGAATAAATGAAATAAAGGTTAAAGTTGTAAAAATTTGAATTAAAATAAAATAAACCCACTAAAAATATAAAAACTAAAAACTCATAAAAATATATTAAAATTGATGTTGAATTAAAGAGCATAAAATTTAAAAAAATATGATGAAATTAGATTATAATATAAATAAGTAGATAAAAAGATATTTAAATTTGAAAATAAAGATGAATTTTTAGTTGAGAAGTGACACATGTCATTTTATAATTGGAGCTCCTTATCTTAATTTTTGGTGGTTAGGAGTTAGGCTTGGAGTTTGTTAGAAGTTAGGCTTGGAGTTTGTTAAGAAGTGACACATGTCATCTCATGATTAGAGCTCCTTATCTTAATTTTAAGCCTTCTAAAATTAGAAGGCTTAATTTTTAAGCCTTCTAATTTTAGAAAGCCTAAATGCATTATAAAGTAGTATAGATATAGATAATTCATAATATAATGAATATTGCCATAAGAACCGTGGGCATACCTGAATTTGCTGGATACCTGTCAGATCCTTGCAAAAATCGCTCAAGTGTTGATTACATGTTGGACGAACATATGTTTGGAAACAAGCTTCCAGTTGACCAGTCACACTATTCACTATTACCGAAGGGAATTCAATTATCTCTTGGGGATGAGGGTTCCTTTCTTTGTCACAAGTAGCCTCAAAATCAATGACCACAAAATAATGGAACTCTTGATGCTGATAATCACAAGGGTAACTTTGAGGGAGCATAGTAAATGGGGCATACTGAACCCGATTATTCACCAGGAGAGGATAAAACTGGCCTTCAAAACGGTTAAACTGGCACATCTGTGCCTTTTTAATGTCGGGATGCAAAGACCATGAACTAAGATATGCTGGATTATTATTGGATTCAACAGAAGACTCGAGTAATTCAGTTGCTACGGTGTGATCTAGATCTAGAAGATTTGAATGAGTATAGACATCATTTTTGGGTTCTATAAACCCTTCCATAGGACTCCCATTACACTGTGGCATGTGTGGGAGTCCATTGGTCTGGAGACCCGATGCCGGGGCCTCACAGTTCGTTTGCAAGGTTTCTGCAATCAAATAATACAAGGAAATCAACAATTAGAATATCAACCAATACGACTATAATGATGATCAAAATGAACTTTAACCATTAGCTTTAACAATAAAATGTCAATGGCAGAACAGGAGTATTTGCTTAAAGCATATTCGTTTGAACCTACATGGTATCTAGGAACCCTAATGTATGTGCAGATTTGTTTGAACTTTCTTAGGTATGTTTACTCACCATCAAAAACAATACAACTACATTCATGACACCAATGTAATCTCCAGCCCACACACTCTTAGTCTCTTACTCTATAAAACTATGTACAAACACAAAGTAAATTATAGAGACTGCTTAGTGCATACACGTAGACAGGTGAAACTACAAAACGGGTGCTGTGGGAGTGAAGATGCAGCTTGTTTTCGGACAAAAGCAGGGGAGACATGGAAAAGGTAGGGGCCCACAGTGGGCACACCTTTGTCATCCCTCAAAATTTTTCATACTCACATGCTGAAAAATAGTGCTGCTACCTTATCAAATATCGTCAGGACCTTTTGACAAGAACATACACTATTAAAGTTTTTTTCCAAAGGATAATGGCATGTATTAGCAAAGGTACTTAAACAAAGTTACTGATTAATGGGATATACTTGTAAACATGCTCATCCATGGTAATTAAACTTGTAAAATGTATTCCACCATAGTAGTCTCAAGATCATTTAACTTTCGAAGGTTCCACATTTTATATGTAGAATGACTTAGGTGCCCACAGAAAGTATACAGACTAATTCTATACACTCATTGCTATTAGGGACTGTTTAAATCTTCTATAACCCAGATGGACATCTGTTGAGCTAGCAAGTGCATAGAATTTACATCGTTAAAGTAAATGTATTGTAGTCGACTGTAATCCTAGGCCTGCTTATATAGTGTTTTTTATCCTACGATTGTAAAATCAAGCCAAAAAGTGAAGGTTGCAAAAACCGCAAATCGGTAGTCGGTCGGTCGACCCCCCTTGTAGCTTGCAATCGGTCTAGGCAGGATTAATCGGTGATTAATCGGATTGGCATTTCTGGCAAGTTTTGGGTATTTACAGCAAGATTTGCCTTAAAAATAACTTGTAATAGATATAAACGACTATAAGTGATTAAAACAAGTTTTCGGCGGGTTTTGGGTATTTCCTTCAAGATTTGCAAGTTTCCTAGAAGTTTGACCACTGTTGACCGTCATTGACCGCTGTTGACAACGGTTGACCGATTTGCACAAATCAAAAAGGCTGATGGCCGATTAGCGCCTAGGCGGCGATTAATCTGTCTTGTAGGCCTTTTTTTGCAACACATCCAGAAACTGAATGCTTATTATTGTTTTTGAAAGGCAGAATTTAAGTGGAAATATCAACATAACCCGATATATGGTTCCCTATAAATTGCTGCCGATACTTCCATCTACATCAACCTATCACCCCTCAACTCCCCTCCTAACCCTACGATTTGGTCATGGTTGTGACAATTATCTTTAACTGTTATACGTATCTCAAAGCTGCTAGAAATGGTGGGAAAAAAAGAAGAAAAAGATAGATGCAACAGAGAAGATAAAGAAACCTAAAATCTCAAGCAACTTCAGGTGAGAGCTACATATTTCTGACTCTCATTCCCTTTCCAAGGCTTATTTTTTTTTATTTTCTTGGATCAATGCTGTGCTAGCCGGAGACTATCTCAAACAAACCTCCAGGTGCACTTAAGCACTGTAATTGTGGCATACCATGCACTATGAAAAAGCTAAGATGGTTACATTTTCTCCCTCTTACCAATATATGCACTTCTCTTCCTACCCGGAAAACATGTAACCATCTCCAAATCTCCAATACAAGGACCAACACTCTGTTTTACTTAAAACGATGATGCAGTATAATAACAAGAAACAAAGCAACCAACAACTCTACTAACCATAGTTGTAAACGTGTGACTTGAAGTCCAAAGTTTTTGACTCGTGACTCAACTCGTAAGAGGCGCAGGATCAAAGATACTTATTACGCGAGTTTATTGGTTGGTTTTTTCTTCAAATGAAAATACCTACATTGCAATATGGAGATAAATGTTTATTGGAAAGGCTAAAGAAACTTATTTAATTCCATATCTTAAGCATAAAACTGATCAGCGAAAGATAATCATACATTTTTAAATAAAATACTGCATATGCTAATCCGTATTTATTGCTTTGCATTTTGATTTTTCTATGTTCTCTGGTTTTTTCTAGACATACAAACCATACAACTATCAATAAACAAACAGAAAACCATGAAACCAGTTGGTCAATACATTTTCATTGTTCTTTATCTTTCCCAAAAGGTCTGCTACTTCCTTCTTCTGGGTAAGCTTCAACTCCATTTTCTTTCATAAACAAGAACTGAGAAAGGAAGCAGCTAAGAAAACCCTAGCTCAAAAAATAAGCAAGAAACTGTCCAGTTTTGATTTTTTTGTTGTTCCTATATAACGCTCTAATTTTTAAAACCTTTAATTACAGTGATACTATTAACTGTGCCCCATAATTTCTTATCTCCCTTGTCATCATTCTCTGTTTCGGTCAACTTACGAGTTAACTCGATTCGGTCCGGATCTAAAATTTGACGAATCGGGTATTGAATTGCCTCATTTTACGAGTGTTTTAACTTTTTACTTGATTTAAGCTTAACAAATCTGCTATTAACCCATGCCAAACAACCCACAAGCACATTTAAGAACTGCTAGAGCCAGTACCACAATATGAATATGATTACATAACAAATATAGATACCAATGTATGAGTGAGTGTGCATGAGACAGGAGGGAGTAGTCTATTCCCTTTGTCCTAACAAAAATTTTTTCCCATAAATTGGTCTTAAAAAAATAGTTATTTAGCAACAGAAACCAAACCGATAAAATTTCATTTTTTGAAATACATGGAAGATAATAATTAACAATTTGATTAGAGCAACTATGAGAAAGAATAACAATAACAAAACTTGGAAAATGTGAGTTTGGGAAAGCTAAAGATATCTTTCAAAATGGGTGAAATGTAAATCTTCTAGAAATACAAAGGATGTCGTGTCTTAGTGAATAATCTAAACTCAAAAGTGCAAAGGCATGTTCGGTTTTTCACAAAAACAAAATAAAAAATAAAAAACAATAGAAAAATAAAAATAAAAATCAGAGCTTGTATCTTCATTTTAATAAATCCAAATTGCAGGAGTGTATCATAATTTATAAAAAATAAAAATAAATAAATAAATAATAATAAGCTTATAAATATAAAGTAAATTAACTAAATCAGAGGTTGTATGGTAATTTTTACAAGAGATGACTTGAACACAAGTTGGCTTGGTTGCAATGCCTGAGGTACTGGCGACCAATCTAAGTCCCATCATGTGTTATAATTTGAAAACTTAATTATTTAATATCCAAATTGCAGAAAATGCCAAAAAGTCAATATTCACGATATTTGTGAACTGTTAATATGCAGTATAAGATTATGTATCAAAATGCAAATATGTGAGAAAATGTGATAAACCGCGGTACACGTGGTTACAACAACTTTTAAGTAGATAAGAGCTCTAGAGCAAACATGGATGATACTAACAGCTTCTTAATGAGACTAAATGCAAACCTGGAACTCGTATTTCTGGTCAGCTATTGTTTTTTCTTGGTGTAATTTTTTTCCAACGTATTATAATAAAATACTTTTAAGTTTGTATATTTTAAAACATGTTAGGCAAGATGTGTTGATTCCCGCGCTAAAACTGGCACATAGGCTAAGAGTATATAGATCTTTAAGTGAAGATAAAACAAGCATCTAAACAAAAACGAAAGTGATACCATCATTTGCTTCGAGTCCTTTTATTAGCATCAAGTGTGTGCTGGTTAGAAAACTACGTCGAGTTCAATGGTAGAATTTTGCCAGCTTCAAGTCGATTTGTTCTTTATCTTTAGATTTTGTTAGCATCTAAAGTGTACATATTTGGCTCATGTGCTTGCGCCTATGTAAAACGATGATCTATGCACAAGGTCGCACAGTGCAGCTTTGCACCTTTGATAGCTACAGCTACTCTCACGCTTGAAAACAATATATTTGAGAAGAATGCCCTTTGCATGTTTAGCCAAACCCGTCCTAAAAACTACATCAATGCCTAACCTTTCACGGATTTCTCCTAACCTTTCACATATTTGTTTCAAGTCGATTCGTTTCTAGTTACTCAGTAAAAAGAATATGTAAAATATCCTTTCCGTAACAGTAGTGCACTAAAAAAACCTAGGTCCGCGGCTGCTAGTAGAAATACATCAGATATTACTAAATATCATCGTATTGATATCGGCAAAAACATCATCTCAAAACAAAAATAAAGACGAAAGTACGCTTCCTAAAGTCATAATTATCTAGGTTTTCCAAAAGTTTATATCCGAAATATTCCTGTAACAAATAGCGCACTTAGAAAACCTACGTCCATCACTACTCGTAAACATACATAGCATATCTCATCTAATTTATATCGGCAAAACATCAAAAACACAAAATTCCTAAAATCTCTAAGCTAAACTCCACGTTTTGGATATATCTCAATCACAAAAAACATACTAAAAAAGCAGTTACACTAAAAAAAATCAACAATTAACCCTAATTTGAATACCGGTTTATAAGAGAAAAACAAAAAAAGTTAAGGAAAAAAAAAAAAAAAAAACTGACCTTGAGATGAAGTCATGATGATCAAAGAAGTAGTTGAGATCCACAAGAAAGTACATCAGATCTCCCTGTTAATTATGGATTAATTATTAAAACCTAGTTATCATCAATCGAGTTTATGAAATGAATGTAATTTAGGGGTTGTTATGTTACCTGTGTTATATGAATCGAGTGAAATTTAGGTGTAGGTCATCTCATCAGCAATGCAAATTATCATGTATTATGTTTTATCTATTTCTGCCTGCTAGTGAGAGATATGCGATGTGGGCCGAGTATTTATTTCCCCATTTTTAATAGTAACGCTTGATATTAGTGGCAACCATAAATATTCTAGTGACACCTTGTGACATTAGTATCACATTAGCTTTTTCTTTCTAAGACAACACCCAATCATAATTAGGTAATAAAGCGACCGCAACTACAACAAAAAACATATCTCACAAAAACTAATAAAAACACAATGCACACACAAAACGGAATGAAACTTGCGGTTGTTAGGCCAACCATAACTTTGAAAATGTTAGAGGTGATCGGTTACCAATTCGATTGAGCTAATGGGAAGAACTCGATCATCCATTCGGTTGGTTGGAGGGCAACCATACCATTAGCGTCGGCCTAATAATCCTTTTTTCTAACATATTTCTTTAACAACGTTTATGGTTTATTAGGTAGCGATGATACAGGTTTGCGTGTTGTCGAGGGATGTTTGTATACGTTAGTTTAGGCAGTCAAAAAAAAAGAAGTCTGAAGTCAAAGCCATTGTCATGAATACTATTGTCATATAATGTTAAAGACGCTAAATTGTCATATAGCACATCGCCTTTTGACAGGAAAATAAAAACTCATTCATTGCCAAAGTTCAATCTATTTGAAAGTTATAAACATATGTAGCGTAACATTACAACTATAAGAATTATAACATCAAAAAACACTTGGATTCAAAGTAATGCATGCCTGCATAGGTCGTCAATTGCTTGGAACAAACAACAATTCTATAATGAAAGCAATTATACATAGTTACTAATGCAAGGTCTATCATATGTGAAGTATAAATGTCGAGTTTGCCGTCATAGGAACATAGTCTAGAAGCTGAAAAAGTTTAGTATTTGCTCTTACAGCTTTGATTGACACTCAACTGCAATGAAGTTTGAAAGATAAAATTAACAATAATTATTTAATCTAGTATGTCATTCAACTATATAAAATGCAAATGCTATTACCTTTAATCGAATGCAATGAAAATCACAACCTCCTATAATCCCATACATATAAAGACAGACTCAGATAGGGTAGCAATTGGCAAAAAGTGGATTGCCCACCATGGGTGCAACCTTAACAGGCTGCCAAGCCAAGATATGAGCAATCTCATGTTTAAAATGACCCATTAGAATTCATCATAGCCTTAACAGTGTTAAAAGAAGGTCTTACAATTGCACATTTGAAGATAGGGTAGTGGTTGGAAATATGATTGCCATGGCTGCAACCTGAAGTAGGTTGCCTTGCCAACATATATGGAACCTTAAATTTTTCCTTACCCGTTAAACTCATCGTAGTCTAAATAAGATATTGGAAATGCGCATATCTAAAACACATACCATCAGAAAGAAGTTCATGTTGTGTCACATAATGGGGATACAGTCTTTTGGTGAGAGGGATTATGGGCATACGTACAAAGATAAAAAAAAATTATTGTGGTTTGTAGTTACATAGTCTTTATAAGAAGTTTAAGAGAAAGCATACCAGATGTTTCTGAAAGTCATAAGCGCAAGGATTTTCCTTGATGTCTGCAGACTTGATGTAACAACCCCCGAGATCTTAATGACAGCGAAAGACTAATCGGGGTGTTACTCGAATGGAGATCATAGACAAAATCATAGAAAACGACTCAAAAGAGACGTTTTTTTAATAGTAGTTATCATTAATCGAAAACTCATAGTTGTTACAAAATATTGTAAATTGTTCAAGTGTTTTCCCAAAATAAAGAGCATGAGTTTGAAAGAAATGACAACTTTATGTTTACACCACAAGAAAGGTCTTGGTATGCCCCACTCCGTGCCTTGGACATAATCTTCACTGATTACCTGAGATAACATGCTTAAAAAGGTCAACAATAATGTTGAGTGAAATTCATAGGTTTAAATAACAGTTGAACACAAGAATATGAGCATGATAATTGTAAACTAGCAATATCTTAAAGAAAATCATATATTATTATACGCTAAGCTCATGCAAACAAGACTCAACTGCATACACCGAATTACTGGTGTACGTAAGTTTTGCCCCAAAGGAGATAATAGCCAATTACCTAATGCAATTCAAATATGGTGCGCCCCGGTTATTTCTCTATAACCAAGACGAGGTCGTTAATCCCCATAGTAATATTCACAATATCTGTGTTCACTCGCGGTGACTAATGGTTCATGATACATGGGACTTATGGCTAAATACTTAGGCAGTACCAATAATCAATAAGCGAACATTTATGAAAAACTTTGTGTTCTAGTTTAGAGCACGTATCTCCCTCGCGGGGTTTGCAAATAAAAGTAAAAGCGAGGCTATGAACTCACCTTGATGATAATGAACAAGCACAAACAGATCAAGCACAATGTAGCGGAGGTTCCAAACCGAAACCTAAAATGATGAGATGGTGAGTCTCAGAATATGATAAACATTTTGGTTCGCGACCAAAATAATCGAGCATTGAATATTCTTATTCAATAGATCATTGAATTGTCCAATTCAATAGGGTGTGTGCGTGCTTAGTATTTTAAGTTAATTTACGTGCTATATTGACTTAGTTTGATATTTATTAACGATCCTCACTTACGCATAAGTGAAATGTTTTCCCCCGTTGTGATCTTGTGAAAGAGTGGTTGTTGTTGAGTGTTTAGATTTCTCACATGCGTTTTATCGGATTATGGTGATATATAATTAAAATCTTATAATTATATATATATATATATATATATATATATATATATAATACTTTTAACGATATCCGATAGCATATCACTTCTAAAATACTCAAATGATCAAAATACTTGTTTTTACGAAGTTACGTTAAGTTTATAAGTTTTTCTAAACTTTTTCCCAAATTTACACTTTTTACCCTCAAGTTTCAAAATGTACGAGTTTGGTCCCTCAATTTTGAGTAATTGACACTTTTTACCCAAAACGTGTTGTATATCAAATCTTTCTGAAAATGACAGTTTCAACCCTTGGTGAAACTGTTTTTACAAAAATTATCCTTTAAGATACATTTTAACGCAATCCAACCCTAAGGTTTCAAAGTTTACACTTTCGACCCAAAGTTTATAATTATAACTAGTTTAGGCTTATTACAAAATCAGTCCTTGTAGTTTGGTTCGCATACATGCAAACGTAAAATAATACCCTTTCCCTTTCGAATAGTGCATGATTGGTCCCTAGACTTTTCATGCAAGTTTATTTACGTAATATTAGCCCTTTATCTTTTCGAATAGTTCCAATTTTTACCCATGGACTACACATTTCTCATATTTAGTCTGAATGTTCATTTTTGTATACGAAAACTTTTTAAAACTTTTAGAGATTGTTTCTAGCTTATTTCTAAGATTCATTAGCTTACTTTCACCTTATTGGGTCGGGTATTGGGCTAGTTGGGCTTGGTTTAGGCTTAATGGCCTTGTGTCATGGGCTTTAGGCCCATTTGATCTTGCGCATGATATCAAAACAGTCGAGGGTTTAGAAGTTACAAAAAGGGTTTCACGACTTGTTTTTAATAAGTTTTACGAGCTGTAACATGTTTGTGTGTTAACTAGTGAGTGAATAACGTGTCGAGTGAGGTTTCAAGGTAGAGTTTACGTGACATATACAAGAAAGTAAGGTGCCTAGGGTGTGTTATGTGCTTAACGTGTGACATATATACATGTACTTAGAGTGAAAAACCATAGAAGAATCAAAATAGGTTTTGGAAAGACTTACAATCACTCGTATTGAGTGGAGATGAGACAAGTAGAGCGAGTGTGAGGATTTCCTTATAACGAATTCGATTATTACCCAAGTTTTTCCACTTTCACCTTGACTTCTAATGCTAGTACCTAATATGCTTTCGATTCTTTCCCTAGTTCCTCTTCGACAAAAATGTGATGATATTTTCTTGTGAGTTTGGAAATGAGAGTGTTTGAGAGTGCTAAGTTTTCATCAAGTTTTTAGAGGGTTAATTTATTGTAGAATAGGTATGGTCCTTTGTTTATTTTATTGACTCTAGCTTCTAATTTCCTAGCAAACTAAGTTAGAGTGTAAGGTTGGTCTTGGCATGGCTCATGTTCGGCTGAAAATAAGGCATGCTTTGCCTAGTCGAAATCACAAGGAACACAATGACCTTTGGTTTATAAAGTCTAAGGCATGGTCAAAAGATTAGGCTTAATTATATATTAATCTAGGGTGGCTTGACATGTTTCTTGTCCCTCCTTTTATATACACACGTTTTGGACCTAGTTAGATTACACTTGGTTTTATTTTTGTTTCTCTTGTTTTTGGTTCGCTCGGTTCTCAGTTCCAAAGAAAGAATACCACAACAAAATTTGCAACTATATCATATAAATGTTTAAGTGTGCATACTTGGGCTATGTGGTGTGAACGAGGCCCAAAGGGGAAATGAAGGGTGGATTGGGCTCGTGTCCTAGACCGGTTGGAGACAAATAGGCTCACGTGAATTGGTGGTGTTGTTGGGCTTGTCACGATAACGAGACCCAAGGTTTCTAAATAGTGAGTTGGGCTTGTGTCGAGGCCCAATAAGGATTCTAGGCCCAATCCGATATTAATGTATTTTTATTTTTATTTATTTTATATTTTTATAAATTTATATATATATATATATATATATATATATATATATATATATATATATCTCATGTATTTTAAGAATATCGGGATCGTGGGGAATTTCATTTTGATAACAACGGCATATTTTTGAACGCTCAAGCTGCGTTGATCATGCATATGTAAAAATGATATGCAAACGTGATAATTAGAAAATTTCATGATGATATAAATCGTGCTTTATTTTTGATTAAAGTCTTATGTACATTGAAATTTTCCGGGAGCTTACACTTGAATGTAAATATATCTATCAGAAATAGCAAGGCACACAGCAAACAGAAAACTCATTTTTGCATTTACAATAACAAACAAACGCCTATTTAATTTATGTAAGAAACTTTATGTGTCTTTTATGTCACAAAAGACAGGCTCAGATAGGGTAGCATTTGGCAAAAAGTGGATTGCCCACCATGGCTGCAACCTTAACAGGCTGCCAAGCCAAGAGATGGGCAATCTCATTTTTAAAACGACCCGTTAGAATTCATCATAGCCTTAATGGTGTTGGTACGCTTACACCCGGAAAAAGTAATATGGACCAGATCCAGATCATACATAACGTGCCTCACGACCGGCGAACCTAGCCTGATCTGACATCGAAAGATCTCTATAGTGATCTTTGTGAGTGAAAGCATAGTACCATCTACAAGAATATATTATTTAAATGGGGTTACAATATCTTTACAGCAAACACAAAACTCATTCTTGCATCTGCATTATAAAACATTACATTTGCCAAAGCATTGTTCAGATAAAACTTTAACATACGTCTATTTAATGTATGCAATAAACTTTTTGTGTCTCTTATGTCACAAACGATAGGCTCAGATAGTGTAGCAACTGGCAAAAATCATATCGGCCATCATCGTATGACAATATTAAGAAATAAAAATCGCGGTGTAGCTTAAAGGAAAAAGAGAAAACCTTTGGATTGTGAAGTGCACCGTGCTCTTTATTTCTTAATATCGATGTTAGATGTAATTACAAAATTGTAAGTTGTAATTGTAACTATGGAATGTAATTCTATAGTAAGAGCATTGTATTTTACCGACAGGATCATCAAGCATAATTATGATTGACAACGGTCATTAATAATATTAGCTTAAAATAGTGTGGAAATGTGCAATAAAGAAGTGCAGAAACTTACATACAACGCATTCATATCAATTGCAGGCACACTGTTTTTAGAAAGAAACAAATAAAACATGTAGACAAAAAACTTTGGTGACACTGACATTTAAAATGAGGCTCAGATCTGCAATACATTGAGCCATCCTACGCACCCTCCATAGCTGCAACCATATAAGAGTCCTGGTTACCATGACAAGATACGAGGATACGTGAGCCACACTCATTAAGCAGATAATAAGCAGAAAGTTCATCATTTCCTTTTGCAATCAACATTGTAGTCAGGAGAGTCAATTTGTGAATATGTTAATTTAGCACCTAAGTAAGACCATTCCCCTCATCTCATATGTAACAGTGTCAATGTAACAGGTATAAAGGAGCATATTTAACCCTTCTGAGTTCCCTTACAGTTCCTTTTGTCATTTCAACTCCTTTTTTCCAAAGGCCTGCACCAAGCGATTTGCTAGATTATTGAAAAAACAAAAGGAACTATATCGGAACTCAGAATGGGTAACTATGCTAAACATCGTATGTCAATATTTGCAAATGAAGAATGTGGTGTACTTTAAAGTAGAAAGAATCTGGCTGACAAACAGATCTATTTGCTCTAAAATTTTATTTTTTTTAAAAGGAAAAAAAACCTTAGTTCTTTGGAAACTTTGCACTTTAAAATGCACCACATTCTTTATTTTCCAATATTGCTAAACGATGTTAGATGGTACATTTAATTCAAAATACAGAATTTCTAGGCAAACACCAGAAACAGTATAAAAATTCAGACATACGTATGCCTTCTGTGTAAGGAATCTGTCACAGACAGTAGGGTTTTTTTTTCCCTTAGTGCCTTTGCAGCTGGTATGTTTACCAACATAGGACATTAAGTAACTGAAATACTTAGAGCATTTAGTTACTTATTCAATGCTCTTTATCCATTTTCAGGGACCCTGAATGAGTCTTACTCATTCAGTGAGAAGATGTGTTTTTGGGGATTTTATTTAGGGACCAAGGACATTTTCAGAGAGAACTACTGAGATTAGGATTGGTTATCAGGTTGCTGACTTTCAATATCAAGCATTCCCAATTCAGCTTTTAGTATCCTGAATGTAGGTTCATCCAAAGGTTTGGTAAAGATATCAGCTAGCTGATATTCAGTGGGGATAAAATGGAGTTTTATGTCTCCTTTCATGATGTGGTCCCTAATAAAATGATATCTGATATCAATGTATCTAGTTTTTTGGTGAAGGACAGGGTTGTTGGAGATTGCAATAGCACTGGTGTTATCATAAAGATGGGTACCATCTAGTAATGGATGTCATAGTCACTGAGTTGACTTTTCATCCATAGCACATTAGCACAGCATCCTGCAGCTGGCACATATTCAGCTTCAGCTGAAGACATAGCCACTGATTGTTGCTTTTTAGTGCTCCAACAAACAAGTTTTCCTCCAAGGAATTGACAGGATCCTGAAGTACTTTTCCTATCCATGTTGCAACCAGCATAGTCAGAGTCAGAGTCAGAATAGCCTTTGAGGTCAAACCCTGAACATTTAGGATAGTAAAGTCCAAGGCTTGGGGTGCCCTTCTGGTATTTGAGGATTCTTTTGGCGGCAGTGAGATGGGATTCCTTAGGATTAGACTGATATCGTGCAATCAGATATACTGAGAATTGTATGTCTGGTCTGGAAGCTGTGAGATACATTAGTGATCCTACAATTCCTCTGAAGTGAGTCTGATTGACTGATTTCTTTGGTGAGATCTGGTCCAAGGTTATTTGGAGGGACCATTGGAGTCTTCATTGAGGCACAATCAGAGATCTCATATTTCTTCAAGAGATTCCTGGTATATTTTTTTGGGTAAAAGGGATTTTTCACCCTGGAAAAATGCATTACACCAAAAACATTGAAGTACAAAGGATGAGGGTGACTTCCCTCATCTTAGTCCCTCAGGACACTTACAGACTCTCATATAAGAATGACACGCCATTCTTATAACTTACATAATACAACTTACCACCTACAATGACTATACAAGTGAATAAAAATAGGAATTAAAACATGATTCACTAAGGTAGCACCAAGAATATAGCAATCGTAGAACTTCAAATCAACTTCCATGTGAACCAGAAAAGCACCCTAAACATAGGAAACGAATGATATCCATCCAGAAGTGTAAATGATCATCACACCCCCATGGATCATCAAATTAGAATTTACTGCACAAATTTCATACAACATTTGGTGAAAGAATCTAAAACCACGGATAGAGCAGCAAGCATAAGCTCGCTCCAAATGTGTATGTTTAGATGCAACACCAAACACCAATAAGAAGATTCCTGGTATATTTCTCTTGACTGATGGCGATTCCTTTATCAGTTTGCTTGATTTGTAGTCCAAAGAAGTATGTGAGTTCACCCATCATGCTCATTTCAAATTTCTTTGTCATCGCTTTTTCAAACTGTTTGCAAAGAGTGTAATTTGTTGAGCCAAAGATGATGTCATCAAAATAAACTTGGACTAGTATCACATCTTATTTTGTCCTATAGATAAACAGGGTGTTGTCTATCTTTCCTCTGACAAACTTGTTTTGGATCAGGAAGGCTGAGAGAGTTTCATACTGTGACAACTGGCAATTTAAGGAGTCTATTTTAGGTAACCGCATTACGTTAAATTAAACTGAGATTTGCCTTTATCACTATTTTATAAACCGTGACTTGATTTTATATCGTCGATTGGTTTTTACGGTTTATTTCATTATTAAATGAGTTATCGTATGCGTTTTAACTCTATTTGGTAGGCACTATTCGATTCGGCACTAGAAAAGCCTAAAACAAGAGTTATTGTAACTTTTAGACCGTATCTCGAAAATTGACAAATAAATAGTCAAAACTCGTGGAAAAACGTAAGTAACGATGTTGGAAAGTTAAATAAATGTCGTGGGACACTCGGGGGACGATATGTGAGCCCGGGAATGGGTAAACGAGATAGATACGAAAAATTACAACCCGACCCCTCCTCTTTTGCTTGACGGTCGTCCCCACCATTTTTATTTATTTTTAAGTCCCTAGTGGCCTAGTATAAATACCCACTCAATTCCCTCATTTACCTAGTTTATTTCTCTCTCTAGAAAACACACACAACACTTTATCTCTCTACCTTTCTCTCACTAGAAACCCTAATAACACCACCACCACCGCCGGCCACTATTCCGGCTACCACGGCTTGTCGGCGGCGCGTCACCCTACACCACCACCACCAAAAGATAGATCTCTTTCTCCTCTTTCCAACCATATATCATAAGCTCCATTTGGACTTCATTAACACCTTCAAATCCTTGAATCAAGATTCGTACTTTTAGTTTTTCAAATGGCTTTTGCAATTGGTGATTAGATAAGGTAAAGGGAACATGTTTTGAGCTTGGTTGGGCAATAAAAACCTACGAATTGAAAATTAGGGTTTCGACCTAATTTTTATTTTTGGGGCTTTTGGGTGGAACATGAAATTAAAGCTAATTAGTGATGAAATAAACAAGTAATTAGTGTTTGGTACATGTGTGGTGTAGTAATTTAATGGGTTTTGCATTTTAGGGTTTAGTTGCATATTTTTGATTAAGAATAGTTGATGGGTTTTGTGTTTGGTTAGTGTTTGGAGCTTGAATGATTGGATTTAAGTGTTGTGGATTGGATTTGGTAGTGTTTGGATTGGTTTGGTGAGGTGTACGAGCCACAAGAGGCACGTACGTGGCCTTGCGCTTGCGTACGCGGCCTACTTGGGTCGTGGGTTCGAGTCGGGTCGATTTGGTAGCTTATTGATTGGTTTTGTTGAGGTTTGGATGAGAAGCGTGGAGCCAAAAAGCTTTCAGAGCTTGTTTGGTTCACGTGGTCTTGACCGCGACCGTGTCATGACCATTAGGGTCATAACATTGGTTTCGAGTATTTTTGGTTGATTGATTGGTTGGCGAGATTGGTTTGAGTTTTTTTGGGATTGAATATAGCTATTATGACTTTTAATTTGGACTTGATATATATATTGTTGAATTTGCCTAATATTATGACTTTTAATTATGACTTTTAATTTGTCTTTTTAGTCAATAGTTGACTCCGACAAAGCCGTAACATGGACTTTGATATAATTTGGACTATTGATGGATTAAAAGCCGAGAAGTTATGACTCGTGCTTGTGGACTCGAAACGAATAACGATATGAGATTAATAATGGAATTTGACGAAATATATATATATATATATATATATATATATATATATATATATATATATATATATATATATATATATATATATATATATATATATATATATATATATATATATGTATATATATATATATATGAAAATGCTAATAAAACTATGAAATGTAAATAATAATGGGCTTTTGTACCGAAAATATCGATAACAAGATTTATCTTGTTATTTACTATTTTTAAACGGAAACTAACGACTAAATTGGAAAGGTTTTGTAATAAATAAGTAGTTAAGGTTTCGAGTACACGTTTATCAATAAATGTCAATTGTGGACATTTAATATTGGATAAGTAGTTATTTATTTGCGTTATGTGTGCATGGGTTACGGATAACCTAACGTTAATAGTGTTGATCCACGTAGGTAGCGGACTTATTAGGTTGACGAATCTAATAAGAGCCCGCTACGTACGTTGGGTAACCTTATTAATGGGTGAATTATCCTTATGACTCTTTAGGATACGATTGATTTATGGGATAATAAGCAACACGAATAAATGAATGAGTTTATCGAGTTGACGAATTCGATAAGGTCTACTATTTATTCCGAAACTTATTGAACTATGGAGTTTATCGTTTAGAGGTCTCATTGTGTCGCATTGAGTTATATATTGGTTGTTTGAGTGCATTCATGGCATCATATTGAGTCGATACACCCACATGAGGATACCAAACACTAGGATTAATGGTGAAACGAGACGTTTTTGGAAATAAAGAAATGGAATATATTGGGGTAGATAACGTTGATTTTGAGGAATATGTATATTAAAGTTGGTCTACATTAATAGGTTGTGCCGAGTCGATAGTTGATGTCTTTGTGATTTCATTATCTTATGCTAGTGTTTATTTGTGCGTTGATTGCTTGAGGTGAGTTTCATAGCCCCACTTTTATCTACGTTTTGAACTACTTTGGGGTGAGAATCATGCTGCTATTTTTGGACCGTGAAAACTATTTTGGATTTGCTTATATGCTTGACTGTTTAGATAGATGTGTGGTA
The DNA here is from genome assembly GCA_910596185.1 of Chrysanthemum makinoi. Taxonomy (NCBI): domain Eukaryota; kingdom Viridiplantae; phylum Streptophyta; class Magnoliopsida; order Asterales; family Asteraceae; genus Chrysanthemum; species Chrysanthemum makinoi. The sequence goes on along the minus strand of OU343217.1, from coordinate 162,687,913 downwards.
GTTGTTGCCTTAGTTTAGGTTAGCCGTGCCTAACTAAGAATAGACTTCTACATCGACCTAGTCCGGGGTTGGCAATTGTTCTAGATTTTGCCACGACAGTGTTGGGCTAGAGTCGCGAGCTCGAGTTGTCCCTGGATGCGGACGGCGTGTGTTATGATTGGTGATCCGGCATGGATCGACGTGAAAACGGTGTTTATCTATCTTAGGTCTTGCATAGCAAATCAACTCTTATTGGTCCACTATGATTTTGTCGAACTTAAACCTATGAACTCACCAGCGTAAGCTGACCTTTTAGCATGATTTCTCAGGTATTTGAAAGATGTTTGGATTATGTGGATTGTGGAAGCTTGGCAAGGAGGCGGTGCTCAAGGATCATTTTCTGACTCTGATAAACTATGGGGACCTATCTTAATAAATTATGTTTTGGGCCTAATATTTATATTTTGGATTAAATGTTTTGAATACTTAAATTTGGGATTGGTTTTAAAGGTTAAATGACTATCTTTTGGCTATACTTGTGTGCGATACCAATCCAATAGTAACGCTCCAAAAACTTGATTAAGTCTTCGTATGAGATTTGGGGTGTTACAGATTGGTATCAGAGCTCAAGGTTATAGAGAATTAGGTATTTTATAAACCCTAAACTATAACCACTTTTGAGAAAAATTGATCCTCGACCGACGCACGCCCGCTTGCCAAGCCGAAGCTTCTTATTTGATTATGGTATGAACTGCGAATTGAATTATGAGATGATATGTTAAGGGATATAGTGATCTGATTATGGAAACGATATATGGTTATTGATTTTGGAAATGAGAGATGATTATTGGTTTTGGAAAATGAGATGTGATTATCGAGATATTACGGAATTTGATTTGAGTAAACGGTATATTATGATTTTGGAGTTTTGAACTCGATTGATTTGATATGTGATTATGTGATGGAACGGAACTTATGTGTTTATTTAAAGGAATATTTTGAGTAATGCGGTACCTACACTTTTAAAAGCTTTCATTATGTGATATGTGTTTTGGGTTAAGTTGATGCGCTTATTAAAACTAGTTGTTTCGAACACTTATACCTACCCTATGCCATTGTCACAGACTATGCCTTCACTAGCTTTTGATGTGTCCGAGGAGGTCCTTGCTGTAGCTAGTTCGCCAGCATTGACTCTCATGACGGTTGCGCAAGGTGATCCTTATGAGATTGCCCGTCACACTAATTCGTCATCATCAGATCATCCTAGTTCATCTAGGCAGCTCACTTTACATCAGGTCTTAGCGTGAGCACAGACTCCTAGGCTTGCTTATAGCACTGCCCGCATGTCCGTGAGACCACCATCATCACCTATCCGTTTAGCGGCCCACTCTCCTCTGTCATCACCACCAGTATCACCATGTCTTAGGAGGCCTAGATCTCCTAGTGTACCACCTCAGGATTTACCTGCACAGAGACTCCGACTCATGGACTCTCCCCTTATGGATGAGAGCGAAGAGGAGCATGAGGTCGAGGAGGAGGATGAGATTGAGCAGCAGTATGTAGATGAGGATGAGGATCCTCAGGAGGAGGATGATGAGGATATCCTAGAAGGGGGTACTCCTCCATTGCAGAGTCCTGCACATTCTACAGGACCAGGTTCTCCTTTGCATGAGCCTTAGTCCCCTGGACAGCCTTTAGATATCGACTCACCACCTTACTCACCTTATATAGGTAGCCCGTTAGGATCTGAGATACCATCAGAGATTGTTTCTGAGCCTGAGGAGTATGGTGAGACGGGTCTGATGTGGGAGAGGATTACATCGCAGGGTACTAGGCTTAGTCAGTTGACGGATCGTTTGGTTGGAGTATCGAGGGCTAGTATAGAGGATTTGAGAGTTGATATGGATACGGTAGTTAGGAGGGTTACTATGTTGATGGAGGGTACGTTGGAGCTCTTTGACTAGGTGGTAGACCTGCGGAGAGGGATCGCGACAGCTCAAGAGGCAGACCAGGCGCTTTAGCGCAGGGTCGGTACCCTGGAGAGAGAAGTTGCGGATCTTAGGAGAGATCGCAGCTCTTAGCGTCTTGAGATTTCATACCTCAGGGGAGTGATGGACGAGGTTAGGAGATCAGTTAGTGATATTCGTAGACGTGGCTAGATAGTATTAGATTCATGGTTTTGTACCATCTTGAAACTAAGTAGTACTTGGTTCGAGATGTAGGATTATCCTAGTTGTCTTACTAGTATCGTCGTTAGGATCGTTTTTGATTTCTTCGTATCCTTCCATGTATTTCCACTTTTGAAACCTACGAGATATGGTTATTGGAACATGCATCCTTTAGTTATGATGCGGTATCTGATTGTTTCGCCTTGGTATAGTGTTATCCCTGTTGGCCTTGATTATGTATTCCGGTGTTATTGAGTGACCCTTGGAACCCAACTCTATTTTAGAGCATAAATTGTGAACTTATGAACTGTTCTTCTTGCCTATAGAATGATGGCAACAAGACGAAACCCGCGTAGGAACAACCGAGCAGCTCCTGCTGCTGTTGTTGCCCCTTGTCGTTGAGGTCATCGTCCGACCCCAACCGCACCACATGTTGAGAACCCTAACACTGATAACCCAGCGGTAGAAAACCCGAATGTGAACGACCATGCTGAGAATGGTCCTGTTCCACAAAACCCTCCACTCGTGATCCCAGCCCACATTGACCAGCTAGTGTCGCAGCGTGTCGCTGAACTGCTAGCTGAGGCTAATATTTCTAACACTTCTAGTGGAACCCCAGTGCTGAATTGAAGTCGAGGTTGTACCTATAAGGAGTTACGATCCTGTGGTCCCATTGATTTTGGAGGAACTGAGGGAGTAGTTTACCTAACTAGGTGGTTGGAGAAAACTGAATCTGTGTTTGCTGTGAGTAACTGTGATGAGGATAGTAAGGTTAAGTATGCAACCTTCACTTTGAAGGACGAGGCGTTGACCTAGTGGAACAATTACCACAGAGCAGTAGGAATTGATGTAGCTTATGGTATGACTTGGACTCAATTTAAGGCTCTTCTGATTAAGACTTACTATCCTAGGAATGAAGTTAAGAAGTTAGAAAGTGAGTTCTGGAACCATAAGGTTAAGGGTACTGACATGGCGACTTATACTCGCCGTTTCCAAGAGTTATCGTTGCTTTGCCCCGAAATGGTTGCGCGAGTAACTTAAGATTGAGAGGTATCTTGATGGATTGCCTTTAGCTACTCGAAATGATGTAATCGCTGCCAAGCCAGCTAATTTGCAAGAGGCAATTCTTTGTGGCTCAGAGTTTGATGGACTCTTGTGTGCTAGAATTAGGAGAAAAGTGTAAGAATGATAGGAGTGATAAGAGGAAGAGGAACGAAGTTGCAAAAGGGAAAGGCAACAAACGGCAAGAGACAGCCAAAGTGTTTGCCATAGGAAATAGAGATAAGAAGGGTTATGAGGGTAGTAAGCCTGTGTGTGGTCGTTGCAACCGACACCACCATGGACCGTGCCCGATTGTGTGTAGGAAGTGCTCTAAGGTAGGACACATAGCCAAAGACTGTAGGTCTCTTCCACTTCTTTGCAGCTCAAACGCACAAGGAGCGGACAGGAAGGCTACTGTCACCTGTTTTGGATGTGGAAAGAAGGGACACTTTAAGAATGAGTGCTGAGAGCCGTGCATGAGAGGAAATCCCGGTAATGTAGGAGGACTTGCTAACCGAGGTGTAGGAGGTAATGGCTTAAACCCTGTGAAGCGTGAGGTTGTGGAAAACCGAGGAAACAATGGTGCTAGGAATCAGCAGAGAGACATGGGAGTAGCGCGTGTTTATGCTATTGGGAAGGAAGCTGGTGAGGACCCTAACGTAGTTACGGGTACGTTCCTTGTCAATAACCGCTATGCTTCCATACTATTTGATACCGGTGCGGATATGAGTTTCATATCCACCAATTTTATGCCATTACTAGGAATCTCCCAAACACCTCTAGGGTTTAGTTACGACATAGAATTAGCGAATGGGAATAGAGAGAAGATAGACACCATAGTCTGAGGTTGTACCTTAAGTTTCTTAGACCACCCCATTTAGTATAGACTTATTGCCGGTTACTTTAGGAAGTTTTAACGTTATTATCGGAATGGATTGGTTGTCGAAGAACGGTGCACACATCATTTGTGATGAGAAGATTGTGCGTTTACCGTATGGAGGAAAATTTCTGAGCATACAAGGAGATCGGAGCGACCGTGGAAGTCCTTCCCGGTTGAGCATCATCTCTTGTATTAAGGCCCAGAAGTACTTCGATAGAGGAGGTTGTCTTTTCTTGGCTCGAATTTCTGAAAAGAAAAGCGAGGAGAAGAATGAAAGAAACCTTAACGATGTACCCATTGTTAGAGAATTTCGTGGATGTGTTTCGATGATGTCATGGGGATTCCACCTGTCCGACAAGTGGAATTCCAAATAGAGTTGATACCCGGTGCGGCACCGTAGCCCGGGCACCTTATCGACTTGCTCCAAGAGAATTGGAGGAACTGTCTAAACAGTTGGCAGAATTGTCAGAGAATGGATTCATTCGATCAAGTTCGTCACCGTGGGGAGCACCAGTGTTGTTTGTGAAGAAGAAGGATGGATCATTTCGGATGTATATAGATTATAGGGAGTTGAATAAGTTGACAGTGAAGAACCGATATCCATTACCTAGAATAGATGATCTATTCAACCAACTCCAAGGAGCTAGTGTCTTTTCTAAGATCGATTTATGATCTGGTTATCACCAGCTTAGAGTTCGAGAAGAGGATATCCCTAAGACTGCGTTTAGAACCCGTTATGGACACTATGAATTCCAAATGATGTCGTTTGGTTTGACCAACGCACCAGCGGTTTTCATGGATCTCATGAACCGAGTATGTAAGCCATACCTGGATAAGTTTGTGATAGTATTCATAGACGACATCTTGATATACTCTAAGAGTAGTGATGAGCACGAAGAGCATTTGAGGCTCATTTTAGGATTGCTGAGAGAGGAGAAGCTGTATGCCAAATTCTCTAAGTGTGAATTTTGGATTCCGTCCGTGCAATTCTTAGGTCACATGATAGATAGTCGAGGTGTTCATGTTGACCCGGCTAAGATTAAGGCCATTAAGGAATGGGCAGCTCCTAAGAACCCATCGAATCCGGTTTCTAGGGTTAGCAGGCTATTATAGGAGATTCATTGATGGATTTTCTAAGATAGCTAAGTCGTGACCAAACTAACTCGAAAGGATGTTAAGTATGAATGGGGAGAAAAGGAGGAAGAAGCATTCCAACTTCTGAAGGAGAAGTTGTGTAGTGCGACCATCCTAGCTTTGCTGAAGGAAGCGAAGACTTTGTCGGTGTCTTGCGACGCTTCGCATAAAAGGCTTAGGTGTTGTTTTGATGCAACGTGAGAAGGTGATTGCTTATGCATCCCGAAAACTTAAGAAACATGAGAAAAACTACACCACCCATGACCTTGAGTTAGGTGTTGTAGTGTTTGCTCTTAGGATTTGGAGACATTACCTGTATGGAACCAAGTGTGTAGTATTTACCGACCATAAGAGTTTGAAGCATATCTTAGATCAGAAGGAACTGAACATGAGACAACGTCGTTGGTTGGAATTGCTTAGTGATTATGACTGTGAGATTCGTTAGCATCCTGGTAAGGCTAATGTTGTGGCTGATGCACCTAGTCGTAAGGAGGACATTCCACCCCTACTCGTTAGATCTTTAGGAATGACCATTGTTTCGCCCTTACCATCCCAGATTTTAGCCGCCCAAGCTGAGGCATTGATGGAAGAGAACCATCCTTATGAGAATCTTCATGGAATGGTAGAAAGTAAAAATGGCTTCTTGAAGCCTTCCGATGGAACATTATGCTTCGGAGACAGAAGCTATATACCATTTTATGGTGGAATCCGTGAGTTGATTATGAACGAGTCGCATAAATCAAAATACTCTATTCATCCCGGAGCCGATAAGATGTATTAGGATCTTAAGAAACTTTATTGGTGGCCCAATATGAAAGCCGATATAGCTCAGTATGTTAGTTGGTGCCTGACTTGTTCTAAAGTTAAGGCCGAACATCAGAAACCGTCAGGACTTTTAGTTCAACCCAAACTCCCGGAATGGAAAGGGGAGCAAATAACCATGGACTTTATCACTAAATTACGAGAACGCTTAGCGGCAATGACGCTATCTGGGTAATAGTTGATCGTTTAACCAAGTCTGCTCACTTCTTAGCGATTAGTGAAACCGATAGTCTTGATAAGCTTGCTCGATTGTATCTTAAGGAGATAGTATCGCGTCATGGAGTACCGATATCTATCATCTCTGATAGGGATAGTCGTTTTACATCCCACTTTTGGAAGTCGTTCTGACGGCGTTAGGAGCGAATTTGGATATGAGTCTTGCTTACCATCCACGGTGATGGTCAAAGAGAGAGAACTATTCAGAATTTAGAGGACATGCTTAGAGCATGCGTTATTGATTTCGGCAAAGGCTGGGAGAGACACCTCCCTTTGGCTGAATTATCTTACAACAATAGTTATCACTCTAGCATTAAGGCCACCTCATTTGAGGCACTGTATTGCCGAAAATGTCGTTCTCCTGTTTGTTGGGTTGAAGATGGCGAGAATCAACTTACAGGTCCTGAACTTGTCTTAGAAACCACGAGAAGATAGTTCGATTAAGTCGGTTGCAAACCGCTCGTGATAGACAAAAGAGTTATGCCGATAAGAGACGTAAACCTTTAGAGTTTCAGGTTGGAGATCGTGTTATGTTGAAAGTTTCTCCTTGGAAAGGAGTGATTCGTTTTGGGAAACGTGGAAAACTCAATCCCCGATATATTGGTCCCTTTCCAATCCTGGAAAGAATCGGACCGATAGCATACCGCTTGGAACTACCATCGGAACTGAGTACTGTACACAATGTCTTTCATGTTAGTAATCTTAAGAAGTGTCTTTCGGAAGAAAACATAGTTGTGCCCTTAAGAAATATTCCTGTGGATGAGAAATTGAATTTTGTCGAGGAACCGATTGAGATTATGGATCGTGAGATTAAGAGGCTGAAGAATAGCCGTATTCCGATTATTAAGGTTCGTTGGAACTCCCGGCATGGACTGGAGTTCACTTGGGAACGTGAGGACGTTTTCCGTAGGAAGTATCCTAAACTTTTCATGACATCAAGCAACTCGGAGTGAAACCCGGGACGGGTTCTTCTGAGGCTGGGAGGCTGTGACAACTGAGAATTTAGGGAGTCTATTTTAGGTAACCGCATTACGTTAAATTAAACTGAGATTTGCCTTTATCACTATTTTATAAAACGTGACTTGATTTTATATCGTCGATTGGTTTTTACGGTTTATTTCATTATTAAATGAGTTATCGTATGCGTTTTAACTCTATTTGGTAGGCACTATTCGATTCGGCACTAGAAAAGCCTAAAACAAGAGTTATTGTAACTTTTAGACCGTAACTCGAAAATTGACAAATAAATAGTCAAAACTCGTGGAAAAACGTAAGTAACGATGTTGGAAAGTTAAATAAATGTCGTGGGACACTCAGGGGACGATATGTGAGCTCGGGAATGGGTAAACGAGAAAGATACAAAAAATTACAACCCGACCCCTCCTCTTTTGCTTGACCGGCCGCCCCCCCCCCCACTATTTTTATTTATTTTTAAGTCCCTAGTGGCCTAGTATAAATACCCACTCAATTCCCTCATTTGCCTAGTTTATTTCTCTCTCTAGAAAATACATACAACACTTTATCTCTCTACCTTTCTCTCACTAGAAACCCTAATAACACCACCACCACCGCCGACCACTATTCCGGCCACCACGGCTTGCCGGCGGCGTGTCACCCTACACCTCCACCACTAAAAGATATATCTCTTTCTCCTCTTTCCAACCATATATCATAAGCTCCATTTGGACTTCATTAACACCTTCAAATCCTTAAATCAAGATTCGTACTTTTAGTTTTTCAAAGGGCTTTTTCAATTGGTGATTAGATAAGGTAAAGGGAACATGTTTTGAGCTTGATTGGGCAATGAAACCCACGAATTGAAAATTAGGGTTTCGACCTATTTTTTATTTTTGGGGCTTTTGGGTGGAACATGAAACTAAAGCTAATTAGTGATGAAGTAAACAAGTAATTAGTTTTTGGTACATGTGTGGTGTAGTAATTTGATGGGTTTTGCATTTTAGGGTTTAGTTGCATATTTTTGATTAAGAATAGTTGATGGGTTTTGTGTTTGGTTAGTGTTTGGAGCTTGAATGATTGGATTTGAGTCTTTGTGGATTGGATTTGGTAGTGTTTGGAATGGTTTGGTGAGGTGTACGAGCCACAAGAGGCACGTACGTGGCCTACTTGGGTCGTGGGTTCGAGTCGGGTCGATTTGGTAGCTTATTGATTGGTTTTGTTGAGGTTTGGATGAGACGCGTGGAGCCGAAAAGCTTCTTGAGCTTGTTTGGTTCACGTGGTCTTGACCGCGACCGTGTCATGACCATTAGGGTCATAACATTGGTTTCGAGTACTTTTGGTTGATTGATTGGTTGGCGAGATTGGTTTGAGTTGTTTTGGGATTGAATTGCGCTATTATGACTTTTAATTTGGACTTGATATATATATTGTTGACTTTGAGCTACGTCGGCGTCACTTTGACTTTTTAGTCAATAGTTGACTCCGACAAAGCCGTAACATGGACTTTGATATAATTTGGACTATTGATGGATTAAAAGCCGAGAAGTTATGACTCGTGCTTGTGGACTCGAAACGAATAACGATATGAGATTAATAATGGAATTTGACGATATATATATATATATATATATATATATATATATATATATATATATATATATATATATATATATATATATATATATATATATGAAAATGCTAATAAAACTATGAAATGTAAATAATAATGGGCTTTTGTACCGAAAATATCGATAACAAGATTTATCTTGTTATTTACTATTTTTAAACGGAAACTAACGACTAAATTGGAAAGGTTTTGTAATAAATAAGTAGTTAAGGTTTCGAGTACACGTTTATCAATAAATGTCAATTGTGGACATTTAATATTGGATAAGTAGTTATTTATTTGCGTTATGTGTGCATGGGTTACGGATAACCTAACGTTAATAGTGTTGATCCACGTAGGTAGCGGACTTATTAGGTTGACGAATCTAATAAGAGCCCGCTACGTACGTTGGGTAACCTTATTAATGGGTGAATTATCCTTATGACTCTTTAGGATACGATTGATTTATGGGATAATAAGCAACACGAATAAATGAATGAGTTTATCGAGTTGACGAATTCGATAAGGTCTACTATTTATTCCGAAACTTATTGAACTATGGAGTTTATCGTTTAGAGGTCTCATTGTGTCGCATTGAGTTATATATTGGTTGTTTGAGTGCATTCATGGCATTATATTGAGTCGATACACCCACATGAGGATACCAAACACTAGGATTAATGGTGAAACGAGACGTTTTTGGAAATAAAGAAATGGAATATATTGGGGTAGATAACGTTGATTTTGAGGAATATGTGTATTAAAGTTGGTCTACATTAATAGGTTGTGCTGAGTCGATAGTTCTTTGTCTTGTGATTTCTTATCTTCGGCTAGTGATATTTGTGCGTTGATTGTGCGTTGATTGCTTGAGGTGAGTTTCATAGCCCTACTTTTATCTATGTTTTGAATTACTTTGGGGTGAGAATCATGCTGCTGTTTTTGGACCGTGAAAACTATTTTGGATTTGCTTATATGCTTGACTGTTTAGATAGATGTGTGGTAGTTTTTGCCTTAGTTTAGGTTAGCCGTGCCTAACTAAGAATAGACTTCTACATCGACCTAGTCCGGGGTTGGCAATTATTCTAGATTTTGCCACGACAGTCTTTGGGCTAGAAGGCGAGCTCGAGTTGTCCCCGGATGCGGGACGTGTGTTATGATTGGTGATCCGGCATGGATGGTGTGAAAACGGTGTTTATCTATCTTAGGTCTTGCGTAGCAAATCAACTCTTATTGGTCCACTATGATTTTGTCGAACTTAAACCTATGAACTCACCAGCGTAAGCTAACCTTTTAGCATGATTTCTCATGTATTTGAAAGATGTTTGGATTATGTGGATTGTGGAAGCTTGGCAAGGAGGCAGGGCTCAAGGATCATTTTCTGACTCTGATAAACTATGGGGACCTATCTTAATAAATTATGTTTTGGGCCTAATATTTATATTTTGGATTAAATGTTTTGAATACTTAAATTTGGGATTGGTTTTAAAGGTTAAATGACTATCTTTTGGCTATACTTGTGTGCGATACCAATCCAATAGTAACGCCCCGAAAACTTGATTAATCTTCCGCTGTAGCGAGATTTGGGGGGTGTTACACATACTATGCTCTAGGAACTTGCTTCAGTCCATATAGGGCTTTGTCAAGATTGAAGACATAGTCAGGGTACTGACTACTCTCAAAGCCTAGGGGTTGCTGAACATAGACATCTTCCTTGAGTTTACCATTTAGGAAGGCACTTTTGACATCCATTTGGTAATCTCTGAAGTTCATGTATGTTGCATAAGCAAGGAAGATCCTGATGGTTTCCATTCTAGCAACATGAGAAAATGTCTCATCATAGTCAATGCCTTCTTGTTGATTATAACCTTTAGCTACAAGTCTGGCTTTGTTTTTAACGACAGTGCCATTTTCATCAGTTTTGTTTCTGAAAACCCACTTCATTCCAATGACAATGACATCCGGATGACATTTGATCAGGAACATAACTTTGTTCCGTCAAACTGTTGAAGTTCTTCTTGCATAGCCTGAACCCAGCTAGGATGTTTCAAAGCTTCAGTGACACTTTTGGGTTCTATTTCAGAGAGAAAGTCAGCATATATACATTCATTGGCTGAAGCTGCTGATAGTTTAGCAATGATGTTCACAAGCTCAATGTCTTGAGATCTTTTCCACTTACTTTGTGGTCTAGGATTTGAGCTTGATGAGGTCACTGGGAACTCATTAATGAGTTCAGCTGCTAGAGCAACATAAACATTAAGATCATCTGATGAGGTAGTTATTTGTTCATGTTGATGTTCATGAATTACAGATTCCTGAACATTTGGTTCAGTATTACCTATCCCAGTAGGGACTGATGGAGTATCAATGAATTCACTGATTGTTGGTTGAGGAAGGTTATGAGGCAAGATGTAGTATGAGATGTCAGCATCTGCTTGATATGAGGAATTGTTTTCAGAGTTGAACTCATCAGGAGGGTATATAGATGAGCATCAATTCCTATTTCCTCCACTGAGGTGTTGGAGAACTTGATGCTTTTAGTGCTTTCATCAAATGTGACATGAAAGGTTTCCCCAATTTGTTGTCTTCTGGTGTTGAATACCCTGAAGGCTTTAGATATCAGTGAGTAACCTAAGAAATATCCATCATCAGCTTTTGCATCAAATTTTCCTAAGTGATCCTTATGATTGTGAATGAACACAGGACACCCAAACACATGAAAGTAGCTGATATCAGGAAGTCTTCCTTTGAAGATCTCATACGGGGTTTTGTTGTGCCTTTTGACAATGATTGACCTGTTTTGAGTATAACAGGCTGTTTTAATAGCTTCAGTCCAGAAGTGCTTTAAGAGCGCTGAGCCATTTAACATGGTTCTAGCAATCTCAATGAGAGTTCTGTTTTTCCTTTCAGCTACCCCATTTTGTTCAGGGGTGTAAGAAGATGAGAAATTTTGGAAATTCCCTTTTCATCACAGAAACTCTCAAGCTCCTAATTTCTGAACTCAGTACCATTGTCAGTTCTGATTTGTTTAATAGTGATGTCATTTTGGTTTTCAATTTTCCTAATGAATGACATTAATGTTTCAGCTGCCTGACTCTTTTTGGAAAGAAAGTATACCCAAGTGTATCTTGAGAACTCATCAACAATGACAAGAGTATACTTCTCATGTTGGATTGATCTTAGACTTACTGGTCCAAATAGATCCATATGCAAGAGGTGAAGGCAGCTTTTGATGGAGAAATTTTGTTATGTTTTGAATGATGCTCTGTGATGTTTGCCTTTTTCACAGGCTGAGCATGGTTTATCTTTTGCAAATACCAGTGATAGTAAACCAAGGACTTTGTTTTGCTTTGCCAATTTGTTTATATTCTTGAAGTTCAAGTGAGAGAGTCTCTTGTGCCACAGCCAGTTGACAATTTCTATAGATTTGGCAAAAAGACAAGTTCCATTATGAGAGACAATTGACATGTCAGGTACATATACATCATCTCTCCTAGAAGCTATAAGAACAACTTCTTTGTTGGCATTGAAAATAGTACCTTGTTTATCATTGAACTGCACTATGTATTTTGTATCACATAACTGACTGACACTAATGAGATTGTACTTCAGACCATTAACATATGCTATTCTAGAGAAAACTATTCCATTACAGTTCTTGAACCATAACCTTTAGTGGGGCATAATAAGTTATCACCAAATACTACCTTGGGTCCTGGCTCCTTTACATACTTGTTCAGATACTCATTCACACCAGTCATGCTCCTTGAACATCCACTATCTAGATGCCAAATAGGCTCCTTGGCGTGTCTCTGCACAAATAGTTAACTGAATTAGTTTCTCTTGCTAACCCACTTACTGGGTGGGCTTGGGTCGATGGTGCCTTAAACTTAGCAATGGACTCATGGTCAGTGGTTGAGTGAAGTGTGCTACCACTGGTTTTGCACTTGCTTATAGAGGAAGGCTCAGTGATGCGGGGTTGTTTTGAACTTCTCCTTGCTTGTATGACCCTATCATGCTGAGATGTCTCATGTTCTGGATTTCCACATATTTCACAGCAGGAGTTCATGAGATAGTCATCAGGATGATGATCATTAAAGCCACATTGTGGGCAAGGAGGAAAAGGTTTTGCTTTAGGCCTGAGCCTGCTTTGATGATGAAGCATACTGATGACCAAGGTTGGTATAAATTGCTTCACTGAATGATCTTACATACTGTAAGTGATCAGAAGTTCTGTGATCTTCCTTTTTTGCAGATCATGCAAAAAAGGATTCAGTAGAAATTATCAGTGGTATGGCTTGTATAATGGCATAGATCACACTTCTATTTGGGCTTTGAGTAGATTTTTGACTTGGAGGAACTTGAGATTGACTTAGGTTCATTGATTTTTGAATCTGGAACCTTCTCAGCTGAGTTCATCTTTTCACTCAACTTCCTCACAAGTTCAGTCAACTGCTTGATTTGGTCTTCTTCAGTAGGAACTGAAGATGTGGAAGTCTTAGTGGGGATTGAATCTTCTTGGGTTGGTTTTGCTGGTGGTCTTTTCAAAATTGTTCTACCAAGACCTGACCTTTCTTTTGGAGAGTGAGGGTTGAATTTTAAAGGAGTAAGCTCAGAGCTAGGTGGAGCTCCCTAAAGAGATTTCAGAGGTGGAAGCGGTGCCTGAGATTCAACTTCAGACTTAGTGATGTGTTTAGTACTACTGGGTACATCAGGGAGTCCAAGCATGCTCTTGAGTGCTTGACTTTCAGGCTCAAGTATCCTTCCGGAATCGAAGTTTGGAAGCTTACTCGTGGTTTACTCTTTCAACCCAATCACTAGATTTTGGAAATAGCTCCTTTTTAGAGAGCATACCAACAAACACAAAAGGTTTGAGACTTTGATTTCACTGAGAGTATTAGTGAGTTGATCCTCACCTGGTATTCTCTTTTTGCTACTGGGGGCTTGAACAGTATCATAGACTCTAGGGTTCTTAGCAGTCCAGCTTTCAATGATTTGTTTTTCCTTATTAAGTTCTTCCTGAAGAGCTTGATTACATTTTACTAACTCAGTGTTTTGAATTTGTAGTGTAACAGCCTCAAGTTTGGCTTGTTTTAAAATAATCAATTCATCTATACACTTATTTAATTCAAAACTTAACTTGTTATACTTGGAAAACAAATTTATTCGTTGATCTTCTACGAACTTAAGGTCAACATTAATATAATTCATGAAAGACTGCCAATCTGAATCATCATCCATGGAAAGTAAAATGTTTACCTTCTTCATTGTGATGTTAACCCATTCACCATTCCTAGCGTGATTCTTTCCAACAGCTAGCTTGTCCTCTTCTGAGAGAGCCATCGCTTGACTTGCACCATTTCATCGTTCGAGGAGACTGGCTCTTCATCCCAGTCAAAGACTTCAGCTACCAGGCCCTTGTTTTTACCCTGCACAGATTTAACATTTTGTGTTGTTTCTGAGGGAGTGGCCTCAAGAATTGCTAGTTTAGCTTTGGCTTTCCTATACTTAGCTTCAAAATCAACAGCTTTGCTATGGTCAGACTTGTTTTGAAAATTTTGATGAGACTGAAAGAGCTTTGGTTGAAATTTGCTAAAGCCTAAGGACTGGTTTGAACCTGAGGGTTTATAAGAGGGTTCAGAAATAGTTTTTGAAAAACAGTCTTTAGCAAAATGACCCTTTTTGTAACACTTAAAACACTCAGTGTCTTCATTAGCTTTAGCATTAGAAAAACTTTTGTTCCTTCTGATAAACCTTTTAGAGGTAGCAAGGAGTGTCCTTTCTTGAAACTCAATGTTCAAGTCATTCAGGTACTCCTCACTTGTTTTCTCATCAGCCTCATCGTTTGAATTTTCTTGAAATCCTAAACCACACAATTTGAATAAAAGGCAGTAGAAATAGGTGTTGAAGTGGTTGTCAGGGACTTTTTGACTTCCCGAGACTTTTTCAAAGCAAGGAGTGCCCTTTACTGAAACTCAATGTTCAAGTCATTCAGGTACTCCTTACTTGTTTTCTCATCAGCCTCATCGTCTGAATTTTCTTGAAAATCCTGAACTACACTATTTGAATAAAAGGCAGTAGAAATAGGTGTTGAAGTGGTTGTCAGGGACTTTTTGACTTCCTGAGACTTTTTCAAGTCAGGGTATCGTCTATTGATGAGGTTGTCCTCATAGACAAATTTCCCGTAGATTTCAGGAAGTTCAAGATTCTGAGTATGATTTGCATTGAGTATGATTTGCATTTCTAAGTCCCTGAGAAAAATTCAACCACTTCTCAGGTAGATTGTTAACAAAACCAACATTGATTTCATGTTTGGACAACTTGAAACCATCATTAGACAATTCATTTAACAAAGTTTTATAACGGGCGTAAGTTTGAGGTGTAAGTTATAACGGGTGTAAGTTTGAGAGAGGGTACTCAAGTTTCAGGTCCATAATTCTGTTTTCCTTGGTATCTGAGGGACCTTCATAGTTGTGGACCAGGTCATTCCAGGTTTGTTTGGCTATACTACAACTTATGACAGACTCCATTACATCATCAGGAAGACAAGATATGATGATGCTTTTGAGTCTTTGGTCCTGGTTGACCACCCTCCTCTCATCCTGAGTCCACTGAGCTTCAGGTTTAGGTAAACCTTCAGCAGTCTTTGGGACAAATGGATCTTCATTAATACACTTAATGTAATAAGGTTTCATCCTAGTCAAGTAGCAAAGCATTCGCTTCCTCCACTTGTTAAATTTGCCAACTTCAAGTCAAGGGCAACTGCAGTATAGGCTCCACCCTTTTTGTCGACAAGTTGGGGAACTTCACTTTCAGCCATATTAGGATCCTGATTTTAAAAACGTTTTTGAGTGGCTTAAAAAAGGTTTTATAAATCAGCCTACTCTGATACCACTTGTTGTTCCCTTTTTCACAAATAGCTAAAACAGTAAATAATACTAATTGTGAATCATGACTGAAGTAAAGCACTTTAAAATAAGTTTTCACAAGATAAAGTACAAAGGATATTTTCCAACGTTTATATTCTTTATTAAAACGAATAAAAAAGAATACATTACCCAAGTACTTGCGGAATAGTACTTAGGATTGAAATGACAAGTATGGTGTAACTCCTCACTAAGCTTAGACTAAGTCTAAGCACAACTATTTAGGTACCATTGAGCTATCTCAGGGACATAGTCGTATTTGGAGGAGTGAAAGATGCTTGTGTGTGTTTTTCACAATTAATGCACAAGCTGACATGGTTGCAGAAGACAAAATACTGATGTATTTTGTCTCTATTTACATAGGCTATTATGAGTAAGACACAAGGGTGCTATCTTTTTGTCAGTGATGACACATTGGTTATTAGCGTTTCAGGAAAAGTTTGACTTTGGGTTGATAAGGACTTCGTCTTATCTGTTCAAACCTATCCCGCCTTGTCCCGCTCATTCTTCAGTCTTCTTAATCTTCACTCTTGCCTTCAGTGATGATAGTTGGTGAGGAGTTTTGGGATTCAGTGAGTTATTGTCATCACTCACCGAATTCACCATCTTCTTCTTGACTCAGTCTTCACCCCTTGAGTTCCACCTCACTAAGTGGAGAGACTTTACTTCTTCTTCTTGTACTGAGTATCCTGAGGATGGATCACTGAGTGGCTATGCGCGATGACTTGTTAGTGTTTAAGGTTATAAACACTTATGGTATTTTCTATTCAATTCCTAGAATTTAGGGGTTTGGGTATTCACTGAACCCAACAGTGTTCACTTAGATACTATTACTCCCTAGTTATCTATTATTGGTCGGTTGAATTGTCACTTCCTTTATCTTAATTGGTGCGTTGTATTCCGATTAGTCGTAGGGCGGTGCCTAATCCCTAGTTCTATGAATTGTAACTCTCTTTTAGAATACCCGGGATCGGCAAGTGCAATAGCATCTCCCCAAATACACTACTATCCTAAAGCTACAATTCACGCAATAAACACAACGATGGCCTAGGTTCACTCCTATGGATTTTTGCTATTTAGGACGTTCAAGCTCGCAAAAATGAAAGAAGAAGCCAATTTTCTTTAATCTAGCGTTTACCAATTAAGACAAGAGACAACCTAACAAAAATTAATAACTAGGTTTCATAGATCTAAGCAAACATAAGAATAATTTAGCTAGACATGTTAAACAAGCAAACATACACACAATCAATTGAACATGGGGTAGACATAATAATAAATTGGATAAACGGACTACAACTGAGTTAGGGTTTACTCTCCAAAATTCTACCCCCTCAAATACAGAAAAATCGAATTCTATATATAGATTTACAATCGCGACGGCGTCACCTTTTGCTAGTGACGCTGCCAGGTCGCCGTCATTAGGGTTTCGTTTGGGCCAAGTCATCGTTGTAAGGCGTCACTTGATATGTGTGACGCCGTCAGTCTTCATGCATGACGTCGTCTGAATCTTGGATCTTGGGCATCTTGTGTAGATATTGTGAGTGACGCCTTCCAAAATTAAGGCGTGACGCCATCAGGCTTTAGGACCAGAAATTCCGCTAAGCCGTCGCGTGCACTTTTGATCAAGTCTTCAATAGAGGGACAACGTCGCCCTTTGGATGGGACGACGTCAGGTGTGCTAGATGGCCTTTGATCCTGACTTTGCCATTTTCTTCATGTTTTCGCTCCTTTTCGCCCCAATATGCTTCATTCCATCATTTTGCTCCCAAAAGACCTAAAAAGTGAAAATGAACGATTTTAAGCAGTAAAGGATATTAAATGTGTCGATTTAGGGCTGAAATGACCCCCTAAAAACGTATGTTTTAAATCCTTATCAAATATCCCTACACTTGGTATTTGTTTGTCCTCAAGCAAATGTGCTTTTGGCCAATCAATTTATAAGTTAGGGGGCCTGAAGCATTGGTTTAACATAGTCTACAGCAAGTACAAGCACTACAATATTCATAACAAGCACGAAAATTATGCACTAGCACCTCACAATTGGTGTTTGGATTCTCTCATCTCTCGGGTTTATATGAAATATAATATGAATGGAAATGGAAGATAAACACTCATTACCTGACATAGTACATAGATTACCATAAGCTTGAGAATAGATCAAACCTCCACAGCTTTGGCGTAAGCACCTAGGAATAACTATCTAAGAGGTCTTTATAAGGGTTGTAACGTTAGGTTTAGGGTAGGGAAGCAAAGGGCTTTGTTGGATAGGGGATATTTAGTGGTGGCAAGTCAAAAATCTTATGTTACAAGCATGTAAAGCGTGGCGTTGCTAAGCCAAGACTCGACTCACTAACACTCGATAACTTGAAACAAAACAAACATAAACTTAAAAACATAAACATAAAGATAGATGTAGGATGGTAGCCCGTATGTTTTTCTCATTTTTCCTTTTCTTTCAACAATTCTTTTTTTCTCTTTTTTTTCGATTTTTTTTCATACCTTTTTACTCTACCATCCTCTACGATAACACCAAAATATAAGGGATTTATAGGAGCATCCCTACACTTTAGTTTTTATTTAAGTAAACTAATTGACCCGATTTAAAAAGATCAAAACACTTGGAGTATTTAATTACGTAGACAAAGGAAATTTGAATTTATCGTTCTATCCCCTTACTTCATAAAATATTACTTTTTCCCATGAGTCCCAATCGTCCCAAAACTGTATACAAAAGATATGACTTGACTTAGCAACCATGCAAATAACTAGATAATTGAACTAAGGGTTTAGTAATGATAACAATAATGCACTAAAGATGAGTGCATACAAGGTAGGCTAAGGCGATTTGGGTGTACATTTGAAGGTGGATTGTAAACAATGCTCTGCATTGATATTCTGTAAAACCAAAACATCACAAGAACCGCGAAAAGGATAGGCTCTGAGGGGTTAACTAGGGGTATCGTGTACTAAAGATGAGTACATCGCAAGGGTGTGGGGTAATTACTCAACCGATGTGGAAGATGTAATTATAATACATGTTTAAAAAAAGGGTTATCCTAATGCCTCTTATCATTTAGTTACTCCTAACTACACAAGTGTAGTCTCACTAGCGATCTCGGAATACATCACAAAAGAAGTTCTAGAATCTATTATACTACCAGTACACTCACTAAGCATTAAAGCTGAATGCTTTTATTCCTAAAGATCTAGGGGCGAACCTCACATTTTTTTAGGTGGAATTTGAGTGGTATACGGTTTTTGTGCTAGTCATATAATTCCTATCCATGAGACGCTTTATTAAGACTAAAGTTTAGCTCGTAAATGTCATAAAAGATTTTAAATTTGGTGCTAAAATTCTCCTAACAAATATTTCTTATGGTTTATTACACTAATTACTAAGGACAAGGCAAATAATCAAGTGAGTGAATAGTTTCTAAGTTCCCGTTTTATTTTCCCTCCTTACACTTAAACTGAACATTTTATCCCCAATGCTCCCCGAAAGTATCAAAGTTATGATAAAGGAAGGTAAGCATGGAAAAGAAACTAATACTCCCCTGATTAGCTCAGTATGATATGTGTGAAGTTGCGATTAAATCCTCCTCCAAGAAGAATACATAAGTAATAAGCTTAATCCAATATGTGTTTTTTCTTCTTGTCTAATATAACCTGCATACTCATAAGAAAACAAACGAAACCTTCGCATAAAATCGGCGGTAAAACTATATATGACACACAACTACACTATAAAGCAAGTAAGATATAATGCTTGTGGAATGGATGTTTGCAGTTTTTCTAGAAAATTAAGAATTGGAAATTTCCAAAAATTATAAATTACACAGAAAATGAAACTGATATTTTGTTTCTACATTGCCTGACGTCGTCAGGTGTTAATCCTGACGCCGTTAGGTTGTCCTGCCAAAAACTGGTCTGCTGCATTTTTCTGGAAAAATTCTAGAAAATTTTCCTCATTAAAACCTGGAAAATTTTCTACAAAACATGCATTATGACTCGATATAAGTATTTGACTCTAACAAACACACATATTTATCAATTTCAATTATTGTAATTCTCATGTTCATGTTCTTAAAAATATATATGATCTTCCCTACACTTATCTTTTTGTAAAATACCCCTATATGTAATTAAGACGAGGTTAAAGACAAAATAAAGCCTTTTCACAAAGTATAACATGAGAATAAACAACAATGAAAAAGATATATAAATACACAAATTGAAAAACAAACAAGCAAACAATTAAGCATGGGTTGCCTCCCATGAAGCGCTTTTCTTTATTTATGAGTCTTGTAGCTAGACTCGAAGTCGTGCTCCTACGTGACTTCCTTACCGTCATTTTCTTCCTCATGACGGTTTCTATTGGGGTTTTCCATAGCATAATTATGCCCTATAGTGCATCTTTCTAATAAGTCATCTTGCCACCAATTGGTTCTATACTCCGGTCTTAGTTTCACACATTCTTTATAGAACCCAAATATCTTACTCATCACATAGTCTACTCCTCTCCTCTTATCCTCCTCGTTCCTATAGTAGACCGATAGCTTAAGTTCCTTCTCATTATTGGATAGTGATGAAAATTTCTCAATCTTAAATGGAATTTGGTAGGCGATGTCATCGGTCTCATCCTAGAATCTAACTATCCCTAACGACGGATCATAAGTCATTCCGGAGCTATCTATAAAAGGCTTTCCTAGAACTACATGGGACAAGCTAGGATCTATAGCCGTACTAATATCTTCCACAATCACGAAATCTGTAAGATACATGAAGCTACCACACTCTAGGATCATTGGGGTCTTGCCTATTTGGGATAGGTTTTTTCATCACCCAATTATAGTACGTGCTAGTCATGATGTTTATTGAGGACTTGCGATCAATCTAGGCCTTTTTCCATGAAAAGATGTCCTATGCAACATGGTATGTTGAGATTTCTAGGATTTCGAAAGGTGATTCGTGGGCATCTCGTAGTATTAAAGGGACGAAGGTCGCACACTAGGTGTGGGTGGTGTGAAAGTTCCTCATCCATAGGAAACTAATTGAAGTGCTCATCACCTACTTCGTCTACTTCATTGGTTGATTCATCCTTAGGAGTCTCACTATCCTCAAGTACCGTCTCATGGTTTGCTTCATCACTATTCCTATTTGCTTTCACTAGGGTAATGGCATTGACAAAGTGAACATGCTTTGATGAAGACGGGTCCCTAGTTTCATTGCCCAATTGTGAATGAGCGAAGTACTTGCCCGGGTTCTTAATCTTAACAACAAAAGCTTTTTTGGGAGAGTGAGTCAAGATGGCATTAACCTTTTCGGTGGTCATCCTATCATTATTGGTTATGGATTTCAAGAGGTTATCTATCTTCCTATCCATCTTGACTTGTTGTTGGTTATTTGGGCTTCTTTGGATGTAACTAGTTGTTGCATCATCCCTTCTAAGTTGTGTTGACTAGGGGCATGAGAGTTTTGATTGTGTTGTTGGGGACATGGAGAGTCGTTAGAGGTAAATTATTTGGTTTGACTCCAATTATAGTCGGTTTTGCCCATCCATGCTTCTCGGGCTTCGTTGTAGGTCCTAGGTCCGGGTGTTGTGGGGAATATCCCTCCCATTCCATTGGTACGCAAGGATGCGTAGTCCACGGAAGCTTGTTCGGGGAGTCTCATGCAATTATGAGTGTCATGGGGACCACTACATAACTCACACAAGGAAGAGACCTTGTTCACTTGGCGTGAGGGCTTAGGAGTTTCGTAGGAGCTCATTAGGAATTTGACTTGATCTTCAAGTTTGAGCATCCTACGATTGGAAGGTTGTGAGTCAATGGGAGGCAAGGAGATTTCCTTGATGGTTTTGCGCAAATCACGGGGTTCATTCCAACATTCGTTGTCATAGAGGGCAAGGTCCCCTATTGTATAACCCACAACTCTTTTGCGGTAAGTTCTCTAAGCTTGCCACCGGCCGCTTTGTCGATGGTTTGCCTAGTTGAGAGATTGACATGATCGTAAAAGATTTGGACTTGAAGCCAAAGATCAATGCCGTGATGACGAACTTTATGGAGCAACTCCTTGAATCGAGTCCACGCCTCTTAGAGAGTTTTGCCTTGACGTTGTTGAAACATCAAGATGTCATTCCTTAGCTTGGTAGTTCTCCTCGGTGGGAAAAATTGGGCGAGTAAACGAGTGGTGAGATCATCCCAACTTGAGATGGATCCGGCGGGAAGTCGCTCAAGCTAGTTACTAGCTTGGTCCCGTAGAGAGAATTGGAAGAGACGCAAACGCGTGGTCTCCCGTGTGGTAGCATCAAGGTCGATAGAGTCAACGATTTTTAGGAAATCCTTGAGATGCTGATTAGGATCTTTGGAACAAATTCCATGGAATGCACATCCATTTTGCACCAACCGGATGGTTTCGGATCGCAGGGCCATAGTTTGAGCATGAAGTGGGAGCTCAATGGTGTTCCTATAGCCTTGATAGCTCGGTCTAGAGTATTCACCAATAGTACGGCGTCTTAGCGGATCAAGTGGTGGTTGATTGAGTGGAAGTGGTTGATGTGGTGGTGGATTGTCACCCATGGTGAAAAAGTGACAAGGTTACGAACAAAAATACGAAGAAGGGGGATAGACTACAAGGAAGCTAATGAAAAATAAAAAAAATATCACTTGATAGGAATCAAGCGAGTGAACCTAACGAGATAGAAGTCTAACTAGCTATTCTATTCCCCGGCAGCGGTGCTAAAAACTTGATACGAAGTGTTCGGGGTCGAGAAAACCTCCTTTTCTACGAGAAAGCTTTTCAACCCTCTATTTAGTGAACCTAATCGTTTTAGCGTAGTATGGGATAAGCCTCGGGGGATTAATTTCGTTCTCCAGGGGAATAGGAATGCTAGAAAGAGATTTATGACGAGAAGGTGAGGTTGAGGATGATTCTTTTATTCTTTTTTATGTTTTTTAGAAATCAAGAGTAAAATCTCGGGGTATATGATTGGGGGTGGTACTTCTACTGATTTTACTACTTTAACTAATTATCTAATTTAACTATTGGATAGCTTATGCTAATTGAGGTGTGCTCATATGATGATTAAAGATGTGTTCACTTAGATACTATTAATCCCTAGTTATCTTTTATTGGTCGGTTGAATTGTCACTTCCTTTATCTTAATTGGTGCGTTGTATTCCGATTAGTCGTAGGGCAGTGCCTAATCCCTAGTTCTATGAATTGTAACTCTCCTTTAGAATACCGGGGATCGGTAAGTGCAATAGCATCTCCCACGAATACACTACTATCCTAAAGCTACAATTCACGCAATAAACAAAACGATGGCCTAGGTGCACTCCTATGGCTTTTTGCTATATAGGACGTTCAAGCTCGTAACAATGAAAGAAGAAGCCATTTTTCCTTAATCTAGCGTCTACTAATTAAGACAAGAGACAACATAAAACAATTAATAACTAGGTTTCATAGATCTAAGCAAACACAAGAATAATTTAGCTAGACATGTTAAACAAGCAAGCATACACACAATCAATTGAACATGGGGTAGACATAATGATTAATTGGATAAACAAACTTATCTTGCAATGTAAAGGTATGGACCCTAGAATACTGTCCAAGTTGGACTACAACTGAGTTAGGGTTTGCTCTCCAAAATTCTATCCCCTCAAACACAGAAAAATCAAATTCTATACATAGATTTACAATGGTGACGGCTTCACCTTTTGCTAGTGACGTCGTCAGGTCACCGTCATTAGGGTTTCGTTTGGGCCAAGTCATCGTTGGTACGACGTCACTTGAGATGTGTGACGCCGTTAGTCTTCATGCAAGAGGTCGTCTGAATCTTGGATCTTGGGCGTCTGGTGTAGATTTTGTGAGTGACGCCTTCTATAATTAAGGCGTGACGCAGTCAGGCTTTAGGACCAGAATTTCCGCTAAGCCGTTGCGTGCACTTTTGATCAAGTCTGTAGAGGGACGGCTTCGCCCTTTGGATGGGACGCCGTCAGGTGTGCTGGATGGCCTTTGATCTTGACTTTGCCATTTTCTTCATGTTTTCGCTCCTTTTCATCCAAATATGCTTCATTCCAACATTTTGCTCCCAAAAGACCTAAAAAGTGAAAAGGAACTATTTTAAGTAGTAACGGATATAAAATGTGTCGATTTAGGGCTTAAATGACCCTCTAAAAACATATGTTTTAAATCCTTATTTCTCTTAATCGTTGTAACAAATTTTGGCATTAAAAGAAGAGCATCCGCGAAAATAATCTCAAAATACAAATCTTGAAAGATCTGAAAGAACTTTTCCATCTCATGATTAGCCCTCTCATGTAGCTTTTGGTCATTCATTCGTGAAGGATAAGGAATTGTTGTTTTCGGGTTAGGCTTCGGATCACTAACCGGAGCATCTTTTGGCTCAGAAGTGTGGACAACCGCGGGTTGAACATTCTCAGTACTCCCCTTATTAGTAGGAAGCACCGGGTCCTTTTTCACCCCGGTCTCACTGTCTACTACTTGAGGAGAAGAAGAAGAAGTAGTAGGAACCGTGGGTCTATCATACGAAACACCGCTATAGGTGGTGATAGCTTTCAATCACCCCGCGGGCTAGCAATTGTGTTACTAGGGAGAGAAGAAGAATAAGTAGACGGTTGATTTGGTGTGTATTGAGTTTGGTAAGAACATGAGGGTTGGTTCATTTGAATGAAATTACTCATCATATTCTTCAACTCATTCGTTTGTTTGCTCAAAGTCGTATCAATTTCCTTTTTTTCATCCCTCATGTTGTTAATCTGATTTTGCATTGCTCCAATGTTAACATCATTTCTCTTCATGTAGCTCGTGAAATCTTGATTAGGTCCAACTTGAGGAGGAGGGGGTTGTTGATAAACTTGTTGTGGAGGTTGAACTTGAAAATTTTGCGCTGATGATGCTTGATAATTGAAATTGGCACAACAGTTTTGATTGTACCCTTGATTAGCATTAAAAGCTTGGTTTTTATTCTGATGAAAACGGTTTTGGTTATTAGTTTGAACGGGTGCAAAACCGAGTGGTCCCATTTGGTTGGCTCAGAATGCTTGATTTTGATTATAATTAGCGGCTTCTACGGTAGCATTACCGACATTGCCATCGGTGGCTTGAAAATTATAGTACGGATGGGGACCACCACAAATAACACAAGTCTCAGTAATTTCTTTGACGGGCTTGGGTGAGTTTGATTCTTGAATTCTGGCATCATGCATCAAATAGCATCGGTAAGCTCAGCCATCTCAGTTTTTTGTGTCATAGAAGGATTATTGGCATTGACTTTAGAAACAACCGGTTTGTTTCTTGACGTTGAAACTTTCGATTTTTTTCAACGATTGTCAATATATCTCTTAGTGTACGACTCAAGATATTTCCACCGACGACTGCATTGAGCGAATCTTGGTCGGATTGAGCTAAGGCATTGTAGAACATATCAACCTGATGTAACTCCAAGAAACCATGGTGTGGGCATTTTCGTAGGAGATCTTTAAATCTCTCCCAAGCCTCACCAAAATTTTTGTCAAATATTTGTTGGAAATTTGTAATATCGTTTCTGATATTTGTAGTTCTTGACAGAGGAAAAAATTGATTAACAAAGTTTGAAACTAATTCATCCCATGTTGTGATGGAACGAGGTGGTTCTTTTGCAAACCATATCCGGGCTGCCCCCTCAAGTGAAAACGGAAATAACATCAATTTAATTGTGTCATGAGAGATGCCCCGAAATTTGATGATCGAGGTCAACTTGTTGAACCATCGAATATGCGCGTGGGGGTCATCCCTTTCAAAACTGTGAAATTGATTCGATAAAACTAATTGAATCAAATGCGTTTTAAGCTCATAATTATCGGAATCAATCGGTGGTACAACGATGGCGTCTCAGTAGCCCTCGGTGGGTGCTTGGAGTAACTCGGACATTGTTCAAGTATCCGCCATGATTTGAACGGGTTCTTCAATAATAGCACATAACTCTGGTATGTCTATTTTTCGATTGCGATGACGTCTCGATTGAGAGCGAGTGCGCATGCACTAAAAAGAAAAAGAAAAATAAATTTTGAAAAAGAAAATATTTTTGGGTTTTTATATTTAGAAAACTTTGAAAAATAATATTTTTATAATCGATTAGCCAACTGGTGCTCGGTAGCTCTCTAGAATTACTCATAAAGGAGCAGGGGAGCGGGAAAGCACGAAACTTTTATTAACCTTCTCCCTTCGAGGCGTAGTTCGTCGGAACGCCCCTCCTTATACCCCTCTTATAGCTTGCAATCTAAAGGTGAGCCGACGTAACAATTGGTTTCACAATTTCTTTTGTTGGTTTTTTTATTTTTTTGGTATTTTTAAACACTCTAAAAAAGTGTTTGTGATTTTTTTAATTTTTTTGTGATTTTTTATTAGAAAATATTCACAAAATAAGCGAATAACTTCACAGGGAAGGTTCTTCAAACACTAATCGTCAAACGTAACATGAAATTCGTTAACACACCTCCCTAGCAAAGGCGTAAAAAATTTGATATGTGTAAAGTATATATGTATTTATTAGTGGTTAAGAAACCACGAGAAGGGCAAAAAGGTAAATTCACACTTAGGAAAATGTAAAAGTTCCAAATTGAATCACGGGAAGTCAAACCACCAAGAATACGTATATTACCGAAAGTATGGATACTCCTGGGTTGTTCTCCCAACGAGGCATGCAATAGAAAATCGGATTTGTCGTTTCAAGATCAGGTGGTTTGAATATTTGATAGATTTTTAGTGTTTTGGTATTTAAAAGACAAGCAATACCATAAAAATGATAAATAAAGCAATAATAAAACTATTAGAACAAGTAAAACAAGAAACAAGTAATGTTTGAGGATGAAGTTTCGGATTTCTTGAAAAGGGTTGTTTTCACTAGCTGGTTCATCAATGTTTGAGGATATTTTGGGTGACATGATGATGATTGTTTGTGAGGTTGAAAGTGATGGATATGCAAGCATTTTGAAACCTTATTTATAGGACAAATAATGAATTTCAATGAATTCTAAAATCAAAATATGGACTATAATCTAATCATTAGATATGAATTTAAGACAAGTGATCATGAGAGCTCAAGTATTAAGTAACATATTCATTAGTGATAAAGCTAAAATGTTGAAAATTTGAAAGTTTCTAGCCAAAGTGAGAAAAATAAGAAAAAGTTTTGGATACTGTGACACGGATCCTACGGATCCAATCCTTTAGGGATCCGTCCAGCATAAATGCTGGGATCCGTGGAACTGGTGATCTCAGGCAGCTAAAAATTTTGTTTTTAGAGACAATAGTGCCTAGTGTGTGCCTATTTGAAAACCATGTGGAGTTTCGGTTATCTCGACTCTTTTAAAGAAGGAAAATAAACATAGAAGTGAAAGAGATATATATGTATTTACGTGAGATAACCCGAATGCTCCTTAATTCATTTTTGCTTGATTGAATGTACGTGAAAACACATATTAGTTATGTATTCTCTTTAGCATTTAAAAGACATGAGATGCAATGAAAAAGGTTTTTACTTTGTATTAATGATGAGAGAAAAACAAAATATTTGTCCTAGACGTGAGAGTGATTTAAGAATTTCGTGTATAGAAAATATCTTGAGTTTTGAAAATACATCCCCATATTGTTTATGAGTTGTGTGAAATAGAGATCCTAGACTCAGAAAAGAAGGTAAGGCAAACATTTACGTACCTTGTAGAATGAAAATATTTCAGGACGATTGTTCCATAAGACCAAGACCTAGACGAAGCAAGTTGAATTGTTCCCGCTTTAATGGTTTGGTGAGGACGTCGGCTATGTTGTCTTCGGCTGACACTTTCTCAACTGAAATGTTTCCCTTTTGAACATTGTCTCTTAAGAAGTGATGACGGATCTCTATATGCTTGGTACGAGAATGCAACACCAGATTTTTGCTAAGATTAATAGCACCTTTGTTGTCGCATAAAATGGCAATGTCACTTAGATGGATGTCGTAGTCAACTAAAGTTTGTTTCATCCATAATGCTTGTTGGCATGCTTTGTTGTCGGAGACATATTCGGCTTCGGTCATTGATATGGCTAATGCCGTTTGCTTCTTTCAGAACCAAGATGTTAAACAACACCCGATGAAAGTGCAATCACCACTTGTACTTTTTCGGTCAACATAATCACCTTCATGGTCAGAATCCACATATACAATAGTTTCTACCCCCGTCCCTTTGGGATACCATAATCCCAATTGAGTAGTACCCTTAATATATCTAAATATTCTTTTGACGACTTCTAGGTGTGAAGTTTTAGGGTCTTCTTGAAACCTAGCACAAAGACATATACTAAATATGATATCCGGCCGACTAGCCGTAAGGTAGAGAAGACTACCAATCATGCCACGGTATTTGGTGTTATCAACGGATTCACCATCTTCATCTTTGGTGAGTTTAGTATCGATGACATTGGTGTTCTTATTGGTTTTGACTCTTCTAATCCGAATTTCTTTAGCATTTCTTTTATGTATTTGGATTGATTAAAGAAGATACCATCCTCTAGTTGTTTGATTTGTTGACCAAGAAAGAAACTTAATTCTCCCATCATACTCATTTCAAACTCATCATGCATGATTCTTGAGAAATCATCACACATGTCTTGACAAGTCGATCCAAATATAATATCGTCCACGTATATTTGAACAATAATTATTTGTGACTCCTTTTTCTTTGTGAAAAGTGTATTGTCAACTAACCCCATGGGTCATTTTTGATTAAAAATGATTTGAGTTTATCATACCAAGCTTTTGGGGCTTGTTTAAGACCATAAAGAGCTTTCTTTAGTTTGTACACATGATTAGGTTTTTCGAAATCGATAAAGCCCGGAGGTTGAGTTACATAAACTTTTTCATTTATAAAACCATTTAGAAAAGCACTTTTAACATCCATTTGAAAAAGCTTAAGATCATGAGCACAAGCATAAGCAAGAAGGATTCTTATAGACTCTAATCTAGCTACGGGAGCATAGGTCTCATCAAAGTCTATGCTTTCTTGTTGGTTATACCCTTGAGCAACAAGTCTAGCTTTATTTCTAGACACGACACTTTTTTATCGAATTTGTTTTTATATACCCATTTTGTTCCAATTATGGTTTGGTTTTTAGGTGGAGGGACAAGTGTCCAAACATTGTTAGAAAAAAATTGATTTAATTTTTCTTGCATAGCCATTACCCATCTTTCATCTTTTATGGCTTCTTGAGTGTTTTTAGGTTCTATGGTTGAGACAAAACAAAATAGACTACTTTGGTTTTGGACTTGAGATCTTAAGGTTCTTTCATTTAACTTTCCTATAACCTTTTCTACAGGATGATCTTTAGAATATTTAATATTGATGATTTCATTGTTTAATGGTTCATTATCTTTATTTATATTTTCTTTGATTTCTAAGACTTCACTTTCGATTAACTCGTCATTGACAAGAGGTAAGGTAGTTTTAGGTGGACTCTCGTCAAATTTTACGTTTAAAGATTCTTCAACTTTCATGGTTTCTTTATTTAGTATTACGTATGCTTTACTATTAGGAGAGTATCCTAAGAAGATAGGGTTTATAAGTATCGCATATTATTGAATCTTTTGATACCATGAGGGGCGTTGGTTAGATGTTATATTCAGTTCATTAATGCATGTCTTAACGTTGTTAGGACGATCGAATTGAAGTTTGACGTAGTTTCTTCGTGTTTTTCTGGTTGTTCGTTTAGGGTTTGTTTTATTCGTTTAGGGTTTTTTTCTCTTCGGTTTCTACTTCTGCTGATTAATATGGTGAACAAAGGTGATGGTACTGTGGATATGGAGGCGTTAAAGGCTCGCATGCAGCGTTTTAAGGATATGGAATATGGTAACTTGGGTGCTACGAGTCAACCAAGATTGGCGACTAGGGTTTTGCGCAACCGTAGTTCTGTTTTGAGTGGTAAAGACGAACCAGGTAATAAGGTTGATTCTTGGTCAGTTTCTGATGATGATCGACTACCAACACATGTTAAACCTAAAGACACTATCGATTCAACGACATTGGAAGCTGGTATAACAAGTGTTGAAGGTAAAAATCTGGATGGTACATCGTTTTGGGACGTAGGTGATGTTGGTGTCACGACCACATTAAACATGCATGAATACCCAACGCTTGATGATAATTTTGGGTCTAAACGTACTACTATTTCTGTGTCGGGTATTGGTAAGGATGCTAATTTACCTTGTGGAGATAACGATTGTGTTGGTAGTCAAGCTGGACGGATGCATGGGTTACAAACGAGTGTTCCTTTGTAAACTATGGATAAATCTAAGGGTGCTATGCCTATTATCAACTGCAGAGGTTAATGCACCACCTAAGTCTTATGTTGGTGCTACTAGTGGTGCGAATTCGGCAAATGTTAAAGGTAAATCTAACTTTCGTGCACTAAAGGTTGATAATGTGTTTACAGGTGTTGATGTGTCCATACCACGTAAAGTTGTTGGAACGATTAGTACTAAATTTGTACACACTCTTTACGGGTATTTTATTGGAAAGCGTATTGCTTTTCCGGTAGTCGAATACTTTGTTCGTAACAATTGGGCTAAGTATGGGTTAAAACGTATTATGATGAATGCAAATGGTTTCTTTTTCTTTAAGTTTGATTCCCAGGTTGGTTTGGAAGCTGTTTTAGAGGGAGGGTCGTGGATGATTAAAAATAGCCCCATTATACTTAAAAAATGGACTATGAGTACTAACTTGACGAAAGATGAGTTAACCCGAATCCCGGTTTGGGTTAAATTGTATGATGTTCCATTACAAGTGTTTAATGAGGATGGTATTAGTATTATTGCTACGCACATTAGTAAGCCTATTATGCTTGATTCCTACTCTAGCTTTATGTGTATTGATTCTTGGGGTAGGAGTAGTTTTGCTCGTTGCTTAATTGAGAGTGATTCTTGTGTTCCCCTTAAAGAATCTATCACTGTAGGCGTCCCTTATATGGATAGTCTTGGCTTTTCTTCTGAAACTATTAGGGTGGAATATGAATGGAAACCCCTGAGGTGTGATGTTTGTTTGATTTTTGGCCATTCTGCTGATACTTATCCTAAGAAAGTTGTTACACCTATTGTGGAGGTAAATAATGACAGGTTTCAACAAGTGGGTAAAAAGGGTAAAAATAAAAGTAAAGAAAAGAATAACGGGAATCTGTTTAATGGGGTGCCTGTTGGTAGGAATATGCAATGTAGGCCTAAAGCTGTCACTAATCCATCTACTAGCACACCCTCTCAAGGGGAACCTAGTACTAGTTTTGGTCATCCTCCTAACCCGGTGGGTGTGGTAAATTCTACTAAACCTAACAAGGATAGCCAATCTTCTCGGAATGTAACTCATAGTAATAGCTATCCCACACCTAAGGTAAGTAACTCAACTTTGGCTGCTAATGTGCCTACATCTAACCCTAAGGTTCTTTGGCTACTGATGATGATGTTGATAAGAATAAAGAATTGGCTGATGATGATGAGGTTGAAAATGTATTTGATGAGTCAGGTAATTTGTTTGATAAACCGGGGGCAAGCACTCATGTTCTGAATGTTCCTGATGTTTAGTATCGCCTCTTGGAATATAAGGGGTTTGAACCACTCCCCTAAACAAAAAGAGGTTAGACAGGTAGTTAATGAAAATAATCTTAGTGTGTGTGCGGTTTTGGAATCTCATGTGGATGCTTCTGTGGTGTATGGTACATGTCGTAAGGTGTGTCGTCGATGGAAGTGGACGTCAAATGGTAGTCTTTGTGATAAGGGTATTATTCTTGGTTGGAATGATGAAATTTTTGATGTTATGATTATGTCTCAAACTAACCAAGTTATGCATGTACAGGTTAATATTCGTGCGGACAGCAAAACTATTTTTTGTTCCTTTGTGTATGCAGATAACTATTATGGGAATCGTCGTGCACTTTGGACCAACCTTGTGTGCCATGATGGTTTTATGCGTAGTAGGCCTTGGGTCTTCTTGGGTGATTTTAATGCGGCGCTTAATTTGGAAGATCATTCATGTGGTAGTTACACTCCTGACATTGCTATGTGCGAATTTAAAGATTGTGTTCAAAGGATAGAGGTTGAGGATGTTAATAGCACCGGTCTTCACTTTACTTGGAATCAAAAACCAAAAGGCTCATATGGTACATTAAAGAAAATTGATAGGGTGATGGGTAATTTGCAGTTTTCAGATTCTTTTCCAGGTTCTTTTGCTATCTTCCAACCTTATCGTATTTCGGATCATTCTCTGTGTGTTCTTCGTATCCCTCAGGTAACAAAGCTTAAGCCTAAACCTTTCAAGTTCGCTAATTTTTTGGTTCATAAAGATAGGTTTCTCGATACGGTTAATGCGGGGTGGAATCTTAATGTTCGTGGTTGTGCTATGTATCGCGTTGTTAAACGTTTAAAGGGGCTGAAATCTCCGTTTCGTAAGCTTTTGCACAATCAAGGTAATCTTCATGAGCGGGTGGATAGGATTTGTAAGGAGTTAGATGAGGTCCAAAAGGCCATTGATAAGGATCCATCTAATTCAGCCATTCGGGATGAGCATGCTCACTATCTTCTTGCGTTTAAGGAGGCTACATTAGATGAAGAACGATTCTTAAAGCAAAAATATAAAGTTCAGTGGCTTCATGTAGGTGACTCTAATACGGCTTATTTTCATAATATTGTTAAAAGAAAATGTGCCCGTAATCGAATCGAATTGGTTCGAGACTCGAACAATGTCTTGTATGAAGGTAATCAGGTTGCAGGTGCTTTTGTTGCACAATATGAACAGTTTCTTGGTATTGAAGGGGATTGTAGTAATTTTAGTGATTATGATATATTCTCTAATGTTCTTCCACACCAATTGGCTGATTCGATGGTTCGTCCTGTTACGGATGCCGATATTAGGAAGGCTTTGTTTTCTATGGGGGATGATAAAGCTCCTGGCCCTGATGGCTACACTGCTGCTTTCTTTAAGAAAGCATGGGATGTTGTGGGTGCTGAGGTTACGTGTGCTATCCGAGATTTCTTCATTAATGGTAAGCTCCTTAAGGAAATCAATCATACCATTATATCCTTGATCCCTAAAGTGTCTACCCCTTCTAAGATTAATGATTATAGGCCTATTTCTAGTTGTAATATCCTTTATAAATGCATTAGCAAAATTATTGCTAATCGTATTAAGGAGGGCCTTGGTGAGTTGGTTAATATTAATCAATCTGCATTTGTTCCTGGCCGTCGTATATCGGATAATATATTACTTACCCAAGAGCTTATGCGGAATTATCATAGAGGGAGAGGTCCGCCTAGGTGTGCATTTAAAGTTGATATTCAGAAGGCATATGATACGGTTGATTAGGCGTTTCTTAAGGCTATTCTGATTGGGTTTGGTTTTCACTCCACGATGGTTGACTGGATCATGGTATGTATCTCATCTACATCCTATTCTATATGTGTTAATGGAGATCTTCATGGCTGGTTTCAAGGTAAGCGGGGTATTAGGCAAGGTGATCCGTTATCTCCATACTTGTTTACGTTGGTTATTGAGGTGCTAACTCTTATTTTGCAGAAAAAGGTTTCTAATGCAGTGGAATTTTAGTTTCATCATTTGTGTGAACAACAGAGAATTATTATCCTTTGTTTTGTAGATGACCTCTTCTTGTTTTCTAGAGGCCATCCTGATTCTGTTAATGTCATTATGCATGCTTTGGAGGATTTCAAGAATGTTTCGGGTCTTGTCCCAAGTATACCTAAAAGTACAGCTTTCTTTTGTAATGTTCCTAATGCTCTGAAAGCTGCTATTCTCCAGTCCATGCCATTTGCAGAAGGCTCTCTCCCTGTTAGGCTTCAGTTGGTCAGACTGTGTTATCGTCGATGCATTTATATTGGGCTTCTGTTTTTATTCTTCCTACCCATATTATTCATGAGTTAGAGCAACTTATGAGGGGTTTTCTTTGGTGTCAAGGTGAAATGAAACGGGGTAAGGCCAAAGTTGCTTGGGAGTCTGTTTGTAAGCCTAAGCAAGAAGGAGGTCTTGGTATTCGTAGATTGGATGATTTTAACATTGCTCTTATGACTACGCATATTTGGAGTATTTTGACACATAAAGAGTCCTTATGGGTTCAATGGATTCACTCTTATAACCTTCGTGGGAGAAGCTTTTGGGATGTCCCTTGCTTGGGTGATGTTAGCTGGGGATGGCGCAAGCTTCTTGCAATTAGAGCCAAGGTTCGTCCTTTCATCTGGCATAAGATTAATAATGGAAAGGCTACCTCTGTTTGGTTTGATATGTGGTGTGAGTTAAGCCCTATTCGTGATTCACTTACTGCTAGGGATATTACTCGAGATGGGTTACATTTATCAGATTCGGTTTATGATGTTATTGATAATGGGTTTTGGAGATGGCCTCCTGATTGGTTATCTAGGTTTCCCTTGTTAGCTGCGATTCCGGTTCCTAATATCAACAATACTGAAGATGGAGTATTATGGCGCAATTTGGATGGTCATCTTAGTCGTTTCTTAGTTTCAGGTGCTTGGGACTCTTTACGCCTAAGGGCTGACTTGGTGTAGTGGTATCATGTTCCTTGGTTTTCTCATTGTATCCCGAGGCACGCTATACATTTATGGCTTTTTATTAAGCAGAAGTTGAAGAATCAGGATAAGATGCGGCAATGGGATGTTGATCCTAATGTTGATCTGGACTTGCTTAGATGCCCGCTGTGTGACTTGGTTCCGGACTCTCACTCTCACTTATTTTTTGAGTGCCAGTTTTCTATGCAGGTTTGGTTCCAGGTTCGGGTCTTATCTGGAATGGATGCGTTCCCACCTTCTTTGGATAATGCTCTTAATTTCCTTGTTCCTATATCAAAGGGGCGTTCGGTTAGTAGCATCATTTCTCGGTTATTGCTCGCTGCTACTATGTATTACATTTGGATGGAGCGCAATTCAAGATATTTCAAGCAAAAGAAGTCTACTGTTGATGAAGTGGTCCAACTTATTGTATCTACCGTTCGGTTGAAGTTGGTGTAACACCCCCAAATCTCGGTACAGCGGAAGACTTAATCAAGTTTTCGGGGCGTTACTATTGGATTGGTATCGCACACAAGTATAGCAAAAAGATAGTCATTTAACATTCAAAACCAATCCCAAGTTTAAGTATTCAAAACGTTTAATCCAAAAGAGTAAATATTAGGCCCAAAACATGATTTAATAAAATAGGTCTCCAAAGTTTATCAGAGTCAGAAATGATCCTTGAACCCCGTCTTCTTGCCAAGCTTCCACCAATCACGTATTCCAAACATCTCTCAAATACCTGAGAAATCATGCTAAAAGGTCAGCTTACGCTGGTGAGTTCATAGGTTTAAGTTCAACAAAATCATAGTGGACCAGTAAGAGTTGATTTGCTATGCAAGACCTAAGATAGATAAATACCGATCCTACCCGGATCACCAACCATAAACATGTCCCGCATCCAGGGACTAGTCGGGCCCAGCGACTCTAGTCCAGCACTGTCGTGGCAAAATCTAGAACAATTATTAACCCCGGACTAGGTCGAGGTAGAAGTCTATTCTTAGCTAGGCAACAGTTATAGCAATTAGGATTGCTACCCTAGTCTAAGGCAACAACTACCGCACATCTATCTAAACAGTCAAGCATATAAGCAAATCCAAATAGTTTTCATGGTCCGAAAACAGTAGCATGATTCTCACCCCAATATAGTTAAAAACGTAGATAAAAGTCGGGCTATGAAACTCACCTCAAGCAATCAACGTACAAATAAACACAAGCAGAAGATAACAGAAATCACGGCACAACAACTATCGACTCGGCACAACCTATTAATGTAGATCAAACTTAATATATATATTCCTCGAAATCAACGTTATCTACCCCAATGTATTCCATTTCGTTATTTTCAAAAATGTCTCGTTTCACCATTTAATCCTAGTGTTTGGTATCCTCATGTGGGTGTATCGACTCAATATGATGCTATGAATGCACTCAATCAACCAATATATAACTCAATGCAACACAATGAGACCTCTAAACGATAAGCTCCATAGTTCAATAAGTTTCGGAATAAATAGTAGACCTTATCGAATTCGTCAACTCGATAAACTCATTTATTTACTCGTGTCGCTTATTATCCCATAAATCAATCGTATCCTAAAGAGCCATAAGGATAATTCACCCATTAATAAGGTTACCCAACGTACCTAGCGGGCTCTTATTAGATTCGTCAATCTAATAAGTCCGCTACCCACGTGGATCAACACTATTAACGTTAGGTTATCCGTAACCCATGCACACAACGTAAGTAAATAAATACTTAAACTAATATTAAATGTCCACAATTGACATTTATTGATAAACGTGTACTCGAAACATTAATTACTTATTTATTATAAAACATTTCCAATTTAGTCGTTAGTTTCCATTTAAAAATAGTAAATAACAAGATAAGACTTGTTATCGATATTTTTGGTATAAAAGCCCATTTATTATTTATATTTCATAGTCTATTAGCATTTTCATGTTTATATATATATTTCATCAAATTCCAATATAAATCTCATATCGTTATTCGTTTCGAGTCCACAAGCACGAGTAATGACTTCTCGGCTTTTAATCAATCAATAGTCCAAATTATACTAAAGTCCATGTTATGGCTTTGTCGGAGTCAACTATTGACTAAAAATTCAAAGTAACGCCGACGTAGCTCAAAGTCAACAATATATATATCAAGTCCAAATTTGAAAGTCATAATAGCGCAATTCAATCCCAAACCAACTCCAAACAATCTCGCCAACCAATCAATCAACCAAATATACCCGAAACCAATGTTATGACCCTAATGGTCATGACACGGTCGCGGTTAAGACCACGTGAACCAAACAAGCTCTAGAAGCTTTTCGGCTCCACGTGTCTCATCCAAACCTCAACTACATCAACCAACAAGCCACCAAAACGACCCGACCCGGACCTGTGGTCCATGTGGGTGATGCAGGTTTTACTGACCAGGTTTTACTATTTGTAATTACTCGTTATTCCTATTGTCTACCCTTATGCACTAATGGGCAGTGTACCCGGTCGTGTGTAGTGTAGTATTTGGTAAAACGGAGGTCGTCCCAAGAGCTACGTGGATCGGAAATTAACTTAAGTTTATGTCACGATATTAATTGCTTTTAAGATTGAAATAATAAAATTAACTAATAAAACAAGGAAATAAAAGAAAGCAGATAAGGGCAAGAAGTGTGATCAATGAAGGATAGTGGTGCTAACCTAGTTATTCCTCCTAGCTAGTAATGCCTACATCTACTTACTTCCAATTACTTCAGGTGGGGTCAAAGTCAAGAGGACAGCATTTGGTCAATTCGCCCTAACCTATCAGCAAATATGCCACCACAGGAGAAATCAGGCGCACCGTCATATGTCTTGTTGTTCCTGGTCCCCTACGCCGAGTCATTAAGTACCGCTACATGCTAGATTTATAATAGTGAGTGCCCGGCCGTTAGGAACTTAGACACTCACCCCCTAATTCTTAAGTTCATCCAAACGATAGGTGATCAGTTGGTCAAATCGTACAAGTGAAAAGGGTCGTCAGTTGGTCATATCTTACCCTTCCCGTCTCAGTCCGCTCACCTAGGGTCAGTTGGTCATATCTCCTAGGCAATTGGCCTCTATCGCCGTTCAAAACTACCGAACCAAGGGTGGCTACCAATAAACTATGCATGCATACACTTAGAAATAATTGTACGGAAGTGAAGTAAATGCAAACAAAACAATTAAAGAATCATAACTAGGCCAACACCAGGGTGCTTAGCCAAACATATAATAAATCATACCAACAAAAATGAATAAATCATAAATTGAATTGAACATAATGTTTGATACAAATTACTTGATGTAGAGCTAATAATGATGATGATTGCGAGTGAATTCTTCCTTCAAAACTGGCTTCGGACTGCTGGAAAATGCCCTTGAGTGGTGCCCTAATTAACCCCTGGGAGAGGGGTGAAGAGAGATACTGAAAAATGCAGATTTAGGGCTGTATTTATAGGCCCCGACATGGTTACGGCGTAACCTTAAGGGCTAATTACGCCGTAACTAATAACTGCGCAAAGAAATCCGGATCTCGGAAAATTACGTCATAACTAAATAATTTAGTTACGTCGTAACAATGTTACGCCGTAACCAAAATACATGATTACGCCTTAAATATAAGTTACGTACTTTTCAACATCCTTTCATTTACTTGAAACATTTTTGCACTAGATGTCGCTTTATGCCCCTCATCGTACTTCTTCATTTATATTGTAGTCCTTGAAGTAAATAAACTTCATATAAGTAGTCACCTTTAGTCCCAGATCGCACTTGTTATTTTTACTTTTCATCCACGGAGTAAATATTATCTTCATTTAGCCACGGGACTTCAACTCCTTAGCGCCCAAGTAATAATTACGGCGTAATTAAATTACCGAATTACGCCGTAACTCTTCAACCGTATATTTTTATCCGCTCCGTAATTATCTCTACGGCGTAACTAAATTTCATTGTTACGCCGTAACCTTCACAAAAATAATTACGACGTAACCATAAGAAATGGTTACGCCGTATCCTTCAAAGCATCATATTTACGCCGTAACACCATTAATCAGTTACGGCGTATCCTTCACAAATAATTAATAAGCCCACATAAATCAATCTTCAGAACATATACTTGGCCTTTACTCACATCTTTTCCGCTCCAACGCCTCATTTATCCTGTAATACAAATATGAACGAATATAACCGAATTAAGTATCATATAGAGGCAATAAACACGGGAATTTGATATGTAAAATATCAGGTAATTTGATGTTATCAAATATCCCCCCACTTGAATCCTACTTGTCCTCAAGTAGACCCTTTAAATAATTCTTAAAAAGATATCTCCCAGGCTTAATTGGAAGTTATGAGTTTAAAAATCACCTAAGCTAGAAAATTCCAAACCGGGCACCTCACGAAAAGGGAATTGAAATCACACACTCTATCATAATTCACGTGTTTATATTTGGGGTGATCACTCAACTGCTCAGTCATGGCGAGTATTCTATCATAAGCTTGGCAAAGATACTATTCTCCACCACTAGAGTCTATAGATGCAGCTATTCTAAAAGGCAATGGGTTGACACAACAAAGGCTTATGGGGTTATTTTGTCATTACTAACGAGCGACGACGAGGGGGACAAAACCAATGATACATGACCAAATCCATGGCCAAGACACAAATGATTGCTCGCTTCCTCACCTAAACTCGATTCATGACTAAGGGTAGGATAAGGCATGGGAAATTTTAATGGGTGTAAATGAAAAGACACGAAACAAATAGATTCCTAAGTCCACAGTCACCCCACCACTAGTCGCATTTAATCCCGTAGCAAAAATTGAGGGGGGTCTTCAATACTCCAATACACGAGTTAATGCATAAGAAATGTAATGTGGTGCCTCATAAACTCCATAATCTAGGCAAATAAAGCTATTAACTCGGCCTTCATCATCAATGAAAAAAGAATGTGCTATATAAAAAAAAATTAAAATTTGGGTCAATTTAGCACATATTTCTATCAAAATCGATCATTTCTATCTCTCATCCCCCACTTGAAATGTACAATGTCCGCATTGTACGAATATTGATTAAAATTTGAAAGGCGAGATAGAAATGTTCGGGTTTCTAATTTTATCCGTAAGACAAAACGGATATGTAAAAATTTGCGCCAGCTGAACAAGGCGAAAACACTAATTATAGACAAAACACTTGCTTGCATGCTTTTTTTTTCACTCTTTTTTTCTTTCTTTTTTTTTCACTTTTTTTTTATGCAAGACAAGGTATACATGGATATAAACGATACGAACATAAAAAGTATCCCCCCACTTGAGATCAACTATCATCTAAACCCGATTTTCTTCCACAACCCTTTATTCAAAACCCGCGACTTTCACTAGTGGGACCAAAATTAACCAACAACGCCCGAACTATGGACATAAGGAAACTACAGGGTAGGCTAGGCGATGGGTGTAACAAAAAAATAATATTGGGTGAACAAAATGAAAGGGAAGGCTCTGAAGGGTGTATCTAGGGGTATCTGCACTAATGGAGAGTGCAACAAAAAATGGTTTAACAAGGGGATTGACTAATCGATGTGAAAAAATATACACAATACATATATGGGCTATTTGGGTTTAATCCTAAAATTGCCTTATATCCTAGGCTGACCGATCACACCAAGTAACCTCAGTGTAATGCTCATGATAATGGTCTCGAAAAGATATACAAGGCCAAGTTCTAAAAGTTTACTACACCAACGGCACACTCATTTTTATGGAATTATGTATAGGGGGGAACGGAAAAAGGCTTATCCTCACACAATGGAAATATAAGGTAGGTGTGCTCAGTCTAGATTAATCCAGTTAAGTAATGAAAAACATGTCAAAATTTTACTAATGAAATACTTTTCATCAAAAACTAGAAAAATAAGGGCAAGTAAAATCAAGCGGGTGTCCATGTCTAATCCTTTCCCCCCACTTGGGTCA
The DNA here is from genome assembly GCA_910596185.1 of Chrysanthemum makinoi. Lineage (NCBI taxonomy): Eukaryota > Viridiplantae > Streptophyta > Magnoliopsida > Asterales > Asteraceae > Chrysanthemum > Chrysanthemum makinoi. The sequence goes on along the minus strand of OU343217.1, from coordinate 162,647,586 downwards.
TACTTAAGCATATAAATGAAAGATAAGAAGGGTTAGAATTGGAACAGAAAAACTCCCCTGGATTTGCTCGGCATGATCGAAGACACACGAACAAACGTCTCCCGCTTTGAGATTCATGAGCAAACTTTAATAACCTGAATTCACATACGACAACCAAACGCATCATACAAGAAAAACAACAAGCAATAAAAGAAAAAGAAAAACCTAACTCACTTTCGTAGGAATCACGGTTGCATTTAGCGCATGCAACAAGCCTTTTAAACCACTTGGTGTCCCAAGTGGACGAGTGAAGTCTCGTGAGGGTTTACAGGGAACACACCCACAAAGTTCATCTAAAAACTAATACAAGGTTACTGTGTTTTTAAAATGAAAGAATTAAAGCAGAGGAAAGTTACGTCGTAACTCCTACGAGGGAGTTACGCCGTAACGTCTAAAACGGAAACACGGTATGAGCTGTAAAGCGAGTGGTTACGGCGTAACCACTGAGATGGTATTATGCCGTAATTGGTAATGCGTCAAGAATTCTGCTGCTAAAATGTTGGTTACCGCGTAATCACTAAGATGAGTTACGCCGTAACTCTGGTCAGATCAGTAAACTGCAGCAGCAATTACTTTCTCGTTTCCCGCAAAAATGGTTAGAAAACACAAAACCCAACTATACTAATAAAATGCAAAAGAAAAGATAGGCATGGGGTGCCTCCCACGAAGCGATTTTTTTTATTCGAGTCACGAGCTTGACTCCACCCTTATTTACTACGTAAAAGGGTGTTCATCCCCTCACTTGAAATCAAGTGTGGGTGAAAATAGCAATAAACACCATGAGGGTGTGAATTTTCTACGGGATGGGGAAATGATAAATTATGATCATACCTGAAAGGAAATGTCATTTCCTTACCCGTTTTAGTTGTTGGCATTGATGATTGGTTTACCTCGTGACGTGGCTGATTACAAGGCTCGTATGTCTTCTCGTTAATCACTGAAGTGTCCAAGATCTTGTCCTCAAATTCCATTGCAAGATCAACTAAAATAGGTTCAGTAGCCTAAGCTACATAGCCATCATCGGGTGATGTGATAGGTTGCACGATTTCATCCATAATCTCAGCATATTGAATAGAAAAACAAGCAAGATTGTCAGGAAAAAAGAAGAGTTAGAAGTAATGCCATTTTGTGTTGTGGTTGATTCCTCATTAGCTTGTGGCGTTGCTTCATCACTCTGTAAGTTCTTTGCTTCCATATTCATCAATTGATCATCGCTTGTTTCTTCTTTTCTCACAGTCTTTAAACGTCCTGGAAACGGGATAGGTGGTACATAGGGTCTGATATAAGGTAAATCACTAGGAACCGGCTCCTTGTTGACTTCTTTCATCTTTCCCACTGTTGCTTTGATAGTTCCAACCACATTCATTTTACTTTCCAGGACCCTTTGCTTTAATTCTTCAAGCTTAGCCTCCAAGCTTTTCCTCTTAGCGTCAAGCTTCTTTAAATTCAGGTTCGCACCCTCCTTGAATTCCCCGATCATTTCACATTCAATCGCATCCTTTTAAATTATCCGAGAATTTCACGGCTTCCTCCAATGACTCAACGTGACTAATCTGCTCATATTCTTTATGCTCTTCCTGAGAGAATGCTCTTGTATAGCATGAATGTCTTCCTTAACCATATTCATATCACATCCGAGTTCATCAATCTGTTTGGTTATGTCACCAATGTCATCCAAGCCCTTGCTATTTGTTACCCAAGTGGTTGCTCCATCATACCAATTTCGTGAATGGTCAACCCATCTTTTCAATTGATCTAAGGGCTTGTGCAGTGGCATTGCGTGGATAGGTCCTTGAGAGTCGAGCATTTGGCGGGACGGGATGTTTAGACCTTTGTAGAAAATAAGGACCATCTGATGGTTGCTATATCATGCGTTGGCATCTCAGAGAGAAGGTCATTATATCTTTCCCAAGCTTCACTGCTGCCATCCATCTTCTGTTCAAACCTTATCTCATCCATCTTCTTGGCAATCTTTGAAGGAGGACAATATCTCCTAATGAACACTTTCTTCAAAAGATTCCACGTGTTTGATTGACCCCAGCGAAGCATCTTCATCCATCTTCCGTCACACCGAGTGTGTATAGTGGAACACTCTAAGCATTAATGCATCTTGAGAAACTCCTCGAGTGTGGAAAAGATCCATCTCCAATACTTCGCACATGCAGTGGGCATCATTATCATTAGTTCCTCGCTAAAAGCTTCGGCTCTGTTCCCTCATGAACTGGTAATGATTCAACTCATGTCATCATTAAACTCGGATATATGATGCCCGGTCTTTGGTCACCTTGAGTCAAAGCAATGTATTCTTCCATAGTGAGCATGTCAAAATATGAATCTTCCATATCCTGAAATATCAAAAACAAACAAAAACAGAAAAGAAGAGAAAAAGAAAATAAAAGAAAAACTCAAATTAAAAAACTTGATGCAGGTTTTACTGATCAGGTTTTAATATTTGTAATTACTCGTTATTCCTATGGTCTACCCTAATGCACTAACGAAAGCAAACGGCCTGCGGTGTGTAGTGTAGTATTTGCTAAATCCGAGGTCGTCCTAAGAGCTACGTGGATCGGAAATTAACTTAAGTCTATGTCACGATATTAATTGCTTTTAAGATTGAAATAATAAAATTAACTAATAAAACAAGGAAATAAAAGAAAGGAGATAAGGGCAAGAAGTGTGATCAATGAAGGATAGTGGTGCTAACCTAGTTATTCTCCTATTAGTAATGTCTACATCTACTTACTTCCAATTACTTCAGGTGGGGTCAAAGTCGCGAGGACAAAGATTTGGTCAATTCGCCCTAACCTATCAGCAAAGATGCCACCACAGAGAAATCAGCGACCGTCATAAGTCATGTTGTTCCCGGTCCCCTAAGCCGAGTCATTGGCTACCGCTACATGCTAGATTTATAAATAGAGTGTCCGGCCGTTAGGAACTTAAACACTCACCCCCTAATTCTTAAGTTCATCCAAATGATAGGTGATCGCTGGTCAAATCTACGTGGAAAGGGTCGCCAGTTGGTCATATCTTACCCTTCCCGTCTCAGTCCGCTCACCTAGGGTCAGTTGGTCATATCTCCTCGACAATTGGCCTCTACCGCCATTCAAAACTACCGAACCAAGGGTGGCTGCCAATAAACCATTAATCAGTTACGGCGTAACCGTCACAAATAATTAATAGGCCCACGTAAATCAATCTTCAGAACATATACTTGGCCTTTACTCACATCTTTTCCGCTCCAACGCCTCATTTATCCTATAATACAAATATGAACGAATATAACCGAATTAAGTATCATATTAATATAAATGAGGCAATAAACACGGGAATTTGATATGTAAAATATCAGGTAATTTGATGTTATCAGTGGGTCAGATTACGACACCCATGAGCCACGTACGAGTCCCTAGTGGCTCGTACGCCTCATAACTCGCATCCAAACACAACCAAATCACTTCCACAACATCCAAATCCAATCATTCAAGCTTCAATCATTAACCAAACACAAAACCCATCATCTAGTCTAATAAAAAAGATGAAACTAAACCTAAAATGCATAAACCCATCAAATTGATACACCACATGCTTACCAAACACTAATTACTTGTTTATTTAGTTGTTAATTAGACTTAATTCCACGTTTAAACCAAAAGCCCCAAAAATTACCATAGGGTCGAAACCCTAAATTGCCATACGTGGCTTATTATTGCTCAAACAAGCTCTAACCATGTTCCATTTACCTTATTCAAGCACCAATTGCAAAACCCACTTGAAACCATAAAAATCCGAATCTTAATCTTTAGATTTGAAGGTGTGAATGGAGGTTTTAGTGAGAGTATTATATATGGTTGGAAAGAGGAGAAAGAGAGCTTCAAGATGGTGGTGGAGGTGGGTGGTCACGCGCGGTGACGACGCTGGAATCTTGCCGGAAAGGGTGGAGGCCAGTGGTGGTAAATATTAGGGTTAGGGTTTATTGAGGCGAGAGAGAGTGTAGAGAGAGAAAGAGGGGTTAGTGTGTGTTTTTAGTGAGAGTAAGAAATGTATGAAATGAGGTAGTGAGGGCCTTATCTACTAGAGCATGAGAGACTCAAAATAAATATTTTTGGAGGAGGGGGGGGGGCGCCGGCCATGGGTATTTTAGGGGGGTCGGAGTTGTAATTTTTCGTAACTATCCCGTTTACCCATTCCCGAGCTCATATATTGTCCCCCGAGTGTCCCACAACGTTTACTCAACTTTCCAACATCGTTATTTATGTTTTTCCACGAGTTTTGACTATTTATTTGTCAATTTTCGAGTTACGGTCTAAAAGTTACAATAATTCTCGTTTTAGGCTTTTCTAGTGCCAAATCGAATAGTGCCTACCAAATAGAGTTAAAACTCATACGATAACTCATTTAATAGTGAAATAAACCGTAAAAACCAATAGACGATATAAAATCAAGTCATGGTTTATAAAAATAGTGATAAAGGCAAAGCTCGGTTTAGTTTAACGTAATGTGGTTACCTAAAATAGACTCCCTAAATTGCCAGTTGTCACAGCCTCCCACTAAGAAAACCCGTCCCCGTTTCACCCGAAGTTGCTTGTGTCATAAAAGTTTAGGATACTTCCTACAGAAAACGTCCTCATGTTCCCAAGTGAACTCCGGTCCATGTCGGGAGTTCCAACGAACTTTGATAATCTGAATTCGGCTATTCTTCAACCTTTTAATCTCACGGTCCGTAATCTCAATCGGTTCCTCAACAAAATTCAATTTCTCATCAATACGAATATCTCTTAAGGGCACAACTATGTTTTCCTCCGAAAGACATTTCTTAAGATTACTAATATGAAAGACATTTTGTACACTGCTCAATTCCGACGGTAGCTCCAGGCGGCATGCTACCGGTCCGATTCTTTCCAGGATTGGAAAGGGACCAATATATCGGGAATTGAGTTTTCCACGCTTTCCAAAATGAATCACTCCTTTCCAAGGAGAAACTTTCAACATAACACGATCTCCAACCTGAAATTCTAAAGGTTTACGCCTCTTATCGGCATAACTCTTTTGTCTATCACGAGCGGTTTGCAATGACACGATCGAACTATCTTCTCAGTGGTTTCTAGGACAAGTTCGACTCAAGTTGACTCTCGCCAACTTCAGCCCAACAAACAAGAGAACGAAATTTTCGGCCATACAGTGCCTCAAATGGGGTGGCCTTAATGCTAGAGTGATAACGATTGTTGTAAGAGAATTCGGCCAAAGGGAGGTGTCTCTCCCAGCCTTTTCCGAAATCAATAAAACAGGCTCTAAGCATGTCTTCTAAAGTCTGAATGGTTCTCTCGCTTTGACCATCGGTCTGAGGATGGTAAGCAGTACTCATATCCAAATTTGTTCCTAATGCTGTCTGTAATGATCTCCAAAAGTAGGATGTAAAACGACTATACCTATCGGAAATGATAGATATCGGTACTCCATGACGCGATACTACCTCCTTAAGATACAATCGAGCAAGCTTATCAAGACTATCAGTTTCACTAATGGCTAAGAAGTGAGCAGACTTAGTTAAACGATCAACTATTACCAGATAGTGTCATTGCCACTAATCGTTTCTGTAATTTAGTGATAAAGTCCATGGTTATTCGCTCCCATTTCCATTCCGGAGTTTGGGTTGAACTAAGAGTCCTGAGGGTTTCATGTTCGGCCTTTACTTTAGAACAAGTCGGCACCAACCGACATACTGAGCTATATCGATTTCATATTAGGCCACCAATAAAGTTTCTAAGGTCCTGACATGCTTATCGCTCCGGGATGAATATAGTATTTTGATTTATGCGACTCATGCATAATCAACTCACGGATTCCACCATGAAATGGTATCCAAATTGTCTTTGAAGCATAAAGTTCCGTCAGAACGCTTCAAGAAGCCGTTTTAACTTTCTACCATTCCATGAAGATTCTCGTAAGGACGGTTCTCTTCCGTCAATGCCTCTGCTTGGGCGGCTAAAATTTGAGACGGTAAGGGCGAAACAACGGTCATTCCTAAGGATTTAACTAATAGGGGTGGAATGTCCTCCTTATGACTAAGTGCATCAACCACAACATTAGCCTTACCAGGATGATAACGAATCTCACAGTCATAATCACTAAGCAATTCCAACCAACGACGTTGTCTCATGTTCAGTTCCTTCTGATCTAAGATATGCTTCAAACTCTTATGGTCGGTAAATACTACACACTTGGTTCCATACAGATAATGTCTCCAGATCCTAAGAGCAAACACTACAGCACCTAACTCAAGGTCATGGGTGGTGTAGTTTTTCTCATGCTTCTTAAGTTGTTGGGATGCATAAGCAATCACCTTCTCACGTTGCATCAAAACAACACCTAAGCCTTTATGCGAAGCGTCGCAGTACACGAAAAAATCTTCGCTTCCTTCAGGCAAAGCTAGGATGGGCGCACTACACAAATTATCCTTCAGAAGTTAGAATGCTTCTTCTTCCTTTTCTCCCCATTCATACTTAACATCCTTCTACGTTATTTTGGTTAGCGACTTAGCTATCTTAGAAAATCCCTCAATGAATCTCCTATAGTAGCCTGCTAACCCTAGAAACTGTCGGATTTCTGATGGGTTCTTAGGAGCTGCCCATTCCTTAATGGCCTTAATCTTAGCTGGGTCAATCAAAAACACCTCGACTATCTATCAAACGGCCTAAGAATTGCACGGACGGAATCCAAAATTCACACTTAGAGAATTTGGCATACAGCCTCTCAACAATCCAAAATGAGCCTCAAATGCTCTTCATGCTCCTCACTACTCTTAGAGTATATCAAGATATCGTCTATGAATACTATCACAAAATTATCCAAGTATGGCTTACACACTCGGTTCATGAGATCCATGAAAACCGCTGGCGCGTTGGTCAAACCAAACGACATCACTTGGAATTCATAGTGTCCATAACGAGTTCTAAACGCCGTCTTAGGGATATCCTCCTCTCGAACTCTAAGCTGGTGATAACCAGATAGTAAGTCAATCTTAGAAAAGACACTAGCTCCTTTGAGTTGGTAGAATAGGTCATCTGTTCTAGGTAACGGATATCGGTTCTTCACTGCCAACTTATTCAATTCCCTATAATCAATACACATCCAAAACGATCCATCCTTCTTCTTCACAAACAACACTAGTGCTCCCCACGGTGACGAACTTGGTCGTATGAATCCCTTCTCTCGAAATCTGCCAACTGCTTAGACAGCCTCCAATTCTCTTGGAGCAAGTCGATAAGGTGCACGGCTACTGTGCCGCACCGGTATCAACTCTATTTGAATTCCACTTGTCGGACAGTGAAACTCGCGCATTGTCGGAAACACATCCGGAAATTCTCTAACAACGGGCACATCATTGAGGTGTCTTTCACTCTACTCCTCACTTTTCTTTCAGAAATTCGAGCCAAGAAAAGACAACCTCCTCTATCGATGTACTTTTGAGCCTTAATACAAGAGATGATGCTCAACGGGAAGGACTTAACAGCCCGATCTCCTTATATACTTGAACTTTTCCGCCATACGGTGTCGCACAATCTTCTAATCACAAATGATGTGCGTGCATCTTCGATGACCAATCCATTCCGATAATGACGTCAAAACTTCCTAAGGTAACCGGCAATAAGTCTATACTAAACGGGCGGTCTAGGAAACTTAAGGTACAACCTCGAACTACGGTGTCTATCTCTCTATTCCCATTGCATTCCACATCATAACTAAACCCTAGAGGTGTTTGGGAGATTCCTAGTAATGTTATAAAATTGGTGGATACTAAACTCATATCCGCACAAGATCAAACAAAGATGGAAGCATAGCGATTATTAAGAAGGAACGTATCTAACTACGTTAGGGTCCTCACCAACTTCCTTCCCATATGCAAACACGCGCTGTTCCCATGTCTCTCTCACATTCCTAGCACCATGGTTTCCCTGGTTTTCCACAACCTCACGCTTCACAGGGTTTAAGCCATTACTTCCTACACCTCGGTTAGCAAATCCTCCTATATTACCTGGATTTCCTCTCATCCACGGCTCTCAGCACTCATTCTTAAAGTGTCCCTTCTTTCCACATCCAAAACAGGTGACAGGGCCTTCCAGTCTCTCCTTATGTGTAGTTTGACTCAGAAGTGGTCGGGACCTACAGTCTTTGGCCAAATGTCCTACATTAGAGCACTTCCTACACACATTCGGGCATAGCCCATGGTGGTGTCGGTTACAACGACCACACACAGGCTTACTACCTTCATAATCTTTCCTTCCTCCATTTCCTATGACAAACACCCCTGGCTGTCTCATGCCGTTTGTTGCCATTCCCTTTAGCAACTTCATTCCTCTTCCTCTTATCACTCCTATCATTCTTACCCTTGTCTCCTACTTCTAGTACATAAGAGTCCATCAAATGATGAGCCACAGTAATTTCCTCATGCAAATTAACTGGCTTTGCATCGATGACATCATTTCGAGTAGCTATAGGCAATCCATCAGTATCCCTCTCAATCCTAAGTTCTTCGGTGCGAACCATATCAGGGCAAAGCAATGATAATTCTTGGAAACGACGAGTATAAGTCACCATGTCAGTACCCTTAACCTTATGGTTCCATAACTCACTCTCTAACTTCTTAACTTCATTCCTAGGACAGTAAGTCTTGATCAGGAGAGTCTTAAACTGAGTCCAAGTCATACTATAAGCTACATCAATTCCTACTGATCTATGATAGTTGTTCCACAGTGTTATCGCTTCGTCCTTCAAAGTAAATGTTGCATACTTAACCTTACAATCCTCCTCACAATTACTAACGGCAAACACATATTCAATTTTCTCCAGCCACCTAGTTAGGTAAACTACTCCCTCAGTTCCTCTGAACTCAATGGGACCACAGAATCGGAACTCTTTGTAGGTACAACCTCGAGTCGGATTCAGCATTGGGGTTCCACCAGAGGTGTTAGAGAGATTAGTCCCAGCCTAGTAGTTCAATGACACGCTGCGCCACTAACCGGTCAACATGGCTGGGTTCACAGTGTGGAGGGTTTTGTGGAACAGGAACATTCTTAGCACGGTCGTTCACATTCGGGTTTTCTACAGCTGGGTTATCGTGGTTTGGGTTCTCAACAGTGGAGTGGTCGGGTCGGACGACGACCTCGACGGAGGTAAACAACAGCAGAGCGGCTCTGCTGGGTTGTTCCTAAGCGGGTTTCGTCTTGTTGCCATCATTCTCAGGCGAATACGTTTTATAAGTTCATAATTCACGCTCTAAAGATAGAGTTGGGTTCTAAGGATCACTAAATAACGCTCGAATTCATAATCAAGGTCAACAAGGATAGCGATATACCAAAGCGAAATAATCAGATACCGAGTCATAACTTAAGGATGCACGTTCCAATAACCATAACTCATAGGTTTCAAAAGTGGAAATACATGGAAGGATACATCTAACAACGATACTAGCAAGATAACTAGGATAATCCTACATCTCGAACTAAGTACTAATTAGTTTCAAGATGGTACAAAACCATGAATCTAACACTATCTAGCCACGTCTACGAATACCACTAACTGATCTCCTAACATCGTCAACCTCTCTCCACAAAGATGTGAACTCTACAAGTCGAGCGTCGCAATCACTCTTAAGCTCTGCGACCTCTCTCTCCAACTCACCAATCCTACGCCAAATCGCTCTATCAGCATTACGAGCTATCGCGAACCCCTCCTCAGGTCCCCAACCCTGGCCCTGGAGCTCCGACATACCTCACGCAAAATCCTAGTCCTCCGACTACAGGAACTATATCAGCTCTCAAATCCTCTATACTAGCCCTTGATACTCCAACCAACCGATCCGTCAACTGACTAAGCCTAGTGCCTTGCGATGTAATCCTCTCCTACATCAGACCCGTCTCACCATAATTCTCTGGGCTGTGAAGCAATCTCCGATGGTAGGTCTCAGATCCTAACTAAGGGCTACCTATATAGGTGAGTAAGGTGGTGAGTCGATGTCTAAAGGCTATCCAGGGGGACTTGCTCGGCAAAGGAGAACCTGGTCTTGGAGAATGTGCAGGACTTGCAATGGAGGAGTACCCCTTCTCGGGATATCCTCATCATTCTCCTCCTGTGGATCCTCATCCTCATCTACATACTCCTCCTCAATCTCATGCTCCTCCTCGACCTCATGCTCCTCCCTCATCCATAGGAGGAGAGTTCATGAGTCGGAGTCTCTGTGCAGGTAAATCCTGAGGTGGTACACTAGGAGATCTAGGCCTCCTAAGACATGGTTATGCTGCTAAACGGATAGGTGATGATGGTGGTCTCACGGACATGCGGGCAGTGCTATAAGCAAGCCTAGGGGTCTGGGCTCGTGCTAAGACCTGATGTAAAGTGAGCTACCTAGATGAGCTAGGACGATCTGATGATGATGAACTAGAGTGACGGGTAATCTCATAAGGATCACCCTGCACAACCGTCATGAGAGTCAATGCTGGTGAACTAGCAACAGCAAGGACCTCCTCAGACACATCAAAAGCTAGTGAAGGCATAGTCTGTGACAATGGCATAGGGTAGGTATAAGTGTTCGAAACAACTAGTTTTAATAAGCGCATCAACTCAACCAAAACATATATCACATAATGAAAGCTTTTAAAAGTGTAGGTACCGCATTACTCAAAATATGCCTTTAAATAAAACACATAAGTTCCGTTCCATCACATAATCCCATATCAAATCAATCGAGTTCAAAACTCCAAAATCACAATATATCGTTTCTTCAAATCAAATTCCGTAATATCTCAATAATCACATCTCATTTTCCAAAATCAATAATCATATCTCCAAATCACAACGTTTCCATAATCAGTTCACAATATCCCTTAACAGATCATCTCATAATTCAATTCGCAGTTCATACCATAATCAAATAAGAAGCTTCGGCTTGGCAAGGGCGCGTCTGGTCGAGGATCAATTTTCTTAAAAAGTGGTTATAGTTCAGGGTTTACAAAATACCTAATTCTCTATAACCTTGAGCTCTGATACCAATCTGTAACACCCCCAAATCTCGGTACATCGGAAGACTTAATCAAGTTTTCGGGGTGTTACTATTTGATTGGTATCGCACACAAGTATAGCAAAAAGATAGTCATTTAACGTTCAAAACCAATCCCAAATTTAAGTATTCAAAACGTTTAATCCAAAAGAGTAAATATTAGGCCCAAAACATGATTTAATAAAATAGGTCCCCAAAGTTTATCAGAGTCAGAAATGATCCTTGAACCCCGTCTTCTTGCCAAGCTTCCACCAATCACGTATTCCAAACATCTCTCAAATACCTGAGAAATCATGCTAAAAGGTCAGCTTATGCTGGTGAGTTCATAGGTTTAAGTTCAACAAAATCATAGTGAACCAGTAGGAGTTGATTTGCTATGCAAGACCTAAGATAGATAAATACCGATCCTACCCGGATCACCAACCATAAACATGTCCCGCATCCGTGGACTAGTCAGCCCAATTAGCGACTCTAGTCCAAAGACTGCCGTGGCAAAATCTAGAACAATTGCCAACCCCGGACTAGATCGAGGTAGAAGTCTATTCTAGCTAGACAAGCTTATAGCAATTAGGATTGCTACCCTAGTCTAAGGAAACAACTACCGCACATCTATCTAAACAGTCAAGCATATAAGCAAATCCAAATAGTTTTCATGGTCCGAAAACAGTAGCATGATTCTCACCCCAATATAGTTAAAAACGTAGATAAAAGTGGGGCTATGAAACTCACCTCAAGCAATCAACGTACAAATAAACACAAGCAGAAGATAACGGAAATCACGGCACATCAACTATCGACTCGGCACAACCTATTAATGTAGATCAAACTTGATATATATATTCCTCGAAATCATCGTTATCTACCCTAATGTATTCCATTTCGTTATTTCCAAAAATGTCTCGTTTCACCATTTAATCCTAGTGTTTGGTATCCTCATGTGGGTGTATCGACTCAATATGATGCTATGAATGCACTCAATCAACCAATATATAACTCAATGCAACACAATGAAACCTCTAAACGATAAGCTCCATAGTTCAATAAGTTTCGGAATAAATAGTAGACCTTATCAAATTCGTCAACTCGATAAACTCATTTATTTACTCGTGTCGCTTATTATCCCATAAATCAATTGTATCTTAAAGAGTCATAAGGATAATTCACCCATTAATAAGGTTACCCAACGTACCTAGCGGGCTCTTATTAGATTCGTCAACCTAATAAGTCCGCTACCCACGTGGATCAACACTGTTAACATTAGGTTATCCGTAACCCATGCACACAACGTAAGTAAATAAATACTTAAACTAATATTAAATGTCCACAACTGACATTTATTGATAAACGTGTACTCGAAACATTAATTACTTATTTATTATAAAACATTTCCAATTTAGTCGTTAGTTTCCATTTAAAAATAGTAAATAACAAGATAAGACTTGTTATCGATATTTTTGGTACAAAAGCCCATTTATTATTTATATTTCATAGTCTATTATCATTTTCATGTTTATATATATATTTCGTCAAATTCCAATATAAATCTCATATCGTTATTCGTTTCGAGTCCACAAGCACGAGTCATGACTTCTCGGCTTTTAATCAATCAATAGTCCAAATTATACTAAAGTCCATGTTACGGCTTTGTCGGAGTCAACTATTGACTAAAAAGTCAAAGTAACCGACGAGCTCAAAGTCAACAATATATATATCAAGTCCAAATTTGAAAGTCATAATAGCGCAATTCAATCCCAAACCAACTCAAAACAATCTCGCCAACCAATCAATCAACCAAATATACCCGAAACCAATGTTATGACCCTAATGGTCATGACACGGCATGTTAAGACCACGTGAAACCAAACAAGCTCTAGAAGCTTTTCGGCTCCACGCGTCTCATCCAAACCTCAACTACATCAACCAACAAGCTACCAAAACGACCCGACCCGGACCCGTGGTCCATGTGGATCACGTACGACACCCATGAGCCACGTACGCGTCCCTAGTGGCTCGTACGCCTCATAACTCACATCCAAACACAACCAAATCACTTCCACAACATCCAAATCCAATCATTCAAGCTTCAATCATTAACCAAACACAAAACCCATCATCTATTCTAATAAAAAGATGAAACTAAACCTAAAATACATAAACCCATCAAATTGATACACCACATGCTTACCAAACACTAATTACTTGTTTATTTAGTTGTTAATTATACTTAATTCCACGTTTAAACCAAAAGCCCCAAAAATTACCATAGGGTCGAAACCCTAAATTGCCATACGTGGCTTATTATTGCTCAAACAAGCTCTAACCATGTTCCATTTACCTTATTCAAGCACCAATTGCAAAACCCATTTGAAACCATAAAAATCCGAATCTTAATCTTTAGATTTGAAGGTGTTAATGGAGGTTTTAGTGAGAGTATTATATATGGTTGGAAAGAGGAGAAAGAGAGCTTCAAGATGGTGGTGGAGGTGGGTGGTCATGTACTGTGATGGCGTCGGAATCTCGCCGGAAAGGGTGGCGGCCGGTGGTGGTTAATATTAGGGTTAGGGTTTATTGAGGAGAGAGAGAATGTAGAGAGAGAAAGAGGGGTTAGTGGGTGTTTTTAGTGAGAGTAAGAAATGTATGAAATGAGGTAGTAAGGGCCTTATATACTAGAGCATGAGGGACTCAAAATAAATATTTTTGGAGGAGGGGGGGGGGCGCCGGCCATGGGTATTTTAGGGGGGTCGGAGTTGTAATTTTTCGTAACTATCCCGTTTACCCATTCCCGAGCTCATATATTGTCCCCCGAGTGTCCCACAACATTTACTCAACTTTCCAACATCGTTATTTACGTTTTTCCACGAGTTTTGACTATTTATTTGTCAATTTTCGAGTTATGGTCTAAAAGTTACAATAATTCTCGTTTTAGGCTTTTCTAGTGCCGAATCGAATAGTGCCTACCAAATAGAGTTAAAACTCATACGATAACTCATTTAATAGTGAAATAAACCGTAAAAACCAATAGACGATATAAAATCAAGTCATGGTTTATAAAAATAGTGATAAAGGCAAAGCTCGGTTTAGTTTAACGTAATGCGGTTACCTAAAATAGACTCCCTAAATTGCCAGTTGTCACAGCTGGTTACCTTCAAGTTCAAGAAGATAACCCCGCATGCTCATCTGATACTTGATAAATGGAAGATTCCAAGTGTTTGTATTATACACGAAGGGGGTGCCAGGTAAGGGTTGTACTCTTTTTCCCTACTCTAAGGTATTTCCCTTTGGGTTTTTCTTGGAAAGGGTTTTTAAGGAGGCAGACTTCCTGGGTCAACTTGCCCCTTTCGTGCAATGGCTGGATGCGGGATGCTCGCGTGTTACAAGTTTTTTCTTGTTTTATGCCTGATTAGGTGCTGTAATATAGCTAGGTTTATTGTGTTTTTGGCATGTAATAAACACTAGTTTATCAAGCTTTTCGCTTGAGGTTAATATGGTACTTCAGCCACATTGCATTTGTACTTAACATTTTTTGGTTATATATTTACCGGGGTAAAACCCTTGACCCAAAAAAAAGAAGATACATTCGATTGATTTTGGATCGAATTTAGTTAAATAATCTTTAGTATTAAGTATGAAACATTTACTACCAAATACTCGAAAGTGTTCTAACGAAGGCATTTTGCCTCGTAGTAACTCGTATGGAGTTTTTTCTAAGAATGGTCTAATTAGGACTTGATTTAGTATATAGGTTGATGTGTCGATGGCATTGCACCAAAAATTTTGAGGAATAGATTTCTCATTAATCATGGTGCGACTCATTTCTCTTAGGGTTCTATTTTTCCTTCCAAGTACCCCATTTTATTGTGGAGTGCGAGGAGCCGAGAAATTGTGGGTAATACCATTAGCATCAGAAAAATCTTCGAATTGCACTTCATTATCAAATTCTATGATCCGTTCTAACTGACACAATAGGGCTTCCTAGTTGTCTTCGGATTTTCTTACTTAAGATTTCAAAGTAATCGAACGTTTTAGTTTTATTCTTTAAAAATTTAGTCCATGTATACCTAGAGTAATCATACACTATAACCAAAGTATAGAAGTTACCTCCGTAATTCTAGACACATAGTTGTAGAAACCATGTTTTTAGCTTTATGACTAGCATGGACTTGTTTTCCTATGTTACAAGCATCACAAAAATGATGTTCGTATTTTAGTTTAGGTAGGTTTCTTACTAGTTCTTTGGATGATAGCGATTGAAGAAGTCGCATATTGGCGTGACCCAATCTTCGATGCCATAAGGTCGAAGTATAATCCATAGAGGTAAGACAAAGCTTATCTTTTGGTTCATTTCCGATTTTAATGACATAGACTCCATGTTTTCTAGTGCCTCTTCCTATAGTAATACCATTTTTCAATATGCTAAAAAGTATGTTGCACTTTGTTGGGTTTTTGGTTCCTTGGATCAAGAATTATTCTAAGTGTTGTAACCACGGACAGTGTTGATGAAACCACGAACAGAGGAATGAAACCACTGCTGAAGACAAACTGCGGCTAGTAGTATTGTGTAACCACGGATAATGTAATGTAACCACTGCTAGTCTTGTATAGTTGGTTTAGTATTCTGTATTAGATAAATATGGAAAAGATATTTATCTTGTAGGTTACGTATTGTATTATGTAAAGGACTTCTTAGCCTATAAAAGGAGGTCCTAGGGTAGATTAGATATATGTATGTTTTATATCTAAGGTCGATACACTTCAAGGTTGTAAAACCCTAATACTGGTTAGAGTATTCGTATTAATAATAATATTGAGGTGTTGAATGTTTATTATTCTTCTTCTTAAGATTAAGTATTAAATTCCGCGTGATACTTAATAAGTCTTTGTTTAAGTCAGTTTCTATATTAGATCGTTTGCTCAACTGGGATCAACAAGTGGTATCAAAGCTTGTGATCTAGAAACTGTAACCAAGAAGAAGCTTTGTTACGTTCTGTTTAAGTAAGTTAAGATGTCTAACGAAACACTCATGGTTACTGCTTCCAAGGTGCCCATGCTCAAGCATGGAGAGTACCAAATCTGGAGAATGCGAATAAGGCAATACATTCGCATGATTGATTATGCTCTCTAGGATGTTGTGGAAAAAGGTGATACTCTTCCTAAGAAGGGTGAGGATGGCAAAGATATATCCATTGTTAGTGAGATTAACAAGGCTAAGAGAAAGATGGAGATAAAAGCTCATAGTATTCTCTCTATGGGAATACCTAATGAATATGCTTTGGACTTTGAACAATAAGAGTATGCTAAGGAGCTTATGGATGCTATAGAAACAAGGTTTGCTGGTAATGAAGCTACCAAGAAATCGAGGAAAAATATGCTCAAGCATCAGCTTGAAAACTTCACTGCACTGAGTGGAGAAAAACTTGATGGCACCTATAACAGACTTCAAAAGCTCATAAGCCAACTAAATTCAGTGGACTAAAAAGTTGCTCAAGAAGATATTAATCTAAAGTTCATCAGAAGTTTATCACCTGACTGGGCTATGCATACTGTTGTGTGGAGGAACAAGGATGACTTTGAAAAGATGACTCTGGACAATCTCTACAACAACTTGAAGGTATATGAGTCCGAGAACAACATTGCTGGTACATCTTCAACTAGCCAAAACATTGCTTTTGTTTCCACTAATCACAAGAGTTCACAAGATGTATCCACTGCTGCCTATGGAATAACCACGGCTATTGCAAACAATACCACTGTTAGTGATAATGTCAATGATGGTGCAATTTGTGCTTTTCTGGCTGATTTAACTACCAGTGTTACTGTTTTGAATCAAGATCTAGATCAAATTGATCCTGATGATCTTGAAGAGATAAATCTTCAATGGCAAATGGCAATGTTGACTCTTTAAGCAAGAAAGTTTTTGAGGAGGACTGGAAGACAGGTCAAGTATAATGGTCAAAGGAGAGGTAGATTTGATAAAAGCAAGATAGAGTGCTTTAACTGCAAAAAGAAGGGGCACTTTGCTAGGGAGTGTAGAGCACCTAAGAGAATTGAAGGCAACAAGAAGATTGCTGAGGAGCCTGCTCCTTCTTCAGCATTGGTGGCTCAAGATGGTATTGGTGATTATGACTGGAGTGATGAAATTGAAGAAGGACCCAATGCAGCTTTTCTTGCTAGTGAAGCTTCAAAGAGCATAACTTTGCTCTTATGGCCTATGCTTCATCTTCTGGTTCAGATTCTGAGGTATCTAATGATTCTAAAACTTCTGCTTGTTCTTTTAAATCATGTCAAGATAACTTAGAATCTCAAAAAGCTATCACTAAGAGTTTAAGGAAAGAAGTAGAAAGACTGTCTCTAGATAACTTAGGTTATAGAGTTGGACTAGAAAGTGTTGAAGAAAAGCTAAATTAATGTATTAAATGTGAGTTTGAGTATGTTGATAAAATTAATATACTTGGTGGTGAAATTGAGCTTAAGGATAGAGAGATTAAGATGCTTAAAGAGAAACTAGAAAAGGCAGAAAGTGTAAAGGTAGAAGCCCTAAAAGAAAAAGAAAAACATGTTGTTAGGGTTGCTAAAACACAGTATGCCTCTGATCTAGTAAATAAGCCAATAGGTCAAAAATTGTTCCAGGATGGCACTGGTCTTGGTTACAATAATATGCCTCCACCATCTCTTATGAAACATGCACCACCTACTAAAGAACTGTCATTTAGCAGTGAATTTAGTTTCAATAAACTCAGAGGTGAGATACGGTAATGCATCACCTAAGATAGGTTCTGATAAATCATCTGATGCTCCCATCATTGAAGATTGGGAATCAGATTCTGAGGAAGATAGATCTGAATCAACACAGCCTGAGAGGATAGAACCTGTTAAGAAAGTTGATTCTAAGCAAGACAACCTTGTGCCTAGATTTGGAGCTCAAATTGCTAAGAAAGTAGTAGAGTACAAGGAAGTACCTAGGGAACAGATGAAAAGATACATACCTAGGGGAAACCAGAGAAACTTCAATGGACTAATTTCAAACAGATTAGGAGATGAGTTTCAATGTGTTAAAAAGGCTTGTTTTGCATGTGGTAGTTTTGAGCACTTACAGAGAAACTGTTATAAAAACAGACCACAAGTTTGGAATCATTGGAGGAGGGTAAATCACCAAAACTTTTCAAAGAAAACAAACCCTCATCCTAACAGAAACATGATTCCTAGAGCAGTGTTAATGAGGAATGGAAATACAAAATCAATTGTCACTGCTGCACCTAAATGGGTTCCAACCACTGCTAAGCAAAATATCACCACTGATACAAAAGAAGTTTTAAAAATTCCAAAGGTGATAACTGACACAGTGGTTGGAAACCATTTTTATGCTGTAATGGCCTTAGCTAGTTGGCAATGGAAACCTAAGACCAAGGTTTTACATCATGTCAACTGTGCATCAATGGACCTAAACAAATTTGATTATGTTGATGCACAGGGCAGACCCAAGTCAGTATTGGCTTGGGTCCACAAAAGGAACTAACTGTTTAATCTCATGTGCAGGGCAATCTACAAGATGAGCTAAAAGATAAAGGAGTTTTTGATAGTGGTTGCTCTGGGCACATGACTTGGGATGTGAGCAACCTGGAAGATTTTGAAGCTTTTGATGGAGGATATGTGGCATTTGGCAATGATCCAAAGGGAGGAAAGATACTTGGCAGAGGCACAATCAGAATAGGGAATTTAGACTTTGAAAAAGTCTATCTGGTACCGGGACTTAAGTATAATTTATTCAGTGTTTCTCAAATGTGTGATAAGAAAAACTGGGTAGTTTTTGGTGAAACTGAGTGTGTGGTGTTGTCACCTGAATTTAAGATGCCTGATGAGAAGTATATACAGCTAAGGGTACCTAGGAAGGAAAACATATATTGTTTTGATCTTAAAGATGTAATTCCTAATAGGTCCTTAACTTGTTTGTTTGCTAAAGCATCAGTAGATGAGTCTAAGTTATGGCATAGAAGACTAGGTCACCTCAATTACAAAACAATCAACAAACTGGTAAAAGGCAACTTAGTGAGAGGGTTACCTTCTAAGGTTTTTGAGTGTAAGGAACTGTGTGGCTTGTCAAAAAGGAAAACAACATAGAGCTTCTTGTAAGACCAAAACTGTCAACACCATCACACAACCACTGTTTATGCTTCATATGGACTTATTTGGACCTACCTTTGTTAAAAGCTTGAACCATAAGCAGTATTGCCTAGTTATCACTGATGATTATAGTAGATTTTCTTGGGTATACTTTTTGGCAGCTAAGAGTGAGACTAGTGAGATCCTCAAGAGTTTCATTACTAAGATAGAAAATCTAGTAAATCATAAGGTCAAGATAATCAGATGTGATAATGGAACTGAGTTTAAGAATGATGTGATGAATCAGTTCTGTGTAGTTAAGGATATAGAAAGACAGTTTAGTGTTGCTAGAACACCACAACAATATGGTGTAGCTGAAAGGAAGAATAGGACACTAATTGAGGCTGCTAGGACAATGTTGTCAGAATCTAAGTTACCTACTACCTTTTGGGCTGAAGCTGTAGGCACTGCATGTTATGTGCAGAATAGAAGTAAGGTAGTGAAGCCTCATAACAAGACCCCCTATGAGCTGTTACATGATAGGAAGCCAATGATTGCATTCCTAAAACCTTCTGGGTGTCCTGTTACTATCTTGAATACCATAGACTACCTAGGCAAGTTTCAAGAAAAAGCTGATGATGGATACTTTTTAGGCTACTCTTCTAATAGTAAAGCCTTTAGAGTATACAATAGGAGGACTAGAATTGTTGACGAGAACCTACATGTTCAATTTAGTGAAAAGTCTCCTAGTGTTGAGACCAAAGGACCAGACTGGCTGTTTAA
Source organism: Chrysanthemum makinoi (assembly GCA_910596185.1). Classification (NCBI taxonomy): domain Eukaryota; kingdom Viridiplantae; phylum Streptophyta; class Magnoliopsida; order Asterales; family Asteraceae; genus Chrysanthemum; species Chrysanthemum makinoi. Next base: position 162,627,614 of record OU343217.1, on the reverse strand, counting down.
TATTGATATGCTAACCAAATCTATGAATTATGAGCCTATCATTGCAGGAACTTCCACTAATGTTGATGCAGGTACACAAAAGGATTCTGATGCAGAAACAATTTTTAAGGAAGCTGATTCTCCACAGGAGTTCTATTTGTTTGAAAAGTGGAAAGCTGGTTCTGTCTCCCCCATCATTGATAAGCAAGGTCCCACTGATGATGATGTCTTGAATACTGGAGGCAATGTTAATCATTGTCTAGATAAGGATGAGTTGTTGAAAGATAACTCAGTGTCGGTAGAAGAAATTGAAAAGAAGAAAAGGCACTCTGAAAGCACTGCTAAGCCAAATGAAAGCGCGGATAGAAATAATGAAAGCACTGCTAAGCCAACTTCTACCACTGCCAATACAAGTGAAACCACGGTTGTAAGTACTGATGATGGTACTTTCTTTGGACCAACTACAAAGCCATTATTTGGTGTAGAGGAGTATCCACATGATCCTAATATGCCTGCTTTGATAGAAATTGATACTCCTACTGATGATGAAGACATGGATGATTTCTTCAATGCTGATTTTACAAATTTGGAACATGTCATTCATGAAAGTCCTGTTACCTCTACATGGATACATAAGATTCATCCTAAGGAACAAATACTTGGAAATTTGAACACCCCTGTTCAAACAAGAAGCAAGGTTCAGAACACAAAAACCTTCCCTAAGCAAGGTTTCTTTGCAAGATCACTTCACAAAAGAAATAGTCATAAAGATCTGCAAAATTGTTTATTTGCTTGTTTTCTATCTCAAAAGGAGCCCAAGAGAGTGGAAGAAGCTTTATCTGAAGAAGGTTGGGTAGAATCAATGCAAGTGGAGCTTCTTCAGTTCAAACTTCAAGAAGTTTGGACATTGGTTGATCTTCCTAATGGTAAAAGGGCAATTGGGACAAAATGGGTGTTCAGAAACAAGAGGGATGAAAGAGGTATTGTTGTGAGGAACAAGTCAAGGTTGGTTGCTCAGGAATACACACAAACTGAAGGCTTGGATTATGATGAAGTCTTTGCTCCAGTTGCAAGAATTGAGGCAATAAGGTTATTTCTAGCATATGCCTCATTTAAGAATTTTGTAGTGTATCAGATGGATGTTAAAAGTGCTTTTCTGTATGGCACTATTGATGAGGAGGTTTATGTTTGCCAACCTCCTGGTTTTGAAGATCCTGATCATCCTAACAAGGTTTACAGGGTGAGGAAGGCTATGTATGGATTGCATCAAGCTCCTAAGGCATGGTATGAGTGCCTGTCTACTTATTTAATGGACAATGACTTCAAAAGAGGGTTGATTGATAAGACTTTGTTCATTAGGAAGCACAAGGATGATATTTTACTAGTTCAGGTTTATGTAGATGACATCATCTTTGGTTCAACCAATAAGGAGCTATGCAAAGATTTTGAGAAGCTTATGCATGATAAGTTTCAGATGAGTTCTATGGGATAACTCACTTTCTTTTTGGGGCTGCAGGTTCAACAAAGGACTGATGGTATTTTCATTAGTCAAGACAAATATGTAGCAAATGTTTTGAAGAATTTTGGGTTTCAGGATGTGAAGAGTGCTAGTACACCTATGGAGACTCAAAAACCACTGCTACTAGATGATGGAAGTCCCAAAGTTGATCAGAAGTTGTACAGATCCATGATTGGATCTTTGATGTATCTCACTGCATCTAGGCCAGATATAATGTTCTCAGTATGTGTGTGTGCAAGATTTCAAGTCATACCTAACTCAACACACATGAATGCTGTTAAAAGAATATTTAGATACCTTAAAGGTCATCCTAAACTGGGCCTTTGGTATTCTAAGGATTCTCCTTTTGATTTGGTGGCCTATACAGACAGTGATTATGCTGGTGCAAGTTTGGATAGGAAATCTACAACGGAGGATGCAGTTTTGGGAAGTAGACTAATTTCATGGCAATGTAAAAAGCAAACTATTGTGGCAAATTCTATAACTAAAGCTGAATATGTGGCTGCTGCTAGTTGTTGTGGTCAAGTTCTTTGGATTCAGAATCAATTGCTGGATTTTGGGTACAATTTTATGCATACTAAGATTTACATTGATAATAACAGTACAATTTGCATCATTAAAAATCCTGTTTTACATTCTAGAACTAAACATATTGAGATAAGGCATCATTTTATTAGAGATTGTAATGAGAAAAGGTTGATTCAAATGGTAAAAATCCATACTGATTTCAATGTTGCTGATCTTCTCACTAAAGCTTTTGATGTGGGGAGGTTTCAGTACCTTGTTGTTAGTATTGGAATGATTAATCTCTAAATTCTCAACTTGTTTTGTAAAAGTTTGTTTAAGTATTGGACTGTTATTGTGTGATCTTAGTATTGCTATTCTTGTTTCTAACCACTGATAGTTATGTTCAACCCACTGCTTGTTGCTTTTTGTTCCCACTAACCATTTTGCAGACAAAAGAAAGCTAACTACTGATACAAAAGAAGTAATCAAGTTCAATTGTTCATTCATTCAAGAAACAGTTTACAGCTTACAGCTTACAATTAACTTCAAGTGCAAATAAAAGATCAGTTCTATACAAGATTTCCTACACCTACACTAGCCCATATCATCTATTCCAAAACCTGGTGCTAAGTATGACCAGTACGACGAAGAAGCTGAAAAAGATGGATTGATGAAAACGAAGATGATGAAGATGAATACAGCAGATGGGTTTGTGATATGAGAATTCTTCTACATACCCATCTACTCGTTCCACCATAAAGCATCACTCCATCTTCCTTTTACCCTTTCCCTTACCGATATGTGATGAAGCACCAAAACTTGGTGCAGGAAGACCAAGAACCACCTCTCTGTTCTTTGGGAGTGGTGGATTTTTGGCACGTGGCCTTGGTTGAGGTTGAGATGGTGAAGGTTGTGATTTCTTTGCTTCCTCATTCACCAACCTATTGAAGGTTGGCTCTAGGCGCTCAGTGGAATCATATGATCCTCTTGATGACTCACTAGGATCAACCACACTATCATCTTCAGATGATGGAAGAAAAGGGGATTTTCTAGGTCTTGGTTCTTGTGGAGGAAGGTACAGACGCCATGGGTTAGAATCATCACTTGATGATGATGATGATGAGGAGGAAGAGGATGTTAGATCAATGACTTCTGGTTGATTCCACATGCTGATTATTGTTGATTGTGGATTTTTGAGAAGTTAGGGTTTTGAATTGATTGTTATGTGTGTTATTTGGGGCGAGAGACTCTTTTATAAGCATAAGTAAAGGTATTAGTGAGTAAATGAGAGGAAGGTTTTAGTGGTTGAGAAGTTAATAAGGTCGTTTGACTTTGACTACGAATTACTACTGGAAGTTGACCAACTTAGCTTTAGCATTGGCTAACCACTGCTAGTGTTATGAAACCACTCCCATGTTTTGTTAACCACTGCTAACATTAAATCTCTTCTCTGTGTTTGGTTTATGTTCGTGATGTGCAGGTATGAAGGTTAGTGTACATTAGAGCTTTTGATTTGGAGCTTATTCTTTGGATCTTTGGAGCTTCAGTGTTTACAAAAAAAAAAAAAAAATTGTGTAATCCTTCATATTTTGTTTGTGTGATATCACTAATTTTGGCACAGATTTGCTTGCTATATCTGATGCTCAACTAGTTGGAGTGAAATTCTGTATCCATGGATAACTGGTTTCAAACCACGGCTAGTGGTCTTCAAACCACTGATAGCATGCTACTTATTTTTGGATACTTCAGGGGCTGTTTGGTAACTTTGGCGAAAGTATATTTATCTCCCCAAATCACGGACAGATCATTCAATTGATCTTCAAACCACTTCATCTTGGCGCTCTCCATAAACCCTAATCACTTTACTTTGCTTAATTCACAAATCCCACAACACTTACATCATCAATCACAATGGCGACCCAGTACTCCCAAACCCATAACCTTGTTGCTAACCTGGTCAAGAACAATAGATCTGAAGGTTTTCATCAAATGATTGATTTCCTTATTTAAAGTCCTATTCACTTTGCCTTAACTGTCACACCAACCATTCTTGAAGCCTACATACATCAGTTCTGGGGAAATGCTAAGCTTGAGGAGGTCGATGGAGTAGAGGTGTTTACTTCTGTTGTGGATGAGAATGAAATTTTGGTTGATGAGGAGATCATTAGAAGGGTTTTGAAGTTTGATGATGCTGATGGTGTTGATAATCTTTCAGATGTTGAGATTTTTGCTGGTTTAGAAAGATTAGGCTATACACACAAGGGTGAAAAGGTAAAATTTTTTAAGAGTCTGTTTTCACCTCAATGGAAGTTTTTAATACACACCTTGTTGATGTGTCTGAGTAACAAGACCACTGGCTTTGATGACTTTCCTTCTAAGATTGCTACAACTATTATTTGTTTTTCTGAGGGAAGGAAGTTTAATTGGTCTAGGATGATTTATGATGGTCTTGTGCTGAACATTAGGAAGAAAGGAAAATATTATTTATATCCTAGGTTTGTGCAATTGATTGTTAAGAGTCAAATTGAAGAACCTATTGAGCATTCTAGGGAATATGAAGTTCATTATATGCTTCCTAAGGTGTTTGCACATATGAGGAATCAAAAGCCAAATGTTCAAATCATAGATGTTCCTTTGTTCCCACATATTATCTCTTTGCCTGCTGTTCCTCGAAGTTTGTGAAGGTCTTGAAGCCCAACCCTTAGTAACTGAATCCACTGATAGTGACTCTCAAACCACTGTTAGTATACCCCAAACCACTGTTAGTACACTTGCAACAACTGTTAACCCAATTGTGTGGACTAGGAGGAGGAAGGGCACTAAGCTACCTCAGGCTAGTGCTAATGGTGTTGCTCATGAGGCTGTCACAGGTGGTGGAGGTGACATGATTGGAAGGGCTTCCACTACTGATTCCTGCTTAGATGCTGGTCAGGCTAGTGGAAACATCATTAAGACCCAACCTTTGGCAACTCCTAATGTGGAGAGTTCTTTGGAACTTAACACAGGTGGAGGAATCCCTAGCCCACTGGCTAATACAAGGTGCATAGATGTTCAGGCTAGGTCTGATGCTATGTTTTCTATATCCAAGGATTCACCTCTCGGAGCAGTTAACACAGCTCGAAGTGATGAGGATAGGTTGGAACATGAACATGAATTGACGGATCCTCCTATGGTACATGATGACTTTTCCAATGAACCACCTCTCAGACCAGTTAACACAGGTCGAAGTGGGGAGGATATTCTTAAACTTTTTAATGAATTGACGGCTAAATGTGCTAAAATGGATGATACAATCTCAAGTCTTCAAGAGTTGGCTGTGTTTTAGGGTAAGGAAATTAGGAGGCTGAAGCATAGGATGCTTGTTTTGGAGAAAGTAAGATGACCTGGGGTTGCTTTTTTGAGGAAAATGAGGAAGATGAAAAAGAAGGTGGACTCCTCTCCAGATCTGAATGTGGAGAATGTACCCAAACAGGGGAGGAGTGAACACATGAATTCAGGGGAGGTTAATGATGAGCATATACAGACTGATGTGGATAGTGGAGATCAAGCAGCACAATTTGTAGTCTTTGATAAAGACGGGAATGAAGCTGTTCTTGAAAGTTTGAAGACTGTGGTAGAAGATGAAGTGATGCAGGACATAACCACTGATAGTGTGTCTGCAACCACGGCTAGTTCTTTTGAAACCACTACTGCAGTTTCAGACATGGCAATTGTACCCACTGCAGTTAGATTATCATATAGAGAACATCCACCTAAAATTTCGTTACGATCCAACGGTTAACGAAAAAGTTATGATCGTTTCAAAACAGTGCTGTAGTAACCTTACGAAAATTTTTTTAGTTTCAGCAGCAGACTTCGATAGCTTATAACTTTTGATTGAGAGCTCAGATCAACGATCCCTTCAGTGAGATTAAAGATAGATATACCAAGAAGCTCCAGTTCGAATTTTAGCCCGATCCAACGGTTCATTTAAAAGTTATACCCTCTTGAAAACTGTGCTGCAGAAAATTTGCGAATTTTGCAAAAAATCGATTTTCTTCATTCTTTTTCGCCAAGAAACCTTGTGAATCCCTAGGTAACGAGCTCCCCAATCTCTAATACCAATTGAGGAGTTTGTTAGGACTCCTTTAGATCGTTTTGAGCCTTAGGGTTTAACAATAACAATGACAATACGCAGCGGATAAATCAAAACATAAATGTTATTGACACAAGGTTTTCATTCACTAACACTAACTAATCTTAGACGTTTATAGGAACACGTCTACTAACTAAACTAATAACCTAGGCATTTACAAGACTATACGCCTAGGACACACACACCTTTACTAGACGTCTACATTATGGAAGACATGTATATAAAACCTACACCTATGTCCTCTTTATATACTAGAGGATTAGGGTTTACAAATCTCTACTAAGGACTAATAAATAAAACTTCTTTTGCAAGCAAGTCCTTCCATCTTTTTGTAGGTTTCCTTCTTGTCATATTAAGTCCCTCTTATTTCATTCTTTTTGTCTTATTAAATCAAACATATAATTCCCAACAATTATTAAGGAGTTTGTTATGACTCCTTTAGATCATTTTGAGCCTTAGGGTTTAACAATAACAATGACAATACGCAGCGGATAAATCAAAACATAATTGTTATTGACACAAGGTTTTCATTCACTAACACTAACTAATCTTAGACATTTATAGGAACACGTCTACTAACTAAACTAATAACCTAGGCGTTTACAAGACTATACGCCTAGGACACACACACACCTTTACTAGACGTCTACATTATGGAAGACATGTATATAAAACCTACACCTATGTCCTCTTTATATACTAGAGGATTAGGGTTTACAAATCTCTACTAAGGACTAATAAATAAAACTTCTTTTGCAAGCAAGTCCTTCCATCTTTTTGTAGGTTTCCTTCTTGTCATATTAAGTCCCTCTTGTTTCATTCTTTTTGTCTTATTAACTCAAACGTATAATTCCCAACAATCTTCCCCTAGTTGATAATGACAAAACCATTCTTGAACGAACTTCCCTAGACGAAGTAGAGAAATTGAGATCAGGGATCTCACCATGAATGAAACAAGTATGTCTTCCTTTGTCTTCCCTTTAATCCATGCCATGCCACTCAAACATCTCTTCCCCTTTTTGTTATTATCCAAATAGGGAACGTATGCAAATAATGATCTTGACCACCACGAACCAATATCATACTTCCAATCTAAGACTTCCAATGCTTAAAATCGCCCACCATTACGCATCATAAGAAAAATGGATCCAAAACAGTAGAAAACTCCAACTAGCAGTAGTAATAATGATCAACAGTAGTAAAAATCAAACACTTCCCCTTGAGTGATGCATGTAGATGGTTAAACATTTAACAATAAGCTTCCCTTGAAACCCATATGTTAACCATCTTCTTGATTCTTCAAATCTGTAGGCTCCATGTAATGATCACTAATGAAGAAAACTAAGTATAACCAACTTGATGAAGAAGTAAAATAACCCAAACTTGTATCTTATATCTTGTACTATAGATGACATTGAACGTATACCTATGTATAGGGAGACCTCAATCTCTTGACGATAATCACTGAGCACAATAACGTCACTCCTCTAAGTGTTATGTCAATTCTTTGTCATAATCGAACAAGTTACCTCCTGCTAAAAGGTATGATAATACACGTATCCAAGTAATTCCACTTCACCTTCAAATAAGTGATAAATAATCCTCTTCGTAATCAATTCTTCAATAAATCTCCAAACCGAGCCTTTTAAAAATGTTTAAGAACAATTAACCAAACTCCTTGTGTGTGTGAACTAAATCTTGTGTGTGTCATTCGATATCCTTCAAACCATCTGAACTTCCCCTTCAAATTCAGAACCATACTAGAACCAAAAACAAGTCGTTCTATCCGATATCGATCAAAACTAGCAGCACTTTAAAACAACGAGCAGTACTTTAAAACCTCGAACAATACTTTGTAAAATCAGCAGTACTTTGACCAAAAGAGCAGTACTTTGAACATAAACAGCAGTACTTTGATCAAAGAGCAGTAATTTGAATAAATCCTAACAGTACTTTGAAACACACAGCAGTACTTTGAAAACTCTCTTTGCAACCAACTTTGACAGCAAATATCTTTCACATAAAAGCTTAAATCAAGAATCCCACTGCTATCATAACTACTTCCATAATTATTACTACCATCTCTGTATCACCACCCAAATCAAAAGAGGTTGAGAAAGAAGCTGCAAGTACACTGATCAATCTAAGTAAAACCTCATCTAATCCTACACCCATCATTGCACCTGTTTCATCTCTTAAATCTACTGCAAACAAATCCAAAGGTAAAAGTTTAGTTATTGGTGGGCCTTTGAAGAAGAAGGTGGATCAACCAGACATTGGTAAAGGTAAAGGAATTGCAGAACCAGAGTTGAAGTTTAAAACTACAGAAGAACAGATTGCTTATGATAATGAGTTTTCAAGAAGTATACAAGCTGCAGAGGAAGAAGCTGCAATGAAACAAAAGCAAGAAGAGGAGGAGGCTAGTCAGAAATGGTTAGCTAAATGGTATGAATCACAAAATTATCTTCAAGCTTCTAATCAAATACATGATGAGTATACTCCACAAGAATGGGCACTGTTAGATGATGAGGAAAGAGCTAGACTTTTGGGTGAATGGGCAAGGAGGATTAGTAAAGAAAGGAAGCAAGTTATAAGAAAGAAACCTCCTACAATTGCACAGATGAGGAATGTACTGATGAAGATTATTAAGAATTCAGGCATACATATTCCTGATAATCTTAATAAATGTTCATTTGAAAGAATTCATAAGCTTTATTTGATGTGTATGAGGATTAATAATGATAGTTTCTGTCCAATGAATTCTGAAAAAGAAAAAGAGTGGATTAAAAGTAGTCAAAAGAGGAAATCTGAGACTCAGGATGCATCTGGTTCTAAAAGACTGAAAGTGAATGAAGATGGTAATCAAATTATCTTTTATGAGTATGAGCTTAAAGGGAATGAAGGATGTTGGAAAATCCAAAGACTCAATAATGAAGTTTCTGAGTATAATAAATTTTCACAAATGCTTCAGTATTTTGATAGAGATGATTTGCTAAATCTTTGGGAACTTCATAGGAATAAATATGGTGATGTGCAACCAGATGATCATCATGAGAGGATGGTTTATCATCACTTGAAGATTCTGTTTGAGCCTACTCATGATGAACCTGAATGGAAAGGACTCTGCAATGGACAAGTTACAAGCTGGTTTCTATATCAAACTTGTGGAGTTCATGTTTTAACTGTTTCTGGAGAAGTTATTCATATGCTTGTAGAAGGTGATTATCCTCAACTGAATATGTTAGATATAGGATTTCACAATCACACTAAACCATAATCAAGTGGGGCGTTAACAATGTTTAGAGAGAGAAAGTTCTAGTGAGAGAAAGGAAGAGAGTTGGGAACTATGTGAAACAAAGAAAAATGGTTTTGAAGTTCCAACCCTCTACCTTGGGAGGTAGAGGGTATTTATAGTTTCTTACAAACAAATGCCACCTACGGGCTGTGGATCAGGCATACAGTGGGTAAAGACCCGTCCGTCCTCCACAGTGTTACTAAACTAAATACTACTCAACATAAAATAACTACGACTACGAGCTTTCTAACGATTACATATACTTGAGGTGACCAACTCTTTAATACATGGAATTTCTAATTCCTAACAGTCTCCCCCTAAGGGAGGTCACCTCAAACACACATTAAAATTACGTTGAATACAAACAGATTTTACATTGAGATTGTTCTTGGATTCTTGTCCATGTTCTTTGTTCTGTAGCTCGTAGTCTTTGATTCTTCATAATTGCATGTTTGGATAATCTGAGTGGAGGTCTTTAACTGATCCACGTGATACCGAGTTTTGAGCCGCTTTGAGATCATCACCACATTAAATCTCGACTCAACCTTTGTGGTGTTGGTAATTAATGATGTTGTGACTTTTAGACCGACATGCTCACATTCTGGATCATGATTTATTCTTATCAGAGTAGCGGAAGCTTTCGTTGATTCATGATATTGGCAGCAGCGTAGCGGAAGCATGGAGTGAAAATATCAGAGTCATTGATGCACCAATCATGATTTCTTTAGATATGAATGTGTTGTGTGAGCATGCGGCTATGGATTGACCGCTCCATTCGATCAGCAAACGCCGAGGTGTACCTGCATAAGACAGTTAGCAATAAAGCGCACGAAAGTGTCTTTGATCACTTTCGATGAATTGAGGTACACGCCCACGGTTCCCCATTGATCGATACAAGTACGCTGTGATCGGTATAATTCGAAGAATTTCCTTGACAGGGTTTCGCAGCTGCTCTAGCCGTTCTCAAACCGGAGCGTCTCAAAGAAGACAACATGGAGTGAGTGAACCAACGAATAGAGATTCACTGATTGATGAAAAGAGATTTGAAAAACAATCGTGTATCACTCATTAGAAATTGTTTTTGCAATACAACGAAGTTTTAGTGAAAAATCATTTATCAATCATAAACACCTTTTGATTTGAAATAATTGTACACAGTTGATGTGCTTAGAGAAAAGAGTTTTTAAACACAACAACCGGTTTTTCAAAGGAATCCGTCAATCCATTTTCTTGGACCTGGATTGATTCATTTTGAATCGCTCCACTGATGAGATCCATATGACATAATCAAGTCTTGGCAATACCACAAGGATAGTGCGTAGGACTCATAAGATATAATCTCACATTCCACATTGTGTGAAATAGTGAGTCTTCAAGAAATAAGTGTCCTAAAGAGATTAATTGATGATCTCGTGGCTCTAGACTCAATTAGTGCATATTTGGTTCCTATATCGGAGACTAGGGAGAGGGTCTCCTTCTTCAATATCAACAATCTCTAAGAGAAAATCGATAGATTATGTAGGTTCCCCGTGAGAATGAAACAAGCCCTTTTAAGAGGAACTTGAGTGGATTGGGAAGTTAGTGCAGTGCGTCACTAGGTCCATGACGTCTTGTCTTCAATACCAGTGTTACCTTAGTAACCACCAGTAGCATATGAATTGAACCCGGTTTCTGCCCTAAGGTTGAATTATTGGAGGGCTATTTCTTTTCACCCTTTTCACAACTAGAACCTTGTTGGGTTTGTTCCAATACTAGCTCAATCTCAGTCCGCACTCTTCCCATATCTCACTTTTCTCCTTTTTTCATCATACCTAAGGACTCTACACTATCTAGTGGATTGTCCCTGGGTAGATCCCTCCGGTTCTCGCGGATCATGGGAACTAATACCTAACCTTATCATCCTTATATCACCATACATAAAGTAAAGTTGGTCGGTCTTTTTGGTATCATTCATCTGCCATTGGAACCAATTGAAAACCATTTGAAAATCAATCAAGATACTTGTGATATAGAATCAAAGCATTTTGTATCTTAATTGTTTTGATATTTTAGAAATGCTCCCCCTCAACATATACATAAAAATTTAGAATTTGTTTAGCACATGGAGGCAAGAGATCTTTGAAATCGTTAGATTGAGAATGAAAGGTCCAATCTTTTGATTAACATTTTCTAAAATTATCATCATCACTTCCTAATCAATTTGAGTAGATAAAACATTTTAAGGAAGGATGAGGTTTTCACAAGTTTGCTCCCCCTCAATATGTGCATAGATGTTTGAGAATATTTTGCACATATTAGGAAAAGACTGCACATTGAGATAAATTGATCACGTTTCAAATATTTGTGGTTTAAGATAGATGCTCCCCTCAACGTGTGCATGGAAAATTTGAAATCGCTTTGTCACTTGGGGAGGCAATCATACTAATCACTTATGAAACCATGTATCGAATTATCAGTTTAAATCCAATTTAAATCACAAATTCTCCCCGATCACAATTATCAACTCATTTGAGAATCGTGATCTCAGTAGATTTAGATTGTTTTTGAAAGCTTTTTAAGGAGAATTGTGACTTGATTTTGAAAACGTTTTAACTGATAAGGATCAAATTTTGAGACTTTAGACTCCAAAGATTTAAACATGCTTGAATATCTTTTGAAAACAAACCATTGTTTGAAAAAAATACACTTTTTAATTAAAAATCATTCTCCCCCTCAATCAATGATATAAGTTGTTGATTGAGAGATAGATAAGTTTAGCAACCGTTTAGTACAAATGATTTTCAGAAAATGAGCCCGAGTAATTTTTCAAAGCAATTCGTTTTCATTGGATAGTGAGAATTTTTATTTTATTTATTTATTATTTTTTTTATTTTTTTTTTAATTTATAGAATCAGAGCATGAGATTCGAAAAACAAGATAAAGTATGGCTCTGTTCTTTCTTTTCAACACGGGTTACTGCCTGAAATGACAATAAACCACCATTTTTCTTCGCCTCATTTTTTTTTTTTTTTTTTTTTTTTTTTAATGAAAAACTATGTACATTCGATGAACATCTAAAGACCCGTGACATTCTTTGAATATCAACACAAAGTCCGTAGATGATATCGAATCGAGAAAAACATGACAAAATGACAATATTTTTGAGGATTTTTTGAATTTTTCACATTTTTATGGATTTTGAAAGTTTTATAATTTTCTATTTGATTTTAGAAGGTTTTGTAATTTTGTATTTTTCTTTTTGAAAAAATATATACAAAGTGATAGATGTAGAAAGACCTTTACTCCTCGTCTTCCTCCTGAAGACGTTTGAGTGTTTCTCGTTGAAGGCTTTTCAGGCCAAGTCGTGGAAGAATAAACTCAAAACGTTCTCTTGGAAGAGCTTTGGTGAAGATGTCGCTAACCGGTATTCAGTCCTCACAAAATAGAGTTCCACCACACCTTTTTCCACTTGTTCCCTGATGAAATGATGTCGAATGTCGATATGCTTTGCCCTTGAGTGTTGAACGTTGTTGCATGAGAGAGCAATAGCACTTTTATTATCACAAGAGAGGATTTTGTTGAATTCAAAGCTATAGTCAGATAATTGGGATCTCATCCATAGGATTTGAGCGCAACAAGATGACATGGCTATGTATTCAACCTCTGTAGAGGAAATAGAAGTACTCATTTGCTTCTTTGAAGACCAGCTCACAAGCTTATCACCCAAAACTGAGCACCTCGACGTGCCGACGAGTGTCTTGACACCCTGCATGATCTGCATCTGCATATCTTTGTTAGTGACATACCGGTGTCCTTCGGGTACCAAAGTCCCATGTTTTTTTTCTTTTGGGTAAAAGGGTTAATTCACCCCGGTAAAATGCATTACTCCAAAAAACATTGAGGTACATAGGATGAGGGTGATATCCCTCACCTCTGTCCCTAAGGACACTTACAGACACGAATATAGGAATGACACACCATTCCTATAACATACCATAAAATGAACCTACCAATACTGATAAAAGTACATAAAAAATTACAATACTACTCAAGAAAATCACTTGAGCCTTCAATATCACTATGGCGGTCCATCTTAACTTTCATGAAGACCCACGTAGAAACATCCAAGCAGCCTTCAACAAATCAGTTTGTAGTAGCAACGAACACCACAAACAAACCGACACAAGCCCCATCCACCAAGTCAAAGCATGCACATAATAAAACATTAAACCAGACTTGAGTATCAATGGACCTTGACTTCCATTCACCAAACCATGAAGTAGACCAACCATCACAAACACGCAACTGATCTACTCAACATCAAGTAGGGTATACGAGTCCCAAACACCCACATCATCATGCCATAACAATTCCCAACAGCATCAAGCAATCATACCAATGAAACCATAAAAATATGACATGATAACACACAACAACGATCAACAGAGATGCAGACCACCCTATCGATCCAGAACCAAGGGTTTTTGAATAAGTTGCCCTAAAACTTAACTTCCATCTCTCACTAACCCACCTTCTTGGCAGCACCAACATGATAAAACAATGAAAACCAAACAATCCGTAGCAACAGATTGACCTCCAAGAAACTACCAGATCCAGAATCACCATCAATAAAGAATATACAAAACCCTAAAAGAGTTTCGCTAATATTAAGCACATCAAACCCATAATAACGCAACATGTTAAATAAATTCGATCAATGAAAACCGAATTGATTCAAAGCAAGAACATGTTACGCTAACCATCAAGAAGATCGTAGAAAAATAAAACCATGTAATCCATACGATCAAACTGTAACCAATGAAACCCTAATCACAAACCAACGATTTAATGCACAAATTTAGGGTTTCAAACCAATCGATCCTTATATATGTATAGTCGATCAAACCCGACTTAGATATTCAGGAGACACAAGGAACGATGAAGAAAAAAGGCGGCAAATAACCCTAACAAACCACCATGATCGACTTTAACCTAAGAAACAAAAAACGATTGACTAAACCAATGATAACCAATAAGATTAATCACTTGAATACTCAGATCGCTCCCTGAATCAAAGAATTAGAAGCGATTAGATGTTAAACGATTAAGGGTTTCGACCAAATCCTCTTTAATATACCACAACCCTAACACCGATTGCATACTAACTAATCGAATCCGAGGATCAATTAGAAGCAGAGAGGCGATCTTAGAGGTGGTTTAAGGCCGGAAAAAAGTGAAGAGGAGGTGGCAGGGAATCGCCCCTAGAGAGAGAGCGTTTTAGGGTAGAACAACAATCCCAAAGTCCCATGTTGATGGTTCCTTGGAGGTACCGAAAGACCCATTTAACCGCTTCAAGGTGCTTTTTGGTAAGCTTAGCCTGGTATCTAGCACACATGCATACAACGAACAGAATATCAGGTCTACTGGCAGTGAGGTACATTAGGGATCTGATCATGCTTCGATATTTTGTTTGGTCTACCATGATCCCTGAGTGGTCCTCATCCAGTTTGGTACGCTCAATCATGGGAGTGTCAACAGGGTCACTAGAATCAAATCCAAATTTCTTTAGAATCTCATTTGCATATTTAGATTGATTTATAAAAATGCCTTCGGGACTTTGTGATATTTGTAATCCCAAGAAAAATGACATTTGTCCCATCATTGACATTTGAAATTTGGAACCCATTTCTTTTGAAAAACGATCACATTCATTGGGGTCAGTCAAGGCAAAGATAATATCATCAACATAAATTTGAACGTGAATTAAATGTTTGCCCGACTTCCGGTGAACAATGTTGGATCAATCTGCTCCTTTCTTGAAGCCGGTAGACATTAGAAACTTTGATAGCGTATCATACCATGCCCTTGGAGCTTGCTTTAAACCATAAAGAGCCTTCTTCAAACGATAAACGTGAGTAGGATGCTCTGGATTCACAAAGCCTTCAGGTTGGTGACATACACGACTTCTTTAAGATCTCCGTTCAGAAACGCCGTCTTTACATCCATCTAATAGACTACCATGTTCTTACTTGCGGCATTAGCCAAGAATATTCTGATTGCCTCGATTCGAGCAACAGGAGCAAAAGATTCTTCAAAGTCAATACCCTCCTCTTGACGGTATCCTTTAGCAACCAATCGAGCCTTGTTCTTTAACACATCACCATGCTCATCAAGTTTCACTTTGAAGATCCATTTTAGAGCAATGATCATAGAACAATCTGGAGTAGGTACTAATTCCCATACATCAAGTCGATCAAACTCATGAATTTATTCTTGCATGGCATTGAACCAGCGGTCTTCATTCATGGCGGATTTAACATCTTTTGGTTCGATCTTAGAGAGTACGGAGTTGAAGAAGCACCATAAGGCATCTGTTGCAAGTTGTTTTCGTGTGGATACTGGACGAGAGGGATTTCCAATGATGTTGTCTAATGGATGATCGTGAGTCCATTTTCTCGAGGTATTCATGTGGTAGTTGTTGAGGAACCGTAGCAGAGTTGATGTCTCCGAAGTAGATGGTTCGATGATGATTCAGAGCAAATATGTTTTCAAATGGAGCATCTTCAAGAGTAGCAAAGGGATTGACTTCATCCTGTGAATCAGAAGCATTTCCATGATGTACACTTGATGATTGAAGATTTGTTGATGAAACAGATTGGTCAGCAGCAGGCGCTTCTTGGCTTAATGACATAGAAGTTGAAGGGTTAATATCATTGACAGGGATAGAAGCAGCTCAAATTGTTCATCAAACATTGGATCAAACAGTTTCTTTAAATCATCTTCTGAGGGAGGTACATATGGAGATGCTGATGAGGAGTTTGGTACAAGAGATGAACCAATGGGACTGCTTTGAAGTGCGGGTCCCGAACTAGATTGTCCAGAGTCATTTGACCGGTCACTCATCAAACGTGGCGTGAATTGTTTCCATGATATTTCGGGTTCTCTTGTTGTAGATTCGGTAACCTTTACTATTAGGTGCATAGCCTACAAAACTCCAATGTCCGCTTTAGCTCTCAGTTTTCCTAAATCTTGACCATCATTAGTTGGATAACATAAAGCACCAAATACTCGAAGGAATGAAAGATCGGGTTTTCATTGTGGACAAGTTCATATGGAGTTTTTCCATGAGCAAGTGTGAATCGTGGATCGATTTTGGGTATAGCATGCAGTGGCGATAGCTTCACCCCAGAGAAACATTGGAACTTTTGAGTAAATCAACATAGTCCTTGCGGCTTCCACAAGAGTTCGATTTCGTCTTTCAACTACACCGTTCGGTTGAGGAGTTCGAGGAACACTTCTTTGATGACTGATTCCAATACTTTCATAAAACTCACCAAGTTGTTTGTTAACAAACTCAGTTCCATTGTCTGTTCAAATGATTCTCGACCGTTTGTTAAGATGAACTCACTGTTTGATGAGTTTGATGATGATATCTAGAGTTTAATCCTTTGTCTTTAAGAATTTTACCCTGGTGAATCTAGAGAAATCATCAACCACAACTAACACATATTTCTTCCCAAAGATATTCTCAGACTCTCATGGGTCCACATAGGTCCATGTGAATTGTATGGAGAACTTCTGTGACCGAGTTTGTAGGTTTGGGTTTATGGGCATACTTCTTGCTTTTTCCCAACCGCATGTGAACAAAGATGATCCTTTTCATATTTAAGTCTAGGTAGACCTACAACTAAGTCCTTTCAGGAGAGATCATTGATGGTGCCGAAGTTCAAGTGATTGAGACGACGATGCCATAACCATGACTTTGTTTTAGAAGCCTTTGACAACAAGCAAATTGGAGAAGACTTCATCATATCTTCGATAGAGATGGTGTATAGATTTGAGCCACGTGAACCTCTTAAAAGTTCCTTACCATCAAGTTCTCTAACGAAACAAGTATGTTTTCTCAAGGCTACTTCTAGATCAGAATCGCAAAATTGACCAACAGAGAACATGTTATGACCAAGACCTTCCACATAATATACCCCGGAGATAACACTTTTTCCAACAACATAATCTCCATAACCCTTAATTGCACCGAAATGATCATTCCCGAATCTAACGGTCCCGATGAATTTGCTCACGAAGTTCATGAGCCGCGACCGGTCTCCAGTCATATGCTTGGAACGGCCTGAGTCCAGGTACCACGAATGATTTGAACAATCTGCAGTTGAACACAGACAAGAATGGATAATTGGATAATTGGGATCCCCATGCAAGAATGGGTTCCACTTGGTTAGTCACAAGTAATAGGAACACCCACATCGAAATAGAAGCATCCATATCGAAGTAGAAGCAATGGAATCATTGGGAATAGATGTAGTCTTTGGTGTCTCGTATTTGACCTATTCAAAGTATGTTCACTTCTTAAGGGAATAGTTCTACCAAGAGGCATCCATTTTCTAGTGGGCATAGTCTTAGCAGTTTGAGGGCAAAACCGATTATTCTTATGGCCAAAAGGTATCCAATAATAACCTATCTTTATAAATGTTCTTCCTGTGGGTTTCCACTGTTTTCTAACAATCTTACGTTTTTCCTTTTTGCCTTCTTTGCACGATTATTAGCATTAACAACTTTAACTGGGCATTTGACAGCATTAGACAAAGCATTCACACCACATTCATGATTAGCAACATAATTCAAGCAGACGTCATTACAAGGTTTGCAAATAGTATTAGAATTCGAATTAATTACAAGATGCGCCTATGGCTAATACTAGAATCAACACGATTCATTTTATTCAACTCAAGCTTAAAGTTCCTAGATTGGTCTTCTACTTTCTTCCAATGCACATTCTTAGCTTGCAAGGTCCTATCATTCCTTGTATTGTCTTGAGACTTTGACCTGCTCGCTTTAATGTCACTGATAACTCTTGTAGAGGGAATGGGAACATTAGTTGGTTGATCTAATTTTGCATTCTGAACTTGATGTGCAAGGATCGAACTACTGAAGGCACATTAGTGTTTACTTTCTTAAGACTGTGATTTGAGCTATTTGAAGGCACACTAAAGTTCACTTTCTTAGCACTGACATTCATAACATTGGGCATAGAACGGATTTCATGCTTGGCACTAGGCATAGAACAAGGCATCACGGCTTTGCCTTTTGCACCTAAGGATTTTGGACATGTTGCAATTACACATTCAAGCAGCTCTTGAGATCGTTTGGCCTGGAGGCAAGCAAACCTAATTTCTCTATCAAGAGGTTTATTAATGAAATCCTCTTCAACAATCTCATGGAGACATTCTAGACTATCCTTAAGGTGAGCACAATAGTCATGAAATGCAGGTTCATTATTCCTAAGATGAGGAGGAATATATTTAACCGTCACAATGTATTTGCAGTCTAAGGGTGAATTTGAAACAACATTCTTATTAAAAACAAGTGATAGTTTCTCATTTTTCTGACTTCTCAGATTCTCAATTTCCTTTTGTAAAGACGTTATTTTTTTGTTGTTTTGGTCACGAGTAACTTTCATTGAATCATATAACTCTTTAAAGTGTCGTTTAACTTTTTCATTTTCTTCTAGAAAACTTTCGTTTTCCTTTTGTAAGGCATTTACCAAGTTTTGAAGATGAAAAGTTTTAGAGAACTGAGAATCTAAAGGAGGATGCATTTGGGATCCAGTTTCATTGTTCTTTTCACCCTTCAATTAAGAGATTTGGACTTTCAACTTTTTGATCGTGTTACAATGAGCTCGAATATGTTCATCACGTTTGCTAATTTCAAAAACTGCATCAAATTCAGGAGCATCCAAGGAAGTCTTGAAATTTGAGGTTTTAACATTTTCTTTTAGATGTTGATATTTTAGTTGTAAATCAAAATGTTCAACTTCTAGTTTAGAAAGATGCTTTACCAAATTATCGTGATCATCCTGATCAATTTTCTCATTAAGTTTCGAATTAATCTTTTCAAGCTCAATGACACGATCATGGGAGACTTTAAGAGCAACAGATAGTTCATGAAATTGAGAAGCATTAATGGAGCAATTCAGTGTAAAATACATCTTGAGCAATACATTCAGAAATAAGATTCTCATTCAAGGTAGGCAAGTTTTTTCTCTCAATCTCATTATATTTTAATGCTCGCTCATAGTCACTAACCTCAACTACCATTGCATCAAATTCCTTTTCCATTCCTTTAATATCTGAACTTATCCCTTTTTTAAGACTCTCAAAATGATCTTTTAGTAGTTTGAAGAAAGGAATGACCTCGCTTAGATAGCATTCTTTTGTTTGCTCAAAACCCTTTCCCTTCATTATCCCAGTGGGTGTGATCCTTTTCTTACAAGTTTTCTCAAAATCGACAAATATTTGAAGAATAACATATTGACTGATTAAGGTCTTGCTTTTAGTGGCAATAGTCCTAGGAACTAAATGCATTGGTGTATTGGGAGGATACACAGTCGCTGAAGGCATTTTCCTAAAGGGGGGGTTCGTTTCAACAAGATTCTCTGCTTTTTGCTTATCTAAATCCTTTTTCCAGAACACTTGTTCGGGTGTTAACAACGTCTGAGGCTTAAATTTGTTTAAGGAAATCCAATTCTCCTTCTTGTAATCATGGGGTGTGATAATTATTTTATTCTCTTTACATTTAGGATCATCTAACTTCTTGTTCATCCTTTTCCTAGTGACTTCATCAGGTTTATTATCTTCCTCAGTGCACTCAGCGCAACTAGGTTTCTGTCTAGGTTTAAGGATTTCATTGCCATCATAGAGTACCTTATGAGCATTTCTAGCCTTTTTAATGACCTCTGGATTTGGTTCCTCAACCAAGGGAATGCTATGCTTATCGCTTAAGACTCTATGCTTAGTGATCACGTGGGCAGTCTGAATGGTGTTCCCTTGTACGTACAACTTATTTTCAAGCTTGTTCTTCAAAGTTTTTAGATTAGAAAAATCATTCAAAAGTTTTGATTCCTTGGCATGAAATTCTTGCTTAAGCACTTTAACATTTTCTTGAAGTTCTTGTTTTTGCTTAGCAGTTTTGGAAAGCTTTTCTTGTAAGGAATTTAACTCTTGTTTTAACACTTCTTCTCTAAAATTACTTTTCTAATGATTGTACGCATTTGGTTATCCAACTCCTGCTCACGAGTATTTAGCTCAAACTTAGCACGTTGTTCATAAATGGCAACTCGTTCTTTATAGGCATTAAGTTCAGAGATAACGGAATCATCAGGGGCATATGCAGTGTATTCATTACAGACATAATCATTATTGACTGCAGGAGATGCATCACTTGATACAATCTCATTTTCACTTTGTTTCACATATTGATCATATGGGACAACATTGATATTACCCATATTTTCAATATCTGACTCAATGATTTCAGTTGATTGTATTTCATTATGTATATTTTGCACATCAACTTCATCATATAATTTTAATACCTCTGAGATGATTTTGTCTTTGGATGGTCCAGCTTGTGGTGAAGAAGAGACCTTAGGAGAGACCATTGGAGAAATGCTAGCCATCAAAATTGTGTGTGCAGTAGGTCCATCATCAATATCAGAGTTGTATGCATCACAGTCAACTACTTGAAAGGCATTCTGATGATTGTGACCTATCTCCTGAATAGGTCGCTCATCCACATCGCATCATATGTCTTAGCATTCCCTTCAACAAGAAACAGCAGCTCCTCTTCATCCAAGGTTGCTCCATTGTCCTGAGCTTGCACTAGCAACATCTTATCCCTGAAGTATTCAGATTCGAGGACGTTTTGGAGATGTGCAGTTCCTTGCAATGTGTCCCTCATCACCACAGTTGTAACATTTGACCGCTTTGTTTGTCCTTGATTTCCATCCTTCCTCGATTCGATTTCCTACATAGCCTCCACCGCTCCACCCCTTCTCTGATCGTCTGCCTTTCTTGGACTGCACCATAACCTTCCCATCTCGGCGGTGGCTTGATTGTGTGGATTGGATGCTGTTATAAGGTTGTTGTTGGTGTGTGGGAGAGTGTTCATGTTTTGACTGATCATGAGAGCTAGTTGACTAATGAAGTTTCCTACAGATGCATCAGCATCAGCTTGTTTGAACATTGGATCGGGAATGAGTTTGTGAGTTCCATCACCCATGGGTATAACTTGTGAAGCTTTAGAGGTAATCCCAATGTTTGAGTAGAAGGCAGTTGAATCATTTGATGAGCTTGTCTCTCCTGGATTTGTTTTGAATTGTTCAAGAATCCTCTTTTCAAACATGGCATGTCTCTCATTTTGAAGAAGGAAGGCATAGAGTTGCTCATAGTTTGTATTCTTCAATCCTTTGGTTAGCTTCACAGAAGTGACAAACTTGTGCCATTCGGGATTCATGTTGTTCACAAACTTTGAGTTCAACTGAATGTTTGGCATAGTCATTCGGATGTTCCTCATGTCATTAACAAGCTTGTGGAATCTCACGTAATACTCATAGACACTCTCATCCGGTTTCATCTTGAAGTGCTCAAATTCATCATAGAGTTGTGATTCTCTGTCTTCCATGGTTAATTCAGAGCCTGAGAGAAGCATCTTGACATTATCCCATACAGCCTTTGCTTCAGTGTTGTGATTAATAAGCTTATAGATGTCTTTTGGAAGACCTTGCAGTATGATGTTAGAAGCCCTGATATCTGCATCGAATCTTTTCTTCTCCTTATCATTGAGCTCATCATACGTCTTTGGTCTGTCTATTCCATAGATCATCGTTCCATCTTTAGCTGTATCAATTATTTCCCTAGTAGTCTCAACTCGATACGGTCCTTCATCAATCGATTAGAGAATGTTGACCCCATTTTCCTTTCCAAGACAGTACAATCTGATTCTTTGAGCCCAAGAGTCGTAGTCAGTTCTGTCAAGCATAGGTGGACGAGTATCGACCTGGCTTGAACGTCCTCAGCTACGGAAGAAACAATAGTAGGAACGATGTTTACCATGATTACAAGTTCTACGGGATTTTACAATTCTTTGATTAAACCGGGAAATTGATTCTTTCACGGGATTTTACTAAACCAAAAGAACAACCGTAAGAATGTATCATGAAGAAGTGACAAGTCTAAAATTAGACAAGTAGTAAAACACACAACTCGCTTAGTTATCAACTCGCTAAACACCCAACTCGCTCAAGGAGACAACTCGCTTAAGGTATGAACTCGCTAAATATCCAAGTCGCATTAGCATCAACTCGCAACACTGTCAACACGCTTAATGAATCAAGTCGCTAAATAGCCAACTCGCTTTAGTATCAACTCGCAACACAATCAACTCGCTTGAACACCAAGTCGCTTAAATTAACTCTCTAGCTTTACAACTCGCTTAATAGCTAAGTCGCTTTAGTTATCAAGTCGCTTAAAGAAACAACTCGCTTAGAACCCAAGTCGCATAAAAATCAACTCGCTAAACAACCAAGTCGCATGTACCAACTCGCATCCAATAACAAAGCAACTCGCTTTGAAGAACAAAGTATCCGAGACTCAACTCGCTTCGTACAAACTTCTAAAGTAACCACTTTATCAATCAAAAACAACCAAACCACAATGATTTAAGCCTTCCAATTCAAAACATAAACACATATGATGATCCTAAACACAAAAGTACAAGCAAAATTCAAACTTTAACACTAGAATTTGTCCAAATGAATCAAACTCTCCTAAACCTTTAATACCCCAAAAACCTTATGAAATCCACCAAAACAAAAAGCATGAAAGATGAGTGATCAAACCATGGCTCTTGATACCAATTGTTAGATATAGGATTTCACAATCACACTAAACCATAATCAAGTGGGGCGTTAACAATGTTTAGAGAGAGAAAGTTCTAGTGAGAGAAAGGAAGAGAGTTGCGAACTATGTGAAACAAAGAAAAATGGTATTGAAGCTCCAACCCTCTACCTTGGGAGGTAGAGGGTATTTATAGTTTCTTACAAACAAACGCCACCTATGGGCTGTGGATCAGGCATACAGTGGGTAAAGACCCGTCCGTCCTCCACGGTGTTACTAAACTAAATACTACTTAACATAAAATAACTACGACTACGAGCTTTCTAACGATTACATATACTTGAGGTGACCGACTCTTTAATACATGGAATTTCTAATTCCTAACAGAATAAGTATCCAGAAGTTATTACTCAGATGATGAAGCTTGGTATTATCAAGATGTTGATGCCCTATGATGGTCAAGCTTACAATTTGTTGATGAAGTATGAGAAAATTCTTAAATCTAGTAAGTGTTTGACTACATTCTCCAATTCAGATGTTTTGAGCTTAAAAGAAACTTGAGAATTCTATTGGAATGTATCAAGTTTAGGGGAGGATTGTTGGGTTTTTGGTTCCTTGGATCAAGAATTATTCTAAGTGTTGGAACCACGGACAGTGTTGATGAAACCACGGACAGAGGAATGAAACCACTTCAAGACAAACTGCGGCTAGTAGTATTGTGTAACCACGGATAATGTAGTGTAACCACTGCTAGTCTTGTATAGTCGGTTTAGTATTCTGTATTAGATAAATATGGAAAAGATATTTATCTTGTAGGTTACGTATTGTATTATGTAAAGGACTTCTTAGCCTATAAAAGGAGGTCCTAGGGTAGATTAGATATATGTATGTTTTATATCTAAGGTCGATACACTTCAAGGTTGTAAAACCCTAATACTGGTTAGAGTATTCGTATTAATAATAATATTGAGGTGTTGAATGTTTATTATTCTTCTTCTTAAGATTAAGTATTAAATTCCGCGTGATACTTAATAAGTCTTTGTTTAAGTCAGTTTCTATATTAGATCGTTTGCTCAACTGGGATCAACACACTTTTTATCACATATTTGACCTATACTTAGTAGATTAAAGTTTAGGTTTTCTACGTGACATACATCATTAATGGTTAAGTATTTGTAAGAGATTGTACCTTTACCGATGATTTTGCACTTGCTATTTCCGAACACCACATTTCCTCCATTGAAGGATTCTTATGTGGAGAACAATGCTTTATTACCGGCCATATGCCTTGTGCACCCGCTATCCTTGATCCATTCGTCTGGATCTAAGTCAACCTTTAGGCACACCTAAGAAAACAATTAACTCAAAAGTTTGGTCCCCATTTATTGATGGGTCCATTGGTGTTATACATTTCATACATATGAGGCATATACAAAAAGGTGAGAAAGCATTCCAAGGTGTAAAGTTTTGAAATGGAAAACCATTTTGTGCGTTAGGATTCCATCCCATTTGATGGTTTACTTCTTCTAGAATAAACATTGTTTGGTCTTCTTATATTTGTGTTCGGTTTAGAAAACGATGGACCTTTTTTTTCATAAAACTTAGATTTTGTTATAGGGGAAGTGGTTGTTTGACAATTCTAACAGTAACATGGGCTGGTTTCTTTTTGTTAACAATAACAAAGTCGGTTCTAGAGGACGTGGTTGCGTTATTTCTACTGTTTACTGGTACAGACCCACGGATGCCTAAATTTACACTAGACAATTCCTTTTTCAATGGATCCGTTGGATCCGTGGCTACAGTAGCCTCTTTTTCAATTGCTTTAACGAATTGTGTTTCTTTAATCTCGCTAGTTGACACAATGTGTTCCTGAATACCTAAACCCTTTTGATTATTACCCGTTCTTAACATTATCAAGTATTTTATCAAGAGTATTAGTACTTATTCTAGCAATCTTAGAATCAAGATGATCAATTAACGTTTGAAGTTCTACACAAAGCTTGCATTCACTATCCACTTCTTTTCCCTTTTCTAATCTCTTTAATTTATCTTTTAGTTCAAGAACTTCCTTTTTTAAACGGCCATTTTTGTTTTTCAAAATCTTGTTTTTGTTAATTACTTTTAGACTAATTTTGCAAAGCTTATCATATTCAAGATGTAAGGATTCATCATCTAACGATGAACTACTATAATATAGAGAGTCGGAACATACCTCGTTGGAGTCTTTTGCCATGAGACAAATTTCTTCCTTCTCCTCCTCACTCATTCCCCACGAGCCACTTACGAACGCCTTTTGTTTGTCATGTTTGGGACACTCACTAATGAAGTGATTAGGATCCCCGCATTTGAAACACTTGCGTTCGTCCTTCACTTTCTTGTCGTCTTTGCCTTTCCGCAACCCTTTCTTGTCGTCATAAGGTTGCTTGACATATCTTCCTTTTCTCCGAAAGAACTTCTTGAAGTCCCGTACCGCCATTGCATACTCTTCGTCATCACTTTCTGAAGATGAGGTTTCTTCATCACTTGAGAATTTCTTGGCCTTTAAAGCAAGAGATTTATGATTCTCTTTCTTTTCCTTTGAGACTTCGGAGTCTTTAACGAGAACGAGCTCATAGACTTTTAGGTTGCCTATGAGTTCATCGAGAGTGAGGATTGACAAGTCTTTGGATTCTTCGATGGTCGTCACCTTCGGTCTCCACTTTGATGGGAGCGCCCTTAGAAATATCCTGACATGATTACGACTAGAAAAAGACTCATCAAGTGCTTGTAATGAAGTAATAATTGTATTAAAGTTAGCAAAAGAATTATCTATACTATCCTCATCCAATATTGAAAATTGTTCATATTGTTGAACAAATAAATCAATTTTGTTGTTTTTAACTTGTTGATTTCCTTGGTGTGTTACAACCAAAGAATTCAAATTTCTTTAGCGGTTTTAAGCATAGAAATTCTTTCAAATTCCTTTTTAGGTAAGTCATTATATAAAACCATTTTTGCCTCACTATTTTTGGAAAGCTTTTTCTTTTGGTCGTCGGTGAGACGATCATGAGAAATATTTTCTTCATTGCCGATTTTATCATCTTTTGTAGTAGCTTGAAAATCACCTTCAAAAATAATATACCAAAGATCAATATCTTTTGATTTCACATAAGTTTCAAATCTATTTTCCCAATAAATGAAACCATTAGTTTCAAGTAGTAGAGGTCATTGCATAGATTGCCCTTCTCTATAATTTTCAAAACTCATTGTTATCGAATAGTTTTTAAAATACAATTTACTTTAAAATTTTGTAAACCTTGCTCTGATTCCAATTCTAGAAAAGTAGAAGGGGGTTGAATAGTTTTACCGATTTTTATTTAAGTTTCAAAGATTTAGATTCGATCTTATGTGAATTCCTATGGATGGATAGATAGTATAAAACAATAAATAAAGTAAATAATGAAATCAAGTAAAGTAAAGGATATAAAGTAGCGACACAAGTGATTTATAGTTGTTCAGTTACAAGGACATCTTCCTTGCCCTACTCCACTCCCCGAGTACCCCCCTCGAGAGTTCAAGCAATATGTCAACAAGCTCCTTCAACTTGGCGGAGAAGCCTCACAACGTCGCTTACACTTTTTCCGATACAAAGCTAAATACCGAGTTCTTCCACAAGGTAGAACCAAACCTTTACACAACTATTACACACAAAAGCTATGTGAAATATGAATTACAAGATCTTGCTACAGAAATCTTGTGGATGGACAAATCAATCAAGGACCCTTTGCTTGGATGACTTGTAGTATAGCGTGATCTCGCCTTTGAGAAGGACCTATCTGAGAATCACAACAAAAGATAGAAGAACTACTAGAATAATCAAATGATCAGAGGTTAGAAGAGTGAGATAATATATGAAAGAGTTGTAAGAAGAAGGGTGAGTAAAAATGAAGAAATGGCTCACTATTTATAGGCACAAAAGCCTTCTGTCCCACAGTTCCGGTGGATCCCTCACTTGGGGGATCCGGCCAATGCAAAACCAGGGATCCGGCAGTCTGAGTCATACCAGTCCGGATTTTGGGTTGCAAACCAGGTTATGGGTTAAGGGTATGAGCCATGGGTCATGGACTTTGGGTCATGGGTTCCCAACAAGATACAATGTATCTAGACAATTGGTCATGGGTATTGGGTCATGGGTCATGGACATTGGGTCATGGGTTATGGATAATACCCAAAATGATTTCATGCATGATGTCATGCAATGAGTCATGGGTTATGGATTAGCTCCATGGGTATGGGTCATGGATCTTGAATATTACCCATCCTATAAACTATTACAACAATTGAATTATCACAACATTTTATGTAAATGACCAAATGTATATACTTTGCAAAATAACATGTATTCTTATAATTTTACTTATGATAACTTTATATTTGTTATCAACAAAACATAACGAGATCGCTAAATATGAATAAACGTTTTTACGGTTTATTTGTATTAACACAAATGATAAGCTATGAGCATGAAACCTTAAAACAAATTGAGATTGTCTTCCAGAGATCACATAAATTCACTTTTAATATATTTTGAACCTCAAATAAGCTAAAGAATATCAGCTGCAAACAAGCTGACAGATTACTCTTTTTGTACTTTTTTTTGACTTTTTGGAAAACTTGTTAAATGCTAATTTGACTCTTAATTTGGACTCTAAATGACCAAAACAGAATGGTAAACTCAGCTTGACACAAAAATAACTACTAAAACAGAATCAAAAAGCTAATGACTCAAAAAACTATATAAGCTGACCTATGACTTATTTTCTAACAGATTATGCTCAAAATACTTTAAAACTAATTGAATATACTAAAAACTCTTATTAATCTACTATATGAACTTATTAAAAGCTATATCAAATATACTTGATGACCAAAAACTTGTTTTGACTCAAAATAAACCTTAAACCAAACACGCCTTTATGGGACTATTTTTAATTTTTAAGATGAATTGAACTTAAAACTTTGAATATTTCGACTCTAAATGACTTTTGAAACATAAATGATTAAATAAAAATAGATTATAACTATTAATAAGCAGAATTTAAGCTAGAACAGATTATGACTTATTTTTGGATTTTTTAAGAGTTTTATATGAAAAGTGAATACAAATGACAAGCAAATCTGAGATAAACAAACTGGAGCAACATTTAACCGGATAAAAGCATAAGTAAGACAGATAAGCAAGTAATAAGCAATAATATACAACAAGCAGTTTCAAAATAAGCTAAAAAGGAACTTACTCAAGCCCTTGCTCAAAACAAGGTTTTAATTCAAATATACAAGCTCTAGCTTGTCCAAGGACAAGCTAGTAAAGTCCAATAAGCCCCTTCCCTTACTGGCTTATTATGAGTAAAGTCCAATAATTATTTAGATATATATGATATATAAGAATTTTAGTATGATATATATGTAATTATGAAAGTTTAAAAGGATATATATACAATTATTAAGCTAAGTTGGATATATATATGCAATATTTAAGCTTTTGAAATGATATATATGCTATTATAAGTTTAAGTTAG
The DNA here is from genome assembly GCA_910596185.1 of Chrysanthemum makinoi. NCBI lineage: Eukaryota > Viridiplantae > Streptophyta > Magnoliopsida > Asterales > Asteraceae > Chrysanthemum > Chrysanthemum makinoi. The sequence goes on along the minus strand of OU343217.1, from coordinate 162,598,951 downwards.
ATATATACACAATTTTGAGCTTTTGTAGTGATATATATGCAATTCCCTCTTAAAAATTTAGTCACTTGCAAGAATCGAACCTAGGTGTTGACAATATTAACAAACATGATTACGACTAGACCAACACATTTTTTGATTATATCTTGCAAATCCAAATCTATAAACCTATACAAACAATTATTGATAATTTTAATAAGATAATTATGAGCATCCATCTTTTAAATATACAGACTTTTTATTCATTATCACTACAAAACCCTAATATCATTCGTATGATATTTTCTCAAAACCCTAATATCAATGATACCTTCCAGCACAAGACCAGCAACACCGATTGTGCCTGCTATCGCTCAGGTAAAGCCTAAACATTATAATTTATGTGTCGATCAGGTATTTATGAGGCTTTTCAACTGTTGTGGTGGTGTTTCTTGGTTTTGAATTATTGTATAACATGTAGGGTAGATTGTTTTACTTGCTAGGTTTATCCCCTTTGTTCTTTATTTGGATAACAGACTTTTATGCAGCCAATCAACTAGAATCTGCCAAAGACTCATTTAAATGGATCATTGACTACCTTGCCAATGCTCATACTGAACCTTATGTGTTATACATTCAGGTAACTCTTAATTTCCCTTGAAAAAGGAATGGAGTTTTGTTTATCTTTAACGGGCCAAAATGGGTGATTAATTACTTTATTAATGGTATGTGTGAAAACACATACCTTTTCTTTATCAAAATTGGACCCAAAAGAATAAAAACTAACCTCTAAAGCCAAATATATTTGTGTTTTTGTGGTTATGCATGTGCAGGTAACGGATATCGCAAAACGGACAAAGAAAAGACAAAACAGGAAAAAATGGGCACGAGATTGGAAAAGTGTGTAAAGCTGTAGTCAGGGAAGTGAAACTCTACATTATGGATCATGGAATCTCAATAGTCACCAAATACACCCTCATATTACCATAATTACACAATTAGCCCTTAAAATATCCTAAAAATACCCTAAGTTAAATAAACCTTAAAAACCTTTTTAATATAAACCCTTTCCAAAAGATCAAATAACCCTACCCTATCCCATTGAACCCCTCCTTTATAAACCCAGCAGTCCAAACACTTAAACTGCCACAGTCCAAACCTTAAATCCCTACCAGTCCAAAATCGGCTTGACCCCTAGTCCACCCTTAACCTAATTAACCTTACCCTTCTTCCCAGTTCACCCATTCCGACTCTAAAAACTTTATAAATAAAACAAAGACGCGCCTTATTTCTTTCCCTTTTTACTGTTTATCTTCCCCAACCTATTTTACACTGCATCTCAAACTTACCCACACTTAAATTCCTTCTAGAAGCACTGACACACTGACACATCAAAGGAATGACAGCTTGGCAGATTTATGCAGTTTGATTGGATGAAACATGTCACATCTTAATCCAAAGGCCAAGATTGAATATTGTTTACCAAGGATTGATCAAGGGCAATGATCAGAGTATCCAGAAGCTTATCAAACCCTAGGGTTCCCTCAGCTCAAGGCCTATATAAAGGACCCTTCACACACAAATTTGGACGTGTAGTTTTGTAATCAAGTTTTAGCTTATTTTCATTCCAAATGTCTTAAATTTCTATCTTATTTTAAGCATTGTAATTCACTTGTTTGATTAATAAAATCGCAGTTTACTTTTAAATACTTTGCTAATTTATATTTTAGCTTTTCAATAATGTTCAATAATGGTTAAATAACATTTTAATAATCTGTTTTCATCTTTTATACACTTAAATATAAGCTTATAGAAGCTCTCATAGCTTTTTGTAAGCTTATTTTATCATTTTGTCAAAATTCAAAAAAAGTCAACAAAAGTCCAAGTAAGCTCATAATAAGCTGTTTGGATGATAAGCCAGCAAGGGAAGGGGCTTATTGGACTTTACTAGCTTGTCCTTGGACAAGCTAGAGCTTGTGTATTTGAATTAAAACCTTGTTTTGAGCAAGGGCTTGAGTAAGTTCCTTTTTAGCTTATTTTGAAACCACTTGTTGTATATTATTGCTTATTACTTGCTTATATGTCTTACTTATGCTTTTATCCGGTTAAATGTTGCTCCAGTTTTTTTTATCTCAGATTTGCTTGTCATTGTATGGTGTCATGCTAGAATGGTATACTTGCCTATCTCATATTTATACAGAACGAGATTTGTGGGTCCCATCACAACTACAGTTTTGGCTTTGAGAGATGAGCTATTTACTATCCCTTATCATAATATAGATTGGAATGAAGCAAGGAGTATGTGCGCAAAGGTTAATTAGTATACATTTTAATTCTTCGTGTCTTACAATTTATTTTCACCATTCTTCACATTTAATTACATATTTATGCAGGAAGATCTATACTGTCCACACCCTTTCATCCAAGACATTATTTGGGCAACAATCAACAAGATTATGAAACCAATTCTAATGAAATGGCCCGGTAAGAAGATAAGGGAAAAGGCTCTTCAACGTGTAATGGAACATATTCATTATGAAGATGAGAATACTTAATGTATATGCATATCATCAGTAAACAAAGTAAGCAAGTCATATGTAGATTTTTGTACGATTTTCTTTATAACGTTCGCATTTTAATAACACTTGCGTCTCTCATGTGCTAAATATGCTTTGTTGCTGGGTAGAAGATCCAAACTCAGAGGCTTTCAAGCAAAGGGTTGCTCAACATCATACATCTTTTAATTGAAGGGAAGATCGTAACAATGATATTATGTCTTCGATACATGATGTCGATTTTTACTCTTCAAGAGTAGATCAATTTTCTATAGAAGTACATAATTCAAATTATCGTTTATGCTTTTTGTATTGTTTATTGCATTCTAGCCTAGCATGGTAATGAAAAAAGAAGTACAAAGAGGTTTTGATAGCATCAGGTATGCTGATTCTTCAGGGCACGATGTACTTGGCGTTCTGCGTATGCTAACTTATCTGCTGTTGAAGCATTTGGAAGAGCCATAATAGTTGCAATCACCCTACAACCAGAATATACATATATGAGAAGAAAGTAGAACCTAAATAACAGGTAACATCTTTCAGCATGATCATATATTTGCACAGTTTCTTTGTCACTTTCTTTGAATATTCGATAAATGTTACTTTGATCCGTTCTCACCGCTCTGAGATAGAAGTCACAATTGGCGGCTATCAAGAGTTCAGGAACATGCATACATTTGAATGTGTTGACATAAAAGAGTATCGAAGATTATGCTACGAGAAAGAAAACCAAAGGGCAGAGAGAATTAGAAGTTGTGAATTCCAAGGTTAACTCTCGGATCCGAATACCAATTCTCCATTTTTTTCCATTTAAATTTGATATGTTTAGTTACTGCTGATGTTATATGTGGTGATGACCAAGGTCACAATCGAAGTGGTATGATGCAAGATGACAATTTTGAGTATCAATAAGGTCGTGGTATGGCAAAAGAAGGCGGCTCCAAGCATCAAGTTGGAGGGACGGTTTAGGTATAATGCGCCCACTTAGTGAAACATTGATGAAATACGGGCAGAACGTGAGATATTCTAATAGGGCATGGTAGTGGGTGCAATTATCTATACTCATGAATCCTATGTATGTTGTAATTGTGAATGGCTGTAACATTTTACTTTATTTTAGTATACCAACACCTGAATTTCAAGTCTTGCCTCAGCAGTTGAGAATTTTAGTAAACCAGTCCGTTCGCATATCCAAAGTGAGGTTTAATTTTGTTGTCTTAATTCAATTGTAACACTCATTGATACACCCAGGCTTTTGCAGATTTAAAATCAGAGAAGCGTGGACAGATAGTTGTATGCTATTAAGTTTCACAGTAACCCATGATCAAGATGAGCCACTTGGCAGAGGTACAAAAATCACTCTATATCTCAAGGAAGACCAACTCGAGTACCTCAAGGAGCGGAGACTTAAGGATTTGATCAAGAAGCATTCTGAGTTCATTAGTTACCCAATCTCTCTTTGGGTCGAGAAGACAATTGAGAAAGAAATATCTAATGACGAGGATGAGGAAGAGAAGAAAGACGAGGAAGGGAAGGTTGATGAAGACAAGGAAAAGGAAGAGAAGAAAAAGAAAACAATCAAGCTAGGAAGTGTCAAACGAGTGGTCATTAATGAACAAGCAAAAACCCATCTGGATGAGGAAACCAGAAGAGATCACTAAGGAAGAGTATGCGGATTTGTACAAGAGTCTCACTAATGATTGGGAGGAACACTTGAACGTGAAGCACTTCTCAGTTGAAGGACAGTTGGAATTCAGAGCTTTATGTTCGCCGTGTCTTTATCATGGACAACTGTGAGGACATCATCCCTAAATATCTCAGTTTTCAGAAGATCTTCCACTTAACATCTCAAGAGAATTCCATCTATAATTATGTATATGATGACGATAGCCGGTATTATTTTCGTTATATATTTTCATCTCTTATTAGTCATGTTTCACATTCTATGACATCGTTGAAACAACTGTTTAAAATCATAGATTAAAATATTTTTCTATGTATAATAACAAAAAAAGAGATTAGCAAATTACTTGTCAGTTAATTGTGTTCTTTTAGCTTTCTGATCATTTATGAGTGAGTGACTTACTCATGCCTAATCCAAAATCATATTGTGGTTGTAAAATAGGACAAGCAGTTTGCTTAACGCATTTTAAGCGCCATTATTTGTTAATCATGAATTATAATATCTTATTTTAGGATTACGAAATGATCACCACTGGATGGCACAACAGGATGAGTTGCACATCCTAATCCTCAAACGGGAAGGTCCTTGCGGAGTCACGTAATCCGACTCTTGATTTTGAGGTACGTATGTTAAATTTTTATGGGATGACATATTAAACGGTTTGAAAAGTGAATAATATGATCATTAATCTTCATATGTTTAAACTATATGAAAACTACAATTGAATGTCCGTAAAAAAAGTAACGGTGAACGGATTGATTGAAGTTTCAATTGAGCTCTTAATACTATTATTTGTTTATATAAAACCTTTAGGCATGTATATATTCATTCATTCTTGCTTTACTATTTGAAATCTTAACATATGTAGGCCCGTCAGGGGTGTTTGGATTTGCTTTTGAAAGTAATAGATGTTGAGAATTAATGTCATGATAGCAGATTTAATGTTTGGATACAGAAATCATGTTTTTGACTATATGATCATATGGGGATCAAGTAATCAGTTATATACCAGCGAAAATGTCCAAGGTAGAAATAAAGTCTTTTACTCAGCGCTTCTTCATCGTCATAAATGTTACTCATTTTTTGTTACTTAATATGCTAATTCTCTTAAATAATTCGATTTCTAAGCATTCAAACATCTGACTATATGACGGAGTATATCTTTAAAACAATTAAAGCATGTCTAATTACTATATTTTGTAGTGGTTGATATCTTAAAAACTTATCTGATTCTGATAATAAATAGCACATACAGTCATATTCGCAACAAGGAGCAAATAGCAACTACATAGAATCATATTCGCAGGTATTCCCATGTGTTCAATTGAAGATGCTTAGGTGTGTTCTCTTTATTGGTTTTACCAAAGGAAAGGCGGTACTTGAACAGGAAAATTATGATGCCGTATTTGAAATGCAACATCCTCATTATACCTTCTATGAAGAGGACATTAATTTGGATAGCAGAATAACAAAAACGGATATTCAAGCAGATCCACTGTATACCAACTACATAAATGATATTTTGAATTTCGACAATAATACCTACAAAAGAAAGAATGTTATAACTGAAGAAACCGTATTTAATAGTTCAAAGAGAACAAGAGGTAATCTTTGTTTTTTGTTTTTTGGATCATTTATATGCAAAAGATATTGGTTTTAAAATAAACTTTGTACACAGTTATACCTGGGAACAATTACAGCCATGAAAAGTATACTTACTCCTGCAATGTAAATATTCCATACGCTGACAAGTTCAAGTGACCTGATATCCGAGAACGACAATGTAGATTCCATTTACGGTTATCAAAATCAACGGGTGCACGATGTACAAAATCCACAACGGCGTGAAAAGTCACCCGTTGGTACATCTAATGTTCATAATGTCTACTCCAATTGCGGTTGTCCTAGCCTGCCGCATATAAGTTCTGCAGAAATTGTAGATGAAGGTATAAAACCTTAATTTTATATACTATTGTTAACCGAAGAATTCTGTAACATAATCATACTCCCTTTCATTATCCCGAGCTGTTCTAGCTCCCCTGCTCGGATGCAAGGAACTTTTGGCTATTTTGCACCTGAATATGCAATTGTTGGAAGGGCGTCACTCATGTCAGATGTTTTCAGTTTTGGTGTTGTGCTACTTGAACTCATTAGTGGTCGGCATCCCATATATAAATTACCCGATAAAGGGGAAGAGAGCCTTGTCATATGGGTTAGCCATCATTATTCTTTTGTCTTTTCTTAGAATTTCTAATCAGTTAGGTACTTAAATTTTTCAGAATTATTGCAGGCGACACCACTTTTACAGGATAGCAGGCGATTGAGTAAGGAGCTACCCGACCCAAGTCTCAAAGGGAAATTTGAAGAAGAAGAACTGCAAGTGATGGCTTATTTGGCTAAGGAGTGTCTATTGTTGGATCCTGATGCTCGTCCAACAATGAGTGAAGTAGTTCAAATACTTTTAACTATCGCACCAGAAAATTCCAAAAGGAGGAATTTCTCCTTTGACCGATATCAGTTTACAAACTTTGACTTTTGCAGTTATCGGTATATCCATGAATTTCTTATAGCTGCTGAAATGCTCTCTGTCTTGAACAGGACTACACAATAAGAATGGCTCGTGCCACATATGAGCTTCAAGAAACATCGACCAGTTCATGTTATGCCTCAAAACAAGCAACCACAGGTAGACGATCCTGAACTTGAACATGCAGTCTCTTTATCGTTGAAGGTTTGTGCTCCATTTTCATCATTGCGATATATTTGGATGTGGAAAATTGGATGGATCAGATAAGACTATAAAAAAACTTATAATTTTTGTCACGGGTCAGATCAGGTTGACCCGAAATTCTTTTGACCACAGTTTTTCTATATGCATAACGAATGTGTCATATGGTAGAGAAGCTGCTATGGAAGAAGAAAGGCTAAAGGAGGAAGAGGCACAACGAAAGTTGGAAGAAGAACAGGTAATGGCTGGTCATTATTTTTCAGTAATACTAGGGTCTTGCTTGGAAGGATGAAAGAAGCGTTAGGAGATTGTCTCATGGTTGCCTACATAGATCGTGTCTTTCTCAAGGCTCAAGTTTGAGCAACACAGTAAGTGTTACTTCCTTTATGGAGTTATATGGTGTTTCGATTTTTATTGTTATTCCATTAGTAATGTGACAAGATTTATATTTTTGCAAAATCAAATTGAGAAAGAATTGAACCGTAAAATGGGCATGGAAGTAGTTCATTGCTAATAGTGTTTTAAATTTATAGTATTTAGTTGTTGATTTTGGTTATGAAACAATTTAATGAATTATGTATTTTGCAAAAAATATATAAAAGGGTGGGTGTTTGTTTTTATCTTTGTAATTACTTTTATTGAATTCATTAAAGTTTTTTAATTAATATTTGAAGTTGGAATTTAGCGATCATATGATAAGTTGTGATTGTGTATATAAGTTAGAACATTAAAATGATAAAAGATGCCAGACGTGAGATCTTTGGTAGTTCGGCTAACCTAGCAACTACAATACATCGACAAATAATATTTCTTTCTACTAAATATTTCTTCTTATCCTCCTACTTTCAAGATCTTAACATGTGGAAAATTTTATTATTTAGATGAAGTGATTCTTTAATCAAATTTTCACTGTTTTCATAAAATAGGACTAACCGTAAAGTCAGGTTATTAGTTGCAGAGGATGAACAAATGTAGCTTCAACTTTATGATATCCTTCTACTTTGGTATTCATGAGCACTTACACAAAGGTTATCAAGATTCTCATGGGTCAAATGGGTCATTCATGAGAAGCTACAAACTGACAACAACCAAATTCTCTTAAGACTAATGATTATAGAAGTCTCAGAATTTTATACTATAATTGACATATGGCATTTTTACATATTAAGGTTCATCTAGAAGCCATTCTATTAAGTCTTATAGAACCAGATGATTGTACTATAATATTTGAACGGATTATGGAGATCTCTTATTGATTTACGCTATTATGATAAAAAGTATTTGGACTATTATAACCATAAGCCATCTAATTTAAACTCGCAATATGCTATATTAATACGTAAATAAAAGAAATTTAAGTTAAAACCCCGTGCGTGCACGGGTATTATATGAATGTGATATAATTGAAGGTTATGGTTTGCAACTTCCGTCTTTCATGACTTCAACAATACCACATTCGACACAACATATGCTTTCGGTATGGTTCTTTTTAGTATACTTTTAGTAAACACATGATGGTTCCTTTTAGTAGTAAAAAGAGAGTTCTTTTTGTAAAAATGTATCAAAGTATACTTACCTTTGCATAAAGTAGCCGACGTGAACATTCTATTGTTATACAAGATACAGTCGGTACGCTTCCTACTTCTTTTTTATTGTTATCATAATTATATTTTAGATGGTGGAGTCTTTACAATTTTTTTACAAGGAGAGCTTTAAGATTTGGTTAGCTTCAACATGTAGAACACACTTAGCACCTTTAATTTGCTACATTGTGTTAAAACAAGTTTATTTTTGTCTCAAATTGGTAGTATTGTGGTTACTGGAAGTGCTATACAACCCTTACCAGTCTTTTTCTTACTGAAAAGAAATACAATAATTCCTAATATCTTTGACTAATAAAACGTCAAACTGCAGGCACAATGCCAAACACCCCTTATCAGTCATCTTATTTTTGAAAAAATAACGATCTTATCAGCAGGCTAAATTTAATCCTTTTGACTCTTAACTATCATAATTAACACAAGTTTAGTAATTGACGATTGAATTGCACATATTTCAAGTGCTTACGCTACGTATAGGACTCATAAAAATGGTTTAGAATTACTTCTCTATGAGAGACATATGCGTAGACTTGCTACATCAGTTTGGCATTATGATTAGTAAAGAATTTGTAGTTACCTACTTTAGGGGTGTTTAGTATTTGCAAGTTCTTCATCGCAAAATCCTTAAGAAATATATTAAATAAACAGATTGGCACCAAGTGAACCTGTAGAAGAAACAACCTGTATAAAAAAAAGGGAAAGAGGAAATCATATTGGATTTTTTTTCTACATTTGCACATGATTAGTTTGGAAATTATTTATTTCAGGTTTGTGTATGTTATCTTCATATTTAATTAGTGAATGGGTTGCTCTTAATTGATTTCTTTCTTTCTTTTATGCTACATCAAATGTCGTCAATAAGTGTTTGGAGTATGGTGATTCTAAAGTGAGTGAAGAGATCTGAGGTTTTGAGGACAATAATGGTTATTGAGTTAACTTTTCTAAAGGGCCTAACAATATTTTATTTTCCGCCGTATATAATCAGGCTTACAGAATGAAAATGTCGAAAGGGCAAAGTTATTCTACTCTTTTAAGTTATCTTTTATAGTGGATAGTTGTTACATATGTTTGCAGTTCTGCCACCCATTATGCAAGATCATTCTCTAAGTGTGATTTTGATGTTGAAGGACCAATTAGCAATTTATAATATCCAAAAGGTTTTTCAAACATGTATGATGATCACCAGGAAGTGTTTGCTTGGTCGAATAAAGATTCATCTCAACTCATTGATAAAGTATACCAATGGAACACATATCGTCACTTGAGCAATTATGTGGTGAAGGTGCATATCTTGATTCTTCTATGTTTATTGTTAATATGTGGATTTATATTTCTTTTAAATGACAATGTTATTTATTATTTGATTCTCATTATTTAGTCATAAATGTTCAGATGAATATACATTTTATTGACTAAGGCTCACACAACAACTCATTATGAGATCATGTAATAGTATTTACTTCTTTTAGCTTAATTGTATAGGTTTCTACTATGTTTCTACTCATTCTCCTTTCTCTCTTATACAGTAGTAATTTTTGTGAATGGCATCTAATATTTCGTTTTCTTGAAAATGACATCTAATATTTACTATTGTTTTATCAAAGAGGGAGTTTTATTTTTGTGAATTGAAAACAATGTAATCACTTGACAGCTCATATTAGTTGAGTTAGCATGTGTCGTCTAAAGTTCACCTTTTGACACAATTTGTTTTGCAGGAGGTTGAGAGGCAGTTGGCAGCAAAGGAAGCTTCACTTCCTAAGGAACCAGCATCTGATGATGAAAATGGTGTGAACATTTTACAAACCACCCATGAGTCAGGAGTTGAAGGCTGCGCAAATGGCAATGTCAGAAAATAAAGGAACATGCTACGAAATAGTCGACAACTGGCAAAGAAAGGCAACACAAGATCCTGGGTATTAAAGGAAAGAAACAGATGATGAGCAAAGGAAATGTTGTGATATGTTCTATTGTCACATTTGAGAGACATGATGATGGATCAATACTCGAGGTTTTTCCCAAAGTTTTGTAATTTAATACCTTTTGCATTTTCATGTTTTGTCAATACGTAGATGTATCATTCCTTGGTAATGCTAACTTTTTGAAGCTTGACCACTTGACATCAAGAAAATCAACATATAGTTCTAACACAAGAAAAGTATATATATACATGGAGGTTACTGAATTTTGTATTACAGTTCAATTAAGTAACTGAATTTTGTATAACTCAATTAAGTAACCGGTGACTTTTGTATTTTCCTTTTGTATTTGAATCATCTATAAGTGCCATGATATGTTTGGAAAAGAGTTGAAATCCTCTCACGTGGACGAGAAATGTTGAGCCATGTTAGATGGTCACTTCATATTATGTCTGCTATAGTAAAATATGCCACGATAATTATAAGTCATGGCCACCCATCGTACGGCTTATATGCCCGGGAGGGCTTATAACTCATGCCCGGTAATATAAAATTAATTGTCTTTAATTTGGTATGCATTATGATATATGAACCACCTAATTCAAATCAAATTCCCCTATTTTTATCTGTTAGGTATTGGGGATTCATATATTAAAACTCGATTTACCTGATTTGCAAGATAGCAATTGGTTGGTAGAGAGTCGTAAAAGTTCATCTTTTTGCATAAGTTATACATTCCATTTTTACATAGATTGCAACACTGGCAAAGCAAGATCTAGAGCTACTCGATCGCCCATTGCTACGGACTTCAAGTTGGACCCAATATCTTTGATGATACCAGCACACTCATGTCCAATTACCATAGTATTTTAACTAATAAATTTTCTAACGGGTCAAATACTAACACTTGCGTCATTTTCTGTAAGTAAAAGAACACTGATTTCCACACTCGAAGAATGAAAGGGGTCCGGCAATGCAACATCCACATTGTTAACACTCGCTTTGAAATCTGCAAGTAGCATTAAACATTACAGGCCTAAGTATGACTCTGTTTCTTAGAGACTATTGTTTTATAATATTGTTTGACAATTCTAAAAAATGTATTTTAGTTAACAAAAAATAACAAACAAATAATTATAAGTCATGCCCGCCCATTGGGCGGGCTTCTAAAACTAGTATATATATATATATATATATATATATATATATATATATATATATACTATTAAAATGTTATCTTAATATAAAAAAATACTTTTTATACTTGAAATATTTTTTTTGCTAAATATCTATTTAGTTATTAATTTTTTTAAAATAAATTATGAAATTCAGATAATCCGGGTCAACCCAAGAACCGAACCGAATTCAAATTCGGTTTTCTGGTTATATTAAAACAAGAACCTATTAATAACTGTATTGAAAACAATACAAAAATCTGTTGGGGAATTAATAACTATACTGAAAGCTTATTGTTGTCGCAAGAACCTATTAAAAACAATATTAAAATCAATACCAAGCAATGCAAACCGACCCATGTTTTATTAAACCAATAAAAAACTTGTTAAGAAGAAAGAATACCAAACGTTAACAAAATTAAAGATGTGGCAACTTTGTGGGAACAGTTAACCATCCATCTTCCCCAACAATTAAAGTTGCCATAGACCACACCATCAAGATCCCCACCAAGCTCCGCTCGAGCCCACCACACGGCTGCCATAATCATGAGCTAGTTGTCGGAGTTAAATTTTTTGCTCCACCTGTCCGAATTTGGGTATATCTTTCTTTTTTCCCCCAAAACTGATATGTGTTGTCCGAGCATTGATAAAGCTCAAAACATTTTTGTATTATATGTAAATGTGTTTCTCTAGTTTTAATAATGGTTTAGGATCTCTTTATTAGTTTATTTGATACAGGATGTATGAATTTTTTTAAATAATGTTTCAGGGGTGTTTGGGTTAAGGACAAAGAAGGTTATAGTAGAGCACTAGAATAAACCATAACTGTAATAATCAGTAGAATAAACCTTATATGTTTGATTCCTATCCAACATCAGTAGTATTTATCTAGGCATATGTATTCCTGTCCGTTTTGACCTGTGTGTATTACTAATAAGTCTTGAGCTGATTAGGTGGAGTATTCATCAGTAGTAATTAAATGAAGGATGATTAGGTGGAGTGAATAAGTCTTGAGCTGTTAATAGTAGTCAATGAAGTTTAGTCTTTTCGATCAATCCTAAAAAGAGAAGTTAAATTTAGGTGGAGTTAATATATATAGGGTTTTTCTATCTTGTGCCCTAGGGGAACATGATAAGAAAGAAAAAAGTACACAAAAAGTACTTAAAGACCTACAAAAAATATGTTTTTTATAAGTATTTATGTCCTTTTTTGTGGGGCCCCGGGTACCTTTTATGTACTTTTCCCCTTCTTATCATGCGCCCCTAGGGCACAAGATAGAAAAACCCATATATATATATATATATATATATATATATATATAGACAAGCGTTCAAATGAGAAGTCTATTTTTTGTGAGAACGCGAGAAGAGATCTGGACCGTAGGATCAAATCAATCTCATCACAATATGAATTTGGGCGGAATGGCATTTTTGTAAATATTGAACGAAAATTGTAAGGGTCTAAGTGAATTATTGTCATTTGCTTCAACACCCCTAAATTTATCCTGGTTTTCTCTCTCTCTCTCTCCTTCAAACACACACATAACACACAGAAAAAAACACACAAACACACATAGCAACCAAGCCTTAATAGTGAATACTAACCGTCATCTCCGTCAACCGTCATCTCAATCATATCCGCCATCTCTTCCGCCTCAATAATATCCGGCGTTGACTCCGGCGTTGACTCAGGCGTTGACTATCTAATTGCTGTTTCCGATTGAATCTGATTCAATTTTTAACTTTTTAACAGCTTGTTTCAGCTTCATTACATAGTCATTTGAAATGTTGTTCTACTCTCGATTTGAATGCTAATATTGGTACTTATTTTGACCTAATTATTATTATTTATTATTGCTTTTAGGGTTTGTAATTATAAAATATGTGTTTTTTACTGCGTATCTATTTGCGTCACATGTGAAGATGTTAATTGATTGATTAGATACTGTTTTAGTTGAAATGTATTTTTCCAGTTATTTGTGACGTTAATCTATGGCGTTCACTGTGGCGTCTAGTTTTCAGTAATCTACGGTTATTTGTGACTATTTTAGTTTGAATGTAGTATGCATTATCGCTTTTTCCGTTTAATTTGATATTTCATTTGAAATTTGCCCCAAGGTTAAGTATTGTGTTGATTTATTTGTACTATCAGTTTTCACATGCGAAGGTGTTGTATGATTCTATATGTAGTTGAACGATTAGATTAACGTCCTGATAGTTATATTCTAGTAGGCTTTACTGCGTTGATTTATATGTTCCGTAAGTTTTCACGTATGAAGATGTATCTATGATTCTATATGTGTTGGATGATTAGATATGTATTGTAAGTTTTTCACATTTGAAGATGTTTTGTTAGTTTTCACATGCGCAGATGTTCTATGATTGTATATGTAATTGAACGATTAGATATGTTTCTTTCGATTTTATTTGTCTATTTTAGATGAGTTTAACCGTCCTGTTAGTTATATCATATTAGGCATTATTTTGTTTATTTATATGTACCGTAAGTTTTCACATGCGAAGATGTTATATGTTTCTACATTTAATTGAACTATTATATATGATGTGTCTATTGTAGTTGAATTTATCCGTCCTGATTTTACATTCAAAGATGTTCTGTAAGTTTTCACATGCAAAGATGTTCTTTGATTCTATAACCTTCCTGTTACTTATATTCTAGTAGGTATTATTGATGTTGTCTTTTAATTTTAACTTAAGTATTGCGTTCAATTATTAGATATGTTGTCTCTATTTTAGTTGAATTTTCAACTTAAGTATTGGTTTGATTTAATCTATTGTAAGTTTTCACATGTGAAGATCTTATATCTAATTTGACAATTATATAAATTATTCTCTATGTAAAGATATTATGCATATTTTCTTTGTATTTGTAATAAAATGTGTTAGGAAATTAATATTGTTTATTTAATTGTTTCAGGAGACAGGAGTTCTGTTTCGGTAAAACAAACTATTGAAAATTTAGTGGAAGCGAAGGGAGTTGATCTAGTGGTGAGCATTGGGTCAATACCGACCGAGCTGACCCGAAACGAAAAATCCAGAAACCGAATTTTGGGGAAAATTAACCGAATACCGAGCTGAAATTACTCGGTTCGGGACGAGTCGGTATCGGTTGGTTTTGTCGGTTTTTGGTTGGTTTTTCTTGGTTTTTGGCCTGAACCAACTCGAACCGAGAAATCCCGAAACCAAATTTCGGGAAAAACCTAAACCGAATACCAAACCGAGTATGTTCGGTTCTGTTTCGGTTCGCCCGGTTCGGGCCGGTTTTTCGGTTTCGGTCGGTTTTGCTCACCCCTAAGTTGATCTTTATGTTCATGTTTCGGTATGAAGTTTTGATTATTTAAGTATAGTAAGAGTAGACATGGTTGTTTGAAAGGATTCCTAATGTAGAGATTGTGAAGAAAAATGTTGCATTTAACATATTTTTATCTAAAGTGCCTAGAATTAGTGAATGTACTGTTGGAAATGTACATTTGAAATGATAGTCAATGGATTTCCTCTAACTACAGAGCCTAACATATTGAGGGATTTGATAGCTCTTCCGAACACTGTAAGCAAAATGCTAAGTGTTGTCACCGGAACAGTTTTAACGTGAACGATAGCCTTCCAGGTGCAACATCATCGTGTGTGCCATGGAGGACGACAAAACTGAAGCATACAAACAATGATGTTTATGTCAATCTCGTTGAGGAGATGGATACAATTATAAACAGGCATGCACCATAACTTTCTTCACCTTTAGTTAATTTTCTCCTTTCTTTTGCTGTTAAGGTGGACAAATGAATTTTGGATGTGACAATTTTGACCTATTTGTCATGGGTCAATTCGGGTAAATGATTTATCTCTGAATGGTCAGATGGGTTAAGCTAAAATATTTGACCAAAGGAAACGGGTCAAAGGGTCAAAATCACCCAACTTGTATGAAACCACATAAAATCCCTTAATTAACTTGGTATTAAAAGTTACATTAGTATTGTAGTAATATAGTTTTCATAATCATATATACACAATATTTTTTGTGAAATTAAGAAAACTTGGATAAAAAGGTGTTTGTGGACCTGCCAAATATATCCAAATCTGTTTTTACCCGCTCCAGATATATGCCGTATATTCCACAATCTGGATGATGTATTTTGTTTCATCTTCTAATTTTGAACAGAGCATGTATATAGCGAATATATTGGGATTAATTATTGATTTAGATAATATTGTTCCAGTATTTGTGTATCCACTTATACTTGTGATTAATGGATGCAATATGTTGCTCCAGCTAACCTGAGCTTTGACTTTCTATGTTCAGTAATGGCGTTTTAGTGAAGTGTGAGATCTTTTGGTGTTGTGCAAGTGAACTCTCACTTTTCGGGAATCTCTAATTTGACTCCTTTTGCAAACCCTTCAATTTTGAATGACGCGCAGTTTCATCCGTGTGTCCTTTTTCGACCTTGGGAATCGCAACAAATACTCTCCTTTGTACCTCCAGATGTACTGTTCAAGCTCATGAGTTACAGGTATAGGGTGATGATGCATTTTTTGTGGAACTGAACATCACTCTATGATTTTTTATCATAATAATTGAAAATGCAACATATCTTTTATATGATGAATGTATTGGAGTGAGAATTGTTTGTATGGGAACCGTAGAGGCGTAGACGTTATCAGCATTCTACACCGATTATGCATTGGTCCACTGCAGGGTGAAGAAGTGAAGGAATACACATATATATATATACTAGACGAGTACCCGCGCCTAGCGGCAGCGGTATCTAGTTTCGACAAAATTTTAGTGGTGATTAAGTTTGTTTCATGAATCAGGATTTTAAGTGTTAATAAATCCATTTTGAATGATTATATTGTTTTTCTGATAGCGTTGTTTTGTATTTGAGATTGTCTTTTTTGATAGCATTTATGTAAGTTGCATTAATCAATTACAGTAATATTAAATAATAATAACGCTATTTTTTGTTGAAAGGAGCAATTAACAACATTTTTTTTTGTATCCCTAAAGACCTGTAGTACATAAATAGTTAGTGTACATAAAAAAAAAATGCGAATACAAACATTTATCTTTCGTTTTTATGTCTCAACCTTTCACGGGTTTCACAACTAATTCATCATTTTTATCATATAATTTTGTCAAATTTGAATCCTGGTTCAACCCGGGTGGTTCACCCGGTTGAACCGTTCCGGTCAACAAAAGAAGTCGATTTAAACCGAGTCAACCCGACAGGTTGGGTCGAAAACAAGTCAAATTAAATCGGGTTAACTGCGGGTTTGAAGCGTCCCAGGTCAACCCGGTTTTCGATATGTATTAATAGTTTCCATTTGAAATATATGTCTTCAACATTTGTATCGGTTTCAACGGGTCCTCTCTGGTTCGTTTTCGGACGGCTTTAATTGGTTAGCCGAACCGGTGGCGACACCGGTTCCCGGTTGAACACGTTGGTTCGGTCCGGTCCGATTTTCAAAACTATATGTAACATCAACTTGTTAGCTTGTATGAAGTTTTGTGTGTTTTATTAATTTGTATAATGTGTATAATAACATGTACTTTTCATTTTAGGATGTTTTAAAAATATCATTAATTAGTGTGTTTAATTATTTTATATTTTGGATTATGTTGTAGCTTCTTTATATTGTACATTATGAAAATTTTATTGTACTTTTTAGTAAGGGGTGTTTTAATTTGTTGTTTTTAATTTGGTAGATGTGCTTTTAATTGGTTGTACAATGTGAATAAATTATTGTATTTTTAAGTAGTGGGGTGTTTTAATAAGAGTATTAACTACACTATGCATTTATCTCTCATTTGACTTTCAATATTCAATATTCAAGTTTTCACTTTTCCACTTTGACCGTTTTTCCATTTTAGATAGTAAAGATATGTAAAGCCACAGTTGAGTCTAGAGTCTGGTACATGCCGTATAAGTGTGATGGGAATCCAGAATGATCCTGGAAAAAGCCATTGACTCGGTAATGGTTTAGTTCCAACTCCCTCCGTGTGTATCATCTGCCAATCTCACTGCAAACCATGAAATAGTAAATATACTTGCTGATAAGGTACTAAACTTACATCTCTATAATCTGTATCCATCCACTTGCACTCTCATGTATGTATGAATCTGTCGGTAGTCCTAGATATACGTGCTTTCATGTTTCATACATGCCATTATATATATGATATGACCAATATAGGTAACTACTGAGCTTTCATAGTAAAGGGTGGGCAGATGTGCCAGTTTTGACCCTTTTATAAAGATGTGTTTTTCGGCCCAGCAGTTATTTTTGGCTAAAAGACAATTGGGTCAAACTGGTCAAAAGTAAAACATACATTATAGTTGTGATGATATAGCTTTGGTAATCATGTTAATGTACTCACTATCAATCATTTTTTTTTTTAAAATGGTAAAATATATGTTTGCAGGAGTAGCCCAAACTGTTTCCACCCTGTACTAAAGAAAACCAATTTCAACCGAAACCTCTTTAGGTCTGGTGTCCAACTCGCGCATGTTTCCACCTCTAATGGAGGTGCAAGATCTTTAACACATCCAATGTACTTTAGCTAGGATCAGTTGCAGTTTAAAACTTTTACCACTTATATTATATAGAAGTATAATCAGCTACAAACTTAAGTAAAGGTATCAAGATGTGGTAAATATAGATCATGTCCCAAAAACCCAATTAACTTTTGATATTCATAAAAGGTAGTCTTTTAAATCCAAGTTCTTTCTTTGATCCAACTACAAATTTAAAGTACTGTTGGTTCTTTAACTAGAAACTGCATCTCTAAGAGACTTTTACACATGTTATATCTTGATACTGCGTGATGAATATTGCTTTTATGTAGATAAAATCATACATACCAAATGAGTTAAGAGTCATCAGTGGCTTCTACTGTAGGTTAATCTAGTGCCCAACTCAATGTAGCTCTTTAGTTGGGTCAGTAACTGCATTCGTGTATTAAGCGTAGACTAAGGTCCCCGAATCTATTTGGTTAGTATTCAATTTTCACATGCATACTTCAAATATTTTCTTGATGTTTTTTAGAGGTGGTGATATGGTGGGGATGGGAAACGGGTCAAAATGAGTTGATTTTGAAATGAGTCATTTTTTAGTATGGCTTGAAATGGGCACGGATGGGTTGAGTTTACTAAGTCAAGCACAAACACTTTATGATGTGCATTTGGAAACTATTTTTTGCTTCTTTTATTAAACCAGCATGGCTGCACCCAACCAACACACCTAGAAAAGTCACCCCATCTGGTTTAATTCGATTTTTCACCATCTTGGAAAAGTAACTTAGCAACATATCCCCATGACCATGCATCCCAAATCCAACAAGCATTGCATTCCAAGTGAACAAATTTTTATCCTTACTCGTTTCAAATATCCCCATAGCAGTCTCTATACACCCACATTTCGCGTAAAAGTTCACTAACGCTGTACACAAGAACGAATCTATCCTAATCCTACTCTGTTCAATATACTCATGCACTTCCTTCCCTTTCTCCAACTTCCCAACACGCCCACAAGCACCCAAAACAGCAACCAACGCTATATTATCAGGCCTCACCTTATACTACCAACGCTATGTCAACTTCCCCAGGACATAATCGTAATCCTCAAACGGAAGCTTTGTTACAGTTTTTAGAACTTCCCTGTCTTCTTGATGAAAGTGAGCAAGCTCAAAGTCCAACATCATCTATTTCTAGGGGTATGAATTTTTGTTTTTTTCATCTGGGACCAATTTTTCTGGTCTTGTATAACCAAAGTTTTGACTTTTTGTAGCATCCATGCTTTCTCTTATATATAATATATGTCTTCTTCTATTATACAGTTTCATCAACTTTTAAAATACTCAATCATAAAGTGGTAAAATTGACTTGACGAATTTCATAATACTCAATTACTGGTCTCTAGAAAGAACTCTCGAAAGCCCAACATGGTTTGCAACAATGAGTAAATTTGACTAAATTAATATATATATATATTAAACCGACTCACAGCCGACGCCGTTTTCGCCCCTGCGACGTCGTTTCCTTGATCCATCGCCAGGCTCATTTGACCCATCATCTGGGCTAATCGCTACTTTGTTTAGTAATATATCATACATCTTACTTGAACCCTCCAGATCTCACACACACAGTCACAGATAAACATCTCAGATCTTTAAACTGAGAATGTTCCAGCGCCTTAGTATAGGTCGTACGAATAGCTTTAAAGTTTGATTATTTTGATTTTTTATATTTGATGTTGTATTTGTAGGACCTTGACAACTGTCGGTCGCTTTGATATGAAAAAGTTTTGCTGATCTTCGCAGCTACTGTCTTGCAATGTTTTCCGAGTCAAGAAGAAGGATCATAAACTATTTCACGAAGGGATGTGGTCATTGTGGATGAAGAGTAAGTTGATTTCATTTTTTATGTGTGCCGCGAGTATTTTGTGCCTAATTTTTATACCTTCTATTTGATGTGTATATTTTTTTTCCCGATTGTGTTTGATCAATTAGTTTTATATGGGTTTTTTTGTTTTGTTAGGGGGCCTTATTCGCTTTAAGAGTATTTGGATATGCGTTTTGTAAAGTCATCATAGAAATTTAAAGAGGCATAATTAGGATAAGATAAAGCGTTGTTACTTATAGTCGTTTAATAGGTGGTTGTTTGTTTGTTACAGTTACTTTGTGTTGGTTTGAGTTTTAAGTTGGACAAAGGTTTGATTAGTAAGTTAAGTAGTTTACCCTGTTTGTGTTTGTGAGTCTTTATCTTTTTATAAAAGTTGGAACATTTTGATAGGTATTTTGTTTTGGTTTCAACATTTTGGTGATAGGTCATGTATATAGATCAATCACTTGGTGTTTTTAGCATGGTACAGGGTACTAAAGTAGCACAACTTGGTTTTCTTATTTCTGTTATGTTGGTCACTATTTGTAGGCGTGAATTGACCATGTTTGTTATTACGCTATTGGATGTTAAAGTAATTGAAAACAAATGCTTGGATACTCAACTTCAGAATTTGCTGAGATTCAGAAAGAGAAACAGAAGATACTTGAACACGGAGCTTTCAGTACCAATATCGGTCTCACATCTCGAAAAAGTGAAAAACTTTTTACCAGAAAGAACATTTTTTTCAACTTATGAAACAAAGCGACAGTGTTTATCTACTGTTTAAAATGCAGTTTGTACCTAATTTGATAGAAAGATCATTTTTTACAAGTTGTGAAATGAAGTTGCAGTATTTGTCTACTGTTTAGAATGCGACTTTCATGTAATTGTGGATTGCGCCTCTGCTTGCTACATTTTAGGTATATAGAATAGGGTCGCCATTATTTAGAATCTAAAGTTTGAAAAGTTCATTCGTGTTACCCTTTCTGTAGAGCAAACAGGGTCGAGTCACTATCGAGATGTTTATTGCCACGCCATTGGCGAGCTGCAAAATTCCAAATACTGAAGTGCTACACAAAATTCTAAACCACGAGTAAGCACCATGCTTTTATTCGTTGTTTTAATTATATGTATGAATTACTTATATCAAGATCTTATTCTAATATCATCCAATGATGACTTTTCAGGTGCGCAGTTTGGTTACGGGATTTAAACTATCAATTAGTTCTTAGTTACCATGAAACCAGGAACTTGTTAGAGCAGAATGACTGGGATCCTCTTCTTAATAAGGATCAGGTACTTTTGTTTATCCGACATTCTCCCCTCTTATTAGTTTTTTCCTGTTGGTGATGACAAGATGGGCAACTGGGTCACTGACAATAATAGTTTTGCCTTAAAATGGGTCAATTTCAAGTACGGGTCATAATGCGCTGGGTTGACCCACCAACACTATCTATCCAGATTTTTAAAAAACAATACAGGCTTAAATTCTGCTTACAGTTTATATACCCTTTTTAAAGGCAATTTAAATCTATATATGTGAATAAATTGATTTAAGAGGCTGTATGCTATATAAAAAAAAACCTTGGGTGACTTTCCATCTCTTTGACCTGTTTAAAAAACACTAATCAAAGGCTTTGATGTCGTGAGAGCTACTGGACTGAGGTATACGTTTGTTAGTGTATGTAGTTTTAACATTTATTCTTTTCTTACTCCACGTCACAGTCCTCTTTAGGTTGAACTAAATTTGGATGTTTGTTTACGCTAAAATTCAGTCATTCTTACCTTCTTGTGCCAAATATATTGACATGAATAAATTTGATCCGAGTACGGTTAGGAAACCTGATTCCTCTGCAACCCAAGAAGAAAAGAAATCATGTGCTTCAATTGTGGGTTTGTGTCAGTTACAATATTGAATTCCACTTTGCTGTTTCTATACCTTTTTCCCATACCCTGCCTAGGTGGGATTGGGTTTGTTGTTGTTGTTGTTGTTTCTATACCTTTTTCCTTTTAACTTGGTAGTAAATGATGAACAAGATTCCTAGACCAACTTCTTCTAGAAATGTTCTTGAGCATCCAACTTGCTTATATCAGAAAAAAAAAATATATATATTCGATAAGTGGGTTGCAAATAGGGGTGTTAATCGGGTCGGGTTGGTCGGGTTCGGGTCGATTCGGGTCGGGTCAAAGTCGGGTTGAGGATAGAAATAACATACCCGAACCCGACCCTATTTCAACTCGGGTTAACCGGGTTCGGGTCAAAACGGGTCGGGTCAAATCGGGTCGGGTCAAGTCGGGTTCGGGTATGTACCATTTATAAAATCACATAATTTAATTACTTGTATTTATTAGTTAAAATCTTAAACAACTAAAAAACATGTGTATAAATCATATGTTTATTTGTTGCATTTGTTCTTGTTTGCAAATTTGCAATAGCTAAATGTATAAATATTAAATAACCACAACTATAATGCAACATGTAACTATGCAAATGCATGCAAGATGCAACTGTGCATGCTAACAACGAAATGAAGTGTATAAGTAGTTACCAAATAGATAATTATGTTGAAATGGTTTGTTAAAGACTTGCATGCAGTAGTCTTATTGCAGACATGTATATTTGCAAAATTGCAAATTGCAACTTGCAGTAGTAGACAAATACTAAGAACATAGAATATTAAGAAATTAAAAAAACAAGACTCTCATAACTTGACAATAGTTGCAGCTTACAACTTGTATCAATCAAATAACATCAATAGGCGAATAACAGTTGCATTTTTGCAGACATTAGATCTTTTAGTGACAACAAAATAATAATGAAATAGTAGTATCTTCAGCATAGGAATGCTACTTCTTAAAAAAAAACTCGGGTTGACCCGAACCCGAATAGGCAAACTATTTTGAACCCGATACCCGACCCTATTTGAACTCGGGTTAATCGGGTTGACCCGATTGACCCGAGTTATATTTTGAACCCGATTAACCCGACCCGAATATCCTTATTCGGGTTCGGGTCCGGGGTCGGGTCGGGATTTTTGACACCCCTAGTTGCAAATGTACTTATTTAGGGTCATATGGATTTCCTTTTTAGTTTCAGCTATTTTTTTATCGCATGATAAATTACTAAGACTCATTGGTTCCTATGCAGGTGTATATGCTTATCATCCTGTGATTTCGAATGAGATTGTCGAAGGCTCTGTAAGGTAAGCAAAACTTGAGTACACTGAAAGGTTTCCTCTAAATACTTAAGTACACTGAAAGGTTTTCTGTAAGGTTTCCTCTAAATACTGCGAATGAAAAAGTTCGACATACGTCTAACAATATTTTTTTTTTGTTAGTTTATAAGGTGTGCGATGACTAGAATCTTAGTAACTCTAAAAACTATAACAATGGGTCAATGGTAGAAAGAACTTAAATTGGCTAGGTTTATCACCAACAATGACATGAGCTTAGGCTCAACTGTATGACAATAGCCAAAACCCGATAACCTTTCATTTTTATTGAGTCGGGTTAGGGTTTAGTTATTTATGTTATCGGGTTGTTGGGTTGACCCGACAAGACCCGCAAAATATTATGTAACTTAAGCTACTACCAAAAAAATACATTAACTTATTAACTAGGTTTTGCTTTTTAAAGGTAAATACCTTTATATCATGTCAAAGTAGCAAAAAATAGCTTTTCTTAGTCTACGTCTGCCTGACTGAAGTAGATGTTCAACCAACGACATCTACCTTTAAAACCCAAATTTTTATTTTTATTCATTCATTTATTTTTACCAAACCCAATCTTGATTTGCAAGTGATGTGAATTACAGGCAACCGTGTTGGATCAGCTTCTGAGAGAAGCTCAGCCTCATGCACATGCGTCAGTTAATGGAATGTGAACTTTACAAAGGCAATGAGTGTGATCTGCCAATTCATTCGAAAAATGCTGGCCAAAGTCTTGACTCTTGAAAGCATGTAAGAAAAAAGGTTATAGTGAGGTTTCTACTTTATGCCTGTGTGAGAATGCCATTATCAAAAAATATTAGCTTAAAAATCTTAAGTTATATGTCTTTTGGTACTCTTTTGTAGTCTATTGCTATTCCCTGTCCGACAACATTACAAAAATGACCAACATTCAAAACTTATTAAAATTTCTTACATATATGACAAGCCAAAGTTGTAAAAAACACGTGATCTATTCTACTTAGAAACTACAAACAACATTTAATTTATGAATAACATTTTAAGAAATGTTATTCATAAAATAACCGACGTCCCGCTTTTTTCATACCTGCTTTTTTCTTCATTTGTGTGTAATTTAAAAGCAAAAGTTAAGCCTTGTACTTTGTAGTTCATACCTGCTTTTTTCTTCATTTGTGGTCCTATGTTCTATTTTCGCTAATGTTGGCATCTTTCACTAATTGATTGTTTACTATATCGTTTGAGTTGAATAGTAACGAATCATAAAAAGCTACGAGATATATATCTTCACATAAGACCAAGTTACGGGACATATTCACAAGTGACCAACTGACCATGTTGTTCATCTTTAAAAAGTACGAGACATATACTTTCACATGTGACCAAACTATAAGACATATATTTTCACATGTGACCAAGTTGTTCATGTATCTTAAAAAGCTATGAGACATATATTTTCATATGTAACCAAGTTATTCACGCATCTTAGTAAGCTACGAGACATATAGTTTCGCATGTGACCAAGTTACGAGACATATTTTCACATGTGACAAAGTTGTTCACGCGACTTTAAAATCTACGAGACATACAAAAGACATTTTCACATGTGATAAAGTTATTCATGCATGTTAATAAGCTACGAGATGTAAACAAATATTTTCACATGTGAAAAAGTGGTTTGCACATCTTAAAAAACTACGAGACATGTATTTTCACATGTGACCAAGTTGTTCATGCATCTTAAAATGCTACAAGACATATATATTTTCACATGTGACCATTTTTGTTCACGCATATTAATAAGCTACGATACATAGACATATATTTTCACATGTGACAAAGTGGTTTAAGCATCTCAAAAAGCTACAAGACATATATTTTCACATGTGACCAAGTTGTTCACGCATCATTAAAATATACGACACATATATTTTCACATGTGACCACATATATTTTCACATTAGACCAAGTTATTCACGCATTTTAGTAAGCTGCGAGACATATATTTTTGCATGTGACCAAGTTACAAGACATATTTTCACATGTGACTAAGTTGGTTATGCGGCTTTAAAATTTACAAGACATATACAAGACATATTTTCACATGTGATCAAGTTATTCACGCATATTAATAAGCTACGAAACGTAAACATATATCTTCACATGTGACAAAGCGGTTTGCACATCTTAAAAAACTACGAGACATATATTTTCACATGTGACTAAATTGTTCATACATCTTCAAAGGCTACAAGGCATACATGTTCACATGTGACCATGTTGTTTACACATATTACTAAGCTAGAGACAGATTTTCACATGTGACAAGTGTACAAGACATATATTCTCACATGTAACCAAGTGGTTCACGCACCTTAAAAATCTATGAGATATATATTTTGACAAGCGAACAAGTGATTCACGCATCTTAAAAAGGTACGAGACATATATCTTCACAAGTGACCAAGTTGTTCATGCATCTTTACGAGACATATATTTTCACATGTGACAAAGTTGTTCACACATCTCAGAAGGCTACAAGACATATATTTTCACATTTGATTAAGTTATACACACATCTTAGTAAGCTACGATCACTGTTCTAAAAGGTTCGCAAAGGCGTGAGGCTTGGTCATGCCGCCACGCCGCCTTATGTCACATCTTTTTGTAAACTCGATATATATGAAATATGATATGAATATATAAATATTTTTATATTTTGTGCCGCCTTATGACACGCTTTATAAACGCAAAAGTTTCGCCTTGGCCGCAAAGGCGTGAGGATTGGTCATGCCGTCACGCCACGCCTCGCGCTATTTATAACTTTGGCTACGATACATATAGTTTTGCATGTGACCAAGTTACGAGACATACAATTTCTATAAACTACTTGAATACACTAACTCTTGCTTAGCCTTAATATTTATCGTGTGGAAATTGTAGACCATTTCGAACGATGGAAATGATGCTTTGAAGGCAAAAGAAAACATGTCGTTTGAGGTGACTCTACGCTGGTTAGTCTAAAGGAGAAATATCAAAGTTCACAACACAAAAATACTATGTCGAATCTGGAAATCAACGAGAATGAATCACGTATCAAGTTTCAGTATGAGTTACATACTTACATATGAAGGCTCAACAGTTGGAATTCAAAATTCAAGCAGCTGATCTTGAAAAAGATAAACTAAAGGTGATTAAGCTACAAAAGCAAGTGGATGACCATAAAGTGGTAAATTGTGAATCTGATATTACAATTAGTACAGTGGGAGAAGAGTTGAAGGTGGCCAAAGAGATGAACATGAAGATGAAGGAGGATATGACTCTTGGTTTAATGGACAATAAATTAATAGTTGTGTGTTAGGATCGAACTCGAGATCTATGGGATTGCACGCGTTGCGTATGAGATTTAATTAAGTCATGAAATATTTATATGGTCGAACTAAGAAAAATGAGGGGGTTGAGTGTCGAGTTTTGAAACTTAAAGAGGTGCTTGCAATAACTTGTTAGACAAGGTTTAATACTATATAAACACACCTTTAGTCTCATTCGATAGATGATAGACGATCGACACAATAAATAATAATAACTCCAATGCATGATTGATTAGAACCGAAAAAGTCATACGCATGGATGCATGTGACAGTGTAATATGCATGTGCATGTACAATCGGTTTAATGATTATCATACGTATGGATTTACGAATTTATAATACATGTTTGACTGATTGGTTTCATGATTATTTAATATTCATGATATCATGTCAAGCACATGTATATATTCATATATTCATTCCATGCATATATGTGTTTGACAGATGCATGTAAAAGGGTTCGACAATATATTTAATTGTGATTTGAACTAGCATTCTAATTAAATCGCTAACAATACGCGCATACATGATCGTAGAGAAATCCTACTTTGGATTTTGGTGATTTACACTATTCGACTTTATTAAGTCGATTAGCACTCAAACCCTAATTAGGGTTCATCCTAATTGCTAGTTTGTGGATTTGATTCTTGTTCGGCTAGAATCAAGAAAGGTACGCATACTTTATGTTTATGTTAATTAATTAATCATTATATGTTCCTATACGCTTCCGCACTTACTTTGATGTTTATTGTTTATATTTATGATTAGTCATGTTATATAATTCCAACAGTGGCATCACGAGTCATTGGTTTTAATGAGTAATTAATTACTAAACGCGTAAATAACAAATATTGTATGTTGTTAGATATGATTATTCTAGGGTTTTGGTTATGATTATATAAACCCTAATTTTAGGGTTAGGGCTTTTGCCCTAATTTGGTTTTAAAAATCTATTATGGATCGAAAATTTTTTATGGGTGGAAACCCTAAATTTTTTTTAATCGATTTCCTTAAATTTTTTTAGGGTTTATATTAATTGTTATGTTATCTATATCGAAACCTAGATTTAATATATTTGTTACGTGATAAATTCATGAATAAAGTGTTATGTGACATGGAATTGTATGCGATCTTGTGACTATTTGTATAATTGTTATGATGTATCCATGATTATACATGCATGTTAGTCATGGATAAGTTGCTTTGATTATTTAATTGTTAAGATTGGATTAATTGTTAAGTTTTATACACATGTATATTTATGATAAATCTTGAATTGGGGAAAACTCCAATTATATACATTAATGAATCAATTATGTGCAATTTGGTATATCATTAATTATGGGTTTACGCAATCGATTCGTCGATGTATGTGGCTCACTTTCAATTGAGAGAGTGAAAGCCCTAATTAATATATACGTTAATTTAATCTAGACATTGATTATTAATAGGGTTTTATCGAATAAGTTGCATGTGGCTACTTGTTTACACGTATAAATTGTTTATTATGTGCGCATTGTTTTTTAGTAGTTTATTTTTTTATTGGTATTACTTGTTTGTTTATTATGTGCGACAGTTTTAAGCAAAGGGTAATTTTGAATAGAAAAATAATACGGACTAAACAATGGCGAAATTTGATTTGGTTTGGAAGAGTTAAGTTTTCTATAGTTTAATTGATTGGTGACTTTGGTACAATGATTGAACGGCTCACCCATTCGAATGAACTATAAAGGGGTTAATAAAGAAGTGCGCACAGTCACACTGAATGGATGTCTAAGGTTATGCGTTTGCGCTTACCTGGTCCTCTGCCCTCTGTAAGTTCGAATGGAGCTACTAAGTAAGCCATAAATGTACAAGCTCATCTTAAGGGCGAATTAGTTTTAATTCCATGCGCCACTTCGGTGGTAATTACCCGAAACACTAAGTGTTTACACTTATGCAAAAGTACGGTATAATGGACGATAATTAACGCTAAATTCCTTGATTGGTGAACCCAATACCTCAATCAAAACTTTGATAATTTGATCTTTATGAATTTGTAATAAAAAGTTTTTTTATTAAAATTATGCTACAAGATGAATGCATGACATCTTTGTACATATTTGATTTGACCACATAAAATCAAAACTACTACCCTTTTAAATTAAGTAATATGCCATCTAATTAAAAGGAACACTTGAAGTTGCAATTTATGTCATGAGAGTACTTGGCTAGATTGTAATGGAGAGGTAAATCTCTATGTTAAGTGAGACCTTACATGGACATATTTGCAGTTCTTTAAGTTAGACACTTAAGTTGAGTAGGAAGTGAGACTTGGACTCAATGGCATAAGATGGGATGAAACATGTTTATATTTGCAATAGCGTTGGAAAATATAAATCCCATAATGATCTAGGAATTGGAAATTTTTTGCCAATTAATGTTCGACAGATTACCTTATTATATGCGTTCGTTGCTAGCAGATCAACTAATGTAATGAACCTATGATAATTTGGATCCTAGTTTTTGAGAAAATTCTATGGTTATATGAATATTACCTTGGGTATTTTATTTTCTTGAAAAGTTTAATTATCGAAAATACTAAAATTGAATTTTGCTAATTCTTTAAATGTATTAATGCAACATTAAACCATAAATGAAGGTTATTCCTGTATTGGTAAATTGATCTACACCTGTAAGGATTTTTGGTAGAGTCAACTTTGCTAAAAGGATAAAACTAGTCCTCTTTATATAAGAAAGAGTGAGATTCAATCCTATTCCTTTTCATGAATGAAGAAAGGTATGATAGGACAATTAGAATTGTCTAAATTCTAAATACATAACTCGTAAGCATATTTTAATAGTTAAGAAAATTGCATATGTTCTGAGTTATTAAATTAGAAGCTAGACTAATTACTGTATAATTGGTAAAATACAAACTAGCATATTTTATCTAGTTGTTGTGCTTTGACCATTTAAAAGTACTACTTACAAATTGTTGGAATAGTAGAACTATTAAGAAAGAAATTGCATGCCCAATTTTTCAAGTTAATAGCATTGATGGATAGTTCATCATCTACGTAGTAGAATACACTCTTTTAGTACATAAGTAATTGTTATGTATGGACTTTATCAAAAGTGTAGGGAAGTAAATAGAACACTATTTTCTTTCATTGGTTAATGAAACACTTGCAATGTTGTCAAATCCAGTGGGAGTATTTTGTTCTTATTACTGAATAAGGAATTAATGTAATGATCTCTTATTCAGTGGGAGTTACAAGCTTTGTCATCTTGGTAGTAACTCAGATTATCTCTAGAATGTCTTAAGATAATTACTTTCCACTTGTAGTCACTTATGTTTTCAAGGATAGTCATGTACGTTTCCTTATTAGACAATGAAGTGGTTCTACATCTACTAGTTATGCTAATATCAATGACACAATCATATTAGTCACATAAACAAACATATGTTGTGTTGTTTATCTGCTACATGATGTTGTTCCATGCACAAGTGGGAGAAATCTATATTGTGTGCAAGGTACAACATATATGTATATGATTTAAAGGATTCTCTTGACTGCAAGGTAAGAGACTAACATTCTAATATAACTTGTACATATCTAATTCAAGAAACACTTGGTGTTGCAATTTACGTCATGTCAGAACTTGACGAGATTGCAACAACAAAGTAAATCTCTATGTGAAGTCAGACCTTGCATGGACATATTTGCAGTTTCTAAATTAGACAAGTATTTAGAACATGTGTCAAAATGATATATAAGACTACTTCAAATTAAATATTTGTGTATTATTAGAATGACATAAAATTAAATGAAGTAATCTAATCCTACTTCAATTTGTTTATCTATGTATTTTGGAATGACATAAATGAAAAATAATGTAGTCCTACATTATTGTGAAGTAAATAAATTAACTTGAAATTACTATTGAAACCAAGAGTTGTGTTCATAATTACTTTAGTTAAACATGTTTATGATTCATTGTAAAGACATAAACATAAAGTCTTTTAAGACTTATAATAAAGTAAGACGTTAACTTGTTATGTTTTTTAATTAAGACATAAACAAGAAGTCATTGAGTTGATCAATGATTTATAACGTATAATGGGATTATAACTGTTTATGTTTTCTTGATGAGACATGGATATGAAGTGACTTGGTTAAAGAGTACTTGTGTTATAAAACATGCAATTGGCTTGGAAAGTCTATTATACCATTAAGTTGACTTAGTTGGTAAATAGGTAAGCCAAAAGGAATATGTTTATCTTATATATTGTTAGATTGTCTTACAATATTAATTCTAATGAATACCACAAGTTGATGGTATGTTCAGTTAGGAGAATCAAAGTATATTTGATTTGTTTGATTCAAGATAACCATAACTTCTTTCTTAAAAAGTAACAAGGTTAGAAAATTGAGTATGAATTGAATATACTCAATATGACTCCAACCTAGAAGATTAGTAAAACACCATTTTATTATGGAATGTGATGAATCACATTAAGTTTTAAAATTGAAGATTCTGAATTTGTTAAACTATTTATGAATAGGTTATTAACAAAGTAAAATCATGCATTATCAATGTGTATTTGTAATGTCCCAAAAAGAGAACAATGTAGTTTTGCTCTAATTGCTAAGTATATATAGATAGTCTATATATTACAAAAGGCAAGTGGGAGTTCTTTTTATCTTGAAAGATAAAATTACAAGATACATAATCTTCTAAAACACACTAGTAAATATCATGATGAGGTTAGACATGTAAATGATAAACCTCATAATGATGGAATTTTCATTCATAAATCTGCAAGGATATCTCAGATATTTGACATATATGCTGAGAAGTATGAGTTACAGGATTATAGTAAACCTGATAATCATTATGATGGATTACCAAATATTGAATTGGGTAAATTACTCATACTATGAATGTTAAAGATGCTGTCCATAAAGATAATCAATTTTGGAAATTTGGTTTATCTTAATAGTTAGACTAGAGAATGGAAATGAGTTTCTTCAAAGAGATGAAAAACCCTAGTGGTTTGAATTTCTATGTAGAAATCATATGGACAATATCGTACACATATTTAATGCATGTCTTATGACAAGATTATTAATCATATTTAAGCAATTAATTGTGATTGCATATTCTTTTCTAGACACATTAAATATATAAAGATGATAATTGTCATACTTGTTTTCATTAATATGAAATATGACAATGGAATATCAAAACTCTTTCTTGAGAAATTACTTGAGCGAGGACGGTAAGTAATTGAAAGGTTTTTTGAATTCATATAATCTTTGAAAGTGTACAAAGTGCAATAATTCATGAATGGATTAATGCATGCATCTTTGAAATTATTCTTATGTTTAATTATTAAATCCTTGTTTCGATTTATAATTGAAATAAGATAAATTTTAAGTATTCCTGAAAGCTAGTGGGAGTATTATGTTAAGGTTTTTAAATCTTATATGTTGTATAACATATAGGAAGTAACATTCCTTGTAAGCTAAATGTTAAGTCTTAGATTGGAATGAAACTTCACTTATAAGATTTAAGAATTAAAACATACAACCTTGGAATATATGTTTATTATTAATAAACATGTGCAGTAAAAATATATGATTCTAATAAAACATGATATATCATTTAGGAAATGGATAAATATCTTTTGACAAGATAGAACGTGAATGAAGTCTAAGTTTGACATGTAGATTCATCATGTACATCATGTTGTGTATTAAAATTGTTGTATCATTCTTGCATAAGAAGTGATTTGACAACATTGATATCTAACTAAAAGTTATTAGATAACTTGTGTAATGAATATTCTAATAGAATTACATCCTCAAAACCTGGAATTGCTCCTAGATTCTATGGATGAACAATATGTCAAATGTTGTGCAAATTGTCATCAGCTTTAAACTTGAAAGTTAGGAAAGCATAAAACATTACTATAAGATATTAAAGTTTACGGAGTTTTAATGAGCACATTGTTGTTTGTATACAATGATGCTGGTTTAATTGAGATGACACTCAATACTAGTCATGGTAGGATTTCATCCTTGTTAATGGCCATGTGAGCTAGTTGTGCTACTTAGAGCGCAGTTGCATTATACATTAAAAGAATAAGAATACTTTAAACTTTAAAATGTTTGAAAGTTTAAATTGTCATAAATTGGTGATAGAGGATGTCACACACTTTATGAATTACTATGTGGATTGGTGAATGCACACATACAAGGACTTCATTAATTGAATTCTTGAAATAAGTATTCTCAAAATTACGATAGATCAAGTTGGTTGATTTATGCCTTGTCAACAAGTATGATTGTCATTACTTGAGGCATAATTCATCAATTGTAATTTTCATGCATTGATCTATTTGATATTTGGATAAGGGATGTTAAACAATTGTTATAATAAATCAAATACTTGGTATGTTTGATTTTATAATATATTGTATCCTTTATTTACATGTTTAATCCGTGAATAAATAAATTTATTCTAAATCGTCCGTTGTCAATTAATGATATGGGAGTATCATTAAACTAAGACAAATCTGAGAGATATGGTAGAATATACTTGAAAGTATATTGATGAGAATGCATACCAATTTCAGATGATATTCAATGAATTGAATATAGGACTTATCCCAACTGCATAATTTACTTTGTGGATATTGTTATAAGTAAATCATGAATAGTTATCCTCAGACTTGAGATACCAGATAAGTGTCATGAATGTAGTGCACTTCTGTGGAACAACTTAACGCTATAACGTGGGTAGTCATAAGGGTTATTTCCTGAAGTGTTGCAAAGTTTGTGGGTTATTCTCGTAGTCAAGATAGAATTTGTTCCTTCAAATTTATTTTGGAGTTTAATACTGCTGGACCCCTCGTAGGGTTGACAAGATGTTTGTGTGGCCACACCCAAAATCTCCCCTAAATATGTTTAGAAGATTTGGTAATCTTGTTCAATCACTAATAACGAGAAACAGAATAGTTGAATAAAGAATGACTTAATTCCATATCTTTATTTAACATGGTATTAGAAACAAAAGGATAATAATAATGAGAAATCATTAAAAGGTTTTTCCAGGAGACCTTACTCGAGTTGTACTAGAGGCATCGAAGTGTTGCTAGACGCTAACCGATGTGATCACACTATTAAGATATGTCCAAGTGGGAGCTGTTGGTTTAATGGACAATAAATTAATAGTTGTGTGTTAGGATCGAACTCGAGACCTATGGGATTGCACACGTTGCGTATGAGATTTAATTAAGTCATGAAATATTTATATGGTCGAACTAAGAAAAATGAGGGGGTTGAGTGTCGAGTTTTAATTAAGTCATGAAATATTTATATGGTCATGAAATATTTGCAATAACTTGTTAGACAAGGTTTAATACTATATAAACACACCTTTAGTCTCATTCGATAGATGATAGACGATCGACACAATAAATAATAATAACTCCAATGCATGATTGATTAGAACCGAAAAAGTCATACGCATGGATGCATGTGACAGTGTAATATGCATGTGCATGTACAATCGGTTTAATGATTATCATACGTATGGATTTACGAATTTATAATACATGTTTGACTGATTGGTTTCATGATTATTTAATATTCATGATATCATGTCAAGCACATGTATATATTCATATATTCATTCCATGCATATATGTGTTTGACAGATGCATGTAAAAGGGTTCGACAATATATTTAATTGTGATTTGAACTAGCATTCTAATTAAATCGCTAACAATACGCGCGTACATGATCGTAGAGAAATCCTACTTTGGATTTTGGTGATTTACACTATTCGACTTTATTAAGTCGATTAGCACTCAAACCCTAATTAGGGTTCATCCTAATTGCTAGTTTGTGGATTTGATTCTTGTTCGGCTAGAATCAAGAAAGGTACGCATACTTTATGTTTATGTTAATTAATTAATCATTATATGTTCCTATACGCTTCCGCACTTACTTTGATGTTTATTGTTTATATTTATGATTAGTCATGTTATATAATTCCAACAATGACTCATCTAAATGAAAATAATAGCCGATAACTCTCTATTTGATCAAAAAATCAAATTGCTGAATGAAGAGATCAGGGGGTTCCATTTACAACAACCCAACTTTGGGAAAATATAAAATATTACACATTTTGACATGAGCTCATTGTGCCCCTGCCAATTTGTTTACCTCTATCAAATTGATATATCCCATTATTATTTAGTTCTCAGATTTACATATGGCTATTCTTGTTTCACCATTGCAGGACTTCATTGACTCGTACTAGCAATTCATTGAAATGATGTGTGAATTTTTGGAAGAATCTATTTATGGGTTCAAAAAAGGTATTAGATAAAGTAGATGCAGAAGGTGAGGAGATATACATAAGACGAATGGCAAGCGGAAAGAAAACGATAGAAGCAATCAAAAGAGCTCGACGCCCAAAAAGAGTGGATCTGGACGATGATGAAAATGACGATCTATGAGCTACTCGTATTATATATCTTATATAGCTATTTATGAAACGATTTTGGTGGTTCACACCACAGGGTATTAGCTATATGTTTAGAGCATGTACGTGACAAGTTTACTGCAAGTCGATTTAGATGTCACATAACTCGTACTTGTGTTTAATTTATATTTTGTTTCAGTTTTAGGAATATTAAACTTTTTTAATGTATATAAATGTACACGCAAAGAAAGTATATTCACACGCGAAGATAAATGTATATGCTCATGCATAAATGTATATATATTTACTACTGAAAAAGTTTAATCACACGCGAAGAAAAAAATATACGCTCATATATAAATGAAGTATATACTCATATACATGTATATATTCACACGCGAAGAAAGTTTATTTACTAGTATGGAATGTAAATCCACATGCGAAAAAAAGTATATAAATATACGTGTATGAACTAGTAAAGAAAGTTTATTCACACGCGAAGATAAATATATATGCTCACGTATAAACTTACATGTATTTACTATTGAATAAAGTTTTTTCAAATGCGAAGTATATGCTCATGTATAAATAAGCATGTATTTACTAGTGAAGAAAATATCTCATGTTTTTGCACTTTTAGTATAAAAAATATATCAAAGCTTCAATCCTTACTCATAATTTTCACGTGCGAATATATTCTTACAGAACTTAAGTAATCGTCAATTAAACATCAATATCTCCTATTTTTACACTTCTAGTACAAATAGTACGCTAGTAAGATGAAAGCTTCAATTCTTGCTCATAAATTTTCACGCGTGAAGATAGTCATACAAAACATAATCGTCTATTAAACATCAATATCCCTTATTTTTGCACTTCTAGTACAAAGTTATGCTAGTAAGATCAATGCTTCAATCCTTACTCATAATTTTCACATGTGAAGATATTCTTTCAAAACTTAAATAATCTTATATTAAACATCAATATCTCATATTTTTGCACTTCTAGTATAAAATATGCAAGTAAGATTAATGTTTCAATCCTTGCTCATAATTTTCACATGTGAAAATATTCTTTCAAAACTTAAATAATCATCCATTAAACATCAATATCTCCTATTTTTCCACTTGTATAAAAAATATGCTAGTAAGATCAAAGCTTCAGTCCGTGCTCATAATTTTCACTTGTGAAGATATTCTTACAAAACTTAAATAATCATTTATTAAACATTAATATTTCCTATTTTTCCATTTCTAGTATAGAAAATATGCTAGTAAGATTAAAACTTCAATCCTTTCTCATAATTTTCACGTGTGAAGACATTCTTGCAAAACTTAAATTATCTTCTATTAAACATTAATATCTCCTATTTTTACACTACTAGTATAAAAAGTACGCTAGTAAGATCAAAGATTCAATTTTTGCTCATAATTTTCACGCGCGAAGATATTTATTACAAAACTTAAATAATCGTCTATTAAACATCATTCTCCTATTACACTTTTAGTATAAAAATATGCTAGTGAGATCAAAACTTCATCCGTGCTCATATTTTTCACATGTGAAGATATTAGTATATATACTAAAAGGCAGGACATCAACTTTTGCAATGCAAACATTAAATGCAAACTTTCCCAACTTGGCAAAAACAGTTCCTGAGGTTCAAGTGGCGCTGCAAAATAAGTCTTGCATCATTAATTACTATCTATAGCAGTCTGGCAAAAATAGTCCCTAAGGTTTAAGCGACGTTGCAAGGTAAGTCCTAACCAAACATTAAATGCAAAGTTTCACAACTTGGCAAAAACAGCCCCTGAGGTTTAAGTGTCGTTGCAAAGTAAGCCCTGCAGCATTAATTGCTATCTATTGCAATTTGGCAAAAATAGTCCTTAAGGTTTAAGTGTCGTTACAAAGTAAGTCCTTTGAAGCCAATCCCGCTGCATCGCGCGGGTTGCTACACTCGTTTTTACAAAAACTTAAATAATCGTTTATTAAACATCAATATCTCATATTTTTCCACTTCTAGTATAAAAAATATACTAGTAAGATCAATGCTTCAATCTTTGCTCATAATTTTCACGCGCGAAGATATTCTTACAAAACTTAAATGATTTTTTTTCGTGTGTGCATAAAGCGCACACACATTTATACATATTATAATATATATTTTTTCATATGTTTTTTTCCCTTCATGTGTGAATGAACACTAGGAAATACACCGACATTTATTAATGAACATATGCCTTTTCTTTCACGTGTAATAAACGTACAATAATACATGATAATATACTTTTTTCTTTCCGTGCGAATAAACTTTTATTCACTAATAAATACACGTACAATTATACATAAGCGTGGAATACTTTTTTCTTCGCATGTGAATAAACACTAGTAAATAAACTTATATTTATAGATGAGCATATACTCTTTTCTTCACATGTGAAAAAACTTTGTTGACTGGTACATACGCGAACATTTATACATGAACATATACTTTTCACGTGTGACCAAGTTGTTCACACATCTTTAAAATCTACGAGCCATATATTTCACATGTGAGCAAGTTATTAGACATATATTTTCATATGTGACTAAGTAGTTCACGCATCTTAATATGTACCGGATATATATTTTCACATGTGACCAAATTATTCATGCATCATTATAATATACAAGACATATTTCACATGTGACCAACTTGTTTGTGCATCTTAATAAGCTACGAGACATAAACATATATTTTCAAATGTGAAAAAGTTGTTCACGCCTCTTAAAAAGCTACTAGACTTATATTTTCACATGTGACCAAGTTATCAACGTATCTTAGTAAGCTATGAGACATAGTTTCGCATGTGATCAAATTACGAGACATATTTTCACATGTGAAAATATATTTTCAAGTTACTCACATTAATAAGCTACGAGATGAAAACATATATTTTCACATGTGACAAAGTTGTTCATGAATCTTAAAAAGCTACAAGACATATATATATTCACATCTGACCATGTTACGGGACAAATATTTTCACATGTAACTAAGTTTTTTACGCATCTTAAAAAGCTAAGACATAAATATTTTCACATGTGACCAAGTTGTGAAGATATTCTTAAAAAACTTCAACTCCTTGCTAATAATTTTTACATGTGAAGATATTCTTACAAAAATTAAATAATCATCTAATAAACATTAATGCATCCTATTTTTTCACTTCTGATATAAAAAATATGCCAATAAGATCAAAGATTCAATCCTTGCTCATAGTTTTCACATATGAAAATATTCTTATAAAAATTAAATAATCGTCTATTAAACATTAATATTTCCTATATTTGCACTTATAGTATGAAAAATATGCTAGTAAAATCAAAGCTTCAATCATTACTTATAATTTTCACATGTGAAAATATTATTACAAAACTTAAATAACCGTCTATTAAATATTAATATCTCCTATACTTACATTTCTCTTCATATGTGCAATTTTTTTTAATGCCCATTAGGTGTTTGATGAAATGTGTAGTTCTTCTTCACACGTGCTATTTTTTTTAATGGACATTAGGTTTTTGATGAAATGTGTAGTTTTTCTTTGCATGTGCTATTTTTTTTTATTGCGCATTAGGTGTTTGATGAAATATATAATTTTTCTTCACATGTGACTATACATTGAATGTATAGTTTTTCTTTCACATGTGCTATTGTTTTTTAATGCACATTAGGTGTTTGGTGAAATATCTAGTTTTTTTTTCACATGTGCTATTTTTTTTTATTGCGCATTAGGAGTTTGATGAAACGTATAGTTTTTCTTCACATGTGACTATAGGTCTGCTGAAATGTATAGTTGTTCTTCACGTGTGCTATTTTTTTTTTATGCACATTAGGTTTTTGATGAAAATGTTTACTTTTTCTTCACATGTGAGTATAGGTTGAAATTTAAAGTTGGTACCTATTATTATCTGAGTTCATGTACCAATAACATCGCCCGCATTTTAAGGTCATAGAAATATATCTGTAGCATAAAGCGAAACATCTGGGTGAAAATGGAGTGTTATGGAGTGTTGAAAGTAATCCAAACTCCTTCATGTACTAGTGTGAACAAAATGGTTGCAAAAGCTATGTTTTTCTATGTGAACAAGCTTTCTTTTCACATGTGAACACCCTTCATAGGATTTATCCTTGGATGCATAGATGTGGGTTTTAGGATACTCGTTATTCTAATTTAAAGTAATTTTTGGAGAATTAATTTATTGGCTACTTGTTTGAAAAGGTACTCAACGATGAAATAATTTTGTTGCGAACAACTGATCTTAAAAGATCTTTCACATGCGAAAAAGTGTAGACATTTGGGTCTTTAAATATTTAGTCTGAAAAAATGTATACATTTCGGTCGATTTTTAAGTTTGAATCGCCTAGTTAAAGTGATTCTTAAGACCATAGTTACATCTATTCACAATGCACAACATTTTCTTTTTATCTGTAGTGACATTAGAGGGGCTGAAATGTGTATTTATTGCTACTAAATGGTAAATCGGGTAACAAGGAGAAAATGGTCACCTCTGAAAAAAGATACGTGTCATTGATGTTTGAATCGCGCAAAACGTTTTTACAGCATACGTGCCATTGATGCAGTAACTAATTAGTGTAGTAACTAACCCTGTCACATTACAGAAATGTGAAATCAACATATAAAGCTATAAGAATGGGTAGTGGGTTTGGCATATTTCACAATGCAGTCTAAGTTCTTGTTGTAAATTACATTTAGATTGTCTGCAAGTTAATATGGTACTACCAAACCCAACAAAATTCAAACTCCTGGGAAGACGAAACTAGAACTACATAAGAAAACACATTTTGGACAATCCGAAATGTATTATTAGCGTCTCAACACACAAACACGAAAAACAGCCACAAGCATTTTAGGAAAGTCAGACCGCGACAAACTTTTATTCTGTCAGAAAAAAAAATGTAGCTGATCAGGCTCCATACTTTGGCGCCTTCCAAAACTTAAACGCAACTTCATGTAGAAATCTGTCTGCTGGTATTGTCAGGTTTCCACCATTCTGCATCAGCATATAAAAAATGAATGACAGCTTATTTTGCATAAGCATCACAAAAAGGGTAACTAGTTGAAAGTCGCCCAAAGTCTAACTTTTAAAACATACAATTACCTAAATTGTTTTATTTTTGATGCTTCAGATTATTATGGTAATACTTTTTTTTGTAAGCATAATCAACGGATCATATTTACAAAATAGTGGACAAGAAGTGTTTGCTGGTTGCCCCAAATCAGCCCAACCCGTTTCAACCCGGACCTGTTTTTACCCATTACCCACGCTGCCCTTGTTGCTACCTCTAGGAATTTGTAAATAACGTATTTGATATAAGATTTGTACCTCCTTAAAGTCTTGAAAAGAGAATGTTTCCACCATATCTTTGCGTGTAACAGCATCTTGCCATTAAGTAAACATCATCGGGAAATAGTTTCTATTATATTGAGAGTCAAGTTAGTACAATCATGAATCAAAAAAACTGAAAAGTACAATCAAAATTTCTGTAACATTGCTATTACCTTACGTTAGCCCTCGGATTGCTACCTTTCATTATGTAACTTTGACGAGGATACAGTGAAGAAAAGCCCGACTGGATGACTCCATTTTTTTTTGAAATGCTAAATTTGGACTCATCATCTTTTGAGGTATCCCCAAAGCTTAATACAACAGACAAATGAAGGCGAGAACCTATATGGGATTTTGGTTTCGCTTTGGATATTATCTCACCAACCAACGAGTTGATATATTCGGTGTATTTACTAGTTGAATCTTCTTCATGAGATCCAATGTGTAAAAATACTAAATCAAACTGACTTGTATCTAAAACTTTATCTTCTTGGAATCCAAGCGGATTCAGCAACTTCGTGGCAACAAGATCTGCGGGTGTATCAACAAGTGAAGAACTGCTGTTAGCCAACTCATTTGACTGCAACACGGAAAGGCCAAGTTTGCTTCTACATGCTTTCAAACTTGTGTTCTCGGTAACTAAAGCTGCTTTAACTCCCATAAACCTGAACTGATCAAAACCCTTGATTTACGTTTTGTAAAACAAAACAGTAAAAGTATGAAATCAATCACTCTGGATTCATTTTGTATATAACTGCTATTCTAATATCACCTCTCTGATATAGATGGTGTTTTGCACTTCTCCTGAGATTCTACAATCTGTAAAAGGTATAATAACAACGATAGTTAAAAACAGTTTCCTATTACCTATTCAAACAACATTTCAACTTTCGACAACAGAATTT
This sequence comes from Chrysanthemum makinoi, assembly GCA_910596185.1. NCBI lineage: Eukaryota > Viridiplantae > Streptophyta > Magnoliopsida > Asterales > Asteraceae > Chrysanthemum > Chrysanthemum makinoi. The sequence continues at coordinate 162,557,582 of OU343217.1, read as the reverse complement.
CTAACCAGAGTGTTGTAATCTTCATAAGCATCCACTAAATTCAGAAACTCTCCAACTGTTCGCCCGTCTACATTTTCTGCTAAATAATATGCCATAGTAAATAGCCAAAAAAAGCATGCAACTTCCAATAGAAGCAAGCAAAAGAGATAAACTCGTGAACGAACTTGCATACACAAACTTATCATATAATAAGCACATATGTAATATTTCACAAATCAGCAAAGCATTAGTTACCTTTAATCTTATCTAGGTTGAATCCTTGGGTCAATTAAGTATTACTACTTTGTGTTAACCTGATGTTTAGACTAAAGTTGTACCCGTAATTTTCTATTAGAAGTTAGAACATAGAGTTATACATAATGATTGTCATTTAAAAAAAAAGGTAACACATAAAGATTAAGCTAAAGCCAATTGGACTTATTTGTAAAACCCTACATACAGGCGGAACCAGAGCTAAGAAGTAACCGTGTGCATAATTTTTTTAGAACCGTAATATAAAGACTTTAATCAAAGTTTGAGGTTACTTTTCGCTTATTGGTAGTGTAATTAAACAAAGATTAGTAACATAAATTCTTTACGACCGGGTGCACTCGGGAAAAATCATGGTCTTTTACTAAAATTAACACTACGAAGCAACATTTCATGGGTCTCGTGACACCGCGGGACACCCCCTAGTTCCGCCCCTATAGCTGATGTGCTTGCACTACTGCTAGCTGAACTTAAAAAATTAGGTGCCACGGTTATATTTTCAATTTTTTTGAAAATTATATTGGACACTGGAAAACAAGACTGATTTAGCAGCTCAAGCATACTGTGATAATTTATAGAAAACTTTGCAAACAAGGTTCTTGCTTTTTCAATTTTTCAGTTTAAAAGAAATTTTATGCCTGCTTTTTTATTGAGTTTTATTTTTGGTATTTCAGAAACTTATTTGAGTGGATTCAGCTTGAACCGACACAATTCTGGCATTCATTGCTATTCATGGATCAGGTAATGTTTCACGGGTAAATTGCACGAAACTGTTACAATTTTTTTATGAAATAGCTGGTATTTTAGATGACAAGAAGTATGAAAATTATAAGTACTGGTCAAATCCCTTTAAAACGAGGTTAGCCATTGCATTTAACTCTATGGTGTTTTGGTCTCCAACCCTCTTATTAGTAGGCATACTAAACATTTTTTTACTATGTATCACGCCATCAATAGTAGAGGTGGCAGAATGAGCGGGTCATCGGGTTGGGTAATGGGTCAAACTAAGTATTTCTATTTCGAGTAAAAAATTGGCAATATTTGTGTTTTTATTCTGAGTAAAGGTTATGGTGTTTGGCACAAATAGTGAGTTGGGGTTTGCTCAAGGTATCCTAAAATGGTGAATTTCCCACAGACAAACACAATAACTTAAGAATTACTAACTGTGTATTTATTATGACTGATCATCTTTCACACATTATAGGGTCATGTAGTTCAGGCAAACAAAGATTTGCGAGAAAATAAGTGTTCCGAGAATCTTTTCAAGATTCAAGGATTTGGCTGTATGAAGATAAAGAGTTGGCAAAAAACCTTGGATAATGATATAACCTTACTGTTCGGTAAATACACACAAGCCTTTCCCATTACAAACGACGGCTTTCCATGTTCGGTAAATACACACAAGCCTTTCCCATTACAAACGACGGCTTTCCATAGCACTATTTAAGCTTCGCATCATACAATCAGGTTGCCTCTCGCGGCAGATGTGAAAGACTCCATTCTCACAGGTATTCTTATTTCCTACTGATAATTTCCCCAAATATGATTATCTAAATAACGATGATTGTTTTGCCAGACTATTTAGGAATAGTCCAACATGTAGGAGGGGCAAAAGATTACGGGTGCACAACTGCGAACAAGGTCAATGTCAGAAACATAAGTATCCAAAATCCAATGTTAGTAGTCTCGCCTATTTTGTTATGGTATCGATAACATACTTGCTATATCTAATACAAACTTAAATATGCTATTAATGTCAAAACTTCACATCTATCTGATAATCTTCACATGTGAAGATACTATAATTAAACTTAAATACACTAATAACCTCAAAACTCCATCACTAATTGATAATTTTTCACATGCGAATATAACATAATTCAAACTTAAATCCGCTATTAATGTCAAAACTTCATTCCTAATTGATAATCTTCACATGTGAAGATACTATAACTAAACTTATATGCAATTATAGCCTAAAAATTCCATTACTTACTGATCTTTTTAACACGCGAAGATAATCTAATCCAAGTTTTCACACGCGAAGATAACCTAATCCAAACTTAAATCGGCTAATTACTTCAAAATTTCATTCCTAACTGATAATCTTCACATGCGAAGATACTAAAACTAAAATTAAATACACTAATACACTAATAAAATTAAACGAGTTCATGGTAGCAGATGGGCTGTTCTAATAAATTATATACTCCTACAATAAGCAACTGCAAATTTCTTTTGAAATGAAACATAAGGAAAATTGTAAAAAGGATAAACTATAGTCCGAGTTTTATTCCATGCAACTAACTCATATCAAGCTAAAATCCTTCAAACTTCTCAAAATAATTCATTTAACGCAGCTACCCAAGTTAGCCGGTTTTAAGGTAAAACCAGCAACGGAGAAGGATCCTTGCTCAGGCTACCCGGGAAAGAGAGCCACCCGGCTTAACCAAAATGCCCATGGCCATTTCCAGACTTTCCCTTGGCCATCCCAAGATTGTTCACACAATGAGGCTTGAACCCATATCTCTTCTGAGACTTCGGGGACACCTACCATCAGGCTACCTTCGAGATGGTTTTAAGTTCACGTGTCAAAAAAAGTCAACATAGTCAAAACTTAAAGACACTTCAGCTTCTGAGTCATCTTTTTTTTTTTACTAATCACATGGTCAGATTACCTTATACCAGAACCAATAGAATTTAGTTACCATAAAATAGGAATTTTTGAAAATTTGATGTTTGCTTCTAACCTAAAAAGAGGTCATTGCTCAAAATAGAAAGCATTTTAAAGTTTGTCCCCTTTTATATTCCAATTAGCACTAAACGAAATGACATTATGTGTACCTTATCTCCAGGAATCGAATTAAAATCCAGTTGGAGAATTAGGTGAATGTTCTTTAAAAGCGAAATTTCCAGTTGGAGAATTAGGTCCAGCACCTGTAATGGCCATTTCAATCGTAGCTTGACCCAGAAGCACAACACCATAAAACAGCATTGGAGCTTTATGAACTATACGGGTGACGTTGATAGAAGAAACTCGGGCTGCATTCTTTGCAGCAATACCCCACATAACGGACAAAATGGTTTCGACAATATTTCACCAGTAGAAGAGCCATTATGCATCAGTGTCACATTTTCCTTAGAGTCAACAGTTGAAGTGTATCTGAGAAGTGTAAAAAGATTCTCTGGTGCCAAGTTTGAAACCCATCTGTTACATAATAAGCAAAATCATGATGGAGTAAGAGGGCACGCTGTCATGGAAACAACACACATTTCCAGTTTGTGCTTCTGACTTGCTCCATCTTTGCTGCATTTGTCAGCTTGGCAATAAGCAACTTTATGTATCCAGAAATACAACCGATGCTGAACAATAGCTACACTCCTCTTCTGCTACACATTTGTTTACGCAGCAACAACATTCAATTTTTTAAATATAACTAGTAATAACAATGAAAATATGTCTTACTTTGTTAACATAATTGTCAAGCATTACTTATACCTTTTCTCTATCTTTTTAACTTGAGACGCAAGTAGTTTGACATAATATTTACAATCATTATTTGCAACCCATTGTCTCATTTGAGCCAATCCAACCGCCTGCCATTCGCATTACATCCATTGATTGTGGCCAAAAAACTACAACCAATGAGCCTTTCGCGAAGTTCTTTTCTCACTCATTTCAAGAAGCTTAACCAATAGTTTTCTTTTTGGGGTTTGTACAATGTTATGGATAAATATGTCACAATGCAACATCCAAATTCCAAAGTATAAACTACCTCAAAACATCATGTTTAAACTTTGTGATTTCTCGAATCATCTGCCAAAAATAAAGGTAAACTTGACTATAATATAAAAGTCACAAAAACCAGTACAGCAACAACAACGATTCAGTGAGGACCTAATCGAACCAATTATCATACCACTTCTACCTTGCTCACCTAAGCACAAACTAAAACTTAAGCTAGATATTGAAGGTTCAACTGTTGAGAAAATTTACGCTAAGTCGCTAACTATCAGGCAAATGTATAAAATCTATATCCTGATTCATAACTATAATCACAGACATAAAATGAACATATCAATCATACTATTAGTAACGTTCATAGATTTCAAAAACACAATTCCTAGACTCAAAACAATAAATAGTATAAGTACAAGTACGAATAATAAAGGTATATTTAGGCAGCAATAACACCTTAATCAGAGCACTTAAGCTAAAACTAGTTATTAAAGCGTAGAAACGATCTCCATGGCATCATTAGAGTTAACATTCATCCTTTAATGCAAGGTTCGACTGATCGGCATTCGAGTGATAGTTAGCGTAAATATTCACTGATCAGATCTAACAATACTTATACTACTTATCATTAAAGGTTCGACTGATCGGCATTCGAACTATGCTTATCTGAAGCGGAAAACTAACTAGTATTAGGCAAATGTAAGCGATCATATCATCAATCATACCTCTAATAATAAATAATACTTAGAAGCTGAAAATCACAGTTGACGTACAATGTATCATAAACTAATACAACTTGCGTATAGTCACGTTTTAGATAAAAACTAGTTATCGAAGTAGTAATAATGAATAACTGTAATCACCTACACAGAATGAACATAAGCTGCCGTAAACTAATGATTCCTAATAGTCGACTCTGAAATAGTACAGAAACTAGTTATTGAAGGATCTAAATCGATAACTCTAATCACATATACTATAAGTAAATAAGCTAACCTAGGGCTTGAAAAAGCTAATTCGTAAAGTAGAAGCAATAATTTGATAGTAATAAATAAGGTAAAAATAATTAATAATGATAAATAATGTAATCCATTACTTACTGATATTTTTCACACGCGAAGATAATGTAATCCAAACCTAAATCCGCTAATTACATCAAAACTTCATTCCTAACTGATAATCTTCACATGTGAAGATATTATAACTAAACTTATATGCACTTATAAGCTCAAAAATCCATTACTTACTGATATTTTTCACACGTGAAGATAATGTAATCCAAACTTAAATTGGCTAATTGCATCAAAACTTCACTCCTAACTGATAATCTTCACATGTGAAGATAATATAACTAAACTTATATGCACTTATAACCTCAAAAATCCATTACTTGATATTTTTCACACGCGAAGATAATGTAATCCAAACTTAAGTCGGCTAATCGTATCAAAACTTCATTCCTAACTGATAATCTTCACGTGCGAAGATTCTTTAACTAAACTTATATGCACTTATAAGCTCAAAAATCCATTACTTACTGATATTTTTCACACGTGAAGATAATGTAATCCAAACTTAAATCGGCTAATTGTATCAAAACTTCACTCCTAACTGATAATCTTCACATGTGAAGATGCTCTAACTAAAATTAATTACACTAATACAATAATAAAATTAAATCAGTTCACTTGCGAAGATACTCTAACTAAACTTAAATTTGCTAATTATTTTCACAATTCAAAACAATTATTCATAAAAATTAATTAAATAATAATAAATTATGATAATTACTTGATATCTCTGTGTATTCCAGGTGATATCACGATTTCATTTCTTCGGTTCGAGTCATCTAGATCCATATCTCTTCATTAATATTCCGTTGATTACTGTGGTTGAACGACGGTGATATACAGCGGTTGAACGGCGGTTGATTGACGGTGATGATTCCGGTGAACGAAAGTGTAAGAAGGTTGTTGAAGGTGAAGAGGTGAAGGATAATTGTGGAGGAGTGGTGGTGGTTCGAATTGGCGGTGAAGGGTGGTTTAAACGGTGGTGGTTTGGAGAGAATAGTTGTGTTTCACCTTCGGTGCAGTCAAATTGTGTTTTTTTTCTTTATATATTGAATATGATTTTGTAATTACAAAAATGCCCTTGGTTAGTGCAAATGGTGGGCTAATTTTAGCCATTAGATCTAAAAAAAGAAGGGATTAGATGGAGGGCTAGGATCTCTTCTCGCGTTCTCACAAAAATTAGACTTCTCACAAGAAACACCCCTATATATATATATATATATATATATATATATATATATATATATATATATATATATATATATATATATATATATATATATTTGTTAGGAACAAGTTTTATTATGAAGTGTAGGTCATTTAATTTGTAATATGTTGTTAATAATTATGGTTTATAAATGTTTGTATTTAGATTTACACCTCATGTAGTAAACCCATGAATTGTGATAAGAGGTTCTTCTAGAACCAAAGGGAAACACCCCTATTCATGTAAACACTATAAATACCCCCTCCCTTTAAAGGAAAAGGTGTTGGTTCTAAGTGAAATAAACATTTCATTAATCCTTTATTAGTTTCTTCTACTTTCTCTCTCTAAAACTTTCTCTCTTTAGAATACATGTTGTGATGTGATATATATATGAAATTTTTAGTAATTATTAATTTATAGTTTCTTTGGGACCAATATATATACATTATGGTTTAAAAAAAATTATTATTTTATCGATTGGGCTTCAAATTTGTAATGGTCCAAAGTTGGGACTGGACAAATTATTAGTTTTATCGAAGTTATTAATTTATCGAGCATTAATTTATAGAGGTTTGACTGTATACTATTTCGGAGATAAAATTAAAAATTTAAAGGGAAGGGATAAATTTAAAACTGTAAGGTGTGTACTGTAAATGACTCGAAAGTCATCTCCTTCTCTACGTGAAACAGATCTATACCCCTGTTCATAAAACCAAGGGTTTCTCATCTTTTTTTTTTCTATGAATCAACGAATCATTAGTTTTACAACACATAGTATCAATTATATGCTAGAAATAAAATTAGCCAAGCATTGGTGCCTATAACTACAGTGCCCTGTCTAAAATTATGGACCCTTAACGATTTAGGGGCCCTGTGCGATTGAGCATCTTACACATGTTCACATTCGGCCATGCTTGGCAGCTAATGTATGATTGACAAAAGAGATGTATTTTAATATGCATTACTCATCACTTATTATACCTTTTTGCACTAAAGTTATAAAATTAGTCCCTAGTGTTACCATTTTTTATATAATAAAGGAATTACATCATTTCGGAGTGATTTTGTCAATTTATTCTTATTAAAAAACAATTGGGCCAATAGGAGAGCTCGATTTCGCCACGTAAGCAAAATCGTGTGATGTGATTGGTTAATAAAAGTCAAAACTAAATTGAGTTTAGTCAAACTTTAATAAATGGTGGAGAAATTTGGTTGATAAAAAAAACACATAAAAATATAGGTGTAAAATTTGTGAAAACAAAAACTTAAAAAAAGAGGAGGTAATTAATAAAACTTTAGTGCTTGAATTTTTAAGAATTATATAGAGTTAAGTGTAATATTATAAGCCTCCATGTTTTTCTAATAACTTTTGATTATAAACAAATACCCCCTTATACTTTATACCCTTTATACTTTATATCTTAAAAAATACAATGTATATATTGTTTTAAAATAACAACATATAAATTTGCATAAAATTATAAGTATCAATTTTTTTACTATATACGTTCAATAAGGACTTATTTATTTCATTTTTAAAAGTTTAATCTATGTCGACACGAGTTTACATTTTAAATACGGCTAAATTACTGAAAACGGGAATATAATTATCAAATTGTAAGCACGGGTTACTTTAATATAAAAATAAATATACGCGATTGTACTTATTATAACAATGACTCATGTCATTCTTATTTATTTATATAAGGATATCTAGAAAAATATTTTTAAAAAACTTTAAGGAGTATACTTCAACTTTATCAACGCTCATTATGTGCTATTAAACTTGCATCATGTGTACAACATAATATCAGTAGTGAAATTTAAACAACAACATCAACATCTTTGTCAGCTAAATAAAACTAAATCTTGAGTTACCTAACAGAAATTTTTACAAATATTTTATCAAATTATAATGGATATTGATGCATGATGAAAAACTCGTGCATATGTATTAGTTGTACTTATATTACAATTTTCATGAGCAAATTCTTATATGTGTATATACTGAACTAAAATGTTAAAATAAATTTGATTTATGTGTAAACTTTGTGCGTGCACGAAACTTATAACTATATAATTATATGCAATTACTTTTAAAGACACAATATTCAGTATTAATACAAAATAAATTTTTTTGTCAAAACCCCGTGCGTGCACGGGTATTATAAAGTTAAACATTGCACTATTATATTGTGACGAACAATAAATAGACAAAATAAATATAGTGTAATACTATTCACCATACTTAAACACTATCCAATACAACTAAAACTCTATATTTTCATTATGGGAATTGATTGGCACTCTATTTTTTTATTTGCACACTCAAATGTGACGAGGCAGCATATAATAATGTACAACTGCTTATTGTATAGTCTGAAATGTGCAAATAAAAAATAAGAGGGTGCAAATCAGTAGCCTTTCATTATATCTTTGATACTTAACACTACAACTAAAAAATAAATTATCTCTACTACTTGTAAATAGTGTCTCCCTTTTCTTGAAATTTTAATCTTAAAACTTAAATTAGTATAACTTGCCTAAATTACCTCTAAGTACCCTTTAAACTTGACACCTTAAATTATCTTTTTCTTGATCAATTCTAAACTTGATAACATTCAAAAACACACACTATATTAATTATAAAAAACACACATTTTGTATTTCAAAGAACACATGCTTTGCATCAAATGTCGAACCAGAATCACAATTAGAAAAGTATAATTATTTGCTGCTATACAACGTCGCTTTGAGCAGGTATTCGTCTAGTATAAAAGATATATCCGTAATATTCTCCCTACTAGTATCAAAATGATTCTAAGGCCAATTGTTTAAAAATGTATTATACCTGCCAATTTTTGTAATTCTATACACCATTGTTCAAACATGATTATTTACTAGTTATCTTTTCAAATTTCGTTTATTATGTGTAACAGTTTACCTGCTATATCAGTCGATCTTATGTGGACCTTCTATGTCACTTGCCATGTCATGCCTTGTGATTTTTATTTTATATACCTATTATTTTTTTAGATTGGTGTTTGTTTTCACCTCATCTTGTTCATCACACATACAACTTTTCTTGTTAACCATAACCTTCTTCATCACAGCTTGACACCCAAATCATCATATCACAACTTCACACGGCTTGTTTTCACCGTAACCTCTTCATCATGACTTGTTTTCTTGTTAACCTTAACCTCTTCATCACTGCTATTTTTTCTCTCATATTGTTCATCACAACTTCACACCCAAATCATCAAATCACACCCAAATCTCTTCTAAACAATCATAGCACTTAATTTAACATACCAGGATTCATAGGCTCATAGCTTCACACCCAAATGCTTACAGCTTCACACCAAAATCAACAACTAAAACCACACCCACTTGTTACCTCATCTCTTTTACATATTATGTTACAAGTTATTTGCAAAGTCACATATACCATAATAAAGCATAAGTATTCATTTCATATAAGGTTTAAAAACACTTAGTTGATTTGCCCCAGTATGAAAAAAATGGCTTACAAAAGTGGCAATCAAATGCACCCTTAAGTGTTTACATCATTTTCTACAATAACTAATAAAGCAGTTTGACTGACAGTGCCCAACTATGAACAAAATATGGCATATGAAAGTGCCATACAAGAGCACACTTTTTTTTGGGGTAAAAGGTTTATATTCTCTGAATATATTAAACTAAAATGAGTTTAAGTACACGAAGAGTAGCAATGAACTACTCTTAGAAAAAAACAACTACATGGATCGAACACCCTCGAAACATGATAGCCAAGCCAGAAAGAACTATGAACTCAAAATTGACATTACATGAAAGAATACAATATTAATCAACCATTCGTGTCACAACAAAAAATCTTCCAGGTTTGCAGTTGATCCACGTAGCATTCTTCTTGAAGTTTATAGATGCAATCTTCAGCCTAACAGTGTCAATAATAATGTTCAAGACATCCTCATGCTTCTTTGCGGGTTTACCATGAACTCTGTTGTTCCTTTCTTTCCATATGAATTAGGATGCCGCTGCTAGTAAAAGAAGACCCAAAATGCTCGTTACTTTCTTACTTTTTGAAATGGGCATTAACCAATCCATAACATCAGGCCTTATAGGGAAGATATTAGGTAGTTCAGTCTCCTTCAGCACAATAGACCACACCTTTGACGAAAATGGACATTCGAAAAACAAATGTTAATGGGAATCGGATTGACCTTTGCATAAAGGGCATTAAAGCAGGTGTAAGTCGACATCACTGCCGACATCCCATTGCCTCAATCTATCTTAGGTTTTAAGACGTTTAATCATTAAGAGCCATATGTATAGAATGCCGAGGAATACCTTATTTAGACCATGCCGAGTGATATTAGTCGATGACAACTCCACGCTCCTTAATAGCATACCAAGCTTCGCGACACGAGAATTGTTTCATCAGGCCACCATGCGTCTTCCAATATAAAACATCCTCATGATTAGGTAGTAATAAAGGAACAGTAATATTGCACAAAATTGGAAACATGCTATACCATGAACTAAGCCACACCCATGAGTTATCAATCACAAAATCAGCAACTTTATTTTGAAGATTAAATCCCGCGCCATTTATAGCCCTATTGGTCAAATGATCCATTAAAGGGCTACGTTCGTCCCATTTATCGAACCAAACTGATGCCTTCTTACCATTTCCATTCTTGTACCATATATGAGGGCGAATTAGAGGTCAAATACTCAACAATTTACGCCAACCCCAAGAAATATTTGAAGCCATTTTAACATCCCAAAAGCTCCTATTCTTCAACTTGTATGTATGAATCCACCCAACCCACAATTTTCCCTTGAGTCGATATTTTCATACATGCGACAACATTAAGACACCATTAAAATTCTCTATCTTTTGGACACCAAGGCCACCTTCAAATTTAGGAAGACATAGATCATCCCAAGAAACTTTGGCTCTACTACTTCATTTCTCCTTGACATCACAAGAAACTGCACATCAGTTAATCTTTATATCACGAATGATACCAACAGGTAAAATAAACACGGACACCCAATATATAACAACTCGTAAATTCTCAGATTTTTATAATACTATTATTACGTCAAAAAATGCAAATCGGTTATTTTCTGATAATTATCGATATTTAAAATTCAAAAACAAGATGTCATCTCGTTTCCTTGAAAACACGACATCGCACACACGGAAACTCTCCGCTAAGTATTTAATAATAAACGTGAATTTATTATTGCCTAGATTGATTATTTTAAAACATACGTGAACTTACATAATTGTTAGGGAAGTTATCTCTCACACTGCAGCACGCAGTAGCGCACAAAACTAAAGTTTTACATTGGGAAAAGTGTAATGACCGCTTTTTAACACTTATTGATGGGTTACGAACAAAAAACGAGAGGTTATCTCACAGTTTCAGAAAAACACGGCACAACATGCATACCGACACCGACTTAGTAATGGCAAAACGATTATAATCAAATTTCAAGTAATAATGATACTTTATTATTACGCTTACGAAAACGTTTCCAGAAATATTTTTCTCATATTGTAAGCATATCGAGAGAGTACATTTATGTTTAAACATAACGGGGCACGGGGTACACACAATACACTAAGCCTACAATAAAAACAAAACACATCTAACCCTATACCTCCCCAGACATTTTTCTATGATACATCTCCCTCCACCACTTTGATATCAATGCCTCATCCTCAACCCCTCACTTTATCAGACTTTTGTTTCTCAGATTCTTTCCACCTTTCCCAAAACACAGATTTATCCTAGGGTAAAGTTAGAAGAATCCCTATCAAGCTTGCCGGCTTCGTCTCTTCTTCCCAAACAAAAATCACAAGACCACCTCGAAGTTGGGGATTGATAGTGAAATTTACAAAAATTGCTATCTCACAAGATCGAAGCAAAGAAAGGATGAGTCAACTTTTATTTTTTTTCTTTCTTTTTAAACCGATCCATAGGGAAAGCCACATCTCAAAAGCTTCTTTTAAAATCAAAAATTAATCGGTGGTTATATTTTTGGTTATTAAGGAATAATCCTTGTGTGGCAAAATGAAAATATAAAACCAAAACTACGTATTGGCTCAAGATTGAAAGTGCTAATTTTCTTTGTTTTCGGTTAGCTTTAAACCCGAGTCTAGTACAATTAGTTAAATGAATTCGTTAAATTGATGGGGTGACTGTTTTGGATTCTTGTTGCTTATAGGTCGAGTCGTGACCCATTTAATTTTAGGTTAAGTCGTGACCCGTGTTACGGATTGTCTATCCTGATTTTTAAGTGTTTAGTTGAGTTCAATCTCGGTTTGGATTTGTTTTAGTATATCAAGTTGGTTTAAATCTTGAGGGCATGCGTGTGTTGAGAAATGATTGGGTCATAGGGAGTATCGGGTTGAAGTACTCTTGGGGTATGTCCTTTTGTTTGATTGTTAAAACTAAGTTCTGAAAAACTATAAACTGGAAAACTAAATGGTTAAGAAATTGAGTAATTGGGTTTGGCAAATTTGGGTCATAGTAGGATGAATTTGGGCTTGGGAAAAATATTTTTTTTGGGATGGATTAACTAGTGTTGGATTTGTGTTTGTTTGTCGAAGGCTACTGGGCCACATCCCAATTTGCAGCCCACCACGAGCCCAACAGCCAATCATTTGTGCGCGGCTCATTTCACAATCGCGTATTTAAATCCCGACTCATTTACTTCTCGACTCATTCCTGACACACTCGTTTAACTCATTCAACGACAAATTCTAATTTTATATATAAAAACGAATCCAAAAGTAGAACTTATAAACAAACTTAATGTCTTTGCACTATTAAATAATGAGTTTAGTCAAACTAACGAGTATATAATCATAAATTTATATTCATGGGTTAATTAAACCTAACATAACCCACTGAAACTTATAAAAATTAATGGACATTATTACACGATTTATTTCTTTAGTAGTATAAATATAAAAATTAAATTATCTCGAAAAGACAAAAACGTATATATGGGTCATGCCCGACTTTTATAAAAAATTTATGTATTTAACTTATTATTTGTTATAAAAACCAACAATGAGGAGCTTTATACATCACTTACATCATTCGAGTTATTTGAATACAAGGGTATGAAAAGAAACTACTACTTAATTTTTTTATACTTCTATACAGAGATATATATACATATATGTACAATTAGTCAGATATATACTTTTGGGAATAATATTACATAATCCGTTAACGTCTAATATTATGTGTAATTATCTATTCGTACAACGTTCTTCGGTTGCCATTGAACCGAAGACTCATTCGTCCTTAATGTTTTCATATCATATACTTATGCACTTCCAAGAGCTAATACTTACCAACACTTAGAAAACTGTTTTAAACTTATATGCTGCCACACATGCAACAACAACACAAACATTATAAACTTAGAAAACTGTCTTAAATTATATGGCATTATATTCGTTGTAATGTGCATATACCCTACACACGATCCACAAATGCAGTTTTATTCTAAGGTAAACATGATTTTCATGACATTATGTGAGACACAATGGTCACAAAACTGAATGTTCTAAACTCACATCAATGGTACTCTGAAACGTATTTGAACAAACCTATGAACTGCATACACAAAGGAACAAAAAAAGGCTCTGGTGATCTTGGCGATTCCCTTTTTTCATTAATAATACGATTAACAAGCTGCTCTAATTCATTCTCTATTGCGCTAATATGATCCTTTTAATCAATTACACTTGTATCTTTTTGGGTAAAAGGGTTAATTCACCCCGGTAAAATTCATTACACCAAAAATCATTGAAGTACAAATGGCATGGGTGAATCCCATGCCTTCAGCCCGATCAGGGCGACAAACAAATGCACACCACGTGCAACATACATGAACCTCTAGATAAGAATGACATGCCATTCTTATCACTTACAAATACAATGACTATACAAAGAGATATATAAAAAATATGAATTAAATGCTAACATCTAAGCCAAAGTCATTATATTACTTCCATTGAGCTTCAAAGCGATCTAGAAATCTCAAAAAATGACATGAAGCACGTCTGGCATCCACACTGAATATAGAACCAAAAGAAGAAACCCAAACCAACCGAGCATCTTCACTTAGTCGCAAAACCATTGGTACGAGAAACATGGTAGAGTACCACGCCACTAAGTACCAAACTTCCAAGAATGAATAGCCAAGCAAACCCCACAAATCCAATGCAAACTAGAGTATTATGCAATAAACATAATAGCCACCATATAAGAATGAAATACGAAGTAACAGGGATCTCCAAACAGGTCGCAAAGGCACAACATGTACACGGAACTAGTTGATCATAAGATCAAAAGTAGCATAAATCCGTACATGACTACCCCTCGTCTTATGCCAACACAAAAGACGACCACCATTGTAGCACAAGCCACGGACCAACAGCTGTTATTATTGAAGAATGAAGACCACACCTCAACACTACACGAACCTCAATTACACTTGTATCTTGATTGATTGTTTCCATTTTTTGCAATCGCTGGTGTTTAGGGTTTCTTGGTCTCGCTCAAAGTTTAGGGTTTCCTTTGATTATCGCTACCGATTTTTAACCGAACCTGCTATCATGGTTGATGTTGGCTAGTATTTTGTGCTTATAATCATGCCTTAGTTCTACTAAGGTTATCGTGACTGAAGATTGACGTGGATCTTTTTGCTTTCCTGGTGTTTCGTTTTTCTTAAGGTTTCGGTTATTACTTTTCTGTTTTTTGTTTTTTAGGGTTGTTTTACTTCTTGTTTGTTATTATGGACAAGGTTGATGAATTAAACATTGATGTGGATGCACTGAAGGCTAGGATGCAACGATTCAAAGATTTGGAGGCTGGTAACGTGGGTACCCAACCTAAGCTGGCGACTAGGGTTTTGCGAAACCCTAGTGTTTCTTTGGAACGGCAACATGACAGTAGAGCTGCTATGGCTAGTGGGGATGGTAATAATCGTTCACAAGGGGTTGCTCTTAGTGCAGCTGATGGTACGATTGAGGTGGATACTGCTGAAACACGTCTTCCTCAGGAGACGCCTATTTACACCGCTTTACAACATGCTCAAGGTAAGGTTCCTACTAATATGACTCCGTCTACTACTCGTATTGTTGATGATGCTTCGTTTTGGGACGTTGGACCTACTGGTTATCTAGCTAACCTTAGTGAAAAGGAGTATCCATCATTACATACACATGCTAATTTTTCGGGTGGTGATGGGGTTCATGTTGCTGCTAGTGCAGGTAAATTTATGGCTGCCCATACTACTACTATCCCTATTAGTGTTCCTATTGTTAATTCGACTACAAATGTTAATACATCTGGTAATGTTAGTACCACGACAACAACCTATGCGAATGCTACTAGTGCTAGTAATAAAAAGGGTAAGGCGAATTTTAGACCTTTGGAATCTGAAAACCTAATGGGTGATGTTGAACTTTCTATTCCTTTAAAGGTTGTTGAGGATATTAGTAGCCGTTTTGATAACACCTTGTACGGTTACTTTATTGGTAAAAGGGTTGCTTTCCTAGTCGTGGAGTATTATGCACGCACTACATGGGCAAAATACGGGCTTAAGAGGGTGATGATGAATGCCAAGGGTTTTTTATTTTTCAAGTTTGACATGCAAAAAGGTTATGAGGATGTGCTTGAAGAGGGGCCCTGGATGATTCGTAATATTCCCATCATTTTGAAACCTTGGACTATGAATACCAACTTATTGAAGGAAGATTTAACTCGCGTTCCTGTTTGGGTCAAGCTTCACGATGTTCCCATGGCTGTTTTTTCAGAGGATGGTCTTAGTCTGATTGCTACAAAAATTGGTACTCCTATTATGCTTGATTCCTTTACTACTACGATGTGTTTAGAATCGTGGGGCCGTTGTAGCTTTGCGCGTGCTTTGATTAAGGTTAATTCTGTGACTGAATTGAAAACTAGTTTGGTGGTTGGTGTACCTTTGATGAATGGGATGGGATATACTAAAGAGACTATAAGAGTGGAGTATGAATGGAAGCCACCGCGATGTGATACATGTAAAATATTTGGCCATACTTGTGACCAATGTCCTAAGAAGGTTACCCCTGCTGCTAATGTGGTGGATAAGGACGCGGATGGGTTTCAAACTGTTGGTACTAAACGTAATACTGGGAAGGGTGGTGCCTCACGTGGTGGTACGAAGGTGGGGTCAGCAATTTGTTTATCAACCTAAAGGTACTACTAACCCTAAAAATGTAGCTTCAACTACGAGTAATGTGTCTAATACGCAGGTGCCTAATAAGTCTACTAATTCGACTGCTACTGCCTCAAAATCTGCCCCTAGTTCGTCTAATGCTAGTGCGATTGGTGCGCAACCTGAAGCCAATAAAAGTAGTGCTAAACATAACTTGGCGAAGGATTCTGGAATTACTCTTACTAACTAGTTTGGGGCTCTTAGTGAGGGGGCGGAACATGATTCTATGGTTACTCACACGGAGGATGAACCTGATGGTGATGATGATTTGCTGAATGTTTATGATGAAGACCGGTGTTATTAATACCACAAGGGCAAGCACTCCTGCATCTAATATTTTTAATGTTTAGTGTTGCTTCCTGGAATATTAGGGGATTGAACGTTCCCCTGAACAAAAAGAGGTTCGGCAGGTGGTAAATGAGAATAATTTGTGTTTATGTGCTATTTTGGAATCTCATGTTGATGTGTCTTGTGTTTATGATACGTGTGCTAAGGTTTATCGTGGCTGGAAGTGGACGTCTAATGGGAATTTGTGTGATAAAGGTTCCAGTATTATCCTTGGGTGGGATGATGTGGTCATTGATGTTTTACTTATGTCCCAAACTAACCAGGTTATGCATGTGCAGGTTAATGTTAAAGCTGACAACAAAGCTTTCTTTGTTTCATTTGTTTATGCTCATAAATACTATATTTATCGGCGTGCATTGTGGCATGAACTTGAGGTTCATGGAAGTCTTATGCGAGACAAGCCTTGGGTCCTACTTGGTGATTTCAATGCATCTCTATTTCTGGAAGATAAATCGGGTGGGGGTTATGAGCCTACTATTGCTATGAATGAGTTTAAAGACTGTGTTAATACTATTGAAGTCTCCGATATTAACTCTTCGGGTCTTCATTTCACTTGGAATCAGAAGCCTAAAGGTAGTAATGGTGTTTTGAAGAAGATTGATCGTGTTATGGGTAACGTTAAATTTAGTGATGACTTTCCTGGTTCATTTGCTATATTTCAGCCTTACCGTATTTCTGACCATTCTCTTTGTGTGCTGAGAATTCCCACATTATCTAAGAAGAAACCTAAGCCGTTTAAATTTTTTAATTTCCTAACGTATAAAGCTGGTTTTTTGGATGTTGTGCTTGAAGGGTGGAAAAATGACATCCAGGGGCACAATATGTTCAAGGTGGTGAAACGCATGAAGGGTTTGAAAACACCTATTCGCAAGCTGCTTAGAGATCATGGTAATCTTCATACCCGTGTTAACAACCTTCGTGTGGAACTTGATGAGGTCTAAAAGTCCCTTGATAAGGACCCTTCTAATCCCGTGCTTCGGGAAGAGGAGGGTATTTATCTTCAGGCATTTCGTAATCTTGTTTGGATGAGGAACAATTTTTGAAGCAAAAGGCAAAAGTGGATGGCTTCGTGAAGGGGATTCTAATTCTGCTGACTTTCACAATATTGTTAAGAGTAAAAGTCATAGGAGTCGTATTGAGCTGGTTACTGATGCTAATAATGTTATGCACCAAGGTAATGAAGTGCCTAATGTTTTTTTTCAACACTATAAGAATTTTCTTGGAGTGGAAGGGAATACCATTCCGTTAGTAGATCAAGGTTTGTTCTCTTCTTCTATTGACCCGGATAGGGCTGCTTGGATGGTAAGGGATGTGACTAATTTGGAGATTAAGAATGCTATGTTTTCCATTGGTGACAATAAGGCCCCGGGCCCGGATGGTTTCACGGCTGCTTTTTTCAAAAAGGCTTGGGATATTGTGGGTACTGATGTTTGTTTGGCTATTCGGGATTTCTTTTCTAATGGGAAGCTGCTCAAAGAACTCAATCATACTATTATTGCTCTTATCCCTAATGTGACAACCCGTACTTTCAGGTCATTTCTCGACATAATTTATGCCTCATTATTTCAACATTTATCGTAAACTTGGTTTACGTGTTCCAAATTCGCGTAACCTTTATGGTTTAGCGGCGAATTCATGATCATAACATCACGTACATTTCATATGGACTAAGATTAGTCTACATTTCATTGACATCATTTGCATCATGATAGTTCATTCATGACATTTCATTTCACATTTAACGCGTAATTTTTATATTAAATAAACGTTATCGCGTGAGTTATTATTTTAAATACTTAATCCATTACTTTCAAAAATGATCCCGACATATTTTTATACTTACATTGGTTTATAAAAACTATATTTTGAGTTCAACAAGTGTTTTGAATTTATTTCGTATATAAATCGTTAAAGTTATATTATTACGGCACTTTTCTTAAAAACTACTCGATAATTTTTATATCACTCAAATTTTACAAGGAATGTATTTTTACAATTTTATTATCTCATTACATTCTATTTTGATCTATTAAAAACTTACTTGTACCAAAAATCTACCATTTATCTCCACTTATACATTTTTCCTACACAACCTTTTACTTACATTTTTATTTACAAAGTATATACAAGTAAAGAAAAAAAAAAAAAAAAAATTCTTCTCTCTTGTTTCATCCTACATAAACCGGCCATATGAGTTTTTTTTCAAGAGATCATCAAGTTTTTCCAAGCTCAAGTTTATCACAATCTAGATTACACTCTCATCAAGGTTTTGAAATAAAAACCTAGGGTGTTTAGGTTAATCCTTGGTTCTAATCACCTCATCATATCACTAGTAAGCATCTCATGTTTATTTTCATCTTACATATTCATTTTATACTCATCTTATCATTTTGAGCAAAAACATGCAAGACTTGTGTTGTTTATACCATTTTACATTGATTTTAGAGTTTATATATATAAAGTCATCCTATAATTATTCCCTTGTTATATTTTGGTCTTGATGATGATTAGGAACCCATGACACCCTAAGAAGGTGTATGGTAGGATTAGATTAGCTTTGGAGTTGATTTGAAGGGATTGGAATAGGTTTAGTACGAGAAAAACTATTTTCGACAAGTTATAAAAGTGTTCTGTCCTTATTTTGTTTTTCTGGAAAATCCGACAGTAGGCACGAATTTTTGGCCTAGATATTTAGAAAATATACTTTAAAACGAATCCGTGGCGGCTTGAACGGAATAAAACGGAGTTATAACGAAGAAGTTATGGATTTTACAAGTTTGACGACGAAATATATATTTTTCTGAAATTTCAGCAAAGTGTTTCTGTTTTGTACGAGTCAAAAACGAGTCCTAAGCTTTACAAATTATTTCGACTTATCAAAAATATATTAGTATACTTTGATACGAAGCTAAGGACGTATAATACGTAGAAAACGGATTTGAAACGACTAAGATATACGCGTTTTCATAAACTTGCCGTAACTATTATTTTTAGAAAAACTATATTATTTTTACGAGATAAGTGTTACGGTAACTAAAATCACCATCTTTAACCCTTATTATCTTTATGTTCGAGACCTTTTGGACAAAAACTCCTGAACTGAAACTTTTAGATATCGATACAAACTTTCCAAAACCGTCGAGTTCGTTCTCTAACGATCGACGTACACCGTTTTAGGGCTAGTTTTCCAAAGCCATTTTTGTTAATTTCATGAAAATTCCGACGACATTGTTTTGCGACGAAAAGTGATAATTTCACTATAAATCATTATAAAACCATTGTAGGATGACATTTTGACGTAAATACTTGTAAAGTGATTTTTGATTGGTCAAGACGTCAAACGAGTATTTTTCGACGATAAGTAATATTTTCAAAACTCGCAAATGGTATAAATAACATACGAAATGTATAACATTACATTGCAACTCATTACATATCGTATCATTCATTTTAGGTCGCGGATAGTTTCCGAGCCTCATTTTCTTGCACTTCATTTTGTTAGCATATCAATCACACCAGGTGAGTTCCATAGCCCCACTTTTCTTGTTTTAATATTTTTTTTATTAAACTCTTTGGGGGAAATACATGCTCATCAACTACTTTTATGACATTCATGACTATTTGCAAATTATATGTTTAGCCGAAATGAAAGCTTAGTCATGCGTAGTAACAGTTTTGCCATACTTAGAATTTCCATATTATATTCATTGGTCTAACGGACTTGGTATATTCATTGGTCTAACGGACTTGGTATATTCATTGGTCTAATGGTCTTGGTATATTCATTGGTCTAACGGTCTTGGTATATTCATTGGTCTAACGGACTTGGTATATTCATTGGTCTAATGGTCTTGGTATATTCATTGGTCTAACGGACTTGGTATAATATTGATCTAACGGACTTGGTATACGATTATGGACTAACGGTCTTGGAACGATTTGAACATTAACTCTACATATTCTGGCAGTGGGTTGTGAACACACAGGTTGCAAGTTTTGTATGGGCGGGACTTGGAACTGAGTGGATTCACAATGCCTTTGCTGCATAAACGATTTCGATACATTGAGCCATGCATTATTTTGTGAATTCATTTGACGATTTCTGTTTGAACATAAACTATGCATATTTTGGCAGTGGGTTGTGAACACACAGGTTGCAAGTTTTGTATGGGCGGGACTTGGAACTGAGTGGATTTACAATGCCTTTGCTACATAATCGATTTTGAAAGTCTTTACATTTCAACGATTTACAATGCCTTTGCTGCATAAACGATTTCGAAAGGCTTTACATTTCAACACAAACTCTATGAACTCACTCAACCTTTGTGTTGACACTTTTAGCATGTTTTATCTCAGGTATCTAAGGCATTCACTTCATGGCATGCATTTGGACACATCATGGAGTCGCGATGACGACGCGTCTCACTTGGGTTTTATAAACTTTAATACATCGTTTGGCTTGTAACAAACTTATTTCCGCACAAGTTGATTTTCATTTGGGACCTATACTTTGTAAACTCTGATTGTTTTATTAAATCAAACGATGTTCTTTTCAAACGACACTTTAGGTCGTTCAATATAACTGTGATTGTGATGCTATGACAGTCTATCCCCAGGAATTCCATTCCGCTGCAAAACAGGTAATTTGGGGTGTGACAGATTGGCATCAGAGCTTCAGTTATAGAGAACTAGGTTGCATCATTGACCCTAGACTATAACTACATCATGATAGCATCTCATCATTTCATCACAAGTGCATGTTCACTTTGCATACGATTTATACGTACATTTTTCGAGTTATTTACTTTCATTTCATAACGATTGTCACATGGATGCCCTTAAATACCCATTCCATTATTCTTTCTTCATACTCTAACGTGGAGAATTCCTTGTCATTCCCTATCACAATTTTTATATCAGCTGATTCATCATCGATAACGACGAATACCGAGATAAACCTTTATATAGGGCGAAGTCACTCTCACTCCTTTGTTTCACCACTAACATGTCGAGTTACACGTTATTCACACATTAAGCCACTAAACCACCATACATTTGAAGCATTTACAACATCTCATAACCCATCTTTTCGGAACCCGTCGATTATTTTGAAAAATAACCTCAAACTTACCATTTCTTATCACATCTCTTTGGAGCGTTTATTATTAACATCGGATTTTTGCTACGTCTCACATTTCCTCTTGTTTTGAAGAAGATATGGCACCGAAGAAAGCCACAGCTGAAATGACCCAAGCGGCTATTCAAAAGTTGGTGAATGATAGCATAGCCGATGCTCTAAGAACTGAAAGGGAAACGGTGCTGCTGCCTGCCGAGGCAGCGGCTGCTGTAGCCGCAAGGCTTGCTACTGTTACTGGAAATGCAGGAGGATCCGGAGTTAAAATCTGTTCGTACAAGGATTTCAAAAGTGGTGAGCCCACGAAGTTTAGGGGGATTGAAGGAGCCACGGCCATGGTACGATGGTTTGAAAAGTTGGAATCCGTGTTTTTGCTTTGTAATTGCCGGATGATAGTAAGGTCAAATTTGCTACAAGTACATTACTCGATGGAGCGTTGTCGTGGTGGAATTCATATGCTCAACCGATTGGAATGGAGAATGCTTTCAAGCTTACTTGGGAGCAATTTAAGGGTTTGGTGACTAAGAAGTTTTGTCCTCGTCCGGAAGTGAAAAAGTTGGAGACGGAGTTCTACGAACTAGTAACGATTGGGTACGATATTGACACATACATTCGGAGATTTCAGGAATTGGCCGCGTTATGCCCGTCGATGGTACCGGATAACGAGAAGTTGCTAGAGGCTTTTATCGGGGGACTTCCCGAAGTTATTCAAGGAAATGTGACTTCGTTTGATCCACAAACAATCGAGGAAGCTATTAGGGTGACTCAAAAGCTCATGGCCAAGGTAGTGAAGAGAGGTAAGTACACCAACACCAACCAAAACAACAACAACCCCAACAACCGCACCAACTACAACAATAACCAAAACAACAACAACAACGACGATAACCAACTCAACAACAACAAAAGAAAATGGGAAAATGACCAAGGAGATGACAACAACAACAACCAAAACCGCAACACTAACCATCATCAACAACAGAAAAGAGGGCAAGAAACTGCAATAGTATATGTTGCTGCGCCAATAGAAGGCAAGGTTATCTGGAACCTACCCACTATGTAATCGATGTAAGTATCATCACACGGGTCTTTGTCCGGCTAAGTGCTACAAGTGTCAAAAACTAGGACACAATGCCAGGAATTGTAGAGGCAAGACCATAGTTACGTGCTTCGGATGTGGGGAGCAAGGACACTATCGAAGTCAATGTCCTCAAAACCAAGGTCAACAAGTCGAAGGTGCTCATGGGAATGTGTATATGTTAGAAGGAGGAGGAGGAGCTCGTCAAGGTATTAACGACGCGGAAGACTGAAGAAGTTCGAAAACTAACAGTCTTATTTCTCCTTATGTACTATGTCGTACTAAGTTTATGTTTTCCATCGCATCCGAATCTTTATAACCTAAGATGTACTACTTTTGCTAAACCACTCGTTGTAAAATATTCTCATCTATCGTACTTTATTTTCTTTCCGATTTGTTATCATTTACGAGGATTTTCATTCTTTTTACTTTAACTATCATTTTAACGACACTTCTCCATGTCTTCTCTCCTCGATGTTCATCACAATTTTAACATCAGTTGACTCAACACCAAACAACATATGAGTCGATTGGTCCAGGCATTGCATAGTTACTCCTAAATTATACATAGCCTGATCACCTATGTCTAATTCAGGAAGAATCATGCAATGAAGGGAGTAGTAGTCTCATATGAGTAAGCAATTCCGTAATCGAGCCAAATTTTCAAAAGATTTTCTTCAAACCACTTGTTTCCAGTTTGATCCGCGTGACAGTTCTTGTTTGATGAGTTGCAAAGATCGAGCTAGAAACAAGTTGTTACCTAAACCGATTTAGCCTAATCGTATGACAGTTCTTGTTTGATGAGTTGTGGGATTAAGCAAAAATCGGTTACCAAAAAGTCTTTTGAGGATTTTGCTCGGGAATGGGAAAGTTTGCCACATCAAACCCTAACCCGATAGACTAACACGAACTGAATTCAGGGACTGAATTCCTTTTTGGATGGGCGAATGTGACAACCCGTACTTTCAGGTCATTTCTCGACATAATTTATGCCTCATTATTTCAACATTTATCGTAAACTTGGTTTACGTGTTCCAAATTCGCGTAACCTTTATGGTTTAGCGGCGAATTCATGATCATAACATCACGTACATTTCATATGGACTAAGATTAGTCTACATTTCATTGACATCATTTGCATCATGATAGTTCATTCATGACATTTCATTTCACATTTAACGCGTAATTTTTATATTAAATAAACGTTATCGCGTGAGTTATTATTTTAAATACTTAATCCATTACTTTCAAAAATGATCCCGACATATTTTTATACTTACATTGGTTTATAAAAACTATATTTTGAGTTCAACAAGTGTTTTGAATTTATTTCGTATATAAATCGTTAAAGTTATATTATTACGACACTTTTCTTAAAAACTACTCGATAATTTTTATATCACTCAAATTTTACAAGGAATGTATTTTTACAATTTTTATTATCTCATTACATTCTAATTTGATCTATTAAAAACTTACTTGTACCAAAAATCTACCATTTATCTCCACTTATACATTTTTCCTACACAACCTTTTACTTACATTTTTATTTACAAAGTATATACAAGTAAAGAGAAAAAAAAAAAAAAAAAAAAAAAAAAAATTCTTCTCTCTTGTTTCATCCTACATAAACCGGCCATATGAGTTTTTTTTCAAGAGATCATCAAGTTTTTCCAAGCTCAAGTTTATCACAATCTAGATTACACTCTCATCAAGGTTTTGAAATAAAAACCTAGGGTGTTTAGGTTAATCCTTGGTTCTAATCACCTCATCATATCACTAGTAAGCATCTCATGTTTATTTTCATCTTACATATTCATTTTATACTCATCTTATCATTTTGAGCAAAAACATGCAAGACTTGTGTTGTTTATACCATTTTTACATTGATTTTAGAGTTTATATATATAAAGTCATCCTATAATTATTCCCTTGTTATATTTTGGTCTTGATGATGATTAGGAACCCATGACACCCTAAGAAGGTGTATGGTAGGATTAGATTAGCTTTGGAGTTGATTTGGAGGGATTGGAATAGGTTTAGTACGAGAAAAACTATTTTCGACAAGTTATAAAAGTGTTCTGTCCTTATTTTGTTTTTCTGGAAAATCCGACAGTAGGCACGAATTTTTGGCCTAGATATTTAGAAAATATACTTTAAAACGAATCCGTGGCAGCTTGAACGGATTAAAACGGAGTTATAACGAAGAAGTTATGGATTTTACAAGTTTGACGACGAAATATATATTTTTCTGAAATTTCAGCAAAGTGTTTTTGTTTTGTACGAGTCAAAAACGAGTCCTAAGCTTTACAAATTATTTCGACTTATCAAAAATATATTAGTATACTTTGATACGAAGCTAAGGACGTATAATACGTAGAAAACGGATTTGAAACGACTAAGATATACACGTTTTCATAAACTTGCCGTAACTATTATTTTTAGAAAAACTATATTATTTTTACGAGATAAGTGTTACGGTAACTAAAATCACCATCTTTAACCCTTATTATCTTTATGTTCGAGACCTTTTGGACAAAAACTCCTGAACTGAAACTTTTAGATATCGATACAAACTTTCCAAAACCGTCGAGTTCGTTCTCTAACGATCGACGTACACCGTTTTACGGCTAGTTTTCCAAAGCCATTTTTGTTAATTTCATGAAAATTCCGACGACATTGTTTTGCGACGAAAAGTGATAATTTCACTATAAATCATTATAAAACCATTGTAGGATGACATTTTGACGTAAATACTTGTAAAGTGATTTTTGATTGGTCAAGACGTCAAACGAGTATTTTTCGACGATAAGTAATATTTTCAAAACTCGCAAATGGTATAAATAACATACGAAATGTATAACATTACATTGCAACTCATTACATATCATATCATTCATTTTAGGTCGCGGATAGTTTCCGAGCCTCATTTTCTTGCACTTCATTTTGTTAGCATATCAATCACACCAGGTGAGTTCCATAGCCCCACTTTTCTTGTTTTAATATTTTTTTTATTAAACTCTTTGGGGGAGATACATGCTCATCAACTACTTTTATGACATTCATGACTATTTGCAAATTATATGTTTAGCCGAACTGAATGCTTAGTCATGCGTAGTAACAGTTTTGCCATACTTAGAATTTCCATATTATATTCATTGGTCTAACGGACTTGGTATATTCATTGGTCTAACGGACTTGGTATATTCATTGGTCTAACGGTCTTGGTATATTCATTGGTCTAACGGTCTTGGTATATTCATTGGTCTAACGGACTTGGTATATTCATTGGTCTAATGGTCTTGGTATATTCATTGGTCTAACGGACTTGGTATAATATTGATCTAACGGACTTGGTATACGATTATGGACTAACGGTCTTGGAACGATTTGAACATTAACTCTACATATTCTGGCAGTGGGTTGTGAACACACAGGTTGCAAGTTTTGTATGGGCGGGACTTGGAACTGAGTGGATTCACAATGCCTTTGCTGCATAAACGATTTCGATACATTGAGCCATGCATTATTTTGTGAATTCATTTGACGATTTCTGTTTGAACATAAACTATGCATATTTTGGCAATGGGTTGTGAACACACAGGTTGCAAGTTTTGTATGGGCGGGACTTGGAACTGAGTGGATTTACAATGCCTTTGCTACATAATCGATTTTGAAAGTCTTTACATTTCAACGATTTACAATGCCTTTGCTGCATAAACGATTTCGAAAGGCTTTACATTTCAACACAAACTCTATGAACTCACTCAACCTTTGTGTTGACACTTTTAGCATGTTTTATCTCAGGTATCTAAGGCATTCACTTCATGGCATGCATTTGGACACATCATGGAGTCGCGATGACGACGCGTCTCACTTGGGTTTTATAAACTTTAAAACATCGTTTGGCTTGTAACAAACTTATTTTCGCACAAGTTGATTTTCATTTGGGACCTATACTTTGTAAACTCTGATTGTTTTATTAAATCAAACGATGTTCTTTTCAAACGACACTTTAGGTCGTTCAATATAACTGTGATTGTGATGCTATGACAGTCTATCCCCAGGAATTCCATTCCGCTGCAAAACAGGTAATTTGGGGGTGTGACACCTAAAGTTTCCACGCCTGCCAAGGTTAATGACTACAGACCTATCTCTTGCTGCAATGTGCTTTATAAATGCATTAGCAAAATCATATCTAATCGGATTAAAGAGGGGCTTGGTGATATTGTTAGTATTAATCAGTCGGCATTTGTCCCGGGGCGTAATATCTCGGATAATATTCTTCTTACCCAAGAATTAATGCGTAATTACCATCGTCCTCGTGGACCGCCGAGATGTGCATTTAAGATTGATATCCAAAAGGCATACGATACTGTTGATTGGCGTTTTCTTGGAACTATTCTAGTTGGTTATGGGTTTCACAATAGGATGGTTTCGTGGATCATGGCTTGTGTTACTAGTGTGTCGTACTGCATTTGTATTAATGGTGATATCTATGGGTGGTTCAGGGGTAAAAGGGGTCTACGCCAAGGTGATCCTATGTCACCTTATCTTTTTACTCTTGTTATGGAAGTACTTACTCTCTTATTGCAGCAAAGGGTTGAGCAGCGGGATTACTTCCAATATCACCATCTTTGTGAAAGACAGAAGTTACTTAATCTTTGTTTTGCAGATGACCTATTTATTTTTACGCATGGTGATGTGGTCTCAGTAAATGTGGTTATGGATGCTTTAGATGAGTTCAAGAATTTGTCGGGCCTCGTTCCTAGTATCCCAAAGAGCACGGCGTTCTTCTGTCATGTGCCTAACCAGGTTAAGTTGTCCATTTTGAACTCTTTGTCATTTAAGGAAGGCACCCTCCCTGTTAAGTACTTGGGTGTTCCACTTATCTCGTCACGGCTACTGTATCGGGATTGCAAAGTGCTTGTTGAAAGGGTTCAGACTAGAATATCTGATTGGAAGAATAAATTTTTATCAATGGTGGGTCGTTTACAACTCATTATATCTGTGTTATCTTCCATGCATATATACTAGGCCTTTGTATTTATTCTTCCTGTCCGTGTTATCCATGATATTGAACAGCTCATGCGTGGTTTCTTTTGGTATCAGGGTGATATGAAAAAGGGTAAGGCTAAGGTGGCGTGGGAGGATATTTGTAAGCCTAAAGAGGAGGGTGGTTTGGGCATTCGTAGTCTTCATGAATTTAATGTGGCACTTATGGCAAAACATGTTTATAGTATTTTGACTCATAAGGAATCTTTATGGGTTAAATGGATCCATGCTTATAAGCTACGTGGCAGGAGTTTTTGGGATGTTCCATGTACGGGTGATATGAGTTGGGGCTGGAGAAAACTTCTTCTAATTCGCCCCACTATTCGGTCTTTTTTCTGGTTCCATATCCGTGATGGCAAGAGGGCTTTTATTTGGTTTGATAATTGGTGTTCATTGAGCCCCCTTAGGAGTTTGCTTACTGCTAGAGATATCTCTCGGTCTGGATTTTCGTTGAATAATTCAGTTGGTGATTTGCTTAGTGATGGTGCTTGGAGATGGCCTAGTGAGTGGATTGATAGGATTCCGGATTTATTGCTGATTAATCCGCCAATAATTACTGATGGTATTGCTAATGAGCTGGTTTGGAGAGTACCTAATGGTGAATTCAAGCCGTTTACAATCACTCATGTTTGGGACTCTATCCGTGGTAGTGCTAACCTGGTTCCTTGGTTTCATGTTGTGTGGTTCCCTCAGTGTATCCCTAAACATGCTTTTAATCTTTGGTTGGTCGTTAATTGCAAGCTAAAAACACAAGATAGACTGAGGCAATGGGATGTCGGTCCTGACACTGACTTAAACCTGCTTCGTTGTCTATTCTGTGATAACCAACCTGATTCTCATGCTCACCTTTTCTTTGAGTGCCCTTTTTCTTTACAGGTGTGGACGAGAGTTTGTGCTCTTTGTGGAATGGATAATGTTCCTCCTAGGTTGGATGATGTTGTTTCGTACCTTATACCTTTGTCTAAGGGACGATCAGCCTCTGGTGTTATATCCCGTCTTCTCCTTGCTGCTTCTTGCTACTCTATTTGGCGTGAACGGAATTCAAGGCTGTTTAAGAAGGGAATGAAGTCATATACTCAGGTGTTTGATGATATTGTGTCTATTGTTCGTTTAAAGATCCTTTCGTTTTGATTCACGAAGAACTCTATGCGGATTCGAAGGATTTTGGATACATGGAAGTTACCTGGATCGGTGATCATTGTGGATTGTTCAACGTCTTAATGGAAGTTCTCCAATGTTTATCTATTTCGCAAAGGGAGTGCCAGGAATGGGTTGTACTCTTTTTCCCTACTCCAAGGTTTTTCCTTTCAGGGTTTTTCTTGGAAAGGGTTTTTAAGGAGGCAAACTTCCTGGGTCGTCTTTCTCCTTTTGTGCGTATGGTGTTTGCGGGATGCTCGCTTGTTACAAGTTTTTCTTGTTTTATGCCTGGTTAGATGATTAATGTATAGCTAGGTTCTTTGTGTTTATGGCATGTCATAAACACTAGTTATCAAGCTTTAGCTTGAGGTTAATGTGGCACTTCTGCCACATTCCATTTGTACTTAACATTTTTTGGTTATATATTTATCGGGGTAAAACCCTTTACCCAAAAAAAAAACAAACCTATGAACTCACCAATCTCGTGTTGACACTTTTTAGCATGTATTTTCGGGTTATAAGGCGATAACTTAACTTTGTAGGCGCAAAGCAAAGGCATGGCATGGTCATAGATTCTCCGATAACCTTAAAAAGGGGACCACTTTATTATGGGCCTGTTGTCCGCTCTTAACAATGATGTAAACCCTTTTCTCAACTATTAATGAAACTTTCTAAATAAAAATCAGTTATTCTATACTTGTGTTGTGATATCAATTTAGTAGCACCCATGACCCGTGACATGTGAGCTTTCGCTGTGCCATTTTTGGGGGTGTTACATATTGGTATCAGAGCCTTGGTTATAGAGAACTGGCTATTTTTATAACCTAGACTATAATCGCTTTTTCAAAAACTTAGCCCTATGACCGACACATGCTTGCCTGCCAAGCTGATGCCTCACTCATGATCCTGTTGAGATCATACTTGATAAAATATGTGTTTTTTTTTGGTAAAAGGGTTAATTCACCCCGGTAAAATTCATTACTCCAAAAAACGTTGAGGTACAAAGGATGAGGGTGATTTACCTCATCTCAGTCCCTTAGGACACTTACAGTCTTTAATATAAGAATGACACACCATTCTTATAACTTTCAAAACTACTCAAGGAATGTACTTGAGCCTTTTTTTTGGGTAAAAGGGTTAATTCACCCCGGAATGTACTTGAGCCTTCTAAATCACTATAGCGGTCTACTTACTTCCATGAAGAATCCTCCAACTTACACTCGCATGGATCATCAAATTGGCATTACAGTTCACAAATTCCACACAGCGGTTGTTGAGAGACTCTAAAACCACAGAAACTCGCTCCAACGGTGCATGTTTAGATGCAAAACTGACCACAAATAAGAGTCACCAAGACAAACTTTCATGATGAAATCATAATCAATATGCCCAGAAATAGGTTCTAGCGGCACATCGAAACACTTCACCAACAAACCACACGTCATAAATCATCATATTATAGACCAAAGAAAGACGAATTCAGCCCACACCACCAGGTCTAAGTAAATACGAATCAAATAACCAAAATGATAGGGTTAACAACCCTAACTTCAAGTAATAATGATCACTAGACAAGCATGCCAAAACGAATCGAGTTGTACCAAACGGTACGACATCAGTAGCAAACCAAACACCCGTGCAATCAACATACACCAATCATAACGACCAAAACAACACCAGGTCGTATACATACCAACACGGATCAAATCAGTCCTAAAAAATTGATATATAACAGCCCCAACAATTAAGAACTGATAAGAATAAACCAAGGGAATTGTGCTTACAAGAATGCAAACAACATCCCTACCTTCCATAATCATAAAAAGCACTTGACCCAGAACAGCGAATTGTGCCCACAAGAATGCAAACACACCGATAATGATCAGCAAACACCAGGTCGAAGCAAACATAGCATAGGGTTTTAACAAACCCTAACTTCCAATCTCTCTCATAAACCCACATGCACATACATATCATCCAAAAAGGAACTTACCATCACCAAAATACCAAACCAAAGATTACATGTAGTCGACATAACAGTTAATAAAATATGTGTTTTATTACTACCTCAAATTTCACTATATGTTATAATTGTTTTTCCTATACGTATGTTTACGTATCACAGTACTACGCCTTTTCCACACATAAATGGAATATTGTTCTAGTCTTTCAAGACAACTTTTAAAAGCGTTGGGACATATTACTAGCGTAACTGAGCTGAGTATTTCAAAATTTATTGAACCTCGGTTTAATATAGACTGATCACCTATATTCAATCCAGGACAGTGGGACATAGCCTGATCATGTATGTCCGACTCAGAGGTGAATTTTGCGATACTTGGAGTAGTTATAATGGCGTTATGTCCAGTTGGTTTCGATTAATTTCATAAAATGGTAATGTTTTTTGTGTGAGTAAACGAGCATTGAATATCATAAAAGTTTACCCCTACACACCACACACTGGCATCACAATACTTTCTCACCACAGTCTTTATTTTGTTACATGGAATATTTCCCCATCACAATCGGGTTATGTTATAGTCACCGCTACCCCAAAACTTACACTCAACAGATGAACCGGAGTACATCACTAGCCGTGCTAGGAGCAACCTTCCATAGCACCTATTAGAAAGATCTCTTAGTGGGAGTAGGCAACGTAAAGAGCAATAAACTTTTGACAAGATCTAGAAATGCACGATAAGTTACTTGTAACCCAACAGAAACTTGAAAACTTTACCCTCCTATCTTGAAATCAGATACCTAGATTCTCTGCCCACCTTTTAAGAATAACAGTGCCTACCTTGCTACTCTCTTACAAACAAAATAAATGAGTCGCCATTCAAACTATTTCCGATTATCTCACATACCATTTTGCGGTTATTCTATGAAATGTTTTGCTACTGCATAGTAAAATCAACACTTCGACCATCGTATTATTTTATAAACAATGAGTTGTTTTCGTCTGGCCTATAAATGGTTTTACGAATCACTTCACGAATTATTTTACAAACCGAGTTGCTACCTTACCACTACCCCATAAAGTAAACTACAATTCTACTACTACCTTACAAAAATAAAGTGTTTTCTTAATACTCTAAAAAATATTTTATGAATCATTTTATAAACCATTCTGGAATCACTCTGTAAATTATTTACTCCCTTGAAAAGTCCTAAGTTGTCTTGGTCCTGATTGGGAAAAGTATGTTACATTCATCCGTCAAGCTAAGAACCTTCACAATGCAAAGTACGGGATGTTGTATGACTACTTGAAGCACCATCAAAAGGAGGCGGACAAAGATAGAGCTCTCCGTGGAATTTATGCACCTTTCCCTAATGCTAATTCACTTGCTTTGTTTGCTCAGTCTTGTGCACCACAATTTCCTCAATTCCCATAGCAGTAACAAGTCTTTACTCAGCAACCACCATCCGCCCATATTACACCATATAATCCATCATAGCAATCACATGATACTCAACTGGTTCCTTACAACAACAACTCCAATTCAGCACTCTACAGTGAAACACATAATGATGATGAAGATGCTTTCAATACGTTGAACCAAGGATTTGCACTAATTGCTCGTGCCTTCGGGAGATTTGAAAACAAATCCACCAACCGTATTCGTACTTCATCCAACACAAGGAATCATGCAGTTGTTCAGAATGGAAGGGTTGAAGTTAAGAACAGAAACAATGGTTGTCAGATGGGAAGTGGTAGCTACATGAGTAGTGGACAAGGTTTCAATGCTTCTTGAAGGAATAACATGGTTGCTCCTCAGCAAAGGATTTTGATTGCTGATCAAGGAAATGTTCAGAATGGGAATACAGGTCTTAGATGCTATAACTACACGAGAAGGGTCATCAGGCTAATGCTTGTCCGAAACCGAGAACCAGAGGAAGTAATTATCACAAGGAGGCTTTACTCTTGGCTCTCAAAGATGAAGCTGGTGGAACTCTTACCAACAAAGAACAAAGATTCATGGCTAATGCAGAATCCGATGATGACATGGAGGACTTGCAAGCTAACGCAGCTATAATGTTGATGGCCAACATGCAAGAACTTCACATGAGTGAAACATGCCCAGTTTATGACATTGTTGGCTTGTCTCAGGTACCAGATCCAAATATATGTCTTATACATGATCTGATATCTCCGTCTGCATCTGCATCCGACAAGGAACAGAGTGTTCAAAATGAACCATGTACATCTCATCAAGAAGATAATCAAATGGATCTCGTAGTTACATTTGATGATCAAGATGACCTTTTGGTTACCTTTGATGATCAAGTTGACCCTGAGGTTACATTTGAGGATCTAAATATGTTGATACTCAAGTTGAACAAAATGAACCTTCATCTAATCCAGATCCAAAGCTCATGACCTTACTTTTGACCACCTAATCTCAAGTGGAGAAATGCAATGAGATAAATGGAAATCTTCGTAACAAAGTTGCACTATTGACTAAGGATCTTGAATGCTATAAGTTGTAAACTTAAAATTTTTGAAACAAAAGAAAAACGTGAACACAGTTCTGAAATCGCTTTTCAAAATTCATATAAAAAAGAACAAGAT
Organism: Chrysanthemum makinoi; assembly: GCA_910596185.1. Taxonomy (NCBI): domain Eukaryota; kingdom Viridiplantae; phylum Streptophyta; class Magnoliopsida; order Asterales; family Asteraceae; genus Chrysanthemum; species Chrysanthemum makinoi. The sequence continues at coordinate 162,523,690 of OU343217.1, read as the reverse complement.
TTAGAAAGACAGATACGTGATCTAGTCATTTCCAAAAATGATTTGATTTCTCAAATAGAACAAAAAAAAATTGAACACAAACAACACGTTGTCACTCTTACTTCAGAAACTCAAAAATCCAAGCTTGAGTTGTCTTCATGTCAAAAAGAGTTTTCAGATTTCAAACATATTTCAAGGAAGCAGGTTGATCAGTATCTTGATGAAATTGTCGATTTGCAAAACAAAATCAAAGAGTTTCAAAATATGGTATATAAACATGGTGAGTCAATCACAACAATTCAAAATTTTACATTTAAGCCAAATCCAGATGGATATGGGCCAAATCTTGCTGATAACAAACCACGTTTTTTCCAAAGAGCATTCAAGGCAAATCCAAAGTTGTATAGTGTAGCACATATGCTTGATGAATCTATTGTAAGTGTTGTTGAATATAATCGAGAACAGGAATGGGATGCAGAAGATGAGAGTCGATTGAAAATGAAAAATATTGAATATAACAAACCTTTTGATTATTCAAAAAGACCTCTCATAACTTTTTTTCCACAGCAAGAAAAAACAAATACACCTTGGGTACATATTAATAAGTCCTCTTCTGACGTTGGTCCCGTCAAACCAATTGCACAAATTAATGGTCCTTTACCTACTTTGAGTGAAATCACACCATTACCTGAAAGATGTCAAATTCTTAAATATTTTGATACATTCATGTCTGACATTAAACTTTTGGAAAATGCAATTGAACGTAATTCTGAAATAAAAGCTGCATCTTTTCAATCGGCTTTCGCCAGAGATCAAAGAGAAAATTTTCAAAAACAGCTTTTACCACATGTTTGAAATTTGCATATGTGTGCAACGTATTGGGAACGGGATCTTCAGAAAGAAATTGGACAAATGAAAACAATTTTAAATGAAACAGAGGCATGGATTTTGAAAAACAAAAAGAAAAATAAAAAATTTCGAAATCATGTTGATCGACTCTTGAAAGATGTTATATGTGTTGATAATGTGTCTCAAATAGAAACTTTGAAAGATGAAAATGAGCATTTGTTAAATGAAATTTCGGAAGTAAAACGTCGTCTTCAATGGTGTCAAAATGATTGTATTGATCAAGAACTTGCTTTGCAAAATAAACTCAACCCTATTTTGGAGTCTCATGTTTCTAACTCTCGTCTTCAGGTTTTATGTGCTAAGGTTTTTCGTAGGTGGGATTGGACCTCTAATGGGCATTTGTGCGATAAAGGGTCTCGTATCATTTTGGGTTGGAATATAGATGATGTTGACCTTAATGTGATTAGCATGACGGAGCAAGTTATTCATACCTTTGTTCGGTTTAAGGGGGATAAAAAGGAGCTGTTTTGTTCGTTTGTTTATGCTCATAACAGGTACACGCATAGAAGACCTCTTTGGAATAATCTTGGAGCTCACAAGCATGTTGTTCACTTGCGCCCTTGGTGTATTCTCGGAGATTTCAATTTGGCTTTGAATTTGGAAGATAAGGTTGAGGGGTCTTCGGTTATTGATATAGCTATGAGGGAATTTAAGGAGTGTGTTGAAGAGATCAAGGTGTCGGACATTAATCGAACTGGGCTGCAGTTTACATGGAATCAGAAACCTAAAGGTTTGGATGGTACTTTGAAGAAGATTGATCGCATTATGGCCAATCTTGGTTTTATGGATTCTTTTGTTGGTGCTCATGCTATATTTCAGCCATATCGTATTTATGATCACTCTCCTACTATTCTTCATATTCCTACTTCTTTTAAATTTAAACATAGGCCATTTACGTTTTCTAACATCCTTCTGCAGAATTCTCGGTTTAAATAACAGGTCCAGGAATATTGGAGGAAGCCTTTTAGTGGGTTTTATATGTTTCAAGTGGTGAATAAGCTAAAATCTCTTAAGAAGCCGCTTCGGAGATTGCTATTTAATGAGGGTAATATTCATGAGAAAGTCATTAATCTGCGCCATGAATTGGATACGGTTCAGCGTGCCCTTGATTTGGACCCGTTCAATTCTGATATCCGTGAGGAAGAAGCTTGTTACCTTAATGCCTATAATGAAGCTATTCTTACTGAGGAACGTTTTCTTAAGCAAAAGGCTATAGTTGATTGGCTTCGCATGGGGGATTCCAATTCTGCCTATTTCCATAAGGTGGTTAAAAGCAGGAAGGCGAGGAGTCGTATTGATTCTATTAGTGATTGTAATGGAGTTTTGTATGTGGATGATCAAGTTCCTAATGCTTTTGTTAGTCACTTTACGTCGTTTCTTGGTCAAGAGGGGTTATCTGGTCCGTTTGATGTTAATAACCTTTTCCCTTCCACTCTCGATCCTCATTTGGCGTTATATATGGTTCGCGAGGTTACTTCTAAAGAGGTTAGAGATGCTATTTTTTCTATGGGTGATGATAAATCTCCTGGTCCGGATGGTTTTTCTACTGCGTTCTTCAAGGGTGCTTGGGATATTATTGCTGATGATATTACTAGGGTGGTTCAGGAATTCTTCGTTAATGGTAAGCTTTTGAAAGAGGTTAACCATACTATCATTGCCCTCTTGTCTAAAGTTAATTCTCCTACCCGGATTACTGATTTTAGACCTATATCTTGTTGCAATGTGCTGTTTAAGTGTATTAGTAAGATTATTGCCAATCGTATCAAGGATAGTCTTACTAGTTTGGTTGGGTCGAACCAATCTGCTTTTGTTCCTGGTCGTTGGATTTCGGATAATATTTTGCTTACTCAGGAGCTTATGCATAATTATCACCTTGATCGTGGTCCAACTAGATGTGCTTTCAAGGTGGATATTCAGAAAGCGTATGATACTGTTGATTGGCAGTTCTTGCGTACTACGTTGATCAGTTTTGGGTTTCATTCGCGTATGGTTCATTGGATTATGGAATGTGTTTCTACCACCTCATTTTCGATCAGTGTGAATGGTAGTCTGCACGGTTATTTTAAGGGCAAGCGTGGGCTTAGACAAGGAGATCCGCTTTCTCCTTATCTGTTTACTCTTGTCATGGAGGTGTTGTCGCTTATGCTCCAGCGGAGGGTTAGGGACTCCGGGTTATTTACCTATCATCACAAATGCTCTCAATTACGTATTATTAATCTTTGTTTTGCAGACGATTTGTTTTTGTTCGCTCATGGTGATGCGAATTCGGCCGGGGTCATTATGGAGGCGTTGGAAGAATTTAAGCAAGCTTCTGGTCTTACTCCCAGTGAGCCCAAAAGCACGGCTTATTTTTGTAATGTCCTTAATCATGTGAAAATTGCTATTCTTCAGATTATTCCATTTGCTGAAGGGGTCTTACCTGTTAAGTATCTTGGGGTTCCTTTGATTACTACGCGGCTGATTTTTAGGGATTGCAAGGAATTAGTCAAGTGGTTATCTAATTGTATCAAGGATTGGCGCTACAAATCGTTGTCCTTCGCTGGCCGTTTACAGCTTATACAGTCGGTTTTGTCGTCTATGCATATTTGTTGGGCTTCTATATTTATTCTCCCATCTAGTATCGTTCATGACCTTGAGCAACTTATGAGAGGGTTTTTATGGAGTTATGGAGATGATGCGAGAGGTAAGTCTAAGGTTTCATGGGAAGTCGTTTGTTTGCCCAAGTATGAAGGCGGTCTTGGTATTCGTCGTATTGTTTCATTTAATAATTCCCTCATTGCTTCTCATATTTGGCGCTTGTTTACGTGTAAGGATTCTCTATGGGTTAAGTGGATCCATATGTATAGGTTGAGGGGCCGTAACTTTTGGGATACCCCGTGTCGGGGTAATATGACATGGAGTTGGCAGAAGATTCTTCAGCTTAGACCGATTGTTCGTAGGTTCTTTTGGTATAAGCTAGGTAATGGGAGGTCGGCGTCTGCTTGGTTTGATCAGTGGTGCCAGGAGGGGCCTTTGTCGCTTGTTGTTTCCTCTCGAGACATACATCGTGCTGGTTTTTCTCCTACATCTACCGTTCATGATGTGATTAATGGGGACGCGTGGTCGTGGCCTAGTAATTGGGCTGATCGTTATCCGGGTATTATTTCTATTATGGTCCCGTCCTTGATTGATGATTTGGAGTATAAGCTTTTATGGCGTTATGGCGATTCCATAAAGCCATTTTCGGTTTCTCTTGCGTGGGACTGTATTCGTCCTAGGGGTTTAGAGGTGGATTGGTATCATCTTTTTTGGTTTCCTCATCGTATCCCAAGGCATGCGTTCCATCTTAGGCTGGTCTTAAGAAGAAGATTACGGACTCAAGACATGTTGAGATATCATGATGGCCATAATGATCCTAATAATGATATGTTGGTGTGTCCTTTGTGCAGGACGCAACCTGACTCATGATCATCTTTTCTTTGACTGTGTGTTCTCTTTTCAGGTTTGGTTGTCTTTGAAGATGTTTGCAGGTTATCAGGATATTCCGGATTCGTTGGATGATGTGACTCGCTTTCTCATTCCTTTATCGCAGTCTCGATCGGTTAAAAGTGTTGTTTCCAAGCTTCTGTTTGCGGCTTCTTCTTATTTTATATGGCAAGAAAGAAACAACAGGATTTTCAAGCTTCAAAGAAGATCGGAAGTTCAGGTTATCGATATCATCAAGTCTACGGTTCGGCTCAAGCTTCTCACATGCAAATTCAAGAAGACGTCGAATACCAGAGACTTGTTGCGGGTTTGGCAGCTGCCTCTTTCTCTTCTTCATTCCTAATGATGGGTTCAGTTATGTTGAATATTCTTGGCGCTTGTGGTTGGTTGATAGTGATATGTCATTTTTTTTGGGTAAAGGGGAGTAATCCTGCACCCCGGTAAAATATATTAACCAAAAAACATTGAAAGTACAATGGATGAGGGTGTGTCCCTGTTGGGAATAATCCGTTACCACGGATAGTGGTGGTTTACACTGCTTAGTTTAACACTAGCAGTGGAAACGTATTCCCACTGCAAGTTCTTCATTACCACTGCTATCAGTTTATGATAAGGTTAAACGCGTCTTGATAAGTATAGAATAGATCTTGTGTATATTCTATTATGTTAGCTTTATACTTATCTTGTAAAGGACTCCTTGTTGTATAAAAGGAGATCCTACGTCATTGTCTTAGATACATATCGTATTGCAATATTACCTACGAAAGCTTCAAGGTGTAACCATAGTGATAAGTTAAGATCACTCGTATTATTCATTAATAATATTGGAGCTTGAGTTTTGTGTTAACTTGTGTTTATTCACATACATCATATAATTTGTCTTCTAAGTATTACTTAAGTAAATTCCGCTTGCTTGATAATATTATACAAAATATCATTGACACAAGGAGAGTGTCCTAGATCCATCAAGTGGTATCAGAGCGCAGGTTCTGATATTTTGTTTTAGAAGATCCAAAAAATTAGCTTGACTCACTCACTCAAGACTATGGAGATGGAAAACAACCAATCAAACTCTTCTTCTACACCCAGACTCCCTAAGCTTAAGCTTAATGAGTTTGAGATGTGGAGGATACTGATTGAGCAATACTTCCTCATACAGGACTATGCTCTGTGGGAGATTATTCAACTTGGTGATTCTTTCAAGTCTGTGACCACTACTTCCAAAATAGGTGACACATATGTTGTGAAAGTTTCGTGCTGAATCAAACGAAAAAGCTCAAAAGAGGAATGATCTTAAAGCTAGAAGTCTGTTGCTGATGACTCTTCCTAGAGACCAGATTATTGCATTCAGCAAGTTCAAGACTGCTAAAGAACTGTTTGAAGAGATTTGCTCAGTGTTTGGTGGTAATGATGCAACAAAGAAGACTCAGAAGACATTGTTAAAGCAAAGTTATGAAAACTTCTCTGCTTCAAGCAATGACTCACTTGATAGCATTTTTACCAAACTTCAGAAGATTGTTACACAGCTAACTGTGTTTGGCATTGAGGTAGAAAAGGAAGACCTCAATTTGAAGTTTCTAAGAAGTTTGCCTTCAGAGTTTCAAACAAATGTTACTGTCTGGGAAAACAAAACAGACATAGAAACAATGAAGCTCAATGAAGGTTTATCAAACTTTAGCAAGCGTTATTTAAAAAGCTCAAGACAGATTTATGATCTAGATTAGTAAATCGATTGTATTAACAATGGCATGCAAGGAATGTTTCAAGAAAGAAAAGAGTACATGCTGGTGTTCAAGAAAATAGAGTTGTGAGGTGCTAGTTCAGGACAATCCTAGACTTCATTTAGTTCTAGAAAGTGGAGTTGTTGTTTGTGGAGATGAAGGAGTTGTGTTTAGAAGAGTAAGTGTTGGATATAGAAAGGCTTAAAGCAAGTACGGTTTTGTGAGTTGGTTTTAGCTAAGAGATGTTTACCTATGTGTTGGTATTTTGAAGAGTAAGAAAACACATGTATATACGACCTTAAGAAAGTGAATTGTTTAGAAGGTTGTTTTGGTTTAGTGAAGGTAATGAACTAAGTATAGTTATTAAGGATGGTGATAAGCGTATAATGAACTTCATCCTTGAAGTAATGTAGCGCTTATCGATCAAAGCAAGATAATTGCTTGATGAGGGTGATTAACTAAAAGAAAAATTAAGTTTATAACTTGTTTGATTAGTAATCCTAAGACAACGCAAAGTATTTCCATTGTAAACTTTCTTTAGGAAAAGATAGGAGTATAGATTTCTCATGTGAGAGAATGAATATGAGACTATTACTAGTGGTCCTCAATTAAGGCTAAACACGACCATTTTTACGGGTGATTCCACATACCCAATTTCTATCAAGGAAGCAATTCAACCATTAGGTTAAATTAAGTTTCTAGTGAAATAGGTTCTCTAGTATTCATTCTCAAGTTAGGAAAATTTATATTCCTACAATGGCCTATTGAAGAGTAAAAATGATGATACTTTGCTTCGTTTATTAATATTATGCCTGAAACAACTAAGGTGACGAAGGTGTCATGTTTAAATATAAAAGTTTAAAGTTGTCCCTATGGTGAACAAAAATGGTTGGATGAGCTAGTTCAACATATGTTGTTGGAAAGCTCGAGTTTGGATTTTCGTATATGACCAATTATATTTGCATTGCAAAATAATTTACTTGAGTATATCGGATGAAATAATTAAGTTGTCAATCCTACTATGAAGCTTGGAAAGCGATCATGAAAAGGAAAATGGGAGAGTACATCATCAACACAAGTGTAGGTTATGATCCGATGTACATTCTTGTTGTTTTTAGAAAACGACACAAGAAAATATGAAATCAAGAAATCATATAAGCACATAAAACATTTATGTTGCACACATGACAAACTCAACAACAAGCCATTTAGTATATTACATGTTTTAACCATTTTTCAACGTATATGACTTATCTAAGTATTTAAACTAACATTTTTGACATACCTAGATGTTATCCCAAACACTCCTTCAAATAGCACATTGATTAGTAAAATATTACTAAATCGACAAACAACAGAATGAATAGCAAGGTGAGGAAACCACATATGTTATTCAAATAAACAAGCACAAAAACTATTTGAGATAAGAAAATAATCAAGTAATGCAAGGCAAGACAATTAATCATTTAGCATAGCATACGAAAGTTCTTTTCATCGCTTTGTGTTAAATATAAACATGTATACCGAGCTTGATTAGTTTCTTTTATATTTATAAATATGATCAAAACGTTAATTTCAAAAGAAGACACACTGTTATTCAAAGACGAAAACATCCGTCTCCAATTAGATCAAAAGTTTGTGCAAAAGTTATGACCGAAAAATGACTTTCTATTATAAATCAATGATTATGTAAATTTTTGCTTTGAATCAGTTTATGAAATCATTTTTATATGAAAGTAGAATCAAATACCTTTAAAACGATAGGTGGCACGACTTCTACGGACTTACGGTTAATTAGTTATGAAATTTTGAAATTTAACCAAAAGTTGTCCTTTGTTGCACGGATCCGACGGATCCCTTCCAAAAAGGGATCCGCGGATTTGACACAGATTCACAAAAATACATATTTTGACCCGAAGAAAAGGTTTAACCTTTGTAGACTTTTTAGAAAGGTTATATTACCCATTCCAATCTTTATTCAAGCTTAAATGAACATATATCAAACACAAAACTTCAAGGAAAAAAAATCACTAAAACACTTTTCATATTATGCTTATTATAAGATAGAAGCATATATCACCATTTTATCCATAGGAAATTTAGCACGTATTTGACCAATAATTGTAACTAAGAGTACATACTTTTGCTATATTCCCTTTTTATGGTTTTAGAAACCATAGACGTGAAATACTTCATAATCTCCTAAGATGCCCAAATCCTTTGCTATGTAGATTTCTCAAAAGAAAATGTTTGAATGATCTATCACTATCCAACATTTAAAAAATGATGATTTCTAAAAACATGACTTTTTGTTTTTAAGAAATTCCCTTCTTTATATTTTTCAAACATACACGGATCGTATCAAGTTTTCAAAGTACAATATACTTTAAAAAGACTTGGTAATATGGTACCAATTGTGAAAAACTAGAAGGGGGGGTTGAATAGTTTTACCCATTACAACTTTGTTTAAAACTATTTAGATCGACTTATGTCAATCTATTTGATGTGTATGTTGGATGTTGATAGATAAGTATATAAATAAGCAATGCAAAGATAAAGAGTAAGAAGCACAAAACCACAATGGGAGTATTTATAGTGGTTCGGCTACAAGGACACCTTCCTTGCCCTACTCCACTCCCCGAGTCACCTACTCGAGAGTTTGTAATCACTACACAATACAAACTCCTTGTGGCGGAGAAGCCTTCACAACGTCACATACTCTTTATCCGGTACAAGGCTAGACACCTGGTTCTTCCACAAGGTAGAACCAAACCTATCACAACGTCGCCTACACTTTATCCGGTACAAGGCCAGATACCGAGTTCCATTACAAAGGAGGAACTACTACCCAACACTACACAACACCTATCCCAAAGGATATCCACTCCTTATAACAACATCAACAAGGTATCAATATCCTTTGACCCAATACTAATCTATATTGCACATAGACACACCATATCGATTGTACACCCTAGGCACCTTTCACTAATGCCTTTGACACGACTCCTAGGCACCCTTCACTAATGCCTTCAACACGGACTTTCAGCACCCTTCACTAATGCCTTTGACACGGATCTTCGGCACCTTTCACTAATGCCTTCGATACAACTCTTCGGCACCTTTCACTAATGCCTTCGTCTTGACCCTTTAGACATCTTTCACCTATGTCTTCGACACAACACTTCTAATGAGAAAGGATAGAACTATCAACAAGATACCATAAGTAGTCTTGATGATGACGAAGCTTGGCAACCCATGGACTTGAGCTTGCTTGATTTCAAAAAGGTGGTGATCTCGCCTTTAAGAGGAACATAGAGAATCACACAGAAACAAACACAAACTACATAGAAAGATCCCTTGGATATGAGGTTAGAGAGTTTACAACACTAAGAGTGTGTGTGAAAGGGGTTTGTTACAATGAAGAAATGGCTCACTATTTATAGACAAAATATCACTAGTGTTCCACGGATCCCACGGATCCCTTGATTGAGGGATCCGTCTAGTGTAATATTGGGGATCATGGGTTATGGGTCACGGATCCCACGGATCCTACGGACGCTCCCCCTAAATGGGTTATGGGTCACGGATCATGGGTCATGAGTTATAGACTTTGGATCAATGTATTTAGTCAATCGGTCAGATACTTAGACTTCTACCCATTATATTACCTAATACAATAGATACTAAGTAAGTGTGTGTATATATATATATATATATCTGTTGTAAAAATAGGTCCAGGCGGCCGATTAATCCCCGCATAATCGCTGATCGCTCACTAAGCGCCTTGATTTATCATAATCATCCTATTTAATCGGTTTGGTCAAATACCGCTTAAAAATCGGTCAATAAACTGATTAATTGGACAAAATCGGTCTAATCGGATTAATCGTACAAAAGCGCTTAAAAATTGGTCAACAAAATCGCTTAAAAATCAGACAAAATCACTTAAAAATCGGTCAACAAACCGTTTAATCGGACAAAATCGGTCAAAGGTCACTTATAAATGGTCAACGAACCGAGTAGTATTTATGTTTGACTTTGAACTTTGAAGAATTATGTATTATGTCTATATTAGAACACTTGAAATATTTGAACTTTGATGCAATACGCTTATCCTATACATATAAAATAATATAATATCTAAAATTACATTTTTGTGCATAAAAATTCCAATCCGATTAATCCCCGATTAATCCCCGCCTAACCGATTAATCGCTAGGCCCTACCCAACCGCCTCACTAGCGCCTAGCGATTTTTACACATTGATATATATATATATATATATATATATATATATATATATATATATATATATATATATATATATATATATATATATATATGTATATATATACCCAATATGTAAACACTAGTTGTTATACATATTGATAAGGATTTAAAACGTACACTTTTAACGGGTCATTTAAGCCCTTAATCGCCCACTTTTATATCCGTTACTGCTTAATTTCTTTCCTTTTCCCTTTTTAGGTCTCTTGGAAGCAAAATGCTGGAATGATGCATATTTGGACGAAAAGGAGTGAAAACATGAAGAAAATGGCTAAGTCAAGATCGAAGCCACTCAAGCTGCTGAAACTAAAGCTCACGGCGTCCCAACTAAAGGGCGACGTCGTCCCTGTCTACGGATTTAATTAAAATACACCTGACGACTCAATAGACTATTTACTAAAATACACCTGACGGGGTCAGGCTTTGAAGAGGAAGGGCATCACCAAGACTTTTCATCTCAGTCGGCCCAGATCTAGAATCAGACGACGTCCCTGCTGAAGCCCGACGGCGTCACAACTACAACGTGGCACCGTCGCATCGATAACTTGGCCAAGACGAAAACCCTAATGACGGCGAGCTGACGTCGTCCCACCTATAAGGCAACGCCGTCGCAAGTGTAAATCTATATATATAATTCAATTTTTAAGTATTTAAAGAGGTAGACTTATGGAGTAAAAACCCTAAACGTTTGTAGTCCGACTTAGACAGTATCTTAGGGTCCCAAACCCTATTTTACACATCAAGATAAGTGTTTTATTCCATTAATTTCATTATGTCTTCCATTGAATGTGTGTATGCTTGCTTGTTTAACATGTCCGGCTAAATTTCTTGTGTGTTTGCTTAGATCTATGAAACCTAGTTGTTATATATTGATTGGTTGTCTCTTATCTTAATTGTAAATGGCTTAGGAGTGCACTAGGCTGTTATATATTGATTGGTTGTCTCTTATCTTAATTGTAAATGGCTTAGGAGTGCACTAGGCTATCGTTGTGTTTAAATTGCATAGTAATCTTTGTGAACATTAGTTTATGAAACACTTAGCGGATTTTGTAGTCTAAACATCCAAAGATAACCTTAAAGTTAGTTTATGAATCATCTAAAGGAATTCGTAGACAATAACCCAAAGGTATTCTCAAAGAGTTAGGGCATAAGCGTTCCCTACGAGCTTAGAAAATACAACGCGTTTAGAATAAGGACCTGACAATTCAACCACCAATAAAAGATAACTAGGGAGTAATAGTATCTAGGTAAGCACAATTTTAATTATCATACGAGCACACATCAAAAAGACATAGCTACCCGTAGTATTAGATAATTAGAATAGTAGAGTAATCAGTAGAAGTACCACCCTTAAATCCATTACCTCGAGATTTTACCCTTAGTTTTCAAAAAAATATATAAAAGATAAAAAAAAAAGAATCATCCTCAACCCCAACCTTAGCGTAGTACACTTCTTGCTAGCATTCCTATTCCCCTAGAGAACGATATCAATACCCGAGGCTTACCCAATACTAAACTACAACGATTAGGTTCACTGCCTAGGGTGTTGAAAAACTTGCTTGACGAAAAGGAAGTTCCTTTGACACCGAACGTGCTTCGTATGCGCATCAAGTTTTTGGCGCCGCTGCCGGGGAATATAATAGCTAGTTAGATCTTTATCTCGTTTAGGTTCCCTCGCTTGATTCCTACCAAGTGAGCTTTTTTCTCTTTTCATTAGCTTCCTTGTAGTCTATCCCCCTTCTTTGTGTTTGTGTTCGTGAAACTCTTTTCATTTGTCGCTATGGCAAGTGAAGTTGCATTCGAATCATTAACAAATGAGGAATAATTGTATTTCACAGATAGAATTTCTTCTTATTGTTATTATGAATCTGTGAGTGATCTTAGAGATATCCAAGATGAGATGGGTGTAAAGTTAGAGGGCTTTGATGAATTTTGTGCGTGTGTGGCTTCTATTCAAAAATCATTGTTAGGATCAACTCCTTTTAGTGCGACCATTTGGAAATTTTTTGAGAAAAGATTCCTAAGCGTAATCCATAGTTTGAATGAAGTAATAGGCTTGTCTACATCACAATTTGAGGAAACAGATAAGGAGGATTTATCCAACCTTAGGCACCATGAACAAAAAGACATAGATTTTAAGAACATGGAACCTAAATCCGAACAAGATTGTGAGATGGTTAGAGTTGAACTACCTAGTTGCATGCGTGGGATAGATTTCACCAAAAAATATGACACGCGTGAGGAATCCTTTAGGCAAATAGAAAATAGTAGTCAAGTTTTTGAGAACAATTCTTATGAATCGGACCAAGAATTTGAAATGGCTAAAGAAGGATTTGAGATACTTAGGAGTGTATTTGGGTTAGATCATACTAAAACACATGATGAACATATAGGAGATATAATGGAGAATGAGGTAGAAACTCTAAGCCCACAAGCCCTACCATCACTTGAGGAACACACCGTCTATAACTTACCTGGAAGAAGTAGAAGAGACTATAGGAACCCCGATTGATATAGAACCTTTGGACCAAACACCACTAGAGAATGTAGGTTTAGATGCTTGTTGTCATGACCTCTCTCTTAGTCCTAGTGAAGTTCCTAATTTTGATGAACTGGAGCCTCAACCAAAAACTTTACCCAATTTTCCATCTTTAGATGTGAATCTAGGAATTGAATTAGGCCCCAATCCACCCATCAAAATAAATAGTCCGGGTAGTTGCTTGATAAAGGTAGTAGACTCTAAGGCCATGTAGAGTGGAAGCTAAAATATAGGAGTAACCCATGACCTTACACACTTACATCACCCATTCATGGTTGATAACAAGAAACATTATGGGTTTAAACCGGGTTTATTAGGTCAAGATGGATCCTTAACTAAAAATCTCTTGAAGTTGATAGAAGATGATCCATTTCTAGGAGAAAGACTTGATTCACCCGCTACACCAATAGAATTTGGTAAGGTTGTAATGAATGGAGCACACCCCTTTGAGCATATAAATCACCCATCACCCTCTCCTCACGTAGAAAATTTTCACCCTAAGGGTGTGTATCGCTACTATCACCCGTACTTAAACTTAAGTGTAGGAAAAACTTCCCTTTTATTCGTTAAATAAGGGTAGAGTCAAGCTAGTGACTCGAACAAAAACAAGCGCTTCGTGGGAGGAAACCATGTGTTTTTGTTTTTCTTTTTTATTTTTGTGTTTACATATCTTTTTCATTATTGTTTGTTTTCATGTTATACTTTATGAAAATGCTTTATTTTGTTTTTAACCTCGTCTTAATTACATATAAAGGTATTTTACAAAAAAGATAAGTGTAGGGAAGATCAAATATGTTTTTAAGAACACGAACATGAGATTAACAATAATTGAAATTGATATATATATATATATATATATATATATATATATATATATATATATATATATATGTGTGTGTGTGTGTGTGTGTGTTTGTTAGAGTCAAATGCTTGTATCGAGTCATAATGGATGTTTTGCAAGAATTTTTCTAGATTCTAAAGATGTAATTTTTCTAGAATTTTTCCAGGAAAACGCAGCAGACCAGTTTCTGTCATGACAACCTGACGGAGTCAGGATTAAAACTTGACGACGTCAGGTTAAGCAAAAATAGATTATCAAAATATTTCGTTTTATGTGCTACTTATAAATTTTTGGAAATTCTCAAGTCTTAATTTTTCAGAAAATCTGCAAACATCCATTCCACAAGCATTATATCTTATTTAAGTCTCGAATTACATCTTGTTGTGATTTTTCTTTGTTCGGTTTGATGCTTTGGGTTGTCATTTTCTTATGAGTGTGCAGGTTATATTTGGCAAGAAGAAGAAACTCAACATTGGATGAAGCTTATAACGTATACATTCTTCTTGGGAAAGAATTTAACCACAACTTCACACGGATCCTACCGAGCTAATCAGGGGAGTACTAGTTTCTTTCTCTTTTACTTATCTTCCTTTATCATAACTTTGATACTTTCGGGGAACATTGGGGACAATGTTCAGTTTAAGTGTAGGGAGGGAGAATAAAACGGGAACTTAGAAACTATGCTTATCCTTGATTATTTGTCTTGTCCTTGGTCATTTGTGTAATAAACTATGAGAAATATTTGTTAGGGCAGTTTTAGCACCAAATTTAAATTTTTTTATGACATGTATGAGCTAAAACTTTAGTCTTAATAATGCGTCTCATGGATAGGAGTTATATGACTAGCACAAAAAACCGTTTACCACTCAAATTCCACCCCAAAAATGTGAGGTTCGCCCCTAGATCTTTAGGAATAAAGCATTAACCTTTAATGCTTAGAGAGTGTACCGGTAGTATAATAGATTCTAGAACTTGTTTTGTGATGCATTCCGAGATCGCTAGTGAGACTACACTTATATAGTTAGGAATAACTAAATGATAAGAGGCATTAGGATAACCCTTGTTTGAAACCCCTATTATAATTATTTCTTCCACATCGGTCGAGTAATTACCCCATACCCTTGCAATGTACTCATCTTTTGTACACGATACCCCTAGTTAACCCCTCAGAGCCTATCCTTTTCGCGGTTCTCGTGATGTTTCGGTTTTCCGGAATATCAATAAAGAGCATTATTTACACTCCACCCCCAAATGTACACCCAAATCGCCTTAGCCTACCTTGTATGCACTCACCTTTAGTGCATTATTGTTATCATACCAAACTGTTAGTTCAATTATCTAGTTACTTCCATGGTTGCTAAGTCGAGTCATATCTTTTGTACATAATTTTGGGATGATTGGGACTCATGGGTAAAGTAAAATTTTATGGAGTGACGGGAAGAACGTTAAATTTAAATTCCCTTTATTTAATTAATTAAATACTCAAAGAGTTTTGATCTTTTCAAATCGGGTCAAATTAGTTTTAGAGTAATAAAAACTCAAGTGTAGGGATGCTCCTATAAATCCCTTATATTTTGATGTTATCTTAGAGGATGGTAGAGTAAAAGTGTATGAAAAAAAAATTGAAAAAAAAGAGTGTTGAAAAAAAAATGAAAAAATTAAAGAAAAAAACATACGGGCTACCATCCTACATCTATCATTATTTTTATGTTTCTCAATTTATGTATGTTTGTTTCAAGTTATCTAGAGTTTAGTGAGTCGAGTCTTGGCTTAGCAACATCATTCTTTTCATACTTGTAACATAAGATTTTTGACTTGCCACGACTAAATCGCCTATCCAACCAAACCCTTTGTTTCTCTACCATAAGCCTAACATTACAACCCTTTTTAAAGACCTCTTAGATAGTTGTTCCTAGGTGCTTACGCCAAAGCGGTGGAGGTCTGATCTAGTCTCAAGCCTATGGTAATCTATGTATTATGACCAGGTAATGAGTATTTATCTTCCATTTCCATATACTATATTTGATATACACCCGAGAGATGAGAGAATCCAAACACCCCTTGTGAGGTGCTAGTATATAATTTCCGTGCTTGTTATGACTATTGCGGTGCTTTTTCTTGTTGTGAACTATGTTAAACTTATGCTTCATGCCCCCTAACTTATAAATTGATTGGCCAAAAGCACATTTTCTTGAGGACAAGCAAATACCAAGTGTAGCGATATTTGATAAGGATTTAAAACGTACACTTTTAAGTGGTCATTTAAGCCCTTAATCGCCCACTTTTATATCCGTTACTGCTTAATTTTGTTCCTTTTCACTTTTTAGGTCTCTTGGAAGCAAAATGCTGGAATGATGCATATTTGGACGAAAATGAGTGAAAACATGAAGAAAATGGCTGAAAAGGAGTGAAAACATGAAGAAAATGGCTAAGTCAAGATCGAAGCCACTCAAGCTGCTGAAACTGAAGCTGACGGCGTCCCAACTAAAGGGCGACACCGTCCCTCTCTACGGATTTAATTAAAATACACCTGAAGACTCAGTAGACTTTTTACTAAAATACACCTGATGGCGTCAGGCTTTGAATAGAAAGGGCGTCATCAAGACTATTCATCTCAGACTGCCCAGATCCAGAATCAGATGACGTCCCTGCTGAAGCCCGACGGCATCACAACTATAACGTGACGCCGTCCCATGGATAACTTGGCCAAGACGAAAACCCTAATGACGGCGATCTGACGATATCCCACCTATAAGGCGACGCCGTTGCAAGTGTAAATCTATATATAGAATTCGAATTTTTAGTATTTAAAGAGGTAGAATTGTGGAGTAAAAACCCTAAACGTTTGTAGTCCGACTTGGACAGTATCTTAGGGTCCCAAACCCTATTTTACACATTAAGATAAGTTTTTCATTCCATTAATTTCATTATATCTTCCATTGAATGTGTTTATGCTCGCTTGTTTAACATGTTTGGCTAAATTTCTTGTGTGTTTGCTTAGATCTATGAAACCTAGTTGTTAATTATTGATTGGTTGTCTCTTATCTTAATTGTAAATGGCTTAGGATTGCACTAGGCTATCGTTGTATTTAAATGCTTGAGTAATCTTTGTGAACATTAGTTTATGAAACACTTAGCAGATTTCATAGTCTAAACATCCAAAGATAACCTTAAAGTTAGTTTATGAATCATCTAGAGGACTTCGTAGACAATATTCTCAAAGAGTTAGGGCATAAACGTTCCCTATGACCTTAGAAAACACAACGCGTTAAGAATAAGGATGTGACAATTTAACCACCAATAAAAGATAACTAGGGAGTAATAATATCTAGGTAAGCACATTTTTAATCATCGTCATTTGAGCACATGATAACATCAAATTATCCTAAATATTAAGTGTCAATTTCCCCCGATAATGCTTGTAATTTATATCATTTATATGGATTTACACTTGTTTTCCATTGTATTCTACTTTCAGGTAAATTACGAGCATTGGAGCTAAAGAGACGCGGAATTGGAGAATTACTAAAGATTTATCATAGTATGCTCACTTTGAAGAAGTTACAGCGTAACTCATCTCTCACATTACGCCGTAACTAAAGCGTGACTCAGAAAGCCAACTTATCAGAAAATTACGGCGTAACTCTGTCAAAAGATTACGACGTAACTATATTAGGTCAAATGAGGTTCCGCGCCGCTGATAACTATGACGTAACTCGTGCATAAACTACGGCGTAACCAAGAATTATTGAAGATAAAGCGTAACCCCTACTAAGGTTACGCCGTAACCAGCAGATCTAGTGCAATTTACGAAGAATTAGATGATTACAGCGTAACTATTTTATTAGTTACGCCGTAACCAAGATCTGGCCTATAAATACCCCATGATTTCCAGCATTTCAAAGCATCCCATTTCACACACAACACCCAAAGAACGTGGGAAGAAGCAAAAAGCAGGTCTAGAGGAGCATACAGAGCTATCTCCAAGGGAGAAATCACTCTCCTATGATAAGCATTAGCATTTCATCTTTTCTTTACTTTCGATTCATATATTTCGTAACATTAAATATTGAATTGATATGTATGGTAAATATGAGCGGCTAAGCACCTCTTGGTGTTGGCCTAGTTATGATTCCTTAATTGTTTTGTTTGTGTTTAAATTACTTTCGTATAATTATTTCTAAGTGTATGCATGCATAGTTTATTGGTAGCTAGCCTTGTTTCGGTAGTTTTGAATGGCGGTAGAGGCTAGTTGCTTAGGAGATTTGACCAACTGACCCTAAGTGAGTAGACTGAGACGGGAAGGGTAAGATATGACCAACTGAAGAACCTTTCTACTTGTGCGATTTGACCAACTGATCACCTACCGTTTGGATGAACTTAAGAATTAGGGGGTGAGTGTCTAAGATGCTAGCGCCCGGGCACTCACTGTCACACCCCCAAAATACATGTTTTGCAGCGGAATGGAATACCTAGGGAATGACTGCCATAGCATCACAGTTACGGTTATATTGAACGACCTAAAGTGTCGTTTTGAAAATACATCGTTTGATTTATTAAAACATTCAGAGTTTACAAAATATAGGTCCCAAATGACAATCCACATGTGCGGAAATAAGTTCGTTACAATCCAAACGATGTTTCAAAGTGCATAAAACCCATGTGAGACGCGTCGTCACCGCGACTCTATGATAAGTCCTTATGCATGCCATGAAGTATATGCCTTAGATACCTGAAAATACATTGCTAAAAGTGTCAACACAAAGGTTGAGTGAGTTCATAGATTTTATGTAAATGTTTTATATGACCACCACAAGTATAGTCATGTATGACAAATATGTCACATAAAAATGATACAATTGCTATAAGCACATGACACCGAAGCTAGACTGATCTTGATGTTCGCCCCAACAGAGTGTTTTGCCAAACAACTCAAATTATGATATTAAATGAAATACATCCGCTTGACCAGTTGGAATTCACCAACCCGGATGGAGGAGTCACCCTCAATAGATCTATTCACTCACCCTCGCTTCTTCCGGAATTAACGGTTCATGATTATGAAATGGGGACATTCAATTGGCAATGAGTAACTTAAGCAATGTAAATGAATTTTATATACTTGGGCTCGTAATAAAATGATGTGCAATGTATTCTCCCCCGTAGGTTTGAAATAAAGTATAAACTTGAAAGACGGGGCTATGAAAACTCACCTGATACAATGAGTATGGTGATATAGTGGCAATACTGAAATGAGGTGCAATCTCTATTTGCAACCTAATATGAATGATATGATCTATTATAAATTATGAATATATATCGTACATGCAATTCCACATGTAATCTATACCACTTGTGCATTTTTGAAAATGAAGTGTATCGTCGAAATATACGTTTGTGACGTATTGTCAAGTTATAAAATAATTTATAAGTATTTACATTGTATCGATGTCCTACGATAGTCGTTTAATGATTTAACAAGAAATTATAGGTTTTCGTCGCAAAACAATATACTTTTACAAGTAGTGAAAATGGATAAGTAGCCTCGTAAAGCTAATCGTAATTTGGTGAATATCGAATGTTAGAAAACAAACTCAAGGGTTTTGGAATGCTTGTAACGATATCTAAAAGTCTTAGCATTTAACTTTTGATCATAGAAATCTCGATCATAGAGAAAAATATAGATGAAGCAAGGTAGTTGAGCTAAAATATAGTTTATGAGTAGTTTTCGTAAAAGTTTGAGAAATTGTATATCACTCGTTACAACTTCGTTTGACGAACGGGTGAACATTTCGGAAAATAGGCTGGGCGAACTCACTTTTACTTGTAGACATCGTTTTCTCAAAAGTACTCTATCGATATGAAAAACGGCTCCAAACATGGTCACTTGCGATAACCATTTTGGACTAATAGAAAATAGGGTTTAGGCCGTACAATATACGTGTACTTTTCGAAATATACCGTTTTGGTACGTGAACTAAAATCCGTTCCATTTTATGTTGCGTACTTTTATGTTTTGTACCATTTTGCACGGTTAAACTTGTTTTACCGAAACCATAATTACTATTGCCACGTGTGCACGCCACGTCAGATTTCCACTAACAAAAATAAGTTAAATAATAGGGTTTTGGCCGCTAAATAGCTACTTACTTTTTCAAATGTACCGTTTTGGTACATGTATAAGTTTTTTTCCGTTTTTATACGTTTTCATCCGTTTTCTTCCGTTTTTCTTACGCTTTTACCCGTTTTTATATGTTTTTGTTCGTTTTTATACGTTTTCGTCCCTTTTTATACATTTTCTTACGATTTCAAACGTTTTACCCCCATTTTATATGTTTTCTTATATTATTACCCGTTTTTATACGTTTTCGTCCGTTTTTTACGTTTTCGTCCGTTTCTTTACGTTTTTATGTTTTCGTCCATTTTTTATGTATTCGTCCATTTTTTACGTATTCGTCTGTTTTTTCTGTTCTTGTGTCTTTACGTTTTTATGTTTTCGTTCATTTTTTATGTTTTTTTTTACGTATTCGTCTGTCAAAAACAGACGAAACTACAAAAGGGACAAAAACGTAAAGATACGGACGAAAACCTAAAATAACAGACGGAAACATAAAAAACAGACGAAAACGTAAAGAAACCGATGAAAACTTAAAAAAACAGGCGAAAACAAAAAGAGGGGATGAAAAGGTAAAAAGACAGACGAAAATGAAAAAAAACGGACGAAATTGTAAAAAAAGAAACGTAAACGAAAAAAAATGATGAAAACGTAACGAAACGGACAAAAACGTAAAAAAACAGTCGATAACCAAAAAAAGGGACAAAAACCTAAAGAAACAGACGAAAACGTAAAAAAATGACAATTTTTTTATAAATAAGTGGATGAAAACGTAAAAAACGGGCGAAAACGTAAAGAAACAGATGAAAACATAAAAAAAACGGACGAAAACGTAAAACAAAAAGGGACGAAAACGACCAGGGACAGTAGATGCAATTTGGGACAAATAAGAAAGACTATCTATGTAATTTACTCAAAAAATATGCCACATAGGCATTATTGCCGGTTTTATACATTCCCAACCGGTTGCCTATAAACATGCGTGCAAAATTGTACAAAACATAAAAGTACGCAACTTAAAATGGAACGGATTTTAGTTCACGTACCAAAACGGTATATTTCGA
The DNA here is from genome assembly GCA_910596185.1 of Chrysanthemum makinoi. NCBI lineage: Eukaryota > Viridiplantae > Streptophyta > Magnoliopsida > Asterales > Asteraceae > Chrysanthemum > Chrysanthemum makinoi. The sequence goes on along the minus strand of OU343217.1, from coordinate 162,502,767 downwards.
AAAGTACGTAGCTATTTAGCGACCTAAACCCTAGAAAATATGTAAGTGTTATTATTTGAGAAAAATAATAGTTACGATAGCCATATATCAAACGCTTGTAACTTAGTCGTTATAGCTCCGTTTTCTACATTCTATATATCCTCGGAATCGTGATAGTATGTATTAATATATTCTTGATAAGTCGACTCTTCTAGTTTAGGTTTTCAACTCGTTTTTGACCTATGAATAATTCTGGACAGCATGTATTTTTCTGAAAATATAGTTTTCGTCGTTAAACTTGAAAATAGCGTAACTTCTTTGTTATAAACCCGTTTTAATCCATTCAAGCGGCCATGGTTTCGTTTTTAACTTTATTTTATGAAAATATAAACCAAAATAATCTATGACCTGTCGAAATTTCCAGATTTTACAAAAACGAACAGCCCTTAATTATAAGTTGTCGAAAATGATTTTTATAGTTCAAAGCTTGTACTAAACCCTTCCAATCAACACCAAAACTATTCTAAACCTACGATACACCTTATTAGGGTGTCATGGGTTCCTAAAATTCATCAACAATGATAAGTTTCGTGGGAATAATTATAGGATAGTTAATACTCATTATAAGTAATAAAAAAAAGTAAAAACTGGTATGATTCATAGTATATTTGCATGTTTTTGTTACTAGACCATAAAAATAGATCAAGTATTAATATGAAAGATTAGGAAAAATCATGAGAACACTTACTTGAGTGATGATGAATTTTTGAGCAAGTAAACCTAATAATCTTGAGGTTTTTATTCCAAAACCCTAACTAGATTATTACTAAGACTTGATTAATACTTGAAGCTTGAAAAATAAATTTGTTTCTCCTTGATTCTTGCTTTGGTCGACCAACACAAGAGAAAAGAGAATGTCTAGTTTTGTTTTCACCTTAGTATGTGTAACTATGAGTTTCCTTTTTAGAATACTAACACTTGTATAAGATATTTGTTTGTAAAGTAAATAGGTGTAGTTTTAGTTCAAGAAAATATCATAAATTGGTGACTTGGATGGGGGAGGTCGGCAAAGGGGAGGGGGGGGGGGGGGTGAGAGTATTTTGTGTATTTTTGTTAGTCAAATGTATTTAATGTTAAGTATAGTGTATGATTTGTACATATAATTAGTTATTAAGTGTAGCGTTAGCTAGAAATCGATTTTAACGGAACAAAATAAAATATATCGTAGTCATAAAAATTATAAAAATGCATTTCTAGCAAGTATTGAGTGAATAAATATTTGTCGAATTGAATTTACAAAAACCGTCGTAAATATATATATATATATATATAACAATTTATATACAAAATAAATTCAAAACATCGGGTAAACTAATAATATAATTTTTGTAGTCTTAAAATGGGTATAAAAATACATTAGGATAATTGTTGGAAGTGTCGGATCAATTATTCAAAATAAATGATCGTGTGATAGCGTTTATTTAATAAATAAATACACGTTAATGAAATATGCAAACCCATGCATAAATTAATATGAAGATGATGTTACTGATGATATGTAGACTAACTCTAGTCAATATGAAATGTTCTCAATGATGTTCCATGAATACGCAGCTTAACCCTCAAGGTTACGCGTATTTGAGACTCGTAAACCTGGTTTACGAAAAATGATGAATTGTGAATCATGAATAGTGATTTTTCTCCGGGAATGTATAGTGTTTCGTGAATAGTAAATTTTTGAAATAACCTCTCAAAGTCTCAAACTGACTTCAAAAATGATGAATAGTAACCAGTGAATAGTAAATTCCCGAGATGAATAGTAAATTTGAGAAATGACCTGAAATTACGAGTTTTCACATTCGCCCACCCAAAAAGGAATTCAGTCCCTGAATTCAGTCCATGTTGGTTTCTACGGTGTTATTGGTGAAAAGGTAAAGATATTTGAGTCGTGAATTGTGTTAAGTAAATTGGCGAGTTCTAACAGAAGATCAAGTTTGTATGCTAAGGTATATACTCTGTCCGGAATCTTAAATAACCCAATGTATCTCGAGTTTAACTTCCCATATTTTCCGAATCGTAGCACGCTTTTCCAAGGCGAGAGTTTCAACATAACTCTGTTGCCAACTTGAAATTCTAATGGTTTGTGACTTATGGAACACATTTCCATTATTTTGCGTCGTATATTGACGTAGCTTTTCTATCTATTTGTTGTTGCTTGTAATTGATTCTTGATCTATAAGATTTCTTTGTTGTTTTATGAATAAGTTATGGACTAGTGAGTTGGACTTTCCTTATTTTTGGCTTGTCAATAGGTGATTGACATTTCAACCATGGAGTGCCTCAAATGGTGCAGTCAGTATGTTCATGTGATAACTATTGTTGTAAGGGAACTTGTTCAATAAAGAGTGATTCTCCTAATCATTTCCAGAAAATCATACATGCTTTGAGTATATCTGCTAATGTTTGAATCGTTCTCTCATTCTGACCATTGAGTTGAGGATAATAGGCGGTACTCATGTCCTAGTAGGTTCCAAGGGAATCTTGAAATGATTGTCAGAAGTCTAAGGTGAATCGGATACCTTATACTAGGTATAACTGAAATTGATACCATGTGTCTCATGACAAATTCCAAAATGTCAAGTCTGTCGAAAAGGGCATTATTGTAAAGAATAGAGTATGGGTAACAGTTGTGATTCCTCACGTTTCTAGTTCTAGCGAATGTCATGACTTGAGTCTTCCTTGCCTAAGGTGCTTAGTTCGATGGTGTCTCTCTTAATTTCTCTTATCGAAATGTTTCCACGCTCTATGTTGTCAATTCACAAAACCCTAAATATTTAAGCGATGTGGTGTGGTGGTTGATTTTCAAGATTTGTTCCGATATTGAGTGCTTCTAAAATAGCTCATCACTGAGATTGTTATCATGCTAGCAAAAACATAGATATCAGCTCATACTATGTCGAAGAATGTTTGTTCTGATTTCACTTATAGATGGAGAGTCATTGATTGTCCGATATGTTCAGACCTGTTGCATCTCTTGATATGGAAGTGAGGTTATCTGAAATTTCTAGAGAACACAATGCCTTAGAGGAAGTTTATATCGATAACCTTAATTTAACTCAATTATCCTTTGAGGGAAACTCATTGTAGGGAAGTTTACTTATTGCTGAGGCCATGTTTAATGGAATGTTCTGTAGACTCAGTTAGGAGGCTTAATTTATTTCTACAGTGTTGCTTGGTGGGTATTTGCTTTGCACAAATTCTTGTAACTCGGTCTAGATGGTACTTTTGAAATGATAGAACTTGGCTTCTAGTCCAAAGATAGTGGTTCAGATTGTCTCGTGATGTCTTAAAATTTCTATTGAGTTTTGAAACATCTTACTACATACTTCTAGTCCTTGTTGGTAGTTCTGAAATCCTTTCATTGTTTTCCTGTATCGAGGAATCCTCCTCATAGATGGTATGGAAAGTATTTCCTAAAAATGTCACTGGTAAAATTTCAACGTATCGGTTGAGTGAGTGATGAATGGCGTAGGTATCTGTAGAGTGTTAACAAAATAGATGTTTATGAACAATTTATCTGATTAAAAGGCTTTGCTTTTGAATGAAGATTGTTTTAGGAAGTTTGAAAAAGATGCTTGTTTCTTTCATGACATAATTCTTCCTGAATTATACATAGGTGATCAGGCTATGTATAATCGAGGACAAATGATGTGATGCTTGGCTTTGTTGAAATGGTATTTTGTTTCTCTAAAGTTTTAGATGGTATTCAACGTGTTGTTTTGTAAGATAATGGCCCAAGAATTTTTCAGAGAAACATGAAAATCGTTTCGCGTAATGGTAGTAGATAGTTGATAGAATGACTGAAAATTAATTTGTAGGGTGGTAACAAAACAGCTTGTTTTAGAACTCTGTGAAACAATTTCCCTAAGATGGTAGTAAAATAACTTGAAATAAAATTATGTGAAATAATTTCATAAAGTGGTAGCAAAATAACTTGAAATAAGATTTGTTGAATGATTTGTAAGATACATGGGAGAACCTCATAGAATGGTAATAGTCTCCTAATTAGTCAAGAATCAAGTTGGCCTAATTCCTAGTAAGATAACGGTATACTGTTACGAAATGATTGAAAATTGGGCAATTGGAATAGGGAATGAAATAAACAAAGGTTGTGATTATCGTAGAGATAATAAAGGATGAAGATTACATTAGATAGAAAGGTACTTATTATCTGTTCCTGTTGATGGTCTAATCGTGTCTCAAGTGTAGGAGCAATAGGCTATCTAACAGCAGCAGCTCTGAAACTCTCACAGTCCTCAAACCTATAAGATGGTGTACTGTCTATAATCTTAGTGATAGATGGTAATGGTTTGTTAGATCATGCACGCTTCCCAAGCTGCAAGTCAGATGTATTAGTAGTGTCTATGAGATGTGATGGTACAGATAGTGCTCTAGATAATAATGATGATGATGATGATGATGGAAATCCTAGTGGTAAGTTAGGAGATGATGGTGAATGAAATACTACTCTCTTTCATGTTGTCTCGTGACGTTTCAGAGATAAAACTGGAGTATGCACTATTGGACGACTAATAGTGGTATGAGTAGCTGATGGTGGTTGTAGTACATGAGTAGCACATGATCTAAGAATGAGGGTAAGAGAATGTACTATCTTCCTTGCAGTAAGCATCCTAATAGATCCATTAGGACTAAGCCTATAAGCCCTACAAATGATATGATCTGTCCCGACAGAATGATAGGAATTGCCCTGTTCCTACGACGAATCGAAGGTGACAATGGTGGTGTAGGTGCAACTTCGTCCTCCTCAAAGGGTTCAGTCTCAGCATCTGATGTTATCGGTGCTAAATCAACTAATGTTAAAATTGTGGTAGGGAATGTCAAGGCATTCTCCACGTTGGAGTTTGAAGAAATTATGATAGAGTGGGTGTTCGAAGACATCTATGTGACAATCGATGTGAAATGGAAGTAAATAACTCACATAATGTGCGTATAAAACCGCATGCATAGTGAATATGCACTTATTATGAAATGATGAGATGCTATGATGATGTAGTTATAGTCTAGGGTCAATGATGCAACCTAGTTCTTTATAACTCTTGCTCTGATGCTAATCTGTCACACCCCCAAAATACCTGTTTTACAGCGGAATGGAATACCTGGGGGATGACTGACATAGCATCACAATTACAGTTATATTAAACGACCTAAAGTGTCGTTTTGAAAATACATCGTTTGATTTATTAAAACATTCAGAGTTTACAAAATATAGGTCCCAAATGACAATCCACATGTGCGGAAATAAGTTCGTTACAATCCAAACGATGTTTTAAAGTGCATAAAACCAAAGTGAGACGCGTCGTCACCGCGACTCTATGATAAGTCCTTATGCATGCCATGAAGTATATGCCTTAGATACCTGAAAATACATTGCTAAAAGTGTCAACACAAAGGTTGAGTGAGTTCATAGAGTTTATGTAAATGTTTTATACGACCACCACAAGTATAAGTCATGTATGACAAATATGTCACATAAAAATGATACAATTGCTATAAGCACATGACACCGAAGCTCGACTGATCATGATGTTCGCCCCAAAAGAGTGTTTTTCCAAACAACTCAAATTATGATATTAAATGAAATGCATCCGTTTGACCAGTTGGAATCCACCAACCCGGATGGAGGAGTCACCCTCAATAGATCTATTCACTCACCCTCGCTTCTTCTGAAATTAATGGTTCATGATTATGAAATGGGGACATTCAATTGGCAATGAGGTAACTTAAGCAATGTAAATGAATTTGATATACTTGGGCTTGTAATAAAATGATGTGCAATGTATTCTCCCCCGTAGGTTTGAAATAAAGTATAAACTTGAAAGAAGGGGCTATGAAAACTCACTTGATACAATGATTATGGTGATATAGTGGCAATACTGAAATGAGGTGCAATCTCTATCTGCAACCTAATATGAACAATATGATCTATTATAAATTATGAATATATATCGTACATGCAAATCCACATGTAATCTATACCACTTGTGCATTTTTGAAAATGAAGTGTATCGTCGAAATATACGTTTGTGTCGTATTGTCAAGTTATAAAATACTTTATAAGTATTTACATTGTATCGATGTCCTACGACAGTCGTTTAATGATTTCTCAAGAAATTATAGGTTTTCGTCGCAAAACAATATACTTTTACAAGTAGTGAAAATGGATAAGTAGCCTCGTAAAGATAATCGTAATTTGGTGAATATTGAATGTTAGAAAACAAACTCAAGGGTTTTGGAATGCTTGTAGCGATATCTAAAAGTCTTAGCATTTAACTTTTGATCATAGAAGTCTCGATCATAGAGAAAAATATAGATGAAGTAAGGTAGTTGAGCTAAAATATAGTTTATGAGTAGTTTTCTTAAAAGTTTGAGAAATTGTATATCACTCGTTACAACTTCGTTTGACGAACGGTTGAACATTTTGGAAAATAGGCTAGGCGAACTCACTTTTACTTATAGACATCATTTTCTCAAAAGTACTCTATCGATATGAAAAACGGATCCAAACATGGTCACTTGCGATAACCATTTTGGACTAATAGAAAATATGTAAGTGTTATTATTTGTGAAAAATAACAGTTACGATAGCCATATATCAAACGCTTGTAACTTAGTCGTTATAGCTCCGTTTTCTACGTTCTATATATCCTCGGAATCGTGATAGTATGTATTAATATATTTTTGATAAGTCGACTCTTTAGTTTAGGTTTTCAACTCGTTTTTGACCTATGAATAATTCTGGACAGCATGTATTTTTCTGAAAATATAGTTTTCGTCGTTAAATTTCAAAATAGCGTAACTTCTTCGTTATAAACCCGTTTTAATCCATTCAAGCGGCTATGGTTTCGTTTTTAACTTTATTTTCTAAAATATAAACCAAAATAATCCATGACCTGTCGAAATTTCCAGATTTTACAAAAATGAACAGCCCTTAATTATAAGTTGTCGAAAAAGATTTTTATAGTTCAAAGCTTGTACTAAACCCTTCCAATCAACACCAAAACTATTCTAAACCTACCATACACATTCTTAGGGTGTCATGGGTTCCTAAACTTCATCAACAATAATAAGTTTCATGGGAATACTTATAGGATAGTTAATACTCATTATAAGTAATAAAAACAAGTAAAAAGTGGTATGATTCATAGTATATTTGCATGTTTTTGTTACTAGACCATAAAAATAGATCAAGTAATAATATGAAAGATTAGAAAAAATCATTAGAACACTTACTTGAGTGATGATGAATTTTTGAGCAAGTAAACCTAATAATCTTGAGGTTTTTATTCCAAAACCCTAACTAGATTATTACTAAAACTAGATTAATACTTGAAGCTTGAAAAATAAATTTGTTTCTCCTTGATTCTTGCTTTGGTTGACCAACAAAAGAGAAGAGAGAATGTCTAGTTTTGTTTTCACCTTCTAGTATGTGTAACTATGAGTTTTCTTTTTAGAAAACTAACACTTGTATAAGATATTTGTTTGTAAAGTGAATAGGTGTAGTTTTAGTTCAAGAAAATATCATAAATTGGTGACTTGGATGGGGGAGGTCGGCAAAGGGGAGGGGGTGAAAAGTATAGTGTATGTTTTGTACATATAATTAGTTATTAATTGTAGCGTTAGCTAGAAATCGATTTTAACGGAACAAAATTGAATATATCGTAGTCATAAAAATTATAAAAATGCATTTCTAGCAAGTATTGAGTGAATAAATATTTATCGAATTGAATTTATGAAAACCGTCTTAAATATATATATATATATATATATATATATATATAACAATTTATATACAAAATAAATTCAAAACATCGGGTAAACTAATAATATAATTTTTGTACTCTTAAAATGAGTATAAAAATATATTAGGATATTTGTTGGAAGTGTCGGATCAATTATTCAAAATAAATGATCGTGTGATAGCGTTTATTTAATAAATAAATACACGTTAATGAAATATGCAAACTCATGAATAAATTAATATGAAGATGATGTTACTGATGATATATAGACTAACTCTAGTCTATATGAAATGTTCTCAATGATGTTCTATGAATACGCAGCTTAACCCTCAAGGTTACGCGTATTTGATACTCGTAAACCTAGTTTACGAAAAATGATGAATAGTGAATTATGAATAGTGATTTTTCTTTGGGAATGAATAGTTTTTGTGAATAGTAAAATTTTGAAATAACCTATCAAAGTTTCAAACCGACTTCAAAAATGATGAATAGTAACTATTGAATAGTAAATTCCCGAGAAGAATAGTAAATTTGAGAAATGACTTGAAATTACGAGTTGTCACACTCACTATTATAAGTCTAGCATGTAGCAGAATTTAATGACTCGACTTAGGGGACCAGGAACAACTGGACTTATGAGGGGACACCTGACTTCTCCAGTGGTGGCATCTTTGCTGATAAGTTAGGGTGAACTGACCAAATGCTGTCCTCTCGACTTTGACCCCAGCTGAAGTAATTGGAAGTAATTAGACGTAGACATTACTAGCTAGGATGAATGACTAGGTTAGCACCATTCTCCTCTATTTGATCACACCTTTGCTTTTATTTGCTTTAGTAGTTTATTAGTTAAATCGATATCAAAACCATCTTAAAATATGTGACACCTAGACTTAGTATTAATCCAACACACATAGCTCTTGGGATGACCTCGGTTTTACCAAATACTACACTAAACACGACCGGGTACACTGCCCGTTAGTGCATTAGGGTAGACCATAGGTATAACGAGATATTATAAATATTAAAACATGGTCAGTAAAACCTGCATCAAGTTTTTGGCGCCGATTCCGGGGAGTTATATTAGGATTGCTATTAAGTCTTTCTTTTTTGTTTTGTTTTAAAATTTTCAAATTCTCACGATCACTTTTCAAGTCTTGAGGAATATTTGGCGTTGACAAGAGCAGAACAAGGGCCGAGGCTCGTAAGACCAGCAATTGGAGCTGATGTCCGTTTCGAAATTAAAGACCAATTTATGAGGGAGCTTCGTGCTAACCCTTTTTCAGGAAACAGGGACGAAGATGCGTATGAGCACGTTGAAAACGTCTTATACATCACAAGCCTTTTCAACATTCCGGGTGTGTCTCATGACGCTGTTATGCTAAGGGTGTTCCCCATGAATCTTTCTGGGGCTGTCAGAAGATGGATTGAAAGATTGCCCGCCGGGGCAGTTAATACTTGGGCTCTACTAAAAAAGCACTTCATTCAGAGGTATTTTCCTCCTTCGAAAATTTCTAACCAGCTCTTGGAAATCCATAATTTCAAGCAAGAAGACGATGAAACGTTGTATCAAGCCCGGGATAGATACAACGATCTCCTTTACAAGTGTCCTACACATGATCTAAACAACCAGCAAAAAGTCAACATCTTTTACAAAGGAATCAACGTGAATACAAGACAGATGCTGGACTATCAAGGACCGATCCTAAACATGACACCTACTTTAGCAATTGAAGCTACTCAAAAAATGGCTGATCACTCCCAAAAATGGCACGATGGCGGAAGCAAAAGAAACCAAGGCGGAAGTTTTGACGGAATGACAGCAATCGCTAGAAAAATTGAAAATCTAAGTCGAGATATGCTAAAAGTCAGAGAAACCGTTCATGCCATCCAAGTGGGTTATGAAAGCTGTGGGGGAGGACACCTCACCAAGAATTGTCCTCACGTTAACGAAGAAAACATAATCGTAGAGGCTAAATATGGAGAAAATTGACCGTTTTACGGAGATAATTGAAATAGTAATGGGTATCATGGAAATTACAACCGTGGGCTTTATGGAGAAAGAAATCCCAACCTTGAAGAGACAATAAACAAATTCCTGGAAAGTTCAGCCCAACGACAAAAGGAACAAGATGAATGGCTAATAGAATTCCAGGAAAACACTGACAGAAGTCTTTCCAATCACGACACAACCCTAAAAAACCGTGAATCCATGGTGGAAAAGCTTAGTGAGAAAGTAAGGATGAATAACACTAAACCGGAAGGATCAAAACCCACAATGGAATGTAAAGTCATTTTTGCTGATAATGACTCAAAGATACAAGCTAAATCTCACACCGAAGATTCGGATTCTGGTGAAGATTCCGTCGACAAATTGGAGTTACGCCATAACCTGTCTGAAGAGTTACGACATAACTATGTTTTTGACAACGATCGTGGGGTTATGAAAGATATTGATAAGGATGACTCAAGCGAGTTACGCCGTAACCAAACATCACAGTTACGGCGTAACTGGGATATATGGGCAGACAGATTTCTCGAAGTGGACAAATCAAGAACACAGGTAATTAACGGATGGTCCCACAACATTAATTTATGCCCTCTGTCCCCATCTAAAAAGAAATATCACTGGTGCAAGAAGATACCCGTAGCTAAGGGGGACTGGTATGATCTATGGGCTTCGTGTGACCCTAGAAATGAAATTTGTGATGGAGGAAGCGATAAGGATAGGGTCAGAAATAACAAATTCATGTGGGCTACATATACTGATGAAGAAAGATTGGAAAAACTCTCCTTCGAGGAAGAAGAGGAGCCGCCTATCACTCACTGGTGCACTCCGATAATCATAACTAACGATGAATCCACACGAGCATGGCCTACGTGCGACCCTTTCCGCGAGCACTGCAACGGTGGTGGTAGCTTAAAAGAAGAAGAATGGATGTGCCCTCACGAGCTTGAAAGACATGATATCAAGTTCGGAGATTTGACATTTGATGATTGGTACGCGATACAATTCGGGAATGCTAAAATTAACCCGAACCTTCTTAAAAAGCTCAAGATTGACTATGAGGATCATCATCAGAAAAAGGAATTGGTTAATAACGACATCTACTGCATGGAAGATCCTTTAAGCAGCACTGATAACAATGCCCGAAGTCATTGGTGTGAAAAGATAAAATCTCCTGGGGAAGTCTTATGGGCATCATTCAACCCTTATGACGATAAATGTAATGGGGGAAACAGCTTAATGAGAATGGGAGAGGATGAATTCTTTTGGACCTCAACCAACGATAAGGAAAGGACAAGATTGCCTTGGTTAGACAACTTGGGATTTGACAGTTGGGTAAAAATCAAGTATGGACAAGTAGATGCATTGACAAAAGATAAGATTAGGAAAGAATACATTAGTAAAGAAAATCCGAACGACGAGAGTCCTAAAAACTTGAGTGAAATAACAATTGAGGATGCCAAAGAGTCGGTAAGAAATGAGAAGGAAGAATGAAAGCATGTATTGGTGGAAGATTTGCTCGACGAGGAATGGTTTAAAGGCACCGAGTCTGACGACGATGACATAGAGGGGATTTTAGACTACCTTGAGTTACAAGGAAATGAGGGATTTACTGACCCCGATGATGAAGCATATGAGAAAAGGAGGAGCAAACTCCTTGGGATTTCCTATAAGAGGCCACCACCGATTATAGCCAAAAAGTATGAGTTCACTCGATACCATTTGGGGCCGGAGGAAAAAATTTGCAAAATTCGGAAGATCGAGACTAAAGAGTACCTCCGCACTGCCATAAATGTCGCTTGGGTCAGGCATAACTTGATGAAAGACATGGAGGAAGTTGGCCAAGTCCAAAGGCCACCATAAAGCCCCGAGGCTCTGAGTCTAACTTAAAGACTCGTAAATAAATAAAAGTGCTCTTTCGGGAGACAACCTGAATTATCCCTTTCTTTTGTTTTATTTCCAGTTCTGTTGGGTTTTGTGTTTTTAACCATTTTTGTAGGAAACGAAGAAAAATTGCTGTTGTAGCATGCTGATCTGACTATAGTTACAGTGTAACTCATCTCAGTGGTTACGCCGTAACAAACCCTTTACAGCAGAATTTCGGATGCAATACCAATTACGGCGTAACTTCATCCCAGTGGCTACGTCGTAGCTACAATCTTGTAGCGTATGCCAGGTTTTGCCTAGTTACGGCGTAACTCCTTCTAAGAGTTACCACGTAACTATCCTCTGCTTTACTTCTTTCATTTTAAACACAATAACCTTGTATTAGTATTTTAAATGAACTTTGTGGGTGTGTTCCCTGTAAACCCTCACGAGACTTCACTCATCCACTTGGGACATCAAGTGGTTTAAAAGGCTTGTTGCATTTGCTAAATGCAACCGTGATTCCTATGAAAGTGAGTTAGGTTTATTTTTCATTTTTTCTTTTTAGAATTATGCTTGTCGGTAGTGTGATTTTAGGGATTGAAGTTTGCTCATGGATGCTTATACGAAGGCACGACTCTTTTTCGTGGGCCTTCTTTCTTTTTGGAGCAAATTTTAGGGAAGTTCTCGCTCTAATTCTACTTTTCTCTTCACCTTTATTTAACGCTTAGTACAAAAGGGACTTTGTACAATTCAAGTGGGGGGACGGGAGTAGAATTTTCTCTTGAACTTTATTTTGCCCTCGTTTATCTAGTTTATTTTGAAAAATTATGCCATTTTTAAATTTTGACATGTTTTTCTTAACCTAACTAGATTAGACCTTAGCCGAGCACATACAACCCTTGATATTATATGGTGAGATTAGCCTTATCCGTTTCCAATATTTTACCCCAAATCCACCAAATTATGAGTGTGCCGGTAGCTTGTAAACTTTAGAACTTGGCCTTTGCATCATTTCGAGACCATAGACGAGGCATGTTGAGTTAGCTCGATGTATTTGGACTTTTCAGTTTAAGAAGGCAGTATTATAGGATTATCACCCAAATAGCCTACCATTGTGTGTCTATCGATTAGTCACCCCGACATCTCGACCCCCATGTGAAACCCTTCCGTTGCACTTACCTTTAGTGCAAGATACCCCTAGATACACCCATCTGAGCCACTCCTTTCATTTTGTTAACCCAATATATTGTTTCGTTACACCTATACACCTTAAGCCTACCATGTAGTCTTTATTTGTGATTGGGAAGTCATCGTTTGCCTAAGTTCAAGGTTCAAGTGGAAAGGTTCGGGAATCACGCTTTCATCGATGACATATTTTTAAAGATCATTGAAGACCCCCCGAATTCCCATTGTTCACGACACAACCCTAAAAAACCTTGAATCCATGGTGGAAAAGCTTAGTGAGAAAGTAAGGTTGAATAACACTAAACCGGAAGGATCAAAACCCACAATGGAATGTAAAGTCATTTTTGCTGATAATGACTCAAAGATACAAGCTAAATCTCACACCGAAGATTCGGATTCTGGTGAAGATTCCGTCGACAAATCCCGTAGAACTTATAATCATGGCAAACATCGTTCCAACTATTGTTTCTTCTGTAGCTGAGGACGTTCAAGCATCGGGATCAAATACTCGTCCACCTATGCTTGACAGAACTGATTATGACTCATGGGTTCAACGAATCCGATTGTACTGTTTGGGAAAAGAAAACGGAGTCAACATTCTCAAGTCAATCGATCAAGGACCTTATCAGATTGAGACTACAAGAGACATAATTAACACTGCTGCTGATGGAACAATGATCTTTGGATTGGACAGACCAAAGACGTATGATGAGCTTAATGATTAGGAGAAAAAGAGATTTGATGCTGACATCAGGGCTTCCAACATTATACTTCAGGGTCTTCCAAAGGATATCTACAAGCTCATCAATCACAACACCGAAGCTAAGGCAGTGGGATAATGTCAAGATGCTTCTCTCTCGGTTCGAAGTTAACTAAGGAAGACAGAGAATCACAACTGTATGCTGAATTTGAGCACTTCAAGATGAAACCGGATGAGAGTGTCTATGAGTACTACGTGAGATTCCATAAGCTTGTGAATGATATGAGAAACATCAAAATGACCATGCCAAACATTCAGCTGAACTCAAAGTTTGTGAACAACATGAATCCCGAGTGGCACAAATTTGTCACCTCTGTGAAGCTTACCAAAGGTCTAAAGAATACAAACTATGAGCAATTGTATGTCTTCCTACTTCAGAATGAGAGGCATGCTATGTTTGAAAAAAGGATTCTTGATCAATTCAAAACCAACCAGGGAGAAACAAGCTCACCAAATGACTCTACAGCTTTCTACACCAATGTTGGTATTACCACCAAAGCATCTCAAGTCATACCCATGGGTAATGGTAATTACAAGCTCATCCCTGATCCAACATATAAGCCTCCCGACTCAAACACTCTCATGGAAAACTTCATCAATCAACTGTCTCTCATGGTTAGCCAAAACATGAACTCACTCCCACACACCAACAATAACCTCAGAACAGTATCCAATACACACAATCAAGCTACTGTCAGAGATGGGAAGGTTGTGGTGCAACCAGTTCAAGAAAGGCAGTATGATCAAGGAAGAGGTGGAGTTGGTAGAGGATATGTAGCAAATCAGAATCGGGGAAGAAATCCAAATCAAGGACAAGGAAAGCCTATCAAATGCTACAACTGTGGTGGTAAGGGACACATTGCTAGAAACTGCACATCTCCAAAACGTCCACAGAATGCAGAATACTTCAGAGATAAGATGTTGCTTGTACAAGCTCAGGTTAATGGTGCTGCTTTGGATGAAGAGGAGTTGTTGTTTCACGCTAAGGGCAATGCCAAGACCTATGATGCAGATGTGGATGAGCAGCCAATTCAGGAGATAGGTCACAATCATCAGAATGCCTTCCAAGTCGCTGACTGTGATGCATACGACTCTGACGTCGATGATGAACCTACTGTACAAACAATTTTCATGGCTAGTATTTCTCCAATGGTCTCTCCTAAGGTCTCATCATCACAACAAGCTGGTCCATCCAAAGAATCAATCATCTCAGAGGTATTAAAACTATATGATGAAACTTATGAATCAGATATTGATGATGAGGGTAATAGCAATAATGTCCCATATGATTAATATGTGAACCAAAGTGAAAGTGAGGTTGTACCAAGTAATGCATCTTCTGCAGTCAATGATGACTATGCTTTTGATGAATACACTGCATGTGCCCCTGATGATTATGTTATCTCTGAACTGAATGCCTATAAAGAACAAGTTGCTATTTATGAACAGCGTGCTAAGTTAGAGTTAACCACACGTGAGCAGGAAATGGATGACCAAATGCGTACAATTATTCGAAAAAGTAATTTTAGAGAAGAAGTATTAAAACAAGAGTTAAACTCCTTTCAAGAAAAGCTTTCTAAAACTGCTAAGCAAAAACAAGAACTTCAAGAAAATGTTAAAATGCTTAAGCAAGAATTCAATGCTAAGGAATCAAAACTTTTGAATGATTTTTCCAATCTAAAAACTTTGAAAAACAAGCTTGAAAATAAGTTGTACGTATAAGGGAATACCATTCAGACTGCTCACTTGATCACTAAGCATAGAGTCTTAAGCGATAAGCATAGCATTCCCCTTGTTGAGGAACCAAATCCAGAGGTCACTAAAAAGGCTAGAACTGCTCATAAGGTTATTTATGATGGTAATGAAATCCTTAAGCCTAGACAGAAACCTAGTTGCGCTGAGTGCAATGAGGAAGATAAGAAATCAGATGAAGTCACTAGGGAGAAAATGGATAAGAAACTCAACAACCCTACATGTAAAGAGAAAAACATAACTATCAAACCTCATGATTACTCTAAGGAAAATTGGATCTCCCTTAACATGTTTAAGCCTCAAACTCAATTAACCCTGCAGATTTTTGGAAGAAAGATATGGATAAGCAAAAGCAGAGAATCTTGTTGTAACAAACCCTCCCCTTAGGAAAATGCCTTCAGCGACTGTATCCTCCAAATACACCAATGCATTTAGTTCCTAGAACTATTGCCACTAAAAGCAAGACCTTAATCAGTCAATATGTTATCTTTCAATTATTTGTTGATTTTGAGAAAACTTGTAAGAAAAGGATCACACCCACTTGGATAACTGAAGGGGAAAGGGGCTTTGAGCAAACTAAAGAATGCTATTTAACTGAGGTCATGCCTTTCTTTAAACAACTAAAAGATCAATTTGAGAGTCTTAAAAAGGGGATGGATTCAGATATTAAAGAAATGGAAAAGGAATTTGATGCAATGATAGTTGAGGTTAGTGACTATGAGCATGAATTAAAATATAATGAGATTGAGAGGAAGAACTTGCATACATTAAATGAGAATTTTATTTCTGAATGTATTACTCAAGATGTGTTTTACACTGCTACGAATCACTCCATTACTGCTTCTCGATTTCATGAATTATCTATTGCATTGAAAGTCTCCCATGATCGTGTCATTGAGCTTGAAAATAAAAACTCAGAACTTAGTGAGAAAATTGATCGAGATTATCACGATAATTTGGTAAAACATCTTTCTAAACTAGAAGTTGAACATTTTGATTTGCAACTAAAATATCAACATCTTAAAGAAAATGTTAAAACCTCAAATATCAAGACATCCTCAGATGTTCCAGAGTTTGATGCAGTTTTTTAGATAAATAAACGTGACGACCAGATTCAAGCTCATTGTTGCACGATCAGAAAGTTGAAAGCCCAAATCTCTCAATTAAAGGGTGAAAAGAACAATGTGACTGGCTCCCAAATGCCTCCTCCTTTAGATTCTCAGTATTCTCAAACTTTTCATCTTCAAAACTTAGTTAATGCTTTACAAAAAGAAAACGAGAGTTTTCTGGAAGAAAATGAAAAGGTTAAACGACACTTTAAAGAGTTATATGATTCAATGAAAGTCACTCGTGACAAAAACAACGAAAAATAACTTCTTTACAAAAAGAAATTGAGAATCTGAGGAGTCAGGAAAAAGGGAAACTGCCACTTGTCTTTAATGAGAATGTTGTATCTAAGTCATCCTCAGACTGCAAATATATTGTGATCAATTAAATACATTCCTCCTCATCTTAGGAACAATGAACTTGTATTTCATAACTATTGTGCTCACCTTAAGGATAGTCTAGAATGTCTCCGTGAGATTGTGGAAGAGGACTTCATCAATAAGCCTCTTGATAGAGAAATTAGGTTTGCTTGCATTCAGGCCAAACGATCTCAGGAGCTGCTAGAATGTTTAATTGCAACATGTCCTAAATCCTTAGGTGCAAAAAGAAAAGTTGTGATGCCTTGTTCTATGCCTAGTACCAAGCATTCAAATCACTCTATGCCCAGTAATATGAAAGTGAATTCTAAGGTGCCTTCTAGTAGTTCAGATCCTTGCACGTCTAGTTCAGGAATGCAAAAAGTAGCTCAACCAACTAATGTTCCCATAATTCCCTCTACAGGAGTAATCAGTGACATTAAAGCAAGCGGGTCAAAGCCTCCAGGCAATACCAAGAATGATAGGACCTTGCAAGCTAGGAATGTTCAGTGGAAGAAAGTAGAAGATCACTTAGGGAGAATTTGAATAAAAGGAATCGTGTTGATTCTAGTGTTAGCTCTTAGCGTACTGTAATTAATGTGAATTCTGCTACTTTTGGCAAAACATGTAATGATGATTGCGTTGTTTCTGTTACTAATCGTGAATGTGGTGTGAATGTTTCGTCTAATACTGTCAAATGCCCTATTAAAACTGTTAATGCTAAAAATCAAGCTAAGAAGGCTAAAAGGCAAAGGCGAAAGAAAGTTAGAAAACAGTGGAAACCCACAGGAAGAATATTTAATAAAATAGGTTATCAATGGATACCTTCTGGCCATAAATTTAATGAGTTATGTCCTTAATCTGCTAAGAAAATGCCCACTATAAAATGGATGCCTACTGGTAGAACTATTCCCTTAAGAAGTGAACATACTTTGAACAGGTCAAATACGGACACTAGCACTGCATCTATCCCTAATGATTCCATTGCTTCTATTTCTGATGTGGGTGTTTCTAGTTCTGATGTGGGTGTTTCAATCACTGTTACTAACCAAATGGAACCCATTCTTGCATGGGGATCCCAATTATCCAGTTATCCATTCTTGTCTGTGTTCAACTGCAGATCGTTCAAATCGTTCTGCGGTACCTGGACTCAGGCTGTTCCAAGCATATGACTGCAGACCGGTCGCGGCTCATGAACTTCGTGAGTAAATTCATCGGGACTGTTAGATTCGGGAATGATCATTTTGGTGCAATTATGGGTTATGGAGATTATGTTGTCGGTGATAGTGTTATCTCCGGGGTATATTACGTAGAAGGTCTTGGTCATAACTTATTCTCTGTCGGTCAATTCGTGATTCCGATCTAGAAGTAGCCTTCAGAAAACATACTTGTTTCGTTAGAGAACTTGATGGTAAGGTACGTTTAAGAGGAACACGTGGTTCAAATCTATACACCATCTCTATCGAAGATATGATGAAGTCTTCTGCAATTTGCTTGTTGTCAAAGGCTTAAAAATCAAAGTCATGGTTATGGCATCGTCGTCTCAATCACTTGAACTTTGGCACCATCAATGATCTCTCCAGAAAGGACTTAGTTGTAGGTCTACCTAGACTAAAGTATGAAAAGGATCATCTTTGTTTAGCATGCCAATTGGGAAAAAGCAAGAAATATGCCCACAAACCCAAGCCTACAAACTCAGTTACAGAAGTTCTTCATGCAATTCACATGGATTTATGTGGACCCATGAGAGTGCAGAATATCTTTGGGATGAAATATGTGTTAATTGTGGTTGATGATTACTCTCGATTCACCTGGGTTAAGTTCTTAAGGACAAAGGATGAAACTCCAGATATTATCATCAAACTTATCAAACAGCTGCAGGTTCGACTTAAACAAAACTGTCAGAATCATCCGAACAGACAATGGAACTGAGTTTGTTAATAAACAACTTAGTGAGTTTTATGAAAGTGTTGGAATCAGTTATCAAAGAAGTGTTCCACGAACTCCTCAACAGAACGGTGTAGTTGAAAGACGAAATCGAACTCTTGTGGAAGCCGCGAGAACAATGCTGATTTACTCAAAGGTTCTAATGTTTCTCTGGGCTGAAGCCATTGCCACTGCATGCTACACTCAAAATCGATCCCTAATTCACACTGCTCATGGAAAAACTCCATATGAACTTGTTCATAAACGAAAACCTAATCTCTCTTACCTTGGTATGTTTGGTGCTTTGTGCTATCCAACGAATGACGGTCAAGAATGTTTCTCTGGGCTGAAGCCATTGCCACTGCATGCTACACTCAAAATCGATCCCTAATTCACACTGCTCATGGAAAAACTCCATATGAACTTGTTCATAAACGAAAACCTGATCTCTCCTACCTTCGTATGTTTGGTGCTTTGTGCTATCCAACGAATGACGGTCAAGACTTAGGTAAATTAAGAGCAAAGGCAGATATTGGAGTTTTTGTTGGTTATGCACCAAACAAGAAGGGGTACCGAATCTACAACAAGAGAACCCGAAATATCATTGAAACAATTCACGTTACGTTCGATGAGCTGACCGGTCAAATGGCTCCAGGACAAACCAGTTCTGGACCCGCAACTGAATTTTCATCAAGTAGTCCTTTTAGTTCTACTCTTGTTTCTAGTCCCTCTCCTGCAACTCCTTATGTACCTCCATCAGAAGATGATTTAAAGAGATTGTTTGATCCAATGTTTGATGAACACTATGAACCAAATGCTGATGAAATGTCAATTCCATCAACAGAGGCTGCTCCTATCCCTGTGAATGAAGTCAACCCTTCAGTCTCAATATCATTAAGTCATGAAGCGCCTGCTGCTGATCACTCTGCCTCATCAACAAATCATCAATCATTGAATGTACATCATGGAATTATTTCTGGCACCATTGATGGAGAAAATCCCTTTGCTACTCCTGAAGATGCTCCGTTTGAGAACATATTTGCCCCTAAATCATCATCAGAACCATCTTCATCAGGAGAAATCGATTCCGCTACTTCAGTTCCTCAACAACAACCACATGAACACCTTAGGAAATGGACACATGATCATCCATTGGACAACATCATTGGAAACCCCTCTCGTCCAGTATCAACAAGGAAACAACTTGCAACCGATGCCTTATGGTGCTTCTTCAACTCCGTACTCTCTAAGGTCGAACCAAAAGATGTTAAAACTGCCATGAATGAAGACAACTGGTTCAATGCCATGCAAGAAGAAATTCATGAGTTTGATCGACTTGATGTATGGGAATTAGTACCTGCTCCAGATTGTGCTATGATCATTGCTCTAAAGTGGATCTTCAAAGTGAAGCTTGATGAGCATGGCGATGTATTAAAGAACAAGGCTAGATTGGTTGCAAAAGGATACCGTCAGGAGGAAGGTATTGACTTTGAAGAATCATTTGCTCCTGTGGCACGCATCGAGGCAATCAGAATCTTCCTGGCTAATGCTGCAAGTAAGAATATGATTGTCTATCAGATGGATGTAAAGACGGCTTTTCTTAACGGAGATCTTAAAGAAGTCGTATACGTCAGCCAACCTGAAGGTTTTGTTAATCCAGAGCATCCTTCTCATGTCTATCGTCTAAAGAAGGCTCTTTACGGCTTGAAGCAAGCTCCAAAGACATGGTATGATACGCTGTCAAAGTTTCTTTTATCTTCTGGATTCAGCAAAGGAGCAGTTGATCCGACATTGTTCACCAGGAAGTCGGGCAAACATTTAATTCACGTTCAAATATATGTTGATGATATCATCTTTGCCTCGACTGACCCCAATGAATGTGATCGTTTTTCAAATGAAATGGGTTCCAAATTTCAAATGTCAATGATGGGACAAATGTCATTTTTCTTGGTATTACAAATCTCACAAAGTCCCGGAGGCATTTTTATAAATCAATCTAAATATGCTAATGAGATTTTAAAGAAATTTGGATTTGATTCTGGTGACCCTGTTGACACTCCCATGATAGAGCGTACTAAACTGGATGAGGACCACTCAGGGATCATGGTAGACCAAACAAAATATCATAGTATGATTGGATCCCTGATGTACCTCACAGCCAGTAGACCTGATATTCTGTTCGCTATATGCATGTGTGCTAGATACCAGGCTAAGCCTACCAAAAAGCACCTTGAAGCGGTTAAACGGGTCTTTCGGTACATCCAAGGAACCATCAACATGGGACTTTGGTACCCGAAGGACACCGGTATGTCACTAACAGCATATGCAGATGCAGATCATGCAGGGTGTCAAGATACTCGTTGAAGTACGTCTGGAGGTGCTCAGTTTTTGGGTGATAAACTTGTGAGCTGGTCTTCAAAGAAGCAAATGAGTACTTCTGTTTCCTCTACAAAGGCTGAATACATAGCCATGTCATCTTGTTGTGCTCAAATCTTATGGATGAGATCCCAATTATCTGACTATGGCTTTGAATTCAACAAAATCCCTTTGTATTGTGATAATAAAAGTGTTATTGCTCTCTCATGCAACAACGTACAACACTCAAGAGCAAAGCACATAGACATTCGACATCGTTTCATCAGGGAACAAGTGGAAAAAGGTGTGGTGGAACTCTACTTTGTGAGGACTGAATACCAATTAGCAGACATCTTCACCAAAGCTCTTCCTAGAGAACGTTTTGAGTTTATCCTTCCACGTCTTGGTTTAAAGAGTCTACAACCGGAAACACTCAAGCGTCTTCAAGAGGAAGACGAGGAGTAAAGGTCTTTATTCATCTATCTCTTGTATATATTTATTCAAAAAGAAAAATACAAAATTTAAAAACCCTCAAAAGAAAGTATAAAAATATAAAATTCTCTAAGATCCATAAAAACTTGAAAAATCTTGAAAATTTCCAAAAAAATATTGTTATTTTGTCATGTTTTTCCTTATTCGATATCATCTACGGACTTTGTGTTGACATTCAAAGAATGTCATGGGTCTTTAGATGTTCTTCGAATGTACATAGTTTTTGTTTTTTTTTAAAAAAAAAAAAAAAAAAAAAAAGGCGGAGAAAAATGGTGGTTTATTGTCACTTCAGGCAGTAACCCGTTTTAAAAGAAAAGAACAGAGCCATGCATTATCTTATTTTTCAAATCTCATGCTCTGATTCTTAAAACAAATGTTTGTCATCAAAAAGACAAATGTTTCTCTTTCCAAATATTTTTCCGTCTAATGATTCTTCGGAAAAATATTTGCCATCTAATGAAAACTAAATTGCTTTGAAAATACCTCGTACTCTCTTATTCGTGTAAATCATTTGTGCTTATCATCTCTCAAAATCTCTATCTCTCAATCAACAACTTGTGTCATTGATTGAGGGGGAGAATGATTTTATTCGAATTAAAAAGGTTATTTTGAAAGGTCATTTTTCAAACAATTGGCACGTAAATGAGCAAGGTTTATTGTTGAAAAATCAAAAAGAATAATGTTTTATACAGTTGATTCAAAACCTTTGCTAATGATATGTTTTCAAAAGACAATCTTGCATGTTTAATAAATGGAGTTTAAAGTCTGAAAATCTGATCCTTATCAGTTAAAAAGTTTTTTTTTCAAAAGCAAATCACTATTCTCCTCAAAAAGCTTCCAAAATTGAATTTAAATCAATAGAGATCACAACTCTCAAAGGAGTTGAAAAATGAGATCGGGAGAGAATTTGTGATTTAAATTGGATTTAAACTGATAATTCGGTACATGGTTTTATAAGGATGTACAAGCTCTCCTTCCCACATGTGCCAAACGATTTCAAATTTTCCATGCACATGTTGAGGGGGAGCATCTATCTTAAACCACAAAGATTTGAAACGTGATCAATTTATTTCAATGTGTAGTCTTTTCCTAATATGTGCAAAACATTTTCAAATTTCTATGCACATATTGAGGGGGAGCAACTATTTTGAAAACCACATTCTTTATATAACTACTCTTAGATGCAAGCCACCCCTCAAAGATGAAAATTATTTCTATTACAAAATGATGCTTGATGCACATGTTGAGGGGGAGCTCTTGTTCTAAAAATATCTAAAATAATTCAGGTACAAAATGCTTTGATAATATATCACAAGTATCTGGATTGATTTTCAAATGGTTTTCAATTGGTTCCAATGGCAGATGAACAATACCAAATAGACCGACCAACTTTACTTTATGTATGGTGATATAAGGATGATAAGGTTAGGTATTTGTTCCCATGATCCGCCAGAACCAGAGGGATCTACCCAAGGACAATCCACTAGATGGTGTAGAAGTCCTTAGGTATGATGAAAAAAAGGAGAAATGTGAGATATGGGAAGAGTGCGGACTGAGACAGAGCTTAGGGCACTGAAGGGGTTGAAGAATGAAAAAGAAATGAATGTGAAAAAAGGTGAAATGAAATAGCCCTCCAATAATTCAACCTTAGGGCAGAAACCGGGTTCAATGCATATGCTACTGGTGTCTACTAAGGTAACACTGGTATTGAAGACAAGACGTCATGGACCCAGTGACGCACTGCACTAAAACTTCCCAAGCTACTCAAGTTCCTCTTAAAAGGGCTTGTTTCATTCTCACGGGGAACCTACATAATCTATCGACTTTCTCTTAGAGATTGTTGATATTGAAGAAGGAGACCCTCTCCTAGTCTCCGGCATAGGAAACCAAATGTGCACTATTGAGTCTAGAGCCAAGAGATCGTCATCAATAAATCTCATTAGGACACTGTCTATGAAGACTCTTTGTTTCACACAATGTGGAAAGAGAGATTGTATCTTATGAGTCCTACGCATTATCCTTGTGGTATTGCCAAAACATCTAAGTGATATGCAAACATATTCACAATGAAGATGGAAAGCCTTCTGGAGCCAACATCAAACAAGCTCCTGGTGGGTGGCATGTGAGATCTATCCAATAGATCAACCATATGACAACTGAACAGAAACAATGGGGCGATTCAATCTTTTGAGTCAATCCTGGTTCAGGTTATGGATTGACGGATACCTTTGAAAAACCAGCCATTGTGCTTAAAAACTCTTTTCTTTAGCACATCGACTGTGTACTCATATTTCAAAATAAAAGGTGTTTATGATTGATAATTGATTTTCATTAAAACCTTCGTTGTATTGCTAAAACAATTTATATTGAGCGATACACGATTGTTTTTCAAATCTCTTTTCATCAATCAGTGAATCTCAATTCGCTGATTCACTCCCTCAGTGTTGTCTTCTTTGAGACGTTCCGGTTTGAGAACAGCTAGAGCAGTTGCGAAACCCTGTCAAGGAAATTCTTCGGAATTTGACCTGATCACAGGCAGTACTTGTACTGATCAACGGGGAACCATGGGCCGTGTACCTCAATTCAACGAAAGTGATCAAAGACACTTTCATGCACTTTATTGCTAACTGTTGTATGCAGATACGCCCTACGTTTGCAGCTGGTCAGAATGAAGCGGTCAATCCATAGCCGCATGCTCACACTACACATTCATCTCAAAAGAAATCATGATAAGTACTTCAACGACTCTGATACTTTCACTCCATGCTTCTGCTATGCTGCTGCAAATATCATGATCCAGTAAAAGCTTCCGCTACTCTGATGAGAATATATCCTGATCCAGAATGTGAGCATGTCTGTCCAATTGTCACAACATCACATAATACCAACACCACAATGGAAGAGTCAGAGATTTATGTTAGCTGATGATCTCAATGCTGGCTCAAAACTCTTCATCACATGGATCAGTTAAAGACCTCCACTCGAATCTATCCAAACATGCAGATCATGAAGAATCAATGACTACGGGCTACTAAGCAAAGAACTTAATCAAGAATCCTAGAACAATCTAATGTAATATCTGTTTGTATTCTTTGTAAATTGAGGTGACCTCCCTTAGGAGGAGATTGTTAGGAATTAGAAAATTCAGTCGTTAAAGAGTCGGTCACCTCAAGTATATGTATTCGTTAGAAAGCTCGTAGTCGTAGTCAAGTTATGTTAGTAAGTAGTTTGTTATGTAACACCGTGGAGGACGGACGGGTCTTTACCCATTGTATGCCTGATCCACAGCCCGTAGGTGGCGTTTATTTGTAAGACACTATAAATACCCTCTACCTCCCAAGGTAGAGGGTTGGAGCTTCAATACCATTTTTCTTTGTTTCACATAGTTCCCAACGCTCTTCCCTTTCTCTCACTAGAACTTTCTCTCTCTAAACATATAGAACGCCACTTGTGATTGTGGTTTAGTGTGTTTGTGAAATCCTATATCTTACAAAGCTTGAACTTTGGGCGGACAGTAAGTGGTGATGACTTGGTTATAGACTTAGACTATCTGCTTGATTTTTATTTTACACTGTTTATATATCCAATGTCTTATCCTACCCTTTAGTCATGAAGCATGTCTAGGTGATGCAGCGAGCAATCTTTGGTTTCTTGGCCATGGATTTGGTCATGTATCATTGATTTTGTCCACTTCGCCGTGACATGTTAGTAATGACGAGTCACCCTTAACCTTTGTCGTGTCTACCCATATTGCCTACAAAAATTGTTTAGCCCTTAACTCTAGTGGTGGAGATTTGTGTAACCGCTAAGCTTATGATAGAATACATGCTATGACTGTGCAATTGAGTGATCACCCCGAAATTTACACTTAGAATAGTTGAGAGATTTGAGTGTTTCGTTCCCATTTCGTGAGGTGTTCGGCTTTGTTTTATTCTAGCATAAGGGATTTGTAAACTTATATTTTCCAGGTTATGGGAGATATCTTTTTAGGAATCTATTTAATAAGGTCTACTTGAGGGCAAGTAGAGTTCAAGTGGGGGGATATTTGATAACATCAAATTATCCTGAATATTAAGTGTCAATTTCCCCCGATAATGCTTGTAATTTATATCATTTGTCTGGATTTACACTTGTTTTCCATTATATTCTACTTTCAGGTAAATTATGAGCATTGGAGCTAAAGAGACGTGGAATTGGAGAATTATTAAAGATTTATCATAGTATGCTCACTTTGAAGAAGTTACAGCGTAACTCATCTCTCACATTACGCCGTAACTAAAGCGTGACTCAGAAAGCCAACTTATCAGAAGATTACGGCGTAACTCTGTCAAAAGATTACGAAGTAACTATATTAGGTCAAATGAGGTTCCGCGCCGCTGATAACTACGCCGTAACTCGTGCATAAACTACGACGTAACCAAGAATTATTGAAGATACGGCGTAACCCCTTCTAAGGTTACGCCGTAACCAGCAGATCTAGTGCAATTTACGAAGAATTAGATGCTTACGGCATAACTATTTTGTTAGTTACACCGTAACCAAGATCTGGCGTATAAATACCTCACGATTTCCAGCATTTCAAAGCATCCCATTTCACACACAACACCCAAAGAACGTGGGAAGAAGCCAAAGGCAGGTCTAGTGGAGCATACAGAGCTATCTCGAAGGGAAAAATCACTCCCCTATGATAAGCATTAGCATTTTATCTTTTCTTTACTTTCGATTCATGTATTTCGTAACATTAAATATTGAATTGATTTGTATGGTTAATATGAGCGGCTAAGCACCTCTTGGTGCTGGCCTAGTTATAATTCGTTAATTGTCTTGTTTGCGTTTAAATTACTTCCGTATAATTATTTCTAAGTGTATGCATGCATAGTTTATTGGTAGCTACCCTTGTTTCGGTAGTTTTGAATGGCGGTAGAGGCTAGTTGCTTAGGAGATATGACCAACTGACCCTAAGTGAGTCTACTGAGACGGGAAGGGTAAGATATGACCAACTGACGACCCTTTCTACTTGTGCGATTTGACCAACTGATCAACTACCGTTTGGATGAACTTAAGAATTAGGGGGTGAGTGTCTAAGATGCTAGCGCTCGGGCACTCACTATTATATGTCTAGCATGTAGCAGAACTTAATGACTCGGCTTAGGGACCGGAACAACCGGACTTATGAGGGGAAACCTGACTTCTCTAGTGGTGGCATCTTTGCTGATAGGTTAGGTCGAACTGACCAAATGTTGTCCTCTCGACTTTGACCCCACCTGAAGTAATTGGAAAAAATTAGACGTAGACATTACTAGCTAGGATGAATGACTAGGTTAGCACCACTCTCCTCTATTTGATCACACCTTTGCTTTTATTTGCTTTAGTAGTTTGTTAGTTAAATCGATATCAAAACCATCTTAAAATCTGTGACGCCTAGACTTAGTATTAATACAACACACATAGCTCTTGGAACGACCTCGGTTTTACCAAATACTACACTACACATGACCGGTACACTGCCCGTTGGTGCATTAGGGTAGACCATAGGTATAACGAGACATTATAGATATTAAAACCCGATCAGTAAAACCTGCATCAGCACACATCAAAAAGACATAGCTACCCGTAGTATTAGATAATTAGAATAGTAGAGTAATTGGTAGAAGTATCACCCCCAAATCCATTGCCCCGAGATTTTACCCTTAGGTTTCAAAAAAATATATAAAAGATAAAAAAAAAAAAAGAATCATCCTTAGCCCAACCTTAACGTAGTACACTTCTTGCTAGCATTCCTATTCCCCTATAGAATGATATCAATACCCGAGGCTTACCCAATACTACACTACAACGATTAGGTTCACTGCTTAGGGTGTTGAAAAACTTGCTCGACGAAAAGGAAGTTCCTTTGACCTCGAACGCGCTTCGTACGCGCATCACATATGCATTACTATATCATGAAAACACTATTACTTTTTTAGCGTTTTATATGAAAACGTAAGTGTGTTAGTAAAGTATTCGCTCAAACCATTTACGTATTTTATTTGTTTCGTTAAAATGATTTTATGTTTGTTATCGACAAAACATTAAAAGATCGTAAAATATAAATAAACATTTTTACGGCTTATTTGTATTAACAGATTTGTTCCCACCGAGGACCTGAATGGAAAACGTCATCAGGACCCTCCAAACTAGTGAGAACCATGCTTTTATAATTGGGGTTTTAGACATCAGGTTTCCTAGGGCAACTTCAGGGTGTTGTTTATCATGTGGCCCCAACAGAAGTAGTTCAACTTTCACCTCCTCAGTAGAGAGGGTTGCTTCAAAGTTTTCAGCGAAATCAAGTCCGGTGGTTTTGATAAAGGCCGAGAAGTTTAAAACTAATAGTGGTGACCCGTTCTTCACCGTGATATCAATAGTGGAGTTCCTGATGGGATCTGTTGTTTTAACAACAGCAGTGCACCATAACTCACTTAGGTAATTGTGATATATCACCTCTGGGGTTACTGTAAAATCTTTGTTTAGAAAATAGTTTTGAAGGAACTTTGCCATATCCTTGAATTGAGGAAGATTTTCTGGGTAGGCAAAGTTCCCAACAACATTATTTTTAAACATTTCCATGCTCTCAAATGTAAATTCAACATTTGGAGCATATGTTAAAGCGTTTAATCAAGCCATTTGAAAGATTTGTTAAGGTTTTGAAAAAGATATCACACAAATAGATTTTCAGATTTTCTTGCAAGATTGAAGATGTTTTTAGAGAGAGTTTTGAAAAGCCTTTTCATGCAAATATGTGTGTGTGTGATATGTTGGTAACATTTGGGTATTTATAGTGTTGAAATAGTGGTGCAAGTTTTTCACGGCGTTAATTTGACCCGTTTGGGTTACCGCATTTAATGCCACCACTATTTGAACCATCGTATTCACGACTTTCAAGGGAAACAGTTGCGCAGTTCTGCAACAGCACTTTTGCAGAGATTTTGTCGGAACGTAAAATATCAAAAGATATTTTTTGTGAGTGTCGGCATTAAATGCCAAGTGGGAAAGGGCAATGAGTATAAGCCATGTGCATTGGATGCCAGTTGGTTAGGAGGGGACATATATTCTTTATTAAATGTCATCAGTCACCTACCTAGGACATTTAGTAACTAGATACTTAGAGCATTTAGTTCTATAATAAATGTGTTTGGCATCAGCCACAAGGTTCCTGGATGAGATTACATTCAGTGAGAAGGTATGTTTTGGGGACTTTTATTTAGGGACCAGTGACCTTTTTTTTGGGTAAAGGGTTTTACCCCGGTAAATATATAACCAAAAATAATGTTAAGTACAAATGGAATGTGGCTGAAGTACCACATTAACCTCAAGCGAAAGCTTGATAAACTAGTGTTTATGACATGCCATAAACACAAAGGACCTAGCTATATTACATTAACTAACTAGTCAAAAACAAGTAAAAAAAAACTTGTAGCAAGCGAGCATCCCGCATCCAGCCAATCCACAAAGGGAGCAAGTTAACCCAGGAAGTCTGCCTCCTTAAAAACCCTTTCCAAGAAAAACCCAAAGGGAAAAAGCTTGGAGAAGGGAAAAAGAGTACAACCCTTACCCGGCACTCCCTTCGTGAGAAATACAAATACTTGGAATCTTCCATTTATCAAGGATCAAAATAGACCGCGAGGTTAGCTTCTTGAACTTGAAGGTAACCAGCTTCAACCGAATAGTAGAGACAATGATGCTAACCACTTCAAAGAATAAGACTTCTTACGCTTGAAAATCCTAGCATTGCGCTCCATCCAGATAAAGTATGTAGTAGCCGCAAGCAGTAACCGAGAAATGATGCTACCAACCGACCGCCCCTTAGATATAGGAATAAGACCAGTAACAATACTCTCCAAAGAAGGTGGGACCGCATCCATGCCAGATAAAACCCGGACCTGAAACCAAACCTGCATAGAAAACTGGCACTCAAAAAATAAGTGAGAATGAGAATCCGGAACCAATTCACAAAGCGGGCATCTAAGCGAGTCCAAGTCAACATTAGGACCAACATCCCATTGTCGCATCCTATCTTGAGTCTTCAGCTTCTGCTTAATAGCGAGCCACAAGTGTATTGCATGCCTCGGGATACAATGAGAGAACCAAGGAACATTACACCACCAACCACATCACCCTAAGACGCATAGAATCCCATGCACCAAACCGAGAAACCACTAAAATTACCATCCAACTTGCGCCATAATAATCCATCTACAGTATCGTTAAGATTAGGGACCGGAATTGCAGCTAACAATGGAAAACGAGATAACCACCACCGCCATCGCCAAACACCATTATCAATCAGATCACAAACCGAATCAGATAAATTAAAACCTGCCCGGGCAATATCTCTAGCAGTAAGCAAATCACGAATTGGGCTTAACGCACACCACCTATCAAACCAAACCGATGTGTCCTTTCCATTATTGATCTTATGCCAGATAAATGAACGAATCTTTGGTCGAATCGCAAGAAGCTTGCGCCATCCCCAGCTAACATCCCCCAAACATGGGACATCCCAAAAGCTTCTCCCACGAAGTTTATAAGAATGAATCCATTGAACCCATAACGACTCTTTATGTGTCAAAATACTCCAAATGTGTGTAGTCATGAGTGCAATGTTAAAATCCTCCAAACGTCAAATACCAAGACCACCTTCTTTCTTTGGCTTACAAACAGATTCCCAAGCAACCTTAGCCTTTCCCTTTTTCATTTCCCCTTGACACCAAAGGAAGGGACCAGTGACCTTACAAGATAGATTTGGTAAGATTGGGATTGATTATCAGGTTACTGACTTTCAATGTCAAGCATTCCCAATACAGCTTTCAGTCTCCTAAAGGTGGGTTCATCCAAAGGTTTGGTGAAGATATCAGCTAGCTGATATTCACTAGGGTTGAAATGGAGTTCTATATCTCCTTTCATGATGTGATCCCTGATAAAATGGTATCTGATATCAATGTGTTTGGTTCTTTGGTGAAGGACAGGGTTGTTAGAGATAGCAATTGCACTGGTGTTATCATAGATGATGGGTATCAACCTTTTTTTTTTTTTTTTTTTTTTTGGGTAAAAGGGATTTTTCACCCCGGTAAAATGTATTACATCAAAAATGTTGAAGTACAAAGGATGGAGGTGAATACCCCATCTCAACCCAATTAGGGCAACTGATATGCACAACATGTGCAACTTAAAATCAATACTATATAAGAATGACACGTCATTCTTATAACTACCAAAATGAACTGATAAACTATAATGACTACAAATAGGATTGCTGCACTACTTAAGGAAATAAACTTGAGCCTTCAAAATCATTATAGTAGTCCAAATCGTCTTCCATGAAGAAGCCTCAAGTAATGTGACTCCATCAACTTGCAAACCGTTACAAGCTTCAAACCTTAGCACGCCAAGGTCACAACAAGGACATAACCAGTAGGTTTAAGACCAAACATGTACATACAAACCGATGGCAGCTTGCTAGCATGCACCATTACACACCAGCCAACACCCAAACCAAACTAATAGAGGGAACTCCACTAGCTTAAAATCTCCCATCAATTGTTAGGAACATGCATGTACCACACCTAACTCACAATCCAACAGCAGCACAATGCATGAGGACCTGTTATGGGACGATAATAGGGTTAAACAAACCCTAACTTCCAGCAATATCGATCACAAGACAAAACTATGTAACTACCTGCACCAGGTCTTTGAAGGAAAACTAGGGTTTTTTGAAGAAAGAGCTCTAAAACTTGACTTACATCTCTCAAAACCTACAAACATAATCACTAACATCTGATGTAAAACTTGCAATTGACAAACCAACCCTAAAATGGGTCAACGTGCCGCATCAATCACCAAAAAACCCTAAATAGGTTTTACATACACGATGAAGAAGAAACCAAACCCTAAAAGACTTAGGATTTTGTTATGCGTTCAGAAGAGCAGATCCCAACCATAATCGACCAGAAATAAAACCAAAAAGGTTTTATAATCATTAAACCAAAGTCGAACACATATCGTACCAAGAAAACTGGGTCGATCTAATAATCATAGAGATAATCAAATCGACATGAGTGATGGACCATGAACCTCGAAAACGATCGAATAGAATCAGATTTGCCGAAACCCTGAAAAAATGATAGCACTAAAAAATATTCTAGAACAAATTAACCAACAACAAAATTGAATTGGTGATGATACACACGAATGTTAAACACAACCAAACACAAATCGTTGCATGGAAACACGATCTAAAGACGACTTAGAGGCAACCGATTGAAAATTAAGGATAATTAGGGTTTCAGAAAATCCAACACGCCTCTATTCAAGAAAAACACTTCCCTATATAACCAATTGCATACCAATGAATGAATCAAATATTGTTTAGAGGTAGATAGGCGATTATAGAAGAGAAAGTGATCGGAAAATACTAGGAATAGAGGCGGTCGGAAATTACCCAAAGAGAGAAAGAATTTGTGTTATGTCATAGTCACTGAGTTGACTTTTCATCCGTAGCACATTGGCACAATATCCTACAGCTGCCACCTATTTAGCTTCAGCTGAGGACATAGCCACTGATTGTTGCTTCTTAGTACTCCAACAAACAAGTTTTCCTCCAAGGAATTGACAAGAACCTAAAGTACTTTTCCTATCCATGTTGCAACCAGCATAGTCAGAATCAGAGTAGCCTTTGAGGTCAAATCCTGAACATTTAGTGTAGTATAGTACAAGATTTGGGGTACCTTTCACGTATCAAGGATTCTTTTGGCTGCAGTAAGATGAGATTCCTTAGGGTCAGACTGAAATCTTCCAATCAGCCATACTGCAAATTGTATGTCTGGTCTAGAAGCAGTGAGATACATCAGTGACCCTACTATTCCTCTAAAGTATGTTTGGTTGACTGATTTGCCAGTGAGATCTGGTCCAAGATTATTGGGTGGGACCATTGGAGTCTTGACTGAGGCACAATCAGAGATCACATATTTCTTCAAGAGATTTTTGGTGTATTTTTCTTGACTGATGGAGATCCCTTTGTCAGTTTTCCTGATTTAAGTATGTGAGTTCACCCATCATGCTCATTTCAAATTTCTTTGTCATAAGTTTTTCAAACTGTTTGCAAAGTGTATAATTTGTTGAGCCAAAGATGATGCCATCATCATATACTTGGACTAGTATCATATCTTGTTTTGTCGTATAGATAAATAAGGTGTTGTCTATCTTTCCTCTGACAAAACGTTTTTGGATCAGGAAGGCTGAGAGTACTCACTACTTTCAAGTTTGTAGACATAGTCAAGGTACTCATTACTTTCAAAGCCTGGGGGTTGCTGAACATAAACATCTTCCTTGAGTTTACCATTCAGGAAGTCACTTTTGACATCCATTTGGTAAACTTTGAAGTTCATGTATATTGCATATGCAAAGAAGATCCTGATGGCTTCCCTTATAGCAACAGGAGCAAATGTCTCATCATAGTCAATGCCTTCTTGTTGATTGTATCCTTTAGCTACAACTGGCTTTGTTTTTTATGAAAGTGCCATTTTCATCAGTTTTATTTATGAAAACCCACTTCATTCCTATGACTATGACATCTTGGGGACATTTGATCAGTGTCATGACTTTGTTTCTGTCAAACTGATGAAGTTCTTCTTTCATAGCCTAAACCCAGCTAGGATGTTTTAGAGCCTCTAAGACACTTTTAGGTTCAACTTCTGAGAGAAAGTCTACATACAGACACTCATTAGCTGAAGTTGCTGATAACTTAGCAGCCATGCTCCTTATGAGCATGCCTTCAGTGGGCTCTCCAATGATATTCACAAGCTCAATGTCTTAAGTTTAGCTGAGCTTGATGAGGTCACTAGGAATTGAGGAATGGGTTCAGGGGCTGGAGCACCAGAAACATGATTTTCATTAGATGGGGTAATTTTTTGTTCATATTGAGATTCATGAATTTCAGGTTCCTGAACATTTGGTTCAGTATGACCTATCTAAGTAGGGACTGATGGAATATCAATGAATTCACTGATGGTTGGTTGAGGGAGTTTGTGAGGTATAATGTAGTAAGAGATATCAACATCTGCTTGATATTGACATGAGGAATTGTTTTCAGAGTTGAACTCATCAGGAGGATATCTAGATGAGTCATCAATTCCTATTTCTTCTACAGAGGTGTTAGAGAACCTGATGCTTTCAGAGCTCTCATCAAAGGTGACATGGAAGGTTTCCTCAACTTGTTATCTTCTGGTGTTAAACACCCTGTGTAACACCCCCAATTTCGTGATACGCAGCGGAAATCAAACTGGGTGTTACTTCATGGCACAACAGTCATAATAATAGAAAACGATCTCTAATGAAGTCGTTTTAAAAGATTTATAATTCGATTTATATAAATATCAGAGTTTACAAAAATGAGGTCCCAGTTGGTTCCATTGTTTACAAAGTACATCAATATAAAGTCTTTGATGTTTTGTGAATGATAAAATATTTATAGCCTTCTTGATCTAGTCCTTGCTCTTCCGTGCCAGTTTCCGACATTATGGACCTGAAATACATGCTTAAAACTGTCAACACAAAGGTTGAGTGAAATTCATAGAGTTTGTTTGATGGTTGAACACATTATGTTGGTAGTGTGAGTTAGTTAGACTCACACCAATGGTTTGAAAACAAAATAGTAATTATTGTTTGGTACGGGTGCCTCAAGTATATGATACTTGAGCCCGCTTTTGTTTGTCACCAAGCTCATGAAACCAAGGCGTTAACGTGTTCCAATATTAATTGGAGAAACTGTTGGTACTTGCCCTAATAGGTAAAATTGCCGTTTTTACCTAATGTTACTCAAATAGAGTGCGTTTGTTTGCCTATCGGTCAACACAAACGGGATTCGTCAATCCCAATAGATCTATTCACAATATTCGTGCTCACTCTCTCCAGTGATTAATGGTTCATGATTTAGGGACTTATATTTGGAAAATGATGGTTACTTAGTGACAATATGACAATCAGATAAACATATAGTTTGAAAGCAATGTGTTCGGTTTAAAATAAAGCATGTATCTCCCCCAAGGGTTTGTAAAACAATTAAGTAATAGAAAATGGGGCTATGAACTCACCTCAGAGTAAATGATATCAAATGTATAATGAGAATGATGGATATGCCGTGAGAACTTCTACGAACAACCTAGAATAGGATGTTGCGACTTAGGTTTGAAATAATGATGCGAAAGAAATAACAAGCCTATATACGTCTCTATGTTGATCATGATGTAGTCAATTATCATTTGATGTTTATAGTAAGATCTTTAATATGTGAAAACATATTTAGTTTATAGATATCGTACTACCGTTCGGGCCATCATAATTCAAAGGTCATGCAGTAAACGTTCGAGGAGCTAGGACACTTTAAATCGTAAATCCAGCAACTCGTCGATACGTTTTACTCAAATGAAACCCCTCACATGAAGCTCCCTCCTATTGTAGCACTTAGTAGATACAACATATGTTTTGAGTGAAGATTGTTATATCATAAATTTTATCATGTTTTTAGTAAATATCTAGTTTTTACAAGTTCTCATTGCTTACTAGTGACTACAACTTACTAACATATTCAAGAACAAAGTTTTGGTAAAAATTGTCGGAAAAGGGTAAAATGGTCATTTTTCCGTTACTTGTGAAAACACTATTTCAAATATTAAATGAAGTTTTGTTAAGTTAATATGTAACTAGCTATGAAAATAACTTGGTTTTGCTTTTAGTTGTGACAAAAGTATAGTCGTGAAACTATATATAGGGCAGTTTCAGTTTTTGAAAGATAATGGGCTATTTAAGCATTTTCAAGGTTCGAGCTTCTCTTAGCCTGAAGGAAAACGTTGTTCCGGACAACTTTCGTGTTTTAACTTTTTGATGATTCGGACCAGAAGTACCACTTTCAAAACGGACAGACCCTTAACAAATTCAATTTGGCAGTTTCGGCGTTTTGGTTTTGCTAACTTCTTTTGGCCGTATCTTTTGACTCGTGTACTCGTTTTAGGTGATTCAAATTGCTACGTTTTCCTTTTTATCTTGTCTACCATAGTATGTAAGTTAGAAATTCCATATGTGACTGGTTTTAATGGTCACAAATGTGTAGAATATGACGTGTTTGTTACTTTTACGACAATATGTGAATTAAAACATGTGATTGAGTATATGTACATCATGAATCAACATAGTAACTATATATATAGCATGAAATTGTTAAGATTATGAATAATAAACATAAGATGATGGTGGTGATTAGTTGCTTACAACTTTTGGCTTTCAATTAAGAAAGGAGTAACTAGTAAGGATCGGACTTTGATTGAACACTTAGGACCTTGAATTGAGCTAGATTTATACACCTTGGCACCCTTGTGATCTTGAAGAGTTGGTGATGAAGTACTAAGTGACTTGAGTGGATCTAAACTCAAGAAGATCACTTAAACTTGCTAGAGATTTGATGTAGTAACTTACTACTTGAAACTTCTTTGCATAAACTTGGAGTTTATAGATCAAATTATGGAAGATATGAATGTTTTGTGAAATGAACGACCCAAATCAGAATATGAGGGTTCTTATGATGCATTTCACTTACTATTTATAGGAGGGTAAGTTTGGTTAACCATATATTGGGTTAAATGTTAACCATTGTTAAGTTAGGACACATAAATGATCTACATGAAGCATGGTTAGGATCAAGCCACCAAGATGATGACTTCACCCCCCCCCCTAAGGTCGGCCAAATGAAGATAAGATGACTTAGGTGGATAGTCTTGGTATTATCTTGGTTACAGAGTGAGTTTTGGTCCCGTTAAATGACAACCGTAAGTTGTTAAGCCATAAAACGTAAAACCGGGTATCGTAAAAATACGAAACTTGTAGGAATGATGAAACTCATCATTATACTCCATCTAAAAATATAAAATGAGTGATAAGTCTTATTGGGTGCAAAAACGCTGTCTAAAGGTGGAAACACGGGTCAAAAACGCGTAAAATGCAATTTATCAGAAAAGAACGAGATTTCAGGGAAATGACCGTGAATTTATTTTAAGTAGAATAAAACTAGTTTATAAGTGATATGAGATGTCAAAATGTGGTTTTTGTTATACGTGGGATAACTTAACAGTTATACGTGAAGTCTAAAAGTTACGCTATTTAAGCAAAAATGTAGAACGTACAAGGTTAATTTCTTTATGGTCAAAGGAGGAGGGAAATATGTTTGACTTTTCCAAAAATGTAAAGTGTCTAAACATCTTAGAAAACATAGTGCAGGAATGGTTAAGTCTGGGTCTAAGTAGAATTGTTTAAAACATAAGTTTAGTCTCGTACGGCTCAGGGTTTATTCGGTAACATTTAAATGAAATCTTAAAAATTCTATAATTGATTATGAGTAATCTAAAAATTAATCTGATGTGAGGAAATTGTCAGACTTGATTTTCGTTATGCGCGGGATGTTTAAATGGTGCTCCGACCAAAACGAAACTTTAAAACGATGTTTTCTTAATAACTTTTGCGAAGATGATCTAACGATTGTCAAACTCTCAGGATATTACTAAAATAATTTAACTTACGAGAATGTGAAGTAAAGATTTTACGGGATGAATAGTGAAAGTGAATAGTAAAAGTGAATAGTAATTTCTCGAGATGAATAGTAAAAATTTGAGAATGGATAGAAATCCTGAAAATGCGAATTGTTACACCCTGAAAGCCTTAGACATTAGTAAGTAACCTAAGAAGTAGCCATCATCAGCTTTTGCATCAAATTTGCCGAAGATGACTCATTTATTTGTGTGATAATCCAAGGTGTTTCAGTCTTATCCCGCTGAGGAACAAAAGATTCTGAAATATGAGACAATTTTGAGTAATCAAAAGGTTTCTTATATTCTACATTGCTTATTTTTAATCGGCTCTCTTCTTCCACATCTTGTTCCTCTTCACAATTACATTCAACAACACGCATAATTGAATCATCAAGCAGATATTTGGCACTATACAAGTTTGTTCTAATTAATTTCTGTTTACAAAACACAAAAACACAAAAATACAAAAACACAAAAAAATATAAAAAAACATTTGAAAAATACAAAAATATGTCCAAATTAGTTTTACAAGCTTCAATAAGCTTGAAACCAGTTTAGTTAAGCTTATTTAAGCTCCTTATAGCTTATTGTAAGCTTTTATTTGTTTCAAACCTGTTCTAAGCTCAAAAACTCAAAAACAATCAACAAAAGATCAAAATCTAGTTTACCTTTGCAATTGTGTTTAGCTAAGGAAGTTGCCGTAAGGGATGGCAAGTTGGACTCTACCAAGCTTATTTATAAGCTAGGAGCTTGTAGCTGACCTTTTGGGTTCCCTTGTTTAGGGTCCCAAGTGAGTGCGTATTTCCCTTTTATTGCTTTTAAATTGCTTATGTTTGCTTAATTAGTATTAGATATGTGTTTGTTTATTGAATTATGTCATTTTAGCTTAATTTCATCTTATTTTAGCTCATTATTGTTTATTTTATCATCATATAGCTTGTTTTACATTTTTGCATATTACTTCATATAATCTGTCATACATTGCATCATTGAGTATTAGTGGTTTAGATTAAGTTTATTGCACTTAAATAGTCTTAAATTAAGTTGTAATAAGCTGTTTTGAAGATATCATGGCTTAAATCTCACTATTGCTTTTAAAAATCTCATAACTGTCTCATACAAGAGTGTTTGGAATAAGGGATTGATTAGTGTTCAAGTTGGATTCAGTAGTCAAGTTTAGTTCAAATAGTTCACTATAGGTCTATTTAGGTTAATTTTAGCATAATACTCATAGGACATTTCATAAAAAGTCAAAAATATCTTTAATCTCATTTTTCTACGTACATTTGTGATAATCAGCGTCCAATCTTACTCATATAGTAGCATAATTAGTTATTATAGCATAATTAGGTTCTCACATAGCTTATAATATCATACTTCCTCATTCATATCAATTCAAAGTTCATCAAAGTCAAACATTCAAGTTTTCATAAAAGTCAAATTTCTGTGTTCATGAGTTTCTGATATGATCTGATCTCAGATCATTTTAAAGGTCCAAATAGTTTTGAAAATAAGTTTAAAGTGGTTTTTGAAGAAGTTTGGAGTACAAAATTTATCTATTTTTGTTTTATACCATTTCCAAATCCATTTGGTGCATTAAAAACTTGTTCAAAGTCAGTGTATTGTGCCTATGGGTACCCTGCACCATAGTGGCAATCTGTTCACTTACACCTCTTTATAAGCTCTTGTAAAGCTTCCAAAAAGCTCCTGAGGAGCTCATTTTCAGTTTTCAAACTCATAGTAGTACTGATTTGTGATTTATTTGGTTTTAGCTTAAAAGCTTTAAGCATTAAGCTCTTTTACAAGCTCAAATGTATGAGATTAGGCTATTTTGGGTAGACTTGTAGCTTTAAGTGCTTATTATCAAATTTCAGCTTCTTATTTGCTTCTTTGTTCTTGTTTCTAGTTTCTTTAGCTCATTTAGATCATTTTAGAGTTTTGTCAGCTTAAATATAGCTTTTAGATAAGTTTTTATTAGCTTGTTTAGCCAACAGTTAGCTTTTGATAGCATTAGTTCATTCAATAAGTTCTGGTTACCTTTTTCCTTCTGTTTCTAGCTTATTTTTAAATAATTTTGAGTGTTTTTAAATTTTTATAAGCTAGCGTTAGCTTATTGTCACTGCCCAGGGTCGAACCTGGGACAACACACTCACACAACACACTCTACCATTGCGCCCTTGGGACTTGTTCTGTCCAAGGGTGCAACTAATAATCTTTTAACCTTTCTTTTGTTTTTAAGCCCATAATAAGATGGTAGCTTATTAGCAGCTTATTTTTCAAGTTTTTTATTTTTCCTAGATTTAGCATCAAGTAAAGTAATTTTCTGAAAAAGTTGGTATTTTTCTAAATTGTTTTGCGATTTTTAATAATTTAATTTCTAATTTTTAGTTTTTAAATCATAAAAATTAAATAAAAAGTCAAAAAAATATTCCGCTTTTTCTCAAAATTTTATTTTGTCATTTTGCACGTAGGAAAAATAGTTTTACATTTCTAGCATCGTTTTTCCTTAGTTTTCACTTTTAGGCTCAGGTTTTTCCCGAGCGTGCTCGTGTTTAGGTTTTAAGTGCGTTTTAGCCCCCGATTGATTAGTTTAATTGTTTTAGTTGCCTAATTAGTTGATTTTAGCTATTGTTTATCATTTTTAGAATAATTCCCCATTATTTGCCCTTTTTTACTATTCAAAATAATGTAAACGGGGCTCAACAATGTCAAAAAAACCCTAAGATGATTTTTTGCTCTGGTGACCAAAAAAGAAAAACCGAATCTCCTAAAACTCTAACTTTCGACATCATGCAATCTCTAATCTCTTGTTCCTTACTCTAATTTGGTTTCAGTTACGTGATACATCCTTGTTTTACGTAGTTGTTTCTGATTTTTGTAATCAATTGGAGTTAGGGTTGTGTTATTGTCGGTTTTTAATTTTTTAGGGTTTCGCTATATATCAAAATCGATTCTATTAAATCTGTGCTTCATGGCTGAGTTTGGTTAGTTTATGTGCGCATCAATTCATGCCTTAGTCGCTCTAAGGCTTTCGTTGTGGAAGATTGTCGTAGTATTCCAGGTTTTTTTGTTTTAACGTTTTTTAGGGTTTCGTTTGGTCGTTTTTTTCTTTCTGCTACTGTTTGATTGTTTCATGGATAAGAGTGGTAAGATTACGGTGGATGTGGATGCCTTGGATGCTCGTATGCAAAGGTTGAAAGGAACGAAGCGGTTCCGAGGTTGCGCATAAACCTAGGTTACCTGTTCGAATTTTACGCAACCCTAATCTAGATTCAGCTGATGTTGACGCCAATAGTGCTCCCGGGGTTCCGTTGTTTCTGATTCGTACCAAGAGATTGGTCTTCGCTATCGTATGACTAATAATGATGATAACTCTAAAGTGCATGAATCGTTATTTTGGGGCGAGGATGGTAACCGTACTAATCTATACACCCAATATGACTTCCCTTCGCTTGAGGAGGTCATTGGGGGCGAAAAAAGTAATGATCAGGTTGGTAACCAAGTTGAAGGGGCAGCTGGGATTTCATTGGGTGCTATACCGATATCGGGAAGTAATATTATCAATTTGGATGCTAGTAATTTGCCACAAGGTGATGGAATTAGTGTTGGTAACAAAGCAGGTAAACTAAAAGGGTTGATCACGCACGATTCACCTATGGAGGTTCCTATCGTTCAATCGGCTGAAGTTGTGCATCCTTCAACCTATGTTGGAGTGGCTAGTGGTTCACATAGTGCGCGTCCCCAAGATAATCATTCTACCCCTGCTAAAGGTAAGTCTAACTTTCGTGCACTTAAAGTTGATAATATGTTTAATGGTGTTGACGTGTCCATTCCCCTTAAGGTGGTTCAGAATATTAGCTCTAAATTTGATAACACCTTGTATGGATACTTTATTGGTAAGCGTATTGCATTCCCTGTGGTTGAGTATTTTGCACGTAACAACTGGGCTAAGTATGGTTTAAAACGGATCATGATGAATGCAAAAGGCTTCTTTTTCTTTAAGTTTGACTCTCAGGTTGGTTTGGAGGCTGTTCTTGAAGGAGGTTCGTGGATGATTAAGAATAGTCCTATTATTCTTAAAAAGTGGACCATGAGTACTAGATTGACGAAAGAGGAGTTAACCCGCATTCCGGTATGGGTTAAACTGCATGATGTTCCGTTACAGGTATTTTCTGAAGATGGAATTAGTATTATTGCAACACATATTGGTACGCCTATCATGCTTGATTCTTATACTAGTTCTATGTGTGTTGAATCGTGGGGTAGGAGTAGTTTTGCCCGTTGCTTAATTGAAATTGACTCACATGTTCCCCTTAAGGACTCTATTACTATTGGGGTACCCTATCTGGATCAAACTGGGTTTTCTTCTGAAATTATTAGGGTGGAATATGAGTGGAAACCTCCTAGGTGTGATGTTTGTTTGATTTTTGGCCACTCTGTTGACTCTTGTCCCAAGACAATTGTGACTCCACCGGTTGTGGAGGATAAAAATGATGGGTTTCAACTTGTTGGGAAAAAGGGTAAAGCTAAGAGGAATGCTAAGGACAATAAAAGTGGTACGATTTTTAACGGGGTTTCAATTGGTAAAAATATGCAGTATAGACCCAAAGCTGTTAGCACTCCTTCCACTAGCAAACCTCAAGACGTT
The DNA here is from genome assembly GCA_910596185.1 of Chrysanthemum makinoi. NCBI lineage: Eukaryota > Viridiplantae > Streptophyta > Magnoliopsida > Asterales > Asteraceae > Chrysanthemum > Chrysanthemum makinoi. The sequence continues at coordinate 162,460,899 of OU343217.1, read as the reverse complement.
GCAAGTACTAGTACGGGTCCTTTACCTAATCAGGTAGGTAATATTGCTTCACCTAATAACTCAACCTCTAATGACCCTACTGATGTGTCTACTAAGGGTAGTCAACCTGCTAATGCTCCACCTAAGGTAACTAATCCAATTCAGGCTCCTAATATATCTACATCTAACCCGTTTGGTTCCTTGGCTACTAATGATGATGTTGATGAGACTAATGGTTTGGCGGATGATGATGAGGTTGAAAATGTTTATGATGAAACTGTTAATTTGTTCGATAAATCGGGGGCAAGCACTCCTGTTCTGAATGTCCCTGATGTTTAGTATCGCCTCTTGGAATATAAGGGGTTTAAACCATTCCCCTAAACAAAAAGAGGTTAAACAGGTGGTAAATGATAATAATCTTAGTGTATGTGCTATCTTGGAATCTCATGTTGATGCATCGGTGGTGTATGATACATGTCGAAATGTCTGTCGTCGGTGGAAGTGGACATCAAATGGTAGTTTGTGTGATAAGGGGTCCCGTATTATTCTTGGTTGGAATGACGATATTGTTGATGTTATGATTATGTCTCAAACTAACCAGGTTATGCATGTTCAGGTAAATACTCGGACGGACAGCAAAACTTTTTTCTGTTCTTTTGTGTATGCAGATAATTATTATGTTCATCGGCGTGCCCTTTGGTCCAACCTTGTTTGCCATGCTGGTTTTATGCGTAGTCGGCCTTGGGTATTGTTGGGGGATTTTAATGCGGCTCTTAATTTGGAGGATCATTCATGTGGTAGTTATGTTCCTGATATTGCTATGCGTGAATTCAAAGAGTGTGTTCAGAAAATGGAGGTTGAGGATCTTAATTGTACGGGTTTTCACTTTACTTGGAATCAAAAACCAAGAGGCTCTTTTGGTACATTGAAGAAAATTGATAGGGTGATGGGCAATCTGAAATTTGCTGACTTGTTTCCAGATTCGTTTGCTATATTTCAACCTTATCGTATTTCAGATCATTCTCCGTGTGTTTTGCGTGTTCCCCAGGTAACTAAGCCTAAGCCTAAACCGTTTAAATTCTCTAACTTCTTGGTTCATAAAGATGGGTTTATTGATACGGTTACTGCGGGATGGAATCTTAATGTTCATGGTTGTGCTATGTATCGTGTGGTTCAACGCTTAAAGGGGCTGAAATCTCCTTTTCGTAAGCTTTTGCACAGTCAAGGTAATTTGCATGAGCGGGTTGTTAGGATTCGGAAGGAATTAGATGAGGTTCAAAAGGCTATTGATACTGATCCGTCTAATTCAGACCTACGTGAAGATCATGCTCACTATCTTCTTGCTTATAAGGAGGCCACATTAGATGAAGAACGGTTTTTAAAGCAGAAATCTAAAGTTCAATGGCTTCATGCAGGTGATTCTAATACAACTTACTTTCATAATATTGTTAAAAGCAAATGTGCCCGTAACCGAATTGAATTGGTGAGAGATGCAAACAATGTCTTGTATGAGGGTCATCAGGTTGCAGGTGCTTTTGTTGCTCATTATGAACAGTTTCTTGGTATTGAAGGCAATTGTAGTTCTTTTGATGAATACGGTATATTTTCTAATGTTCTTTCTCACCAATTGGCTAATTCGATGGTTCGTCATGTCACGGATGCGGAGATAAAGGAGGCTTTATTTTCTATGGGGGATGATAAAGCTCCTGGTCCAGATGGTTATACGGCTGCTTTCTTTAAAAGAGCATGGGATATTGTGGGTGATGAGGTTATATCTGCTGTTCGGGATTTCTTTATGAATGGTAAGCTTTTTAAGGAGATTAATCATACTATTATATCGTTGATTCCTAAAGTGTCTACCCCGTCTAAGATTAATGACTATAGACCTATTTCTTGCTGCAATGTCATGTATAAGTGCATTAGCAAAATCCTTGCTAATCGTATTAAAGAACGCCTTGGTCAGTTGGTTAGTATTAATCAATCCGCTTTTGTTCCTGGTCGTCGTATATCTGATAACATATTACTTACCCAAGAGCTTATGCGGAATTATCATAGAGGGAGAGGTCCACCGAGATGTGCGTTTAAGGTTGATATTCAGAAGGCGTATGATACGGTTGATTGGGCTTTTCTTAAAGCCATCCTGATTGGGTTTGGTTTTCACGAAAAAATGGTTGACTGGATCATGGTATGTATATCATCTACATCTTATTCTATATGTATTAATGGGGATCTTCATGGCTGGTTTAAGGGTAAGCGGGGTCTTCGACAAGGTGACCCGTTATCTCCCTATTTGTTTACTCTGGTTATGGAAGTTTTAACGCTTATATTGCAGACAAAGGTTTCTAATGCAGTGGATTTTCAGTTTCATCATTTGTGTGAACAACAGAAAATTATTAACCTTTGTTTTGCAGATGACCTCTTCTTGTTCGCTAGAGGCCATCAGGATTCTGTAATGTCATTATGCATGCTTTGGAGGATTTCAAGAACTTTTCGGGTCTTGTCCCAAGTATCCCTAAAAGTACAGCTTTCTTTGGTAATGTGCCTAATGCTATTAAAGCTGCTATTCTCCAGTCTATGCCATTTGCAGGAGGTTCTCTCCCTGTCAGGTATCTTGGGGTTCCCCTTATATCTTCGAGACTTCTTTATAGGGACTGTAAGGTGCTGGTTGAAAAGTTGGAGGGTCGTGTAATTGACTGGCGTAATAAGTTCCTATCTCTTGCGGGTAGGCTTCAGTTGGTGAGGTCTGTTTTATCATCTATGCATTTGTATCGGGCTTCAGTTTTTATTCTTCCTACTCGTATTATTCATGAGTTAGAGCAACTTATGAGGGGCTTCCTCTGGTCTCAAGGAGAAATGAAAAAGGGAAAGGCAAAGGTTGCTTGGGAATCTGTTTGTACGCCAAAGAAGGAAGGTGGTCTTGGTATTCGACGTTTGGAGGATTTTAACATTGCCCTCATGACTACGCATATTTGGAGTATTTTGACACATAAAGAGTCGTTATGGGTTCAATGGATTCATTCTTATAAACTTCGTGGGAGAAGCTTTTGGGATATCCCATGTTTGGGGGATGTTAGCTGGGGATGGCGCAAGCTTCTTATGATTCGACCTAAGATTCGTTCTTTTATCTGGCATAAGATTAATAATGGAAAGGACACATCGGTTTGGTTTGATAGGTGGTGTGCGGTAAGCCCTATTCGTGATTTGCTTACTAATAGAGATATTGCCCGGGCAGGTTTTAATTTATCTGATTCGGTTTGTGATCTGATTGCTAATGGTGTTTGGCGATGGCCGGTTGACTGGTTATCTCGTTTTCCATTGTTACCTGCAATACCGGTGCCTACTCTTAATGATACTGTCGATGGATTATTATGGCGCAAGTTGGATGGTAATTTTAGTGATTTTTCAGTTTCGGGTGCATGGGATTCTGTGCGTATTAGGGCTGATGTGGTTGACTGGTGTAATGTTCCTTGGTTCTCTCATTGTATACCGAGGCATGCAATACACTTGTGGCTCGCTATTAAGCAGAAGCTGAAGACTCAAGATAGGATGCGACAATGGGATGTTGGTCCTAATGTTGACTTGGACTCGCTTAGATGCCCACTTTGTGAATTGGTTCCGGATTCTCACTCTCATTTATTTTTTGAGTGCCAGTTTTCTATGCAGGTTTGGCTTAAGGTTCGGGTTTTATGTGGCATGGATGTGGTCCCGCCTTCTTTGGAGAGTATTGTTACTGTTCTTATTCCTATATCTAAGGGGCGGTCGGTTGGTAGTATCATTTCTCGGTTACTGCTCGCAGCTACTACATACTTTATCTGGATGGAACGCAATGCTAGGATTTTCAAGTGTAAGAAGTCTACTGTTGCTGAAGTGGTTAATATCATTGTCTCTACTATGCGGTTGAAGCTGGTTACCTTCAAGTTCAAGAAGCTAACCTCGTGGTCTCGTTTGATCCTTGATAAATGGAAGATTCCAAGTATTTGTATTTCTCACCAAGGGAGTGCCGGGTAAGGGTTGTACTCTTTTTCCCTACTCCAAGGTTTTTCCCTCTGGGTTTTTCTTGGAAAGGGTTTTTAAGGAGGCAGACTTCCTGGGTTAACTTGCTCCCTTTGTGGATTGGCTGGATGCGGGATGCTCGCTTGTTACAAGTTTTTTACCTGTTTATGACTAGTTAGGTGATGTAATATAGCTAGTTCCTTTGTGTTTATGGCATGTCATAAACACTAGTCTATCAAGCTTTTTCTTGAGGTTAATGTGGTACTTCAGCCACATTCCATTTGTACTTAACATTATTTTTTGGTTATATATTTACCGGGGTAAAACCCTTTACCCAAAAAAAAATAATGTAAACGAGACGAGAGTTTAATACTTCATTCATCCTTCGTTTGGAGCGATCCGGGGACTCAAACCTACCTGTTTGAGTTGCTTTTCAAAATATATAATTGAAAATGACTCAATCAACTCCACAGAGAGCTCGATCTTTATCAACTTCCTTTTGATGGTGCTTCAGATAATCATACAACATCCCATACTTAGCATTGTGAAGGTTCTTAGCTTGACGAATAAATGTGACTTACTTCTCCCAATCAGGACTGAGACAACTTAGAAACTGTGTGTTAATAGCAATCTTGGGTAGTATAATGGTGTGTCTGTCCAAATCATTGATGATGTTTGTGAATCGATGATAGTAAGACTCTAATGACTCCCCTGGATCAATCATGAACATTTCATAAGATAGGTAAAGCTTGGATTCCATGTCCTCTTGATTAAGTTTAGTTCATTCCATTAAGAGTTGAACATGTTCCCACATATCTTTTGCTGTTTTATGAGCATCAACACTTTGAAGAATGATATTAGGTATGCCCATAAGAATAAACTTCATTGCAAGCTCATCAACTTCATAGTGAAGTAATTGTTCTGCAGTTAGTTTACTCTCAAGGACAGTAGAGACAATTTCAAGTCTTGGTGGATTAGCCGTTGGATCTGCGGGGATCATCACAGTTGGCATTTAAAAAGGACCTTAAAGGATGACCTTCTTTAAATATTTTCCTTGAGGTTTCTTGAGGTCGAGGAACCTAAAGAATTGACTGGCCCATTGAACATAGTTTCCGGGAGTGAGCATTGGAGGTCTATCAAGTGATCTAGCTTCATGAATAGATTGTTTACTGCTGATAGCCTCACACATCTGTGCAAGCCAATAAGGTTCCTTCGGTGGAATGTTAGTGAATGATTGAATTGCATACTAAGGTGGAAACCGTTGTTGTTGTTGAGGGTATGGTTGTTGTTGAGGGAATTGTTTTTGTGGTTGTGCAAATGATTGTTGTTGTTGAAATGCTTGTTGTTGCGGTTGTTGAGGGAATTGTTGTTTAGGATACTGTTGTTGCTGAGGATACTATTGAGGAAAGTAGGTGAAATAGGGTGGTTGAGACATTGTTAAACTTGTGTTGTTGAGGGATCTTTGTAGATGATTGAAACGTGAGTTGATGTTGAAAACTTGGTCTTAGTCGTAAAGGTTGATGGTGCTTACTCGTTAACTCCTCTTAGTCGTAAACTGTCACTTAACCGTAAACTAATCTTACTCATAAACTAGTGTTGCTTATACGTAACCTTACTCGTAAAATCAAGCCTTAGTTGTAAAGTTCCTTACTCGTAAGGTATAATCTTATTCGTAAAGTTCTTAGGCGTAAGAAATAACCTTATTCGTAAGAATAGGTAAAATCCAATAACTCTTTCAAACTTATCCAAGTAAGAAAGATATTCACAAGTCGAAGTATTCCACAAGCTTATCTAAGCAAGGGAAGTACTGAGTCACAAATGACTTTGAAGAATCTGATGAACAGTGCTTGCTCGTAAGATTCCTTATTCGTAAACTCCAGGCTTGGTTTAAAATTGCGTTTTGCGATCCGATGCGTTAAAGGTCCCCGAGGCCGATGCGTGATGCGTGTTGCAAATGCGAGCGCATTTTGGACGCGATGCGTTTGGTATTAAAAAAATATAAAAATTATTTATACGTAGAATATTAAACAAAGTACCAAGTAAAAATGCAATAAATTTACAAATAAAGTCAATAAGATTTAAAAAATACGCAAATAATATATTTGTAAAATAAGTAAGTCACTAAGTCGTGACATAAAATACTCAGAACCAACATTATAAACTTCAATTATATGTTGTTTTAAATGAGACCCACCTCCTTTAGTTTCTTTCGAATTGAACGAACTTGTAAATTCTTGAATTCCATAATTTCGTCTTGAGTCCTTGTTATTGTTACCATTCAATGCAGTTGAACGTGAATGATTAGAGTCCACTCTATACATATACACGATGACATGATGTTATGATGTATTAAATGTATACTTATAAGTTATACCGGTGGCTAAAAATCCTAACTTATTCATAACTAAATAAATAGCAAAAGTCAAAACTGAAAAATTTAGTCAAATTTGAACCACATATATGATTTCCAGCTTAATTATTTAACATATATTATTATGTATGATCAAAGAACAATACACTCTTGCACAACATGAAGATAGAATAAGAAGATTGTTTGCGGGATTTCAAATCAGGCTAATGGCATATAATCATAAACGAAGGGTAATTTGGATGTAGGGTTGGATGTTGTTATTGTATTTGGTTTGGACGTTTTTAAACAACTTCTATTGTTCAAGGTCTATTAAATATATTACCTTGTTCTAAATAGTTTAATTTTTTCAAATGACCTAAATTCCATATTGCGACAATTGCGACCATTGCTAGCATTACAAAAATGCGGCAAATTGCGGTCTAATGCACGCGCATTTTGGGATGACCCCACATTAGGCACCATGATGCGAAATTCTAAATGCAATGCAACAATGCGCGCAATTTACGCAATGATGCGCACATTTTTAAACCAAGACTCCAGGCTTGTTCGTATGCTTATTCGTAAGATCAGGGTTTTTTTATTCGTAAGATCAGGGTTTAATTACTCGTAATAAAAGAGTTTTCTTATTTGTAAAAAGAGGGTTTTGTACTTATTCGTGAACCAATCAGAATTACCAAAAACGACTTTCAAGCTTCAAAACGCGTTGTATACTTGTTTATTTTGATGAAATAGCTTCAAAAATACTTAAATAACAAGAAAGTTACCAATCAGAATTACCAAAAACGACTTTTCAAGCTTCAAAACGCGTTGTACACTTGTTTATTTTGATGAAATAGCTTCAAAAATACTTAAATAACAAGAGAGTTTTGAACTTGAACACCTTAGATGAAATTTAAGCTTATTCGTAAAAAGTGATAAAACTTAGAAACGGGTACAAAAACAATTTCAAACTAGTAAAGTTCCAAAATTTTTGAAAAAACTAAGATTCTAAACACTATATTAACCTTAAAACTTTCCAAGCTTCAAGATTTGAGTGTCAAAACCAAAGTTTACACATAAGAAAAGATGAAGAATGAGAGAAACTTAATACGTAACACCAAAACACGTTCCAAAAACCTATTTGGCGATTGATACCACTATTAGGTCACCATAAGGATGATAACACAAGCATAATAACATGTAGAATGATAAGTGAAAGAGATGAGATGGTCGATGCTTTCACACACTAGAGTAACAAAGGTTTAATGCATAAATGAAAGAACCAACACCCTCCTAAGAGGGTTACAAGTGTTATCTATAGGCAATGAAGCTAGGACAACACTACTAGTCCCTTCCCTTACACGTTTGGGCCTTTCATAGGCCTATAGGCTTACTACATAATCCTAGCTATCATTACAAATATATAAGCCTAATTAGCAACCTATTACATATCTAATGACCGACACTTGATAGTAGTTACACGTGATCCCAAGATTCTTGCTTTTACCCAATTGGAAAGCCGACCAAAGATAATCTTTTTTGAATTTTAATCTGGGTAGACCTCGCACAAGGTCCTTTCGAGCAAGATCATTGATGGTACCAAAGTTCAAATGATTTAAACAACGGTGCCATAACCAAGATTCGTTCTTTGAGGCCTTAGATAACAAGCAAATAGGAGATGACCACATCATGTCTTCAATAGAGATGGTGTATAAATTAGTGCCGCGAGAGCCTTTAAGCAGATCAGCACTGTAACACCCCCAAAATCTCAACATAGCAGCGGAAGGCTAATTGGGGTGTTACTTGACGGATCGTAGTCAATAATCATAGAAAACGACTCAAAAAGATACGTTTTAATAAAAGTTGATATCATTCAAGAAAAACTCATAGTTTGTTTACAAAACACTTCCAAATAGTTTTTGATGGTAGACAAAAGATAGATCATGAGTTTGTAGAAAATGATAACTTTATGTCTACACCACGATAAAAGGTCTTGCCAGCCCACTCCGTGCCATAGAGATGATCTTCAATTATTACCTGAGATAACATGCTTAAAAGGTCAACAACAATGTTGAGGGAATTCATATGTTTATAGTTAATCAGTTGAACACAAGAAAGACGATAATTTTAAACCAACAACTTATCATAGAAAATCACAGATTATTATGCGTTAAGCTCATGCAACCAATACTCAACTGCATACACCTAATTACTAGTGTACGTAATAGTTTGCCCCCAAGGAGGTAATAGGCAATTACCTAATGCAATTCAAATATGGTGCACCCTGGTTATTTCCGATAACCAAGACGAGGTCGTTACTCCCTATAGTACTATTCAAGATATTTGCGTTCACTCGCAAGTGACTAATGGTTCATGATGCAGGGTTCTTTTGGCTAATAACTTAGGTAATACCAATAATCAAGTAGTTAACAATTTCAAAAACCTTGTGTTCTAGTTTAGAGCATGTATCTCCTTCGCGGGGTTTGTAAAGATAAGTAAAAGCAAGGCTATGAACTCACCTTAGCGATAATGATAAAGCACAAAGAGATCAAGAGTGATATAGCAGTGGCTCCAACCCGGAACCTAAGTATAAGATGGAAAGTCTCAGAGTAATGATAAACGTTTGGTTCACGACCAAAATGATAGATAATTGAATGTACAATTCAATTGAGCGATATTAGCGTTGTTTTCACTTGTGTGGATATTGCTTAAAGTTTTTTTTTGGGTAAAGGGGAGTAATCCTGCACCCTGGTAAAATATTATTAATAAAACGTTTTTAGTACAAAGTGCGAGGGTGATTCCCTCGCCTCAGTCCCTTAGGACACTTACAGACACTCATATAAACGTGACAAACCACGATTATAACACACATTGAACACAAACTACAACGACTATATATAAAAAATAAAATGCAATTCAAGTAGACAAATCCTTGAATCTTCAAATCGTCATAGTAGCTCAAACTTCCAGCTTCAACCAATTGCGTCTTCTATTAGTATTATGAAAAATGCATAATCTAATAACCTAATAAGAGTGACTTTCGTAGCAAATCGACTTGAAGCATAAACATGGTCTAATCGACCCAACCTTCGGGCATATCCGACGACCAACCATAGTCCTAGAACAACGGTCATCAGAACCCTTAAAACCAATAATTATTAACGTGTAGGGATCATAGGGTTTAACAACCAGTAGGTGGTTTTTGAACAAGAACCAATCAAAACAAGACTTACACATCCAACCAGTAACTAGGATTTGGAGAAACAAAACCCTAACAGCCAGCAACGTGATCACCAAGACAAAGATAGACCAGTACACATGTGTCTTTGATGATCAGATAACGCTATGGGTTATCAAAACCCTAACCTCCAGTTCAGCAGCCTCTCTCCCATAACCCACGTTCATATCAAACAGCATCCATACGGAACAAACCAGCACCCAAACCTCGAGATAGAAATCACGTACCGATAATGACCACATGAATATCAAGAGAAATCGAAACCCTAAAAGGTTAGGGTATCGTCACCATCAAATCATAATCAGACCCAAAAAATGGCACCACTTAGATTATAACCTTGCATGAACCTGATGCATGGATAGTGCTTAAAGTTCAAATTCAAAAGACGTGCTATATCGGCTTACTTTGTTATTCTTTAGAAATTCACACTTATATATAAGTGAAATGTTCTCCGTTGTCGATTTATAAAAATAACGATGTTTCCAAGAGTTTAGTTTATCCACTTTTAAGATGTGTCGATATTGGATAACGTTTTCATATATTTATATACTTATAAATATATATTATAGGTTTATTTAGTTATCGACTTAATAATTCTCGTATATGAACACTAGGTCATCAAAATATTCAATTTTATGAAATTGTTATAAGTTTACAAGTTTTCTAAACATTTTCCCAAATTTACACTTTTTACCCTCAAGTTTCCAAATTTACACTTTATGCCCTTATACTTTGAAAAAGTGACAATTTATACCCAAATATGTTTCTTACTCAAAATATGCAATATTTACATTTTTAGTCCCTTTGAATACTATTTTTACAAAGTTAGTCCCAAAAAGCCATATTTAGATTTTTGGTCCTCAAAGTTTCAAAACTTACACTTTTGACACGAAACCCTTTATTTCCCTTTTTAAAGCAAGTTTCTCGTATTGAAAAAATCTACTCCAAAATTTTGCATGCATACGTGTAACATATAAAGATACCCCTTTAACTTTCTAAAACGTTTAATATTCACCCAAAAATTGTAACTTTTGCAAATAAGGTCCAAAAATACGTTTCGACTATAGTTAACGTGTTAAACTTCCACATTAGCTTAGGATTAGATTATTTTAGATTATGGACCTACTTTCTTTAATATTGGGCCGGGTAAACTCTTAATGGGCCATGGTTTTTAATTCGTTTGGGCCTTAAGGCCCGTTATGGGTTCATTTGGTTTTAAAGACAAAACGCAACATGGGTTTGGTTAAAGGGTTGTTCAGATCGTTCCTAGCATTACAAACTTGGTACTAAGTGTACTTAGGTTCCATTCGCAAAGATTAAAGGTTATACGTGACATGGTTTTTAAGAAAAGTGGTAACAAGACCTTAGAACTAGCACAAGTTATGATTAGGTTATATATATATATATATATAACGTATTTGCTTGGCTACTTACGCCTTAGAGACTTGTTCACACGTTATTTATTTATATGCTCGATTTCTATAAGTGCGACAACAATGTTTACGTGTGATATTTACTATAAACAAGAAAGAATTGAGATATGGAAAAGAGTTGAGGTGGACTTACAACACCCAAGGGGTGCGGACGAATTCGAAGGAAAGTGAACTTAATCAAAAGTGTTATCCCTTGTTCCTTATACCCAAACCAAATGACATAAACCCTTGTGTTTTGCATCCTTATACACGTTTTCCACAATGACGTTTACTTGAGAGATAGTGAGTTGTATTCTTGAGTGTGTTTGATATGTGTGAGTGTTTGTAGCTCAACTTAGTGTTCTTAAGTTATGTTATATAGTAGAAAAAGGTATGGATTCTTTACATATTTTATTTGTGCTTCCTTCTAGTTTCAAGAAAGATGAGAATGGAGTATGTTGGCTTGGAACATGCTACAAATTCAGCATCAAAGGTGGGCATGGTTTGGTCGAGTCTCATCAACATGAAGCATGGGAAACATTAGGAACTTTGGTTAACATGGTCAAAGAGGTCAAAGTGTGGTTAGCTTATTATAATTTTGTATAGGGTGGCTTTGTAGTGTTTTGTTTTGTCCTCTCTTGCTCACACATACATGCTAATGATAGATTGACCAAGGTTGTGATGTTTTTTTGTGTTTGTGACTTTGTTGTGCCTTGTTGGTTTTCACAGGAACAAGAAAACCATGCATCAAAAATTACTTGTGTAACTTTTGTGTACAAAATTCATTAAGGGCGCACTTGGGCTAGATTATAGAACCGGTTGGCTAAGCCCAAGGGAGTAAAATGATTGGATTAGGTTTGGATTTATATGAGCCCAAGGAGAAAGGAGAAAAACGGGGTGGATCGGGTAGGGCTTAGAGGCCTGGTAGGATATAAAAAATAAATAAATAAAAGTTTATTATATATATTATATATATAATAAAGAAATATAATTATCGAGGTCGAGGTAAATTTGATCGGGTCACAACGGTGTATTTTAAGCTTTTAATTCACTATTTATGATGCACATGCCAAATGATATACAAATTTGATATCAAGAAAACTTCATGGTTCCAAGATCCGTGCTTTATTCATGATCAGATAGTTAATGACATTTGAAATTTTTCGAGAGCTTACAGTACCTACGCCTTAAGAGAACCACGTCCCGCGGTTTAACTCGCAGAGGTTGTCGTGGGTTATTCGGTGAACATATGAGGGTATTTGGCATGCATTAGATTCTCGAGCTCCCAGGTGTACTCAGCACCTCTTTTCTTATGATTCCATTAAGCTTTGACTATAGGGATGCGGCTTTACTTTAACCTCTTGACATCCCTGTCCATGATTTCTACAGGTTCTTCTACGAAGCTAAGTTTCCTTTACTTTAAATTCTGGTGTTCGGCCTTTACCTTAGAACAAGTCAAGCACCAAATGACATACTGAGCTATGTCGGCTTTCATGTTAGGCCACCAGTAGAGTTTCTTCAAGTCCTGATACATCTTAGCGGCTCCGGGATGAATAGAGTATTTTGATTTATGCGACTCGTGCATAATCAACTCACGGATTCTGCCATGAAATGGTATCCAACTTCTGTCTCCAAAGCATAAGGTTCCTGGAACGATTCAAGAAGCCGTTTTCACTTTCTACCATTCCATGCAGATTCTCAAATGGACGGTTCTCTTCCGTAAACGCCGCAGCTTGGGCGGCTAAGATTTGAGACGGTAGAGGCGAACTAATGGTCATTCCTAGGGATTGGACGAGTAAAGGTGGAATGTTCTCCTTACGGCTAAGGGCATCTGCCACTACATTGGCTTTACCGGGATGATAACGAATCTCAAAATCATAATCACTGAGCAACTCTAACCAACGACGCTGTCTCATATTCAACTCCTTCTCGTCTAAGATGTGCTTCAGGCTCTTATGGTCGGTAAATACTACACACTTGGTTCCATACAAATAATGTCTCCAGATACTAAGGGCAAACACTACAGCACCTAACTCCAGATCATGGGTGGTGTAGTTTTTCTCATGCTTCTTAAGTTGTCGGGAGGTATATGCTATCACCTTCTCTCGTTGCATCAAAACAGCACCTAAGCCTTTATGTGAAGCGTCGCAGTACACGACAAAACCTTCGCTTCCTTCAGGAAAAGCTAGGATGGGCGCACTACACAGCTTCTCCTTCAGAAGTTGGAATGCTTCTTCTTTCTTTTCTCCCCATTCATACTTAACGTCCTTCTGCGTTAGTTTGGTCATTCCTTAATGGCCTCAATTTTGGCTGGGTCAACATGAACTCCTCGACTATCTATCACGTTACCTAAGAATTGCACGGTCGGAATCCAAAATTCACACTTAGAGAATTTAGCATACAGCTTCTCTTCTCTCAATAACTCTAGAATGAGCCTCAATGCTCTTCGTACTCCTCTCTATTCTTGGAGTATATCAAGATGTGTTCTATGAATACTATCACAAACTTATCCAGATATGGCTTACACACTCGGTTCATGAGATCCATGAATACCGATCGCGCGTTGGTTAAACCAAACGACATCACTTGGAATTCATAGTGCCCATAACGAGTCCTAAACGCCGTCTTAGGGATATCCTCCTCTCGAACTCTAAGCTGGTGATATCTAGACCGTAAGTCGATCTTGGAAAAGACACTAGCTCCTTGGAGTTGGTCAAATAGGTCGTCTATTCTAGGTAGCGGGTATAGGTTCTTTACCGTCAGCTTATTCAATTCCATAGAGTCAATGCACATCCGAAACGATCCATCCTTCTTTTTCACAAACAACACCGGTGCTCCCCACGGTGACGAACTTGGTCGAATGAATCCCTTCTTTGACAACTCTGCCAACTGCTTAGACAGTTCCTCCAATTCTTTTGGAACAAGTCGATAGGGTGCCCTGGCAGATCGTCGGGAAACACATCTGGAAATTCTCTAATGATGGGTACATCCTTGAGGTGTCCTTCGCTCTTCTTCTCGCCTTTCTTTTCAGAAATTCGAGCCAAGAAAAGACAACCTCCTCTATCGATGTACTTCTGGGCCTTAATACAAGAGATGATTGTGACAACCGGTAAATTTCCAAACTTTAATTTAATAATAAATTATTATTTATTATTACTTGAACATTTTTGAGCCTGCATTGGCTCACTCCATTTAACCACGGGAACTCATTCCGCACACTGGAGCATTTTTTTTACTACCTAATATTATCAGAAAATGCATATTTTTATATTTTCTGACCGCTTATGAGTTTTCTAACTCACACGAGAAGTCATCTCACTTTATTGAAAACACGAGCTCGCGCACGAACCGACCAATAGATATTATGGTTTAGTCTATTAAAAACACCTTATGGAACAAATATTATTGTTTTATAATTATGTTATAAAAACAAACTCGAAAACATATTTCACACGTTAACAATTTTCAACGTGTAACCAAAACATCTCGACTCACGTTTAAATTTAAATGGGATACGTAAATAAAATGAGAACTCACGTTTTAACTTCCCACTCTTTTTCCAATATATCTTGTGTAAAACACAAGCACCTTTGATTTTATACGTTTTCGTATATACATTTTATGTTTTGGACACAAATACCATTCATCACAATTTTAAAGCACACGACATGTATATGTCGTGTATCTTGCATATGTAAGAGTGTATACTCACTTTTAAACAAATGTAAAGGTTCACAAATCCAAAAGAAATACAAATAAACTTTCAACCACCACACTATATAAGATTTTGACAAATTTTCTTTTTTCCCTCACATGCTTGTACCGAATCTCACCAAAAAATCACACAAAAATCTCGGTTTCAAATTTCAAAGGATTTGTATCTATTGTTTTCTTGGAGACAGGAAGTACTACACCCCATACTCTCTTTTAAAAACATACAAGACTAAAGTACTCAAGATCTCATCCTTGGCTTGACTAAAATCTTAGACATTAAATGTGATAAAAATTTAACAAGCAAACCACTTTCTTTTATTTTCTTAGTTTCAACATTTTACCACCTTTGTCCCATGGTATTGTGATGTTTATAATATTACAAGGACACATAGCCAATAATTCTTACCTTTCTTTCGGCTGAGAACTACTAGACCCACACTCAAACTCAATTGTTTAATAAAACAAGGACAAAGACATATGATGCATAAAAAGCTAGCAAGCAACTTCCTTTCCTTATTTTCATTTATAACCAAACACATGCACTCATAATTCTTCACTTTTCACTTCTAAAACTCACTCAAAAGCATGAACACACAAAAATCTTATCTCATTTCATTCATAGTCGAGCTATAAGAAAGATGGAAAAGAAGGTTTTTGGGTTAAAAACCAAGTTAAAAAGGTTTTGAAACGCAAATGTGAAGTCGGGTTTTTATTCTTAAAGTTAACGGGGTACAAGCCTTTGGAATCAATCGGGTTCCATTATTCTTGGTCTTGTTCGTTCACCCTCGCTTTCACACAAGCGTCGTAAGTCATCAAACTCACTTCTCATTTCGTTTTCATACATTAATATTCCTACAAACACTAGCAAGGGTAGAAGTGTCACATTCTGGTGTCATATCAGAACATACAATTAAAATTTTACAAACAGAAGCCTTATAAAATAAATTATCATGTCATATAAACGAATGACTTACAAAGAAAAATAAAAAACCCAAAATGTCAATAAAATGAAATGAGATATCGAAACAATCGCTCTTCAAAATAAGTCCAAAAAGATAAGGTAACTAGGGTCAGTCCACTCAGATAATCCAACTCTCAGCCCGTCAAGCCCGTCTTCCAACCTAAAACCGGCCGGAGGAAAAGAAATGCGGCTGAGCTTAAAAAGCCCAGTGAACAGATATAACAAAACGAAAGCTAAACAAAATCTAAAATATAAAGTGAAACAAGGAAGCTGATAACAAGGTCGCAACGAAATGAGGACAATGAGTCAATAAGAAACATGCGGAATACGATGGTAATAGATATCTGGAAGAACAACAATCAAGGAGTACACAGCAAAGCGACGCATCCATGACATATATATAATCACATATAAACATGCAGACATACAAGCACCGAAACATAATCAAGCATAGCAGAAGTCGCACCCACTCAACATAAGAATAGCATGCAATCAAATCAGGAAATCAGAATCGCATATTAATCATATCATATCAGGATAAACGGTAGTCACATAAGACATGCAATGGCATAATCAATTCAATAATCATATAATAACCCGGTACGTGAATGGAATGATATTCTGAAGTAACGGAATCAGAGTATGACAGATCAATGCAATAGAATTTATATCATGGTAATAGAGTGAGTCACATAAGGGTACTGAGTAATGGATAATCAATACAGAATATGGTGCGTTGGGGAAAATAGACGGTACAATATAAGTATATCAACAGTGTAAGGGTTGTCAGAAATCTATCCCGAGCCAACAGTACAATACAGTAATATCAGTAGTGGCAATAGCAACCTAGTAATCAATAGTAACCATCGTATTCGGAGGGGTGACCTCGGAATACCAGACCAATAGGAGGGGAGACCTCAGTAACCAATGGAGTAGCTAGCTCCCAGACTGTGAGGTGGTTTATTGCACACATGCACCACATCACCAGAACAGATCAGATACAGGTAACAAATCTAGGATGCATCCATACGCCCCTGCAGATAATAGTGGCCATACCATATATATTGAGCTCATAATCAGATAACAGTAAGGGACGGTGTGGAACATCACTCAACCACACTAGAGTCATACCATTGGTGCATCAATGACACGGCCATGTTACCTTCATGGCTAGGGAAACAATATTTGGCTCGGGTATCAATCTGAAGGTTCAAACAAAGGTCCACAGTGTAGCAATATATCAGTCATCATAATCAGAAGTTCAATATCAGTAGTTCACAATTCAAAGGTTCATAGCAACAATTCAATGTCAGAGTCCAATATCAAAGGTTCAGTAACAGAGGTTCAATAACAGAGGTCCAATAACAAAGGGGTCAATAGCAATGGTTCAATATCAAAGGTTCCTAGCATAAGTTCATAATCAAAAGGTCCATATCAACAATTCAATATCAGAGGGTCAGTAGCAAAGGTATCATAGCAATGAAATATCATAAGCGAAACAAGGTCGAAGAATCAGAAAATCACTAGAAACCTCTACTGAAAAGGGATAGAATATCTGTACCTCAAATGTGTGTGCGTAAGAGTAAGGTACACAAGCAAGTTCGACGCTTCCGCTTCATTAAATCTACATTAGGATATATCATAAATCACATATGTGTTCTATTCATAAATCATGTTTAACTTATCTCCCATTTATACTTAGTTTCAAGTTCATAAGTTTCTGTCTTTTAGTATTTCAAATCTGGACAAGAGTTTAGCGATTTTTATAAAATATTTACTTAGCTCAACTGAAATCAAGGAAATTCTCAGGGGTTCCCATATGAGTTACGAGACTCTCCAAAATTTAGAAGATTCTATTTCCTAGTCAAATGGCCTATGGAAAATCATAAGTTCAGACTTGTCCAGAACTCACCCAGATTTACACACACCGAAAGTATAGCCCAAACAAACACATTCACCCTACTCCACACATCGAACCAAAAATTACAGGTGTCACATAATATATAAACATCATAGCCACCAAAGAAAAAGTTCCAGAACCTCATGGATTTAATACTAATAATCAAATATTACAACACAAGTTTAAACTCAGAAAATCAGATTCAAACACTTTAACTCTAAAAATTTAAAAATCATACTTCCAGGTTTGCAAATGCTACAAGGCTTATATTCCCAGAAATGTATTTCAAAGTACTACAATTTAGGCTCAAGAATCACTAAAAAACATTCAAGTATCATCAGTTAACACCTAGATGAATCCAACCTAAATTTCAGACCCGTTTTCTCAGCTTTGACACTTGATCTTGTAAAATTCAAAAATACGACTTAGATAACTCCAAATTCGACGAAACCACTTGGAAAACTTAACTAAGACATAAAATAAGTTTTCCCAACAAAAACCCAGAATATTGAACTTATGAAATTCGACATATAACACACACAAATTCATCATATTATGCTGTCCAGATTTTAGGGTTAATTAAAGACCATATAACCACATGTTTCTCATCCATTTTCTTTTGCCGATTACAATTAATTATCAAACACCATTTTTAGCCAATAATTACATGTTATATCATTTATATTATGATCATATGAGGCGTATGAATTAAAGGGAAAAAATGTGTGTACCAAATCGACTAGGAAAGAATACTAATGAATCCAAGGACCCTTTTGCCTAGCCAAAACTTTATATCGACCCACGACAGCCCAAGCAATCTTGTAAACCCATACCCACATCTTTCAGCAGCCTCGTGAAACCTATAACCCTTCCTTGAACCTCCCTTGTTGTCGAATGGAATCATGGTGAGGAGAGCCGTCACTTTTGGATTATGATTTAGGGTTTCTTATGTGTTTCAAGCGTATAACAAGAATAGGAAAAAAAATGAAACGTAAAAGTGTTCTAGGGGGAGATAAGCGGCTGAAATACAAAGGAAACAAGGGCCCAAGTTCAAGTTAGATGGGCTTGGATTTTTTAAGATGTAATGTCTAGTAGTTTGTTACATATTTTCGGCCCATGCATTCTTGAAACGTGTAACATGCATTTGGTTATAGTGTATGTTCATTTTAATGATTTTGAACAAGTTACTTATTATGAATTAGGTTAGAAATATAATTACTAAGCTGATGTACTTTACATATTTCATAAACGTTAAATTAGGGGGGCAAAAGAGTCATTATCACGGTTACGATTTTTAGGGTTTTACAACTCTTCCTCTTTAAAAGAAAAATTTTCGTCCTCCAAAATTGAAGTCGCAGAAGTACACGGAGACGTACAAGTTTAAGGCAGACTTAGCAATCCATAGTTCTACACAGATCATAACGATTCCGGTTCAAAGCGTACCAAAATTTACACGTAGCAGATGTCGGTGAGAATCTCGCAAAGAGGTACAGAATTTCAAACGAACATGAGGATTGACAATTAACGGGATTGAGTCCTAATCCATTCACGTACCGACCACCGGTATTTCTCAAGACGTCGTACGATTTCAATAAGTTCGAATTATATGATCTCGGTATTATCACGTTGATCAGGCGTCATAATACTTGCATCACATAACAAGTCCTTATTGTCATCATATTCTGCCTCGGGTCATAACAAACCACATAACCAATATCACAACAAAACAGATAACATACAGGTAGCAAGTAACATACCAAAGCAGACCAGGTCTACATACATGCAGCATAAAATTCATCAAACCAACTTACCATACCACAAAAGAAGAAGGCCACCAACCTGCTCGAAACGGTTCCTCATGACTCATTACTGACGATAAAAAATAAAGCTGAGATATCACCAAAATGCTAAACCATAAAACTTCACGATTCAAATCGAGTTATGAACAAATCAAAGAAACGCAATACCGATCAAAATCACTTAGCAAAATATCAAACTGCCTCAAAACGCGTGACAAACAAATCGGAGTAACACAAGTCGCGCCCAATCATATGAAGTAGATGAACCTTCTCAGCCACTAGTTGAATCTTGGCTCCATCTTTGTGCCTCTGGTTGATCCGTCCAGCTCCCTTCAGCAACATCCTGATGTCTCCAGCAGCATGGCAGTTGGGTGCGGCTTCTGCTTCACGAACCTCTCCAGCTCAGGAACTGTTGCAGCAATGCAGGGTTGGCACCATCATCTTCGATTCCACGAGTAGTCTCCTTCTAACGATCGACAAACAGATGTGCGAAGACAAATCAAACAAAATCAAATGTGAAAGGAAGAAGGTCAATTCAGCGAAAACAAAAGAATATCGAAGTCCAATCTGAACGAAAATCAAAGGAATCGGAAGAGATCAAAACAGACGGAAGCCTAATGTCTACCCAGTCCTCACATGTCAATCCTAAGGTCAACAAGACGAAACCTTTGCTCTGATACCATAATTGTAACACCCCAACCCGGCAAGGGTAGAAGTGCACATTCTGGTGTCATATCAGAACATACAAATAAAATTTTGCAAACGTAAGCCTTATAAAATAAATTATCAAGTCATATAAACGAATGACTTACAAAGAAAAATACAAAACCCAAAATGTCAATAAAATGAAATGCGATATCAAAACAATCGCTCTTCAAAATAAGTCCAAAATGATAAGGTAACTATGGTCAGTCCACTCAGATAATCCAACTCTCAGCCCATCAAAGCCCATCTTCCAACCTAAAACCTGCAGCAGGAAAAGAAATGCGGCTGAGCTTAAAAAGCCCAGTGAAGATATAACAAAACGAAAGCTAAACAAAATCTGAAATATAAAGTGAAACAAGGAAGCTGATAACAAGGTCGCAACGAAATGAGGACAATAAGTCAATGAGAAACCAGCGGAATATGATGGTAACAGATATCCAGAAAGAACAAAAATCAAGGAGAACACAGCAAAGCGACGCATCCATGACATATATATAATCACATATAAACAAGCAGACCTACAAGCACCGAAACATAATCAAGCATAGCAGTCGTCGCACCCACTCAACATAAGAATAGCATGCAATCAAATCAGGAAATCAGAATACATATAAGCCATCAGAAAACTAAAAGCAAGCGGAAGCAATTAATTAGGATGTGAGAATGGCAATCACACAAGTCAAATAACCCACAGTTAATAACATAACAGTATCATAACATGTATAAGCATGGTAGGTCAACAATTAGCAATAAGAACACCAACGGATAATCATAGCCCAAGAACATAAATAAACGAAGGTATCCATGATAGACAGATAAATCAACTGATTACATTCAAACATGATCACTAGACCAAACAAAGGGTCACATGATAGTAAGATAACATATAGTCAGATAACAACAGTTGAATCATATAATCGCATATTAATCATATCATATCAGGATAAACGATAGTCACATAAGACATGCAATGGCATAATCAATTCAATAATCATATAATAACCCGGTACGTGAATGGAATGATAGTCTAAAGTAACGGAATCAGAGTATGACAGATCAATGCAGTAGAATGTATATCATGTTAATAGAGTGAGTCACATAAGCGTACTGAGTAATGAACAATCAATACAGAATATAGTGCGTTGGGGAAAACAGATGGTACAATATAAGTATATCAACAGTGTAAGGGTTGTCAGAAATCAATCCCGAGCCAACAGTACAATACAGTAATATCAGTAGTGGGAATAGCAGCCCAGTAATCAATAGTAACCATCATATTCGGAGGGGTGACCTCGGAGTACCAGACCAATAGGAGGGGAGACCTCAGTAACCAATGGAGTAGTTAGCTCCCAGACTGTGAGGGGGTATATTGCACACACGCATCACATCATCAGAACATATCAGATACAGATAACAAATCTAGGATGCATCCATATGCCTGTGCAGACAATAGTGGCCATACAATATATATTGAGCTCATAATTAGATAACAGAAAGGGGCGGTGTGGAACATCACTCAACCACACTAGAGTCATGCCATTGGTGCATCAATAACACGGCCATGTTACCTTCATGGCTAGGGAAACAATGTTTGGCTCGGGTATCAATCTGAAGGGTCAAACAAAGGTCCATAGTGTAGCAATATATCAGTCATCATAATCAGAGTTTCAATATCAGTAGTTCACAATTCAAAGGTTCATAGCAACAGTTCAATGTCAGAGTCCAATATCAAAGATTCAGTAACAGAGGTTCAATAACAGAGGTCCAATAACAGAGGGGTCAATAGCAATGGTTCAATATCAAAGGTTCCTAGCATAAGTTCATAATCAGAAGGTCCATATCAACGGTTCAATATCAGAGGGTCAGTAGCAAAGGTATCATAGCAATGAAATATCATAAGCGAAACAAGGTCGAAGGATAAGAAAATCACGAGAAACCCCTACTGAAAAGGGATAGAATATTTGTACCTTAAATGTGTGTGCGTAAGAGTAAGGTACACAAGCAAGTTCGACGTTTCCGCTTTATTAAATCTACATTTGGACATATCATAAATCACATATGTGTTCTATTCATAAATCATGTTTAACTTATCTCCCATTTATACTTAGTTTCAAGTTCATAAGTTTCTACTTTTTCGTTCTCTATCTACAACACACACTAGCACCAACTTTCTCTCACTACACACTCTCTCTTCCACCTAAACAAACCCTAACCCTAAAACCACCACTAGCCGCCACTTTCCGGCCATATTCCGGCCAAAATCCGGCGAGTGACTGTTGGGTTCAGTAAATACCCAAACCCCTCAATCTAGGATTTGAATAGAAAATAGCCCAAGTGTTTAGTCCGATAAACACTAACAGGTCACTGATTGCACAGTCTCTCAGTGAGTCATCTTCAGGATACTCAGTACGAGGCGATGAGAAAGTCTCTCCACTCAGTAAGGCGGAACTTAAAGGGTGAAGACTGAGTCAAGAAGAAGATGATGGATTCAGTGAGTGATGACAATAACTCACTGAATCCCTAAGACTCCTCTCCAACTACTTATACTGAAGACAAACTGAAGTAGAATACTGAAGGATGTAAAGGTTGAAGAATGAGCGGGACAAGGCGGGATAAGTTTGAATCCGATAAGACGAAGTCCTTATCAACCAAAGTCAACTTTCCCTGAATGGCAAAAGATCAGGCTCAGTGTCATCACTGAACTTAGGAAAGTAGTCTTGTCTTTTAACTAGAATAGTCTTTTTAAACAGAGACAAAATACATCAGTATTTTGTCTTCTGTATGATGTCAGTTTGTCACTGAGGAAAGAGTCAAAAATCGTACATGTATAAATAGCATAAGAGATGGAGTGAAAAGGTTAAGCTTGTGAATTGTAAAAACGCACATACACGCAAGCCATCTTTTCACTCCTCCAAATACAACTTAATCCCTGAGATAGCTCAGTGGGTTCTAAGAGTTGTGCTCAGACTTAGCCTGAGCTTAGAGAGGAGTCACCAAACTTTGTCATTTCAATCCCAAGTACTGTTCCGCAAGTACTTGGGTAACGTATTCTTTTTTATTAATTTCTAATAAAGAATATGATGTTGAAAATTACTTTGTGTGTTTTACTTATGTTAATTTCAATCATTGTTCACTATTAACTTGTTTTGATATTCTTAAACTGTTTCAAACGATAGTGAACGGGGAACAACAAGTGGTATCAGAGCAAGGCTAATTATAAAACTCGTTTTTAGGCCGCTCTAAAAGTTTTTAAATTAGGATCCTAAATGGCTGAAATTGATGTACCCCAACTAGTCGATAAAAAGGGTGGAGCTTATTCAGCTGTTGCCCCTAGACTTGAAGTTGGAAAATTCAACAAATGGAAAAAGCGTATGCTTTTCTATTTGATTGGGATGGAACCTTATTATATCAAGTGTATAAATGATGGTCCATTTATACCAAAGACTGCTGAAGGTTTGCCTAAACCTGAAGCTTAGTGGACTCAGGATGAGAGAAGAGTGGTCAACTAGGACCAAAGACTCAAAAGTATCATCATATCATGTCTTCCTGATGATATTATGGAGTCAGTCATAAGCTGTAGTACAGCTAGACAAACCTGGGATGACCTGGTTCATAGTCATGAAGGTCCATCTGATACCAAGGAAAACAGGATTATGGACCTGAAACTTGAGTATAATACCTTCAGGGCTAAGGACTCAGAAACTCTGTCTCAAACTTACACCCGGTACAAAACTTTGTTAAATGAACTTTCAAATGATGGTGTAAAATTGTCCAAACATGAAATCAATGTTGGTTTTGTAAACAGTATCCCTAAGAAATGGTTGAATTTCTCTCAAGGACTAAGGAATGCTAACCACATTCAAAATCTTGAGCTTCCTGAAATTTATGGGAAATTTGTCTATGAGGAAAACCTCATCAACAGACGATACCCTGACTTGAAAAAATCTCAGGAAGTCAAGAAGTCCCTGACAACCATTTCCAATCCAGTGTCAACTGCTTTTTATTCTAACAATGTGATTCAAGATTTTCAGGAAAACTCAGATGATGAGGCAGATGAGAGGACAAGCGAGGAGTACCTGAACGATTTAAATATTGAGTTTCAGGAAAGAGCACTCCTCGCTAACTCTAAAAGGTTTATTCGAAGAAACAAAAGTTTTTCAAACGCTAAAGCTAATGAAGACACTGAATGTTTTAAGTGTCACAAAAAGGGTCATTTTGCAAAAGACTGCTTTTCAAAAACAATTTCTGAACCCTCTTACAAACCATCAGGGTCAAACCAGTCTTCAAGCTTTAGCAAATTTCAACCAAAAATCTTTCAGTCTCATCAAAATTTTCAAAGCAAATCTGATCAAAACAAAGCTGTTGATTATGAAACCAAGTATTAAAAAGCAAAAGCTAAGCTTGCATTGCTTGAGGCCAGTCCCTCAGAAACAACCAGTGTTAAATTTGTGTAGGGTAAAACAAAGGCCTCGTTCTTTGAAACCTTCGACTGGGATGAAGAGCCAGATATCATCGATGATGAAATGGTGTATGTTAGTGCACTGATGGCCCTCTCAGAAGAGGACAAGCTAGCTGTTGGGAAGAATCATGCCAGAAACAGGGAATGGGTCAACATCACAATGAAGAAGGTAAACATCTTACTTTCTATGGATGATGACTCGATTGGCGATCTTATATGAATTATCTTAATGTCGACCTTAAGTTTGTAGAAGAGCAAATATTAAATCTTTCTCAAAATACAACAAGCTAAGTTTTGAATTAAACAAGTGTAGAGATGAACTGCTTATTTTAAAACAAGCCAAGCTTGAGGCTGTCACTTTGCAAATTCAAAACACTGAACTAGTTAAGAGAAATCGGGCTCTTCAAGATGAACTTAAAAGGTACAAGATATTCTTGATAGTTGGATGCTAAGAATCCTGGGTCTTTGATGTTGTGGTAGCCCCTAGTAGCAAAAAGAGAGTCATAGGTGAAGATCATCTCCCTGACTCTCGCAACAAAGACCAAAGTTCAAAACCATTTATGTCTGGTGGTATGATTACCAATATGCTGACAACTCCAAATTCCAGTGATTGGATTGAACGGGTTAATCCTGAGAGTAAGCTTCCAAATTTCGATTTTGGAAGGATTCTTGAGCCTGAAAGCCAAGCTCTTAAGAGCATGCTAGGAATCCCTGATGTGCCCAATGGTACTGAACACATCTCTGAGTCTGAAGCAGAATCTCAAACACCGCTTCCACTCCTGAAACCTCTTCAGGGTGCTGATCCAAGCTCTGAGCTTACTCCTCTAAAATTCAATCCTCACTCACCCAAAGAAAGGTCTGGACTTGGTAGAACCATCCTGTAAAGACCAACAAAACAAATCCAACAAGAGTCTACTCCTACTGAGACATCAACATCCTCTGTCCCCACTGAAGCTGACCAAATTCAGGAACTTACTGAGCTTGTAGGAAGCTGATTGAAAAGATGGAATCCATCGAAAAAGCCCATGATTCAATCAAGGAAACAAAGTCAGCCTCATCTAGCTCATCAAAATCAAAATCCACCAACCAATCCAAGCAGAAGTGTGAGCTGTGTCATTACACCAGTCACACACTGACAACTGCTATAGAATCCTTTATTGTATGATCTGCAAAAAGGATGATCACAGAACTGCAGACCACTTACAGTATGTAAGCTCTGTCAGTGAAGCAAACTATACCAAAGTTGGTCATTAGTATGCTTCATCCTCCAAAACAGCTCTCAAGAATAGAGCAAAACCTTTTCCTCTTTGCCCTCACTGTGGATTTAATGATCATCATCAGGATGATTGTCTCATGAACACATGCTGTGATATATGTGGAAATCCAGCTCATTAGACATCCCAACATGACAATGTCATTCATGCAAGGAGAAGTACAAAACAACCCAAAATCACTGAGTCATCCTCAATCTCTAAATGCAAAATCTGTGGTAGCACAATGCACTCAACCACTGACCATGAGTCGATTGGAAAATTCAAAGAGACCTTGAGACCCAAGCCCACTAGCAAGTGGGTCACTAAGAGAAACTAATTTAATTTACTACTTGTGCAGAGACATGCCAGGGAGCCTATTTGGCATCTAGACAGTAGATGCTCAAGAAGCATGACTGGTGTGAAGGAGTATCTGCACAAGTATGTAAAGGAACCAGGACCCAAGGTAGTATTTGGTGATAACTCATCATGTCCCACTGAAGGTTATGGTTCAGTAAACTGCAATGGAATAGTTTTCTCTAGAATTGCTTACGTCAACGGTCTCAAATACAATCTCATCAGTGTCAGTCAACTATGTGATGCTAAGTATATTGTGCAATTCAATAACAAAACAATGTCCTTGGCTTACCATCACTTTGGATCTCTGCCTGTGAAAAAAGGTAAACACCATAGAGCATCTTTCAAAACCAAACAAAATTTCTCCATCAAAAGCTGCCTTCACCTCCTGCATATGGATCTCTTTGGACCTGTCAGTCCCAGATCAATCAAGCATGAGAAGTATACACTTGTCATTGTTGATGAGTTTTCAAGATACACTTGGGTATACTTTCTTTCCAAAAAGAGTCAGGCAGCTGATACAATAATGTCATTCATCAAAAAAATTGAAAACCAGAATGACATTACTGTTAAACAAATCAGGACTGACAATGGTACTGAATTCAGAAATCAAGAGCTTGAAAGCTTCTTTGATGAAAAAGGAATTTCTCAAAATTTCTCATCTCCTTATACCCCTGAACAAAATGGGGTCGCTGAAAGGAAAAACAGAACTCTCATTGAGGCAAGAAGAACCATGTTAAATGGCTCACCCTCTCAAAGCATTTTTGGACTGAAGCAATCAAAACTGCATGTTACACTCAAAACAGGTCAATCATTGTCAAAAGACATAATAAAACCCCATATGAGATCTTCAAAGGTAGACTTCACGACATCGCTATTTTCATGTGTTTGGATGCCCTGTGTTCATTCATAACCACAAGGATCATCTAGGCAAGTTTGATGCAAAAGCTGATGATGGATATTTCTTAGGCTACTCACTGATCTCCAAAGCCTTCAGGGTTTTTAATACAAGGAGACAACAAGTTGAGGAAACCTTTCATGTCACCTTTGATGAAAGTGCTGAAAGCATCAGGTTCACCAACACCTCAATGGAGGAAATAGGAATTGATGACTCATCAAGATATCCTCCTGATGAGTACAACACTGAATTCAATTCCTCATATCAAGCGATCTTGACATCTCATTTTATGTCTTTCCTCACAACCTTCCCCAACCAACTATCAGTGAATTCATTGATAATCAATCAGTCCCTACTGGGATAGGTATCTTGGACCAAATGTTCAAGAACCTGTGAATCAAGAAACCCAACCTGAACAAGACATCTCAACAGATGTTAATGATTCTGTGCCTCAAGCACCAGAACTCACTCCTGAGTCTCCAGTGACCTCTTCAAGCTCAGATCCTAGACCACAAAGTAAGTGGACAAAATCTCAGGACATAGAGCTTGTAAACATTATTGGTGAACCCACTGAGGGCATGCTCACTAGAAGCATGGCTGCTAAGTTAACTGCAGCTTCAGCTAATGAATGTCTATATGCTGATTACCTATCAGAAATAGAACCCAAAAGTGTCAGTGAGGCTCTAAAGCACCCAAGCTGAGTTCAGGCTATGCAAGAAGAACTACAACAGTTTGATAAAAACAAGGTCATGACCTTGATCAAATGTCCTCAGGATGTTGTAGTCATAGGAATGAAGTGAGTTTTCAGAAACAAAATTGATGAAAACGACACTGTCATTAAGAACAAAGCCAGACTTGTAGCCAAAGGTTACAGTCAACAAGAAGGCATTGACTATGATGAGACATTTGCTCCTGTTGCAAGAATGGAAGCCATCAGGATCTTCCTTGCATATGCAACATACATGAACTTCAGGGTCTACCAAATGGATGTCAAAAGTGCATTCTTAAATGGTGATCTCAAGGAAGATGTGTATGTTCAGCAACCTCCTGGCTTTGAGAGTAGTGAATTCCTTGACTATGTCTGCAAGCTTGACAAAGCCCTCTATGGACTTAAACAAGCTCCCAGGGCATGATATGAAAATCTCTCAGCCTTCCTGATACAAAACAAGTTTGTCAGAGGAAAGATAGACAACACACTGTTTGTCTATAGGACCAAACAAGATGTGATACTAGTTTAAGTGTATGTTGATGACATCATCTTTGGCTCAACAAACTACAAACTTTGCAAACAGTTTGAAAAACTGATGACTAAGAAGTTTGAAATGAGCATGATGGGTGAACTCACATACTTTCTTGGACTACAAATCAGGCAAACTGATAAAGGAATCTCCATCAGTCAAGAGAAATACACAAGAAATCTATTGAAGAAATATGAGATATCTGACTGTGCCTCAGTGAAGACACCAATGGTCCCTCCTCCTAACAACCTTGGACCTGATCTCACTGGCAAATCAGTCAATCAAACCCATTTCAAAGGGATTGTTGGCTCACTGATGTATCTAACTGCTACTAGACGAGACATACAATTCTCGGTCTGTCTAATAGCAAGATATCAGTCCAATCCTAAAGAATCCCACCTCACTGCAGCTAAAAGAATACTCATGTACCTGAAGGGAACCCCAAACCTTAGACTCTATTATCCAAAGTGCTCAGGGTTTGATCTCAAGGGTTACTCTGATTCTGATTATGCTGGCTGCAACATGGACAGAAAAAGTACCTCAGGGTCCTGTCAATTTCTTGGAGGAAAACTGGTTTGTTGGAGTGCTAAAAAGCAACAATCAGTGGCTATGTCTTCAGATGAAGCTGAATATGTGGTTGCTGAAGGATGTTGTGCCAATGTTTTATGGATGAAAAGTCAACTCAGTGACTATGACATCCATTACAAAATGGTACCCATCTTCTGTGACAACACCAGTGCAATTGCAATCTCCAACAACCCTGTCCTTCATCAAAGAACCAAACATATTGATATCAGATGTCACTTCATCAGGGATCACATAATGAAAGGAGACATAGAACTCCATTTCATCCCTACTGAATATCAACTGGCTGATATCTTCACAAAACCCTTGGATCAACCTACCTTCAGGAGACTGAAAGCTGAATTAGGAATGCTTGACATTGAAAGTCAGGCATCTGAAAACCAATCTCAATAAGTTCTCTGAAATGGTTCCTCCTCACTGAACGAAGTCCACAAAACATCCTCTTACTGAATAAGTAAGACTCATTCAGGGACCCTGACAGTTGATATTAAGCATTGAATGAGTAACTAAATGATCCAAGTATCAATTACTTAAATGTCCTAGGTTGGTAACTATGCCAATTTAATATAGGAATATATGTCTTACTGTCAGGGGTCTCCTCACTTACCTCATCCCACTTGGCATTAAATGCCTTCTCTCACATAAGATATCCTATGGATATTTTATTACTGCAAAAGTGCACTTTTACTGTGCACTACAGATGTTCCCTTGAAATACGGGATTTTACTGCGGGTAGTGGTGGGTGGCATTAAATGTGGAATTTCAAACGTTTTCAAAAACCGTCTTTACATATCCACGTTTATGCAAAAACCACCCCTCTCACCACTCTATAAATACCCCTCTCATAAATATTAAAACACACACAATTGATTTCTGCAAACAAAACTCTGTCAAAATCTCTTTCAAACCCAGAAATCATTGTGTTCTTCAAACCTCTTTCAGAAAACCTTCATTGTAAACATTTACAAAAGATTTTTCATCAAAACTTAAGAGATTTAAAAATTCTTTTGACTGTTCTTGTCAAGTTTTTTCTCAAAACCCTAAAAACTTTCAAATAGAAATGGCAAGAACTCAATCTCTTCAGTATGCATAACAGTGGGCAGGGGATCTTACTAATGTTGAATTTAAAACCAATAATGTCATAGGAAATTTTGAATACCCACAAAATGTCCCAGCCTATAAAGACATTATGAAATTTTTGTTTAACTGCCCACTAAAAAATGTCTTTGTTCAGTGTCCCTCTATTGTTTACCAAAACCTCCTCAGGGAGTTTTGGGCAACAGCCGTGGCCTATGACCCGACACCTGCTACTAATGAGACTGACCTACGACCACTAAGGGAGTATCTCATTAAGTTCAGTCTTTTTGATGGGAAACAATCAGTCACCCTGGATTACAAAACGTTTTCCACCTCTTCAGGGTTAGACTATAATAGTTTATGTCGCCCATCCTGAACCCACAACAGTGAAGGATGGGTTAAAACGAATTGCTTTAGAGCCAAACTTTTTGGACAGAACCCCAGTCACCAAAAATTCATTCCCCGTGGCTTGGAGGATCTTATTCACTTTTGTGATTCAGGTCCTCGGCGGGAACCACTCATCAACTGAACAAGTTAATTCTATTCAGTTGATGATGGCTTACTGTTTGATGAATGGGGTAAATGTCGACATTGGGGAGATCATTTACAGTGATCTCGTAACTAAGCTACAAAGCAAATCTAGGGCAAAATATGTCTCATATTCTAGATTTGTCTCTTGTGCTTTGCAAGTGTTACTGGGTTGCAATTACCCTCAGGATGGAAAATTTTGTGCTTTACCTAGCATCCTGAGTAAATCAAACTTTCAAAAAGACCCATCCCAAGTCCCTGATATTGAATTGACGGCCCATATGATTGCTGTAAACAATCAGAGGGGATCAGTGTCTCCAAACCCTGCTCCTAAAAAGAGAAAGGGGAAGTCTCAGGCTGGGACTAAGACTAAACCCAAGTCTCAAGGCCCTGAGGCTTCTGGAACACAGCCTAAGAGGCACAAAAAGCCCCAGACTGAATAGACACCCATTGGTGACCAGGCAACATCTGCCCCCGTGACAACGAAGGACACTGATACATCACAGTCAGTGCCCTTGGTCACAACCACTACTCCCCAAGAACCAGAGGGAAACGAACAACCCGCTGGTAGGGGAGCGCCTTCCACAACGCCCCGTGATGACATTAGCAAATCAAAGCCTTTGTCTGAGGGCACACTAAATGATCCCAAAGACTCAGAGGGAACCAAACAACCCGCTGATAGGGATACCACCTTCACTAACTCTGCTAAAGGCACTGGGAAAAACCCACCAGTGTCTCAAGGGTCTCAGGGGGACAAAGACTTGGAGGGACAGGAACAACCCGCCGATATGGAACCCAAAACCAATCCTGACTCCAGAGAAGACACTGGGAAACGCCCACCAGTGTCTGAGGGGTCAACGGGGGACAAAGACTCAGAGGGAAACATACCACCCGCTGATATGGAACCCATCACCAACCCCCTGTTAACCGTTGCTGATGTTACTGGAATACTCTTCTCTGAAGATGAGCTTGCTGACACTGATGATGAAATTCTATCAGCTGGAGAAGAAGTGGACGCTGAGGTTCAATCTGAACACGAGCCTCAGCCTGATCCACAGGAACACACTGAATCACCATTCCAGCCTGCAAATGATGACTCCTCTTCCTCCACTGATGAATTTGCAAGATTTGATAATGTTCTTCCACTTACTGAAAGGCAGCTTGTTCAGTGGATCACCAAAGCTTCAAGGAAATTATACTCTGGGGTCACTGAAACATTGTGGGAACAACATACTGAGGCTGGTGCAAGTTATGCAGATCTGAAGGCTGAGGTCCAAGCCTTTGATGAAAACGTTCATGAGCACAGGGACTTGATGTATGACACCATTCACAGACTGGATGAAAATTTGGCTAAATTCTTCAGACATCTTCAGGGTGTTGGCACAACGGTAGATGAAATCAAGGAATCAGTCAAAGAAGACCCAGCGCTCAACTCTAAAGTGCTGGAGGCTACTGAGGCGTACTTGAAACAATCATCCAGCCTCACTGAAATGATCGAAACCCTAAAATCTGAAAATGTTCAGGGTATTCAATCTTCAGTCCAGTCTCTTCAGGCTACATTGGGCTCTTTGACTACTCATTGGAATCTTGGACCCAGAATGACTGCTTTGGAGGAATCTCATGCTAACATGGAAGCCAAAGTCACTGGTATTCAAGCAGATACTTCCGACATCAAGGCCATGATTACTGAAATTTATCAGGCCTTCAAGGGTCAAGCAGCTCAGTCCCCCTCAGCACCAACACCAACTCTTGCCCTCACTGACGCTCCGGCAACAGTTGAGGGGGAGAAAACTGAAGAAACTCCTCTTCACACTGAGGGGGAGACAACACCACCAGTATCTGCAGCTCCAATCTCATCATCACCACCAGTCTCAACAATACCAATCTCATCAATCCCCCACCAATATCAACAACAACAACACTGACAGTGATCACACCAATAATAACAACAACACCGCCCCTGGTAGCATCCTCTTCTTCAGGCCAGGAAAAAGGAAAAGGCATAATGACAACACCACCTGAGCCTGAGAAGATTCCATTTAAGATCGGCGATACTGAATACCTGCTCACACCACAACAGCTAAGTGCCTATCTTGCAAAAGAAGAAAGGAAACAGAAACTTGTTGAGGAAGAAAGAAAAAGCAGAGAGGCACTGGTAAAGGTGGTCGTTGAAGAAGCTGAAAATGTTGGAATAGATGCTAAGAAGCTTTAAAAGGGTCAGGCAGGACAAAAGTTCAAGGATGCTTAGGCAGCAAAAATGGCTGAAATGAAAAAGCAGTTAGAAGAAAAGAAAAAAAGAACTGCATCCATCAGGAAGGAAAGAATTGACCATTACAATTGGACAATGTCAAGCAGAAGACTGCCTGAGAAGATAATTGATGTCAAAATCATCCCCAGATCCAAACCACTAGCAATGAATGTCTACAGAGGGGATGATAAGAGACATTTCGAGGTTCATGATCCCCTAAAATTCACTGACTTTGGGATCACTGAACTCGATGAACTTGGTCCAATAATAGAAAAGAAGCAAAATACGGTGGTTAAGGAGCTGATACACCAGCACAACTGGGAATTCAGCCTGCCCTAACTGCACCACAAGGATCTCAACCACAGTCATCACAAGGTAAAAGAAAGAGGGTTGAGTTCCAGCCTGAGATAAAAGTGCCTGGACTAGAATGCAACAGGGAGCTGCCTGAAGGTGTTAAGTTCGTGAACTATCTAGTGATTGAGAAGCCTGAAAGAGGGCTATTCCACATTGATGTCTATGGAAACCCAGCATTTCAAAGATGGAGTGACATTGATCAGGCAGGTGTGGCTGCAATGCTAAGCTACATACCAGTGGCCTCTCAAATTCAGACTCCTGCAAATGTCAGGTTCTGTGCTGACTTAAATGCCAAGATAAGAGACCATCCTGACAGGGAAACACTCATCACCAAGAAATTCAAGCTTGAAGCACTGGGAATCCATCTAGACTGACATCATTTTGAATTATCTTTTGTACTAGTGATAGGAACCTTGTAATTTGATCAATAAACGATGTATGTTTTGTTAAAATATTCAGTGTTCCTTAGAATTCAGTGTAAGAAGAAGCCATTTGCTCACTTACACTGATCAAACACTTAGGCTATTTGTATATCCAAATAGGGGGAGACTGTTGGGTTCAGTAAATACCCAAACCCCTTAATCTAGGATTTGAATAGAAAATAGCCCAAGTGTTTAGTCCGATAAACACTAACAGGTCACTGATTGCACAGTCTCTCAGTGAGTCATCTTCAGGATAGTCAGTACGAGGCAATGAAGAAGTCTCTCCACTCAGTAAGGCGGAACTTAAAGGGTGAAGACTGAGTCAAGAAGAAGATGATGGATTCAGTGAGTGATGACCATAACTCACTGAATCCCTAAGACTCCTCTCCAACTACTTACACTGAAGACAAACTGAAGTAGAAGACTGAAGGATGTAAAGACTGAAGAATGAGCGGGACAAGGCGGGATAAGTTTGAATCAGATAAGACGAAGTCCTTATTAACCAAAGTCAACTTTCCCTGAATGGCAAAAGATCAGGCTCAGTGTCATCACTGAACTTAGGAAAGTAGTCTTGTCTCTTACCTAGAATAGTCTTTGTAAACAGAGACAAAATACATCAGTATTTTGTCTTATGTATGATGTCAGTTTGTCACTTAGGAAAGAGTCAAAAATCATACATGTATAAATAGCATAAGAGATGGAGTGAAAAGGTTAAGCTTGTGAATTGTAAAAACACACATACACGCAAGCCATCTTTTCACTCCTCTAAATACAACTTAATCCCTGAGATAGCTCAGTGGGTTCTAAGAGTTGTGCTCAGACTTAGCCTGAGCTTAGAGAGGAGTCACCAAACTTTGTCATTTCAATCCCAAGTACTGTTCCGCAAGTACTTGGGTAACGTATTCTTTTTGATTAATTTCTAATAAAGAATATGATGTTGAAAATTACTTTGTGTGTTTTACTTATGTTAATTTCAGTCATTGTTCACTATTAACTTGTTTTGATATTCTTAAACTATTTCAAACGATAGTGAACGGGGAACAACAGTGACATTACACCTCCACCACCATTTTGTAGATATCTTTTTCCTCTTTCCATCCATATAAAAATCTCTCACAAAAGCCTACATTAACACCTCCAAATCTTAAAAATAAGATTCGTGATTCTAGGGTTTTCATTAAATCTTGTAGATCGGGTTGTAAAAAGGTAAATGGAACATGGGTCAAGCTTGTTTTGGCCACATGAAGCCACGTATGGGTCTCCTATGGCTCGTACATGGGATGAATTTTAGAGGTTTTGGTTTAAACATGGGATTAAAACTAATTTACACTTAAATAAACATGTAGCTAGTGATTTGGGATCATGTGGTGTATCATATTGTTGGGTTTTTGCATTTTAGGTCATGTTGCATGTTTTTGATTAGGAATAGTTGATGGGTTTGATGTTTGGATAATGATTGGAGGTTGATTGATTGTGTTTGGTTGTAGTGGAAGTGATTTGGGGAGTGTTTGGATGGGTAGATGGGGCGTACAAGCCACCAAGACCCACGATGGTCTTGGTATGTGTACATGACCCACTTGGACCAAGGGTTCGGGTCGGGTTGTTGTGGTAGCTTGTTAGTTGATATTGTTGGTGTTTGGATGAGACGCGTGGAGCCGAAAAGCTTCTAGAGCTTGTTTAGTTCACGTGGTCTTAACTGTGATCGTGTCATGACCATTAGGGTCATAACATTGGTTTCGGGTATTTTTGGTTGGTTGATTGGTTGGCGAGATTGAATTGGGATGATTTGAGATTGAATTGCGCTATTATGACTTTTATTTGGACTTAATATATAAATTGTCAACTTTGAGCAACGTCGGTGTTACTTTGACTTTTTAGTCAATAGTTGACCCCGACAACGCCATAACATGGACTTTAGTATAGTTTGGACTATTGATTGATTAAAAGCCGAGAAGTCATGACTCGTGCTTGTGGACTCGAAATGAATAACGATATGAAACTAATATTGAAATTGACGAAATATATATATATATATATGAAAATGCTAATAAACTATGAAACATAAATAATAAAAAGGTTTTTATACCAAAAATATCGATAACAAGACTTGTCTTGTTATTCACTATTTTAAATGGAAATTAACGACTAAAAATGGAAAGGTTTTCTAATAAATAAGTAATTAATGTTTCGAGTTCACGTTTATCGAAATATGCCAATTATGGGCATTTAATACTAGTTTCAAGTATTTAAATTGTTTACGTTGTGTGCATGGGTTACGGATGACCTAACATTAATAGCGTCGATCCACGTGGGTAGCGGACTTATTAGGTTGACGAATCTAATAAGGGACCGCTAGGTACGTAGGATAACGGTATTAATGGGTGAATTATCCTTATGACTCGTTAGGATGCGACCAGTTTATGGGATAATAAGCGAAACGAATAAATAATTGAGTTTATCGAGTTGACGAATTCGATAAGGTCTACTATTTATTCCGAAACTTATTAGATTATGGAGCTTATCGCTTAGATGTCTCATTGTGTTGCATTGAGTCACATATTGGTTGTTTGAGTGCATTCATGATATCATATTAAGTCGATACACCCACATGAGGGTACCAAACGCTAGGACTAAACGGTGAAACAAGACATTTTTGGAGATAAAGAAAAGGAATACATTGGGGTAGATAACGTTGATTTTGGGAAATATATATTAACATTGGTTTACATTAATAGGTTGTGCCGAGTCGATAGTTGTTGTGCCGTGATTAGCTGTTATCTTCTGCTAGTGTTTATTTGTGCGTTGCTTGCTTGAGGTGAGTTTCATAGCCCCACTTTTATTTATGTTTTTAACTAAATTGGGGTGAGAATCATGCTACTGTTTTTGGACCTTTAAAACTATTTTGATTTGCTTATGTGCTTGACTGTTTAGATAGATATGTGGTAGCTGTTGCCGGGTAGCAATCCTAATTGCTATAACACGTTGCCTAGTGAAGAGTAGACTTCTACCTCGACCTAGTCCAGGGTTAGCAATCGTTCTAGACTTTGCTACGGATGTGCTGGCTAGTGTCGCTAGGGGCCTGTTGTGATATCGGATATGATATTGTTTGTGATTGATGTGTATCTATCTTAGGTCTCGCATAGCAAATTAACTTCTACAGGTCTACTAATTTTTACTTGAATTTAAACCCATGAACTCACCAGCGTTAGCTGACCTTTTAGCATGCTTTCTCAGGTATTTAAGTGATGTTTGGAGTGCGTGTTCTGTGGAAGCTTGGCAAGGAGGCATAGTCAAGGATCATAATCAAACTCTGATAATTTTTAGGGACCTATTTTTATTAAACATGTCTGGGCCTAATATTTACATTTTGGGATTAATGTTTTGAATATTTAAATTTGGGATTGGTTTTGAATGATAATGACTATCTTGTTTGCTATACTTGTATGAGATACCAATCCAATTGTAACGCCCCGAAAACTTGATTAAGTCTTCCGCTGTACCGAGATTTGGGGGTGTTACAATCCCCTTCAGTTTGATATGTTTCATTTGATATTGAACCCTGATATTGAGCCTTTGCTATGCACCCTTTAGATTTGTTGAGCCTTGATCTTGGACCTTGCTTTAAATTTTTTATATGAACCGTTATGTTATGACTTTGCTTTGACCCTTCAGTTTGATACCCAAGCCAATATGTTTCCTAGCCATGAAGGTAACACGGCCGTGTCATTGATACACCAATGGCATGACTCTAGTGTGGTTGAGTGATGTTCCACACCGTCCCTTATGTACGCGCGCTTTAAGATTTGTTATGGCCACTATGTTTTATGCCCGGCTTTAAGTTCACCAATACACACATAAATTCTTTTGAATACGCTTGAATTAAGAGTCAGATCTGTGTTAGTTTCCACTTGGATCTTGACTGTTGTGCTTGGGTTTTTTGCTCTGAGCTCCATAGCATAATCTCTAAGTTGGGCATACTGTTGTTTGTGATCACCTGTTATCTTCTCCTCAACAATTTCCTTTGCCCAGAAAGCTTTATCGAATGTTACGTTTATTTGTAACGTCTATGTTAATTCAAGATGTACTGCTTTGATTGAGATTTTGGGATTTCTATTAAGAATCTCGATGACATAAGTTGATAGAAACCTAGATGTAACACCAGTAAGATCTCTTGTTTGGATACATTTATGAGTATCTGTCAATGTTTTAACCGACCAACATTTCTCATTCTCCCACTTTGAGACGAGTGGGTCTCATAGGCAAGGGGGTTTATGATTCTTGATTTTATATCCTTTAGGACTAACACCCTTGCATTTAATGTCCTTATGCTTGTTGGTTTTCTCAGACTGGCCCCGTGTCTTTGAGGTGGATGACATATACCCTTCTTTACCATATGTTGGATTGAAGGAAGTTGCTCCAACCACAGTGTCGTAGCACTTAGCTCTGACCCTATACTTATCAGATATTAGAACCGAGATAGATCTCCTGGCCTGCAAGACATGCATCTTCACATTTTCAGTCGCTTCTTTTCTTGTAACAAACTCTTCTCCCACCCTAAATTTACCTTCTTTTATTTTAGACTTACCCTTATAAGACTTTATCATTACCTTCAACCTTTTCCTTCTTACACATGTACCATGTTCAGCATCAGCTTCATCAACACTATCAAGGTCATCTATTTCAACGGAAGGTGCAAGTACCCCTTCAGCAGACACTTTCAGAGGAATTTTGGAAGCAACTTCTCTCCTATTGTCTTCAATGTTTGTATCCAGGTGAAATGAGAAACCACACATTTCAACATCAGGTTCAGGTGTTGGGGCATCATGTTCAAAATCACTACTACCCCCTTCTGGTTCTGGTTCTTTCCTCTGGGTAAGGGCGTCTTCAAAATCAAGTTCTTCCCTTTCCACAACTTCCTCATCAACCTCTTAGACAATATTTCGAAAAATCACACCCCCATTTCCTGGATATAAGTACTCATTAATCATTTCTGCTATATCTTCTGGCCTATCATCAAAGTATGTATCTTGATCTAAATTCACTGCACTATCTTGCTACAACAAGTCGTCATCAAAATATGTCTCAACTTGTTTACGCTTCGAATGCATAAAACCATGCATAGGGTCACAATCAATGTCTTCCATCAAATTTAAGTAACTGAATCCATGGGTTGAGGATGGTGGCTCATTTTCACAATGCAGGAATCCTACATTATCAGCATTAACAATACTTTCAAGCAATGGACAAACATTAGTTGTTGAAGCTTGCGTTGGTGCCATTTTATGATCCATTGGTGCCATTTGATCATTATACCACTCTAACAACAACAATTTTCCTTTGTTCTTCTTAACAGGTGCATTGACCATATTATCCTCAAAAATCTCTTCATTCACTAGACCCTTTGAGGAATGAAAACCCCTAACCAACAACATATGTTTTTCTACCAAAGATACATAAGTCTCTACATAAACATCTATTTCCTTATACCTAGGGACAAATTTTAACAATATCTTGACGTCCTGATCCGACATCAATGGAACTAATCCATCATTTAAAGAGAGGATTGAGACCCTAAAATGAGTAAACAACAACTGTTTATTATCACCCAAACCCAGTTCAGCTAAGATTTTGACCATCTCGCGCATGGAGAACTTGTCACAATCAATTAGGTCTACATGATCAACCATAGCAAACTTGTACACTCTATCAGGTAGATCAGAAAACTCACCAGTGTGGTGGATTTGAATAGTGAAGAGCTTTGGGTACGATTCTGGGAACATAAATCAACGAAACAAAAAACCCAAAATAAAAAAACATCCACAACATTATCATTAATCAAGGTAACATGCTTTACTTTCCAAATATACGTTGCATGGTCATTCTAAAATAAAAAAAAAAATCGTACCGTAAACAGTAGCAAGATGGGGAATCGGTGAACTCTGACCTCTAATTTGCCAGTCGCCCATGTTGGATCTACTGTTAATTGAGGTGATTTCGACAATATAGAAGTTGAAAGCAAGATTTCGATGTTACTTTCGATGTTATAGGTGTGTATGTGTTTTAAGTGGTAAGAATGAGAGAAGTAAAGCTTTGTTGCAAAAAATGTCCCTCAAAACAAAGTTATATGTGTTAGTGGGCCTGTCAGGTGGATTTAATGGCGGGAAAAGTGAAAAGACTAAAATACACTCACGTGCAACGCACGTTGATGATGTATAGTCTATATTCGGGTCACGAACCCGACCAAAGCCCAATACTAATAAGCCCAGCACGAACTGGGCTACGCTGATAAGTGTTTAGGCCCACGAAGGCCCAAACCCAATGTTATTTACGTAACACGATATCGGATATATCCTAATTATGGAGATAATCATTCCCCAACCGACTTAGGCGGGATACGCCGAAGGTTGAGGAACACGGAACCAACAAGGATTCTGTGTGTATATAAAGGGAATCTCATCCCTCGTTAAAGGTACGATCTACAAACCCTAACTCTCCTTTAACCCTAAACCGATTACTTACTCTCACGCCGGAGGATAATCGTGGGAGACAATCCCACGATAAGCCTAACGGTGTTTTCTGTCTTCTTAGTGCGCATGTCTCAAGCAACAATCATCAATTGGTACGAGAGCCGGAGCCCAAACAAGGAACGCCCAACTTTTGTATCAACACACGTGAAGACTAACTAACGAGAATTCCTAACGAGCGTTAGTCAAAAAACTAATTTTGCAACTACAATAACGCGGTAAAGGACATGTTTGCATATTATTTTTCTAGAACATTTTTCGCAATTTTCACAAACTTTAAAGACATTTTTCAAGAACATTTTTCGCAATTTTCACAAACTTTAAAGACCCAATAACCATCGAAGTGAAGATAATGTTTGCAAATAAATTTTGACTAAAGATAATACTTGCAAAACCCTCTGCAAAACCTTTCCTTCCTCCTCCTATCCAACCTCCAAAATCCTCTGCAAAATCTATCCATATCCCCAAACATCAGATACAAATCAATTATGCTACTCTCATCAACACCATGTTCATTCTATACTCCACCAAACACTCTTTTACCTTTACAACAACAACAACAACAACGTTCTTCTTCATTTCCACTTAAAACAAAAGATTTCATATTCTCCAACGCTACCCAATCTTTAGCATCTTCAGTCCAATCATTAAGTAAAACAAGAGTGCTTGCTAAACCACCTTCTGGACAATATCTTAGACAAGATTATCTTGTTGTATGTCTTTATTCTATCTCTTACCTTCATTTTCTTCATATTTATCAGATAACTATATTAGATGGATTTTTATCCTAGTAGTTATCGAATTTAAGGTTATTAAACAAGCCCAGTTGACCTGTATAATGTTTTCTTGTCTTTAGTTTTCAGTAATTTTGTTGGTTTGGTTTATAATTTGAGAAAAGAAAAAAAGCTGAGAAAATTACCCATTTTTAGGTCCCATGTTTGAATCCTGACTCGCCCTAGCCTTATAATGTGGAGTTCAGGGTTTACTTGCGTAGTCACCGAATGTGGCTCGAGTGGGGTTCCCTTAGTTACAAAGAAAAAAGAAAACTAGGGTGCGTTTAGTTAGTTAAAAGTTGAATCCCGACTAGCCCTAGCTTTATAATTTATAATCATGGATCTTGCGGGGTGATTTGTGTATTTTAGGGATTTTTGAGAATTTATAAATTAAAATTTGGGGATTATTTGATTGCTTCAAATGATTTTTTAGCCAGTTGTAGTGTAAGAAGGTATATGTATTCTTGAGGTTAATGATTTATGTTTTATTTTTTTGTGTTTGCAGAAAAAGTTATCTGCTAAAGAGGTTCAAGAACTAGTAAAAGGAGAAAGAAATGTGCCATTGATAATCGATTTCTACGCGACATGGTGCGGCCCTTGTATATTGATGGCTCAAGAGCTTGAAATGGTATGGCAATAATATTCTTGTATTTATCAACCAGTCAAAGCTTACATATATGGTATGTGTAGTTTCGTGCTGGTTGCGATGGGTGTGTTTGTGTCATCTGTTCATAACATCAAGTACTTCTTATTGTGGTAAAACATCGTACGAAACATACAAAGTAGGGTACATAGGATCGAATGCATACATAATCCTTTTCCTTAGCTGCATTATGTGCGTCCTTGATAGAAGCATCTAGGATCTTGTGAGAGTTTGAACTGTACTTTTTTTGGGTAAAGGGTTTTACCCCGGTAAATGTATTATTCCAAAAAAAAAACATCTAAGTACATAGGATGTGAGTGTGTCTCACTTCTCAGCCCATTACATAGGCAAACTACATCACAATGAAAAACCAATAAACTACATTTGACTTAAAACCAATACAATATAAAACACGTCAAACATAGACCATGATCTTCGAATTAACCTTCTTCACTCGCGTCTGTGTCATCCTCTCCGCAAGTAATAGTAGTCGGGCTCGCGATGTAATCATATTTTTCATACATGATACATCTCATACTCGTATGTTTGAGCACAATCAATTATCACTCCTACCCGGACGTAAACAACTCTTTCTCTTGGTTGGTTCCATGTTCTTCACAATATCTTCCACTTGATTCGCCATTGTCTCATTTGAAGTACTCGGTTTGAAAACCTCTTCCACGTTTTCCAAATTCTGCCCATGGTCTTCAATTTGATTCACGACATTTTCCTTTGGATTTGACACCGGTTTAGTACCCTAAACCTCATCCACATCAGCCAAGTTATTAAGAACATCAAAAGAATTCATAATTTTAGTAGTCGAATCCACTTTAACACCATTTGAGGTCTTCTTTTTTACCTTTGTTCATCTTTTCAGTATCTTTCTTTCTTTGGAGGTTTCCACTCATATTCAACCCAGATAGTGTGAAGAAACGTACCTTTACCATCCAATCTTGGAACCGCCACAACCATCTTGTCTTTCAACTCAATATCAGCCCTTAGCTCAATCATAGCTCTAGCAAAAAACCAGACCTACTCACCTACCCCACGATCCCAAGCACATAGAACTAGTGTAGGAGTCCAACATCAATGGTGTTCCAAGTTGGTTGCAATTACACTCAAACCATCGGCTGCGAAGGCTGAAATAGGGACGTCATAGAATTTTACCCAAACCGGAACCGTAGTCAAATCTACTTTGAATTTCGAATTAGGAGTCCCTTTTCTAAGTATAAAAGGAATATTCCGTATCATCCAAGGGCCATTCTCCATCATTTCATCCATACCCCTAGATGAGGTAAACTTGCAAAAGAAAAGCCCTTTTGAGTTCATCATTGTCTTTACAAGGCAATACTTATTCCAAGTATTCTTGACATTGTTCTCTACCACCGGATAAGCAACCCTCTTTCTTAGGAAATACCCATATAACCTATTACCCAACCTCTCATTTATCTCAAGAACCGATGACATAGTGATTGCTACATCAGCCCCATCATAAGAAGGTACCTCAAGAGTAAGAAATTTCACCTTCTTCATACTCGTATCCGTATTAAGCAAATTAGCATAGGTTTGAGCACCCACAACTTGTATTCAATTCAGCACCCATTGTAACCAATTCATCATATCCGTTAGTCCCTTGTACACCAGTAGCATTCTGCCTAGTCAGGGGTTTCCCAAACACAGATTCAATGCTTGGAAAACTCACATTCGGATCAGCCTTTGTACTAGCTGAATTAGCACCACTTGCTGCATTAGTTTTCTCTTTTACACCTCTCCCAATTAAAAAACCCTTCTCCATGTTCACCATGAAACTGTTTTGACTTAGTACTGAAGGGACACATAAAAGTAGACATCTGCTATACGTAATTGATATCTTAGGTTGCTTCATATTCTTCTTGATAGCTCCTGCATCGGTTAAATATCATGGACCTGGATAATTACAGATTTAAAGGCCTATTCCTTGTTGGGCACCAAAAGTTACGGATGTAATTTGTGGAGCATAATGCAGCAGCCCAGGCCCGAAGTAATATACCAGTCTAGGAAAATCCACAAACAAAGTTATTAGTAGCCTGGAACTTAAGAATTATGAGGTTTGCTACACATATTGGTTCATGATGTGGGGTAAGACTTATCTTTTAGTCCGACAATTTGTTTTACCTGTTTTTAAAATCTTTGTTCCTTCTATCCATTTACACAACTGATCTGCACACTAATACTTTAGCTCTGTGAGATGGCCAATTCATCAAGGCCTTCAGAAAGTACTAAATTTGGTAACCAACCTCCGTCTTTGGATTGCGAGTGAATGATTAGAAGTATGAGCGAGTGAATACTGTAACCAGTGAGATAATTCAAGGACAGCTTGTGTAACTTTCTATGTGTAGAAGTAATAATCCATTTTAGAAAATAGTCTGTCATGATTGATGTGTTTTTTTCCTTTGATGTTTAAGCCTTCTTATAATTTATACAACAAATATGTATTGATATGTAAAACTGCCCCCTTGCTTATTGTCCATCCTGAGAATCAAAAAGACCTTGCAATGTATACAGATGCAATTCTAGTTATGTATGATGCTAGTTACACCCGGCAATGCTGCAATTGTATAAACAATTCATATAGGGTTATATCAAGGTGAAACGTGATTCTTTAATTTATGGATGAATACATGAATGATGCAAGAGGATTATCCTATATGTATTTTGCTTATATATCATTTTGATTTTTTAAAGTCTCCTAAATGAGCTTATTTTTTCCTGCAGCTTGCAGTCGAATATGAAAGCAATGCCATGATTGTCAAGGTTGATACAGATGATGAGTATGAATTTGCACGTGACATGCAGGTAACTTGCTCATCAGTACTTACAGATAATTTAGTGGCACAAATGGAGAAAATAAGTTTTTTTTTTACAGTGAGTAAAACATTTTTTTGGCCCAAAATGTACTATTGGAATTAATTATTACGTCATTCACATCATAAATTCTAATCACTTTTAAACCCACTTCATAATCAGAATTTACCAAACACTCATGATTTTATATCACACAATCACTATTTAAACGCACATCCAAAAGTTCCTTTGGTACAAGCAAAAAACATATGTTTTTCCTTAAAGAAAAAAGTCAGATTGTGTCAAAATGCGGTAAATAACGGATCT
This sequence comes from Chrysanthemum makinoi, assembly GCA_910596185.1. Taxonomy (NCBI): domain Eukaryota; kingdom Viridiplantae; phylum Streptophyta; class Magnoliopsida; order Asterales; family Asteraceae; genus Chrysanthemum; species Chrysanthemum makinoi. The sequence goes on along the minus strand of OU343217.1, from coordinate 162,416,342 downwards.
TGGTTCTTGTGTGACAGGTAAGAGGTCTACCAACATTGTATTTTATTAGTCCTGATCCAAGCAAAGACGCCATCAGAACTGAAGGGGTCATCCCACTTCAAATGATGCGGGATATCATTGATAAGGATATGTGAAAGATACACAAAGGGTTTAGCATTGTTTAGTTTTGTATGTGTTGAAAAGATTGAATAGTAGGGATTAGGTTCTTGTTTTTAGGAGGGCTTGTTTTTTTGTTCATTGTCTTGAAACGTTGGTCGATTGTTGTTTCACTCCAATTGACAATTGAGTGCTAGTACAACCAGGTAAGGTACTGGTTACTGTTTTAGTGAAGATTGTTTTTACATTTTTTTTTCTCTGTTTTAAACTTATACAGTATGTATGAAGTTTTATGTTAAGGAAACTTATAATGTATTCGCATGATGTGTACCATGCAAGTTAATAAGTTTGTCTGTCACACAAGTAAAATCGTCAAAATATTGTCTCCCTGATTTTTTCCCTAAACAATACCTGTTAGTCTTTTGGTTTATTTACACCATACCTGTAGTTGCAAAACGAGAAATATGAATAGAATGTATTTGCCAATATCTTCAAAAGCGTGATGAAGCAAATATGTTTTTAATTTATATTTTGGACAAAAAGCAAATACTAGTATGTTTTACAATGACCACATTAATTGGACCAAAACGTGAAACATAAAAGGCGCCAAAATAGCAATATGTCAACAGCATTGCATTAGTTAACAGAATACTTCAGACGGCGGATATTATTAAAAACAACTAGTAAGGAGCTAGAAAATTATTTTTTTCATTTTAAAATAAGTGTTTTGCTATTATTTTTTGAAGTCTTTTCTATCCAACTTTTACCTTAAATATTTTTATTTATGTTATATAATACTTGATAAAAATTATACAAATAAAAGTACATTTAAATCCTAATCCATTCATATATTTTGCATCAAATATTATAAAATACAAATAAAAATATTTAAGGTAAAAGTTGAAGAAGAAAGACTTAAAAAGTCAAAGTGGATACTTATTTTGGGACGAAGGCAGTACAAAATTACAAGATGAGGTTTTTTAGCCAATCAATCCAACTAAAAGAAGCCTTACATCTATGACGACACCAATAAAAGAAACGAGACACCGCATCTTCAAAAAGCAGTGTCTTCAAAGGAAGATCCAAACCAAAAATACTTTTATTGCGGAAATTCCAAACATGTCGTCACATAATATAGCAAACTCCTTCGAGTAACTATTTATACTTATAGAGAAGCCGAGGATTCGAAAGCGATATGAAGACACCTCCTTGTGAATAACATCCTACCAGCAAGATATCTTACGGAAACCTCTCAAACTATATGGCAAGCGAAGAAAATATGGCTAGATGATTCCTAGGACGTAGAATAAAATCAATATTCAGGCCTATTCTAGAAATATTTAGCCTAGTAGGTAAACAATCTAACCTTGCTTTCCGAACATGAATATTTACTTTAATAGACACTGCTTTAATCTAACGAGTCTTGGAAGAGACATCCGGCAACATACGATCATCAATCAACCTTTTAACCGATGCAACAGACCAAACCCACCTATCCCTCTTATCAACGAGGGAAATACTTACCATAACAAATTTGGAACAATTTACATACTTATTGAAATTCTATACAAAACTTTTTTGGAATTTCACATAGCACACTTCTTTGGTTGTCCAAGAAATTGAATTTAAGTATTCTATGTGTGTTAACAGAGATGTTGTTCGTTCTGCAATGATCTGATAAAACATCACTACATGATGTGAAAATATACAAAAAGTTAGTTCAACTGAAACAAGTCAACTGGAAGGAGACTTATGGCAAGTTTGGTAAAGAGAATTTCAAACAAATGAAATGAAGCAGAGAATAGAAATTCAGAGAATAAAAATTAGTAGAGAATTTTGTTCAATTATAATGTTTGGTAACAATAAAGATTTAAACCGAGAATTAAAAAAATAAATAAATAAATAACATTTGTCATATGAGACTCATATGTATTTGTTTGTTGATTTTTTTAAATTATTTTTTAAATAACAACACTAAATATATATATTTTTTAAATTATTATTTTTTAAAAAAAATATTTTTTCCAAATAACAATTCTAAAAATTAAAATTTTTTTTTCAATAATTTTTTTTTAAATTACTTTTTTAATCTTATTTAAAAAGAAAAAAAATTTATTTACTTTTTTTATTTTTATTTTAAATTATTTAAAAAATAATAATTTTTTTAATTTTTTTTTCAAAAAAACTTATTTAAAAAAATTAATTTTTTTTTAATTTTTTTTATAATTTATTTTTCAAAAAAACTTATTTTTTTAAAAAACTTATTTTTTAAAAAATTTATTTAAAAAAAATATTTTTAAAAATGTATTTTTTTTTTTAAATTATACAAAATACTCTCATTTCTCCCATTTCCCAACTAAAAGTAGTGGAAATGAAAGTTAACAAAATACAAAGAAGTGAACTTCCTGAGAATTCGAAATTCTCCGCCTATCTAATTTCTCAACCTATCAAACAAGAGAAATTAGTTCATTTCCTTTTCTCTGGCTTTATTTCTCTGTACCAAACACACCCTTATGGTAAGAAATAGGGGTTCTTCGGGTGTTGGATGGGTTTTCGGTTATACAAGAGTATGGACTATTCGGGTTGGGACTCAAGTCAAGCCGAACACAGAACCATATGGAAAGAAAATACAAGTTAGGATAGTTATTAAAAAGAACAAAGAGCTGTCTAAAAAAATATTTTTTTATTTTTATTTATTTTTTGTGTTAACCAAACCTAAATAAGATAACAAGACCCGAACAAGGGTTTTGGTAAGTCGGGTTGACTTATTTAGCAAGAGTAAGGATTGGAAACCCGCATAGACTCATTAAGTTCGATCAAATATGGATATTTGAGTTCAGGTATTTTCAACATCTTAGTTAAGAGTATTATTTCATAGTTGCAATGAAAAACATCAATTATTTAGTACTTACTGAGAATGCATTTATGTTATTTATAATAAAAAAAAATATTGATAATATGTATTACTCCATCCGTCCCACAAAGCCATCCATAAGTCTTAAAAGGGCACTTGACAAAATCCATAATTATGTCTTAAGGAAACTAATGTTATATAAAAGTGACATTTTTTTTATAAAATATAATGCAAACTAGCTATTTAAACGTTTAAAATATGACCTATTTAAGATATTGTATCACGTAATTACTTTTTTATCTAGAGAAAAATATGTACACATGTATATAATTGTTAATGGGACAAATTCTGAGGTCTTTATAACTTTTGGAGCCCTGGTCGCTCACCTCACTCACTCTCAAGTATACATTTATTATTGGACGGAGTGAGTATAAGTTTCGGGTTTTATATTTTATGAATTACGAGTAATAAGAAAGACATAACTTATAAGACGGGCCTTGCAACTTAGGAAACGATATAGGTGAGCTTGAAGTTTTAGACCAAGGAGCCCAAAAAGAAGAGATGCCCAGTATTTTATGTTGCGAAAATTAGTAACGCCAAATTATCATCCTCAAGTTTAAATTTGAAACTTTTAACCCCCAAAGGTAAAAAAATACTCTTTTCGTCCCAAAATATAAGTCCACTTTTTAAATTGAACTTTCACCTTATATATTTTTGTTTGTATTATATAACACCTTATGAAAATTATACCAAATGAATATACATTTAAAACAAAATTCATATATATTTTGTATCAAGTATTATATAATACAAATAAAGATATTTAAGATCAAAATTCGATTCAAAAGTCAAATTAGACTTATATTTTGAGACGAAGGGAATAATATTTATTGCATATTAACATATGCCATTGTTACATCGACCCTTATCTTATATACGTAATTAACCTTAATTCTTATTTTTCTATATTTATGATATCAAAATACAAAGCGATTACTTGCGCACAACAACGATCATATATTATAGCAACTATTTGTGTGCGCATGTTTTCTTTTTTTAACTTTTGTGTATATTTGACGATGTTCATGCACATCGGGATATTCCGTGAACAGCCGCGACAATGTATAGTAACAACTTTTTTTTTAATATGAGTGTAAGTAGGACTAGAAAATGTTTGTAGATTAAATTATAATTAAGTATTTAGTTAACTAATAAGTTGCATTGCCAATCTTACCGGGACGAGGATGGTATTTTAGTCAAACAAAATTACTCATTTTGTGAGTTTTAAGTTTCTAAGAAAGAACAAAGTTTGACCATTTTTCGTTGTTGTAAAGGTATTGGTGTGAAGTTAGGGAGAGTGGAGAAAGTTTGAGGATTAGTTTGTAATTAAGTATTCAAATAATGAATTGATTATGTGAAAACGTAGAGGGGGGGGGGGGGGGATACGTTTTCTTTTCAAACTTAAAACTTTTGTATCAAATGTAGTATAAACCATCACATTTGCTAATCTCGACGCGATGATGCATTTAACGCATTACGACATGTAAGGCCAACCTCTTAATATCACATAAGATTTCACATGATTAATGGTTCACTATAAATCAAGTTTCACCATTATTAGTCCGGTTTGTTTTTCTTGATCAAGCGTGTCATAATATGTAAAGTGTTAAATATAGTTTATGACTATATGAAAGACCAAGTATGCATCATACATATAAACATCAACCACATAGACAATCAACAATATAGAGCAAGAATAAAAGTAAAGCGATAAGTAAAAGGATAGACAAACCAACACGAGGATTTATAGTGGTTCGGTCACGAATCTCCTCTTCGCCCTACTCCACTCCCCGAGTATCCAACTCGAGAGCTACTTCACTAGATCAACAAACTCCATTCTTGGCGGAGAAAACCTTACACAACGTCGCTTACACTTTTTCTGGTACTAAGCTAAACACCGAGTTCTTCCACGAGGTAGAACCAAACCTATCACAACGTCGCCTACACTTTATAAGGTACAAGGCTAGATACCGAGTCCTTCCACGAGGTAGAACCAAACCTATCACAACGTCGCCTACACTTTATCCGGTACAAGGCTAGATACTGAGTCCTTCTATGAGGTAGAACCAAACCTATCACAACGTCGCCTACACTTTATCCGGTACAAGGCTAGATACCAGGTTCCATTACAAAGGAGGAACCATTACCCGACCAACACGACACATCTATGACACCCGTTATGTTGTGTGACCAAACATAACAAACCTTGTATTTTATGGCACAAACACATAAACCATCTAATCTAGTTATAGATACAAGAATATGATACTGGACAATATCCAAGACAATTTGTCTAATAGATATGAAATCCTAAACTAAACATCAAGAACACAAAGCATGATGTAATCTTCTATTGTTAGGATTTAGAAAATCCATAGTGAAGAGTCGGTCACCCCAAATATAATCTAGCATAAGTTAGCTCGTAGACATATCGTTATTTACATTATTTAGTAGTTTATTAGCTTAGTTAGTTAGTTTAGTGCAACACCGTGGAGAAAGAACGGGTCTTTACCCACTGTATACCTGATCCACAGTCCAACAGGACGACGTATTAGTTGTAACTGTGGAAAACTAGAAGGGGGGGGTTGAATAGTTTTACCAATTAAAACTTCTTTTTAATCTATTTAGATCGACTTATGTCAATCTATTTGGATGTGTGTGTTGGATGTTGATAAACAAGCATGTAAAGGTAAGTAATGAAAAGATTAGAGTAAGAAGCACAAAACCACAACGCAAGTATTTATAGTGGTTCGGCTACAAGGTCACCTTCCTTGCCCTACTCCACTCCCCGAGTCACCTACTCGAGAGTTCGTAATCACTACACCAATCTCCTTATGGCGGAGAAGCCTTCACAACGTCGCCTACTCTTTTTCCGGTACTAGGCTAACCACCGGGTTCTTTCACTCCAAGGTGAACCACACCTATACAACGTCGCCTACCCTTTATAAGGTACTAGGCTAAGTACCTAGTTCTTTCACACCTTAGGTGAACTACACCTTCACAACGTCGCCTACCCTTTATTAGGTACTAGGCTAAGCACCTAGTTCCATTGCAATGGAGGAACTACTACCACACTACACCAACGACTAATCCCAAAGGAGATCTACTCCTTTACAACATCATCAAGGATATCAATATCCTTGGATCTAAAACTAGTCTATCTTGTACATCGAAACACACCATATCGAATGTACATCTAAGGCACCTTTCACTAATGCCTTTGACTAGATCTACAAGACACCTTTCACTAATGTCTTGTGTCTTCACTTCTAAGCACCTTTCACTAATGCTTCTTTGTCTTGACTTCTAAGCACCTTTCACTAATGCTTCTTAGTCATGACTTCCAAGCACCTACCACAAGTGCTTTATCCTATAGACGATAGATACCCTTCACTAATATCTTCGTCTTGACTCTTAAGACATCTTTCACTAATGTCTTCAACACTACACTTCTTTGAAGAAAGAAAGGAATCATCAACAAGAAGACTTCAGTAGCCTTGATGATGAGGAAGCATGGCAACTCATGGACTTGAGCTTGCTCGACTTCAAAGGTGGTGATCTTGCCTTTAAGAGGAACCTAAAATATCACACAAAAACAAAACTACAAACATAGATCTCTTGGATCTAAGGTTAGTGAGATTTAACTCAGGGGAGAAAGTATATTGAAAGGGGGTGAGAAACAATGAAGAAATGGCTCACTATTTATAGAGGAAAAACCTCTACTGTTCCCCGGATCCCACGGATCCCTACCACAAGGGATCCGGCTAGCACAAAGCTAGGGATCCGTGGTCCGCTCCTCTTTACCCATGGGTATTTTTGGTTATGGGTCATGGGTTATGGGTTACGGGTTGATCCATGGTTTTCTTTCTAGATACAATGTATCTTAAGGATACAATGAACTTGGTTAAGTGGTATATATGAAACCATGGGTTATGGGTCAAAACCATTTGCTAGTATTTACCCATTTAGTATATACTTGTATTTACCCATTTTAGTATATACTTAGTTTTTACCCATTTTAGCATACTTAGTTTAAGTATATGTTTAACCCAATATGTAAACACTAGTTGTTGTACATATGTATCTAAATCATAAAATCACTTATACTTGTTTTAGTGTTTTATGTGAAAGCGTAAGTGTGTTAGAAAACTATTAGTCCAAACCATTTACTTATTTTATTTGTTTCGTTAAAATGATTTTACGTTTGTTATCGACAAAACATTAGAAGATCGTAAAATATAAATAAACGTTTTTACGGCTTATTTGTATTAACAATCTTCCCCTTTTTGTTGATGACAAAACTTAAAATTATTTTAAGGAAAAGCTAAAATTCGTAAAAGTTTGAATTTGTAGTTTTTACTTTCTTCTCCCCCTTTTTGACGAAACAAAAAGTGTTTGAAGGAAGGCAACACGTTGTTTTTAAGAAAAACATGTGAAAGAATTAAAAGTAAAAAGAGATAGAGAGCAAATAACGGGAAAGGATCTCGTCTTTTACTCCCCCTTGACGAGTCCATCCCTATGTAAAGGCGTCACGTAAATGAAACTAATCTAGTATGTTTGCAAATAAGTTTGCAAAAGATATCGTCTACGAGACGAATGTGCTCCCCCTTGATGATTGCAATTGTTGCACAGGGATGTCACGAAATGTAAACCTAGTATTGCAAGTAATTTGCAATGTATTGCTTTGACATAAAGCTCCCCCTAGCTTTATGATGTCAAAGTCTTCATATGTAAATTGAATAACTACAAAACAAAGGTTAGAAATCAAGTATAATTCACAATTTCCTGCAAATGTGATTCAAGTTAGTAGAAAGAAAGCTTTCTGTTTCACGGATCCCGCGGTTCCCTCCTAGTAGGGATCCGTCTAGGCAAATCTGAGGGATCCGTCTGGCTGATGAATAAAGTTAGCAAAGATTGGTATAACAAGAAATGTTAATACTAAAAAGAGATATGGGTTATATAGTATACTCACATACTCAGAAATATAGCAAGTAGCATGTAATTCCATTTAATAAACAAGAGTTATGATACACATGACTCAAAAAAAATATGACAATAGACAATACATGACTAGGAATTTCTAGATCACCTAACGCTTGAAGCTAAGACACCACTATAATCTTCTAGCTCAAGTTTTGTTTAGGTTTAATCTCGTCGAAACGTTCGAGGAGATGATAGAACATGAAACGTTGGTCTTCTCGTACTTCATGTATCAAACTTTCAACATGTTGACAATGATAGCAATCTTTGTCATGGCTAGGTGGTGGTGGTGGATGAAATGAAATGGCTTGATTCGAAGGATCAAGTGAAGCGGCTTGTGGAGCTTCAAACGATGGAGGGATTGGTGGAGGTGCATTTAAGAATGACTCAACCAAGAATGATGGTGGTGGTAGAGAAGTGTCAACTTCCATATGGTCGGGTGGTTGATTTTGATGATTTGTCATAATCCAAATGGGATTATATGATGAAAACGCCGAGAAGGAAGCCGGAGCAAGTGTTGACTCAACACCTTAATTTTGAACCATTATTCCTCCTAACGAAGGGAATGTCGTCGGCGGAAGCGGATGAGACGGCCTAGGAGGCAAGTCCTCTAAATTGTAGAGGTGTGGTGATGATAGTGGGGGATGTAAATGAAATAGCTCTAGGAACCAATGGTGATGGTTTGGTGGAGATGATATTGTTTGGCCTAGGAGGTATGGTGGTGTTTGGCAAAGGTAGTTTTGTAGGTACTATCTTTTTAGGAATTGGTTTGATTGGATGATGAAGGATTCTATCATTTGTCGGCTTGACCAGAGATGATTCGGTTGAGGAAATTTCGTGTATAACATGAGCTCTTTTCATGGGTGGTTCTTTGGTGGATAAGTTACTACTTGGGGTTTTCCTCATGATGAGATGATTACAAGAGTTTGCAAGAGCTGAAAGTTAGGATGAGAGTGATGACTAATGGAGGTCCTAACAAGGTGGTTTATAAACTAAGAGATTTGGCAAGTGCATTTTAAGCTTCAAGCCACTAGGATTCATTGGAATGTGATGATTGACATGCACAAGAGTCAACTTAAGAGGTTGTACTGATCTAGGAACTCATTTAAGATGAGATTGAGTGGTTGAGTTAGAAAGATGAGTTGAACTTATTGCTTTAGCAAGATTTGACCTATACTGTCATACGGATCCCACGGTTCCCTCCTCAGAGGGATCCGTCTAGGCTAATCCTAGAGATCCGTCTCTCAGCAGCTATGAAAGATTGGAAATGATGTTTCTAAGATCTAAGACCTATATCATCTTGAGTGTTTCAGTCCTCCTAAGTGTTTTAAATGAAGGGATGCTTGAGTACTTGAAGGTAATGAATGATGTAGTTAATGATTGTCTTTTGTGGAAGGATTTGGAACTTTCAAGAGTACCAATGGATGAACAAGGATGACACTAAAGATTTAGAATGTCAATTGAAGCTAGATGATCCTAGAGATCAGGTTGTGTCTTAGGATAGTGTTTTGGAAAATATCCTAGAAGCTTTAAGATGAGAAAACTAGATTTTGATCAAATTTGATCAATTTGGAGGTGAGGATGATTTATGATCAATTTTGCCATAATTGAAAGATTTCTAAGACTAGATGTGAGGGATCAAGTAGAAAATAAGGTGTGAGTTTAAGAGCGGAAGAGTAATGGATTAAAACGAAACGGCAGATCTACAAGCGTTTTAGAGTGTAACCTCGGTGAGTTATGTATGAATGGGAAAGATTAACCTATCTTGATAAGGACTTAATTTGACTTAAGACACTATGTTTAGCTTAGTGTGAGGTGTTCTAAGAATGTCTTTGAAATACAATGCTGGTAATTGCATTTTCTGTTCGACGGATCCCACGGTTCCCTAAGAGTGGGGATCCGTCTAGTGTAACTTTTGGGATCCGCCCATCTGCTCAGCAGAACCTTTACTAAAGGTATGCAATGATTTTGACAATGCATTATATTCCAAGATTAGTTTAAAGGAGTTCTAAAACTAAGATATCAAATGTAAAATATTTTATTTCATGAAGAAAATTAGATTACATTGATAAAGCACGAGTACAAGAGATTTGATCCTATGTTGGAATACTATTGGTTTCCTTGAGTGTTTTCACTAGGAGGATCATTATTTTATTGATGAGTGTTGGTGGAATCAAGAATGAAGAAAGTCTTCATGAGAGATATGTTTAGCGGTTCCATCATCTTGTTCACAAGTACGTACAACGGACTTTGAAATTGAGGATGGAAGTGCATAACATTATGATAGAGGCGTGTCAAGAACATTCCATAAGGGATGAGTTTATTCTTGGAGCCTTGAAGATTTGCAATTCGCCTTGCGAAGAAGTAGGCGAGATTGTATGGTTGTTGTGTTAGCAAACAGTACAACATGTGAGCACAACAAGCGGGAAGGATTTCTATTTCCCTAAGACTCCAAACCTTTTCACGTAGGATGAGTGCAAGAGGCTTGTACTCTTCTCGGATATCCCTTGTAAAGATAATGTTTGGATCGGAGTAATATGGTCGAGGTTTGCATATTATGCGATTTACATCTTCCGGAGAGGGTATGTGTGAACAATATGGACTATTTTCTTCACGAAAGTTGAAGAGAGAATCAAGAGACCAATCTTCGGTGAAGGCACATTGTCCATGATTTGAATCCGGAGGATGTGAGCAAAATGCCCAAGGGTTAGAGTGAACTTTTGGTTTTTGATATAAAACCAAAGAGATAGAGAGCGATCCTCGTTACGAACGAGTTCGACTTGATGGAAGAATTCCATTATGAACCTTGGACATATCTTCTCGTTGATTTCAAGAAGACATTCTAGTCCTATGGCTCGGAAGGAGGTATTGATACCTTCTTCGAATTGTAGAGAGGTGTCTACAATACGTCCTTCGTGGAAGTGACGGTTTTCGAGATTATTGAACCCACGGACATGATTGCCAGGCGTGTTGGGTTCGAGAGAGATGTTCGGAGTGTAGACGCTAGTGAGTGAAAAATAAAACACATATTCATGCGTCATAGTTGAACCTATAGAAATGACAAGTTAATAAAAGGAAATGTTTGTGGTCAACGTATGTTAATCTAATGTTTTTACTAGATTTTTATTAACAATGGTTTTTAACAGGAAATACACTTAACTCACTTATGGTTTTGACATACAAGTGGAGTATTACTCTTAGACGAAAAGAGGTTTTTGATTTGCATAAAAATAAAAACTGTTTTCCAGTAGGACGGATCCCACGGTTCCTTTTCAAAAGGGATCCGGCTAGTATAACTTCCGGGATCCGTGGATCTGTAGTAACAGAAAAAGATTTTATAGTTTTTATACAATGAAAATATGTTTTATCCTACATTTTTCCTTTAGCATGCATACATGACTTCTAATGTATCACGAAAGAAATGAAACATATAAGTCAAAAGAAATGATAAACATACTATAACAAAAGCAACCTAGATAATCTAGATCATTAATAATATTGTATTTCAATGCTAAGGATGATACAAAGGATTGGGTAAATGACCCCAATATAGATTAACAACACAAAGTAAATGTCTCCGTATGTGAACTTCATCATAGGGAACACAAGTGCGATGAGTGTTATGACGATGAGCACGAGTGCGATGTAAACCATGTTGATGACGGATCTTCTTGGTTTCGGTTGAGATAGAATGAGGAGGAAGATGAAGTTTTTAAGTGAGAGGGAATTTTTGAAATTGGATGATTTGAAAAAAAAATGAGGATTTGATAGATAGGTTGACGGTGAGAGTTTTTATAGGGAAGGAGGAATTTTTGAAATTCGTGTTATGTTTTATTATTGGATTTAAAAGAAACAAAACATAAGTTTTATATACCATGATTTTTAGACGAGAAATAAAACAAGTATGTGAGAAAAAAAAGGCTTCCTAATGAAGCTTCATGTAAAACATGTATAAGCACAAAAGATAATCATATAAATACCTAAATAGGTATACTTAATTATCAAGCAAAGTAAAAAGAAAATCATACCTCTAGCGTACTTAGGAATGTCTTTACAAATGACACAACAGATGTCACTTAGACGATTCCCGCTCCTTTAAGATACCTTCTTAAGGAAGGTATTCTTGTTACCAAGCGACTCCTAAAGCTTGGTGGGTATGAGCTTTGACTAATCAACATGAAAAAGAAGATTAGTGCAATTTAAAAATAAATAAGAAAAAAAATGTTGTTATCAGATCAACATCCAAACATATAGTTTTAAAAGACATGGTGTTTGTTTTTATGAAAGACCTTGTTTGTAGTTTTCAATTAACCGTGGATCGTATCAAGTTTTTAAAGTACAATATACTTCAACAAACTTGGTAACGAAGCTCTGATGCCAATTGTGGAAAACTAGAAGGGGGGGTTGAATAGTTTTACCAATTAAAACTTCTTTTTAATCTATTTAGATCGACTTATGTCAATCTATTTGGATGTGTGTGTTGGATGTTGATAAACAAGCATGTAAAGGTAAGTAATGAAAAGATTAGAGTAAGAAGCACAAAACCACAACGCAAGTATTTATAGTGGTTCGGCTACAAGGTCACCTTCCTTACCCTACTCCACTCCCCGAGTCACCTACTCGAGAGTTCGTAATCACTACACCAATCTCCTTATGGCGGAGAAGCCTTCACAACGTCGCCTACTCTTTTTCCGGTACTAGGCTAACCACCGGGTTCTTTCACTCCAAGGTGAACCACACCTACACAACGTCGCCTACTCTTTATAAGGTACTAGGCTAAGTACCTAGTTCTTTCACACCTTAGGTGAACTACACCTTCACAACGTCGCCTACCCTTTATTAGGTACTAGGCTAAGCACCTAGTTCCATTGCAATGGAGGAACTACTACCACACTACACCAACGACTAATCCCAAAGGAGATCTACTCCTTTACAACATCATCAAGGATATCAATATCCTTGGATCTAAAACTAGTCTATCTTGTACATCGAAACACACCATATCGAATGTACATCTAAAGCACCTTTCACTAATGCCTTTGACTAGATCTACAAGACACCTTTCACTAATGTCTTGTGTCTTCACTTCTAAGCACCTTTCACTAATGCTTCTTTGTCTTGACTTCTAAGCACCTTTCACTAATGCTTCTTAGTCTTGACTTCCAAGCACCTACCACAAGTGCTTTATCCTATAGACGATAGATACCCTTCACTAATATCTTCGTCTTGACTCTTAAGACATCTTTCACTAATGTCTTCAACACTACACTTCTTTGAAGAAAGAAGGGAATCATCAACAAGAAGACTTCAGTAGCCTTGATGATGAGAAAGCATGGCAACTCATGGACTTGAGCTTGCTCGACTTCAAAGGTGGTGATCTTGCCTTTAAGAGGAACCTAAAAGATCACACAAAAACAAACTACAAACATAGATCTCTTGGATCTAAGGTTAGTGAGATTTAACTCAGGGGAGAAAGTATATTGAAAGGGGGTGAGAAACAATGAAGAAATGGCTCACTATTTGTAGAGGAAAAACCTCTACTGTTTCCCGGATCCCACGGATCCCTACCACAAGGGATCCGGCTAGCACAAAGCTAGGGATCCGTGGTCCGCTCCTCTTTACCCATGGGTATTTTTGTTTATGGGTCATGGGTCATGGGTTGATCCATGGTTTTCTTTCTAGATACAATGTATCTTAAGGATACAATGAACTTGGTTAAGTGGTATATATGAAACCATGGGTTATGGGTCAAAACCATTTGCTAGTATTTACCCATTTAGTATATACTTGTATTTACCCATTTTAGTATATACTTAGTTTTTACCCATTTTAGCATACTTAGTTTAAGTATATGTTTAACCCAATATGTAAACACTAGTTGTTGTACATATGTATCTAAATCATAAAATCACTTATACTTGTTTTAGTGTTTTATGTGAAAGCGTAAGTGTGTTAGAAAACTATTAGTCCAAACCATTTACTTATTTTATTTGTTTCGTTAAAATGATTTTACGTTTGTTATCGACAAAACATTAGAAGATCGTAAAATATAAATAAATGTTTTTACGGCTTATTTATATTAACAGTAACTATAAATACCCCTTCCATCCTTGGAAGGGGTGGTGCTTCTCTTTCAATCTAACCTTTTCTATTTTTTTTACTTTCTCTCTCAAGAACACCCTCTCTACTCTTTATCTCTCTAATGGCTAACATGTATTTCCACCATCCTAGACCACCCGGATCATCAAACAACATAATATGTATAATCCAACAATTGGCATCAGAGCCAGGTTGTGTTCTTTTTGATGATTCATATGGTTTTTAGAGGTTTTTGTATGCGGTTTGTTTGATTCTTGGAAGCGGTTTGTGTGTGGGTTTGTATGTAGTTTTTGGTTGCGGTTTGACTAAGATTGTGTGATGTTTGATGCGTGTTGATGTGGTACTGAATCTGGTTTTATGTTGCTGCTACTATTAAGTTGATTATTGATTTGGTTGTATGAGTTTTTATGTTTCTGGGTCCGATTATGAGTTCTGGTTGCTGCTGGTCTGTTCATCTAAGCGGTTTGAGCTTAGATTCTTCGATGCGGGTTGTGACCCTGTTCTAAAGTGCGGTTTGTTAGACTGTCCAGATTCAACGCCTAGTATGCGGTTTGTGATCAGTTTTATGATGCGGTTTGTCATAATTCTTATGTGCGGTTTGTTATTGAAAAGTGTCCAGATTCGATGTATCTAAGATGCGGTTTGTTATAATTCTTAACTGCGGTTTGTCACAGAAAATCGATGCGTTTTGACGCATTAGTGGTTTCGTCAACATGCGGTTTGAGCTGCTGATATGGTATACGGTTTGACTCTTTAGTCAACTGCGATTTGCATTATGAGGTTTGACAAAACATGCGTTTTGAATGTAAAAGTTTTATGCGGTTTGTCAATATCGTATATGATGCGGTTTGTTGAAAAAGGATAAAGCGATTTGGCATACACATAAACCAACAAACCTCATTCTACTCGGACATAAACATCATCAGCAAGCAAATCAAAAAATATTCTAACTACATCAAATGATTAGAAAAAATCTATTCAGTATACAAAAAAAAAAAAATAAATAAAATAAAATAAAATAAAATAAAATAAAATCTATAACCCATTCAAATCTACTGCTACTATATCACACAAAACACTACCGCCAAACAACTCATATCCACAAACATCGACATCTAAGCTAAATCTACATCAACATCAACAGAAATCTCAGTTTACTCGTTCAACATGCTCAAATAAAAGTCAAACCTTGAAAGGTCAATCAGATGAACGGTAAATCATCACAGATTCATTATCACAAGTCACGACCCTTTCATATCTCAAAACAAAAATGAACTACGTATCTCAGTTTACATCAAAAGAAATGTTTGTATCTCAGACTCATCATGTATGTGTCCATTCACATCCGAACACTAATGATAGTGCTCGTGAGTTAATTCATCATAGATCCATGTTTTCATGTGTATATCCAAATAAATTGAAGTAAAAACAAAAACTTTAAAGGTTTCATTCTCCTTCATGATTCGGTCAAATAAGAAAGAAAATAACAAAAAGAGTTAAGCAAGATCTCAGATTTGGGTCGAAAGTGTTAAAAGTCATAAAACTTCAATTATGTTCGACTCAATGTCATCACAGAATCAATATCTCATCATCATTGAATCAAAAAGAAAAATGAAATACTAGATCTCAGGTTCTATTTTTGTGGTACTCATATGTACATCAAGACCATTGGCCAAATAAACACAAAATAGATTTATCATTGATCCCTTTGAAGATTGCCTTCAAGTTCTATTCGAACCAATCAGAAAAGAAACAACAACAAATATGTTGCCATTTCTCATCTCTGTTCGTTTAAAAGGAAGACAAAATAATCTAAAGCATTTATAAATACCTACCAATGATCTCATTGTTACTCCTTTAAACCGATTTCATTAACCTCTAGCCATCCTTATGGCGAAGTCATAAGGAGTATCTAAGAAGTTCCTTGGATAATCTGAAGATAGGTCGCTTGATAAGAGATGAAGGATATTTTTTTTTGTGATGCGTATGGGGGCTGTCCAAGGCAGGAGTGATATTAGGGTTTGATTAAGTGAGATGAGATTTGAGAAGTTATGCTGATGAAAAGTGGGAGGCGACATATTTTGAGATTAGGGTTGTGTTGGTAAGAGAAATTAGGACTATTGGGAGTGTGTGACTAGTGTTAAATATCCAGAATTTTAGGGTTAATGGTTTATTGGATCCGAAATTTAAATGGGCCGGATATGTGTCTTCCATTGGTGGACCAGAAAGTGGAGTTCGCGTGGGCTTCTAATGTATTGGTGGACCGGATAATGGGTTATTGGAATGCTTATTATTTGATTCATACTAATTATTGGATCATGAAGTTTGGATTTGGATGTATTGCATTTGGTATGTTAAATTGGATCGAGAGTTTTAATGGACTAATGGACCAGATGTATTACTTGGGCTTCATGTTGGATTCATACGTGTAAGTTGAATTTATTGGTTATATGAGATGGTGGTAAAACTATTTGCGCTATCCGAATTTTACTATCTCAAAAATTGTGGGATGTTTATTTGGATCATATGGTGCGTTTTGATAATAGTCATTGGACCTGACCTGAGTAGTATATGTGATGACTTGGATTTGGATGATGGTCAGATGGGCTTCTCAAGATTTAGATTTTATGAGACTTGGATAATATGATATTAGATGAGATTTGATTATGAGACTCGATGATGAGATTTGGTGTGATGATGAGATTCGTTGTGGTATGTGGTTTGATATTTTGGCTTATACACTTTCATGGAAGATACTATCTCACGGTTTGAATTGATATCGGAACAAGGTTACCTGCGGGGTTGTTTGTATGAGATTTCTTATTTGGATTTGAAGTGAGGTTTTCCGGGCATGTTTACTTATTTTCTTCTTCTTTCTTTCTACCCTTCCGCGAAGATGACTTGTTTGGGCATTTATAGAATGTGATAAAGACTTGACTATTTAGGTACTTTTGTGATTCTTTCTCGCTTAACCCACAACATAACTATCACTTCGGTGTCTCACGCAGTTGAGGATAAGTCAAGAGGTTTTGTACATTGGGTACACCGTTTTTTTCGCAAGGATTAATACAAGTTTAAGTAACAACTCTGGGGAATTTTACGTCATGTTCAAGTTTGGCATATCGGGTCTATTTCTCCAAGTGGTCATTGCTATAGCCATTAGAATACGTGAATGGTGTGTTTACCAAAGTGTTTAATGGTTGAAATGTAATCAACAGTTCTTATGGGTTACTCGATGCTACAACATGTCTATGATACTTCACAGTCTAAGCAAAATCTTTAAAAATCCTCAACGACATTCATGATCTTTCAAGATGTTTGTTTATGACAAGAACTTCTCGTGAAAATGGTCGTACACGTTATGATGCGTCCGAAAGTTCGAAACCATCATGGGGAAGGCTTATGTAGAAAGCCCATAAGCCTTGGCCCAAGCCCAATAAGGAAAGGAAGGGAACTAGTGTGTTGCCCTAGTTCCTTCCCTATAAATAGTCTTGTAAACCTTCACTTGAAGGTTGGTTGTTCATTTTATCACAAAACTTACGCCTAAACTTTCTTTATATATACGTGTGTTTGTGTTAACTTGTTCATTCGATCACTCCTTTATCTATACTTCTTATATTGATGCTTGTGTTACATAAATGGGAACCTAACAGTGGTATCATTCGCCAAATAGTTGGGTGAAACGGTTTTGTTTTGAAGTTTTAGTCTATACGCATAATTTTCTCGTTTCAAAACTTTAATACGCTTTAAAAACTTATTTTTTACACTTTAAAATCCAAGATTCTTGTACTTTAAAGGTTATTTGGTGATAAAGTTTGAGTTTTTGGCAAAAAGTTTGAAACTTTATGTGTATTTCATTGTTTTTGAGCTTGGTTTGATACGTGTAGTGCCTTTTACGCGTAAGGGTAAAAAGAGTTTTTGATCATCAAGTTTCACACTTTTGTGTTATTTTGGTGATATTGAAGTTTTTTCATCACAAAAATCTGGTTTAGAAACATTGGTGTTCTTAAAAATCGGTTTTAGCAAAAGATAGTCAATCCCTACATAGTAAAACCACGGTTTTACTCGTAAGATTCAAAGTCTACGCGATAAGCTTTCCTTGGTTTGATCTTTAGTGAAATTGGTTTACTCAGTGTTTTCTTGCTTGGATAAGCCTGAAAACACTTCGACTTTGGATATCTTCTACCTTTGGATAAGTGTAAAGGATTTTTGGGTTAAAACCCTAGTTTCGCCTAAGCATAAAGCTTGAGGTAAAAATCTTACGCCTAAGCATTTCCTACACATAAGTTAGACTTACCATGGAAGGAAATATACGCCTAAGGTTCTTACTACTAAGTATTTAGTTTCGCGCAACAAGGTTTCCCAAGTCTACAGCGTAGCTATTCTTACAGTAAGCATCATTGCTACGCGTAAGGTGGTGGTGTTTTACGCATAAGGCATTTCCTTTGCATAAGCCGGTTTTCTCGCATAAGGATACTTCATCAACAAAGTTTCATTCGACTACAAAGATCCATTTTCAACACAAGTTTCAAGATGTCTCAACCACCATACTCTCAGCTACTTCCTAGTGTATCCTCCACAACAACAACAACTCCATCAACAACAATAATTTTATCAACAACAACAACAACAACAACTTCAACAACAATTTCCTCAAGGAGCAATTCAACCACAAATGATTCAACCACCCCC
This sequence comes from Chrysanthemum makinoi, assembly GCA_910596185.1. Lineage (NCBI taxonomy): Eukaryota > Viridiplantae > Streptophyta > Magnoliopsida > Asterales > Asteraceae > Chrysanthemum > Chrysanthemum makinoi. Next base: position 162,397,561 of record OU343217.1, on the reverse strand, counting down.
TAGTCTTCAAGTACAACCTTACACAAACATAATCAACATCCATCCAGGGGAATACTGTGAAGGTCTTGGTTTGTAAAGATGTGTGAAGCTTTAAGTAGCCAACATCCATCTCATGGTGGATCACTTGATAGACCTCCAATGCTCACTCCGGTAACTATGATCAATGGGGAGAATGTTCTTTAGGTTCCGGAGTCTAAAAGAGCCATGGAAAGTTTGAAGAAGGTCATCTTGAAGGTTCATTTGGATACCTCTGTCCCTGTACCGGAGATCCAAATGCTAATCCACCAAGAGGTGATGTCACCGTTGTCATCTGCGAACCCCTCACGATCAATTTCTACACTTTGAAGATGAACCTGGCAATGCAATATATCCTTTGGGATTTTAATCTGATACCGAAGTGTTGATGCTCAAAATACAGCCAAAGCAATGTGGGAGCATATTCATCTTCTCATGGAAGGCACATAACTCAATCAAGAAGACATGGAATCTAAAATCTACTTGGCTTATGAACACTTCATGATTGAACCAGGGGAGACATTAGAGTCATATCATCATCGATTCTCAGACATCATCAATGACTTGGAAAAACATAACATCATTATGCCAAGAATTGCAGTCAATACTAAGTTCCTAAGTCTTGGTCACGATTGGGAAAAGTATGTCATTTTCATCCGGCAATGAAGAATCTTCATCATGCTACATACGGATTGTTGTACAACTACTTGAAGCCCTACCAAAAGGAAGTTGACAAAGAAAGGGTTATCCGTGGACTCTGCTTTCACCCTTCAGGATAATCAAACTCTTGCTTTGTGGGCTCAAGCGTGTTATCCTCAATTCCCTACTTTACAAAGCGCATCTTGCAAATCCTCCCAACCAACTACAACAATTACACCATATGATCCGTCACAGCACCAATCTCAAGAAACTCAATTGGTTCCATACAACAACAACAATGATCAAGAACTTTCACAGTGAATCTAACTTGGAGGATGAAGCTTTGATGCATTGCAATAAGGGTTTGTCATGATTGCTAGAGCCTTTGGCCGATATTCAAACAAATCCAACAATCGCATTCGTACCTCATCAAACACAAGGAATCAGGTGTTTACAATGGACATGTTGAAGTTCAGAATCGTGGTCATGTTACATTGGATGGGGTGCGTCAAGGTTTAATCAATGGGAAGGAATAACATGGGTGCTCCACAACAACAAAGGGCTCAAGTGGTTGAGCAGGTAATACTTTCCGAATGAGGTTAATGGTCTTCGTTGTTATAAGCTGTAATGAGAAGGGTCATCCGGCTAATGCATGCCCAAAGCCGAGGACAAGAGCGTAGCACTCACAAAGAGGCTTTACTCTTGGCTCTTAAGGATGAAGGCGGGTGGAACTCTTACCAACAAGGAACAAAGCTTCATGGCAAATGCAGATCCGATGATGAGATGGAGGACTTGCGAGCTAATGCACGGCGGTGATGCTAATGCTAACATGCCACGAAATCCATGGTAATACTGAGGCCGATTTATGACAGCGGCTTGTCTCAGTACAGGATCAAACTATATTCATTAATGATCCGTCTCCGCCAACATCTCGCATCCGACAAGGATGAAGTGTTCAAAATCGCCGTCTACATCTCATTCTGATGAAAATCAAATAGATCCCGTAGTTATATTTGACGATCAAGATGATCTTATGGTTAATACTAATAATCAAGTTGACTCCGTGGTTATATTTGAGGATCTAAATAATGATCATGTTGAGACTCACGTTGAACAAGCTGAACTTTCGTCTAATCTAGATCTTGAGCTCATGACCTTAGTTAAAGACCAAGAATCTCGAATGGAAATTTGCAAAGACATAAATAAATTAAAAGAAAAAAATGCACTGCTGACTAAGGATAATGAATGCCTAAAATATCAACTCAACATTTTTCAAACACAAGAAAAACGTGAAAAAGGTTTTGAAGTCGCTTTTGCTAAATCCTACCAAAACGAAAAATCATTGGAACAACATATACGTGATCTAGTTGCATCTAAGAATGCTTTGTTGTATCAAATAGAACAAGCGAAATATGATCATAAACAACAACTTAACGCTCTCGGAACTCAAAAGCCAAGTCCTGCAGGTTGTTAACTTGTCAAAAATAGTTCATGAGTACCAAAATCATTCAAAAGCGATAGATGACTATCTTGAAGAAATTGTCGACTTACAAAACAAAAATCAAAGAGTTTCAAAATGTTGTTTATAAACATGGTGAGTCAATCACAACTATTCAAAAGTTTACTTTTAAACCAAATCCAAATGGATATGGACGAATCTTCTGATTACAAACCAAAGTTTTCTAATAGAGCATTCAAACCAAATCCGCAAGTCTGATGCGAGAACATAGAATTGATGATTCCATTATGAGTGTTGTTGAATCTAATCGCATGGAAAAATTAGATGCGAGAGCGAGAGTCGATCAAAATTAGAAAATGTTGTTTATAACAAACCATTTAACTACTCAAAAGCCATCACTTTTGTCGCACAACAAGATAATTCTAACACACCTTGGGTTATCACACCTATTTCTGAGTCTTCTAATGTTGGTCCCCAACCCAATTACGCACAAATTAATTGTCCCTTTACCTTCACTCAGTGAAGTAAAAACGATACCGAGCGTTGTCAAATTCTCAAATATTTTGAAACATTCCTTTCGGACATCAAAATTTTGGAAGTGAAATAGAAATCAGTTCGAAATAAAAGTTGAACATTTTCAATCGCCTCATGCGAGAGAACAAAGAGATATTTTTCAGAAAAGAATTTTACCTCATGTCCAAAATTTGAAAATGTGTGCAATATATTGGGAAAGGGATTTTCACAAGGAGCTTGGACTTATGAAAAAAGAGTTTGGCAAACGAAACATCGATTTCTAATACCAAACGTAAAAAGAAAGTGTTAAGAAAAGATGTTGATCGAATCTTGGAAGATGTTATCTGTGATGATATCAATAATGTTGTGTTATTACATTATGTTGCATATGCATTTGATTATATCTCTGATTACATGTTGATTCCATTGCAAATGTTGAGAATACGATACGTGTCACAAATCAAGTCTTTACAAGTTGAAAATGAGCGATTGTTAAAGCGAGCTTTCAAATGCAAACAAGTCTTCAATGGTGTCAAAAATATTGTCAAAATCGAGAACTCGCTTTTAAAACAAAATCAACCAGGTTGCATACAAAAACTCTTAATCCAAAACTTGAGCAAGAATAATGAAAAGCGTGTCTATGAAGTGTCAAATTTCAAAATATGAATAAGAAATTTCAAAAGTTATAAAAGAATATGGTGTCATATTTGATTTACTCAAAAGACTCGTGCTCAAGCGTCAAAAGATGTTGATGATCATCTTGCATATACCAAAGATGTTTTATGACGAGATGGACTTACCGCTTTGAAAATCTAGATTTGTTACACAAAATCCATGATCTAAGCGCAGTTTGGTGAAACTTAAGCAAGATAGGAATAGTAACACAAGATGCACCTAAAACGATTCAAAATGCCCCTAGAACATCTAATGACACACCACAAGAAACTAATGTGCTTCCTCTAAAACAGGAATAGTTGCCTCTTTCCCAAGCACGACTGGAGCAATACAAGGAAGAATAGGAAGTTGGTGTGTAAGAAAAGAACAATAAAGATCTCTGAGTAGAAGAAGAACACCTTAGGACTTTGAATAAACTCAAGTTGCACCACTTTAGATATTGGTCGACAAATGTAATGAAAAAAGTGATGTAACGAATGCTGAATCTTTAAGTACTCTTAATATTTTGTTTGAAGCCTCTTGTGTTGGTTGTTGTAAAAGCATGTTTTCTGGTTGTCATGATAAATGTGTTGCTAAGGCTATCTTGAATCGTAGAGAGAGAATATAGAAAACGGAATACCTCTAGGCCCACTAATGCTTCTAAGTCCTGTGCTAGGTAAAACCTACAGTGTTCGACTGATCATTGATGTACCATAGAATCCCATTCACCTCCTAAGAAGAACTTATCACCTAGTGCATTTTTACTAAGACAAAGCTAGACTAGTTGGAGATGGCAAAAATGGTTACATAATACACTTGGCTTTAAATGGATACCTAAAATCATAAACATGTGTTTTCCACTATAAGCGCTTCGGAACCCTCTAACTCCCGGGTTCCATTCTTCTTCATAATACGTATTGTAATGCAGGTGTCTGAGATCATCCTATGGATTGATATAGCGGATATTCACGGCACATGACGTAATCTCAAATGTTATCAAACTTTGTTTCAAAGTTCATTGGCAACTGTCGGTTCGAATGATCACTTAGCAGCCTCATGGGCTACGAGATTACATCAATGATAACATCAAAATTAGCAAGGTTTTATTATGTGAAGGCCTCGGTCAATCTCTTCTCGGTTGGTGGAGTTCTGTGATGGAGATTTGGAAGTTGCTTTTCGAGGAAAACTTGTTTCATTAAATGATCTACAAGGAAACGATCTTATGTCTGGTACCCGAAATTCAAGTCTTTATACAATCTCAATGCAAGACATGATTGCTTCATCTCTCATCTGTCTACTTTCAAAGGCAACATCTACAAAATATTTTTTTTTTTTTTTGGGTAAAGGGTTTTACCCCGGTAAATATATAACCAAAAAATAATGTTAAGTACAAATGGAATGTGGCTGAAGTACCACATAAACCACAAGCGAAGAGCTTGATAAAACTAGTGTTTATGACATGCCATAAACACAAATAACCTAGCTATATTACATCAACAAACTAGGCATAAACAAGTAAAAAACTTGTAACAAGCGAGCATCCATCCGGCCTCCCACGAGGGCAAGTTATTAACGGGAGGTTTGCCTCCTTAAAAACCCTTTCCAAGAAAAACCCAAAGGGAAAAACCTGGAGTAGGGAAAAAAGTACAACCCTTACACTCCTTCGTTGTGAAATACATATACTTGGAATCTTCCATTTATCAAGAATCAATCGAGACCTCGAGGTTAGCTTCTTGAACTTGAAAAAACATTCACCCGAATAGGTAGAACACAATGGTGCTAACCACTTGACCAACAGACTTCTACGCGAACAACCTAGAATTCGTTCCATCCAAGCAGAAGTCGTAGTAGCGAGCAAGCAATAATCTAGAAATGATACTACTAACTGAGCCATAGATAACTTGAATAAGAACTGTGTACTCTCCAAAGAAGGTGGGACCGCATCCATACCAGATAAAATCCTTTTGAAACCAAACACGCATAGAAAATTGGCACTCAAAAAATAAATGAAGAATGAAAATCGAACCCATTCAACAAAGCGGCATCTAAGCAAGACCAAATCAACGTCGGGACCAACATCCCATTAGCATCCTATCCCGATCTTTAGCCTTTTTAATAGCGAGCCACATATGTATAGCATGCCTTGGAATACAATGAGAGAACCAAGGAACATTACACCATTCAACCAAATCAATACTAAGGCAGAGATTGGCATGCAGAAAAATAACTAAAATTGCCATCCAGGTTGCGCCATAACAATCCATCATCAATATCATTTCGAGTAGGAAGGGAGGAAGCGACTAACAATGGAAATCGAGATAACCAGGTCCAACGGCCATTGAACATCGAATCTGAGTAATCATCATAAGTCGATATCGAGGAATTAAACCCCGCCAATGCAATATCTCTATGATGAGTAAATTACGTCGGGCCATGACTACCATATCAAACCAAACGAAGTGTCCTTCCCATTATTGATCTTATGCGCGGATAAAAGGTCGAACCTTGGGTCTAATGGCAAGAAGCTTGCGCCAACCCCAAATAACATCCCCCAAACAAGGGACATCCCAAAAACTTCTCCCAAAGTTTATAGAATGGATCCATTGCACCCATAGCGACTCTTTATGTGTCAAAATACTCCAAATGTGAGTCATGAGGAAGCAATGTTAAAATCCTCAAGCAACGATCTAATACCAAGGCCACCTTCTTTTTGGCTTACAAAAGCGATTCCCAAGCAACCTTAGCCTTTCCCCTTTCATTTCTCCTTGACACCAAAGGAAACCCTCATGTTTCTAACTCATGGATAATACAGGTAGGAAGGATAAAACCGAGCCCAATATAAATTCATGAAGATAAAACAGATCTCACCAAATGAAGCCTACCGCAAGAGATAAGAACTTATTACGTAATCATTCACGACCAATTTTCAACAAGCACCTTGCAATCCCTATAAAGAAGTCTTGATGATATAAGGGGACACCAAGGTACCTCACAGGAGAGAACCCTCCAAAAGCGGCATAGACCTGAGAATAGCAGACTTTAATAGCATTAAGAACATTACAAAAGAAAGTCATGACTTTTAGGGATACGGGACAAGACCCGAAAAGTTCTTGAAATCCTCCAAAGCTGCATAATGACATTGCAGAATCCTCGATGGCCTCAGCAAACAAGAAGAGGTCATCCGCAAACAAAGGTTAATCCTACATTGCTCACACAAATGATGGCCGAAAATCAACAGCATTCAAACCACTGCAATATAAGTTAGCACTTCCATAACAGTGACAAAAACAGTGTATGGAATGGGATCACCTTGTCTAAGTCCCGCTTACCTTTAAACCGACATGAAGATCACCATTAACACATATGGAATAAGGCGAGATGAGACACATACCATGATCCAATCAACCATTTTGGAGTGAAAACCAAAACCAATGAGAATAGCCTAAGAAAATTCCAATCAACCGTATCATATGCCTTGAATATCAACCTTAAATGCTCTAGGAGGACCTCTCCCCTCATGATAATTCCGCGAAGCTCTTGGGTAAGTAATATATTATCAGATATCTGACGACCGGGGAACAAATGCATTGATTAATACCCAACCCACAAGGCCTTCTTTATACAATTAGCAGGGATTTTGCTAATGCATTTATACATGACATTACAGCAAGAAATAGGTCGATAATCATTAATCTTAGACAGGGTAGACACTTTAGGAATCAAAGATATAATGGTATGATTAATCTCCTTGAGAATCTACCATTAATGAAAAATCACATACAAGATCTTACCCTGGCACCACAATATCCCATGTTTTCTTAAAAGCAGCCGTATATCGGGACTGTGGAGCTTTATCATCCCCATCGAAAATATAGCTTCCTTAATCTCAACGTAGTAATATGTGAACCATCGAGCCAGCCAATTGATGAGGAAGAACATTAGAGAATATATACCATAATCATCAAAGAGAGTACAATTTCCTTCCACCGAAAGCTGTTCATAGTGAGAAACAAAAGCACACGCAACCTGGATTACCCTCAGACAAGACATTGTTTGCATCTCTAACCAATTTGATTACGGGCACATTTGCTTTTAACAATATTATGAAAATAGGCCGTATTAGAATCACCTGCATGAAGCCATTGAACTTTAGATTTTCGCAAAAGCGTTCTTCATCTAACATAGCCTCTTATATGCAAGAGAAGATAGTGAGCATGTTCCTCCCGTAATTCAAATTTAACGGATCGTATCAATAGCCTTTTGGGCGCATCTAACTCTGCCCGAATCCTACCCGCCTCATGAAGATTACCTTGTGAGCGTACAAGCTTACGAAAGGAGATTTCAGCCCCTTTAAGCGTTGAACCACACGATACATATACAACCATGAACATTAAGATTCCATCCCGTAGTAACGTACAGCTAAACCCATCTTTATGAACCAAGAAGTTAGAGAATTTGAATGGTTTAGGCTTCGACTTAGTTACTTACAGGAATCGCGAGAACAGCAGGAGAATGATTAAAATGATAAGGTTGAAATATGGCAAACGAACCTAGAAACAAGTCACAAACTTCATTGCCCATCACCGATTAATTTTCTTCAATGTACCAAAAGAGCCTCTTGGTTGATTCCAAGTAAAATGAAGACCGATACTATTAATATCCTCAACCTCCATTTTCTACGAACAATCTCTTTGAATTCACGCATAGCAATGTGAGAGCATAACTACCACATGAATGATCCTCCAATTTTAGAGCGCATTAAAATCTCCCACAAAACCCAACAAATGCGCATAAATCCCGCATGGCCAAACAAGATTGGACCAAAGGGCAGCGATGAACATAATAATTATCCTGCATATAAAAAACGAAAAAAAGTTTTCTTTGTCGCCCAGTATTAACACGAACATGCATAAACGGTTAGTTTGAGACATATCATAACATCAACAATATCATCATTCCAACCAAGAATAATACGGACCCCTTACACATCATCACACAGACTACCATTTGGCGTCCACTTCCAGTATTTACGGTATGTATCATACACCATGCATCAACATGATTCCAAGATAGCACATACACTAAGATTATTATCATTTACCACCTTTTACCTCTTTTGTTTAGGGAATGGTTCAAAACCCCATATTCCAAGAGGCGATACTAAACATCGGGACATTGAGCAGAGGTGCCTTACGATTTGTCAACAAATTACCAGTTTCATCATAAACATTCTCAACCACATCATCCTCATCTAATTCATTATTATCTTCAACATCGTCATCAGTAGCCAAAGAACCAAACGGGTTAGATGTAGTCACATTAGCACCTAAATTTGGGTTACTAGTTTTAGGTGTAGGATAGTTAGTACTATAAATAACTTTAGGAGCAGATTGGTTATCCTTATTCACCTCAACATCTTTACAAGTGGGAGAAGTATGTAACAGAATTAGGACCTCACGGTTAGATGTAGTCACTTTTGGATTAGTGAGCTGTCCGCACTAGTACTACTTGGTGAAACAGGTTTGCTAGTAGAAGGGTGGAGACAGATTTAGGCCTATCTGCATATTTTTACCAACAGGGACCCCATTAAATACGATCGGTTTTATTATCCCTAGAATTCTTTTTAGCTTTACCCCTTTTCCCAACAACTTGAAATCCATCTGGTTTTCCTCCACTTGTGATGCGATGCTTTCTTAGGACAAGTATCATGAATGACCAAATATCAAACATACATCACATCTTGGAGGTTTCCATTCATATTCCACCCTAATAGTTTCAGAAGAGAAGCTAAGACTATCCATGTATGGGACCCAGGTAATAGATTCCTTAAGAGGAGCATGAGAATCAATTTCAATTAAACAGAACCAAATTACTCCTACCCCAAGAATCGATTCACATAGAGCTAGTATAGAATCAAGCATAATAGGTTACCAATGTGTGTTGCAATAATACTAATACCATCCCTCGATGCAATGGAACATGCGTGCGACAACCCATACCGGAATCGGGTTAATTCCTCTTTCACAAACTAGTACTCATGGTCCACTTCTTTAGAATAATAGGAGTTTTATCATCCACGGACCACCTTCTAAATCCAAGCCAACTGTGGAGTCAAACTTAAAAAAAAGAAACCTTGTGCATTCATCATAATCCGGTTTAAGACCATACTTAGCCCAGTTGTTTGCAACAAAATACTCAAAATAATCAATCACAGCGATGATATCCATACAAGGTGTTTTTAAATTTAGTGCTAATATTTTCTACCACCTTACGAGGAATGGACACATCAACACCATTAAAAACATTATCAACTTTGAGTTCACGAAAGTTAGACTTACCTTGGAGGACTAGCACAGAGTACCTTGAATGTGAGACTTTTGAGAACCACTATGGCAACCGTAACCATGTCGTTATCTTTGAATTTCGGTTGTTTGAACAATAGGGCTCTCCTTAGTATTAGAATCATTGACACAATACCTTTTAACTTTCCGACTAGATTACCCACACATGAATTCCATCACCTTTAGGCAAAGTGTCATCCAACGAGGCCCCAACAACATTCATTCTTATTACGTCCTGTCTGAGTGCCGATTATTTGCCAGAACCAATGAACCTCCTCTAGAGATGGAAAATCGTGGTTGATATAGGAATTAGTAACATTACCATGACTTCCCGCCGGGACTCATGATCCACGCATTTGCTGCTCGTGTATGAACAAACGAACCCATAGTTCCCCTCGAAGCCGATCGATAGGTGTTTACATGGGGCGAGTGTTGAAAGCATCACCTGACCAAGTTAGAATGGTCATTAGGTGAAGTCCGTCAGGTATGTTAGGGTTCGCAAACCCATAGCCAATACGGCTTAGGCATCCTGCGGAATCAATCCCTTCAAGCGTTTCATGCAGCATCCATCTAAATCAACATTACCATCACCACTTTTAGCCATATCCTAAATTAGCGGCGAAAATCAGTAACAAGCCTACAAAACCACAAAACCCTAAATAGCGGCTAAATGACAATCAAGGAAGTACCACGTCCCACTTCCAGCGAAGGCCTTAGAAGAGCTAAGGCATCGTTAAAGCACAAATCAACTAACCAATCCCACTGATCCGGCCGTGTAAGATTAAGTGAAACCAGAGAATATAAAACCTAATAATGTAGTTCACAAACAAAACCCTAAGACCAAGCAATTTTTACAAACTGGATCAATTATGCAAAACACGAATGTAAATACAGAATTAAAACAAATCAGAGCAATAGAGAAGCGATTAGAGCAAAGGAATTGTCGATTTATTTTTTATGTTTAGAATCGAATTCGATGCAGAAATTCGACTTTAGGGTCAAAATCCTTAAAGAACACCACGCTTGGCTATGGCACCGTCGTCTCTCACATTTAAACTTTCAAACCATAACCAATCTTGCACGATACAAACTTGTTGAAGGTCTCCCAAGATTTCGGTATTCTAAAGATCACCTATGCCGGCTTGTGAAGAAGGGAAAATCACTGTGCTCACTTTCCTTCAAAGGTGGAACGCTAGCTCACAACATGCTTCATCTTCTTCACATGGATTTGTGGCTGGCTGATCGCGTCTTGGGCGATTAATGTAGCGCTACATATTGGTAGAGATGACTACTAAGATGGAATTGGGTTTATTTCTTGAAATAAAGATCAAGCTCCCGGATGATCATCACCTTTCTCACGAAAATTCAAGTTCGACTGGAACCGCACGGACAAATCGAGCAGACAATTTGTTTGTGAATCAAACTTGGTATATTATGAGAAAGTGTTCGGCATCAAGCATCAAACTCGATGCACCAATGCAGGAACAAGCGGAGTTGTTGAAAACTGGCAAAATGCGTTAGTGGAAGGCTGCAAGAACGATGTTAATCAATGCAAAACTTCCAGATTACTTGTAGAGGCGAGGCGGTCAACTCTTTACACTCGAATCATTCAATGATTACCAAGCGCCACAACAAAGCACCTTATGAGCTTATCCACTACGTAAACACTTCGAACACTGGATCCCTTTGTTATCCGAATAATGATTGTGATGACTTTGGTAAGCTAAATAAAAGGCGACATTGAGTCTTTGTTGAATATTGTGAAACTCTGGGGTTCTTGGATCCGAATCGATACATTGGAGATTATGGAAACGATTCATGCAAATTCGATGAGCTTACAAAGATGGCTTCCTCGCATGCAACTTGGAACCCGATACATAACCGTTTAAACTTCCCTCAAACCCATCATCGGTGAACCTAGTTTACAACTTACTGGCGTCAAATGGATGACTATTTGCTCTGTTTTAGTGATGATATTGATGAGCGTGCTCCAGATGTATCAAATGTTTCTGCTCAACTTTGTAATCCCAATACACGATACATGAACTACTATTGAGGAAGCACCACGGTTGATTCTACAACTACAATCCAGACTAACTGCATCCAATGACCGGTGATGATCTTTGAACAATCGAGTACCCCACCTGCAGATTATGATCAAATGCATTCTTCAATAGTTTGCTAATGAATCTACCACGATGTTGCGAATCATCCACAAGTTTTGAATCCTCAATCACAGGTAATGTATATCAACATCAACCCTCGCATCGTTGGACTAAAGACCATCCTCCGTGAACTTATTGGCAACCCGAATCAACCATCGTAACTAGACAAGGACTTGGTGGCGGTGAACATTGCATTTATGCACTTACCGCTGCCAGTGAACAAAACATTGATTCCATGACATATTAAAACTGGATTGAATCCATGCAAGAAGAACTCAATCGGTTAAGCGTCTTGAAGTATGAAATTGGTTGAAACCAAGCTGGAGTCTATGTTATTGGTCTCAAATGGATTTGGAAAAACAAGGCTGGATCTTTGAAGGAGCGATTTACCGAAATAAGTCACGTCTCGGGTTATAGACAGGAAGAAGGGATTGATTACGAGGAATCATTCGCACCGGTTGCTAGACTTGAGGCTGTTCGGATCTTTCTCGCATTCGCGGCTCACATGAACATCACGGTCTTTCAGATGGACGTCAAAACTGCTTTTCTTAATGGAAAACTGAAATTAACGGTCTATGTTAGCCAGCCAAAAGGATTCGTTGATCCAGAGTTCCCTAATCACGTCTACAAACTTAACAAGGCTCTCTACGGTCTCAAACAAGCCCCTCGGGCGTGGTATGATAAGTTGTCTTCCTTTCTTATCGCTAATAATTTTGTCAAAGGATCGGTCGACCCTACACTATTTATACAATATCACGGGGCACACATTTTAATCGTTCAAATTTATGTGGATGGCATCATTTTTGGGTCAACACATCTAAAGTACTCAAACGCTTTTTCAAAACTTATGAAAAAACATTTTGAAATGTCAATGATGGGTGAACTTACATTCTTTCTAGGACTGCAAGTTCATCAATCACCCCGTGGTATTTTCTTGAGTCAGTCCAAATATGCCCTTGAAATTTTAAACAAAAATGGAATGCAAAACTGTGATACCTATGCCACACAATGGCACATACCAAGAAACTGGAAGCTGATTTGCATGGGAAATTGGTTGACCCTACCAAATACTGAAGTATTATTGGGTCTCTCATGTATCTAACGACCATTAGACCTGATATTGTCTTTGCTGTATATCTTTGCTCCCGTTATCAGTCGCGACCAACTGAAACTCACCTCTCTGAGGCTAAAAGAATCCTCCGATACATCAAGGTGTGACAAATCGTAATTTCAGGTCAATTATCAAACTTTGAAAATTTTACTATTCATCTCAGGAATTTACTATTCACTAGTTACTATTCATCATTTTACTATCCATCATTTTTGAAGTCAGTTAGCGACTTTGAGAGGTTATTTTAAAATTTACTTTTCATGAAACACTATTCATTCCTGGAGAAAAATCACTATTCAAGATTCACTATTCATCATTTTTCGTAAACTAGGTTTACGGGTATCAAATTCCCGTAACCGTAAGGGTTAAGCTGCGTATTCATGGAACATCATTGAGAACATTACATATAGACTAGAGTTAGTCTACATATCATCGGTAACATCATTTCCATGTTAGTTCATGCATGGGTTTGCATATTTCATTAACGTACATTTATTTAATAAACGCTCCGCACGATCATTTATTTTGAATAATTGATCCGACACTTCCGAAAATTGTCCTGATATATTTTTGTACTCATTTTAAGACTATAAAAATTATATTATTAGTTTACCCGATGTTTTGAATTTATTTTGGTATATAAATTGTTATATATATATATATTTACGACGGTTTTCGTAATTTCGATACGATAATTATTTAATCACCCGATACTTGCGAGAAATGTAATTTTATAAGTTTTGTGACTTCGATATAATTCATTTTGTTTCGTTAAAAATTAAATTCTAGCTAACGCGCTACACTTAATAACTAATTATTTATACAAAATTAACTATATACATAACTTATATATACATTTTATAACAAAATACACCAAAGTCTTTCCCCTTTTTCCCCTTGTCGACCACCCCCTCCCATAGTCATCAATGTTACTTGTTGAATTTGACTACTAAATTACCATTTTACCCATGGTTAAGATATTTAACTATACTTGCAAATTTATTTTACAAAAATAAAACATACAACATATATTTTAGAAGTGAAAGGAGGCAAGAAACTCTGTCATCTTCCTTGTGATGATCGGCCAAGCTTAGAAGAACAAGAATAATCCATAAAAATTTCAAGATCAAGTGTTTTACAATCTCTATTAGTCTTATATTTTAAGGTTTTGAAATATAAACCTCTAGGTTGATTATATATTTGCAACAAAAATCCCTTCATCACTCAAGTAAGTGTTCTAAATAATTTTCTTAATCTTACATACTCCTACTTGATCTATTTTTATGATTCTATTAGAAAAACAAGCAAATATACTATGATCCATACCACTTTTACATTTTTTTTATTTCTTAATATGAGTTTAAATTATCCTATTAGTATTCCTATGAAACCTATCAATTTTGGTAAAGTTTAGGAACCCATGACACCCTAAGAAGGTGTATGGTATGTTTAGAATAGCTTTGGTGTTGATTGGAAGGGTTTTGTACAAGCTTTGAACTAGAAAAAAAATCATTTTCGACAACATATAATTAAGGGCCGACCTATTTTGTAAAATCTGGAAATTTCGATGGGTTGTGGATTATTTTGGCTTATATTTTCAGAAAATAGACTTAAAACAAAAACCGTGACCGCTTGAACGGGTTAAAACGGGTTTATAACGAAAAAGATACGCTATTTTCAAGTTTAACGACGAAAACTAATTTTCTGGAATAGTACTTGCTGTCAAGGGTTTTTCTAAGGACAAAAACGAGTTTTTAACGTAAACTAGAGGAGTCGACTTATCAAAAATATATTAGTATATACTAACACGAAACCAAGGATATATAAAACGTAGAAAACGAGTTTATAATGACCGAGATACAAGCATTTGAAAACCGACGTTCACTACTTATTTCCATCAGCTTTTATTAAAATATTTCGAAGTGTTGAAACTGTCTTTTTGAGTAACCATGTTTGGAGCCGTTTTTCTCAATGATCGAGTCAGTTTTGGTAAAATAGTATCTCTGAGTAAAAGTTAGTTCACCCGGCCTATTTTCTAAAATGTCCAACCGTTTGTCAAACGGAGTTATGACGTGTAACTTACGAGCTCTCAAACTTTTCCGAAACCTGCCAAAAACTACATAATCTACACAATCACCTCACTTCACGACTATTTTTCTATAGGATTGGGTTCGAATGAGCCGAGGTTCAGTTCTAGACTTTTGTAAACAGTGTTCCACACTATCCAAATTCACCGAGTTTGTTTCCTAACACTCGATATTCACTATTTTACGACTAGATTTTCGAGGCCACTTAACCATTTTTCCGAAACTTTACAAAGTGTTTATTTTGCGAAAATCTTTATTTTCACAATTAATCACTAGACGATTATCGTAGAATGTCGTTACAACATATATACGCGTAAAGTAATTTATAACTTGACAATATGTCATAAACGTATATTTCGACGATAACTTCATTTTCAAAAATGTACAAGTGGTATAGATTACATGTGGATTTGCATGCACAACATTAAATCATGACTTACATTAGATCATATCATTCATCATAGGTTGCAGTTAGAGATTGCGCCTCATTTCAGTGTATCCACTTTTGCCATCATTAACATTGTATCAAGTGAGTTTTCATAGCCCCGTCTTTCAAGTTTATATTTCATTTCAAACCTACAGGGGAGAATACATTGCACATCATTTTATTACGAGCCCAAGTATATCAAATTCATTTACATTGCTTAAGTTACCTCATTGCCAATTGAATGTCCCCATTTCATTATCAGGAACCGTTAATTACGGAGTAAGTGAGGGTGAGTGAATAGATCTATTGAGGGTGACTCCTCCATCCGGGTTGGTGGTTCCAACTGGTCAAACGGATGCATTTCATTTAATATCAGAATGAGAGTTGTTTGGAAAACACTCTGTTGGGGTGAACATCATGATCAGTCTAGCTTCGGTGTCATGAGCTTATATCAATTGTATCATTTTTATGTGACATATTTGTCATACATGACTTATACTTGTGGTAGTCGTATAAAACATTTTCATAAACCTATGATTTCTCACCAACATTATTGTTGACCATTTTAGCAATGTATTTTTAGATATCTAAGGCATATAGTTCATGGCATGCATAAGGACTTATCATAGAGTCGCGATGACGACGCGTCTCACTTGTATATTATTGCACTTAAATACATCGTTTGGCTTGTAACAAACTTATTTCCGCAAACGTTGACTACCTTTTGGGACCTATCTTTTGTAAACTCTGAATGTTTTAATGTATCAAATGATGTGCTTTTAAAACGACACTTTAGGTCGTTCAATATAACTATAACTGTGATGCTATGGCAGTCATCCCCCAGGAATTCCATTCCACTGCAAAACAGGTAATTTGGGGGGTGTGACAGATTGGCATCAGAGCAAGAGTTATAGAGAACTAGGTTGTATCATTGACCCTAGACTATAACTACATCATCATAGCATCTCATCATTTCATCATAAGTGCATATTCATTATACATGCGGTTTTATACGCACATTATGTCAGTTATGTACTTCCATTTCGCATCGATTGTCATAGAGATGTCTTCGAACACCCATTCCATCATCATTTCTTCAAACTCCAATGTGGAGAATGCCTTGACATTCCCTTCCACAATTTTAAATATCAGTTGACTCAGCACCGATAACATCAGATGCTGAGACTGAACCCTTTGAGGAGGACGAAGTTGCACCTATACCACCATCATCACCATCATTTCCTAAATCACCACTAGGATTTCCATCATCATCATCGTCATCATTTTCATTATCATTATCATCTAGAGCACTATCCGTACCATCACATCTCATAAACACTACTCATACATCTGACTTGCAGCTTGGGAAGTGTGCATGATTTGACACACCATTACCATCTATCACTAAGACTATATACACTACACCATCTTATAGGTTTGAGGACGGTGAGAGTTTCAGAGCTCATTGTCGCTAGACACCCTCTGCTCACTAGACACTGATTAGACCATCAACAGGAACAGATAATAAGTACCTTTCTATCTAATGTAATCTTCATCCTTTATTATCTCCACGATAATCACAACCTTTATTTATTTCATTTCCTATTCCAATTGCCCAATTTTCAATCATTCGCAATAATATACCGCTATTTTACTAGGGATTAGGCCAACTTTATTCTTGACCAATTAGGAGACTATTACCATTCTATGAGGTTCTCCCATGTATCCTACAAACCATTCAACAAATCTTATTTCAAGTTATTTTGCTACCACTTCATGAAATTATTTCACATGATTTTATTCCAAGCTATTTTACTACCATCTTAGGAAAATGGTTTCACAGAATTCTAAAACAAGCTGTTTTGTTACCACCCTCAAAATTGATTTTCAGTCATTCTATCAACTATTTACTACCATTACGCGAAACGGTTTTCATGTTACTCTGAAAAATCGTTAGGCCATTATCTTACAAAACAACACGTTGAATACCATCGAAAACTTCGGAGAAACATAATACCATTTCAACAAAACTAAGCATCACATCATTTGTCCTCGATTATACATAGCCTGATCACCTATGTATAATTCAGGAAGGATTATGTCATGAAAGAAACAAGCATCTTTTCAAACTTCCTAAAACAATCTTCATTCAAAAGCAATTTAATCAGATAAATTGTTCATAAACATCTATTTTGTTAACACTCTATAGATACCTACGCCATTCATCACACACTCAACCGATAAGTTGAAAATTTTCCAGTGACCTTTTTAGGAAAGACTTTCATACCATCTACGAGGAGGATTCCTTGATACAAGAAAACAATGAAATGATTTCAGGACTACCAACAAGGACTAGAAGTATGTAGTAAGATGATTCAAAACTCAATAGAAATCTTAAGACATCACGAGACAATCTGAACCACTGACTTTGGACTAGAAGCCAAATTCTATCATTTCAAAAGTACCAGCTAGACTGAGCTACAAGATTTAGTACAAAGCGAATACACACTAAGAAACACTGTAGAAATAAACCAAGCCTCATAACTGAGACTACATAACATTCCATTAAACATGGCCTCAGCAATATGTGAACTTCCCTACAATAAGTTTCCCTCAAAGGAAAAATTGAGTTAAGTTAAGGTTATTGATATAAACTTCCCCTAAGGCACTGTGTTCTCTAGAAATTACAGATAACCTCATTTCCATATCAAGAGAGGCAACAGGCCTGAACAAATAAAACAATCAATGACTCCCCATCTACACGTGAAAACAGAACAAATATTCTTTGACATAGTATCAGCTGATATCTACGTTTCTGCCCGCATGATAAAAATCTCAGTGATGAACTATTTTAGAAACACTCAAGTAAGATTGAATACCTATGCCTGTAGATTTTGCCTAACATCGACTGATAGACATTATCCAACATTAGAAACTAAACATTCATGCAGATATACCTACCCGAATACTTCATCCTTTATAGTGCTTTCATTTTAAATGGATTTTATTTAAAATTTATTTATACGAATCATATACTTTGTAGGAAATATTTTTTTTTCTTCTTCTGAAGTACCTGTTTTAACAAGTAAGTTCTTTTTGGTCAATCTTTATCAAAACCGTCATACGTTAAGAAACATATAACCATCAATCTTTGATAAACAGTCCTATTTTGCATAACTACTAAATTTTGAATCATCAAGAAAAATATTACTTAGAAAGTCGTTTGTTCAAAATTGTAAATTCATTCATTTAAAGAAAAGATTTCAAACAAAATACTTAATATCGGAACAAATCTTGAAAAATCAACCACCGTACCACATCACCTAAGTATTAGGGTTTCGTGACTTTACAACATAGAGCATGGAAAAACTTCGATAAGGGAAATTAAGAGAGATACCATCAAGCAATAAACATCTTAGTAATGGAGACTAAGCACCTTAGGCAAAGAAGACTCAAGTCATGACATTCGCTAGAACTAGAAACGTGAGGAATCACAACTGTTACCCTTAATCTATTCTTTACAATAATGCCCTTTTCGACAGACTTGACATTTTGAATTTTGGCACGAGACACGTGGTATCAATTTCAATTATACCTAATATAAGGTAGTCAATTCACCTTAGACTTCTGACAATCATTTCAAGATTCCCTTGGAACCTACTGGGACATGAGTACCGCCTATCATCCTCAGCTCAATGGACATAGCGAGAGGACGATTCAAACATTAGAAGATATGCTCAAAGCACATGCAATTGTTTCTGGAAACGATTGGGTAAATCATTCATCATCGAACAAGTTCGCTTACAACAATATTTATCACATGAGCATATTGACTGCACCAATTGAGGCACTCTATGGTTGAGGTGTCAATCACCTATTTACGGGCCAAAATCAGGAAAGCCCAACTCACTAGTCCATAAATTATTTCATGAAACAACAAAGAAATCATATAGATCAAGAATCAGTTACAAGCGACAAAAAATGGATAGAAAAACTACGTCGATATACGACGTAAAATATTGGAAATATGTTCCACAAGTCACAAACCATTAGAATTCCAAGTTGGCAACAGAGTTATGTTGAAAGTCTCGCCTTGGAAAGGCGTGGTACGATTCAGAAAACGCAGGAAGTTAAACTCGAGGTACATTGGGTTATTTGAGATTCCGGATATAGTATATCCCTTAGCATACAAACTTGATCGTTTGTCAGAACTCGCCAATTTACTTAACACATTTAATGACTCAAATCTCAAGAAATATCTTTCAGATGAATCACTCGTAATTCACTTAGACGAAATTCAACTCGACGATAAGCTTAATTTTGTAGAAGGACCAACAAACATCATGGACCGTGAGGTCAAACAGTTGAAACAAAGTCGAATTCCTATCGTGAAAGTTCTCTGGAATTATCGAAGAGGTCCCGAGTTTACTTGGGAGCTGGAAGACCAGATGCGACTCAAAAATCCTCACCTTTTCACAAATAATACCGTAGAAACCAACATGAACAGAATTCAGGGACTGAATTCCTTTTTGGGTGGGCGAATATGACAAATCGTAATTTCAGGTCATTTATCAAACTTTGAAAATTTTACTATTCATCTCGGGAATTTACTATTCACTGGTTACTATTCATCATTTTACTATTCATCAATTTTGAAGTCAGTTTGCGACTTTGAGAGGTTATTTTAAAATTTACTATTCACGAAACACTATTCATTGCTGGAGAAAAATCACTATTCATGATTTACTATTCATCATTTTTCGTAAACTAGGTTTACGAGTATCAAATTCGCGTAACCGTAAGGGTTAAGCTGCGTATTAATTGAACATCATTGAGAACATTACATATAGACTAGAGTTAGTCTACATATCATCAATAACATAATTTCCATATTAGTTCATGCATGGGTTTGCATATTTCATTAACGTATATTTATTTATTAAATAAACGCTATCGCATGATCATTTATTTTGAATAATTGATCCGACACTTCCGACAATTGTCCTGATATATTTTTATACTCATTTTAAGACTATAAAAATTATATTATTAGTTTACCCGATGTTTTGAATTTATTTTGGTATATAAATTGTTATATATATAGATATATTTACGACAGTTTTCGTAATTTCGATACGATAATTATTTAATCACCCGATACTTGCGAAAAATGTAATTTTATAATTTTTATGACTTCGATATAATTCATTTTGTTCCGTTAAAAATCGATTTCTAGCTAACGCTACACTTAATAACTAATTATTTATACAAAATTAACTATTCACATAACTTATATATACATTTTATAACAAAATACACCAAAGTCTTTCCCCTTTTCCCCTTGTCGACCACCCCCTCCCCTAGTCATCAATGTTACTTGTTGAATTTGACTACTAAATTACCATTTTACCCATGGTTAAGATATTTACCTATACTTGCAAATTTATTTTACAAAAATAAAACATACAACATATATTTTAGAAGTGAAAAGAGGCAAGAAACTCTCTGATCTTCCTTGTGACGATCGGCCAAGCTTAGAAGAACAAGAAGAATCCATAAAAATTTCAAGATCAAGTGTTTTACAATCTCTATTAGTCTTATATTTTAAGGTTTTGAAATATAAACCTCTAGGTTGAATATATATTTGCAACAAAAATCCCTTCATCACTCAAGTAAGTGTTCTAAATAATTTTTCTAATCTTACATACTTCTACTTGATCTATTTTTATGATTCTATTAGAAAAACATGCAAATATACTATGATCCATACCACTTTTACATGTTTTTATTTCTTAATATGGGTTTAAATTATCCTATTAGTATTCCTATGAAACCTATCAATTTTGGTAAAGTTTAGGAACCTATGACACCCTAAGAAGGTGTATAGTAGGTTTTGAATAGCTTTGGTATTGATTGGAAGGGTTTAGTACAAGCTTTGAACTAGAAAAAAAAATCATTTTTGACAACATATAATTAAGGGCTAACCTATTTTGTAAAATATAGAAATTTTGATGAGTTGTGGATTATTTTGGCTTATATTTTTAGAAAATAGACTTAAAAACAAAACCGTGGCCGTTTGAACGGGTTAAAACGGGTTTATAACGAAAAAGATACGCTATTTTCAAGTTTAACGATGAGAACTAATTTTCTGGAATAGTACTTGCTGTCAAGGGTTTTTCTAAGGACAAAAACGAGTTTTTAACGTAAACTAGAGGAGTCGACTTATCAAAAATATATTAGTATATATTAACACGAAACCAAGGATATATAAAACGTAGAAAACGAGTTTATAATGGCCGAGATACAAGCATTTGAAAACCGACGTTCACTACTTATTTCCATCAGCTTTTATTAAAATATTTCAGTGTTGAAACTGTCTTTGTGAGTAACCATGTTTGCAGCCGTTTTTCTCAATGATCGAGTCAGTTTTGGTAAAATAGTACCTCTGAGTAAAAGTTAGTTCACCCGACCTATTTTCTAAAATGTCCAACCGTTTGTCCAACGGAGTTATGACGTGTAACTTACGAGCTCTCAAACTTTTCTGAAACCTGCCAAAAACTACATAATCTACACAATCACCTCACTTCACGACTATTTTTCTATAGGATTGGGTTCGAATGAGCCGAGGTTCAGTTCTATACTTTTGTAAACAATGTTCCACACTATCCAAATTCACCGAGTTTGTTTCCTAATACTCGATATTCACTATTTTACGACTAGCTTTTCGAGGCCACTTAACCATTTTTCTGAAACTTAACAAAGTGTTTATTTTTGCCGAAAATCTTTATTTTCAAAATTAATCACTAGACGATTATCTTAGAATGTCGTTACAACATATATACGCATAAAGTAATTTATAACTTGACAATATGTCTTAAACGTAAATTTCGACGATAACTTCATTTTCAAAAATGTACAAGTGTTATAGATTACATGTGGATTTGCATGCACAACATTAAATCATGACTTACATTAGATCATATCATTCATCATAGGTTGCAGTTAGAGATTGCGCCTCATTTCGGTGTATCCACTTTTGCCATCATTATCATTGTATCAAGTGAGTTTTCATAGCCCCGTCTTTCAAGTTTATATTTCATTTCAAACCTACAGGGGAGAATACATTGCACATCATTTTATTACGAGCCCAAGTATATAAAATTCATTTACATTGCTTAAGTTACCTCATTGCCAATTGAATGTCCCCATTTCATTATCAGGAACCGTTAATTACGAGTGTAAGGGGGTGAGTGAATAGATCTATTGAGTGACTTCTCCATCGGGTTGGTGGTTCCAACCGGTCAAACGGATGCATTTCATTTAATATCAGAATGAGAGTTGTTTGGAAAACACTCTGTTGGAGCGAACATCATGATCAGTCTAGCTTCGGTGTCGTGAGCTTATAGCAATTGTATCATTTTTATGTGACATATTTGTCATACATGACTTATACTTGTGGTAGTCGTATAAAACATTTTCATAAACCTATGATTTCTCACCAACATTATTGTTGACCGTTTTAGCAATGTATTTTCAGGTATCTAAGGCATATACTTCATGGCATGCATAAGGACTTATCATAGAGTCGCCATGACGACACGTCTCACTTGTATATTATTGCACTTAAATACATCGTTTGGCTTGTAACAAACTTATTTCCGCAAACGTTGACTACCTTTTGGGACCTATCTTTTGTAAACTCTGAATGTTTTAATGTATCAAACGATGTGCTTTTAAAACGACACTTTAGGTCGTTCAATATAACTGTAACTGTGATGCTATGGCAGTCATCCCCCAAGAATTCCATTCCGCTGCAAAACAGGTA
Source organism: Chrysanthemum makinoi (assembly GCA_910596185.1). NCBI lineage: Eukaryota > Viridiplantae > Streptophyta > Magnoliopsida > Asterales > Asteraceae > Chrysanthemum > Chrysanthemum makinoi. The sequence goes on along the minus strand of OU343217.1, from coordinate 162,374,325 downwards.
ATTTGGGGGTGTGACACAAGGGAACCATTAACTTGGGGATCTGGTATCCGAAGGATTCTGGTTTTGAACTAATAGCTTTTTCAGACGCTGATCACGCAGGTTGCCTAGATTCTCGGAAAAGTACTTTAGGAGCTTTACAATTTCTTGGTGATAAACTGGTGTCATGGCAATCGAAGAAGCAGGATTGTGTATCGATGTCCTCAACAGAAGCAGAATATGTAGCCATGTCGGTGTTGTGCTCAAGTCATTTGGATGAGAACACAACTCAAAGACTATGGTTACGTATTTGACGAGATCCCGATATGCGACAATCGAAGTGTTATTGCGATCTCGTGCACTCTGTTCACATTGAAATCAAAGCACGTCGATCTTCGATATCATTTCATCAAGGAGCATGTGGAAAAGGGTACCGTTGAATTATACTTTGTGGGTGAGAATACCAACTGCAGAGATCTTCTCACCAAAGCCTTAGCTCCGGCTAGGTTTACTGAGTTGGTCCACCGGATTGATATGCGGTGTTTGACTCCAGAAGAACTGGATGAACTTTTAAAACAATCTTAAAACCAGTCAAACACCAAAACCTCTTTTGTAAATATTTTTCAAAAACAAAATACAAAAATATAAAATTTACAAAATTCAAAAATATTCTCCTATCTAAATTTCTTTCAACATGGCAAGTACAAATCTTCCGTCAACATTTTTCTCTTTCAAAATTCAGTATTTTTTCGATCAAGTGTTGAGGGGGAGAAAGTAAATATTTTCTGTTTCATAAAACCTTGTACTTGCATGTTCCCTAATACTGGTTGTATCTTTGTCAATGGTGGACTCGTTTCTTGTTTCTTGACACTCCTCGGACCCAAACTTATAAAATTTCAATATTTTCAAAGTCGAGGGGGAGTGTCGTTAAGGTTACGTCCAAAAATCATGCTTTATGTAACCAAAATGGAAGTTATGGGCATTGGATGAAAATGGTTAAGGTGGAGGGACCAAAGTTGTCAAAAGCTCAAACTATTTTTTAACAAAATCTCTCTACCAACTTCACTTACATATTTAATTCAAACATTTAATTCTCCAACTAACAATCCTACGCCTAAGATTCATTCGGCAAATCTGTGCTTTAAACTCATAATCTGTAAGTGTTTTAATGATCTTTGTGTTATTATAAACAACAGTTTTTAATTTCATAAACATCCAACGGTTAAATTTTGAGTTTGGGATGATTTGGTATTCTACGCATATGCGTATGAACACGAAATCATCATTGAGTGTTTATGATGATAATTATTGTATCAAAATGCTTTAAATCATATGTTATAAACATTTTCAGTATCAAAATCCACCCAGAAAACATTTTTAATCGTTATTCAACTATAAGGGTTTATGCGTGGATTTAGGGTTTTTCATTTGAGAGTGTTTCCGGATAATTAGATGGTGGTATGATGTTTAGAACATGCTTAATTGACCAAAAACACCCATGATTCATGCCCAGATACACGAATTCGTGTGAAAGTTTGATTTAGGGTTTTAGAACCATACGAATTGGGTACTTTTTATTCATAAGGTATTTAGTGTTAAAACTTGTTGGAAACATATCATTAGGCCTCTAAGTTATCCCAGAAACAATTTGGTTCCATTTCCATGGCTAGATTCCTTACTCGTAATATTTGAATCCTATGGTTTAAGTTTTTACTCGTATGTGTATCCTACGCGTAACTGTTAATGACTGTGACTTCATGTAAAATTGAAAGGAATTGATATATGTGTTAATGAATGTGTTATGACGAATTTATTTCAGGTTATTGCGCGTGAAAAATTCAAAATCAAGGTTAACCATGGTTTCCTACGCATAAGGATCATCTTACGCGTTGAAAGTTACACGTAAGAGTAATCTTACGCATAACCTTTACGCGTAAGTTTCTACAAAGGGACTACGCGTATCCTGTGAAGGATACGCGTAAACATTGAGTTTTACGCATAAGGTTCACTCTTACGAGTAAACCTTACGCGTAAGCTCCAACATACGCTCACGCGTAAGCCTTATGCTAAGGGCTCATTTCCTACGCTTAACATTTCTTACGCGTAAGTTAAGTTCCTACGCATAAGCTTATGCCTACGCGTATGGTCTACTGTTTACGCATAAGCTTGCAATTCCTACGCTTAAGCCTAATCTTTTAACCATAATTATGAATTGTTACGCGTACAAACTTGTAAATAAATAAATCATAACGCCACGAAACCAAAATGTCACTAATAAACTTAAATGGTTAACATGTTGTGATAATGAGTGAAAACTTGTACTTTAAAACTCAAAGTTAATAAATTCACGAAACTTTTCACGACTACTTTGGACTATTGGTCAAACAAGTGCCGTTGGACTCGTAACATTCATCAACATAATATGTTCAATAATTGGTCAATAAAATCAACTTTTGACTAACGTAATGTCTTTCGATATGTTGGTTCTTTTGGCTCAATATCTTTCAGATCACAACATGGACGTCCAAATGGAAAACGTTGATGCACCAAATGTTCTCACGATGGAAGACATCTTCCCCAACGGTTACACAATGAAGATTGGGAAGAACAATCTCAGAGTCGATTTTGACAACTTCACATGTTCTGAGTCTTCTTGTCAAATTGCTGTGGATATTCTGAAGACTCACCCTTACCTTATGCTCACTAATTCTGCTATTGTGCCGGAGATCTATGTTCACCAATTCTGGCACACCATACAAAAGGTCAAAGGTCAAGATGCTGTGACAGTGACACTTAATGACAAACAAGTCACCATCACACCAACAGATTTAAGGGCTATTCTTCTTCTACCTACCATCGAGCCTACTGAGTACACTGCTAATCCTTCGGAAGAGGTCACTCTCCAGTTCATGGTCGACATCGGCTTTGATAAAGCTGCTGGGATTATTACAAAACACTCTTTAGTAGATCTCAAGAATATTCCTCAGCCATGGAGAACACTTTACATCATGATTGCCAAATCCGTTTCTGGACGTGACAGTGGTCATGAGCATCCCAAGCTCATGGAACTACAAATATTTTGGGGTATGGTCAACAAGAAACACATCGAATTTGCAGCTCTGATCTGGGACGACATGATATCCTATCTTAAAAAGCCTGGCACCAAGATCCCTTATATCAGATACCTAAAGCTGTTGATCCAAAGGATTCTAGGGAATAATCCAGATATTCCCTTGAGACTTGATGACCCCAACCATCACTCCGTGTTGCTTGAGCCCACACTCAATGTTGTTAGATTTAAGGACTCAACAACGAAGAAACAAGGTGCGGTATTACCAGATTGCCTTCTTACTGCTGCTATCAAGGGACTTCAATCGTACAAACGATATCTGGAAGCAGTTGAATCAGGCAAAGTGGGGTTCATAGATGAAAAATATTCTGGTACACCTATTAGGAAGACCAGGAGAGGCAGTGCTGGAAGTATTGCGAGCACTGAGAGTACGAGAAAGTATCCAAAGAGGACTCACACACTCAAAAAGAGAGTTCCATTAAAGGATGCCATCCCTATTCCCAAACCAGAACCAAAACTAATGGACGAGGACTCGGAGGAAACTGAAACAGATGAAGAGGTTATCTACTCAGAATCTGGAACAGATGATACACTAACAGTTGCAAAACCTCTCAGTCCCAAGTCTGATAAAGGGAAAACTCCAGTGCAAGAGCAGGAAGAAGAGAGCTCAGAAGAAGAGCCACTGGATGAAGACAAAGACTACAGAAAGTGAAGAATCTCGGACTTCAACATGTTGCTAAGAGTTCAACCTACAACAAACTCGTGGCCCTGGAGGTTCAAGTGGTGGTGCACTAACCACACCAGTTTTCGATGCGGTTAATCCAGCCGATAAGGCGGTACCACCACCAATCGAGAACAAAAGCAACTCGAGGATAAGATCATTTTTGACTTTGAGGAACCAGACAAGAAGAAGAAGATGACTGAGAAAATTTCTGATGAAGATGTTGAGGTTGCAGCCAAAGAAAAAGCAGAGGAAGAAGCTCAAGCTCAAGCAGATGAAGAAGCTAGGGTTAAGGCAGTAGAAAAGGCTAAAGCCGAAAAGGAAGCGGATGACTACATTCTAGATAGTCCCGAACGTAGCAAGGAACAAACTTCTGAGCCACCAAAGGACCCTGAGCCTCCTCATGAATCATCATCGTCAGACTCATCTTCTCACTCATCTCCACCACCATCCAAAGGCACCACAAGATCAGCATCCAGATCGGTAAAGAAACCAACCGAAACTTGGGCATCACGAGCTAAAACAAAGATTGTCAAAGCTGTTAAGCAAGTAAGGAAGAAAAACATAGTCAACAAGAAACTCAATCAACTCGCTGACAGAGGCAATCTTCTTCAAAAAGTAATAAACGAGATGTTGGGAGAACGGGAACAGATCCAGAAATTTCTCGATCGAGATATACAGGGTGAAATGAATAAGACGATTAGGGACTACACTCATAAGTTCCTTCTCGACACTGTTCCTAGAGTAACTAGAGAGATGTTCACCAGACAAATCTATCCGAATCTCATGCAATTGGTCAAGAAAACAATGCAATCTACTTCGGCAGCTATGAAGATCAACCCAATTGAGCCTGCAGTTGTCTCCGATGCAGAAATGGTTTCCAAGCTTGTACTACAAATGTCTCAACAATCAGGAACGTTTATTTCTGACGAAGCTAAACTATTTGACGCATTGCTGGAATATCAACTTAAAACTTCATGCAAAGCGGCAGCTGAAAGGGCTAAACGTCCAAGAGACGATGATGATCATGATAAGGATAAAGAGTCAAAACGCAAGAAGAAATCTGGTGAATCATCCTCCATGCCACCTCCAACCTAAAGGACCTCCACCGACAGAAGATCTCCTCCACATTCTACTGCTACTGATAAACCTCAGGACTCTGAGTCACCACCACAAACACAGAAAACCGGTGACCACTTTGAATACACTGGTGGTGATGATGAAGATGTCCCTGAGCCCCAACAACAACCTACTTCTTCTACAACAACAAAGAAACCAGAATCATCATCGAAGCCAAAGAAGAAGAAGAAGAAGACCGCTGTTGTCTCATGGCTAGATGAATATGAAACAAAAGAATATGACTTGTTTTCTAAACTCGTTTAATCTACCCCTCCGTTACCGGAAGGTCAAGAAATGGTAGATGGTCGCACGATGGAGCATGTGAAGCTTATACAGGAAAAGTTCAAAGTGAAGAAAATGACCAAACCAGAGTTGAGGCGAATCAAGAATGATGCATTTCAACTACTTAAAGGCAGCTCAGATAGTGCAATTGAAGTCGACTATCATCTCGATAATATTACACGAGCCATGTCTAACTACATTGATTGGCTCAATCTTGAATCAAACATTGACTTCACCAGACAAGATAAAGCTCCATACTACACTGACTGGACCAAACCTCTACCTACCATTAGCCGACCGGATCAACCCAAGATTCCATACCGCTATTTCTTCAACAACGACCTAGAGTTTCTTCTACACGGTAGCGATGTTTCCAAGAAATACGCTACATCTCTCACACTCCCTTTCCCGGCAGCAATATACTCGAACAGCATAGCCATCGAGGAAGAAGCCACACACATGTTTGCCAACAAAGTGGAAAAGTATGATCTCGATGCACTGTATGGGATTCATCATTGGCTAGAACGACGAAGAATCTACTACAAAAGCTGCCAGGTTCTAAAGTCGAAAAAGGAAGTGTTCAGTGAAAAACGGATCGTTGCAATTCAGCATGTTACCCCTTTCGTCGAAGTAGGACTACACATTCCTTAAGAAAATAGTGGTCAAACGACAAGACGAAGAGGAATATGACTTTTTTGAAGCGGATTTTCCGAGATTGTCGCTAAATGACATTGAAGATATGTATCTTGCCAAGGTACAAGGACGAATGCGACATTTCTCTACAACTATCCAACGCGAGCACATCAAGTCATTGCTCATATTCATCCGAAGAATCGTGATCCAAGAACGTGTAGAAGATATTCAACTTGCCGTGGAATCATACCAGAAGCATGTTAATCTCACAAAACAACAACTAGACCTTCCCTACATAAACCAACTTGCTCAGTACACCCTCGTCAGGAAACCATTTGGGGTAGTCTACCGAAGTGAACTACACCACAATTGCTTCATGGCGTGCAAAGAGCTTCATAAGTTTAGGGATCACACATTGAAGAAGGTTCGGGATGGGTTAGCATATAGGTTAAAGGAGATCCATGACGGCATAGGGTCACCAAAGAGATGGAATTCGAGGGACAGAAGGAATGTAAAGAAGATCATCACTCGGATTGATGAAAGGTTGTTCAGACGGGATCAGATGAGAACGTTGGAGAGTTTCATAGGTGGTCGTCCAAGCATATCTTACAAAGGCTACCAACATCCAGAACGCATTCCTGGTGTAATTGACGGACTTCCTGGTACCCCTGATTCTCCTTGATTTGTTTCCTTATCATTATTTGGATGTGTGATTTATATCTGACAATGGCTTGTGCACACATAACAGTGTACAACCCGTACTTGTAATGAAAGGACCCTGTGGTACGCATCAGTGCCACAATCCTATAAAAGGAGCGAAAGCTTCTTACTTTTGAGTAAAACTAATCAAAACTTTCATTTTTCAAAGTTTTGCTCAAAAGAACGAGTACTTCCCCTTATGATTTTCAAAACCTCAAAAGTTAATATCACTTGTTGAGGGGGAGTATTTGCTTAAAACTTTGTTCACAAAATTGTTCTTCAGTCCCCACAACTTCGAAATGGACATATTCGATCTCAAATTTCGTCAAAAATAACATTTATATGCCATTTTTTAGGGGGAGAAAAAATTATGTGATAAGAAATATGTTGTGAATTGCTATTGAATCGTTGTGCTAAAAAGACTTAACCAATGAATTTACGAGATCTTAAATGTTAGTAACTCGAAAAGACTTGTCCGGGACGGGTAATAATTTCAAGCTAGTTCGCTAAAAAGACGTGTCTCGCAAAGGACTTGTCCTAGTAGAATGTACCATTCGAGAAACTCTTGGTAGACATGAACTTTGTGGGTTTGTCAACCTTCCGAGGTTTGTCCACACCTTCAAGGTAGTTATTAGAGCTAGTTGTCACCTAAAAGCTGACAATGTAACTCTTTAACTATGCAATGTAACCGTGTCTCGCGGGGGATTGTCTATCTTGAGTTGATCAATTCAAAAGTGCGCGCTCTTCTCTCACCGTGCAAATTTCTGTCAAAATTCTTAAGCACGTGTGGAGGTATTTCTGCAAAATACAAAACGCTCACAGTGGTACTAAAAGCTTTTATTCATAACCACTTTGAGAGATTTTCATGAAAATGGTTTACGGCAACATAGGTTAGTCATGGTGTTATAGGGTGACTAAGGTTAGGAATAACCATCCTATGATCCGCCAGAGCCGGAGGGATCTACCCAAGGACACCACCAATAGTTAGAATTAGAAGTCCTTAGGTATGATTATAAAAAGGAGAAAATGAGAATCGGAGAAAGAAAGAGTTGAAGAATTAAAAAGAAAAGTAAAGAAAAGGGTGAAAAGAAATAGCCCTCCAAAATTATTCAACTTAGGGCAGACACCCGGTTCAATTCTTATGCTACTGGTTGTTACTTGATGACACCGGTATTGAAGATCAAAAGTCGTCATGGACCCAGTGACGCATGCACTAAACCTTCTTAGCCACTCAAGTTTCTCTCAACAGAAGCTTGTTTCATTCTCACAGGGAAGCCTACGTAAACTATCGGCTTTCTCTTAGAGATTGCTGGTATTGAAGAAGGAGACCCTCTCCCTAGTCTCCGCTCAAGAAAACCAAAGCGCACTATTGAGTCTAGAGCCACGAGATTCATCAAAAGATCTCTTAGGTACACTTGACAATTCATCACTTGTCGTTCAACATTAAGGACGCAAGTGATACATTATCGAGTCCTACACATATCTTAGCAATCTGTCGAGAACATTTATGAGAGGTCACACATGTGATCCTCAGTGATTGAATGGAAACTCCTGCCAGGGTCAACATCAAACAGCTCTGACAGTCGTGGGTTACGCTCAGTGTGTCTCAAACGGTCTACAGTCGTGGGGTGATGCTTCGGTGTACCTCAGCGACTCACCTGAACTGTAGGTGTACTTCGGTACATCGCGTTTATCTCACTTGTGGACTCCAGTTCAGGAACAACCTTTGTGAGAATTAGAGACGTGTTTTCACACTATGCTATTAACACACTCGAAGTTCAAACTTGTAAGCGCTGGATTATTTCTAACCCATGTTTTATGCTTTCTTCTTATGGATGCTCGAGGGAGGAAAAGATCGTGCAGATTCTTCACATGTTCATACCAACAACAACACTAATTGAAATTCTCTCAAAAGGCAACACAAAGTCAGAATGATTCTTCGTCAAAATCAAAGAATCTACAAAGTTTAAAGACTAAGAGAACTACATCAGTACTGAAATTCAACATTAAAGAGCGTGTGAGCATGTTGGAGAAAGACGTGGAGACACTGGAGCAACGAAGCGGACCTGATGCAGATAACCACAACATACTATCACTACCACCACAAAGAACAAAGATCAAAGAACAAAGAAATCAAAGACGTCAAAGCTGAAAACTTTAAAGAATACAAGATCCCTACACTGGGGAGATTGTTAGAATCAAGGCACTTCTTCTCACAAGAAAGAAGAATGTCAGAAGACGTCGAAGCAACTATTACATCAGCACCTACAACGTTATCACTCAAATCATTAATCACCAACACTTAGGGGGAGATTGTTGGAATCACTCCTAAACTAGATTACAAGTGTTAGTAATTAATATGTAATAGTTAGCTTAATTAGGCTTTTATGTTAGTAATTATGGCAAGGCTTATGTAGAAAGCCCATAAGCCTTGGCCCAAGCCCAATAAGGAAAGGAAGGGAACTAGTGTGTTGCCCTAGTTCCTTCCCTATAAATAGTCTTGTAAACCTTCACTTGAAGGTTGGTTGTTCATTTTATCACAAAAATTACGCCTAAACTTTCTTTATATATACGTGTGTTTGTGTTAACTTGTTCATCCGATCACTCCTTCATCTATACTTCTTATATTGATGCTTGTGTTACATAAATGGGAACCTAACAAACGTGTACTTTGATTTACGGACAACCTCTAGGGGGAAGTAGTTTATACTACTTGACTTGGTATGGTTTGTGAAGTTGTCTACATATGGATAAAGAATTGTTTATGATGGAGAAGAATCGTTGATGAACCGCTGCATGTTGCCCTAAAACAGAGATTCATCGAAACCAAATTTGTCATTGCATATTCATTCTGACATTGTTTACGGGTTTAGTCTTGATTTTGTAAAATCCCGCGAAAGAAAATATTTCTCGGTTTAAACCATAGAATTGTAAAATCCCGTAATGATGGAACCATCCTGGAGAAAAGAAAGTGTAACTTTGGATCTTATCAGATGCTGGTGCTACGGTTTCTTCTTCGAAGAAGGGATAAAAGGGTGTACTTCATGAATTGGGTGATTGTTTGGATTGTCTTCTTGGCAGTTTGGTTATTTTAAAGTTTTACGGGGATATGTGCTTTTAACCATAGTCGGGATGAAACCATTATCAAAGTTCATTTAAACGTCAAAGGAGGCTAGATTTGAGCAGTTAACCCGAAGATGTGACAACGACATTAATTCATTATTATTTATTTGAGGTTGAAGTGAAATTTCACGGGCGAGTGTACTTAGTATCTGAAGGTATCGGGGATGGATGGATGAAGATTATTCGAGATCCTTGTTCGAGCTTTTAACATTTTCAAAGACGAAGACTTGGAAATCTAGTTATTTTTGGGTGATTTTTCTTTTTTTTTTACCACCACAAAATAACTATCACTGTAAGGAGTTACGTTGTAGTGCTCAGTGTCACATTAAATTGTGGATTTTCAAGAGGTGATGTACGTCTTATACTTCATGGTTGGTTGGATGAAGAGTATAGAGTACTTAGGGGTTCAAAGGGAGATGAACACTCGGCACCGCTCTTTGTTACATGTGTGCAAGTTTAAGTCACGAGTTCGGGTTAATTCACTTTAGGGTCAAATCCATCATTTTGGGTTTTCTCCATCAGCCGTCATGACAAAGTGCCTACTGAATAATAATGAGGTTGATTACAAGTTTGCCAAGAGTAGAAGAAAAGAGAGAGATTATGACATTTGAACAAAACAGTTCAAGCCTCGTACTCTAAAGAAAAGAAAAGTGTACGTTTCAGTGCGCTTTATCTTCAAGAAGAAGAGAAATCTTCTTATGACGTTTGAACACAACAGTTCAAGCCTCATAACCTAAAGAAAAGAAAAGTGTACGCTTCAGTGCGCTTTATCTTCAGAAGAAGATAAATCTTCTCATTTATGACCATTCTCATCAACATGCTTCGTACTTTTTCCGTGCGCGCTCAATCATGAAGTGAACCGATCTATCGTTGCTAGTTCTCTTATTCCACTTGCTCAATTAAACGGCGATGGAACCTCATTTGCAACTTTTGCGGGGAAGAAGTGTGAAGAGACTACATTTTATAGATATTCACTTGTTTAATCAAGAATGGCATCTCTGTATGCAATTCTTGAGGGGGAGAAGAAGTGTGATAATTCTGCATGTTAAGTTATATCTGAGAATATATGGTCATACGGCTCCTAACTCATGTAAGAACCAAGCTTCTTCTTATCGGGTCATCTTTACATAGAGTTTCTTCTAAGAGCCGTTGGTTGACATCTTCTCACGGGCTGATATGATTAATGACAAAGTGCTTCCAGTTACGGGGCTGATTTTCTTGATGAACATCTTTCTGTTCTTGTTTGATTGGGAGGGATTTGAGTTAAGAGGATTTGATATATATAAGTTAACGGAAATGCATTTGGTGAGAAGAAGATGTTAACTTTCTAATCCCCAAACGGACAATTGAGAAGAAGGTCGAGTCTACAGTCGATTCTACATTTTCTGCTGCATGTTAGAAGACTAAAGACGAGTTGCATTTGATTATCTAAAGACTTCTTCAGATTCCGGGCATTTATTAAAAGATTGTCGGAGAGCACTAATTGGGGGAGAGTGAAAAGCCAGATTTAATCCCTAATTAGAGTTGCTCACATATATCTTCAACAAGTTGATTCTCACAGATTCATCTGAGTTAATGATGTTCTTCTCAACAGATTTCTAGCATACGGGCTTTCAAGGTGTTGCTGATTCTAAAGTATCAAAACCAGCAAGGGGGAAGGAGACACACATATAAACACAAAACGAGTAAACATGATGAACTTAATACTTCTAAGTGATTGAATAAATCTCGGGAAGACTAGTGTTATTACCACAGAGAAACTCAAGGTTTGACTCATGGCGTTTAGTGTTCTTATTCCAACTATGTGGGGGAAGAGATGGAAGAGTTAGTTTCTGGTGATAAAAGAGGTACACAAGTGTGTGATGATTTCGATGGCATCACAATCATCAGGGGAGAAAGATTTTGTACATTGGGGACGATCAGCTGTTTCACTTGAGAGCTTTAATCAGTGATTTAGTGATAATCACGTATTCCGGAGTTGACATCCGCAGAGATAATCAGTGATTCAGCCTGCTTCTTCAATGTTATCGGTTATTCTATCTTTGAGAATTTGGGTACTTTGGGTTCTTGGGATCCAAAATCTCAAAGGGTTTGATATTTTTGATCGGGGGAGAATTTGTGACTTAATTATGAAATCTGATAAATGATGATTGAATTGATTCAAAAGTGCAGGTTGCTTTCCCATATGTGCTAAACGCTTTCGAATCTTGAAGCACATATTGAGGGGGAGCATTTCAAAAGAAAATAAACTTTCAAGGTACAAAGATTTCTATGTTTCAACATAAGTACCTTGATTGATTTTCTAATGGTTTCTTAATGGAAAATGTGATAGTGGAAGTTCTTCAAAAACCTCCTTCCTCTATGTGTTAAATGATTTCAAATAACCAATGCACATTTTGAGGGGGAGTATTCACCAAGAAAAACAAATGACTTTTTCCATAGAAATTGTGATCAAGAAATTATTTCAAAGAACTCTTGCCTCCATGTGCTAAACAATTTCAAAATCATATGCACATGTTGAGGGGGAGCATCTCTAAATGATCAAAAATAGTTAAGGTACAAAATGCTTTGATATTATATCACAAGTACCTTGATTGATTTTCCAAATGATTTTTCAATTGTTTTCGAGAAGGAAAAGAACTGTACCAAAAGACCGACCATTTTACTTTATTTGTTGGAGTTATAAGTATGGTAAGGTTAGGTATTAGTTCCCACAATCCCACCAGAACCGGAGGGATCTGCCCAAGGGAAATCCTCTAGATAGTGTAGAAGTCCTTAGGTATGATGAAAAAAGGAGAAAAGTGAGAAATGGGAAGAGTGCTGATTGAGATAGAGCTAGACCTGGAATAAACCCAACAAGGTTCTAGTAATGAAGTCTCGGTAAGCACTGAAGGGGTTGAAGAATGAAAAAGAAATAAATGTGAAAAGGGTGTGTTGGAATCACTCCTAAACTAGAATTCAAGTGTTAGTAATTAATATGTAATAGTTAGCTTAATTATGGCTTTTATGTTAGTAATCAAGGCTAGGCTCATGTAGAAAGCCCATGAGCCTATCCAAAGCCCAATAAGTAAAGGATGAGAACTTGGTGTGTTGCCTTAGTTCCCTCCTATAAATAATCTTGTAAACTCCCATTTGAGAGTTGGTTGTTCATCTTATCTCAATACCTACACATAAAATTTTCTCATTCATTCGTGTATTGTGTTTGCTTGTTCAACCGATCACTCTTTATCTATCTTTCTTATGTTGATGCTTGTGTTTCTAATATGGTGACCTAACAGTGGTATCAATCGCCAAATAGTTGGGTGAACGATTTTGGTTTTGAAGTTTAAGTGTTCTACGCGTAACTCTCGGCTTCAAAACTTTCATACGCAAAAAGCTTTGATTTTTTCACTTTTAAATTCAAGATTCGTGTACTTTAAAGGTTATTTGGAGATAAAGTTTAAGTTTTTGGCAAAAAATTTCAAACTTTACGTGTAGATCATTGGTTTTAAGCTTGGTTTTAAACGTGTGGATATTTCTACGCATAACGTGTTTAAGAGTTTTGGATCATCAAGTTTCATACTTTTGTGATATTTTGGTGATAGTGAAGCTGTTTCATCTCAAAAATCTGGTTTAGTAACACTTTGGGCAGAAAACTCACTTTTGGAAAATCCTATGCGTAAGCAAACCTTAATCTTACGCGTAAGTTATCCGTGGTTTGATCTTCAGTTTTCTTGGTTTAATCAGTGTTTTCTTGCTTGGATAAGCCTGAAAACACTTCGACTTTGGATATCTTTTACACTGAGATTAGTGTAAAGGATTTTTTGGGCAAAACCCTAGTTTTACGCCTAAGCATAAAAACTCACGAGTAAAATATCTTACGCCTAATATTTTCCTATGCATAAGCACGTCTTACGGCTTTGGAAAAATTACGCATAAGTTTCTTACTTCTATGTCTTTAGTTTACGCATAACCTAAGGTTTAACTCACCCTACGCGTAAGTTAATCCTACGCGTAAACTAACATTTTACGCGTAAGTTTGGTGTTTTTACGCCTAAGGTTTTCTTTGCCTAAGCTTGGTTTCTACGCCTAAGGACTCTTCATCAACAAAGTTTCATTCGACTACAAAGATCCATTTTACAACACAAGTTTTCAAGATGTCTCAACCACCATACTCTCACTACGTTCCTCATGTGTATCCTCAACAAGAACAACAACAACAACTTAGTCCTCAACAACAACAATTCAATCTACAACAACAAGTTTATCAACAACAATTTCAACAACAACATTTTCCACAACAAGGAGCAATTCAACCACAAATGATTCAAACACCATCTAGTCTTCAAATACAACCCTACACAAACTTTAACAATCAACATCCATCCAGGAATACTATGAAGGAACCGTCTTGGTTTGCAAAGATGTGTGAAGCTTTAAGTAGCCAACAATCTATTCATGAGGCTGGATCACTTGATAGACCTCCAATGCTCACTCCCGGAAACTACGATCAATGGGTGATTAGGTTCTTTAGGTTTTGTGATCTAAAGAAGCCACATGGAAAGTTCTTAAAGAAGGTCATCCTGGAAGGTCCATTTCAGATGCCTACTGTCGTTACACCCGGAGATCCAAATGCCAATCCACCAAGATGTGACGTCACCAACATTGCAAGTCTTATTGACCTCACTGCTGACGAACTTCTACATTTTGAAGCCGATGAACTAGCAATGCAACACATTCTTTTGGGATTACCCAATATGATCCTTCGAAGTGTTGATGCTCAAAAGACTGCTAAAGCAATGTGGGAGCATATTCATCCTCTCATGGAAGGCACATAACTCAATCAAGAAGACATGGAATCAAAAATCTACTTGGCTTATGAACACTTTGTGATTGAACCTGGGGAGACATTAGAGTCATATCATCATCGATTTTCAGACATCATCAATGACTTGGACAAACACAACATAATTATGCCAAGAATTGCAGTCAACACTAAGTTCCTGAGTAGTCTTGGTCCTGATTGGGAAAAGTATGTCATCTTCATCCGTTAAGCAAATAATCTTCATCATGCTACATACGGATTGTTGTACGACTATTTGAAGCCTCATGAAAAAGAAGTTGACAAAGAAAGGGTTATCCGTGGACAAAATGTTTCACCTTCACTTCTGGATAATCAACAATTAGCTTTGTGGGCTCAAGCTTGTTATCCTCAATTCCTGACCTTACAAACTGTATTCACGAATCCTCCACAACCCACTGCTCAACCAGCTGCAACAATCACACCATATGATCTATCAAAGCAACAATCTCAAGAAACTCAATTGGTTCCATACAACAACAACAATGATCAAGCACTTTACACTGAATCCAATGAAGATGCAGAAGCTTTCGATGCATTGCAACAAGGGTTTGTCATGATTGCTTGAGCCTTCAGCCGATACTCTAACAAATCCAACAATCGCATTCGTACCTCATCTAACACAAGGAATCAGGCTATTGTTAACAATGGACGTGTTGAATTTCAGAATTGTGGTAATGTTCGTTAGATGGGCGGTGGTCAAGGGTTTAATCCAATGGGAAGGAATACCATGGGTGCTCCACAACAACAAAGGGCTCAAGTGGTTGAACATGGTAATGCTCAGAATTGGGTTAATGGTCTTTGTTGTTATAACTGTAATGAGAAGCGTCATCTGGCTAATGCATGCCCAAAGCCGAGGACTAGAGGCAGCGCTTATCACAAAGAGGCTTTACTCTTGGCTCTCAAGGATGAAGCTGGTGGAACTCTTACCAACAAGGAACACAGCTTTATGGCCAATGCAGATTCTGATGATGATATAGAGGACTTGCAGGCTAACGCAACTGTGATGTTAATGGCAAACATGCAGAAACTCTACATGAGTGACACAGGCCCAATGTATGACACTGACGGTTTGTCTCAAGTACCAGATCAAACCATATTCATTACTGATATGTTAACACCACCTATATCTGTATCCGACAAGGATCAGAATGTTCAACACGAGCCGTCTACATCTCATTCCGATGATAATCAAATAGATCTCGTAGTTATATTTGAAGATCAAGATGACCTTATGGTTACCATTGATAATCAAGTTGACTCCGTGGTTATACTTGAGAATCTGACTAATGATCATGTTGAGACGTTGAACAAGCTGAACTTCCTTCTGAGCTCATGACCTTACTTAAAGACCAAGAATCTCGCCTGGAAATATGCAAGGACCTCAATAAGCAATTAAAGGACAAAAATGCACTGTTAACCAGGGATATTGAATGCTTAAAAAGACAAATCAACGTTTTTAAAACTCAAGAAAAACGTGAACAAGGTTTTGAGGTCGCTTTTGCTAAATCTTACCAAAATGAAAAATAATTAGAACGACATATACGTGATCTAGTCGCATCCAAGAATGCTTTGTTGTCTCAAATAGAACAACTGAAATATGATCATAAACAACAACTTAACGCTCTCACTTTGGAAACTCAAAAAGCCAAATCTGAGTTGTTAACTTGTCAAAAACAGTTCTCTGAGTACAAAAAGCATTCAGCGAAACGAATAGATGACTATCTTGAGGGAATTGTCGACTTACAAAACAAAATCAAAGAGTTTAAAACTGTTGTTTATAAACATGGTGAATCAATCACAACGATTCAAAAGTTTACTTTCAAACCAAATCCAAATGGACATGGACCGAATCTTGCTGATTACGAACCTAAGTTTTCAAATAGAGCATTCAAACCAAATCCGGAAGTTTACAATGCAGAATATAGAATTGATGATTCCATTATGAGTGTTGTTGAATATAATCGTCAAGAGGAATTAGATGCAGAAGACGAGAGTCGATCAAAATTAGAAAATGTTTTTTATAACAAACCATTTAACTATTCAAAAGCTGTTACTTTCGTCGCACAAAAAGATACTTCTAACATACCTTGGGTTATTACACCTATGTCTGAGTCTTCTAATGTTGGTCCCCAACCCAATTCTGCACAAATTAATGGTCCTTTACCTTCACTCAGTGAAGTAAAATCAATACCCGAAAGTCGTCAAATTCTTAGATATTTTGACACTTTCCTATCTGACATCAAACTTTTAGAACGTGAGATTGAATTTCATTCTTAAATAAAAGTTAAACATTTTCAATCGCCTCAGGCGCGACAACAAAGAGATATTTTTCAGAAAAGAATTTTACCCCATGTTTAAAATTTGAAAAATTGTGCATTGTATTGGGAAAGGGAATTTCATAAGGAACTTCGACTGATGAAAATAGTTTTCGAGGAAACAGAAACATCTATTTCAAATACTAAACACAAAAAGAAAATGTTGAGAAAAGATGTTGATCGACTCTTGGAAGATGTTATCTGTGCTAATATTCATAATGTTGTGTTACTTCATTCTGTTGCATATGCATTTGATTATATCTCTGCTGATTCTGTTGATTCTGTTGCAAATGTTGAGAATACTGATTTTGTGTCACAAATCAAGTCTTTAAAAGTTGAAAATGAAGGAGTGACAAACGAGCTTTCAAATGCAAAACGTCGTCTTCAATGGTGTCAAAAAGATTGTCATACTCGTGAACTCGCTTGGCAAAACAAACTCCACCAGTTGCATACAAAAGATCTTACTCCAAACATTGAGCAACTGGTTGATGAAAATGTGTCTTTGAAGTGTCAAATCTCAAAATATGAACAAGAACTTTCAAAAATTAAAAATGCACATAGTGTCATATTTGATTCACTCAAAAAGACTCGTGCTAAAGCGTCAAAAGACCTTGATGATCATCTTGCATACGTGAAAGATGTCTTATGACGAGATGGTCTCACTCGTATTGAAAATCTAGATTTGTTACACAAAATTCATGATCTTAAAGCAGAGTTGGTGAAACTTAAGCAAGATAGGAATAGTAACACTGTAGTATCAGCATCTACACAGATTCAAAATGACTCTAGAACATCTAATGCCATACCACAAGAAACTAATATGTTTCCCTCTATTGAAACAGGAATAGTTGCCTCTTTTCCCAACGCCCGCACTTCACAGCCTAGGAGCAATACAAGGAAGAATAAGAAGATGCGACGTAAGAAAAGAACAATAAAGAATGCTGAAGTAGAAGAACACCCTAGGACTTTGAATAAAACTCAAGTTGCACCCACTTTAGATATTGCGTCTGACAAATGTAATGAACAAAGTGATGTAACGAATGCTGAATCTTTAAGTACTCTTAATGTTTTTTTTGAAGCCTTTTGTGTTGGTTGTCGGAGAAGCATGTTTTATGGATGTCATAATAAATGTGTTGCTAAGACTATCTTGAATCGTAAGCGGAATAATAGAAAACGGAATACATCTAGGCCCACCAATGCTTCTAAGTCTATGCTAGGTAAACCTCCCTCTAGTGTTCCAACTACGAGCATTGATGTACCCATAGAACCACCTTCACCTCCTAGGAAGACCTTATCACCTAGTGCATTCACTAAGACCAAAGCTAAGACTAGTTGGAGATGGCAGAAATGGTTACATAATACACTAGAATTTAAATGGATACCTAAAATCATTGATATGTGTGTTTCTACTATAACTGTTTCGGAACCCACTAACTCTTCGAGTTCCACATCTACTTCTATTCCATTTGTGTTGTCTGTGTGTAATGCAGGTGATACAGATCATCCTTTGGATTGTTGATAGAGGATGTTCCCGACACATGACAGGCAATCTCAAACTGTTATCAAACTTTGTTGCAAAGTTCATTGGCACTGTCAGATTCGGGAATGATCACTTCGCAACTATCATGGGCTACGAGATTACATCAATGGAAACATCGAAATTGGCAGGGTTTATTATGTGGAAGGCCTCGGTCATAATCTCTTCTCTGTTGGTCAGTTCTGTGATGGAGATTTGGAAGTTGCTTTTAGGGAGAAAACTTGTTTCATTCGTGATCTACAAGGAAACGATCTTATGTCCGTCAACGCATCAAGTCTCTACACAAACTCAATGCAAGACATGATTGCTTCATCTCCCATCTGTCTACTTTCTAAGGCTACATCTACAAAATCCTGGCTATGGCACCGTCGTCTCTCACATTTAAACTTTCAAACCATAACCAACCTTGCTCGATACAAACTTGTTGAACGTCTCCCGAGATTCCGGTATTCTAAAGATCACCTATGTTCAGCTTGTGAACAAGGAAAAAGCACTCGTGCTTATTTTCCTTCAAAGGTGGAACACAGCTCTCAGCATGTGCTTCATCTTCTTCACATGGATTTATGTGGCCCGATGCGTATGCAGACGATTAATGGCAAACGCTACATCTTGGTAATTGTAGATGACTACTCCAGATGGACTTGGGTTTATTTTCTTCAAAGTAAAGATAAAGCTCTACAGATGATCATCACCTTTCTCACGAAAATTCAAGTTCTGCTCCGGAACACCGTCAGACAAATCAGAACAGATAAAGGAACTGAATTTATGAATCAAACTCTTCATGCATTTTATGAGAAAGTGGGAATTGAGCATCAAACATCTATTGCACGTACACCAGAACAAAACGGAGTTGTTAAAAGACGAAACCGTACGTTAGTGGAAGCTGCAAGAACAATGTTAATCAATGCTAAACTTCCTGATTACTTGTGGGCTGAAGTCGTGTCAACTGCATGCTACACTCAGAATCGCTCAATGATTACTAAGCGCTACAACAAAACACCTTATGAGCTTATCCACAACCGTAAACCAAATCTCAAACACTTTCATGCATTTGGATCCCTTTGTTATCAGAATAATGATCGTGATGACTTTGGTAAGCTCAAAGCCAAAGCTGACATTGGAGTCTTTG
The DNA here is from genome assembly GCA_910596185.1 of Chrysanthemum makinoi. Classification (NCBI taxonomy): domain Eukaryota; kingdom Viridiplantae; phylum Streptophyta; class Magnoliopsida; order Asterales; family Asteraceae; genus Chrysanthemum; species Chrysanthemum makinoi. Next base: position 162,354,878 of record OU343217.1, on the reverse strand, counting down.
TAGGATATTGTCAAAACTCTAAGGGTTTCCGGATCTGGAATCTTCGTACAAAGGAGATTATGGAAACGATTCATGCTCATTTCGATGAGCTTACAGATATGGCTTCTGAGCATAACAGCTTGGAACCCGGTCATAACCGTTTAAACTTCCCTCAAACCCCATCATCAGCTGAACCTAGTTTTCAACTCACTCGACGTCAAATGGAACAACTATTTGCTCCTCTGTTTAGTGATGATATTGATGAACGTGCACCAGGTGAATCCAATGTTTCCGCTGCTCAACCTGATCATATTCCGATACCTGATACACCTGCTATAACAACTACTGTTGAGGAAGCACCACCAGTTGATTCTACAACAACAGTTGAACAAACCACATCCAACGACGCTGAACCAGCTGATGATCTTCTCAACAATGAAGTACCCCCACCTGCAGATTATGATCCAAATGCGTTCTTTAATCCGTTTTCTAATGAAACTACCACACCTGATGTTGCGGAATCATCTACAAGCCATTTGAATCCTCCCAATCTGCAGAATGTATATCAACATCAACCTTCCACACATCGTTGGACGAAAGACCATCCTCTTGAAAACATTATTGGTAACCCGAATCAACCAGTCGTAACAAGACAACGTCTTCACACAGACGGTGAACATTGCATTTATGCACTCACTATCTGCCAATCTGAACCTAAAAACATTAAAGATGCAATGACCAAAGAAAACTGGATTGAATCCATGCAAGAAGAACTCAATCAGTTTAAACGTCTTGAAGTATGGGAATTGGTTGAAAGACCAACAGGGGTCTTCGTCATTGGTCTCAAATGGATTTGGAAAAACAAATTGGATGCTGAAGGAAACGTAATCGGAAATAAGTCACATCTGGTGGCTAATGGTTATAGACATGAAGAGGGTATTGAATTTGAAGAATCATTCACTCCGGTTGCTCATCTTGAGGCTGTATGGATTTTTCTGGCGTTTGCGGCTCACATGAACATCACGGTCTTTCAGATGGATGTCAAAACTACTTTTCTCAATGGACAAATGAAAGAAACGGTCTATGTTAGCCAACCAAAAGGATTCGTTGATCCAGAGTTCCCTAATCATGTCTACAAACTGAAGAAGGCTCTCTACGCTCTCAAACAAGCCCCTCGGGCGTGGTATGATAAGTTATCATCCTTTCTGATCGCTAATAATTTCGTCAAAGGTTTAGTCGAGCCTACACTGTTCATACAATATCACGGGGCACACATTTTAATCGCTCAAATTTATGTGGATGACATCATTTTTAGGTCAACACATCTAAAGTACTCAAACGCTTTTTCAAAACTAATGAAAAAACATTTTGAAATATCCATGATGGGTGAACTTACATTCTTTCTTGGATTGCAAGTTCATCAATCACCCCGTGGTATTTTCCTAAGTCAGTCCAAATATGCCCTTGAAATTTTAAACAAACATGGAATGACAAGTTGTGATACCTATGCCACCCCAATGGCACATACCAAGAAGCTGGACGCTGATTTGAATGGAAAATTGGTTGACCCTACCAAATACCGAAGTATTATTGGGTCTCTCATGTATCTAATAGCAAGCAAACCTGATATTGTGTTTGTCGTATATCTTTGCTCCCGTTATCAGTCAAGACCAACTAAAAGCACCTCTCTGAGGCTAAAAGAATCCTCCGATACATCAAGGGAACCATTAACTTGGGGATCTGGTATCCGAAGGATTCTGGTTTTGAACTAATAGCTTTTTCAAACGCTGATCACGCAGGCTCCTTAGACTCTCGGAAAAGTACTTTAGGAGCATTACAATTTCTTGGTGATAAACTGGTGTCATGGCAATCGAAGAAGCAGGATTGTACATCGTTGTCTTCAACTGAAGCAGAATATGTAGCCATGTCGGCGTGTTGTGCTCAAGTCATTTGGATAAGAACACAACTCAAAGACTATGGTTACGTATTTGACAGAATCCCGATGTACTGCGACAATCGAAGTGCTATTGCGATCTCGTGCAACTCTGTTCAACATTCGAAATCAAAGCACATCAACCTTTGATATCATTTCATCAAGGAGCACGTGGAAAAGGGTACCGTTGAATTATACTTTGTGGGTACTGAATACCAACTGGCAGATCTTCTCACCAAAGCCTTAGCTCCTGCGAGGTTTAATGAGTTGGTCCACCGGATTGGTATGCGGTGTTTGACTCCAGATGAACTGGATGAACTTTTAAAACATTCTTAAAACCAGTCAAATACCAAAACCTCTTTTGTAAATATTTTCAAAAACAAAATACAAAAATATAAAATCGGATAAAACAACAAAAAAAAATATATTCTTCTATCTATATTTCTTTTAACATGGCAAGTACAATTCTTCCGTCAACACTTTACTCTTTCAAAATTCATTATTTTCTCGGTCAAGTGTTGAGGGGGAGAAAGTAAATATTTTTCGGTTTCATAAAACCTTGTACTTGCACGTTACCTCATCCCGGTTGTTTCTTTGATAATGGTGGTCACATTTCTGGTATACTGACACTCCCCGGGCTCAAATTTATAAAATTTCATTATTTCTTAAGTCGAGGGGGAGTGTCATCAAGTTTCTTTCCATAAATCATACTTTTGGTAACCAAAATGGAAGTTATGGGCGTTGGACGAAAATGGTTAAGGTGGAGGGACTGAAAGTGTCAAATGCTCAAAGTATTTTTTAATAAAACTTCAGCAAATTTTTCAAAATACATTAAATTCATATCATTTATTATTCCAACCACCATATCCTATGCCTAAGAATCCGTCTTCAAATCCGTGTTATAAACCTTCATTTTGTAAGTGTTTAATCAATCTTTGTGGTATTTCAAACAATGGTTTTGTATTATTTCAAGATCCAACGGTTAAATTTGGTGTTTGATTGATTTTTGTGTTCTATGCATAAGCTATCAACACAAAATCATCATTTGGATGTTATTTGTTAAAATGGTTGTGTCAAAACGTTTATATAATCACTCTTACTCCATTTTTATCAAACAAATCCACCCAGAAACACGAATTGAACATTTTCAAAATTAGGGTTCTTAAGCGTAATTTGGGTTTTCTTTATTTTGGAAAGTTTCTGGCTAAAAAGATGGTTGTGTGTTGTTGTTTACATGTTTAATTGATCGTATCTACGCTTAGATCATTCCCAGAAACATCAATTTTGTGAAAACTAAGATTTAGGGTTTATGTTCTTAAGAATTAGGTACTTTTGATTCACAAGTCTTTTTGTGTTAAAACTTGTTTAGGACAACTCACTAGGCCTCTAAGATAACCCAGAAAAGAATTGGTGCAAATTCCATGGTTAAATCTCTTATTCGTAAAAATTCTATCCTAGGGTTTATGTTTTACGCATAAGCAGCATTCTACGCATAACTGTTTATTGTGACTTCATGATTAGAACTGAAAGGGATTGAATGTATGTGTTAATATTGGTGTTATGATGAACTTATTTCAGGTTATTACGTGTGAAAATTCAGAATCAAGGTTAATTGAACATCTACGCATAAGGATCATCTTAAGCGTAGAATGTTATGCGTAAGAGAAATCTTACACGTAACCTTTACGCGTAAGGTTCTACAATGGGGACTACGCGTATCCTGTGAAGGATATGCGTAAACAGTAACCTTTACGCATAAGGTTCACTCTTACGAGTAAGCCTTACGCGTAAGGTTCCACATACGCTTACGCGTAAGTTTCCACATTTCTTACGCGTAAGTCAAGATCCTACGCATAAGCTTATGCTTACGCGTATAACCACTCCTGTTTACGCATAAGCTTGCAACACCTACGCCTTAGCCTAGTTTTAACCTAAATTGTGAATTGTTACACATGCAAACTTGTAAATAAATAAATCATAACGTCACGAAACCAAAATGTCACCAATAAGCTTAAATGTTTAATAAGTTGTGAAAATAAGTGAAAACTTGGACTTTAAAACTCAAAGTTAATCTACTCACGAAACTTATCACGACGTCTTTGGACTATTGGACTAACAAGTGACATTGGACTCGTAACAATCATTGACATATTACATTCAATAAATAGACAATAAAATCAACTGTTGACTAACGTAATGTCTTTCGATATGTTGATTCTTTTGACTAAATATCTTTCAGATCACGATATGGACGTTCAAATGCAAAATGTAGATGCACCAAATGTTCTGAATGTTGAAGATATCTTCCCTAATGGTTACCCAATGAAGATCGGAAAGAACAACCTCAGAGTTGATTTTGATAGCTTCACCTGTTCTGAGTCTTCGTGTCAGATTGCAGTGGATATTCTGAAGACTCACCCTTACCAGAACATGCTCACAAATTCTGGTACTGTGCCAGAGATCTACATTCACCAATTCTGGCATATAATACATAAGGTCAAAGGTCAAAATGTTGTGACGGTGACGCTTAACCACAAACAAGTCACCATCATACCAGCAGATTTGAGGGCTATTCTTCTGATTCCTGTCATCGAGCCTACTGAATACAATGCTACTCCAACGGAAGAGGTCGTTCTCCAGTTCATGGTCGACATCGGCTATGATGAAGCTACCGGGGTAATCACAAAGCACTCATATGTGGATCTCAAGAACATTCCCTAGCCCCTCTACATAATGATTGCCAAATCCGTTTCCGGACGTGATAGTGGTCATGAGCATCCCAAGCTCATGGAACTACAAATATTTTGGGCTATGGTCAACATGAAACACATAGAAGTTGAAGCTCTGATATGGGAGGACATGATGTCTTACCTTAAAAAGCCTGGCACCAAGATCCCGTATATCAGATATACCAAACTATTGATCCAAAGAGCTCTAGGGTATAATCCTGATATTCCCTTGAGACTTGATGACCCCAACCAACACTCCGTGTTGTATGAGCCCACACTCACTGTCAGATTTAAGGACTCAACAACGAAGAAACAAGGTGCAGTGTTACCAGATCATCTTCTTACTGATGCTATAAAAGAACTTTATTCGTACAAACGATATCTGGCAGCAGTTGAAGCTGGCAAAGTAGGTTTCCATGATGAAAAGTCCTCTGGTACACCTACTAGGAAAACCAGAAGAGGCAGTGCAGGAAGTATCTCGAGCACTGAGAGTACGAGAAAGTATCCTAAGAGGTCTCATGTTCTCAAAAGGAATGTTCCATTAAAGGAGGCAATCCCTATTCCCAAACCGGAACCGCAAAAAAAAACTAATGGATGAAGACTCAGAGGACACTGAAACGGACGAAGAGGTCATCTACTCTGAAACTCCAATCGATGACACTCAAACAATTGCAAAACCTCCTAGTCCAAAAGCTGATAAAGGCAAAGTGATAACATCAAATAGTCCTGAGTTTCTAAGCATTAATTTCCCCCTTTATCATCACATTTTGAATATATTATTAGTAAAAACTTCCTTATTCCTTTATATTTCATTTAAGGACGCATTGGAAGCAAGGAAGCTACTATTGGACATTTTCAAGACATATTACGACATAACCATGTAACGCAGTTACAACGCAACTGAAGATTTTGATGACTACGGCGTAATCCTTAGATAAGGTTACACCGTAACCGAACTACAGCGTAATCTCAGCTTAAGATACGCCGTAACTACGACTTAGACTGGAATTTAGTAACTACGGCGTAACACCGAACAAAGTTACGCCGTAGCAAATGGATAAGCACTGAAGATTGAAGAAAGTTACGACGTAACTACCTAATAGGTTATGCCATAACTATTTTAAAGCCTATAAATAATCAACGATTTCATCAGTATTAAGCATCTCTCCTTTCCCAAACCTTCTAGGGTTTGGGGAGATCAAAACACAGAAGAAGAAGCATGGTTTCGGAGCATGAATAACGAAGTTCTCCCCTACGATTTCCTTTGTATTCGAGTTTGGATTCTTTTTATATTTTTCTAGATCTTATATTATGAATTCATGTTATAATTAAAGTTTGCATTTATGTTATTGTTACTCTCTATAATTCTTTATAGACATTTGCTAGTCTTTTCATAGAATGCTAGCCTTAGTAGTGTTATAAGATTGGTAGTATTTAAAGGGTCGGGAGATATGACCAACTGACCCCAGTCTGATAAATAGCGAGGAATTGGCCATAGTACGACCACTCTTCGTGTGCGAATCGACCAAAGGATAACTTATCAAGTGGAGGTACTTAAGAGGTTAGGGGGAATCTAAGTTCCTAATGGCCGGGTTCCCACCGTCTAGATCTAGTAGATATGGTGCTTAATGACTGCTATTAGGTTGCCGAATGATCCCGGGTGACCTGCTCATCTTGGTGAGGAACCTAAGAACCATAGGCCATGACGAATCGACCAAAGGAGTCTGGTGATAATTAACCACTATATTGAATCTTAGTATAGGGATTCAATTCATATTTGTTTTCTTTATTAAGCTTCGTTTATCTTTCTCTTTACCTAAATTTCCGGTGTCTGTGTAAGTAGAATAATTACACACCTATCGAATACATCAGTTTTGTCTACCATATATTACCTATGTTTTATCTAATCAACTTAGTTCTTTTCAAGGTCACAGCTCTCTTGGGACGATACTCGGATTTAACTAAGGCTTTACTACATCTGATCGGGTACTTTGCCCGTTAGTATGTGTCTATCCTAAGTTATTCAAGTTTTATAAATATTAAAAGCAGGATGAAATAGCACATCAGCTTTTTGGCGCCGCTGCCGGGGAGCAGTTAATGTAAAGATCTAAGGTATTCTATTTTTACCTCATTAAGAGATTTGAGCATTCTCACAAGGTACGTTTTTAATCTCTCCTATTGCAAAATTATATAATTAGTATTCGGACGCTATTAGTTACGGCGTAACTATTTCACCTAGTTACGACGTAACCTTACTGCAATTTAACAAAATGTCTTTTTGACTTATTAGTTACGACGTGACCTCCCTCATAAGTTACGACGTAGAATCAGATTTATAAAAAAAAACCTGACCTTTGACGAAAATTAATTACGGCGTAACCATTAATAGGATTACGACGTAACCCTTTCACACCTTATCTAATTTCTAAAAAATAAATATATTAATTACGGCGTAACTAATTTAACTAATTATGCCATAACTATTGTAGCGGTATAAAAACCTTCCTGAATAAAAATTAGGTTTTACACACAAATTCACCGCCCTCACAAACAGTAAAAATTTTCTCTCTAAAAATTTTTTCATCGATATCACTTCATCTAATCCATCTTCATGGCTGGTAAGACCTATTTTCACTCTTTTTGATTTAGTTCTTTTGATTATTTCAATTAGGGTTTAATTTTAATATTTTAGGGTTCTTGCCCATTCGAATTAATTATTGATATTGGAATGATTAATTGATTGTTTTGATATTTCCCCATGTTATTTTGATTCGTTTCCTAGTTCGATGGGTTGATTGGGATGATTTGGGGTTATTAAAATAAGGTTTTAGGTCAAGCGCAAACTTGGTGGGTTAGGCATGATCCCTCAGCACTAGTAGGTTAAAAATATATCTAAAATTTTTCACCCTTGATAAAAGTTGATGGTTCCGGCGTAATCTATTGCGTAATTGATTTGCTGAGTTTCTGCGGAAGTTAAGGCGTAACTTGGGATTTGGTTACGCCGTAACCTTTATATCTACAATTACTGCGTAGCAGTTTGTCATAGCTACGCCGTAACCATTGAAATTTTCTTATTACAGCGTAATTCTTAAGCCGTAACTTGACTTCAGTAAGATCTTCACTTACTGTCTCTTATCTTATTTTCAGGTGCAAACAATCCCGCAGACTGGCCTAGATTTTTAGCACACCCCAATGCTGGTATTAGGTAACTTTGCGTGGAGGAATATGAGAAATTAATGGCAAAAGATATCAGTCAACCCGAGGCTCTTAACTTTGAGACATTCGGTACTTTGGGAAGTAGAAGAGCTAGTAGGAGATTGAGGAAGTTTTGCAAGATCAAGTTCATATCTACTGACGGGGATTTCACATGTACTGCTTGGTTGAGGTTGTTTAGGATCAGGGAACCGGTCATTCCGGAATACGTTCGTGAATTCCTTGCTAGTGTGGAGTTTAAAACTGAGGTTGATGATGATGAAGAGGATTCTATGTTTTTCCAGCTTGGAGGGATCTGGAGGAGATTGACTCTTAGGGAGTTTACTTTGCGTATGGGTTTGTACACTGAGGCGGAAATGGATACTGAGGCTTTCAAGCGGTTCTATAACACATGATGGAGAAGAAGGGATGAGAATCAAGACCTTGCTGCTTATTTTGACCAGATAGCTGTCACAGGGGGGTATAATCCGAGTAGCCCTCCATTTTACACCATGGTGAGGAGCCCCATTCGTCGACTTGTGCACCGCCTTATTGCTTGCTCGATTCGAGCAAGACACTCAGCCAAAGAAAAGATGACTATGGAAGACCTTTATCTGATGCAGGGGATGGAAGGAGGGAACAACATTGATGTTCCTTATTATTTGGCTAGGTTTATGGCTGTAGGTGCTAAGGGGTTTTTTGGTAGGAGTCCTTTAGAGGGGGCACATTTAATCGGGAGATTGGCTAGGAGTTTTGATCTCATGACCGATGAAGCTTTGGCCCGAGTAACCATTGGTAAGGATACTATTTTGATTGGCCTGCCTAAACTAGTGGAGTTAGGAATTTGCATCTAGGATGTTTATGGTGCGATTCACCTAGCTGGGACTGCCCCTAGAAGGGAAGACGGGGAAGCCAGTGGTGCAGCTGGTGATGCAGCTGGTGGTGCAGGTGGTGAAGCCGGAGGAGAAGCCGAGGAGCAGGTGCCCATAGGACGTAGAAGGGCACATGTGAATGTTGGGGATAGATTGCAAATTATTGATGAACGGCTCGAGGAAATGTCATCCCACTTCAACGAGGAAATTGAAAGCCTTGGAGTGGGTCTTTTTGGTCTTAGTAACCAATTTGAGGGTTTTTCAGGTACATTGGATCTGGTGCAGCAGCTCTAGCAGGACTTCTTTCATTGGAGTGCAGATCGGACTAGCCAGATGCTTCAGCATATGCATTTGAGCCACCCTAGGTGGGAAGGTCCGGAGTACGTGTACCAGCCCAACATTCCCGATGTCGAAGTCCAGGTAGGAGTGGCCTTCATGCAACCCGGCGCCACTCCTGGAAGCACCGCAAGCACTCCATTTGAGCCTTCTCAATTCCACTCTATGGATCATGATCTCCCCGGGGACGAGTGATTTCCCCATTTGATGAAAAAATTTGAAACAATTTTAAAACTTTTTGAAAACTCAAGTCTGTAATAACTTAACTATTAGGATGTTTGCCTTTTCTATCGTTAATTGTACCCTTCGGGTACAGAATTTTCCTGGTATGCTGTGCAGGTTTTTGTTCTGTGACACAGTTACGGCGTAACCTTATGATTTAGTTACGCCGTAACCACTGCTGGAGTAGGGAATTTTGGATGCAACACAACTAGTTAAGGCCAACCCCTGATTCAACAAACATTACCCAACCCATGACCCACCTTCAACCTTTAGTATGACATCTTGAGCAACCATTCGATAGGGGAGTTTCTTTCTTTCTTGATTATTTTTCATTTCTATTTTATTTTTCTTTTTTTTCGTACAAATGGGACTTTGTACACTTCAAGTGGGGGGATAGGAATAGAAATGAAGTGTATGATTACTTAACCAACTTGCCCTAATTTTCTAGTTGGTTTTAAAATTTTAAGCTTATTTAAAAATTTGTGTCATATTTTTAACCAAACTAGAATCGCATAAAAGTCGAGCACACATTAACCCTTATTACCATTGGTGAGATTCAGCCTTTCCGTTTCCCCCATTTTACCCAAATTTACCATAAATTGAGTGTGCCGATAGTATTGTAAACTTTAGAACTTGGCTTTTACATCACTTCGAGACCATAGACGAGTAGTGTATCAAGTTAGCTTGGTGCATTTGGAAAAGGAAATTTGAAAAAAGTAAATGTTTTAGGTTTTCACCCAAAATAGCCTATATGTGTTCACTTGTGTGTGTTTATCGATTAGAGTCATTGGCTTTTCGACCCCCGTGTTAACCCTATTTGTTGCACTCATCTTTAGTGCAAGATACCTCTAGTTACACCCTTTTGAGCCTTTCCTTTCATTTCATAACCCTTATTTTCGTTACAACTTTACACCTTAGCCTACCGTGTAGTTTTACCTTTTTACCTAGAAGCCATTGTACACCCGAGTTTGAGGTTCAAATAAAGAAGCATATAACATCTCGCTTAAAGATCTCGGAAGACCCTAAGTAATCACTTTATGCGTAGTTCAAGTGGGGGGAAAAGTATATCATTGTATCTCAAGCATATCTTAGTATATGCCCAAAAAAAAATGTTTAGCACGATCGCTTATTAGTACCACAAAGTATTGGCACTACGTGAATTAGCATTAAGAATAATCTTCTCAAATGATTGGAAGAATGAGTTCAAGAATAATTTTGGAGAATTCCGGAGGCATGCACTGACCATATGAAGACAAACCTTGAATTATTGGTTGGATGATGGCAACTCAGTTTTAAGCTAAAACTATTTGTTTTCTTTTTCCTTTTCACCCATTAAATATCCCATGCCTATCCTCACCCTTTTTGTCGTGAAGCGTGTCTAGGTGATGCAGTGAGCAATCCTTGATGTCTTGGCCATGGATTTGGTCATGTATCATTGATTTTGTCCACTTCGCCATGACACGTTAGTAATGACACCACCCCTTTAGCCTTCATAACTCAACCCAACATTGCTTTTTAAATTTTGTCTTAACCTTAGCTTTAGTGGTGGAGTTGTGTGTAATTGCCAAGCTTATGATAGAATACTTGCTATGTCCGTGCAATTGAGTGATCACCCCGAAATTAACACTTAGAATAGGATGAGTGAGAGTGTTTTCGTTCCCATTTCGTGAGGTGTTCGGCTCTTATTAATATTCTAGCATGGAATTTAAAACTACGCATTCTTCATGAATGTATCTTTTGCAGTCTAAACTGGTCTACTTGAGGGCAAGTAGAGTTTAAGTAGGGGATATTTGATAACATCAAATAGTCCTGAGTTTCTAAGCATTAATTTCTCCCTTTATCATCACATTTTGAATATATTATTAGTAAAAACTTCCTTATTCCTTTATATTTCATTTCAGGATGCATTGGAAGCAAGGAAGCTACTATTGGACATTTTCAAGACATATTACGACGTAACCATGTAACGCAGTTACAACGCAACTGAAGATTTTGATGACTACTGCGTAATCCTTAGATAAGGTTACACCGTAACCAAACTACAGCGTAATCTCAGCTTAAGATACGCCGTAACTATGACTTAGACTGGAATTTAGTAACTACGGCGTAACACCGAACAAAGTTACGCCGTAGCAAATGGATAAGCACTGAAGATTGAAGAAAGTTACGGCGTAACTACCCAATAGGTTACGCCGTAACTATTTTAAAGCTTATATATAATCAACGATTTCATCAGTATTAAGCATCTCTCCTTTCCCAAACCTTCTAGGGTTTGGGGAGATCAAAACACAGAAGAAGAAGCATGGTTTAGGAGCATGAATAACGACGTTCTCCCCTACGATTTCCTTTGTATTCGAGTTTGGATTCTTTTTATATTTTTCTAGATCTTATATTATGAATTCATGTTATAATTAAAGTTTGCATTTATACGCTAGCCTAAGTAGTGTTATAAGCTTGGTAGTATTTAAAGGGTCGGGAGATATGACCAATTGAATCCAGTCTGATAGATAGCGAAGTATGGGAGGAATTGGCCACAGTACGACCACTCTTCGTGTGTGAATCGACCAAAGGATCACTTATCAAGTGGAGGTACTTAAGAGGTTAGGGGGAATCTAAGATCTAGTAGATATGGTGCTTAATGACTGCTATTAGGTTGCCGAATGATCCATGGTGACCTGCTCATCTTGGTGAGGAACCTAAGAACCATAGGCCATGATGAATCGACCAAAGGAGTCTAGTGATAATTAACCACTATATTGAATCTTAGTATAGGGATTCAATTCATATTTGTTTTCTTTATTAAGCTTCGTTTATCTTTCTCTTTACCTAAATTTCCGGTGTCTGTGTAAGTAGAATAATTACACACCTATCAAATACATCAGTTTTGTCTACCATATATTACCTATGTTTTATCTAATCAACTTAGTTCTTTTCAAGGTCACAGCTCTCTTGGGACGATACTCGGATTTACCTAAGGCTTTACTACATCTGATCGGGTACTCTGCCCGTTAGTATGTGTCTATCCTAAGTTATTCAAGTTTTATAAATATTAAAAGTAGGATGAAATAGCACATCACAAAGGTAAAACCCCAGTTGCTGAGCCAGAACAAGAGGAGAGCTTGAATGAAGAAAAACTGGATAGAGACTACAGGAAAAAGGTGAAGAATCTAAGACTCCAACACATTGCTAAAGAGTTCGTACAACAACAAATTCGTGGCCCCGGAGGGTCAAGTGGTGGTGCACTATCTACACCAGTTTCCGATGCAGTTAATCAACCCGATAAGGGAACTGGTACCACCACCCACGAACAACAACAATGGCAACTGGAGGATTCCATCACCTATGAATTTGAGGAACCAGAAATGGAGAAGTTTGAGAAAGAAAAAGTTGATGAAGATGTTGAGGCTGCAGCTAAATTAAATGCAGAAAAAGAAGCTCAAGCTAAAGTAGATGAAGAAGCCAGGATTAAGGCTGAAGAAATGGCTAAATCTGGAAAAGATGACGAAGTTGACTATGATGATTTTCTTCTAGATAGTCCAGCACGCTCCAAGGAAGAAACTTCTGAACCTCCAAAGGACCCTATGCTCCTCATGTCTCATCATCATCAGACTCGTCTTCTCACTCTTAACTTCCCCCATCCAAAGGCACAACCAAATCCACATCTAAGTCAGTAAAGAAACCAACCGACTCTTGGATATCCCGAGCTAAGACAAATATTGTCAATGCTGTCAAGCAAGTCAGGCAGAAAGACGTGACCAACAAAAAGCTGAATCAACTCGCTGACAGAATCAACTTTCTTCAAAACGGGATAAACGAGATGTTAAAAGAAAGGGAGCATATCCAGAAGCTTCTCAAAGGAGATTTCCAAAAGGAAATGGATAAGACGGCAAGAGAATATACTCACAAGTTTCTGACAACTTACTCCAAATATCGTCGCATTGGTTAAACATACAATGGCCAAAGAACCTGATCTCTCTGAAGCTGAGTTAATTTCAAAATTGGTGATGCAAATGTCTAAACGATCTGCAACCTTTACTTCGGATGATGCTAAATTTTTTGAGGCTCTACTAGATTATCAACTCAAGTCCTCATGTAAAGAGTCAGCAGGTCAACCTAAACAACCAAGAGATGACGATGACAAGGACAAGGATTCTGCACCAAAACGTCCAAAGAAAACTGGAGAATCCTCCTCTATGCCACCACCACTCCAAAGGACTCCAACCGAAACAAGATCTCCTCCAAGTTCTGCTGCTACTGAGAAACCTCAGGACTCTGAGTTACCACCTCACACAGAGAAAACCGGTGATCATTTCGAGTACACTGGTGGTGACGATGAAGAGATCCCAGAGCCCCAACAACAACCCACCTCTCCCGCCTCAACAAAGAAACCAGAGTCCTCCTCAAGGCCAAAGAAGAAGAAGACAAAGACCAATGTTGTCTCATGGCTAGACGAAGATGACACCGCAGAATATGACTGGTTTTCTACACTTGTTGATGCTACTCCCTCACTACCAGAAGGTCAAGAAATGGTAGATGGCTGTACTATGGAGCATGTAAAGCTGATTCAAGAACAGTTTAGAGTGAAGAATATGACTAAGGCTGAGCTAAAGCGAATTAAGAATGAAGCCTTCCAACTGCTTAAAGACAGCTCAGAAAGTGCAATTAAAGTTGAATACCATCTCGAAAACATTGCACGAGCCATGTCGAACAATATCAATTGGCTCAATCCCGAATCTAACATCGATTTAACAAGACAAGACAAAGCTCCATACTACACAGACTGGACCAGACCGCTACCAACAATTTGCCGACCGGATCAATCTCAAATTCTATATCGTTACTTCTTCAACAATGACCTCGAGTTTCTTCTACACGGTAGCAATGTTATAAGGAAGTACGCTACATCACTCACATTTCCTTTCCCAGAATCAATCTACTCTAACAATCCAGCCATCGAGGAAGAAGCCTCACACATGTTTGCTGCCACAGTGGAAAGGTATGACCTTGATGCGATGTATGGGATTCATCATTGGCCTGAACGCCGCAGAGTCTTCTACAAAAGCTGTCAGGTTCAAAAATCGAAGAAGGAAGTGTTTAGTGATAAACAGATCATTGCTATTAAACATGTTACTCTTTCGTCAAAATGGGACTACACATTTCTCAAGAAAATAGTGGTCAAACGACAAGACGAAGAGGACTATGACTTCTGTGAAGCAGACTTTCAGAGAATGTCTCTCAACGACATTGAAGATATGTATCTTGCCAAGGTACAGGGACGAATGCGACATTTCTCTACAGAAATCCAACGTGAGTACATCAAGTCCTTGTTAATCTTCATCAGAAGCATAGTGATCCAGGAACGTGTAGAAGACATTCAACTTGCCATAGAATCGTATCAGACGCGTGTTAACCTCACTAAACCACAGCTAGACCTTCCCGACATCAACCAACTTCCTCAATACACCCTCATCAGCAAACCATTTGGAGTAGTCTACCGTAGTGAACTACACCGAAATTGCTTGATGGCGTGCAAAGAGCTTCATAAGTTTGGAGATCACACACTGAAGAAAGTCAGGGACGGGTTAGCTTATCGGTTAAAGGCGATACAACAAGGCATTGGGTCACCTAAGCGATGGAATTTGAGGGAGAGATGGGATGTTAAGAAGATCATCACTCGCATTGATGAAAGGTTGTTCAGAAGGGACCAGTTCAGAACATTGGAGAGCTTCGTAGGTGATCGTCCCAGCATATCTCTCATAGGCTATCAACATCCAGAACGCATTCCTGGAGTTATTGCTGGACTACCGGATTCTCCTGGTAACCATTGATTTGTTTCCTTCAATACTTATTTGGATGTGTGATTTTAATCTGACAATGGCTTGTGCACACATAACACTGTACAACCCGTACTTGTAATGAAAGGACCTTGTGGTACGCATCAGTGCCACAATCCTATAAAAGGAGCGAAAGCTTCTTACTTTTGAGTAAAACTTATCAAAACTTTCATTTTTCAAAGTTTTGCTCAAAAGGACAAGTACTTTCCCTTATGATTTTCAAAACCTCAAAGTTTATACCACTTGTTGAGGGGGAGTATTTGATTAAAAAATTTATTCACAAAATTGTTCTTCGTGGTAATCTTCCCACAAAACTCGAAATGGACATATTCGATATCAAAATTTCGTCAAAAATAACATTTATATGCCATTTTTGAGGGGGAGAAAAATTATGTGATAAGAAATATGTTGTGCAATTGCAAATGAATCTTTGTGCTACAGACTTAACCAATGAATTGACGAGATCTTAAATGTTAGTAACTCGAAAATACTTGTCCGGGACGGGTAATAATTTCAAACTAGTTCGCTAGTGATGTAAACGTTTCTCACAAAGGACTTGTCCAAGTAAAATGTACCATTCGAGAAACTCTTGGTAGACATGAACTTTGACGGGTTTGACGACCTTTCGAGGTTTGTCCACACCTTCAAGGTAGTTATTAAAGCTAGTTGTCACCTAAAAGCTGACAATGTATCTCTTTAACTATGCAACGTAACCGTGTCTCGCGGGGAATTGTCTATCTAGAGTTAATCAATTCAAAAGTGTGCGCTCTTCACTCACCGCACAGATTTCTGTCAAAACACTTAAGCACATGTGGAGGGGGAGTATTTTTGCAAAATCTTACACTCTCAACCAGTGGTACAAAATGCTCTTACTCATAACCACTTTGAGAGAATTTCATGAAAATGGTTTTATGGCAACATAGGTTAGTCATGGAGTTATAAGGTGACTTAGGTTAGGAATAACCGTCCTATGATCCGCCAGAGCCGAAGGGATCTACCCAAGGACACCACCAATAGTTAGAAATAGAAGTCCTTAGGTATGATTATAAAAAGGAGAAAATGATAATCGGAGAAAGAAGGAGTTGAAGAATTAAAAAGAAATGCAAAGAAAAGGGTGAAAAGAAATAGCCCTACAGATTATTCAACTTAGGGTAGACACCGGGTTCAATTCATATGCTACTGGTTGTCACTTGATGACACCGGTATTGAAGATCTAAGTCGTCATGGCCCAGTGACGCATGCACTAAACCTTCTTAGCCACTCAAGTTTCTCTCAACAGAAGCTTGTTTCATTCTCACAGGGAACCCTATGTAAACTATCGGCTTTCTCTTAGAGATTGCTGGTATTGAAGAAGGAGACCCTCTCCCTAGTCTCCGCTCAGGAAAACCAAAGCACACTATTGAGTCTAGAGCCACGAGATTCATCAAAAGATCTCTTAGGTACACTTGACATTTCATCACTTGTCGTTAATCAATAAGGACGCAAGTGATGCATTATCAAGTCCTACACAGATCTTAGCAATCTGTCGAGAACATTTATGAGAGGTTCACAAACGTGATCCTCAATGATTGAATGGAAACTCCTGCCAGGGTCAACATCAAACAGCCCTGACACCAGGTCACTTCGGTAACTCCTTGTGGGTTACGCTTAGTGTGTCTCAAACGGTCTAGAGTCGTGGGGTGATGCTTCGGTGTACCTCAGCGACTCATCTGAACTATAGGTGTACTTCGGTACATCGCGTTATCTCACTTGTGGGACTCCAGTTCAGGAACAGCCTTTGTGAGAATTAGAGTTGTGTTTTCACACTATGCTGTTAACACTCTCGAAGTTCAAACTTGTAAGCGCTGGATTATTTCTAACCCATGTTTTATGTTTTCTTCTTATGGATGCTTGCGGGTAGAAAATATCGTGCAGATTCTTCACATGCTCATACCTACAACATCACTAATTGAAGTTCTCTCAAAAGGCAACACAAAGTCAGAATGATTCTTCATCAAAGTCAAAGAATCTACAAAGCTTTTAAGACTAAGAGAACTAAATCAGTACTGTTATCCAACGTTAAAGAGCATGTGAGCATGTTGGATAAAGACGTGAAGACACTGGAGCAACGAAGCAGACCTGATGCAGACAACAACAACATACTATCACTACCACCACAAATAACAAATATCAAAGAACAAAGAAAATGATGACGTCAAAGCAGAATACTTCAAAGGAAACAATTTCCCTACACTGGGGAGATTGTTCAAATCAAGGCACTTCTTCTCACAAGAAAGAAGAATGTCAGAAGACGTCAAAGCTACTATTACATCAACACCTACAACGTTTTTCATCATCAATCACTAACACTTTGGAGGAGATTGTTGGAATCACCCCTAAACAAGAATTCAAGTGTTAGTAATTAATATGTACTAGTTAGCTTAATTATGGCTTTTATGTTAGTAATCAAGGCTAGGCTCATGTAGAAAGCCCATGAGCCTATCCAAAGCCCAATAAGTAAAGGATGGGAACTTGGTGTGTTGCCCTAGTTCCCTCCTATAAATAATCTTGTAAACTCCCATTTGGGAGTTAGTTGTTCATCTTATCTCAATACCTACGCATAAAATTTTCTCATTCATTCGTGTATTATGTTTGCTTGTTCAACCGATCACTCTTTATCTATCTTTCTTATATTGATGCTTGTGTTTCTAATATGGTGACCTAACAGGGTGAAAAGAAATAGCCCTCCAATAATTCAACCTTAGGGCAGAAACCGGGTTCAATACATATGTTACTGGTGATTACTAAGGTAACTCCGGTGTTGAAGACAAGACGTCATGGACCCAGTGACACACTGCACTAAACTTCCCAAGCTACTCAAGTTCCTCTTAAAAGGACGTGTTTCATTCTCGCGGAGATCCTACATAATCTATCGACTTTGTCTTAGAGATTGTTGATATTGAAGAAGGAGACCCTCTCCCTTGTCTCCGGCATAGGAAACCAAATATGCACAATTGAGTCTAGAGCCAAGAGATCATCCACATAATCTCATTAGGACACAAAATTAATGAAGCCTTGCTGTTTCACATAATGTGGAAAGTAAGTATATATTGTGAGTCCTATGCATTATCCTTGTGGTATTGCCAGAACATCCGAGTGATATGTACAGTATTCACAATGAAGATGGAAATCCTTCTAGAGCCAACATCAAACAAGCTCTTGGTGAGTGGCATGTGAGATCTTTCAAAAGATCAAGCTTGTGACAACTGGATAGAAACAATCGGGGGATTCACTCTTAAATCAACCTTGGTCCAGGAAATGATTTGACGAATACTTTTGGAAAAACCGTTCGATGTGCAAATATTATTTTCTCTAGCACATCGAATGTGTATTCATTTTCAAATACAAAAGTATTTCTGATTGAAAATTGATCTTTCTTATAAAACCTTCGTCGTATTGCAAAACTCTTTCTTCAAGAAATACGCGATTGTTTTCAAATCAATTTTTCATCAATCAATGAATCTCAATTAGCTGGTTCACTCACTCCGTGTTGTCTACTTTGGGACGCTCCGGTTTGAGAATGGCTAGATCAGGTTGCGAAACCCTGTCAAGGAGATTCTTCTGAATTCTACCTGATCACAGGCAGTATTGATACTGATCAACGGGGAATCGTGGTTCTTGCAAAGCATCATCAGACTACAAAACCCAGGCATTTCAGTATGCCTCACATTCCAAGCAGACAAGACCAAAGGCAAAGCATTTTACACCATGTACACACTGTGGATTGAATGGCCATCACACTGATGACTGTCTCATGTATCCCTGTTGTGATATCTATGCAGATCCCTCTTATGACACATCTGGACATGATATAATCATTCATGCTAGAAGAGGATTCATCACTGAAGCATCTCATTTGTAATGAATCCTCATCTGATTCCAAATGTAAAGAATGTAGAAGCACTGTCCACTCAACCACTGACCATGAATCAATTAAATGGTTCAAAAAGAACACCAGAACTCAGGCCAACAAAGCCACCCACTTCTAGAAGGTGGGTTAACAAGAGAAACTAACCCAATTTGTTATTTTGGTAGAGACACACCAGGGATCCAATTTGGCATCTAGATAGTGGATGCTCAAGGAGCATGACTGGTGTGAAGGAGTATCTGCACAAACATGTGGAAGAACCAGGACCTCAAGTAGTATTTTCTGATAATTCATCATGTACAACTGAAGGGTATGGTTCAATAAACTGTGGTGATATAGTTTTCTCTAGAATAGATTATGTAAATGGTCTTCAATATAACCTTATTGGTGTCAGTCAACTATGTGATGCTAAATACATAGTACAGTTTGATAATAATCGAGGAATAATCTTCAATGCTAACAAGGAAGTTGTCCTGATAGCTACCAGAAAAGAGGATGTCTATGTTCTTAATATGACCACACATATTCAAAATGGGACTTGTCTATTTTCTAAATCCACTGAGACAATCAACTGGCTTTGGCATAAAAGACTGTCTCACTTGAACTTCAAGAACATATACATCTTTGCAAAACAAAACAAGGTCCTTGGCTTAAAATCTCTTGTGTTTGCAAAAGATAAACCCTGCTCAGCCTGTGAAAAAGGAAAACATTACAAAGCTTCTTTTAAAACCAAACAAAATTCTCAGTCAAAAGCTGCCTTCATCATCTTCACATGGATCTCTTTGGACCCATCAGTCCAATGTCAATTCATCATGAGAAGTATACCATGGTCATAGTAGATGAACACCCAAGATACACTTGGATCTACTTTCTCTCCAAGAAAAGTTAGGGAGCTGAAACAATCATGTCCTTTGTCAAGAAGATTGAGAACCAAAATGACATAAAAGTTAAACAAATAAGAACTGACAATGGGATTGTATTCAAAATCAGGACCTTGAGTATTTCTATGAAGAGAAAGGAATCTCTTAGAACTTCACTTCTCCATACACCCCTGAAAAAATGGAGTTGCTGAACGAAAGAATAGAACACTCATTGAGGCTGCTAGAACAATGCTTAACGGTTCAGTACTCTCTAAGCACTTCTGGACTGAAGCAATAAAAACTGCCTGTTACACTCAAAAAAGGTCCATCATTGTCAAAAGACACAACAAAACACCCTATGAAATCTTCAAAGTAAGAATCCCTAACATCAGTTACTTTCATGTGTTTGGGTGTCCTGTGTTCATTCACAATCACAAGGATCACTTAGGCAAATTTGATGCCAAAGCTGATGATGGATACTTCCTAGGATACCCTCTTGTCTTTAAAGCCTTCAAAGTCTTTAACACAATGAGACAACATATTGAGGAAACCTTCCATGTCACTTTTGATGAGAGCACTAAAGCCATCAGGCTCTCAAATACATCTATTGAGGAGATTAGGATTGATGACTCAACCAGGTACCCACCTGATGAATATCATCTTGATACTAACTCTAAATAGTATCAAGCTGATGCAGAATTCTCCTACTACATCATTCCTCATAATCTAACTCAACCAATAATTAGTGAATACATTAATGCTAATAAAGTCCCTTATGTGGATACACACACTGAACAACATGTTCTGGAAAAAGAACCAATTGTTCAAACAGAACAACCTAAAACCCTTAACCATGATGATCCTTAAGCGACTGTCACTGAGTCTCATCCTCCTGAAAGACTTCAAGCTTCAACTCAGGGACTTACATATCCTAGACCCCAAGATAGATGGACAAGATCTCAGGACATTGAACTAGTAAACATCGTTGGAGAGCCCACTAAAGGCATTCTTACCAAAAGCATGACTGCCAAACTAACACCAACATTAGCTAATGAATGTCTATTTGTTTATTTTCTCTCTGATGTTGAACCAAAATCTATCAAAGAAGCCTCGAAATACCCAAGTTGGGTACAAGCCATACAAGCTGAACTAGAACAATTTAATAGAAACAAAGTCATGAATTTAGTCAAATGTCCAAAAGATGTTTTAGCCATTGGCAGGAAATGGGTCTTCAAGAACAAACCTGATAAAAATGGAATAGTTATTAAGAAAAAGTTAGACTTGTTGCAAAAGAATACAATAAAAAAGAAGGAATTGACTATGAAGAAACATTGGCTCCTGTTGCTAGAATGGAAGCTAGCAGGATCTTCCTTGCCTATGCAACCTACATGAACTTACAAGTATACAAAATGGATGTCAAGAGTGCATTTCTCAATGGTAAACTCAAGGAAGAAGTTTATGTTCAGCAACCCCCTGGATTTGAAAGTAGTGAGTTTCTTGACCATGTCTACAAACTTGACAAAGCCCTCTATGGACTAAAGCAAGCTCCAAGAGCATTGTATGAAACTCTCTAAGCTTTTCTTATTCAAAAAAAAATTCAGAGGAAAGATAGACAACATTTTTTATCTATAAGATTAAAGGAGATGTGATAAAGGTCCAAATGTATGTTGATGATATCATATTTGGCTCAACAAATCACAAAATTTGTAAACAGTTTGAGAAACTAATGAAAAAGGAATTTGAAATAAGTATGATGGAGAACTCACATACTTCCTTGGACTTCAAATCAAACACAATGATAAAGGAATCTCCATTAGTCAAAAGAAGTACACTAGAAATCTCCTAAAGAAATATGAGATTTCTGATTGCTCTTTAGTGAAAACACCCATATCCTCCAAACAACTTAGGATATGATCTTGTAGGAAAATAAATGAATGAAACATCATTCAGAGGATTAATAGGCTCACTGATGTACCTCACTACCTCAAGACCTGACATTCTATTTGCAGTCTGCCTATTCGCAAGCTATCAGTCTGATCCAAGAGAGTCATACCTCACTGCAGCCAAAAGGATCCTCATGTACCTAAAAGGTACTCTAAACCTTGAGCTCTACTATCCCAAGTGTTTAGGCTTTGACCTCAAAGGATAATCCAACTCAGACTATGCAGGCTGCAACATGGATAGAAAGAGCACATCAAGCTCCTGTCAATTTCTTGGAGGAGCACCAATAAGCAGCAACTAGTGGCTATGTCCTCTGCTGAGGAAAAATATGTGGCTGCTGCAAGCTGTTATGCAAACATACTTTGGATGAAAAGTCAACTCAGTGACAATGACATCCATTACAAGATGGTTCCCATCTGTTGTGACAACACAAATGTAATTGCCATCTCTAACAAGCCAGTGCTCCATCAAAGAACCAAACACATTGATACCAGATATCATTTCATCAGGTACCATATTATGAAAGGAGACATTGAGCTATACTTCATCCCCACTCAGTATCAACTAGCTAATATTTTCACAAAACCCTTAGATGAACCCTCTTTCACAAGACTAAAAGCAGAATTGGGCATGTTAAATATTGACAATTAGGCCACTGATTGAAAATATTCAACATAGTGTAATTGAAAATATTCAACATAGTGTAAATGTCCTCCACTGAAAAAATAATTGTCTTTGACCAAAACATCTCTCAGTGAGTTTTTCAACACCCTAGGCAATGAACCTAATTGTTGTAGTGTAGTATTGGGTAAGCCTCGGGTATTGATATCATTCTCTAGAGGAATAGGAATACTAGTGAGAAATTACTACGCTAAGGTTTGAGGTTGAGGAAGATTACTTTTTTTTCTTTTTTTCTTTTTTTATAAAGCTAAGGGTAAAATCTCGGGGTTTGGATTTGGGGGTTTGGTACTTCTACCGATTACTCTACTTATCTAATTATCTAAGTAATAGGTAGTCTATGTCTTTTTGAAGTGTGCTCGTATGATGATTAAAGATGTGTCTACCTAGATACTCCCTAGTTATCTTTTGTTGGTGGTTGAATTGTCACGTCCTTATTCTTAACCCGTTGGGTTTTCTAAGGTCGTAGGGTGTGCTTTTATCCGTAACTCTTTGAAACTACCTAAGGTTAACGACTACGAAATCTCTAGGATTCATAAACTTAACACTAAGGTTATCTTTGGATGTTTAGCCTACAATTCCATTAGTATTATAAACTAATGTTCACAAAGATTAATCAAGCATTAAAATCACAACGATGGCTTCATGCACTACTAAGCCAATTACAATTAAGATAAGAGACAACCAATCAATAAATAATATCTAGGTTTCATAGATCTAAGCAAACACATAAGTAAATTAGCCGGACATGTTAAACATGCAAGCATACACACATTCGATCGAAGACATAATGAAATCAAGGGAATAAATAACTTATCTCGATGTAAAATAGGGTATGAGAACCCTAAAATACTGTCCAAACCGGACTACAATCGTTTTAGGTTTTTACTCCACAAGTCTACCTCTTTAAAAGTCTGAAAATTGGATTTCTACATATAATTTTACAACTGTGCAGCGTCGCCTTATAGGTGGGACGCCGTCTGATCTGCCGTCATTATGTGACAACCCGTACTTCCAGGTCATTTCTCGAAACAATTCATGCCTTACAATTTCAACATTTATCGTAAACTAGGTTTACGTGTTCCAAATTCGCGTAACCTTTAAGGTTTAGCGGCGAATTCCTGATCATAACATCACGTACATTTCATATGGACTAAGATTAGTCTACATTTCATTAGCATCATTTGCATCCCGGTAGTTCATTCATGACATTGCATTTCATATTAAACGCGTGAATTTTATATTAAATAAACGTTATCGCGTGAGTTATTATTTTGAATATTTAATCCGTTACTTTCAAAAATGATCCCGATATATTTTTAAACTTACATTGGTTTATAAAAACTATATTTTGAGTTTAACTAGTGTTTTAAATTTATTTTGTATATAAATCGTTAAAGTTATATTATTACGACGTTTTTCTTAAAAACTACTCGATAATTATTTTATCACTCAAATTTCACAAGGAATGTATTTTTATAATTTTTATGATCTCATTACATTCTACTTTGGTCTATTAAAAATCTCTTTTACCTAAAAACTACCATTTACCTTTAATTATACATTTTCCTACACATGTTACTTATACTCTTTATCAAATATTTACACAATACTTTTTATAAAAAAAAAATAATATATTAGACACATTCCTCCCCCCTTGGCCGACCAAGGGGGAGGGTGTCATTAATGTGGTATGGTTATTGATTGTTAAAAATTTTACTCTACTTAAAAGACTTTCACATTCATTTTTCTCATACATGTATCTTAATAATTCTCTAAGTTAGAAAAAGTTTTTCTTCTCTCTTTGGGTTCTTCCAAAAACCGGCCATCAAGAGAGATCACAAAGGGATCACAAAATTTTTCTCAAGCACAAGTTGTAAACAATCTAGATAATACTCTTTATAAGGTTTTGAAATAAAAACCAAGAGTGTTTAAGTTAAACCTTGTTCCTTGCACCTCATCATATTAACTTGTAAGCATATCATTTATATTTTTCATATCTCCTTTTCATTTCATAAGTATCTCTTCATTTTTGGAGCAAGCATGCATGATTTGTGTTGTTTATACCATTTTTACATGATTTTTAGAAATATATATATATAAAGTCATCCTATAATTATCTCCTTGGTATACTTTGGTCTTGATGATGTTTAGGAACCCATGACACCCTAAGAAGGTGTATGGTAGGATTAGACTAGCTTTGGAGTTGATTTGGAGGGATTAGAATAGGTTTGGTACGAGAAAAACTATTTTCGATACGTATAAAATATGTCCTGTCCTTGTTTTGATTTTCTGGAAAATCCGACAGTAGGCACGACTTTTTGGCCTTGATATTTAGAAAATATACTTTAAAACGAATCCGTGGCCGCTTGAACGGATTAAAACGGAGTTATAACGAAGAAGTTATGAATTTTTAAAGTTTGACGACGAAATATATTTTTCCTGAAATTTCAGCAACATGTTTTTGGTTAGTTCGAGTTAAAAACGAGCCTTAAGCTTTGCAAATTATTTCGACTTATCAAAAATCTATTAGTATACTTTGATACGAAGCTAAGGACGTATTATACGTAGAAAACGGATTTGAAACGACGAAGATATACACGTTTTCATAAAATTGCCCTAACTATTATTTTCTGAAAAACTATATTATTTTTACGATACAAGTATTACGGTAACTAAAATGACCATGTTGACGGCTGTTTTTAACCTTGATGTGGAACTTTTTGGAACGAAATGTCTTCTAGTAAAATCAAGATCACCGAGCATATTTTTCAAAACAATCGACCGTTTGTATAGCGGAGTTGTAATAAATTATTTACGGATGCTTAAATTGGCCGAAACTCACTTTTTACACAACACTTGGACAAAATCACCATCTTTAACCCTTATTATCTTTATGTTCGAGACCTTTATGTCAAAAAATCCTGAACTGAAACTTCTAGATTTTTATACAAACTTTCCAAAACCGTCGAGTTCGTTTCTTAACGTGCGACGTACACCATTTTACGACTAGTTTTTCGAAGCCATTTTTGTCACTTTCATGAAAATTTCCGACGACATTGTTTTATGACGAAAAGTGATAATTTCACTATAAATCATTATAAAACCGTTGTAGGATGACATTTTGACGTAAATACTTGTAAAGTAATTTTTGAGTGGTCAAGACGTCAAAAGAGTATTTTTCGACGATAAGTAATATTTTTCAAAACTCGCAAATGGTATAAATAACATACGAAATGCATGCATAACATTACATTGCAACTCATTACATATCATATCATTGGTAATAGGTCCAGATTAAAGTATCCCGATACATCTCAGTGTACTCACTCTTGTCATCATACCAGTTTATCAAGTGAGTTTTCATAGCCCCGATTTATTCAAGTTTTTACTCATTTCAAACCTACGGGGGAGAATACATTGCACAACATTTTTAGTACGATACCAAGTATGTTAAATTCATTTACATTGCTTAAGTTACCGCATTTGCCAATTGAAAGTCCCCATTACCTGAACATGAACCGTTAATCTTTGAAGCGAGGATGAGTGGATAGATCTATCGAGGGTGACGCCTCCATCCGGGTTGGTGAATCCCAACTAGTCATACGGATGCATTTCATTTAATAACATTATTGAGTTGTCTGGCAAACACTCTACAGGGGCATACATTACATTATGAACAGTCTAGTTTCGGTGTCATGGGCTTAAGCAATTGTAACATTTTTACGTGACATAATTGTCATGCCTGTAACATTTTTACGTGACATAATTGTCATGCCTGTAACATTTTTACGTGACATGATTGTCATGCCTGATCTATACTTGTGTAGTCGTATAAAACATTTACATAAACCTATGATTTCTCACCAACATTATTGTTGACCGTTTTAGCAATGTATTTTCAGGTAACTAAGGCATTATCATCATGGCATGGTTAAGGAACCACCTTTTGAGTCGCGGCGTCGACTTACATCATTGTACATTATGATACTTTCTTTCAAAACCATCGTTTGGACTTGTATTATATTTATATTTCCGCAAACTTTGTAAACTTTTGGGACCTATGTTGTAACTCTGAACGTTTTTATCAAATATCCAACGATGTGTTTTTAAACGACACTTTAGGTCGTTCAATGTAACTGTGATTGTGGTGCTATGACAGTCAAGCCCCCAGGAATTCCATTCCGCTGCAAAACAGGTAAATTGGGGGTGTGACACATTAGGGTTTTGTCTTGGCCAAGTCATCACTGGGACGACGTCACGTTGTAGTTGTGACGCCGTCAGTATTCAGTTGTGAAGCCCTTACTCTTCAAAGCTTGACGCCGTGAGGTGTAAAATAGCAATTTCGCTCCTGAGTCGTCACAAAATAGGGACAGCGTCGCCCTCTGTTTGGGATGCCGTCAGGTGTTATTCCAGCAGTTCGAGTGTCATCATCTTGACTTAGCTACTTTATTCACGTATTCCCTCCTTTTCGTCCAAAAATGCATCATTCCAGCATTTTGCTTCCAAGAGACCTAAAAAGTGAAAAGGAACGAAATTAAGCAGTAACGGATATAAAAGTGGGTGATTAAGGGCTTAAATGACCCCTTAAAAGTGTGTGTTTTAAATCCTTATCAAATATCCCTACACTTGGTATTTGCTTGTCCTCAAGCAAATGTGCTTTTGGCCAATAAATTTATAAGTTAGGGGGCATAAAGCAATGGTTTAACATAATTCATAACAAGTATAAGCCCCACAATAGTCATAACAAGCACGAATATTATATACTAGCACCTCACAAGTGGTGTTTGGATACTCTCATCTCTCAGGTGTATATGAAATATAGCAGATGGAAATGGAAGATAAACACTCATTAACGGGTCATAGTACACAGATTACCTTAGGCTTGAGACTAGATCAAACCTCCACCGCTTTGGCGTAAGCACCTAGGAACAACTATCTAAGAGGTCTTTTAAAGGGTTGTAACATTAGGCTTACGGTAGGGAAACAAAGGGGTTTGGTTGGATAGGCGATTTAGTGGTAGCAAGTCAAAAATCTTTATGTTACAAGCATGAGAAGAATGACGTTGCTAAGCCAAGACTCGACTCTCTAAACTCTAGATAACTTGAAACAAACAAACATAAATATAAAGATAGATGTAGGATGGTAGCCCGTATGTTTTTTCATTTTTTTTTTTGTGCATACACTTTTACTCTACCATCCTCTACGATAACATCAAAATATAAGGGATTTATAGGTACATCCCTACACTTGAGTTTTTATTACTCTAACACTAATTTGACCCGAATTGAAAAGATCAAAACACTTGGAGTACATTATTACGTAAATAAAGGGAATTTGAATTTAACGTTCTTTCCCGTCACTCCATAAAATTTAACTTTACCCATTAGTCCCAATCATCCCAAAACTGTGTACAAAAGATATGACTCGAGTTAGCAACCATGCAAGTAACTAGATAATTGAACTAAGGGTTTAGTACGATAATAATAATGCACTAAAAGTTAGTACATACAAGGTAGGCTAAGGCGACTTGGGTGTACATTTGGGGGTCGATTGTAAACAATGCTATTCATTGATATTCCGGAAAACCAAAACATCATGAGAACCGCGAAAAGGATAGGCTCTAAGGGGTTAACTAGGGGTATCGTGTACTAAAGATGAGTACAACGCAAGGGTGTGGGGGAATTACTCTACCGATGTGGAAGAAGTAATTATAATACGGGTATCAAACAAGGGTTATCTTAATGCCTCTTATCATTTAGTTATTCCTAACTACACAAGTGTAGTCTCACTAGCGATCTCGGGATGCATCACAAAACTAGTTCTAGAATCTATTATACTACCGGTACACTCTTAAAGCATTAAAGGTGAATGCTTTAATTCCTATAGATCTAGGGGCAAACCTCACTTTTTTGGGGTGGAATTTGAGTAGTAAAGGGTTTTTTGTGCTAGTCATATAACTCCTATCCATGAGACGCTTTATTAAGACTAAAGACCCACTCGTACAAGTCATGAAAATTTTTAAATTTGTGCTAAAATTACCCTAACCGATATTTCTCATAGCTTATTACGCAAATGAAATAGGACAAGACAAATGATCAAGGATAAGCATAGTTTCAAAGTTCCTATTTTATTCTCCCTTCTTACACTTAAACTGAACGTTGTCCCCAATGTTCCCCAAAAGTAACAAAGTTATGATAATGGAAGGTAATTTAAAAGAGAAAGAAACTAGTACTCCCCTTATTAGCTTGGTAGGATCCGTGTGAAGTAATGGTTAAATTCTTTCCAAGAAGAATGTATGCGTGAAAAGCTCCATCCAATCTTATGTTTCTTCTTCTTGATAAATAAAACCTGCACACTTTAAGAAAATAGACAAATCCTTCACATAAAATTGGTGGTAAAGTTATATATCACTCTACTAAACTAGGATATAATGCTTGTGGAATGGATGTTTGCAGGTTTTCTGGAAAATTAAGACCTGAGAAATTCCAAAAATTTATAAGTAGCACAGAAAACGAGAGAAAGTTAGATAAGCTATTTCTGCTCCTCCTGACGTCGTCAGGTTGCAATCCTGACGCCGTCAGGTTATCCTGACAGAAACTGGTCTGCTGCGTTTTTCTGGAAAAATTCTGGAAAAATTACACCTTTAAAATCTGGAAAAGTTCCTGCAAAACATCCATTATGACTCGATACAAGCATTTGACTCTAACAAACACACATATATATCTTTTTCAATAATCGTAATTCTCATGTTCACGTTCTTTTAAAAATGTGTGTAATCTTCCTTACACTTATCCATTTTGTAAAATACCTTTATATGTAATTAAGACGAGGTTAAAGACAAAATAAAGCATTTTCACACATTCAAACATGAGAATAAACAATTAATGAAAAGATATATGACACACAAACAAGCAAATAATTAAGCACGGGTTGCCTCCCACGAAGCGCTTTTCTTTATTTATGAGTCTTGTAGCTAGAATCGAAGTCGTGCTCCTACGATCCTATGTAAGTAAGTTTATCCTCAAGAATGTCATAAGAATCAAACTTATCCTTTAAGTTCCTAGTGGTACTCTTAGTCCGATATGCCTTTTCAAACTTTTCTCCATCGGGGTCATATATTGTCATCCTAATGTGCCATTCTCAATTTCCATCATTAGGTGGTCTATCCCAATTCCAATTATGCTTAGGCTTCTCACTCTCAACTTTTCACTTATTCATGACCAGATTGACGGGCAAGCTTCCTAGGAACTCGGTCATCTTCCTAAACACGAAGGCATCCTCGAACAGGTTCACTTCCATGTCCCTAGCTAATTCTTATTCATGGAAACTTGAATTACTAACAAAGGCCTCTTCTAGGTAGAAAGGTTGTTGGGGACCTATAAAATCTTTATTAATCTAAGGCCCATAGCTAGATGGAGTTCTATCTAACATAATCTCATGGGGTATTTCTTCCTCCTTGTAGTAGATATGCTTTTTGACATCGTAAATGGACCTAGCACTCCCTTTTCCTACTACTATCTTAGACATCTTGCAATCAATTATGGGACTAGCGGCGGCTAAGAATCCTCTTCTTACTAAAAATGGGCATGTCGGGTATTTATTCATGTCTAGCACATGGAAATCCGCCAAAAGAGTCAATTCACCTACGTGTACTGCCATGTCTTTTATTATCCCCACCGAATATGCAATACTACCGTCCGCTAGACCTAAGATGGCTTCTGTTGGTTCTATCTTACCTAGGTTAAGGCTTCTATGGAGGGACAACGGAAGAAGATTGATGCTTGATCCTAAGTCGGCTAAAGTGTCAAAAGGTTTGGAGTTTCCAAGCCTACACGGAAGAATGAATAGCCCGGGATCATCTAACTTCTTAGGTAACTTATTTTGCACAAAATGCGGACCCACGTTCTCCTAGCTTTAGTTCTTGCTCATATTTTTCTTTTAAAGCATTGTAATAAGGCGCATGAGCCAAGACTTCATGAACCGGTTTTTCTTGGGTTCTTGGTTTGGGTTCGGGTCCTTGGTACTTCATGAGTTTCTCAAGAGTTGGTTGGACCAATGGTTCGGATTGGGTTCGGTTTTTCTTGGGTTCTTTACTCCTCTTCTAGATTAGGTTTGGGTTCTTGGTTGACGGGTTTCTCAAGAGTTGGTTGGACCAATGGTTCGGGTCCTTGGTACTTCATGAGGGATCGCTTGGAACCCGTGTTGAAGGCGTTAACAGGATGAACTTTCGGGTGTGAAGGGCATGGATATGTACTCTCCCAAGGTGAGCAAGAACATGAAGTCAATGAAATCTAATTAACTTTTGGGTTCTGTATAGTGTCACTTGGTAGTGCTCCAATTTCCCGGTCATTGAAGGCTTTTAAGAGGGCGTCGAGCTTGTTTGTTGATGACGTACCCTCCGCTCTGCTAACGAGCGTTACCATCACTATGGTACTTAGCTTACCATTTATACAAAGAGTATGATGTACCCTCCTAAAGGATGAAGCCTATGCCTTCGTTCTACACATAATGTTGACATAAAGTCATTCACAATGGCTACCGCACGGGAATCCGCCAACCTACACCCAAAGCACTCATAGTTTCTAACATCCGTCACTGTTCGGAGCCCCCTCTGTTAAGGCCTCCATCATGGTTCAGAACCTGGCCTCCATCATGGTTTGGAGCCTGGCCTCTGCCAAGGCCTCTGTCACTGTTCGGAGCCCTCTTCGTCAAGGCCACCGTCATGGTTCGGAGCCTGGCCTCCGTCACTGTTCGGAGCCCTCTCCGTGAAGGCCTCCGTCATGGTTCAAAGCCTGGCCTCCATCACTGTTCAGGGCCTGGTCACCGTCACAGTTCGGAGCACCTTCCATCAATGCCTCCGTCACTGTTCGGAGCCACCTCCAACAAGGGTCGAAGCCTAAAGGTCATAGCCTCTCTGCCTATGAATGTGGGTATGATCGAGCTGGTCAAACAGAACTGGTCAAATAAGATCTGGTCAAACAGAACTGGTCAACAACCATGATCTTAGCCATGACCCTCTATAACTGCCTCCACACACCCTCTGTAACTGCTCTGTCAGATTCTTATGCCTATAAATAAGGAAGTCATCACAAGAGGTATGTAACCTAACTTAACCCAGGAGATATCATCTTCTCCACCTCAATACTTTCATGACATAATCACCATGACTGATTCTCACACCGGAGGCGGTTCGCGGGGGCTTCCCCCCGCGCTCCGTCTAACGTAGTGTCTTCTATTTCTTATTTTCAGGTTATCTTGCACTCGGCATCACCACCATCACCCCTAACTCCGTCAATCACCATTGACGGCCTGGTATGTGCATCTTTTTGTACAATCAGTGGCGCCATCCGTGGGACCCACAACAATAAGTCTCATTTTCAGAGTCAAATGGCCCTTTTCCATAAATAACGGTCGAATTCAACCGTAATTCCCTACATCCTTGTTACCACATGGTAATACCACTGAAATCTCCACCTTTATCTCTAATCACGAGATTTTACACCAACCATAAACTTTGTGTTTACCATTCCAACAGCCTTTGTCGGGTTTAAATGGAGCAGTCTCTGTTACGGCCTCTGTTATGTTCGAAGGAGCCTCTGTTTGGGTTCGTTTATGAAGAAGGTTCAAACTCAACAACCTTCGTAGGAGCCTCTGTTCGGGTTCATTTCGATAAGAAGGTTTAAAGTCAATAGCCTTCATAAGAGCCTCTGTTGCAGATTCTGTAGCAGCCTTAGTTTGGGTTCGCTTTATGAAGAAGGTTCAAACTCAACAACCTTCATAGGAGCCTCTGTTCGGGTTCATTTCGAGAAGAAGGTTTAAAGTCAATAGCCTTCATAGAGCCTCCATTGCAGAATCCGTAGCAGCCTCTGTTTGGGTTCATTTTATGAAGAAGGTTCAAACTCAATAACCTTCGTAGGAGCCTCTGTTCGGGTTCATTTTGAGAAGAAGGTTTAAAGTCAATAGCCTTCATAAGAGCCTCCGTTGTAGACTCCGTAGCAGCCTTTGTTCGGGTTTATTTTATGAAGAAGGTTCAAACTCAATAACCTTCGTAGGAGCCTCTGTTCGGGTTCATTTTGAGAAGAAGGTTTAAAGTCAATAGCCTTCAAAAGAGCCTCCGTTGCAGTTTCCGTAGCAACCTCTGTTATGGTCTGTTTTTGAGAGAAAGTTCAATAACCTTTGTAGGAGCCTCTGTTCGGGTTCATTTTGAGAAAAAGTCTTTGTTGCAGTCTTCATCATGGGTTTTCCTAAGAAGAAGGTTTGAAATCACTAGCCCTCTGTTCTAGTCTCTATGGCAAACTCTGTTTTAACCTTTGCACGGATTCATTTAAGAAATTGGGGCACCTAATGGTACACTCAAGTAGGGCCAAAACCTTCCTTCGCAAAATGTTAGCCACAAGGTGAACAGAGAGCGTACATTAATGACGGAGGATAACCTTTGTCAATCTGGTATGTTTTCTACGAAAATAATATGCTATATTGCCTCTGTTTCACTACAAATCAGATTATCTACATATGAAACTTTTGATGTTTATTAAGAGCACTATAAACCATCTTTTATTGAGCCTCTGCTTATGACACAATGATCATTAGAGATAGTACAATATTGACAGAGGATACCCTATGTTCCTAGAACCTCTGTTAGAGCTTTAATGTTGTTTTTAGCATAAAACATAATCCACACATATTAAATACGTGATTTATGTAAATAAGCCTTAAGTAATTTTATACTAAGATTTATTATGTCACTCGTGATGATAAGTCCACTACTGACAAAGCCTCTTTTGACAAGGCATTTCACACAAGCTCTATTGAGATGACAGAGACTCACATCTGCGTATTATATATTAGCAAAATTTATCATAGAACTTATATACTATTATCTATATTTTAAGATGAAGGAGCCTCACACATGTTGACATAAGTCTCTGTAGATATGACTATGGAGCATCACATATGCTGACATAAGCCTCTTTCGACACAACTACCGAGCATAACCTCTGATTCATAGGTGTCTCCTTCGACACGATTACAAAGCTTTAGCTCTGTTCACATAATATATAGGTGTCTCTGTCGAGACGATTACAGAGCATAGCCTCTATTCACATGATTTATGTGTGTCTATGTAGACACAAATATAGAGCCTCGACTCTGCAAGTTTAATTACATAACCTCATAGATGTAAAACTTACTTTATTTTGTTTAAATCAATGTACTGAAAGCTTATCATGGGAAAACAAGCATTATTGGTAGTTGTCTTAGTGTTCATTTCTAAATGATGTAATCCTCTCTACCAATATAATGATATAATATATTTCCCACAAATCTCTTGCTTCGTTTCTTAAACACAAAGATTTGTTCAGCCAAGTCGTTTATGAGTTTCAATGTCAAAAGGTATGGCATAAGGTATGACAGAAGCCTTATAAGATTACTAAAGCCTATCAACACATTCACATTAACTCTCCTAATAGTTTATAGTATCATAAACAAATCTATAAAACTTAAAGGATTAAAGATAGAGTGGGTCGCGACCCTCTGTCAGTGACCAACATTGGTCACAATATTCTTGGTGTTGTAATTTACGCACAATGAGGTTATTACACCTTAGGTTGTAAAGTTTAAGTGTCGGAAAAATGGTGTACGAGAAGTGCACAAGAGATATATATTTCCCTACTTGATTCCATTTAAACTAGGGCCCTAACCCTAGTACCTGCATCATACGGCCGAAGCCCATTCAATATTGTCTTTGGCCAAAGCCACATACCATGCAGAATAGTAAATTGTCCAAGGACTACTACTTTGATTAAATGAAGTCCATAAGCTTCGTATACATACAAAATATACGACTTCTAGGTCTATATTACTTAAAGATTAATCCTTGTTCGATTTATCAAAAGGAAGTATTTCTTTTAAGTCAAAAGCATTACATTCAAGTGTACGCATCACTTTCGACCGAGGGGCTTGATGATATACCATCCATTCAATTTGAAGGTCTCCTCTTCATACTCACTTCGGAGCTACATTTCGACATACTTGGAA
Organism: Chrysanthemum makinoi; assembly: GCA_910596185.1. NCBI lineage: Eukaryota > Viridiplantae > Streptophyta > Magnoliopsida > Asterales > Asteraceae > Chrysanthemum > Chrysanthemum makinoi. The sequence continues at coordinate 162,320,356 of OU343217.1, read as the reverse complement.
AACCTCCAAAAATATTCTTTGGCGTAAAACCATTCCTCTTTGATATGGTTACTAGTTGGAAATTCACCAATCGAAGGCCTAAGCCCTTCGGGGTATGCTCTTCGAAGATATTAATGCAAAGGTTTCATAAGACCAATTCAAACCCACGTTCACAACCTTATCAAGGCTTTCCCGGCAAGATTGGGATCGTGGGACATTCCCCAAGCGGATACCTAAAATCATGGGACACCCCCATGATCCTCGCATCAGGTAGGTGAGCATGCCAGAGCCCAAGATTCACGATAAAATTCCATTATTTAATGCATAGTAAAACAAAGCCAAGTTTTTACACAAACCATGGTACCTTTCGACAAGCGTCAGTACAAATAGGTTCCGATACAACTCGCTTATAACTAAAAGCGAAACTTATATGGCAAAACCTAATACACACGCTCCTTATATAACAAACGGTTTTTTGACTACTTAAGTCTAATCTCATGCCTCCTACGAAGTCATAACATTAGACTGGGGGGGGGGCTTAATGAGGTATCCACCATGATTGAGTCAAATGTGGACTATTAAAAACAAGTATAGCTACTTTCATATTGGATTTAACAAATGAAAAGTAGTAGAAATTCTTACCAGGTCTTTTTTAACAAAGCATTGATAAGTCTAAAGCCATGCACTCTTCGCATGCATAACATTAGACTGGGGGGCTTGATGATGTACCGTCCGCTCTGCTAATGAGCGTTACCGTCACTATGGTACTTAGCTTATCATTTGCACAAAGAGTATGATGTACCCTCCTAAAGGATGAAGCCTATGCCTTCGTCCTACACATAATGTTGACATAAAGTCATTCACAATGGCTACCGCAAGGGAATCCGCCAACCTACACCCAAAGCACTCATAGTGTCTAACCTCCGTCACCATTCGGAGCCCCCTCCGTCATGGTTCGGAGCCTGGCCTCCTTCATGGTTCGGAGCCTGGCCTCCGTCAAGGCCTCCATCACTGTTCGGATCCCTCTCCGTCATGGTTCGAAGCCTGACGTCCGTCAAGGCCTCCATCACTGTTCGGAGCCCTCTCCGTCAAGGCCTCCATCATGGTGCGGAGCCTGGCCTCCGTCACTGTTTAGGGCCTGGCCACCGACACAGTTCGGAGCACCCTCCATCAAGGCCTCCATCACTGTTCGGAGCCCCCTCCGACAAGGGTCGAAGCCTAAAGGTCATAGCCTCTCTGCCTATGAACGTGGGTATTATCGATCTGGTCAAACAAAATTGGTCAAATAAGATCTAGTCAAACAGAACTGGTCAACAACCATGATCTTAGCCATGACCCTCTGTAACTTCCATGACCTCTATAATTGCCTCCACACACCCTCTGTAACTGCTCTGTCAGATTCTTATGCCTATAAATAAGGAAGTCATCGCAAGAGGTATGTAACCTAACTTAACCCAGGAGATCTCATATTCTCCACCTCTATACTTTCATGACATAATCACCATGACTGATTCTCACGCCGAAGGCGGTTCACGGGGGCTTCCCTCGCGCTCCGTCTAACGTAGTGTCTTCTATTTCTTATTTTCAGGTTATCTTGCACTCGGCATCACCACCATCACCTCTAAATCCGTCAATCACCATTGACGGCCTGGTATGTGCATCTTTTTGTACAATCATTTGTCATCTCTCCTTGTCGTTGCTTGAAATCGGCTTCAAGCTTAGTCAATCGAGTTTCTTAAGATGACACGAATCTAGACACAATTGCCTCAAGACTAGCTGAATTCTCGGTATTTGGAGGGTTGAACCTGTTGGGTGGACTAGATGAGCTTTGGGGTGGGTTTGAGTTTTGGCTCCACTTAAGGTTAGGGTGATTCCTCCATGAGGGGTTGTAGGAGTTTCCTAAGTTTTTTTGTTCGGGCTTGAAAGTGTACCACTTCTCTCCCGCTCCGTCGGTACGCGTGGAGGCGTAGTCCGCAAAAGCTTGTTCGGGGAGTCTTGTGCAATCACGAGTGTCGTGGGGACCACTGCTCAACTCACAAGGTAAAGTGATTTTTTTCACTTGATGCGAAGACTTAGAATTTTCATAAGAGCTCATTAGGAATTTGACTTGATCTTCAAGTTTGAGCATCCTATGATCGGAAGTTTGTGAGTCAATGGGAGGCAAGGAGATTGCCTTGACGGTTTTGGGCAACTCACGGGAGATCACTAAGTTTACCACCGGCCGCTTGGTCCTCTATGGTCCTCTATGGTACCCCATGATTCTTCCACTGTGAGATCACTAAGTTTACCACCGGCCGCTTGGTCGATGGATTGCTTAGTTGGGAAGTTGACATGATCGTAAAAGATTTGAACTTGAAGCCAAAGATCAATGCTGTGATGAGGGACTTTATGGAGCAATTCCTTGAATCAAGTCGATGCTTCGTAGACAGATTCACCTTGACGTTGTTGGAACATCAAGATTTCATTCCTAAGCTTAGTAGTTCTCCCCGGTGGGAAAAATTGGGCAAGGAAGTAGGTAGTGAGATCATCCCAACTTAAGATGGAGCCGGCGGGAAGTCGCTCAAGCCAATTACTAGCTTGGTCCCGTAGAGAGAACTAGAAGAGACGCAAGCGCGTGGTCTCCCGAGTAGTAGCATCAAGGTCGATGGAATCGACGATTTTAAGGAAATCCTTAAGATGCTGGTTAGGATCTTCGGAACGAAGTCCATGGAATGCACATCCATTTTGCACCAACCGGATGGTGTCGGATTGCAGGGCCGTAGTTTGAGCTTGATCGGGGAGCTCAATGGTGTTCCTATAGCCTCGGTGGCTTGGTCTAGAGTATTCACCATGAGAACGGGCTCTTGGCTGGTCATTTGGTGGTGGGTTGATGAGTGGTAGTTGATTATCACCTTCCATGATGAAAAGTGATAGGATTACTAACAAATTCCCGAAGAAGGAGGATAGACTACGAGGAAGCTAAGAATGAGAAAAAAGCTTACTTGATAGGAATCAAGCAAGGAAACCTAAACGAGATAGAATCCTAACTAGCTATTCTATTCCCCGGCAATGGCACCAAAAACTTGATGCGCGTACAAGGCGCGTTCGGGGTCAAAGGAAACTTCCTTTCCGTCGAGCAAGTTTTTCAACACCCTAGGCAGTAAACCTAGTCATTGTAGTATAGTGGTAAGTATTCCCGCCTGTCACGCGGGTGACCGGGGTTCAATCCCTGGCAACGGCACCAAAAAATTGATGCGCGTACAAGGCGCGTTCGGGGTCAAAGGAAACTTCCTTTTCGTCTAGCAAGTTTTTCAACACCCTATGGAGTGAACCTAATCGTTGTAGTGTAATATTGGGTAAGCCTCGGGTATTGATATCGTTCTCTAGGGGAATAGGAATGCTAGTGAGAAATTACTACGCTAAGGTTTGAGGTTGAGGAAGATAACTTTTTATCTTTTTTTTTATTTTCTTATAAAGCTAAGGGTAAATCTCGGGGTTTGGATTTGGGGGTTTGGTACTTCTTCCGATTACTCTACTTATCTAATTATCTAACTAATGGTAGTCTATGTCTTATTGAAGTATGCTCGTATGATGATTAAAGATGTGTCTACCTAGATACTATTACTCTGTAGTTATCTTTTATTGGTGGTTGAATTGTCACGTTCTTCTTCTTAACGCGTTGTGTTTTCTAAGGTCGTAGGGTGTGCTTTTATCCCTAACTCTTTGAGACTACCTAAGGTTAATGACTACGAAATCTCTAGGATTCATAAACTTAACAATAAGCTTATCTTCGGATGTTTAGCCTACAATTCCACTAGTAATTATAAACTAATGTTCACAAAGATTAATCAAGCATTAAAAACACAACGATGGCTTCATGCACTCCTAAGCCAAGTACAATTAAGATAAGAGACAACCAATCAATTACTAATAACTAGGTTTCATAGATCTAAGCAAACACACAAGTAAATTAGACGGACATGTTAAACATGCAAGCATACACACATTCAATCGAATACATAATGAAATCAAGGGAATAAATAACTTATCTCGATGTAAAATAGGGTATGAGAACCCTAAATTACTGTCCAAACCGGACTACAATCATTTTAGGTTCTTAGTCCACAAGTCTAAAAATTCAATTTCTATATATAATTTTACAGCTGCGACGGCGTCGCCTTATAGGTGGGACACCGTCTGATCTGCCGTCATTAGGGTTTCGCCTTGGCCAAGTCATCACTGGGAGGGCGTCACGTTGTGGTTGTGACGCCCTTGCTCTTCAAAGCCTGACGCCGTCAGGTGTAAAATAGCAATTTCGCTCCTAAGTCGTCACAAAATAGGGACGGCGTCGCCCTCTGTTTGGGACGTCGTCAGGTGTTATTCCAGCAGTTTGAGTGTCATGATCTTGACTTATCCATTTTCTTCACGTATTCCCTCTTTTTTGTCCAAAAATGCATCATTCCAGCATTTTGCTTCCAAGAGACCTAAAAAGTGAAAAGGAACAAAATTAAATACTAACGGATATAAAAGTGGGCGATTAGGGGCTTAAATGACCCCTTAAAAGTGTACGTTTTAAATCCTTATCAGTGAGTTACCTACACCATATCATCTCACTGAATATCCTATCCCAAAACAAATCTCATTGAATGAAATCTCATTAAAGGGCTCATGACACTAACAATAGGCATTCAATTCAAAACTAAATGCTCCAAGTATTTAGTTAGTAAATTTCCTAGGTTGGTGACTAAACATACTAAATAATCGAATATATGTTCTTTTTGCCTAACTGCCATCCATACCTTGGCCCCACATATCCTTTCTGAAATCCAATAGGAATTTAATGTGCATACTCACAAAAAATATCTCATGATTTTTATGGGCACACGTCATGCCTACAAAAGTATCTTTTGCAGAAGTGCGCAACTGTTCACATCGACAGTCATGAAAAACATGGGTAAATAGAGTGGTGGCATTAAATGCTGACCTCAAACGTCCTTCCAAAACCATTTTTCAAAATAAGTTTTTTGAAAATTACAAAACCAATCCCTCACCACCACTCTATAAATACACCTTTCTAAAATCACAACACATACACACACAAATCTTTTAAAGAAACTCTGCTAAAATTTTCTCTAATATAAAAGTTGTTTGTATTGTCTGTTTTAAATCTTTTCAAAACCATCATTCTTAATAAATCTGCCATCAAAACCCTAACGTTTTAAAATTCTGAAATGGCAGCTAACCGAGAAATCGTGTATACACCCCAATGGGCAAACATGGCCACTGAAAATGTAATTTTTCAAACCAACAACGTTGTAGGTAACTTTAACTGCTCACAAAATGTCCCAGCATATAAACCTATTATGAAATTTTTGTATATCTGCTTTTAAAAATCAACCTTTACAAAATGTCCTTCAGTTGTTTACCAAAACTACCTAAGGGAGTTTTGGTGCACCGTTGTTGCCTTTGACCTATTTCCACCCACTGATGAGTCAGAGTATAAACCACTCAGAGACTACGTCATCAAATTTTCAGTTTTAAACAAGGATAGGCTATTGACCCTTGACTATAAAACCTTTTGCAAATCCACTGACATTTCTGTGGAAAACTAGAGGGGGGGAGGGGTTGAATAGTTTTGCCGATTTTAACTTATTTTCAAAAACTTTAGATTCGATGATATGTGAAATCGTGTGGATGGAGAGAAAGTATAGATCTATAAGTAATGCAAGTAAAGAAAATAAGGAAAGTAAAGGATAGAAATGACAGAATCGATTTATAGTGGTTCGACTACAAGGACACCTTCCTTGCCCTACTCCACTCCCTGAGTCACCTACTCGAGAGTTCAAGCACTATGTCAACAAACTCCTTCAACTCAGCGGATAAGCCTTCACAACGTCGCTTACACTTTTTCTGGTATAAAGCTAAATACCGAGTCCTTACACGGAGGACCAAACCAACACTACTATAACAAAAAAATATGTGAAATATGAAATACAAGATCTTTGCTACAGAAATATTGTGGAGGAACAAATCAATCCAGGACCCCTTGCTTAGATGACTTGTAGAATGCTCGTGATCTTGCCTTAGAGAAGGAGCTATATGAGAATCACAACAAAAGAAATAAGAACTACTATCTAGATCAAGAGATCTGAGGTTAGAAGAATGTAAGAATATATGAGAGAGTTTGTAAGAAGAGGGGTGAGTTACATGAAGAAATGGCTCTCTATTTATAGGCAATTTCTTGCTACTGTTGCACGGATCCCACGGATCCCTTGCCTGAGGGATCCATCTAGTGTAAACGGAGGGATCCGTGAGACGCTCCTCTTTATCCATGGCTTATGGGTTATGGGTCATGGATCATGGGTCATGGGTCCTAGACTTTGGACCATGGATATCCAAGTAGATACAATGTATCTAGAAGATGCAATTCATCTAGTCAATGGGTTAACTCCATGGGTTATGGATATGCTCCATGGGTATGGGTCATGGGTTATGGTTTTTATCCATCCTAATAAACTATTACAATAAATGAATCATTACAACAATTTATATTAAATGATTATATATGTAGATGCTTTAAGAAAATAACACGCATCCTTATAATTTTATTTATGATAACATTATATTTTTTATCAACAAAACACAAAGAGATCGCTAAATATTAATAAACGTTTTTACGATTTATTTGTATTAACAATCTCCCCCTTTTTGTTGATGAGAAAACATAATGTTATGATGAGTAATACTTAAGATTAGATGTATGTTTTGAAAGCATAAGTTTTACTTCTTCTCCCCTTTTTTGTCGAAACAAAAAGTGACCCTAATGAAGAAATAAGGTGTGGAAAAATAGTATAGTCCACGTATCTCTAACTCCCCCTAGAGTAGCGCGTCAAGTGAGAAAATATAAAAACCTACAAAGAAAAAGTTAGTAGTAACATGCAATATAATCTTGTAATTGACGAGAAATAAGATGGAGAACCAAGGTATGTAAACAAAGCCTTGTTATAAAATAAAAAAGTGTAGTGGTATATATGCCACATACAAACATGTAAAACTAAGAAAAAGGTTTGTTATTTAAAATGACTCAAAAGAAAAACTAGAAAAAATAGTAATATTATTCCTTCCATGCTTGCATAAGGTTATTGATGGAGGTTTTGGTGAGTAATGATGGTGATGCAATCAAAGATGTGATTAAGAATGAATCGCATCTCGTCCCTAATGTCCATTGCAAGTTCCCTAGTGGATTGGCAATGTTCACAATCTAAATAATGTGGGTAATATGTGTGGAAGGTTTTCGGGTTGGTATGATTTGTGGGATGCGGAAGTTGTGGTGGAAAAGTTGAAAAATATGGATCAAAGTCCGGAATGTTTGGAAGTGGTGGTGGAAAAGAACCTAGATGTTCTTGTAAGACAATGGGAGCTAAAGGTGGTGAAGTTACAAGGTCTTTGTAAATTGTGTTTGGAGATGTGAGAGGTGTTAAAAAGACTAGTTCTTTTGGGTTGATTTGTTAGGATGTTTTTGGAGTCTTAAGGAGTTCCAATAGAGTGACTTTGGGTGGAGACTTGATAGGTGATGATGGTGGTGTGCTTGTTGGAGATGAGGGAGGTGCTATTATGGAACCATTTGGTGGTGAATGAGTAGTTGGTGATGAACTATTTGACAATGTTTTGGCTAAACAACAAGGCCGGATGCTAATCCGTGCGGTTTTTCTAGATTTGGGTGGTTGCACTACAGAAGGTGGTAGGATAAAGTTTTCGATTTCTTGAAGAGGATTGTTTGCACTAGATGACATCAATGTTGGAAGATCTTTTGGATGACATGATGATGGTTGTTTGTAAGGTTTAGAGTGATGAAGATTCAAGCATTTTGGGAAACTTATTTATAGATAAAATAATCCATTTTATTGAATGCTTGACCCAAATTGTGGACTAAAATCTAATGATTAGATATGAATTTAAGTCATGTGATCATGAGAACACAAGCATTAAGTAACACACTCATTAGTAAAAAGGATAAAATGATGCAAAAATATAAATGTTTTTAGCCAAAGTGAGAAAAATAGAAGATAATTTCAGCTTCTGTCTCACAGATCCCACGGATCCTTCCCTTGAGGGAACCATCCAGCGTTAATGCTGGTATCCGTGGTACTGGTGACTCAGGCAGCTTAAAATTTTCCTTTTGGAAACAGTTTTGCCTAGTGTAAGCCTATATGCAAACCATTTGGAGTTGCGGTTATCTCGAATCCTAAAACGAAAAGGAAAAATAGACTAGAAGTGAAAAAGCATACTATTATGAGAGATAACCCGAGTGCTCCTAATTCATTGTTGCTTAAATGAATGTAACCGAAAACACATATTAGTTATGTGTTCCCTTTAGAATTCAAAAGACATGAGATGTAATGAAAACTGGTTTTTACTTTGTATTAATAATGAAAAAGAGGTTTGTCCTACACGTGAGAAATAGATTTTATAAAAATGATACAGGAAGAAGTATCTTTTAGAAAACATTTCAAAAAAAATTTCTTGTTTGAAGAAAACGTTTATCTTTTAGTAAAAAAAATAAGTATGAAATTACGTATTGTAAATAAAACTTACCTTGGGTTTTGAAAATTCCTGTATTGTTTGTGAGTTATGTGTGAAATAGAGATCCTAGACTCAGAAAAGAAGAATGCTAGTGTTTACATACCTTGTAGAGTTTAAAAACAAATTACGACGATTGTTCCATGAGACCAAGACTAAGACGAAGCAAGTTGAATTGTTCCCGCTTCAACGGTTTGGTGAGGACGTCGGCTATGTTGTCTTCGGATGCTACCTTCTCAATAGAGATATTCCCCTCTTGAACCGAATTCTTGCTTAAGTCGATGGCACCTTTGTTGTCACATAGAATGGCTATGTGTCACACCCTCGCCGGAGGCGGAAACACGAGGTGTAACGGAAGGGAACATAAGCACAAGATAATAGAACATACCATCGTTAATATTTAAAAGGAAGAATACTCCATTACAATACTAGATTAGCCGTCAACGGCAAATATATTACAAAGTTTAGATTCCAAAATATTGAGTTTTATTACAAAACGACTTGTAGCGACAAGTGAAAACTTCTTTATGCAAGACTTGAAAGAAAAGCTTACTAACGATCACCTGAAATGCATGAGAGAAAAAAAAAACGGGTCAACTATGAAAATAGTTGGTGAGTAAACACGTTTAGCAAAATAAGAAAACTCGTAAGAAATATTCAAAGCTTTCGGTCAACGAAAAAAAAATCCACAAAGCAAAGGCATTGTATATCCACTCAGTTCCAAGTTCCGCCCATACAAAACTTGCAACCTGTGTGTACACAACCCATTGCTCAAAAGATAGCGTAACAAGTGGTCAAGTATAAGTGGTCATAATAGTTCCCAAAGCAAAGGCATTGTATATCCACTCAGTTCCAAGTTCCGCCCATACAAAACTTGCAACCTGTGTGTACACAACCCATTGCTCAAAAGATAGCGTAACAAGTATATAATAATTTAGAGATGCTCCGAACATGGGAGACTTTGCACTGCTCCAACAAGGGAGACTCCTTTGTCACTCGGCCACCTAGGCGAGATTTATTGAGACCGCTCCACCAATAAGGCGAGACTTTATAGTGATGCTCCGAACATGGGAGACTTTGCACTGCTCCAACAAGGGAGACTCCTTTGTCACTCGGCCACCTAGGCGAGATTTATTGAGACCGCTCCACCAATAAGGCGAGACTTTATAGTGATGCTCCGAACATGGGAGACTTTGCACTGCTCCAACAAGGGAGACTCCTTTGTCACTCGACCACCTAGGCGAGATTTATTGAGACCGCTCCACCAATAAGGCGAGACTTTATAGTGATGCTCCAACAGGGGAGACTTTAGGTCTAGATCATAACACGTACGGTTCAATAAGTTTAAACAAGTCATAAGTTCGTAATTAAGTTCAAGGATCGATTTGAGTTCACAAGTTCTAGTCTAGAGAGTTCATAGAAGTAATAATCAATTTAGTTCAAATATGGTTCATGCATTTCGCCCCAAAAGTATAGTAAAACGGTAAAAAGGGGATGTGATTACTCACTAGCATAAAATGTTCAATAAGTTCATAAAACATAGTTAGTTTAGTTCAAGTATACATCATGCATTCCACCCCAAAACAATTTAAAGCATTTAAAAAGGGGAGTCTGTGAATACTCACTTGATGAATAGATGCGACGACAAAAGTGGTTACACCGAAATGTAGCGGGAATCTCGAAACTGACCTATTATGAATGATATGATATGAAATAAGTCATGGTGTAATGTTATGCACGCAATTCGGATGTTATTTATACCACTTATGAGTTTTTGAAAATAATATTCTTCGTCGAAAAAATACTCTTTTGACGTCTTGACCATTCAAAAATCACTTTACAAGTATTTACATCAAAATGTCATCCTACAATGGTTTTATAATGATTTATGGTGAACTTTTCACTTTTCGTCGCAAAACAATGTCGTCGGAATCTTGAAAGTGATAAAAATGGCTATGGAAAACTAGTCGTAAAACGGTGTACGTCGCACGTTAGAGAACGAACTCAACGGTTTTGGAAAGTTTGTATTGAAATCTAGAAGTTTCAGTTCAGGAGTTTTCGTCATAAAGGTCTCGAACATAAAGATAATAGAGGTTAAATATGGTGATTTTAGTTAACGTAACACTTATCTCGTAAAAATAATATAGTTTTTCTAAAAATAATAGTTACGGCAAGTTTATGAAAACGTGTATATCTTAGTCGTTTCAAATCCGTTTTCTACGTATAATACGTCCTTAGCTTCGTATCAAAGTATACTAATATATTTTTGACAAGTCGAAATAATTTGTGAAGCTTAAGGCTCATTTTTGACCCGAACAAACTAAAAATAGTATGCTGAAATTTCAGAAAATTATATTTTTCGTCGTCCAACTTGTAAAATCCATAACTTCTTCGTTATAACTCCGTTTTATTCCGTTCAAGCGGCCACGGATTCGTTTTAAAGTATATTTTCTAAATATCAAGGCCAAAATGTCGTGACTAAAGTCGGAGTTTCCAGAAAAATGAAACAAGGACAGAACATATAATATACGTATCGAAAATAGTTTTTCTCGGACAAAACCTATTCTAATCCCTTCAAATCAACTCCAAAGCTAATCTAATCCTACCATACACCTTCTTAGGGTGTCATGGGTTCCTAGACATCATCAAGACCAAAGAATACCAAGGGGATATTTATAGGATGACCATATATATATAAAACTCCAAAAATCAAGTAAAATGGTATAAATCACATATCATGCATGCTTGCTCCAAAAATGAAAAGATACATATGAGATGATAAGGAAACATGAAAAATGATAAAAACATGCTTACTAGTTAATATGATGAGGTGCAAAGAACAAGGTTAAACCTAAATACTCTTGGTTTTTATTTCAAAACCTTATAAAGAGTATAAACTAGATTGATTAAACACTTGAGAAAATTTTTGGATGATGATCCCCTTTGAGCTTGATGAGAACCGGTTTGTGGAGAAGAAACAAAGGAGGAAGAAGACTTTTAACACTAGTTGAATTATTGTGAAAATGAATGAGTGTAATGAAGTCTATGGAGTATAAATATGTACATTCAAGAAATTTTTCAACAAGTTATTAATTGACAACCCCCTAGGGACCGGTTTTTGGGGGATCTTGCTTCTCAAGATATTTTTTTTTTTTTTTTCTTTTACTTGTAAATATGTAAAGTATAATTTGTAAGAAAAGGTGTAAGTAAATGTGTAGTTAAATGAAACTTGTAAAGTAATTGGTAACTTTTGATACAAGTAAATTTTTAATAGATCAAAATAGAGTATAATGATTTTATAAAAATTGTAAAAATACATTCCTTGAAAGATTTGAGTGATATAATAATTATCTTATCGTTTTTAAGAAAAACGTCGTAATACTTATAAATTTAACGATTTATACACAAAATAAATTTAGAACACTAGGTAAACTCAAAATATAGTTTTTATAAGCCAAATGTAAGTTTAAAAATATGTCGGGATCATTTTTGAAAGTAATGGATTAAATGCTCAAAATAATAACTCACGCGATAACGTTTATTAAATATAAAAATTACGCGTTAAATGTGAAATGAAATGCCATGAATGAATTAATATGATGCATATATAATTTAAGAAATGACCGGAATTTGAGAATTGTGACATTCTTCCCATGTCAGCGGAATCATGTCCTCATGATTCGATTAACGATACTATGGTCCGAACCTCGACAAGAGTTCTAAAAGTTCATGCTCGTACGAACAATCTAAATGATCATATCAATGCCCATGCGTACAGGTTCCCCATTCAACTAAGTACGTGCCCGTGATTAGATTTGATAGGGTAAACTTACCCAATATCGAACGTAGCTCTCAAAAGACCTTTAGGTTGTCGATTATAATCTAATCTCACAACTCATCAAACAAGAACTGTCATGAGATTAAACTAAACCGACTTGAGTAAACTTGTCTCTTAGCTTGATTTTCGCAACTCATCAAACAAGAACTGTCACTAGATCAAGCTAGGAAACAAGTTGTTAGAAAGGTAGGATGCCACATCCTTGAATGAAGTCTTTTGAAAGATTCGCTCGATATTCGATTTGCTTACACAATCAAATCCAATCAACAAAATATATAACAAATAAGGTCGATATCAATAGGTCTCAAATTAATCGATGTCGTGAACGTGGTAAAGATTGGAAGGAAGTTATGCACTCAAAATCATGTCGTACCGAAATAAGGTAGTTGCTCAAAAGAATGTACCCGTTACGCGTTGCGGGCTTCCTCGGTATCCAGATAGAATGCTCGACCACGTGCGGGGGAAACTTCAATGTTCTGATCTTGTGGGCCTTCTATTGCTAATGCCAGGTTTGGACGATTACCTCCTGAGCGTGCGTTTCTTGCAGCCATGATCTTACAGTGAACCAAAACATCGGGTTGAGTAAACGACATTCGAACGAAGTCAGATGAGGTGCAGAACGGTGGTAATGTGTTATAGTGATCGAAACATGACAGGAACAGAGACATGCTATGTCTAACAAGTCGAAAGATGGAAAAGAGAAGATATGAACAAGGTACGGTAATGTAGACGTGAACGTAAAAACATGCCATGCATACCCACCCGACCAATGCAACTTCAGGTGACCAGACTCAAAAGACTCGACTAAACATGATTTAAAACTACCACTCTTATCATTGCATGGTTCTTCATAAATTAGACATAGTTGATCAGGCTATGTATAATTTATGAGTAACAATGCAACGATAGGACTAGATGACTCGGATGATGTTCAATGTTTAATAAAATAAAATAATTTTTTTTTTTTTTTTTTTTTTTTTTTTTGGTTATAGCTGTGATTTTTATTTTTGAAAAATCGGCATTCTCTATAACCTTTGGCTCTGGTACCAATCTGTCACACCCTCGCCGGAGGCGGAAACACGAGGTGTAACGGAAGGGAACATAAGCACAAGATAATAGAACATATCATCGTTAATATTTAAAAGGAAGAATACTCCATTACAATACTAGATTAGCCGTCAACGGCAAATATATTACAAAGTTTAGATTCCAAAATATTGAGTTTTATTACAAAACGACTTGTAGCGACAAGTGAAAACTTCTTTATGCAAGACTTGAAAGAAAAGCTTACTAACGATCACCTGAAATGCATGAGAGAAAAAAAAAACGGGTCAACTATGAAAATAGTTGGTGAGTAAACACGTTTAGCAAAATAAGAAAACTCGTAAGAAATATTCAAAGCTTTCGGTCAACGAAAAAAAAATCCACAAAGCAAAGGCATTGTATATCCACTCAGTTCCAAGTTCCGCCCATACAAAACTTGCAACCTGTGTGTACACAACCCATTGCTCAAAAGATAGCGTAACAAGTGGTCAAGTATAAGTGGTCATAATAGTTCCCAAAGCAAAGGCATTGTATATCCACTCAGTTCCAAGTTCCGCCCATACAAAACTTGCAACCTGTGTGTACACAACCCATTGCTCAAAAGATAGCGTAACAAGTATATAATAATTTAGAGATGCTCCGAACATGGGAGACTTTGCACTGCTCCAACAAGGGAGACTCCTTTGTCACTCGGCCACCTAGGCGAGATTTATTGAGACCGCTCCACCAATAAGGCGAGACTTTATAGTGATGCTCCGAACATGGGAGACTTTGCACTGCTCCAACAAGGGAGACTCCTTTGTCACTCGGCCACCTAGGCGAGATTTATTGAGACCGCTCCACCAATAAGGCGAGACTTTATAGTGATGCTCCGAACAGGGGAGACTTTGCACTGCTCCAACAAGGGAGACTCCTTTGTCACTCGACCACCTAGGCGAGATTTATTGAGACCGCTCCACCAATAAGGCGAGACTTTATAGTGATGCTCCGAACAGGGGAGACTTTAGGTCAAGATCATAACACGTACGGTTCAATAAGTTTAAACAAGTCATAAGTTCGTAATTAAGTTCAAGGATCGATTTGAGTTCACAAGTTCTAGTCTAGAGAGTTCATAGAAGTAATAATCAATTTAGTTCAAATATGGTTCATGCATTTCGCCCCAAAAGTATAGTAAAACGGTAAAAAGGGGATGTGATTACTCACTAGCATAAAATGTTCAATAAGTTCATAAAACATAGTTAGTTTAGTTCAAGTATACATCATGCATTCCACCCCAAAACAATTTAAAGCATTTAAAAAGGGGAGTCTGTGAATACTCACTTGATGAATAGATGCGACGACAAAAGTGGTTACACCGAAATGTAGCGGGAATCTCGAAACTGACCTATTATGAATGATATGATATGAAATAAGTCATGGTGTAATGTTATGCACGCAATTCGGATGTTATTTATACCACTTATGAGTTTTTGAAAATAATATTCTTCGTCGAAAAAATACTCTTTTGACGTCTTGACCATTCAAAAATCACTTTACAAGTATTTACATCAAAATGTCATCCTACAATGGTTTTATAATGATTTATGGTGAACTTTTCACTTTTCGTCGCAAAACAATGTCGTCGGAATCTTGAAAGTGATAAAAATGGCTATGGAAAACTAGTCGTAAAACGGTGTACGTCGCACGTTAGAGAACGAACTCAACGGTTTTGGAAAGTTTGTATTGAAATCTAGAAGTTTCAGTTCAGGAGTTTTCGTCATAAAGGTCTCGAACATAAAGATAATAGAGGTTAAATATGGTGATTTTAGTTAACGTAACACTTATCTCGTAAAAATAATATAGTTTTTCTAAAAATAATAGTTACGGCAAGTTTATGAAAACGTGTATATCTTAGTCGTTTCAAATCCGTTTTCTACGTATAATACGTCCTTAGCTTCGTATCAAAGTATACTAATATATTTTTGACAAGTCGAAATAATTTGTGAAGCTTAAGGCTCATTTTTGACCCGAACAAACTAAAAATAGTATGCTGAAATTTCAGAAAATTATATTTTTCGTCGTCCAACTTGTAAAATCCATAACTTCTTCGTTATAACTCCGTTTTATTCCGTTCAAGCGGCCACGGATTCGTTTTAAAGTATATTTTCTAAATATCAAGGCCAAAATGTCGTGACTAAAGTCGGATTTTCCAGAAAAATGAAACAAGGACAGAACATATAATATACGTATCGAAAATAGTTTTTCTCGGACAAAACCTATTCTAATCCCTTCAAATCAACTCCAAAGCTAATCTAATCCTACCATACACCTTCTTAGGGTGTCATGGGTTCCTAGACATCATCAAGACCAAAGAATACCAAGGGGATATATATAGGATGACCATATATATATAAAACTCCAAAAATCAAGTAAAAATGGTATAAATCACATATCATGCATGCTTGCTCCAAAAATGAAAAGATACATATGAGATGATAAGGAAACATGAAAAATGATAAAAACATGCTTACTAGTTAATATGATGAGGTGCAAAGAACAAGGTTAAACCTAAATACTCTTGGTTTTTATTTCAAAACCTTATAAAGAGTATAAACTAGATTGATTAAACACTTGAGAAAATTTTTGGATGATGATCCCCTTTGAGCTTGATGAGAACCGGTTTGTGGAGAAGAAACAAAGGAGGAAGAAGACTTTTAACACTAGTTGAATTATTGTGAAAATGAATGAGTGTAATGAAGTCTATGGAGTATAAATATGTACATTCAAGAAATTTTTCAACAAGTTATTAATTGACAACCCCCTAGGGACCGGTTTTTGGGGGATCTTGCTTCTCAAGATATTTTTTTTTTTTTTTTACTTGTAAATATGTAAAGTATAATTTGTAAGAAAAGGTGTAAGTAAATGTGTAGTTAAATGAAACTTGTAAAGTAATTGGTAACTTTTGATACAAGTAAATTTTTAATAGATCAAAATAGAGTATAATGATTTTATAAAATTGTAAAAATACATTCCTTGAAAGATTTGAGTGATATAATAATTATCTTATCGTTTTTAAGAAAAACGTCGTAATACTTATAAATTTAACGATTTATACACAAAATAAATTTAGAACACTAGGTAAACTCAAAATATAGTTTTTATAAGCCAAATGTAAGTTTAAAAATATGTCGGGATCATTTTTGAAAGTAATGGATTAAATGCTCAAAATAATAACTCACGCGATAACGTTTATTAAATATAAAAATTACGCGTTAAATGTGAAATGAAATGCCATGAATGAATTAATATGATGCATATATAATTTAAGAAATGACAGGAATTTGAGAATTGTGACACTATGTCACTTAGATGAATGTCATAGTCAACTAACGCTTGTTTCATCCATAGTGCTTGTTGACATGCTTTGCCGGCGGAGACATATTCAACTTCGGTTGTTGATATGGCCAATGCCATTTGCTTCTTCGAGAACCAAGATGTTAAACAACATCCCATAAAAGTACATGCACCACTTGTACCCTTTCGGTCAACATAATCACCTGCATGGTCAGAATCTGCATATACAATAGTTTCTACCCCCGTACCCTTAGGATACCATAATCCTAATTGAGTCGTACCCTTAATGTATCTAAATATTCTTTTGACCACTTCTAGATGTGATGTTTTAGGATCCTCTTGAAACCTAGCACATAGACAAACACTAAACATGATATCCGACCAACTAGCCGTATGATAGAGAAGACTACCAATCATCCCACGGTATTTTGTATTATCAACGGATTTGCCGTCTTCATTCGTTTGTAAGTTTAGGGTCAAATGACATTGGTGTTCTTATGGGTTTTGACTCTTCTAAACCAAATTTCTTTAACATCTCTTTTATGTATTTAGATTGATTAAAGAAGATACCAACTTCTACTTGTTTGATTTGTAGACCAAGAAAGAAACTTAGTTCTCCCATCATACTCATTTCAAACTCGTCATGCATGATTTTTTAGAAATCATCACACATGTCTTGACAAGTAGATCCGAATACAATATCATCTACGTATATTTGAACAATAATTATATGTGATTCCTTTTTCTTAGTGAAAAATGTATTATCAACTAACCCCATGGTATAGTTGTTTTTTATTAAAAATGATTTGAGTCTATTATACCAAGCTTTTGGGGCTTGTTTAAGACCGTAAAGAGCTTTCGTTAATTTATACACATGTTTAAGTTTTTCAAAGTCGATAAAGCCCCGAGGTTGAGACACATATACTTCTTCATTAATAAAACCATTTAGAAAAGCACTTTTGACATCCATTTAAGAAAGCTTAAGATCATTAGCACAAGCATAAGCAAGAAGTATTCTTATAGACTCTAATCTAGCCACGGGGGCATATGTCTCATCAAAGTGTATTCCTTCTTGTTGATTATACCCTTGGGCAACATGTCTAGCTTTGTTTCTAGACACTACACCATTTGCATCTAACTTATTTTTATATAACCATTTGGTTCCTATTATGGTTTGATTACTAAGTGGAGGGACAAGTTTCCAAACATCGTTAGAAACAAATTGATTTAACTCTTCTTGCAAAGCCATTACCCAACTTTCATCTTTTATGGATTCTTGTGTATTCTTAGGTTCTATGGTTGAAACAAAACAAAATAAACTACTTTGGTTTTGGACTTGAGACCTTAAGGTTCTTTCATTTAAATTTCCTATGACCTTATCTACGGGATGATCTTTAGACTCTTTAATATTGATGATTTCATTGTTTAATGGTTCATCTTCTTTGTTTGTATTTTTTTTTTATTTCTATGGCTTCACTTTCGACTATCTCGTCATCGAGAAGAGGTAGGGTAGGTTTAGGTGGACTCTCATCAAATGTTACGTTTAATGACCCTTCAACCTTCGTTGTTTCTTTATTTAATATGACATAAGCTTTGCTATTAGGGGAGTAACCTAAAAAGATACCTTCGGTTGATTTAGGATCAAATTTAGTTAGGTAATCTTTAGTGTTAAGTAGAAAACATTTGCTACCAAAGACTCTAAAATGTATAACGTAGGCTTTTTGCCTCGAAGTAACTCGTATGGAATTTTACCTAAAAATTGTCTAATTAAGACTCGGTTAAGTATGTATGTTGACGTATCAACGGCATTGCACCAAAACGTTTGAGGTATAGATTGCTCATTTAACAAAGTGCGACTCATTTCTTGTAGGGTTCTATTCTTCCTTTCAACTACCCCATTCGATTGTGGAGTGCGAGGAGCCGAGAAGTGGTGAGTAATACCATTAACGTCACAAAAGGCTCCAAATTGCACTTCATTATCGAATTCCCTACCATGATCCGTTCTAATAGACACTATAGGACTTCCTAATTGTCTTTGGATTTTCTTACTTAATATTTCAAAGTTATCGAATGTTTCAGTTTTATTATTTAAAAATTTAGTCTATGTGTACCTAGAGTAATCATCCACTATAACCAAAGTGTAGTAGTTGCCTCCATAACTTTGAATAGCGGATGGACCAAATAAATCCATATGAAGTAATTCTAGACACTTAGTAGTAGAGACCATATTTTTAGCTTTGTGACTAGCATGGACTTGTTTTCCTACGTAACAAGCATCACAAAAGTGATGTTCATATTTTAATTTTGATAGATCTCTTACTAAATCTTTGGATGATAGCGATTGAAGAAGTCGCATATTGGCATGACCCAATCTTTGATGCCATAAGGTCGAAGTATTATCCATAGAAGTAAGACAAAGTATGTCTTTAGGTTCATTACCGATTTTAATGACATAGACTCCATGTTTTCTAATTCCTCTTCCTCTAGTGATACCGTTTTTCAATATCTTACTACTGGTTTCAGTATAAAGCACGTTACACTTCTTATCACATATTTGTCCTATACTTAGAAGGTTAAAGTTTAGGTTTTCTACGTGACACACATCGTTAATGGTTAGAGATTTGTTAGAAATCGTACCTTTACCGATGATTTTGCTTTTGCTATTTCCGAATACCACATTTCCTCCGTTGAAGGATTCATATGTGGAAAATAAGTCTTTATTACAGGTCATGTGCCTCGTGCACCCACTATCCTTGATCCATTCATCTGGATCTAGGTCGACCTTTAAGCACACCTAAGAAAACAATTAACTCAAAAGTTTTGTGAAAAACTAGAAGGGGGGGTTGAATAGTTTTGCCGATTTTAAGTTAGTTTCTAAAAAATTTAGATTCGATGTTATGTGAAATCGTATGGATGAAGAGAAAGTATAGATCTAAGAGTAATGAAAGTAAATAAAGTAAAGCAAGGGAAAGAAATGACACAACCGATTTATAGTGGTTCGGCTACAAGGACACCTTTCTTGCCCTACTCCACTCCCCGAGTCACCTACTCGAGAGTTCAAGAACTATGTCAACAAACTCCTTTTACTTGGCGGAGAGGCCTACACAACGTTGGTTACACCTTTTTCCGGTACAAAGCTAAATATCGAGTCCGTAACATGGAGGACCAAACCAACACGACTATTACACAACAACTATATGAAATATCAAGTACAAGATCTTTGCTACAGAAATCTTGTGGAGGAACAAATCAATCAAGGACCCCTTGCTTGGATGACTTGTAGTGAGCTCGTGATCTCGCCTTAGAGAAGGACCTATATGAGAATCACAATAGAAGAAAAAAGAACAACTGTCTAGATCAAGTGATCTTTTGTTAGAAGAGAGTAAGAGTATATGAGAGATTTAGAAAAAACCCTAAAGAGTTCTCTCTTCCTTTGGTGAATTTTGGCGACAAAAGAAAGAATCCCATTCATAAGTTCTCTCTTCCTTTGGTGAATTTTGGCGACAAAAGAAAGAATCCCATTCATAACGATTCGCACCTTCTTTGATTCTTAATCCTTTAATTTATTTTATTGGTTTTATTAATTGTGGGTTGGTGTGATTCGTTTTTGTTGTTGATTTGCTAATACTGTTGACGACAAAAACAAATCAGTGTACGTATCTTTTCCATGATTCAATTCATATGAATATTAATATTTAATTGTTTTCCTCCTCATTCACGAGTTGGTATTAATTCATTGGTTGTTTGTTATTCGTAGGTCGGTTCTTTTTATTCAATCACTGATTTCTTGTTCTTGTCGTTATTTGCATGGTTGCTCCTTAGAGATGTGATAGAGAGACCTAACTAAATAGGCCTAAAAGTGACCTAACGCATTAATTACTTGTACATTTATGCAAATGTACAAATAATACTTGTACATTTGCATAAATGTACAAGTAATTAATGCATTAAGTCTCTTTTAGGCCTATTTAGTTAGGTCCATCTATCATTTACCTTGCTCCTTATTATCCTTTGATTTCCATAAGTTGGTTTCTTTAATCGACTTTGCATATATAAGGTCGATCTCTCTTCTGGTTGCGCATTGTTTAATCAGTTTTGGTTAAAGTTTTCAATTCTATACGATATCCTTTTTAGGCTTTCGTTTTTTAGTACGCAAGGATTCTGGTTTTAATTCTAAACTAAAATCGATTAGGGTTTAGTTTCTTTTTTAGTGCAAGTAGCCCAATCTTGGGTTTTGGATTTTGTAAGTGCATTTTGGGTTTTACCGCTGTAAGGTTTATTTGTTTAAGTGGGTTTGGAGAGATGGAAGCTGGTTTTCTTAATGGAAAGAAGTCTAACAAGACGAATGGGTTGGCTACTAAGATTAGCAATATCGATGGCAAGGTTCTTGTTAACTAGGGTAAGCCATTAAAGTCTATACTTAAAAGTGCAGGTTTGGCTGGAAAAACGGGTAGTTTCACACTTCCTAATGATGTTGGTTCTGTTTCAATGGTACCAATTATACCTCCCGTTGTTTCTGAATCTATTCCTGCTGAACGTGATGTTGTAAGTTCCATTGGTCCTAATTCTGATATTCCTAAGGATACTAATGTTGTTAAACTTGATTTGTTGGGGGCCGCTAATATTGGTACGTCTAAGGATAAGGGTAAAAGGCCAGTAGATGGGTGTAATATTGGTGGTGCTAATGTTGTTATCCCTTTAGCCATTATAGATGATATGCGTTCTAAATTTGATCATACATTATGCGGCTATTTCCTTGGGCGACGGTTAGCTTTTCCTATTGTTGAAGATTATGTTAAGCATGCATGGGCTAAGTTTGGCTTCGAATGTGTAATGTTGTGTAATGATTTCTTCCTTTTCAAATTCAAGACTCAAGAGGGTATTATTAAGGTGCTTGAGTGTGGTCCTTGGTTTATCAAATCGAATCCCATGTTCTTGAAAATTTGGGTTCCTAATACAAGGTTGGAGAGGGAGAAGATTACTACGGTATAGGTATGGATTATGATTCATAATGTACCAGCGATTGCATATTCTGAAGTCGGTATTGGTTTGATTGCACAACAACTTGGTCATATTAAACGAATGGATGGAGGTACTAGAGCTATGTGTAGTAATCCTTGGGGTCGTTATTCTTATGCACGAGTTCTATTTGAGTTATCTGCTGTAAATGCTGTTTTGGAATCAATTGACATGGCTATACCTTTGCCGATGGGCAAGGGTCATTATATGGAAGTTCTTGAAGTTGAATATGAACGGTGGCCATCTCGGTGTTCTAAATGTACTGTGTTTAACCATGAGGATGATACTTGCCCTCTTAGGAGAAAACAGGCAACTAGGGGTTCAGATTCGGCTTATAAAGATGGCGGTGATAATTGGGGTGTTCACTTGGAAAAGGTTGGGAATAAGGCTGGCAAAGTTAATCAAAGGCCTCGGTCTTTCAAACCAATGGCCAATTTTGATTATAAACCTGTTTCTAAACCTGCTACTAAGAAGAGTGCCAAAGATACTAAACGTAATTTGGAGGCTGTCCCGTTGGATCAGCCTTCAAAGGATGATTTGGTTGGTGATACTTCTGGTGAGTTAAAGGGTGATGATGGTCCGAGCATGGTAGAGGTGTTGGTACCACATGATAGTGACAAGACGGTTACCATGTGTGAAGTCTCTACTAGTGTTGTACCTACGGTAAGTGGTAATGGAAGTTTGTGGGAGCAATTCTCTAGGAGTCATAATGAGTCTACACGTATGGAAATTTCATCCTTGTCTTTAGCTAATTCGTCGGATGAAGATGGTGTTTGCATGCTTGAGGTCCTACTGGGTGCTGGCTTTCTGGATGATTTGCAGTCCTATGATGGTCATGATTATCAGGCATATGATAGTCGCCTGAAGGGTCGTCATAGGTAGTTAGTCTTATTGTGTTTGTTATAAGAATGGCCTGTCATTCTTATATTGTTGGTAGGTTTGTTGCTTTATTTGCATGTAAGTGTCCTTATCGACTGAGATGAGGGAAGTCACCCTCATCCTTTTGTACTTCAATGTTTTTTGGCGTAATAATATTTACCGGGCAACCCTTTACCCAAAAAAGAGTATATGAGAGATTTAGAAAGAAGATGGGAGAAGAGAAATGAAGAAATGGCTCTCTATTTATCAGCAAAATCTTGCCACTGTTCCATGGATCCCACGGATCCCTCCTTTAAGGGATCCGTCTAGTGTAAAGCTAGGGATCCGTGGGACGCTCCTCTTTGCCCATGGGTTTTTTGGTTATGGGTCATGGGTTATGGGTTGGTCCATGGGTATTTCATTAGATACAATGTATCTAATAGATGCAATGCATCTAGTCAAATGGGTATGGGTCAATACCATGGGTTATGGATATGCTCCATGGGTTGTGATTTTTACCCATCCTAATAAACTATTACAACAAATGATTTATTACAACAATTTGTATTAAATGACTATATGTAAATGCTTTACAAAAATAACATGTATCCTTATAATTTTACTTATGATAACATTATATTTGTTATCAACAAAACACAAAGAGATCGCTAAATATTAATAAACGTTTTTGCGGTTTATTTGTATTAACAATCTCCCCCTTTTTGTTGATGACAAAACATAATGTTATGATGAGTAAAACTTAATATTAGATGTATGTTTTGAAAGCCTAAGTTTTACTTCTTCTCCCCCCTTTTTGTCGAAACAAAAAGTTAACCATACGAAGAAATAAGATGTGGAAAAATAGTCCACGTATCGCTTACTCCCCCTTGACGGTAGCTCCCCCTAGATTGGGGCTTCAAGTGAGAAAAAAAATCCTACAAAGAAAAGGTTTGTAGTAACATGCATAAATAATCTTATGATTGACGAGAATCAAGATTGGGAGCCAAGGTATGTAAACAAGGCCTTATAATAAAACAACAAAATGTATTGGTATTTATGCCACATACAAGCATGGAAAAGTAAGAACAAGACTTGTTCTTAAAAATTACTCAAAAGAAAAATACTAAGAAACATAAAAAAAAAATAGTAATAATGATTCCTTCCATGCTTGCATAAGGTTATGGATGGAGGGTTTGATGAGTAATAATATTGATGCGATCAAGAATAAGGTTGAGTATGACTTGCATTTCTTCTCTAATTTCTATTGCAATATCCCTAGTGGATTGGCAATGTTCATAATGTAAGTGATGTGGGTAATGAGTGCGAAAGTTTTCCGGGTTGTTTTGATTTGTGAGATGCGGAAGATGTGGTGGAAAAGTAGGAAAATACGAATGAAAGTCCGGAATATTTGGAAGTGGTGGTGAGGTTTCAAGGTCTTTGAAAACTGTGTTTGGAGAAGTGGGAGGTGTCAAAAAGGCTATTTCTTTTTGTTTTGGTTGTTGAGATCTTGTTGGAGTCTTAAGGAGTTCCAAAAGAGTGACTTTAGGTGGTGAGTTGATGGGTGATGAAGTTAGTGTACTTGTTGGTGATGAAGGAGGTGCTATAATTGAAGCATCTTGTGGTGAGTTAGTGGTTGGTGATCAGCCATTCGATGATTGTTTTGCTAAGCAACAAGGCCGGATGCTAATCCTTGCGAATATCCTAGATTTTGATTGTGGTATTTTGGAAGGCGGGAGGACAAAAGTTTGGATTTCTTGAAATGGATTGTTTGCACTAGGTGATTCATCTAAGTTGGAAGATCTTTTGGAAGACATGGTGGTGTTTGTTTGTGAGGATGAGATGAATAAGCAAGCAATGTTGGGAATCCTACTTATAAAAAAAATAATGCATTGTAATGAATGCTTGACCCAAAATGTGGATTAAAATCTAATGATTAGATATGAATTTAAGACATGTGATCATGAGAAAACAAGCATTAAATCACATACTCCAAAATAAAGTGAGAAAAATAAAAGATAAAACTAGCTTCTGTCTCACGGATCCCACGGATCCTTCCCTTGAGGGATCCGTTTAGCATTAAGGCTGGGATCCATGGTACTGGCGATTCAGGCAGCTCAAAATTTTCCTTTTGGAAACATTTGTGCCTAGTGTGTGCCTATATGCAAACCATTATGAGTTGCGGTTATCTAGACTCCTAAAAAGAAAAGAAAAGAAAAATAAACTAGAAGTAAAAAATCATACTATTATGTGAGATAACCCGAGTGCTCCTAATTCATTGTTGCTTAAATGAATGTACCCGAAAACACATATTAGTTATGTGTCCTCTTTAGCATTCAAAAGACATGAGATGCAATGAAAACGGGTTTTTACTTTGTATTAATAATGAAAAAGCGATTTGTCCTAGAGGTGAGAAATGGCTTTTGTGAAATTGATATGGGAAGAGGTATCATTTTAGAAAACATTTTGAAAAGAGGTTTCTATGTGTGAATAAAAACATTTTTTCTTTGAAAAAAAAATATTATGTGTATGTAATTACGTGTTTGCAACTTGTACTTATTCTAAAAAAAATAAGAGAAAACTATGAGTTATAAGTGAAAAACTTATCTTGGTTTTTGAAAATTCCCGTATTGCTTGTGAGTTGTGCGTAAAATAGAGATCCTTGACTTAGAAAGAAGAAGGCTAGTGTTTACATACCTTGTAGAGTTAAAAATTAAATTACGACGATTGTTACATGAGACCAAGACCAAGACGAAGTAGGTTGAATTATTCCCGCTTCAACAGTTTGGTGAGGATGTCGGCTATGTTGTCTTCGGACGCTACTTTCTCAATAGAGATGTTCCCCTTTTGAACATTGTCTCTTAAGAAGTGATGATGAATCTCTATATGCTTTGTGCGAGAATGTAATACCGGATTCTTGCTTAAATCGATGGCACCTTTGTTGTCACATAGAATGGCTATGTCACTTAGAAGAATGTTGTAGTCAACTAATGCTTGTTTCATCCATAGTGCTTGTTGGCATGCTTTTTCGGCGAAGACATATTCGGCTTCGGTTGTTGATATTGCTAATGCCGTTTGTTTCTTTGAGAACCAAGATGTTAAACAACATCCCATAAAAGTACATACCCCACTTGTACTTTTTCGGTCAACATAATCACCTGCATGGTCAGAATCTGCATATACAATTGTTTCTACTCCCGTACTCTTAGGATACAATAATCCTAATTGAGTCGTACCCTTAATGTATATAAATATCCTTTTGACGGCTTCTACATGTAATGTTTTAGGGTCTTCTTGAAACCTAGCACATAGACAAACACTAAACATGATATCCGGCCTACTAGCCGTGAGGTAGAGAAGACTGCCAATCATGCCACGATATTTTGTGTTATCAACGGATTCGCCGTCTTCATCTTTTGTGAGTTTAGTGTCGGATGACATTGGTGTGCTAATTGGTTTTGACTCTTCTAAACCAAATTTCTTTAACATTTCCTTAATGTATTTAGATTGATTAAAGAAGATAGCATCTTCCACTTGTTTGATTTGTAGACCAAGAAAGAAACTAAGTTCTCCCATCATACTCATCTCGAACTCGTCATGCATGATTTTAGAGAAATCATCACACATGTCTTGACAAGTAGATCCGAATATAATGTCATCTACGTATATTTGAACAATGATTATATGTGACTCCTTTTTCTTAGTAAAAAGTGTGTTATCAACTAACCCCATGGTGTAGTTGTGTTTGATTAAGAACGACTTGAGTCTATCATACCAAGCTTTTGGAGCTTGTTTAAGACCGTAAAAGGCTTTCTTTAGCTTATACACATGTTTGGGTTTTTCAAAATCTATGAATCCCGGAGGTTGAGCTTCATATACTTCTTCATTAATAAAACCATTTAGAAAAGCACTTTTGACATCCATTTAATAAAGCTTAAGATCATTAGCACAAGCATAAGCAAGAAGTATTCTTATAGACTCTAATCTAGCCACGGGGGCATAGGTCTCATCAAATTCTATTCCTTCTTGTTGTTTATACCATTGGGTAACGAGTCTAGCTTTGTTTCTAGACACTACACCGTTTGCATCTAACTTATTTCTATAAACCCATTTGGTTCCTATTATGGTTTTATTACTAGGTGGAGGGACAAGTGTCCAAACATCATTAGAAACAAATTGATTTAACTCTTCTTGCATGGCCATTACCAAACTTTCATCTTTTATGGCTTCTTGTGTATTCTTAGGTTCTATGGTTGAAACAAAACAAAATGGGTTACTTTGGTTTTGGAATTGAGACCTTAAGGTTCTTTCGTTTAAGTTTACTATGACCTTATCTATGGGGTGATCTTTGTACTCTTTAATATTTATGATTTCATCATTTAAAGGTTCTTCTTCTTCGTTTATCTTTTTCTTTATTACAATAGCTTCGCTTTCGACAATCTCGTCATCGATAAGAGGTGGAGAGGGTTTGGGTGGACTTTCACCAAATTTAACGTTTAATGACTCTTCAACATTCATTGTTTCTTTATTTAATATGACGTAGGCTTTATGTTTCCTAATTCCTCTACCTATGGTGATGCCGTTTTTTAATATCTTACTACCAGTTTCGGTAAAAAGTACATTGCACTTTTTATCACATATTTGTCCTATACTTAAGAGGTTAAAGTTTTGGTTTTCTACGTGACACACATCGTTAATGGTTAGAGATTTGTTAGAAATCATACTTTTACCGATGATTTTACTTTTGCTATTTCCAAACACCACATTTCCTCCATTGAAGGATTCATATGTGGAGAATAGATCTTTATTGCCGGTCATGTGCCTCGTGTACCCGCTATCCTTGACCCATTCATCCGGATCTTGGTCGACCTTTAAGCATACCTAAGAAAAAAATTAACTTAAAAGTTTGGACCCCATTTGTTCATGGGTCCATTAGTGTTAAACATTCCATTCATGTTAGACATGTATGGATAAGGCGAATATGCATTCCATGGTGCGAGGTTTTGAAATGGAAAACCATTTTGCATATTTGGGTTCTATCCCATTTGATGGTTACTTCTCGGGTAAACATTATTAGGTGTGAAGTCCCAAACCTTGGATCTAGAACACTTAGCTTGCAAACGTGTTAGTTGCCTTGGATGGTTCCAAAACCACAATGAGAAAATTTGTTTTAGATGCACACAAGTATGCGGAATCTACTTGAATGCACTTTGAAGATTAAAGTAAACATAATATAATACCAACAGCTTCAATATTATTAAGCAATAATATGAGTACTCTCCTAGTACTAGGGTTTACAACCTTGAAGTTCTTCTTAAGACGGCTAGAATATGAGATGTATGTTTAACCTAGCTAGGATCTCCTTTTATACACTAAGGATATCCCTTACAGAGATAACTATGCACTAAGTATATCATATCTTCTATTGGAATAGAAGATATGCTGTTACAAACCATACACGACATTCCTTACTTAGAACAGTACAAACTTAATACTATCAGTACTAATATTTCCACTATCAGTACTAACTAGTTAATACTTATCAAACAATGCTATCAGTACTAACTTTACTACTATAAGTATTAACTCCCAAAAACAAATTTCCCAACAATCCTCCCCTAAACTTGTGATTGGGTTTCAGAATCACAAGTTTTCTTCAGACTTTGAGGATTCTTCCAAACTCACTTTCTTCTAGGTCTTCCAGCTTGGTCAAATATCTTTATCAGCAACTCCTTAGCCATGTCTACTGCATTACCTATCCTTAGCCCAGCTGCCAGCATTTCAAGAAGAGTCCCTAATGCAAGTGGATAGGTTCTTTCAACCAGCATGTAGATATCTGTTCCATTGCATGTTGTGACCAAGTGCAGTCTACATGAATCAATCAATGTCCAAGTCAGTGCTTCCTCTCCAAGTTGATACTTCCATTGTTCTCCAGCTGGATTAGGTTCAAATATATTTTGAAGCTCATAAAGTAACTCCAGATCTTTATCATTGTCTGGATCTCTGTTCTTGAACCTTTCTTTGACTAACTCCCAAAGCTTGAGTAGATCCTCCCTATCAATGAATGCAAATACATCTACCAAGTATAGATAGGCACTTGTTCTTCCACCAGCTCTGTGTATCCTCTAGTTTCTTTTTCCATCTTCAGTATAGATATCCCAATTGATGATTGGGTGTCTGGTATTGATAGGCTCTGAATATAGTGCTTCTTCTGGGGCTTCAATTAACATCATCTGGTTGAGATCTTCTTCAGTTAGTCCACCTTCATCTTCAGATGCTTTCAATCTTTTGGGTGCAGTTGAAGAAGCTCCTTCTTCTGATGGTCTCTTGTAGCTTCCAATAGGTTCTGGTCTTTCAACAGTGTAATCAGCTTGCATAGGCCTGAAGTTGAGAATACTTCTTTAAATTCTATCAGCAAGTCTTTGAAGAGTCTCCCAAGCCAGTTGATTTAGCTGTTTCAAGGTTCTCCTGTCTTCACCTTGATATTTGATGTATTTGCAGAGGTACATCTTTTGCTGACTCTTGTTTGGAGGTCTTGAGGCCTTTTCAATTTCCCTTTGCTGTCTAAATTTGTCACACCCCCAAATTACCTGTTTTGCAGCGGAATGGAATACCTGGGGGATGACTGTCATAGCATCACAGTTACAATTATATTGAACAACCTAAAGTGTCGTTTGGAAAATACATCGTTTGATTGAATAAAACATTCAGAGTTTACAAAAGATAGGTCCCAAATGAAAGTCAACATGTACGGAAATAAGTTTGTCACAATCCAAACGATGTTTTAAAGTGCATAAAATCCATGTGAGACGCGTCGTCACCGCGACTCTATGATAAGTCCTTATGCATCTTTGTAAGATATAGGATTTCACAAACACATTAAACCATAACCATGTGGGGCGTTAACAATGTTTAGAGAGAGAAAGTTCTAGAGAGAGAAAGGGAAGAGAGTTGGGAACTATGTGAAACAAAGAAAAATGGTATTGAAGCTCCAACCCTCTACCTTGGGAGGTAGAGGGTATTTATAGTATCTTACAAACAAACGCCACCTACGGGCGTGGATCGGGCATACAGTGGGTAAAGACCGTCCGTGCTCACGGTGTTACTAAACTAAATACTACTTAATTATAAAATAACTATGACTACGAGCTCTATAACGATTACATATACTTGAGGTGACCGACTCTTTAATACATGGAATTTCTAATTCCTAACAATCTCCCCTAAGGTCACCTCAAACACACATTAAACTTACATTGAATACAAACTGATATTACAATATAAATTGTTCTTGCACTCTTGATGAATTACTTTGCTCTAAAGCTCGTAGTCATTGATTCTTCACAATGCATGTTTGGTTAAACTAGGTGGAGGTCTTTTCTTGATCCACGTGATAATGAGTTTTGAGCCGCTTTGAGATCATCAGCCACATTAAATCTCTAAATCTTCCTATGTGGTGTTGATAATATGTGATGTTGTGACATTTGGACCGACATGCTCACATTCTTGATCATGATATCTTCTTATCAGAGTAGCGGAAGCTTTTGTTGATTCATGATATTGGCGGCAAGCGTAAGCATGGAGAGATAATATCATAATCTTTGATGCACTTATCATGATTTCTTTAGAAATGAATGTGTTGTGTGAGCATGCGGCTATGGATTGACCGCTCCATTTTGATCACCGCAAGCGTCGGGCGTACCTGCATACAACAGTTAGCAATAAAGCACACGAAAGTGTCTTTGATCACTTTCGTTGAATTGAGGTACACGCCCACGGTTCCCGTTGATCAGTACAAATCTTCGTGATCGGTATAATTCAAGAATTTCCTTGACAGTGAACCAGTGAATAGTGATTCACTGATTGATGAAAAGAGATTTGAAAAACAATCGTGTATCGCTCAATAGAAATTGTTTTTGCAATACAACGAAGTTTTAGTGAAAAATCATTTATCAATCATAAACACCTTTTGATTTGAAATAATTGTACACAGTCGATGTGCTTAGAGAAAAGAGTTTTTAAACACAACAACCGGTTTTTCAAAGGCATCCGTCAATCCATTTTCTTGGACCTGGATTGATTCAATTTTGAATCACTCCACTGATGAGGTCCATATGACCCAATTAAGTCTTGACAATACCACAAGGATAGTGCGAAGGACTCCTAAGATATAATCTCACATTCCACATTGTGTGAAATAGTGAGTCTTCAAGAAATAAGTGTCCTAAAGAGATTAATTGATGATCTCGTGGCTCTATACTCAATTAGTGCTCTTTTGGTTTCCTATGCCGGAGACTAGGGAGAGGGTCTCCTTCTTCAATATCAACAATCTCTAAGAGAGAGTCGATAGATTATGTAGGTTCCCCGTGAGAATGAAACAAGCCCTTTTAGGAGGAACTTGAGTAGCTTCGGAAGTTTAGTGCAAGGTCGTCACTGGGTCCATAACGTCTTGTCTTCAATACCAGTGTTACCTTAGTAACCACCAGTAGCATATGAATTGAACCATGTTTCTGCCCTAAGGTTGATTTATGGGAGGGCTATTTATTTTCACCCTTTTCACATTCCAATTCTTTTTCATTCTTCAACCCCTTCAGTGCTTACCGAGACTTCATGACTAGAACCTTGTTGGGTTTATTCCAAGATTACTAGCTCGGTCTCATCCGCACTCTTCCCATATTCTCATTTTTCTCCTTTTTACAGAATACCTAAGGACTCTACACTATCTAGTGGATTGTCCCAGGGTAGATCCCTCCGGTTCTGGCGGATCATGGGAACAAAATACCTAACCTTATCATCCTTATATCACCATACATAAAGTAAAGTTGGTCGGTCTATTTGTTATTGTTCATCACGTCTTTGAAACCAATTGAAAACCATTTGAAAATCAATCCAGATACTTATGATATATTATCAAAGCATTTTGTACCTGAATTGTTTTTGATATTTTTAGAACAAGAGATCCCCCTCAACATGTGCATAATGTATTTGAAATCGTTTAGCACACGGAGGCAAGAGGAAGAATTAACTTCTTTGATTACCATTTTCTAAAAGATATCATCATCACTTCCCAATCCATTTGATTAGATACATCATTTTGAGGAAGGATGAGGTTTTCAAAATTTTGCTCCCCCTCAATATGTGCCTCGAAGTTTGAAAGAGTTTTGCACCTATTAGGAGGAACCTGCACTTAGTGACAATTCAATCACGTTTCAATAATTTCAGGTTTAAAGTAGATGCTCCCTCTCAACATGTGCATGAGAAATTTGAAATCGTTTGTCACATGTGGGGAGGATAGCTTGTACATCCTTATAAAACCTTTTATCGAATTATCGTATAAATCAATTTAAATTACAAATTCTCCCCGATCACAATTATCAAATCATTTGAGAATCGTGATCTCGATGATTAAAATTGTTTTTGAAAGCTTTTTAAGGAGAATTGTGACTTGATTTTGAAAACGTTTTAACCGATAAGGATCAATTTTGAGACTTTACACTCCAAAGATTTAAACATGCTTGAATATCTTTTGAAAACAAACCATTGTTTGAAAAAATACACTTTTTAATTAAAAATCATTCTCCCCCTCAATCAATGACATAAGTTGTTGATTGAGAGATAGGTAGTTTTAACAACCGTTTAGTACAAACGATTTTCAAAAATTGAGCCCGAGTAATTTTTCAAAGCTATTCGTTTTCATTGGATAGTGAGAATTTTTTTTTTAGAATCAAAGCATGAGATTTGGAAAAACAAGATAAAGCATTGTTCTGTTCTTTCTTTTAAACACGGGTTACTGCCTGAAATGACAATAAACCACCATTTTTCTTCGCCTCATTTTTTTTTTTTTTTTTTTTTTAATTTTTTTTTTAACATTCGAACAACATCTAAAGTCCCGTATCATTCTTTGAAAGACAACATTAAGGCCGTAGATGTTATCGAATTGAGAAAAGCATGACAAAATGATAATATTTTTTAGGATTTTTCGAATTTTTCACATTTTTATGGATTTTGAAAGTTTTATAATTTTCTATTTGATTTTTGAAGGTTTCGTAATTTTGTATTTTGTTTTTTTTTTTTTTTTTTTTTGGAAGAGCTTTGGTGAAGATGTCTACTAACTGGTATTCAGTCCTCACAAAATAGAGTTCCACCACACCTTTTTCCACTTGTTCCCTGATGAAATGATGTCGAATGTCGATATACTTTGCCCTTGAGTGTCGAACGTTATTGCAAGAAAGAGCAATAGCACTTTTATTATCACAGTATAGAGGGATTTTGTTGAATACAAAGCCATAGTCAGATAATTGGGATCTAATCCATAGGATTTGAGCACAACAAGATGACATGGCTATGTATTCAGCCTCTGTAGAGGAAATAGAAGTACTCATTTGCTTCTTTGAAGACCAGCTCACAAGCTTATCACCCAAAAACTGAGCACCTCCGGGCGTACCGACGAGTATCTTGACACCACCGCACGATCTGCATGCATATGCTGTTAGTGATATACCGGTGTCCTTCGGGTACCAAAGTCCCATGTTGATGGTTCATTGGAGGTACCGAAAGACCGCTTCAAGGTGCTTTTTGGTAGGCTTAGCCTGGTATCTAGCACACATGCATACAGTGAACAGAATATCAGGGTCTCTGGTCGTGAGGTACATCAGGGATACAATCATGCTACGATATTTTGTTTGGTCTACCATGATCCCTGAGTGGTCCTCATCCAGTTTTGTACGCTCAATCATGGGAGTGTCAACAGGGACACTATAATCAAATCCAAATTTCTTTAAAATCTCATTTGCATATTTAGATTGATTTATGAAAATGCCTCCGGGACTTTGTGAAATTTGTAATCCCAAGAAAAATGACATTTGTCCCATCATTGACATTTTAAATTTAGAACCCATTTCATTTGAAAACGGTCACACCGATTGGGGTCGGTCGAGGCAAAGATGATATCATCAAAATAAATTTAAACGTGAATTAAGTGTTTGCACGACTTCTGGTGAACAATGTTGGATCAACTGCTCCTTTCAAGCCGGTAGACGAAAGAAACTTTGATAGCGTATCATACCATGCCCTTGGAGCTTGCTTTAAATCATAAAGAGCCTTCTTTAAACGATAAACGTGAGTAGGATGCTCTGGATTCACAAAGCCTTCATGTTGGTACGTGAGACGACTTCTTTAAGATCTCCGTTTAGAAATGTCGTCTTTACATCCATCTGATAGACTATCATATTCTTACTTGCAGCATTAGCCAAGAATATTATGATTGCCTCGATTCGAGCCACAGGAGCAAATGATTCTTCAAAGTCTATGCCCTCCTCTTGACGGTATCCTTTAGCAACCAATCGAGCCTTGTTCTTTAACACGTCACCATGTTCATCAAGTTTCACTTTGAAGATCCATTTTAGAGCAATAATCATAGCCCAATCTGGAGCAGGTACTAATTCCCATACATCAAGTCGATCAAACTCATGAATTTCTTCTTGCATGACATTGAACCAGCTATCTTCATTCATGGCGGTTTTAACATCTTTTGGTTCAATCTTTGAGAGTACGTAGTTGAAAAAGCACCATAAGGCATCGGTTGCAAGTTGTTTTCGTGTGGATACTGGGCGAGAGGGATTTCCAATGATGTTGTCTAATGGATGATCGTGAGTCCATTTTCCGAGGTGTTCATGTGGTAGTTGTTGAGGGATGAGGTAGCGAGTCGATGTCTCGAAGAAGATGGTTCGATGATGATTTAGGAGAAAATATGTTTTCAAATGGAGCATCTTCGGGAGTAGCAAAGGGATTAACTTCATCATTGATGCTAGAAACATTTCCATGATGTACATTCAAGATTGATGATTTGTTGATGAGATCGAGTGATCGCCAGCAGGCTTCTTGACTTAATGATATTGAGACCGGGATTGACTTCATTCACGGGAATATGAGCGACCTCTGTTGTAGGGATCGACAGTTCATTATCACTTGGCTCATAATGCTCATCAAACATAGGATCAAACAATTTCTTTAAATCATCTTCGGATGGAGGTACATATGGAGTTGTTTGAGAAGAGTTTGGTACAAGGGATGAACCAATGGGACTGTTTTGAAGTGCGGGTCCCGAATCGATTGTTCAGGAGCCATTTGACCTGTCAGCTCATCAAACGTGGCGTGAATTGTTTCCATGATATTTCGGGTTCTCTTGTTGTAGATCCGGTAACCTTTTCTGTTAGGTGCATAGCCTACAAAAACTCCAATGTCCGCTTTAGCTCTCGGTTTTCCTAAATCTTGACCATCATTAGTTGGATAACATAAAGCACCGAACATACGAAGGAATGAAAGATTAGGTTTTCATTGTGGACAAGTTTATATCGAGTTTTTCCATGAGCGGTGTGAATCGGGGATCGATTTTGGGTGTAGCATGCGGTGGCGATGGCTTCACCCAGAGAAACATTAGAACTTTTAAGTAAATCAAAGATAGTCCTTGCGGCTTCCACAAGAGTTCGATTTCGTCTTTCAACTACACCGTTCGGTTGAGGAGTTCGAGGAACACTTCTTTGATGACTGATTCCAATACTTTCATAAAACTCACCAAGTTGTTTGTTAACAAACTCAGTTCCATTGTCCGTTCGGATGATTCGACTTTTGTTAAGACGAACTGCAAATTGTTTGATGAGTTTGATGATGATATCTGGAGTTTTATCCTTTGTCTTTAAGAACTTTACCTAGGTGAATCTAGAGAAATCATCAACCACAACTAACACATATTTCTTCCCAAAGATATTATGCACTCTCATGGGTCCACATAAGTCCATGTGAATTGTATGAAGAACTTCGTGAGTTTGTAGGTTTGGATTTATGGGCATACTTCTTGCTTTTTCCCAATTGGCATGTTGAACAAAGATGATCCTTTTCATACTTAAGTCTAGGTAGACCTACAACTAAGTCCTTTCTCGAGAGATCATTGATGGTGCCAAGTTCAAGTGATTGAGACGACGATGCCATAACCATGACTTTGTTTTAGAAGCCTTTGACAACAAGCAAATTGGAGAAGACTTCATCATATCTTCGATAGAGATGGTGTATAGATTTGAACCATGTGAGCCTCTTAAAAGTTCCGTACCATCAAGTTCTCTAACAAAACAAGTATGTTTTCTGAAGGCTACTTCTAGATCGAGAATCGCAGAATTGGCCAACAGAGAACAGGTTATGACCAAGACCTTCCACATAATATACCATGGAGATAACACTTTTACCAACAACATAATCTCCATAACCCATAATTGCACCGAAATGATCATTCCGAATCTAAGCTGTCCGATGAATTTGCTCACGAAGTTCATGAG
This sequence comes from Chrysanthemum makinoi, assembly GCA_910596185.1. NCBI lineage: Eukaryota > Viridiplantae > Streptophyta > Magnoliopsida > Asterales > Asteraceae > Chrysanthemum > Chrysanthemum makinoi. Next base: position 162,284,401 of record OU343217.1, on the reverse strand, counting down.
CAGCGACCGGTCTCGGTCATATGCTTGGAACAACCGAGTCCGGTACCACATAACGATTTGAACGATCTGCAGTTGAACACAGACAAGAATGGATAACATGATAATTGGGATCCCCATGCAAGAAAGGGTTCCACTTGGTTAGTAACAGTAATTGGAACACCCACATCAGAAATAGAAACATCCATATCGGAAGTAGAAGCAATGGAATCATTAGGAATAGATGCAATCTTGGTGTACGTATTTGACCTATTCAAAGTATGTTCACTTCTTAAGGGAATAGTTCTACCAAGAGGCATCCATTTTCTAGTGGGCATAGTCTTAGCAGTTTGAGGGCAAAACCTGATTATCCTTATAGCCAAAAGGTATCCAATAATAACCTATCTTTATAAATGTTCTTCCCGTGGGTTTCCACTGTTTTCTAACAATCATTCGTCTTTGCCTTTTAGCCTTCTTTACACGATTATTAGCATTAACAATTTTAACGGGCATTTGGCGATTAGACAAAGCATTCACACCACATTCATGATTAGCAACAGAATTCAAGCGGACATCATTACAAGGTTTGCAAATAGCATCGAATTGAATTAATTACAGTACGCCTATGGCTAATACTAGAATCAACACGATTCGTTTTATTTGACCCAAACTTAAAGTTCCTAGATTGGTCTTCTACTCTCTTCCAATGCACATTCTTAGCTTGCAAGGTCGTATCATTCCTTGTATTGTCTTGAGACTTTGACCGCTTCGCTTTAATGTCACCGATTACTCCTGTAGAGGGAATGGGAACATTAGTTGGTTGATCTATTTTTTGCATTCCTGAACTTGATGTGCAAGGATCTGAACTACTAGAAGGCACATTAGTGTTTACTTTCTTAAGACTATGATTTGAGCTATTTGCAGGCACACTAAAATTCACTTTCTTAGCACTAACATATCTGGAATCTGAACTACTTGAAGGCACCCTAAGGTTGACATTCATAACATTGGGCATAGAACGGATTTCATGCTTGTCACTAGGCATAGAACAAGGCATCACAGCTTTGCCTTTTGCACCTAAGGATTTTGGACTTGTTGCAATAACACATTCAAGCAGCTCTTGAGATCGTTTGGCCTGGAGGCAAGCAAACCTAATTTCTCTATCAAGAGGTTTATTAATGAAATCCTCTTCAACAATCTCATGGAGACATTCTAGACTATCCTTAAGGTGAGCACAATAGTCATGAAACGCATGTTCATTATTCCTAAGATGAGGAGGAATATATTTAACCGTCACAGTGTATTTGCAGTCTAAGGGTGACTTAGAAACAACATTCTCATTAAAAACAAGTGGCAGTTTCCCATTTTCCTGACTTCTCAGATTCTCAATTTCCTTTTGTAAAGACATTATTTTTTCGTTTTTTTTAGGTAAAGGGTATTACCCCGGTAAATATATAACTAAAAAAAATGTTAAGTACAAATGGAATGTAGCAGAAGTACCACATTAACCTCAAGCTAACACTTGATAACTAGTGTTTATGACATGCCATAAACACAATGAACCTAGCAATACATCAATCATCTAATCAGGAATAAAACAAGAAGAACTTGTAACAAGCGAGCATCCCGCAAACACCAAACGCACAAGAGGAGAAAGACGACCCAGGAAGTTTGCCTCCTTAAAAACCCTTTCCAAGAAAAACCCGAAAAGGAAAAACCTTGGAGAAGGGAAAAAGAGTACAACCCATTCCTGGCACTCCCTTTGTGCAAAAGATAAGCACTGAATAACTTCCATTAAGATGTTGAACAATCCGCAATGATCACCGATCCAGGTAGCTTCCATGTATCCAAAATCCTTCGAATTCGCATAGAGTTTTTCGTGAACCGAAAGCGGCAGGATCTTCAAGCGAACAATAGACACAATATCATCAAACACACGAGTATATGACTTCATTCCCTTCTTGAACGACCTTGCATTCCGTTCACGCCGGATAGAGTAGCAAGAAGCGGCAGGAGAAGGCGGGATATAACACCGATCTGATCGTCCTTTAGACAGAGGTATAAGGTACGCAACAACATCTTCCAACCTAGGAGGAACATTCTCCATTCCACAAAGAGCACAAACTCGTCCACACTGTAATGAAAAAGGGCACTCAAAGAAAAGGTGAGCATGAGAATCAGGTTGGTTATCACAAAATAGACAACGAAGCGAGGTTTAAGTCGATTGTCGGGACCAACATCCCATTGCCTCAGCCTATCTTGTGTTTTAAGCTTGCAATTAACAACCAACCAAAGATTAAAAGCATGTTTAGGGATACACCGAGTGAACCACACAACATGAAACCGGGAACGGTTAGCGATTACCACGAATAGAGTCCCAAACATGAGAGGCGGTAAGCGGCTTAAATTCACCATTAGGAACTCTCCAAACCAGCTCATCGGCAATACCATCGATAGAGTTGAAGGATTAATAAGTAATAAATCCGGAATCCTATCAATCCACTCACTAGGCCATCTCCAAGCACCATCACTAAGCAATTCACCAACTGAGTCATTCAACGAAAATCCGCGAGAGATGTCTCTAGTAGTAAGCAAACGCCTAAGAGGGCTCAAAGAACACCAATTATCAAACCAAATCAAAGCCCTCTTGCCATCACGTATATGGAACCGGAAAAAGGCCGAATAGAGGCGACTTAGAAGAAGTTTTCTCCAGCCCCAACTCATATCTTCCGTACATGGCACATCCCAAAAACTCCTACCACGTAGTTTGTATGCATGAATCCATTTAACCCATAAAGATTCCTTATGGGTCAAAATACTATAAACATGTTTTGCCATAAGTGCCATATTAAACTCATGAAGACTACGAATGCCCAAACCACCCTCCTCTTTAGGCTTACAAATATCCTCCCATGCCACCTTAGCCTTACCCTTTTTCATATCACCACGACACCAAAAGAACCCATGCATGAAACATTCAATATCATGGATAACACGGACGAGGAAGAATAAACCACAGAGGCCGGTATATATGCATAGATGATAACAGGATATAATAAGGCGTAGACGACCGCCATTGATAAAATTTATTCTTCCAATCGGATATTCTAGTCGAACCCTTTCAACAAGCACTTTGCAATCCCGATCTGGCGTAGGTGGCGAGATAAGGGAACACCCAAGTACTTAACAGGGAGGGTACCTTCCTTAAATGACAAGGAGTTCAAAATAGACAACTTAACACGATTGGCACATGACAAAAGAAGCGCCGTACTCTTTGGGATACTAGGAACAAGGCCCGACAAATTCTTGAACTCGTCTAAAGCATCCATAACCACACTAGCTGAGACCACGTCACCATGCGTAAAGATAAATAAATCATCTGCAAAACAAAGATTAAGTAACTTCTGTCTTTCACAAAGATGATGATATTGGAAGTCATCCATTTGCTCAACCCTTTCTTTGTAATAAGAGAGTAAGTACTTCCATAACAAGAGTAAAGAGATAAGGAGACATAGGATCACCTTGGCGTAGACCCCTTCTACCCCTGAACCACCCATAAATATCACCATTAATACAAATGGAGATGCGACACACTTGTAACACAAGCCATGATCCACGAAACCATCCTATTGTGAAACCCATAACCAACTAGAATAGTTTCAAGAAAGCGCCAATCCACGATTATCATATGCCTTTTGAATATCAATCTTAAAGGCACATCTCGGAGGTCCATGAGGACGATGATAATTACGCATTAATTCTTGTGTAAGAAGAATATTATCCGAGATATTACGCCCCGGAACAAAAGCCGATTGATTAATACTAACAATATCACCAAGCCCCTCTTTAATGCGATTAGATATAATTTTGCTAATACATTTATAAAGCACATTACATCAAGAGATGGGTGCAGTAATCATTTACCTTAGCGGTGGAAACTTTAGGGATAAGAGCAATAATGGTGTGATTGAGTTCCTTGAGCGACTTCCCATTAGAAAAGAAATCGAATAGCAAACAAACATCGGTACCTTCAATATCCCAAGCCTTTTGAAAAGCGCAGCCGTGAAACCATCCAGGCCCGGGGCCTTATTGTCACCAATAGAAAACATAGCATTCTTAATCTCCAAATTAGTCACATCCCTTACCATCCAAGCAGCCATATCCGAGTTAATAGTAGAAGAGAACAAACCATGATCGACTAACGGAATAGTATTACCTTCCACTCCAAGAAAATTATCATAGTGTTGAACAAAAACATTAGGTACTTCGTTACCATGGTACATAACATTATTAACATCAGTAACCAACTCAATGCGACTCCTATGACTTCTACTCTTAACAATATTATGAAAATATGCGAATTAGAATCCCTTCATGAAGCCACTCCACTTTAGATTTTTGCTTCAAAAATCGTTCCTCATCGATAAGGCATTACGAAATGCACGAAGATAAATACCCTCCTCTTCCCGAAGAACGGGATTAGAAGGGTCCTTATCAAGGGACTTTTGGACCTCATCAAGTTCAACACGAAGGTCGTTAACACGGGTATGAAGATTACCTTGATCTTTCATCAGCTTGCGCATAGGGGTTTTTAAACCCTTCATGCGTTTCACCACCTTGAACATATTATGCCCCTGGATATCAATTTTCCACCCTTCACGCACAACATCCAAAAACCGGCTTTAAGCGTTAGGAAATTAAAAATTTTAAATGGCTTAGGTTTCTTCTTAGATATTGTGGGAATTCTAAGAACACAAGGAGAATGGTCGAAATACGGTAAGGGCTGAAATATAGCAAATGAACCAGGAAATTCATCACTAAATTTAATGTTACCCATAACACGATCAATCTTCTTCAAAACACCATTGCTACCTTTAGGCTTCTGATTCCAAGTGAAATGAAGACCCGAAGAGTTGATATCCGAGACTTCAATAGAATTAACACAGTCTTTAAACTCATTCATAGCAATATTAGGCTCATAACCCCCACCCGATTTATCTTCCAGAAATAAAGATGCATTAAAATCACCAAGTAAGGCCCAAGGCTTATCTTGCATAAGACTACCATGAACCTCAAGATCATTCCAAAGCGCACGGCGATCAATATAGTAATTATGAGCATACACAAAAGAAACAAAGAAAGCTTTATTATTAGCTTTAACATTAACCTGCACATGCATAACCTGGTTAGTTTGGGACATAAGTAAAACATCAATGACCGCATCATCCCATCCAAGAATAATACGGGAACCTTTATCACACAAACTCCCATTAGAAGTCCACTTCCAGCCACGATAAACCTTAGCACATTATCATAAACACAAGACACATCCACATGAGACTCCAGAATAGCACATAAACACAAATTATTCTCATTTACCACTTGCCGAACCTCTTTTTGTTTAGGGGAACGGTTCAATCCCCTAATATTCCAGGAAGCAACACTAAACATTAAAAACGTTAGATGCAGGAGTGCTTGCCCCTATGGTATAAGTAACACTGCCGAGTAGAAGCCATAAAGCCCGTTGTTTCATCATAAACGCGTTCACAAATCGTCCTCCCCATCGGGCTCATTTTCCATCCCCTCACTAAGAGCCCCAAACGAGTTAGTAAGCGTAATGCCAGAATCCTTTGCCAATTTTTGATTAGCACTACTTTTATTGGCTTACGGTTTGCGAACCAGTTTAGCATTACTCGCACTAGCACTAGACGAACTAGGGGCAGATTTAGAGGTAGTAGCATTCGAATTAGAAGACTTATTAGGCACCTGCGTATTAGACACATTACTAGTAGTTGGAGCTACATTTTTAGAGTTAGTAGTACCTTTTGGTTGATAAACAATTCGACCCACCTTCATACCACCACGTGAGGCACCACCCTTCCCATTATTACGTTTATTACCAACAGTTTGAAACCCATCTACATCCTTTTCCACCACATTAGCAGCATGGGTAATCTTCTTAGGACATTGGTCACAAGTATGGCCAAAGATTTTACATGTATCGCATCTTGGTGGCTTCCACTCATACTCCACCCTGATAGTTTCTTTAGTATAACCCATGCCATTCATCAACGGAACACCAATGACCAAACTAGATTTCAATTATGTCTCAGAATTCACCTCAATCAAAGCAGCCAAAGCTACAACGGCCCCACGATTCTAAACACATCGTAGTAGTAAATGAGTCAAGCATAATAGGAGTACCAATCTTTGTAGCAATTAGACTAAGACCATCCTCAGAAAAAACAGCCATGGGGACATCATGTAGCTTAACCCACACCGGGACACGAGTTAAATCCTCTTTCAATAAGTTTTTTTTAGGTAAAGGGGAGTAATCCTGCACCCTGGTAAAGTATATTAACCAAAAACGTTTAAGTACAACGGATGAGAGTGAATCTCTCACCTCGGCCCGTTACATGGGCAACAGACACACACTAAGAGTGCACTTAACCAAACAAATTACATAAGAAAGACATGCCAATCTTATGAACTACCAAACAACCAAATTTACTTCCTACCACGACTTGAAATACTAACATCATACATGTCACACATATCCTCCAAATGTCTCGGTAGATCGTACACTTGCTCAGCATAATCATCAAAATCTTCAAGATCAAAGCCCCCACTACCCCCAGAAGCCAAAAATGACGCCATAGGGTTATCTGCCTCCAACACCTCATCCTCTTCACTTTGTCGAGCAGGTCACATTCCCGACTTTAGAAAACGGATTACTAACCTTGGTAGCAGAAGAAGTCACAGTCTCCGGAGGCTTAGAAGCCGCACCAATATCAACATGAGAGTCCTTCCCTTGAGAACCATCAATACATGCTTCCTTAGTAGTACCAGAAGACTTCCCAGTCTTCGCCTCGTCAGTAGTAGAATCAACCACAGTACTTGGGATGCCCATTTCATCTTCCACCTCAAGAGTCCCAAAAGAGTTAGACGTAGTAATTGGTGTACCTTTAGCATTAACACTAGCGGTACGGTGCCTTCGTCTTTGCAACATATACCTGCTTCCTAGGTGCAAATCTAGGACCCTTACCCATATTAATACCATTAGTCATCTTCGTACCTTTAGGTTTGACTTTCCGATTCTGCACCACCTTAAAACCATCATCAGGTTGTTCCACATTCGAGTTGGGAGGGACATCATTTTGCTCCTTAATACTCTTAGGACAAAAAGCAGTAACATGCCCAAACACTTTACATTCCGCACAATGTGGCGGCTTCCATTCATATTCCACCTTGATACTTGCCGTAGTAAAACCACTATCATCCTTATTAGGGATCGCCATAGTCACCACATGTTTAAGCTCAGATTCTGCTGATAATTCCACAAGAGCGCGTGCAAAACTTATGCGACCCCATGAATCAACACACATGGAACTAGTAAAAGCATCTAACATAATCGGCTTACCCACTTGAGTCGCAATTAAGCTCAACCCATCTTCCGAATATGCCAGTAATGGCACATTATGCAATTTAATCCAAACGGGAACTCTAGTAACAGATCCGTTAAATTCAGAATTACGGGAGGAACACGCTCACTATCTTCTTGCATATAAGGAGGCTATGTTAGATGAAGAACGGTTTTTAAAGCAGAAATATAAAGTTCAATGGCTTCATGCAGGTGATTCTAATACGGCCTATTTTCACAATATTGTTAAAAGCAAATGTGCCCGTAATCGAATTGAATTGGTTAGAGATGCAAACAATGTCTTGTACGAGGGTAATCAGGTTGCAAGTGCTTTTGTTGCTCACTATGAACAGTTTCTTGGTATGGAAGGAAATTATACTCTTTTTGATGATTATGGTATATTCTCTAATGTTCTTCCTCATCAATTGGCTGGCTCGATGGTTCGTCATGTTACGGATGCGGAGATTAAGGAAGCTATATTTTCGATGGGGGATGATAAAGCTCCTGGTCCCGATGGTTTACCGGCGGCTTTCTTTAAGAAAGAATGGGATATTGTGGGTGCTGAGGTAAGGACTGGCGTGCGTGATTTTTTCATTAATGGTAAGATTCTCAAGGAGATTAATCATACCATTATATCTTTGATTCCTAAAGTGTCTACCCCGTCTAAGATTAATGATTATCGGCCTATTTCTTGCTGTAATGTAATGTATAAATGCATTAGCAAAATCTTTGCTAATCGTATTAAAGAAGGCCTTGGTCAGTTGGTTAGTATTAATCAATCTGCATTTGTTCTTGGTCGTCGTATATCTGATAATATATTACTTACCCAAGAGCTTATGCGGAATTATCATAGAGGAAGAGGTCCTCCTAGATGTGCATTTAAGGTTGATATTCAGAAGGCATATGATACGGTTGATTGGAATTTTCTTAGGGCTATTCTGATTGGTTTTGGTTTTCACTCCAAAATGGTTGATTGGATCATGGTATGTGTCTCATCTACGTCTTATTCCATATGTGTTAATGGTGATCTTCATGGCTGGTTTAAAGGTAAGCGGGGACTTAGACAAGGTGATCCGTTATCTCCATACTTGTTTACTACTGGTTATGGAAGTGCTAACTCTTATATTGCGAGAAAAAGGTTTGAATCTTTGTTGATTTTCAGTTTCATCATTTGTGTGAGCAACAAAGAATTATTAACCTTTGTTTTGCAGATGACCTCTTCTTGTTTGCTAGAGGCCATCGGGATTACATTAATGTCATTATGCAGGCTTTGGAGGATTTCAAGAACTTTTAGGGTCTTGTCCCAAGTATCCCTAAAAGTACGACTTTCTTTGTAATGTTCCTAATGCTATTAAAGTTGTTATTCTCCAGTCTATGCCGTTTGCAGAGGGTTCTCTCCTGTCGGTACCTTGGTGTCCCCCCTTATATCATCAAGACTTCTTTATAGGGATTGCAAGGTGCTTGTTGAAAAATTGGAAGGTCGTGTGAATGATTGGCGTAATAAGTTCTTATCTCTTGCGGGTAGGCTTCATCTGGTGAGATCTGTTTTATCTTCGATGCATTTATATTGGGCTTCGGTTTTATCCTTCCTACTCGTATTATCCATGAGTTAGAACGCTTACGAGGGTTTCCTTTGGTGTCTAGGAGAAATGAAAAGGGGAAAGGCTAAGGTTGCTTGGGAATCTGTTTGTAAGCCAAAGAAAGAAGGTGGCCTTGGTATTCGTCGTTTGGAGGATTTTAACATTGCTCTCATGACTACTCACATTTGGAGTATTTTGACACATAAAGAGTCGCTATGGGTGCAATGGATCCATTCGTATAAACTTCGTGGGAGAAGTTTTTGGGATGTCCCTTGTTTGGGGGATGTTAGCTGGGGTTGGCGCAAGCTTCTTGCCTTTAGACCCAAGGTTCGACCTTTTATCTGGCATAAGATCAATAATGGGAAGGACACTTCGGTTTGGTTTGATATGTGGTGTCAGTTAAGCCCGATTCGTAATTTACTTACTGCTAGAGATATTGCCGGCGGGGTTTAATTTATCGACTCGGTTTATGATCGATTGCATCGATGTTTGGCGATGGCCGTTGGACTGGTTATCTCGATTTCCATTGTTAGCTGCTCTCCCTGTTCCTACTCGAAATGATATTGATGATGGATTATTATGGCGCAACCTGGATGGAAATTTTAGTTATTTTTCAATCTCGGGTGCATGGGAATCTCTGCGTCTTAGGGCTGATTTGGTTGAATGGTGTAATGTTCCTTGGTTCTCTCATTGTATTCCAAGGCATGCTATAGTTTTTGGGGACGTGCGGCATAAAACCCTAACGTTAGTTAGGGTTTTCTTTTGTTCGATTTCTTGATTTATGCTTGGTGTAGTCGGTTCCTGGGATTGTTAGTGGGGTTGTGGAGAGATGGACAAAGGTTTTTTGAATAAGGATAGCTCTTCGGTGAAAGCTACAAAAACAGCCACCAACTTGGCCGATCCAGTTGACAAGGCTACTAATCCGTATGCTGCACTTGATATTAATGCGTTGGAAGCTCGATTAAAGAGGCTTAAAGGTGAGCATGGAGATACTAATGCTTCTGCTCATGAACCGCGTAAAGCTGCTAGGGTTCTTCAAAACCCTAGCGTTAAAGATGGGAACCAGCTTGATGATGTTGTATTGGAATCTGCTTGGAATACCGATGGGTTGGCATCAGCTAATGTGATTCCTACTGATAAAGCTGCTAGCACGCATGATGTTCATTCAGATTCTGTTTGGGGTAATACAAATCTGGAAAAACACAATTGTGGGTGGATTGGATTCGAGCACTAAAGTCTACTCGACTAGTTCTGGTCCTAACGTGTGTACACCCAAGAACGTGGTGAATGCTTCTACTTCTGGTCCTAATGTGATTGGTAGTGAAACTAACGATGTGAGGTCATTTGCTAATGTATTAAACCCGGAACGTGTCTCTAGGAAAGTTAATTTCCGTCCATTGGTGAATGAGACTTGCATTGAAAATCATGATACGGTGCTTCCAAAGGCTGCTATGGAGGGTGTATTCAACCGCTATGTTAATACACTGGTTGGCTTCTTTGTTGGCAAGAATGTTGCATTTCCTTTGGTTCAGAATTACGTCACCAACACGTGGGGTAAATTTGGTTTTAAGAAACTTATGAAGAATGATGATGGTGTTTTCCTCTTTAAATTTGATTCTAAAGAGGGTGTTGAGAATGTTCTTCAACGGGGCCCTTGGATTATTCGCAATTCTCCTCTCATCCTCACTAAATGGACTCCTGACGTGCTATTGTCTAAAAGTGAGGTTACTAGAGTTCCCGTTTGGATTAAATTGCATAATGTGCCATTACTGGCATATTCGGAAGATGGTTTGAGCTTAATTGCGACTCAAGTGGGTAAGTCGATTATGTTAGATGCTTTTACTAGTTCCATGTGTGTTGATTCATGGGGTCGCATAAGTTTTGCACGCGCTCTTGTGGAATTATCAGCAGAATCTGAGCTTAAACATGTGGTGACTATGGCGATCCCTAATAAGGATGATAGTGGTTTTACTACGGCAAGTATCAAGGTGGAATATGAATGGAAGCCGCCACATTGTGCGGAATGTAAAGTGTTTGGGCATGTTACTGCTTTTTGTCCTAAGAGTATTAAGGAGCAAAATGATGTCCCTCCAAACTCGAATGTGGAACAACCTGATGATGGTTTTAAGGTGGTGCAGAATCGGAAAGTCAAACCTAAAGGTACGAAGATGACTAATGGTATTAATATGGGTAAGGGTCCTAGATTTGCACCTAGGAAGCAGGTATATGTTGCAAAGACGAAGGCACCGGCAGCTGCTAGTGTTAATGCTAAAGGTACACCAATTACTACGTCTAACTCTTTTGGGACTCTTGAGGTGGAAGATGAAACGGGCATCCCAAGTATTGTGGTTGATTCTACTACTGACGAGGTGAAGACTGGGAAGTCTTCTGGTACTACTAAGGAAGCAGGTATTGATGGTTCTCGGGGAAGGACTCGTGTTGATATTGGTGCGGCTTCTAAGCCTCCGGAGACGTGACTTCTTACGCTACCAAGGTTAGTAATCCGTTTTCTAAAGTCGGGAATGTGACTTTCGACAGTGAAGAGGATGAGGTGTTGGAGCCAGATAACCCTATGGCGTCATTTTTGGCTTCTGGGGTGGTGGGGGCTTTGATCTTGAAGATTTTGATGATTATCTTTGAGCAAGTGTACGATCTACCGAGACATTTGGAGGATATGTGTGACATGTATGATGTTAGTATTTCAAGTCGTGGTAGGAAGTAAATTTGGTTGTTTGGTAGTTCATAAGATTGGCATGTCTTTCTTATGTAATTTTTTTGGTTAAGTGCACTCTTAGTGTGTGTCTGTTGCCCATGTAACGGGCCGAGGTGAGAGATTCACTCTCATCCGTTGTACTTAAACGTTTTTGGTTAATATACTTTACCAGGGTGCAGGATTACTCCCCTTTACCTAAAAAAAAACCTTTATCAAACAGTTCATAACCAACTACTAACTCTCCACCAAATGACTACATTGTAGCACCTCCATCATCTCCCACAGGCTCATCACCACAATCACCTACCGAGTCTTTACCTACCACTCAATTCACTCTATCGGAACTCCTTAAGACTCCAAAAACAATCTCGCTACCCGTGTCTAGTCCACCACCCACTCCATTTCAAACATCCAAATCTACCCAACTAGCTTCCAACTTAAACCCAAAATAACTAGTCTTTTTAACACCACCAACATCTCCAAACACACTTTACAAAGAGCGTACAACTTCACCACCTCTACCTCCCATTATCTTACAAAAACATCTAGGTTCTTATCCTCCACCACTCGCCAACATCATGGACTTTGATCCATATTTTCCAACATTTCCACCACATATTCCGCCTTCTACAAATCAAACTTACCCGGAAACCATCCACCAACACTACCCTCACCATTTACACTGCGAACATTGTCAATCCACTTGGGAACTTGCAATGGAAATAAGGGACGAGATGCGATTCATACTCAACCACATCCTTGATCACATCAACATCATCACACACCAAAACTTCCATAATTAAACCACATGCAAGCATGGAAGGAATGATATTACTATTTTCTCTGTTTTTTTTTCTTTTGAGTCATTTTAAAGAACAAACCTTGCTCTTACTTTTACATTTTGTATGTGGCCTATACACCACTACACTCTGATATTTTATTACAATGCTTTGTTTACGTACCTTAGCTCTCCATCTTGTTTTCTCGTCCTATACAAGATTATATTACATGTTACTACTAACATTTTCTTTGTAGGTATGTGATCAATTCTAGGGGGAGCTGCCGTCAAGGGGGAGCTAGTGCTTTGTAGATCATATTTTTTATTTCACAATCTATTTCTTCGTTAGGTTCGCTTTTTGTTTCAACAAAAAGGGGGAGAAGAAGTAAAACTTACATATGCTTTCAAAACATACATCTAATCTTAAGTTTCACTCATCATAACATTATGTTTTGTCATCAACAAAAAGGGGGAGATTGTTAATACAAATAAACCGTAAAAACGTTTATTCATATTTAGCGATCTCTTTGTGTTTTGTTGATAACAAATATAAAGTTATCATAAGTAAAATTATAAGAATACATGTTGTATTTGTAAAGTATATACATTTGGTCATGTACATAAAATGCTGTAATAATTCATTTGTTGTAATAGTTTAATAGGATGAGTAATATCCAAGACCCATGACCCATAACCCATGAACCAAGACCAATGATCTAATGTCTAGATACATTGTATCTTGTTGGATACCCAAGGCTCAAACCCATGACCTGGTTTGCAACCCAAAACCTGGACTGGTTCAACCCAGTTTGCCGGATCCCTTGGATTGCACTGGACGGATCCCCCAAGTGAGGGATCCGTCGGAACCGGGCTACAGTAGAGATTTTTGCCTATAAATAGTGAGCCAATTCTTCAGTGTTACTCACCCCTCTTCTTACAAACTCTCTCATATATTATATCTCTCTTCTAATCCCAGATCTCTTGATCTATCTAGTAGTTCTTCTTTCTTTTGTTGTGATTCTCATATAGGTCCTTCTCAAACGCGAGATCACGAGATACTACAAGTCATCCAAGCAAGGGGTCCTTGATTGATTTGTTCCTCCACAAGATTTATGTTGCAAGATCTTGTATTTCATATTACACATAGTTGTTGTGTAATAGTTGTGTTGGTTTGGTCCGCCGTGTTAAGGACTCGGTATTTAGCTTTGTACCGGATAAAGTGTAAGCGACGTTGTGAGACTTCTCCGCCGTGTTGAAGGAGCTTGTTGACATAGTGCTTGAACTCTCGAGTGGGGAACTCGGGGAGTGGAGTAGGGCAAGGAAGGCGTCCTTGTAGCTGAACCACTATAAATCACTTGTGTCAGTACTCTGTATCCTTTACTTTACTTGCTTTCATTATTTACTTTACTTGCTTTCATTATTTACTTTACTTGCTTTCATTACTTACTTTACTTATTGCTTTATACTTTCTATCCATCCATACGAATTCACATAAGATCAAATCTAAAGTTTTTGAAACTTAACTTAAAATCGGCAAAACTATTCAACCCCCCTTCTAGTTTTCCACGGGTTTCTTGCCCCCTCTGAAAAATGATCCAACCTATTCTGGACCTCATGCTCAGTATTGTAAATGTAGAGCTGCAAAAACCTTGGGCATGAACCTGGTACTGGACATAGTTTGCCTATACGGTGATATATCTGACCCGATACTTTAAAAACATACGGTCCTCTGCCAACATTTACGGATTCATCTATATTTGCGCCTAGTGAAGTCATAACAAACATTTGATTATAAGCCCGTATGTTTTCTAGAAAATGGTTGTTAGAGAACATATCACATATAATTGCAGGGTACTCCCGTATTGCCAAAACTTTCACCCTTTCTTCCAGACAACAACGATTGTATATAGGGCCCCGAGACAGTGTTGAATAACTTAATTTTTTCTCGTCCCAAAATACAGCCCCACAATGACGACATGCTCTGTTGCAAGGCCCAAACTTCATGTATTCTGCTGGCGGACCTGTTGAGTAACAAAGCTATTATAAGAACCACGTCCGTTAAAAAGTACCAAAAAACAGTTGCAGGAAAAAAAATTGTTGCAAGCGAACGCATAGCCATTGTAGCCGAACCACGGTTGCTAGCGTGCATATACGACTTACGCGCATCAGGGACACTATTCGTTGTACGACGACGTTTTGTGGGACGGTGTGTTAGACCTATACCAACTTGGGCCCCACCATGTTGTGACGTTTCTACTTTAGCAAAACAAATAGTCCTTGACTGGAAATCAAGATTAAGAGGTACTTGAGCACTCGCTGGTGGAACATAAGATATGGCTATCGATCGGAAGTCCAGATTTATGGGTAATCGAGCATGAACTGCAAGACCCCACATGAAAAACAAAAGTTGCTGTTAACATGTTAAAGCGTACGACCAAACAATTATAACAAATGACTTTACAAGATTGCCAGCAAACTTGTTGAATCATTCGAAAATTGTCCAACATCAGGAACCACAACCGGCTGTTGCAACAGAGAGACAATCAATACTAAAATCTACCACGCTTTCAGGCAACAATCGAACGTTGGTAAAAGGATCAGCAACATTTTCACCAACACAGCCGACATTCCGGAAGGCAACAGAAGGGTGTTCAACTGAAGGGGCAGCAACACGCATAGCAACGTGCACAGGTATGGGTTCTGTTATCAAAGTAGCCAAATATCCATCACAATGTCAAGCGAATAATGAAAACCTGTAATTCAGAAAAACAAAAAGGCACGCTCAGAACCTGTTGATTGTTCGCCAGTTGAAAGGCAGGCCCTTTTATTGGAAGCCTCACGGCCCTCCAGCGCACCTTCACCACTGTCATCAGCTTTCCTTTTCAATGTACATTGAGCTCTAGCCATGTCAGGTAAAACATCCATGCCGTGAACCTGACCTTGTAAATGAGGCATCCCCTCTAACTTACGATGACTATATAACGACGCACCACCCTCACTACCAACATCACGTTCAAAAATCCCATGAACAGTAACACTACATCCTTCAACATCTTTCGCAACTGGCGCATCAAGAGCACTATTCATTGTACGAAGCCGTTTTGTGGGACGATGTGTTACACCTGCATCAACTTGGGACCCACCATGTTGTAACGTCTCTGCTTCAGCAAAAGAAATAGTCCTCGACTGGAAATCAAGATTAAGAGGTACTTGAGCATTCGCTGGTGGAACATAAGATATGGCTCTCGATTGGAAATCCATATTTATGGGTAATCGAGAATGAACTACAAGACCCCACATAAAAAAAAAAGTTGTTAACATGTAGAACAAAACAATTAGAGCAAATGAATTTAAAAGATTGCCACCAAACCTGTTGCAACATCAGGAACCACAACCGGCTGTTGCAACAGAGAGACACTAACGTTTTTACCAACAGAGCCAACATTCCGAAAGGCAACAGAAGAGTGTTCAACTGAAGGGCTAGTAGCACGCATAGCAACGTGCACAGGTGCGGATTCTGTTATCAAAGTAGTCAAATATTCGTCACAAGGTCAAGCAAACAATGAAAACCTGTAATTCAGAAAAACAAAAAGGTACGCTCAGAACCTGTTGACTACTCCACAGTTGAAAGACAAGCCCTTTTATTGGAAGCCTGAAGCTCCTCCAGCGCACCATCACGACTGTCATCAGCTTCCGTTTACAACGTACATTGGGCTTTAGCCTTGTCAGGTAAAGTTTGTAAATGAGGCATCCACTCTAACATCAAATGACTATTTAACGACGCACCACTCTGACTACCAACATCTCGTCCCAAAATTCCATGAACAGTAACACTACATCCTTCAACACCTTCCTCAACTATAACCAAACCACGCGAATCCAACGGACAACTACCTAGGCTGACAACATGGTCACTGGGTTCTAAATTTCGAGGAAAATTATCAACAACATCCACCCTCTTGCATGCCTTACTCTTAAGTCTCATACTAACAATTAAAGCATCTAAACAACAAAGCAACCTAAACACAACAATCCCTAACCAAATAACCCACACACTGCAAAACAATAGCCGAACTAACGTGCATGCAAAAACATAACAAACAATAATAGATACTATAGCTCGTAAACAACACCAAACACCTTCTGACTTACAGACACTGATGAAACAACCTACAACAAACATGCAAAAGAAAAACACAAACACAGAAATCGAACATGCAATAATGAACGAATGATCCAATAGACTGCGTACCAACCACAAAATCTGAAGAAGAACCAAAAGACACGTAGCTTCACAGCAAAGAAAACGAAACGACATATATATTGCTTGAAAAGGGCCCAAAAAACTAAATCATTTTGTGCTCATAACGGGCCAATCTCTTTGGGCCTGTCTACCAATTTTTTATCGGACAAATAACAATAAAAAACCACCAGCTACACACCTAAGCTATCCCTTAATAAAAAACCATAAAAGAACATTTAAAATACTATCGCTTAATAAAAAAAATATAAAACAACGTTTAAAATACTACCACCGACGTAGCGATTTAATATAAATGTATAATAATAATAATAATAATATAATAATAATAATATAATAATAATAACAATAATAATAATAATAATAATAATAATAAGAAAAAATTACATGTTTGGTCCCTCTGGTTTGCTCAGATTTCATGTTTAGTCCCCAAGTCGTTTTAATTACACCAGAGATACCTATTTTTGAAACCTTGCACTTATTTAGTCCCTATTTTGGATGGGCCGTTAGTTTCTCCGTTAAGTGTTTGCACCGTTAGTCCCTCTGTTAATAATTTCTGCACCTTTAGTCCTATTTTTTTAAATAATAGTTTTCGCCAGTTAGTCCCTCTGTTAATAATAGTTTTCGCCCGTTTTTTTACGTTTTTGTCAAATTTTATTCGTTTTCTTTCGTTTTTATCCGTTTTCTCTCGTTTTTTTACGTTTTTCGTCCGTTTTTTACGTTTTTATCCGTTTTCGTCTATTTTTAAGCGTTTTCAACCTTTTTTTACGTTTTTGTCCATTTTATCCGTTTTTGTTCATTTTTTATCCGTTTTCGCCCATTTTTCTTATTTTCATCTGTTTTTTTATCCGTTTTCGGACGTTGTTTACGTTTTAATATGTTTTCGTCAGTTTTTTTACGTTTTTGTCATTTTTTTTACTTTTTCGCCCATTTTTTACGTTTTTGTCCGTTTTTTAACATTTTTGTCGGTTTTTATCCGTTTTTGTTCGTTTTTTATTCGTTTTCGCCCACTTTTTTTTACGTTTTTATCCATTTTTATCCTTTTTCATTCGTTTTTTTATACGTTTTCGCACGTTTTTTACGTTTTTATATGTTTTTATCCGTTTTCGTCTGTTTTTTTACGTTTTCGCCCATTTTTTATGATTTTGTCCGTTTTTTATCCGTTTTCGACCTTACTTTTTTACGTTTTTGTTTGTTTTCATCCGTTTCGTTCGCTTTTTTCTGTTTTATCCCGTTTTTTACGTTTTTTTACGTTTCCATTCGTTTTTATCCTTTTTCGAACGTTTTTTACGTTTTTATATGTTTTCGTCCGTTTTTTATGTTTTTGTTCATTTTTATCCGTTTTTAGTCCCCGTTTTTTTTTTTTTAATGTTTTTGCCTCTTTTTTTTTAAACGTTTTTGTCTGTTTTTATCCGTTATCGTTTGGTTTTTATCTGTTTTCGCCCATTTTTTACGTTTTTGTCCGTTTTCATTCGTTTTAATCCGTATACAAACAGGAAAAAACGTAAAACGATGGACGAAAACTACCTAAAAATCGAACGAAAAAGGATAAAACGGAAGCGTATAAAAAAACAAGAAAAAAACAGACGAAAACGTAAAAAAAATGGGCTAATACTACCTAAAAATGGACGAAAGCATATAAAAACATGAAAAAAAACGTAAAAGAAGGATGAAAACGTATAAAAACAGATAAAAACGTAAAAAAAGGATGAGAGAGTATATAATCGAACGAACACGGATAAAAAATGAACGAAAACGTAAAAAACGGACTAAAACATATAAAAACATCCAAAAACGGATAAAAACAGACAAAAAACGTAAAAAAACGGGAGAAAACGGATAAGAAAACGAGCGAAAAAAGATAAACGGATAAAAACGTAAAAAATGGATGACAATGTAAAAAAGGGGGCGAAAAAAGATAAAAAAATGAATGGAAACGGATAAAAATGGACGAAAACAGATAAAACGGACAAAAACGGACGAAAACATATAAAAACGTAAAGATTATGCGAAAACGGATAAAAACAAATGAAAACGGATAAAAGCGGATAAAAACGTAAAAAATGGGCGAAAACGGATAAAAACGAACGAAAACCGATAAAAATGGACAAAAACGTAAAAAAAAAGGGTCGAAACGGATTAAAAAAAGGACAAAAGCGGATAAAAACGTTAAAAACGGACGAAAACATATAAAAACAAACGAAAACGGATAAAAACGAACGAAAAACGTAAAAAAAAAAATAAAATAAAAAAGAAAAAGAGGGAAACTGATAAAAACGGACAAAAACGTAAGAAAAATGGGCGAAAACTATTATTAGCGAAGGGACTAACTGACGAAAACTATTATTTGAAAAAATAGGACTAACGGTGCAAATTTTTTTTACGGAGGGACTAACGGTGCAAACACTTAACGGCTCATCCAAAATAAAGACTAAATGAGTGCAAGGTTTTAAAAATAGGTATCTCTGATGTAATTAAAACGACTTAAGGACTAAACATGAAATATAAGCAAATCACAGGGACCAAACGTGTAATTTTTTCTAATAATAATAATAATAATAATAATAATAATAATAATAAAGAATAATAATAATAATAATAATAATTGGTTATAATCTAATTACATTTTTTTACAAATCAAACAAACACTGTAATATAATTCCAATTACAATTACATTCTTCCTACCAAGCAAACAAAATTATAATGTAATTCAACATATTACGACGAATTCAACCAAACCCCCCCCCCCTATAGTTGTTCCACATCCTAGTTGGGTGAAACTGCGCCACGAGTTTTCACAAAACGACAATTTCCAACATTAGCGGCTTAAAATCAAATACTTATTATTGATCAAAACAAAAACACACAAACATTGAAATAAGTAACGATCTTCATACCCAGGTAACCTCTTTTTATTCAAATTCTAGTTTCTTTCTAGTTTTAAAACAATTTACGAATTCGATAATATTATCTTCATACTTATGTATTTGTGTTGATTTGTCATTTTGTTGATATAACTAAGATTTTGATGTTTTTGGTATTTGAATTAGGTGTATGATGATAATTGAATTGGGAAAGATTTTGAATCGACTTTGAATACTTGTTTTTTATGCAACTTGACAACTTGTGTTTCTGATTGCAGTTTTTTCTTTATCCAAACTCTTTATACTTATTTTGAGGTAAAATAAGCGGATTCTGCTTATTTCAAACTATGTTAACATTATAATTACTCCACATATAACTTTTTATCTATGTATTGGTTTCAACAAATTATTTTTTTGTACAAAATTAGCATATGTAAACCCTATTTCCATAAGTGTTATTTTTAAGCAGCTTATAAGTACCCCCAAACAAAGCATAAGCAGAAACATTATAAATCATTATTGATATTTATAAAACTATTTCTTTAGTAGATAAACTTTGGTTAATGGGTTCATTAGTTGTGGTCATGGTTAATTGGTTAAATTGTGTGTTTGCTCTGTGTTTTAAGAAACTAGTAATGTCTGCTGGAAGGTATTATTCTCTGGGCGAGTTTCAATGTTTACAGATACCTGATTACTCGACTAGTTTCACTAGCTGAATGCAGTAATTTTTTCATAGATTGTATTGTTAATTAATGTAATAACAATAACATCCTCAAGTTCACTCGACTAGTTTCACTATGCATCCAATGAACATATTTATTTTTATTGAAAATGTGTTTATTCTAACAAATGTCTGCAAACTTTAACTTTTATGCCCCTTAGTCGACTTTTTATGTTTAGGCATGGTTGTGAAATGATGTCATTCTTGGGCTCTTGTTTTTTTTTTAGTATTAAGATGCTATACAATAGAAATGCTCCTGTTCACAAACAAGCTGGTAATCCTTGTAGGTTAGACCATGCTCTAATGACCTATTATCCAACTGAGTGGCCTATGTTCTAACCGTTAGCTAATTGATTAACCAACTAGGCACAAGATTTAAAAGCGTAATATCCAAAAAATGCATCCTACGATATTTTCTGTAACAGATTTTGTACACGGGTAAATGTCATGTAGTAACCGCCCACTTTTACAAATGATTTCATCTATGCAATCTACTTATGTAGTTCTCATTTATACAAGAAACTTATAAATCAAGTTCTGATTTGTAGAACGTATGTTTCTATATTTACATCTATGCACCTTACTTCTAAATTTCGATCAAAAGATTTTTTGTAAAAAAATATGGGGCTATTTAATCTTTACACTCAAGCAAAATGTTTACTTTATAACATTTGTAAGCACAATGCCCTAATCCAAATTGAAGGTTGGGGCAGGCTTTGGATTTTATTTTAATATGCTTATCGTGGTCATTGTGATTTCAGACCCAAGTTCATCAATTCTGTGGTTGATACAGCATCATGTCGTCCTCTGCTCCTGAATATTCTGGTATTTTAATATGTTTTCTGATTCATAAGCCTGATACTATTATGGTGCTTTTTTTTTTTTTTTTTTTTTTAAATTCTGGTACTCGGATATTGCTTCATAGGGTTTTTTCTCATTTTGACAACTGGCTTCTATATTCATTGTTAGTGTTATTGCTCATTTGCTCCCCAAGGTCTCTAAAGTTTGGCATATCACATCTTTTGAACTATCGAAATATAAATCAAATAGTGAGTCATTAACTATTTTGAAAGAATAAATGCTTAAAGGGAAATGAAAAATGGATATTACTTATTTGTATTCGAGGGGAAGTCCAACACAATGCATGCACTTTAGAAATGAAACTAAAGGTTGGACTATAAATCGATATTTCCAGATTGCATATTTAACATGGCTAAGTATTATTTTTGGAAATCGGTTTTCAGAACTTCAAATAGATGTACTGTAGCTAATGTCGGTTTTTCCCCTGAAAGCGTGTGATTCCTTCTTTTTCTCATACTGATAACAAACCATCCATATAATTGTGCTTGCCCCAAAATATTTATATCTTCTCTTTTACTTTTTTGAAAACAATGGTTATAGCTAAATTGCTCTAGCTGGAAATTTTGTGGACATAAGTAACTGTATCCATGCACGTGTGCTTAATTTTGTGCCTTCAAGGTGAACACAATGCATGCACTTTAGAAATGAAACTAAACCAGGTTGGACTATAAATCGATATTTCCAGATTGCATATTTAACATGGCTAATTATTATTTTCGGAAATCGGTTTTCAGAACTTCAAATAGATGTACTGTAGCTAATGTCGGTTTTTCCCCTGAAAGCGTGTGATTGCTTCTTTTTCTCATACTGATAACAAACCATCCATATAATTGTGCTTGCCCCAAAATATTTATATCTTCTCTTTTACTTTTTTGAAAATGATGGTTATAGCTAAATTGCTCTAGCTGGAAATTTTGTGGACATAAGTAATGGTATCCAACTATCCATACACGTGTGCTTAATTTTGTGCCTTCAAGGTGACAACTAATTGTCTCAAGTTACTTGTTTGGTGAACAGATAATAGTGAAAGTGAGAACCAGCAAAGCCAAATGGATAGTCAGAACCAGTCTTCACCACCTGCAACAGGCATGTCTCATCCTTATGTTTCGACGTCAAACATCCAATACCCAACTCAGCTTGGAGCCAATGCTTTGGTATCTCTTTGAAGCTGCTGAAAGTCATTATTCTATCCTATCCTTATTTGTTCATTACTTGGGCTTTTTTGGTAACCCTTGCTTTTTATGTTTTACCTTTACATTTTTCCTAATCTAAAGGATATTTTGATTTGACAAGACAAGACTATTTTCATCTTTTGAAAGACATATGACATGAAGATTGAAATAACTGAAAAATTGAGATCCTGTTTATTTGGTTAGGAGACTTGAACTTCATTTATGTTTAGTATTATGGTACTAATTTGTTTATTTATTTGTTGAAGTGAATGGTGTGTGTTATATATAATTTCAGGGGCAAGCTTTTCCTTACCCAGATCCTTATTACAGGAGTATGTTCATACCGCATGAAACACAACCATATCCAACTCAGCCGTATCCGGTGCAACCTATGGTAAACTACTAGCTTTTACGCACTTTATCAGGTCGCAGAATGGGTGGGTTGGGTAACGGGTAAAAACAGGCGAGTTGATCCAAGATACCTGTTTTCGTGTTAAAAATGTTATTAAAATTGTCTGGGTGTTAATATGATTGCAAAACACTTATTTTATCAATAAAAAATTTTATATGTTATATAATAAATCGATTCAGTAGCCAGTATGGATTGAAAGTAGACTTGAGGTATATTTTGACCCATTTCACCCGCTTCTATGTAAAATGTTGTTCTTGATTTTACGTGAACATAATCATTCAGTTAAGTAAATGGGTAAAAATTGCCCCCTGCTGTTTAGACTTTGGTTGATGTTCTGACAAGAGTGCATCTATTGCACCAGGTCCACCTTCAATTAATGGGAGCTCAGCCAGGTGGTGTCCCTCTCCCATCTGATACAATTGAGGAGCCTGTTTTTGTTAATGCTAAACAATATCATGGCATCTTGCGGCGCAGACAATGTCGTGCTAAAGCTGAATCTGAAAACAAACTCAAGTCTAGAAAGGTATATCATGAATTCTGCACGTTGTAATTTAGGTAAATAGTAGCCTTTAAGTTTGATAGTTATTTACTATAAATACTCAATGTACAAGGTTGCTAAAGTCCCCAAAACACAAGATTCCTATCATTATCTTTCGTCCACATGAAAGGAAATGATGACGTGTATACTCAAACGACCATTTCAGCTTTGGTTATAACATAGGATCAATTATTGTTGATATAATATCAGCAGACTGGAAAGGTAGTCACACTAAGGTTGCAAGTTAGAAAACGATTTGTAATCAATAGGCTTGTTTCTATATCTTTGATAGAGAGCCTTATATACTTGCAGGTGGTATTTCTTTTTCATAAAAAAAGTTTGGTAATATGCAACAAACCAAGTCAGCAGATACTCTTTTATTTATTTATTTATTTATTTATTTTCAATAATTGTGAATATTCTGTTTTCCTTAATTTGGATATGTTATGTTGTTCTTTACCAATATGTGGTCAGCTTTGGGTCAAATGTACCTGAACCATGATAGGGGTAGTTGTTATGCAGTATATTTAGGTTAGCTGGTCAAAACAGTAAACTTTTGACGCCGACACAGCTTTGGTTATAACATAGGATCAATTATTGTTGATATAATATCAGCAGACTGGAAAGGTAGTCACACTAAGGTTGCAAGTTAGACAACGATTTGTAATCAATAGGCTTGTTTCTATATCTTTGATAGAGAGCCTTATATACTTGCAGGTGGTATTTCTTTTTCATAAAAAAAGTTCGGTAATATGCAACAAACCAAGTCAGCAGATACTCTTTTATTTATTTATTTAGTTATTTTTTTCAATAATTGTGAATATTCTGTTTTCCTTAATTTGGATATGTTATGTTGTTCTTTACCAATACGTGGTCAGCTTTGGGTCAAATGTACCTGAACCATGATAGGGGTAGTTGTTATGCAGTATATTTAGGTTAGCTGGTCAAAACAGTAAACTTTTGACGCCGACACGTCAACACTTAGTTCTTTTTGTTGCTAGTTTATTTTTTTTATTTTTTATTTTTTTTATTATTTTTTTTAAGATTTGACCCATTGGAGATAACGTAACACTCAAAGCAACCCTATCTAGTTAATTGGGTAGAAATTTTCATCTCTGCACAACCCTGATGGTCCATTAGTTTCTCTAGTTCTGTGACCTGATAATTTAAAGTTTTTGCAGCCATACTTGCACGAATCACGACATTTGCATGCCTTAAGAAGAAATAGAGGGTGTGGTGGTCGATTCCAGAAAAAAGATAAGCAACAAAAGGAAATAAGTTCAGATGACAACTCTCAGTCACAGGTGAATATCAATCTCAACTCGGATAAAACCTAGCAAACGAGATGTAGTCCTTCAAATATCATCAAGCTTTGTTGCAAAGCTGGTGTATAGACAAGTCAAGGTCCGTGCTTTATAGCTTCCCATGTTGTCTATATCTATATAGTTTGCATGTTAATGTGGTCGTTCTGCTGTCAGTGTGATCTTTCATATTCTGGAGCTTTTTTTTTACTAACTTTTGACAGCTTTAGTTCTGTATTTGCTGTTTAACTCGAATCGTGTTCGAGAGTAGTGAGGCAATTTTTTTACATAGATTTTGTAGCTTTATATAGGTTTGAAGTATGTTCTTGTTATGGCTGATATGTTGAATAAGATAATGTAGTGAGTGAGCTATGTGTATAATTGATTGTGTTGAACTGTTGAAGCAAAGAAACAAAATTCTAGTGAGGCGGGATTTTCTATAATACGCGTAAATGTTTCCAAACGAAAGAATTTCAAATGCAGCGAAATACCGCGCTTCGCTGCGGTCCTATTTTTGCAATTCTAGTTTTTATTCAAACACGAGTTTGTGAAAATTTGAGTCTCTGATAATTAGAAGTCTTGGCTTATACACAATGAATGTTTCAACGTATCAAGTATCTTCCAATGTTAATTTGTGTTGCTACCACTTATGTAACAGGCAATTCGATCAATATCTGCTGGACAAGTAGATAACATGTTAATGATAATGCCTATTTTATATACGTTCATGTTTATTTAGTACTACGTAGGGGTGATCAACGGTCCAAAACCGGACCGGATTGGCCAAAACCGGACTGGACCGAGACCGAACTAGCCTAAAACCTTAGACCGAGGATCGGACCGAATGTGTCCGGTCCGGTCCTGGTTGGTCCGGTCTGGTCCAAGAAGGCATAATAGTCAGGTTTTACGTAAGCCCAGACCGGTCTGGACCGGACCGAGACCAAAATAAGAAAAAAAATCCGGACCAAGACCACTGGTCCTTTGGTTTGTTCGGTTTTTGGTCGTCCGGTCACTCCTCTCGGTCTTGGTCAGTTTTGGGTCTGCGATGCTTAGCCCTAGTACTACGTACATTCTTTTTTTTTTTTTTGGTAAAGGGGGAGTAATATTGCACCCTGGTAAAATATATTATCCAAAAAACATTGAAGTACAAAAGACGAGGGTGAGTTCCCTCGCCTCAGTCCCTTAGGACACATACATCGACCACCGTATAAGAATTACATGCCATTCTTACAACTTACAAAAGAAAACTATCAACCTACAATGACTATACAAGTGAATAAACATCATAAAATTAAAAGCTTGCTTCACTAGCCCCAAAAGCATAGTCATCGAAGAACTTCCAATCATCTTCATTGTCCCACAAACATGCTACAAAAAGAATCAGGACACGGCGGTGAAACACAATGAGATGAACTAACACAAAGATACCAAAAGGTAGGTAAAGAACACACAAGATATTCCAGCACCCTCCCCAACGGCTCAATGACAATCCACGAAGTCCCAAACACCGCGTATGAACAAGCTCAACAAATCATTCAGAACCATACTTGTGTAGTCAAGGACTCGTACATACAATCAACCATCATAGCAACATTAGACGATAATAAGGTTTTCAAAAACCTTAACTTCCAACCATCGTATTATAGACCAAATCAAAACGAATAGTACCATATACCACCAGGTCTGAATAATCACGAAGACGACTTCTAAGGTTTAAAACAAAACCCTAACTTCCAATTCAACCAGCAACATCGATCAAAAGACCAGATTATAAATCAACAACATGAATTTGAAACGATGACAAGGGTTTTAGAACAAGGATCCCTAAAACTTGACTTACAGCAACATCAATAACAAGACCGAGTAGTGTAAATTATTATTCAACATGAGCAGCAGGTCTTGGAACGAAACCAAGGGTTTTTTTGAACAAGGAACCCTCACAACTTGACTTACATCTCTCTCATAACCCCCAAACATAATCACTAACATCAGCGTAGAACTTGCAATCACAAACCAATCCCTAAAACGGGATAACTTTTAGCGAACACCCATAAAACCCTAGAACGGGTTTACAAACCAACACATCATATCAGGAATAAGAGATCGATCTAAAAATCATAAAGATAATCAAACCGACTTGAATGATGAATCCTTGAAAACGATTAAAACAAAGCAGATTTGCCGAAACCCTAAAAAACGAGAGCACAAAAAATAACAAGGGTTTCGGCAACACCAGCACCACCCTACCAATCTTTTGCACACTAAATACGAAACCCTAGATGATATCGTAACGAGTGAAACACTTTAACCAAGCAATTGATTAAACTATGCGCAGAAAGATGGATGAGATCGACCCTTAAATATGTAAAGTGGATTAAAACCGACTTAACAATGATCAGAATAAGGTGCGATTTAAAAGCCTAGTGGCGATTTAAAACCCTAAGAAAACGAATCACCAGAATTTACCCACCCCTAATGAACCAGCAACGAACTGAAAAGAATCAATTCAAGACAAGAATCAATAGGAATAGGGAAGATTTGATGAAGAACGATTCAGCATAGTTAGGGTTAGAAATCGCCACCAGGGAGAGAGAATAGTTAGGGTTGTAATTCTTTTTTACTACGTACATCCTTTAATATATGGCTAGATCAATAAACTAGTTAAACATATATTTCAGAGAAAAAAAGCTTTTTATAATTTTTTTTTCTCAAAAAAGCTCTCTAAGAAATCTTGAAAAACAAAAACAAAAAGGTTTAAGGTGTGTTTGGTAAAAGTAGCAGTTTTTACTATTAAACATGATTTCAAGTGCAGAAAAGAGAAATATGTAATTTCGTGTTTTTTCATCTACTTTCTCAAATACCGTCTAAAGCATGTTTTCTCAATTTTCAACAAGCATGTTTTCTCAATTTTCAACACTTTTTAAGAAAAAGAAAACACATTCATTAAAAAAATAATAATAATAATGAAAAATTAGATAAACTTTCACAGCTGAACACATGTTCTTACCTATTACCATCAAACTACCCTGGTATCCGCACGTTGTGGTGACGGGTATCCTAAAATAAAATTTTTCGGTGAATCCTATTTTCGAATTTATTATCTTCTTTTTGTCAATAAATTTACCGATATCAAAAATTTCATGTGACAATATTTCGACTTTTCAACTAACGACAATATTTTAATTATACAATTATGATAATAAATATTTTATTGAGCAATGTTTTTTCGTTGTTTAAAATATCTATTTGATTTATATAAAGCTAAGTTTTATAGATATGGTGTTAAAAAAATCTCTGTGAAACCGACAAACCGAGCCGACTTGCTCAGTTCGAAACAACAAAAAACGATAACTAAGAAATCGAATCTGAAACCTCTTATCGCAGTTCGATTTCGGTTTTTATTTTTAAATATCAACGGTTACCCGAATTTATTTTTAAATATCAGCGGTTACCCGAATCAAACCGTGTTTCATATACATGTAGTTTTAAATAAATTGAGACTGACTTAAAAATATGTGCTAGAGAATAAAATATAGAGAAAAATATTTTGTAATTTAGCTTTATTGTTTGTATTTCTTAAATTGTTGTTTTTGTGTTTGAATCATTTGTATAATATGCTTTATTTTTTTTGTATTATTAATGTAGAGATTGTGTTGAAGTTGGTTGTACAATATGCTTGATAATTTGTATTTCTTATGTAAGGGGTGTTTTAATATTGTATTTATTTACCAGATAATTTATGTATGTAATTGTACATAATGCTTTATAACATGTATTCCTTAAAACTAATTTTAGGAGTGAAGTAAATATTTGTACCATAAGCTTTATAACATGTAATGCTTAAAATTAAGTTTTGGAGGAGCGAAGTGCATTCCTCCTTTATATGTAGTACTAGTTTCAAGACCCGCCCGATAAGCGGGCTAGCTCTCTATATAATTTTTTTGGTTTTTAAGTATCATGCATCATAATAGGATGTAGAAAACAATGACTTTATTTGTGAAAAAACTAACCATAAATTGCGAACGATGTTAATAACAAAAAACAATTGAAATACAAAATTGTTTTCTACAACCTCTGATGAGTGATAGACAATTTGTTTCCAAAGAGTGTAATATGTAATACCTTGTGTGTGTTGACAAACAATAAATTTGAAAGTTGATAGAACATATGCATTAGTAAAGTCCTTATTGACCAACAACTTGGATGAAGTAGTATCAGGCTCTGGGGTTTCTAACTCATTATGCACATCGTGTTATTGGTATATTAAAAACGTATGAATAAAGCTGAGATGCATTAGGTCATTAAGCATTGATATGAATCTATAACCTATCTGTATCATTGCAAAAATATTAATCCTTTGGTCAAAATTTGCAATTAAGTAGTCAACATGATGATAAATTTTATGATGTGAGGTTTGCGTTATGACCTCCTATATAACTTGTATGAAGCAGAACCAATCACTTTAGTCGCTCGATAGTGCATCAATACAATGACCAAAGCAAAAACACTAATCCTTTGGTCAAAAAAGACATTTAAGTAGTCAACATGATGATAAATTTTCTGATGCAAGTTTTGCGTTATGACCTCCAGTATAACTGGTACGAAGCAAAACCAATCATTTTAGTCGTTCGATAATGCATCAATATAATGATTAAAGAAAATTAGGAAGTTTGGGATACCTTAGTACAAATACTTATTGTTTTTAAAAGAAACTGTTTGGACTATGGAATATGCAATGCTTTGTACTCCGATGAAAACTAACATTGCTTACTTAAACAGCTTATTGAACTTTGTTCGGGTAAAAGGCGTTCACCCTGGTAAAATATATTAAAAAATCAACCAAATAAGTACAATGGAATGTGGCTGACGTGTCACATTAACCTCAAGCAACCCTTGAACATCCAATCTAAAACGCTAGTGATAGACCACTAAGCGTTACAATAACTATAGAATACAAACGCCAAAACACCAACAGGGAACAACCATGTGAATAGAAAAAACAATATTGCATAATATCCCTAAAAACGATTTGCTTGTGGCGAATTACGAATCCCTTACTCCAAAAAAAAAAAAAAAAAAAAAAACGATAACATGCCAGCTTTAATCTCTTCTCTATTGCTCTAATTTGTTTCAATTAAGTAATTACATTCGTGTGTTGCGTGATTGTCCCAGATTATTGTAATCGTTTTGATTTTAGGGTTTATTGTTGTCGAGTTTTTTATTAGGGTTTCGCAAATTCTGGTTTTACTTCTAGTATCATTCGTGCTTAACATGGTTGGATTTGGTTAGTTGATTTGTGCTATAACTCATGCCTTAGCTCTACTAAGGCCCTCGTTTTGGAAGATTGACGTGGTGCTTCCTGTTTTTTCTGTTTAGTCGTTTTTTAGGGTTTCGTTTTTTCTGTCTTGGATTTTTCTGGTACTTTGATTTCGCTGCTGTTTGATTTGAGTAATATGGATAAAAGTAGTGATGTTAATGTTGATTTGGAAGCTTTGGATGCTCGTATGCAACGTTTGAAAGGGAATGATGCTGGAATTGAAGGTGAGCCTAAGCCAAAATTGGTTATGAGGGTTTTGCGAAACCCTAAATTAGCTACGGGGTATACAACTGATGATCATTCAAATATGGATTTTGGTGATTCTTTTTCTGCTGGTCCATCCCAAGATAGTGGTATGACCTCTCGTGATTCTGGTCCTCTTGAGGGAGACATAGGGTCGTTTGTTAATCCAAGCGTGCAACATGTTGAGCATGAGTCTTTATTTTGGGGCGCTGATGGTAATGCTACAAATCAGTATCTCAAATCTGATTTCCCAACTCTTGAGGAGGTTCATGGTTTATCTAAAAGTGGTGATCACTTGGGTAATCGAGATAAGAATGTCAATGTGGTTGTTGGGGCCTTTTTGGACGATAATTTGCCTAAAGGTGATGGGATTAGTGTGGCTAGTCAAGCTGGCAAGTTCAAGGGTATAGTGACGCATGATTCTTCTAATAAGGAGAGCCCTATTGTTCAATCGTCTGAAATTCAGCAGTCACCAACTTACATGGGAGTTGCTAGTGGATCACAACATGTTCCTACTATAGGTACTCAGTCTATTCCTGCCAAAGGTAAATCTAACTTTCGTGCACTTACAGTTGATAATATTTTTAATGGTGTTGACGTATCTATTCCTCGTAAGGTGGTTGAAACTATTAGCACTAGATTTGATAACACCTTGTATGGGTATTTCATTGGTAAGCGTATTGCATTCCCAGTGGTTGAGTACTTTGTCCGTAACAACTGGGCTAAGTATGGTCTAAAACGTATTATGATGAATGCAAAAGGCTTCTTTTTCTTTAAGTTTGACTCTCAGGTTGGCTTGGAGGCTGTCTTAGAAGGAGGTCCGTGGATGATAAAAACAGCCCTATTATTCTTAAAAACTGGATCATGAGTACTAGTTTGACGAAAGAGGAATTAACCCGTATCCCGGTATGGGTTAAGCATCATGATGTTCCATTACAGTTATTCTCTGAGGATGGTATTAGTATTATTGCTACACATATTGGTAAGCCTATACTTGATTCCTATACTAGCTCTATGTGTATTGATTCTTGGGGTAGGAGTAGTTTTGCTCGTTGTTTAATTGAAATTGACTCTCATGCTCCCCTTAAGGAATCTATTACTGTTGGGGTCCCTTATATGGATAGACTTGGATTTTCTTCTGAAACTATTAGGGTGGAATATGAATGGAAACCTCCTAGATGTGATGTTTGTTTGATATTTGGCCATTCTGTTGATACTTGTCCTAAGAAAGTTGTGACTGCACCGGTTGTGGAGGAAAATAATGATGGATTTCAACTAGTTGGGAAAAAGGGTAAACCTAAAAAGAATGCTAAGGATAATAAAAGTGGTAATTTATTTAATGGGGTTCCAGTTGGTAGAAATATGCAGTATATGCCCAAAGCTGTCAACACTCCTTCTACTAGCAAACCTTCTCAAGGAACAGCTAGTACTAGTGCGGCTCCAAACCCGGTAGGTACCTCTACTTCACATACTAATCCTACACCTACTGTCCTAACTGCTGAGGTTAATAAGGATAGCCAACCTGCTCGTAATGTTACTCATAGTAATAGCTATCCCACACCTAAGGTAAGTAACACAACTCTGGCTGCTAATGTGACTACATCTAACCCGTTTGGTTCTTTGGCTACTGATGATGATGTTGATGCGAATAAAGATTTGAGTGATGATGATGAGGTTGAAAATGTATTTGATGAATCACGTAATCTGTTTGATAAACCGGGAGCAAGCACTCCTGTTCTGAATGTTCCTGATATTTAGTATCGCCTCTTGGAATATAAGGGGTTTGAACCATTCCCCTAAACAAAAAGAGGTTAGACAGGTGGTTAATGAAAATAATCTTAGTGTGTGTGCGGTTTTGGAATCTCATGTTTCTTTGGTGTATGATACATGTCGTAATGTGTGTC
Source organism: Chrysanthemum makinoi (assembly GCA_910596185.1). Classification (NCBI taxonomy): domain Eukaryota; kingdom Viridiplantae; phylum Streptophyta; class Magnoliopsida; order Asterales; family Asteraceae; genus Chrysanthemum; species Chrysanthemum makinoi. The sequence goes on along the minus strand of OU343217.1, from coordinate 162,252,339 downwards.
GTCGATGGAAGTGGACGTCAAATGGTAGTCTTTGTGATAAGGGGTCACATATTATTCTTGGTTGGAATGATGACATTGTTGATGTTATGATTATGTCTCAAACTAACCAAGTTATGCATGTACATGTTAATATTCGTGCGGGCAGCAAAACATTTTTTTGTTCCTTTGTGTATGCAGATAACTATTATGGGAATCGTCGTGCACTTTGGACCAATCTTGTATGCCATGCTGGTTTTATGCGTAGCAGGCCTTGGGGTTTTCTTGGGTGATTTTAATGCGGCTCTTAACTTGGAAGATCATTCATGTGGTAGCTACACGCCTGACATTGCTATGCACGAATTTAAAGATTGTGTTCAGAGAATGGAGGTTCAATAGCACCGGTCTTCACTTTACTTGGAATCAAAAACCAAAAGGATCATATGGTACTTTGAAGAAAATTGATAGGGTAATGGGTAATCTGTAGTTTTTTGATTCTTTTCCCGGTTCTTTTGCTATCTTCCAACCTTATCTTATTTCGGATCATTCTCCGTGTGTTCTTCGTATCCCTCAGGTAACAAAGCTTAAGCCTAAACCTTTCAAGTTCTCTAACTTTTTGGTTCATAAAGACGGGTTTCTTGATACGGTTACTGCGAGTGGGTGGATAGGATTCGTAAGGAGTTAGATGAGGTCTAGAAGGCCATTTATAAGGATCCATCTAATTCAGCCATTCGGGATGAGCATGCTCACTATCTTCTTGCGTTTAAGGAGGCCACATTAGATGAGGAACGGTTCTTAAAGCAGAAATCTAAAGTTCAGTGGCTTCATGCAGGTGACTCTAATACGGCTTATTTTCATAATATTGTTAAAAGTAAATGTGCCCGTAATCGAATCGAATTGGTTCGAGACTCGAACAATGTCTTGTATGAAGGTAATCAGGTTGCAGGTGCTTTTGTTGCTCATTATGAACAGTTTCTTGGTATTGAAGGGGATTGTAGCTACTTTGATGATTATGATATATTTTCTAATGTTCTTCCACACCAATTGGCTGATTTGATGGTACGTCATGTTACGAATGCTGATATTAGGGAAGCTTTGTTTTCAATGGGGGATGATAAAGCCCCTGGCCCTGATGGTTACACTGCTGCTTTCTTTAAGAAAGCATGGGATGTTGTGGGTGCTGAGGTTACGTGTGCTGTCCGGGATTTCTTTATTAATGGTAAGCTTCTTAAGGAAATCAATCATACCATTATATCCTTGATCCCTAACGTGTCTACCCCTTCTAAGATTAATGATTATAGACCTATTTCTTGTTGTAATGGTCTTTATAAATGCATTAGCAAAATTATTGCTAATCGTATTAAAGAGGGACTTGGCCAGCTGGTTAGCATCAATCAATCAGCATTTGTTCCTGGCCGTCGTATATCGGATAATATTTTACTTACCCAAGAGCTTATGCGGAATTATCATAGAGGGAGAGGTCCACCTAGGTGTGCGTTTAAAGTTGATATTCAGAAGGCATACAATACGGTTGATTGGGCGTTTCTTAAGGCTATTCTAATTGGGTTTGGTTTTCACTCCAAAATGGTTGAATGGATCATGGTGTGTATCTCATCAACATCTTATTCTATATGTGTTAATGGGGATCTTCATGGATGGTTTAAAGGTAAGTGGGGTCTTAGGCAAGGTGACCCGTTATCTCCCTACTTGTTTACGTTGGTTATGGAGGTGTTAACTCTTATTTTGCAGAAAAAGGTTTCTAATGCAGTGGATTTTTAGTTTCATCATTTGTGTGAACAACAAAGAATTATTAACCTTTGTTTTGCAGATGACCTCTTCTTGTTTTCTAGAGGCCATCCTGAGTCTGTTAATGTCATTATGCACGCTTTGGAGGATTTCAAGAATGTTTCGGGTCTTGTTCTAAGTATCCCTAAAAGTACGGCTTTCTTTTGTAATGTTTCTAATGCTATGAAAGCTGCTATTCTCCAGTCTATGCCATTTGCAGAAGGTTCTCTTCCTGTCAGGTATCTTGGGGTCCCTCTTATATCATCTAGACTTCTTTATAGGGATTGTAAGATTCTTGTGGAAAAGTTGGAAGGCCGTGTGAAGGATTGGCGTAAAAAGTTTTTATCCCTCGCGGGTAGGCTTCAGTTGGTCAGGTCTGTGTTATCTTCGATGCATTTATATTGGGCTTCTGTTTTTATTCTTCCTACCCGTATTATTCATGAATTAGAGCAGCTTATGAGGGGTTTCCTTTGGTGCCAAGGAGAAATGAAAAGGGGTAAGGCCAAAGTTGCTTGGGAATCTGTTTGTAAGCCTAAGCAAGAAGGAGGTCTAGGTATTCGTAGATTGGATGATTTTAACATTGCTCTCATGACTACGCATATTTGGAGTATCTTGACTCACAAAGAGTCCTTATGGGTTCAATGGATTCATTCTTATAAACTTCTTGGGAGAAGCTTTTGGGATGTCCCTTGCTTGGGTGATGTTAGCTGGGGATGGCGCAAGCTTCTTGCAATTAGATCCAAGGTTCGTCCCTTCATCTGGCATAAGATTAATAATGGAAAGGGTACCTCTGTTTGGTTTGATATGTGGTGTGAGTTAAGCCCTATGTAACCACCCGCATTTTCAGGTTATTTTTCATTTTCGAGAATTTACTATTCACTTTTACTATTCACATTTACTATTCATTTTCACTATTCATATCGTAAATATATATTCTTTTTTTATTTTACTATCATTACAAGATAAATAAACTCGACAAGTCGTCCTGACGACGCACGTTGAATCCATTCAGAACCATTTTCACGAAACCGTGTCCGAGAACTACTTTAGGGTTAAAACGTCATTCGGACATCCCGATATGTCCAGTAAACCATATAAACATTAGAAATATGTATTTCTACCATTTTATGACAATTTCACAAGTTTTGGAATTTTACGTTTTTCAGTTCTGCGTTTTACGCGAATTACGCGTTTTTGACCCGTATTTCCAGCTTTAAGCAGCGTTTTTGCACCCAATGAGACTTATCACTCATTTTATATTTTTAGATGGAGTATAATGATGAGTCTCATCATTCCTGTAAGTTTCGTATTTTTACGATACCCGGTTGTACGTTTTATGGCTTAACGACTTACGGTTGGCATTTAACGGAACCAAAACTTACTCTAACCTCAAGATAAGACCAAGGCTTCTCATCTAAGCCTTGTCATGCATTGAAACCGACCTAAGGGTGGGGAGTCACCATTTATGTGGCTTGATCCTAAGCATGCATCATTTTGATCATTACAAGTGTCCTAACTTAACCATGGTTAATAATTAACCCAATATACGGTTAACCAAACTTACCCTCCTATAAATAGGAAGTGAAATACATCATAAACTCCCTCAAAAACTGATTTTGGTCGTTCATACCCTAAACCACTCACATCTTCCATCATTTGATCTATAAACTCCAAGTTTATGCAAGGAAGTTCCAAAGATCAAGCTACTTCATCAAATCTCTAGCAAGTTTAAGTGATCCTCTTGAGTTTAAATCCACTCAAGTCACTTAGTACTTCATCACCAACTCTTCAAGTTTGCAAGGGTGCCAAGGTGTGGAAAGCTAGCTCAATACAAAGTCATACCCGATCAATCAAAGTCCTATCCTTACTAAGTTACTCCTTTCTATTTTGAAAGCCAAAAGTTGTAAGCAACTTATCAACACCATCATCTCATCTTTATTATTCATAATCTTAACTATTTCATGCTATATATATAGTTACTATATTGATTCATGATGTACATATACTCAATCACTTGTTTTAATTCACATATTGTCATAAAAGTAACAAACTAGTAAACTAGTCATATTCTACACATGAGAGACCATTAAAAACAGTAACATAAGGACTTTATAACTTACATAATATGGTAGACAAGATTAAAAGGTAAACATATCAAATTGAATCACCCGAAACGGACAAACGAGTTAAAAGTTATAAGCAAAAGAAGTTAGCGAAACCTAAACGCCGAAACTGCCCATAACTTTCTGTTTTGAGTTCTGCCCTTTTTAAAATGCTACTTCTGGTCCGAATCATCAAAAAGTTAAAACACGAAAGTTGTCCGGAACGACGTTTTCCTTCACTATCAAAGAAGCTCGGACCTTGAAAACGCATAAATAGGCCAAAAATCTTTCAAAAACAGAAACTGCCGTAAATATAGTCTCATAAATATACTTTTGTCACAACTAAAAGCAAACCAAGAGGCCTAATGGCCATTAGCCAAGACCACGGCTACGGCTAAGGCCAAAGCTAAGTCTCAAGACCATGGAAGTCAAAACCAAAGTCACGGCAAGGCCATGGCTAAAGCCTCGAGGCTTGTTTGAAACGACGAGAACTTGTAAAAACTAGATAGTTATTAAAACATGATAAACTTTATGTTATAACAATCTTCACTCAAAACATATGTTGTATTTACTAAGTGCTACAATAGTAGGGAGCTTCATGTGAGGGGTTTCATTTGAGTAAAACGTATCGACGAGTTGCTGGATTTACGAATTAAAGTGTCCTAGCTCCTAACGTTACTGCATGACATCTGAATTATGATGGCCCGAACGGTAGTACGATATCTATAAACTAAATACGTTTTCACATATTAAAGATCTTTCTATAAACATCATATGATAATTGACTACATCATGATCAACATAGGAATATATATATATAGGATGGTTTATGTTCCATAAACATTATTCCAAACTTAAGTCGCAACATTTCATTTTTAGGTTGCACGTAGAAGTCTTCCGACTTATCCATCACATCCGTTAGTACTTAACATCATCAACTCTTGGTGAGTTCATAGCCCCACTTTCTATTACTTAATTGTTTTACAAACCCTTGGGGGAGATACATGCTTTATTTTTAAGCCGAACACATTGCTTTGAAACTGTATGCTTATCTGAATGTATTATGTGCACTAAGTACCACTATTGCCAACTTAAGTCCCTATTATCATGAACCATTAGTCACTTGCGGGTGAACGCGAATAATGTGGATAGATCTATCGGGATTGACGAATCCCGTTTGTTTGACCAAGTCCGTAAACAAACGCACTCTATTTGAAGAACCATAGGTTTATTGGAAAATTACCTATTAGGGCAACTGTTACTATTATATCAATTTCTATTGACAAGCTGTTAACGTTTTCGGTGTCATGAGCTTAGTGCAATAATATCTGTTTTGTTTTCAAACCATTGGTGTGAGTTTAATTAACTCACACTACCAACATAATGTGTTCAACCATCAAACAAACTCTATGAATTTCACTCAACCTTTGTGTTGACAGTTTTAAGCATGTATTTCAGGTCCATAATGTCGGAAGCTGGCACGAAAGGGCAAGATCAAGAAGGCTATATAAATAAATAATTTATCATTCACAAAACACATCAATATAAAACATCAAAAACTTTATATTGATGTGTTTTGTAATCAATGGAACCAACTGGGACCTATTTTGTAAACTCTGATATATTTGAATGATAAAGCCTTTTTAAAACGACTCATTTAGAGATCGTTTTCTATTATTATGACTGTTGTGCCATCAAGTAATACCCAGTTTGAATTCCGCTGCATTCATGAATTGGGGGTGTTACAGATTGGTACCAGAGCCATAGTTATAGAGAAACGAGTCTAAATTAAGACTTAAACTATAACTGCTTTTACAAACAAAAACATTTTATAGCCTTCCGTTCTCCGTGCCTTCCATCCTCCAGACGATTATGGGCTTTCAAGACATGTTATAATAACATGAACATATTAGTATATTGATATATACACTTGAATTATTTAAAGCTTTCCCCTAAATATTATAACTATTTTAACATTATATCCTTTTGTAGTCACTATGTCTGTGCCTGCATCTCCCGATTACATTCCGGCATCACCCGAACAAATTCCAAACATTCCAATCATTCCGGAACTTGATTTTCCTGATATTAATGACGACTACCTTGATGCCGTTGATTACGAAGATGAACCATACGAAGATATGGACGACGAAGAAGAAGAGGATCTAATTATACCAGATTCTCCCGAATATAATGTTCAGGATTGGGTTGAATCCGAGGATGATCAAGAGGAAAACTATGTATATGGTGTAGCACCATTATCACCACCTCCTGCCTCAGAAACATCTTCCGAACCTAATCCTACTAACCCTACTCAAGGACCAACATCCACTCATGAAGTCGGCGGGTCATCCACAATGATACCTGCTTTCATAAACTCTGCCCAATACGAACTTTACCATTTAAAACAACACCTGGACCTAACTCAACATAAAGTCCAAAGTATGGCATGGCAGATGAATCAACAAGAATCATTTGTCATTGCGGCCAAAACTGAGGCCATCCATGCTCGTCAACGCCTGGACTTATTCATACTAGATATGAGTTATGTGAAGAGGGACTTGGATTATGTTGCAGATACCATCTTCCATCCACTAACTGGATGGGAAGACATCAAAGATAGGTTATCAAGAGTGGAAAGAATCCAGTGCCAAGACGCGGCACAGATTCAAGAACTACGAAATCACTTAAGCTCGACAGAGATCCGACTAGACGTTGCTAACTTCGACCGATATTGTCTTCGAAAGGAGTTGTATGATATGCAATCTTCTATGAATGCCATGCAACAGAAAATACATCAAAAAGAGGTCGAAGAAAACTGTATAAGTGATAGCATCGATGTTCTAGCCGTATATGGAAACATCGATTCGTCTAACCAATCTTAGACTAGTGTGATATACTAGTTATATTTTGTACTCCTAAACTGATTAGACTCAGTTAGAAAAATCTATGTAATCCATGTAATAGCTAGCAGTAGTAAAGCGTTGTAATTACTAAACTGAAAGTTTCAGTTAGTAAATTTTTAAGAAGCTTGTAATAAGTTTTGATTTTGTAAATCAATCAACGTTATGTGAATAAAAACTCTTGCTTTATGCTATCATGTGTTATGGTTTAAAATTCCAACTTTATTATTTCTAACCTTCCATCAAAAATCATGATCTTTTTGTAACTCTTGATATCTCTTTTTGATAGAATCATGCCGCCAAAGAAAGCTAAAGCACCTCAACCAATGACTCCATCTGCCATTGAGCGACTGATTACTACTCAAGTGAATTCAGCAATTAACGCAGAACGAGCAGCCGCTGCCGCTGAAGCAGCCGCAGCCGCTGAAGCCGCCGCAGCAGCTGAAACCGCCGCTGCCGCTGAGGCCGCCGCAGCCGCTGAAGCCGCTAGGCTCGCCGCTGCCGTTGAAACTGCCGCAGCCGCTGAAGCTGCTAGGCTTGCCGCAGCTAGTGCAACTAGAGGTTGCTCATACAAAGAATTTATGAGTTGCAAACCCACAAATTTCAAGGGTTCAGAAGGAGCCGTGGGTTTAACTCGCTGGTTTGAAAGAATGGAGTCTGTGTTCTCAATCAGCAAATGCGCTGAAAGAAACAAAGTTCAGTATGCAACTTGTACACTACTAGATCAAGCATTATCATGGTGGAATGCAGTTGCTCAACCAATAGGCATCACGAATGCTTATAAAATCTCTTGGGTTGCTCTAAAGGATTTAATGATCAAGGAGTATTGCCCTCGTAGTGAAATACAGAAATTGGAAGTGGAGTTCTGGAACCATGTTCTCAAGGGTGTTGACATTGCCACTTACAACCGCCGATTTCAAGAATTGGCGATACTATGTCCATCAATGGTTCCAACAACTGAAAAGCTGTTAGAGAGATATATCTGGGGACTTACGCCTGTCATCCAGGGAAACGTGACATCGTTTGATCCAAAGTCACTTGATGATGCTATGCGAATGTCTCGAAGTCTCATGGATCAAGTGGTTCGATCAGGAGCTACCCAAAGACAAAATCTCAATAACAATACTACCACCAACAACACCAACTACCGTAATAACAAATACCATACCAACAACAATAACAACAGAAACAACAACAACAAGCGACAATGGAGTAACAACCAAGGAAACATTACCAACAACCAAAACCGCAACACCACCCATCACAATCAACAGAATCAAAGGCAAGAAAATGCCTGAACCTATGCCGCTACTGTCCCAGCAGTAGGCAGAGGATATGCTGGATCCTACCCATTTTGTAGTCAGTGCAAAGCCCATCACTTGGGTCCTTGCAAATGCAATAAATTCCAAAAAGTGGGACATCTTGCTAAGGATTGTAGGGGCAAGGCTATAGCTACCGGAAGCAATACACAACCAATACTTACATGTTTCGGGTGTGGGGAAAAAGGGCATTACAGGAGCGATTGCCCTAAAAACCGTGGTCAACAAGGCGGAGGTGCTCGTGGCAGAGCCTATGTTATGGGCAACAGTGAACCTCAACAAGACCCGAACGTAGTCACTGGTACGTTTTCACTCAATAACCATCTTGTTAAAGTCTTATTCGATTCCGGTGCTGATATGAGCTTTATATCTTCCAAAATTGCACATTTACTTAATATTGCACCAACCACTATGGATACTCACTATAGTATTGAATTAGCCAATGGAAACTTAGTAAACACCAATACTGTACTCCAAAACTGTACCCTCAACCTTTTAGATCATCCATTCAGCATCAATCTCATGCCAATCGAACTTGGAAGTTTCGATGTTGTTATTGGCATGGATTGGTTGTCAAAACATCGAGCCAACATCATCTGTGGCGAAAAAGTTGTTCATATTCCTTGTAACAATGAAACTTTGGTCATCCGTGGCGATCAAAATGGAACTCGCTTAAACATCATCTCATGTATGAAAACCATGAAGTACATTGAAAAACGATGTTACGCATTTCTAGCTCATGTTACCGAGAAGGAATCCAAAGAAAAACGACTTGAAGACGTTCCTATCGCTCGTGAATTTCCTGAAGTTTTCCCTGAAGACTTACCCGGACTTCCACCATCACGCCAAGTAGAGTTTCAAATTGATTTAGTGCCAGGAGCGGCGCCAGTGGCCCGCGCACCCTATAGACTGGCACCATCCGAGATGCAAGAACTGGCAAATCAACTACAAGAACTTTCGGACAAGGGGTTTATCCGACCTAGTTCCTCACCTTGGGGAGCTCCCGTCTTGTTCGTGAAAAAGAAAGATGGATCGTTACGAATGTGTATCGACTATCGTGAGCTAAACAAATTAACCATAAAGAACCGATACCCTTTTCCAAGAATCGACGATCTATTCGATCAACTACAAGGTTCGACCTATTATTCAAAAACAGACCTTCGATCAGGTTACCATCAAGTTAAGGTTCGAGAAGAAGACATTCCAAAAACAGCCTTTAGAACTCGCTATGGTCATCACGAATTCCAAGTAATGCCGTTTGGCTTGACGAATGCACCAGCAGTTTCATGGATCTCATGAATCGAGTGTGTAAGCCATACTTGGACAAGTTTGTGATAGTATTCATCGATGACATTCTCATATACTCCAAAAGCGAAGAAGAACATAAAGATCATCTGAGGACAATTTTAGAATTGCTCAAGAAAGAGGAGTTGTACGCAAAATTCTCTAAATGTGAATTCTGGATTCAGTCAGTACAATTCCTTGGGCATGTTATCGATAGCACAGGTCTACATGTTGATCCCGCTAAAATTGAGGCTATCAAGGATTGGCCAACACCTACAACACCTACAGAAATTCGTCAATTTCTAGGTTTGGCCGGTTATTATCGAAGGTTTATTGAGGGGTTTTCCTCAATAGCCAAACCTTTGACTACGCTAACTCAGAAAAACAAGAAGTACATCTGGAACGAAGATGAAGAAGAAGCTTTCCAAATCCTAAAACAAAAACTTTGTAGTGCCCCTATTCTAGCATTGCCAGATGGGATCGAAGATTTTGTAGTCTATTGCGATGCTTCGCACCAAGGATTAGGAGCCGTACTCATGCAACGAGAAAAAGTCATGGCTTATGCTTCACGACAACTCAAGAAACATGAAGAAAACTACAATACTCATGACTTGGAGTTAGGAGCAGTAGTCTTTGCACTTAAGATCTGGAGACACTATCTATACGGTACTAGATGTACTGTGTTTACCGACCACAAAAGTCTCCAACACATTCTCGATCAAAAGGAATTAAACATGAGGCAACGACGATGGTTAAAATTGCTGAGTGACTATGATTGCGGCATTCGCTATCATCCGGGAAAAGCCAACGTAGTAGCAAATGCCCTGAGCCGGAAGGAAAGGGTTAAACCTCTACGAGTTCGAGCTTTAGTCCTAACCATCAATTCAAATTTCCCTGCTCAAATACTCAATGCTCAAGCCGAAGCGGTGAAACAACAAGACATTGAGAAGGAGAAATTAGATGGCATGATACAGAAGAAATTTGAAACCCGTTCTGACGGAACTTTATGCTTCCAAGGACGAAGTTGGTTACCACTTTATGGTGGTCTACGAGATTTAATCATGCTTGAATCCCACAAATCCAAATATTCCGTACATCCAGGATCTGATAAAATGTATCATGATCTAAAACTACTCTACTGGTGGCCAAACATGAAAGCCGACATTGCCACCTACGTCAGTAAATGCCTTACTTGTTCCAAAGTGAAGGTTGAACACCAAAAACCATCCGGTCTCTTACAACAACCCGAGATTCCGATATGGAAATGGGAACGAATCACAATGGATTTTATCACTAAACTCCCAAAGACATCCAACGGTTATGACTCCATCTGGGTCATAGTGGATCGTCTCACAAAGTCCGCACACTTTATACCAATCAAAGAGACTTACAAGATGGATCAGCTGACTCGACTTTACGTCAAGGAAATAGTCTCAAAACATGGTGCACCGATCTCCATCATATCTGACCGAGATGGTAGATTTACCTCAAATTTCTGGCAGTCACTCCAAGACGCCTTCGGAACAAACCTAGACATGAGTACAGCGTACCACCCTCAAACCGATGGTCAAAGTGAACGAACCATTCAAACGCTGGAAGACATGCTTCGAGCTTGTATAATCGACTTTGGAAAAGGATGGGATAACCATTTACCATTGGTCGAATTCTCCTACAATAACAGTTATCATGCGAGTATCAAGGCAGCACCCTTTGAAGCACTTTACGGTCGAAAGTGCCGATCGCCTGTCTGTTGGGCCGAAGTGGGAGATGTTCAACTCACGGGTCCAGAACTCATTCGTGAAACAAATGAGAAAATCATACAAGTCAAAAATCAGTTACAAAAACAAGAGATAGACAAAAGAGTAATGCCGATGTACGACGCAAACCCTTGGAATTTCAAGTTGGAGACAAGGTTATGCTAAAGGTCTCACCTTGGAAAGGTGTCATACGATTCGGTAAACCTGGAAAACTAAACCCACGATACATAGGTCCATTCAAAATCCTCGCTAGGGTTAGTCCAGTGGCATACAAACTTGAGCTCCCATCGGAACTCAGTAATGTACTTCCCACTTTTCATGTATCCAACCTAAAGAAATGTCTATCCGATGAATCGCTAGTTATTCCACTCGACGAGCTCAAACTCAGCAATGATCTACACTTCATTGAACAACCTGTGGAGATCATGGACCGAGAGGTCAAACAACTAAAACAGAGTCGAATACTAATTGTCAAAGTTCGCTGGAACTCCCAATGTGGCCCAGAATTTACATTGGAACGAGAAGACCAAATGCGTCGAAAGTACCCTCACCTTTTTGAAGAAGCATCACCATCAAGAAACAATTAAATCACAAGGACGTGATTTCTCCAACGGGGGGAGACTGTAACCACCCGCATTTTCAGGTTATTTTTCATTTTCGAGAATTTACTATTCACTTTTACTATTCACATTTACTATTCATTTTCACTATTCATATCGTAAATATTTTTTTTTTATTTTACTATCATGACAAGATAAATAAACTCGACAAGTCGTCCTGACGGCGCACGTTGAATCCATTCAGAACCATTTTCACGAAACCGTGTCCGAGAACTACTTTAGGGTTAAAACGTCATTCGGACATCCCGATATGTCCAGTAAACCATATAAACATTAGAAATATGTATTTCTACCATTTTATGACAATTCCACAAGTTTTGGAATTTTACGTTTTTCAGTTCTGCGTTTTACGCGAATTACGCGTTTTTGACCCGTATTTCCAGCTTTAAGCAGCGTTTTTGCACTCAATGAGACTTATCACTCATTTTATACTTTTAGATAGAGTATAATGATGAGTCTCATCATTCCTGTAAGTTTCGTATTTTTACGATACCCGGTTGTACGTTTTATGGCTTAACGACTTACGGTTGGCATTTAACGGAACCAAAACTTACTCTAACCTCAAGATAAGACCAAGGCTTATCATCTAAGCCTTGTCATGCATTGAAACCGACCTAAGGGTGGGGAGTCACCATTTATGTGGCTTGATCCTAAGCATGCATCATTTTGATCATTACAAGTGTCCTAACTTAACCATGGTTAATAATTAACCCAATATATGGTTAACCAAACTTACCCTCCTATAAATAGGAAGTGAAATACATCATAAACTCCCTCAAAAACTGATTTTGGTCGTTCATACCCTAAACCACTCACATCTTCCATCATTTGATCTATAAACTCCAAGTTTATGCAAGGAAGTTCCAAAGATCAAGCTACTTCATCAAATCTCTAGCAAGTTTAAGTGATCCTCTTGAGTTTAAATCCACTCAAGTCACTTAGTACTTCATCACCAACTCTTCAAGTTTGCAAGGGTGCCAAGGTGTGGAAAGCTAGCTCAATACAAAGTCATACCCGATCAATCAAAGTCCTATCCTTACTAAGTTACTCCTTTCTATTTTGAAAGCCAAAAGTTGTAAGCAACTTATCACCACCATCATCTCATCTTTATTATTCATAATCTTAACTATTTCATGCTATATATATAGTTACTATATTGATTCATGATGTACATATACTCAATCACTTGTTTTAATTCACATATTGTCATAAAAGTAACAAACTAGTAAACTAGTCATATTCTACACATGAGAGAGACCATTAAAAACAGTAACATAAGGACTTTATAACTTACATAATATGGTAGAAAAGATTAAAAGGTAAACATATCAAATTGAATCACCCGAAACGGACAAACGAGTCAAAAGTTATAAGCAAAAGAAGTTAGCGAAACCTAAACGCCGAAACTGCCCATAACTTTCTGTTTTGAGTTCTGCCCTTTTTAAAATGGTACTTCTGGTCCGAATCATCAAAAAGTTAAAACATGAAAGTTGTCCGAAACGACGTTTTCCTTCAATAACAAAGAAGCTCGGACCTTGAAAACGCATAAATAGGCCAAAAATATTTCAAAAACAGAAACTGCCGTAAATATAGTCTCATAAATATACTTTTGTCACAACTAAAAGCAAACCAAGAGGCCTAATGGCCATTAGCCAAGACCACGGCTACGGCTAAGGCCAAAGCTAAGTCTCAAGACCATGGAAGTCAAAACCAAAGTCACGGCAAGGCCATGGCTAAAGCCTCGAGGCTTGTTTGAAACGACGAGAACTTGTAAAAACTAGATAGTTATTAAAACATGATAAACTTTATGTTATAACAATCTTCACTCAAAACATATGTTGTATTTACTAAGTGCTACAATAGTAGGGAGCTTCATGTGAGGGGTTTCATTTGAGTAAAACGTATCGACGAGTTGCTGGATTTACGAATTAAAGTGTCCTAGCTCCTCGAACGTTTACTGCATGACCTCTGAATTATGATGGCCCGAACGGTAGTACGATATCTATAAACTAAATACGTTTTCACATATTAAAGATCTTTCTATAAACATCATATGATAATTGACTACATCATGATCAACATAGGAATATATATATATAGGATGGTTTATGTTCCATAAACATTATTCCAAACTTAAGTCGCAACATTTCATTTTTAGGTTGCACGTAGAAGTCTTCCGACTTATCCATCACATCCATTAGTACTTAACATCATCAACTCTTGGTGAGTTCATCTTTCTATTACTTAATTGTTTTACAAACCCTTGGGGGAGATACATGCTTTATTTTTAAACCGAACACATTGCTTTGAAACTGTATGCTTATCTGAATGTATTATGTGCACAAAGTACCACTATTGCCAACTTAAGTCCCTATTATCATGAACCATTAGTCACTTGCGGGTGAACGCGAATAATGTGGATAGATCTATCGGGATTGACGAATCCCATTTGTTTGACCAAGTCCGGTAAACAAACGCACTCTATTTGAAGAACCATAGGTTTATTGGAAAATTACCTATTAGGGCAACTGTTACTATTATATCAATTTCTATTGACAAGCTGTTAACGTTTTCGGTGTTATGAGCTTAGTGCAATAATATCTGTTTTGTTTTCAAACTATTGGTGTGAGTTTAATTAACTCACACTACCAACATAATGTGTTCAACCATCAAACAAACTCTATGAATTTCACTCAACCTTTGTGTTGACAGTTTTAAGCATGTATTTCAGGTCCATAATGTCGGAAGCTGACACGGAAGGGCAAGATCAAGAAGGCTATATAAATAAATAATTTATCATTCACAAAACATCAAAAACTTTATATTGATGTGTTTTGTAATCAATGGAACCAACTGGGACCTATTTTGTAAACTCTGATATATTTGAATGATAAAGCCTTTTTAAAACGACTCCTTTAGAGATCGTTTTCTATTATTATGACTGTTGTGCAATCAAGTAATACCCAGTTTGAATTCCGCTGCATTCATGAATTGGGGGTGTTACACCCTATTCGTGATTCGCTTACTGCTAGAGATATTGCTCGGGCTGGGTTAAGTTTATCAGACTCGGATTGTGATGTGATTGATAATGGTGTTTGGCGATGGCCTCCTGATTGGTTACTTAGGTTTCCATTGTTAGCTGCTCTCCCGGTTCCTAATCTTAACGATACTGATGATGGATTATTATGGCGCAATCTGGATGGTAATCTTAGTCATTTCTCAGTTTCGGCTGCTTGGGACTCACTGCGCCTAAGGGCTGACTTAGTGGAGTGGTATCATGTTCCTTGGTTTTCTCATTGTATCCCGAGGCATGCTATACATTTGTGTCTTGTTATTAAGCAGAAATTGAAGACTCAGGATAGGATGCGGCAATGGGATGTTGGTCCTAATGTTGATTTGGACATGCTTAGATGCCCGCTATGTGACTTGGTCCCGGATTCTCATTCTCACTTATTTTTTGAGTGCCAGTTTTCTATGTAGGTTTGGTTTCAGGTTTGGGGTTTATCTGGAATGGATGCGGTCCCACCTTCTTTGGATAGTGCAATTACCTTCCTTATTCCTATTTCAAAGGGGCGGTCGGTTAGTAGCATCATATCTCGGTTACTGCTCGCTGCTACTACGTACTACATTTGGATGGAGCGCAATTCAAGAATATTCAAGCAAAAGAAGTCTACTGTTGATGAAGTGGTCCAAATTATTGTATCTACCGTTCGGTTGAAGCTGGTTACCTTCAAGTTCAAGAAGATAACCTCGCGGGCTCGTTTGATTCTTGATAAATGGAAGATTCCGAGTGTTTGTATTATTTACGAAGGGAGTGCCAGGTAAGGGTTGTACTCTTTTTCCCTACTCCAAGGTTTTTCCCTTTGGGTTTTTCTTGGAAAGGGTTTTTAAGGAGGCAGACTTCCTGGGTCGACTTGCCCCTTTCGTGCAATGGATGGTTGCGGGATGCTCGCTTGTTACAAGTCTTTTCTTGTTACAAGTCTTTTCATTGTGTTTATGGCATGTCATAAACACAAGTTTATCAAGCTTTTCGCTTGAGGTTAATGTGGTACTTCTGCCACATTCCATTTGTACTTAACATTATTTTTTGGTTATATATTTACAGGGGTAAAACCCTTTACCCAAAAAAACAGGGAACAACCATCTAACTACACATGAAAGACCACACAAATTAGCCCACCTCTTCGAAGGAGATTGATGAATCAGATGAGCCTGCCTCCTTAAAAACCCTTTCCAAGTAAAAACCCAATGGGAAAACCATGGAGTAGGGAAAAAGAGTACAACACTCACCTGGATCTCCAACGAACAACCACGACCTCCAATAGCATAAGCCAACGAAACACCACTATCCAACAACCACCAGCGTCAAGAATCTTTTTTGGGTAAAAGGCCTTCCGCCTGGTAAAATTCATTACACCAAAAATCGTTGAAAAACAAAGGATGAGGGTGAATCCCTCATCTCAAGCCCCGATTAAGGCGACATAAATGCACACACAAGTGCAACTTACAATCAACTCAAGCTAAAAAGCTACCTAACAACAAGAAAACAAAAGACCAAGTTCACAAGATAAACATAAATAACAAACTAAGTCTTCGCGCGTCCTTGCACCTTAAAGTCTTTAAAAGAACCACTACGAATCTTGGATGCGGAAGAATAAAGCCCGATTTCTTCGTAGTCCTCAAAATAGTTCTCTAAGACTTCATCATCACTTTCAGAAACACTATCATCATTAGGATCCTTGCCCTTCAAAGAGCACGGATCCACACCCTATGGAATAGTGTATGAACACGAGGCAGAATCACCCTTAGTAGGTAAAGTACCATGCGTCAAAAATCTTCAACATAACTGGAACCCACCATTAGGAATGTAAAAGAAAAAGTGGCAGCTGCCAAACCCGAAACAAATCTCTAGTATTTGACGTCTTCTTGAATTTGCATGTGAGAAGCTTGAGCCGAACCGTAGACTTGATAATATCAATAACTTGAACTTCCGATCTTCTTTGTTGCTTGAAAATCCTGTTGTTTCTTTCTTGCCAGATGAAATAGGAAGAAGCCGCAAAAAGGAGCTTGGAAACAACACTTCGAATAGACCGAGACTTCGAGACAGGAATAAGAAAACAAATCACATCATCCAACGAATCCGGAATATCCTATAACCCAGCAAACCTCTTCAAAGAAAACCAAACCTGAAAGGAGAACAAACAATCAAAGAATAAATGATCATGAGAATCCGGTTGAGCCCTGCAAAGAGGACACACCAACATATTCGAATCCTGATGGCCATCCTGAAATCTCAACATGTCTTGAGTCCGAAGCCTTCTTTTCAAAACTAGCCAAATGTGGAACGCATGCCTCGGAATACGATGAGAAAACCAAACAAGATGATACCAATCCACCACAAAACCCCTTGGACGGATACAATCCAAGCTAGAGAGACCGAGAAGGGCTTTATGGAATCTCTATAACGCCAAAGTAACTTATCATCCAAACTGTCAATCAAATTAGGGACCGTCATAGTATAAATACCTGGATACCGATCTCCCCAATCCGTAGGCCACGACCAAGAATTCCCATTAATAACATCACGAACAGAAGAACTAGAAAGAAAAGCCCGCGCGATGAATAGCACTAGAAGAAATAACAAGAGCCAATGGACCTGCCACACACCACTTATCAAACCAGGCAGAAGCCGTCAACCCATTACCAAGCTTATACCAAAAGAAGCTACGAACAAGCGGCCTAATCCGAAGGATTTTCCGCCAACTCCATGTCGTATTACCCCGACAAGGAGTATCCCGAAAATTGCGCCCCCTCAACCTGTACATATGAATCCATTTAACCCAGAGGGAATCTTTACAAGTAAACAATCACCAAATATGAGAAGCAATAAGAGCATTATTAAAAGAGGCAATCCTACGAATACCAAGATCACCCTCCTGCTTGGGTAAACAAACAACTTCGCATGCAACCTTAGACTTACCACGCTGAGCATCACCAGAACACCATAAAAATCCTCTCATAAGTTGTTCCAGATCATGCACAATATGCGAAGGAAGAATAAAAATAGAAGCCCAATAAATATACATAGAAGACAAAACTGACTGAATAAGCTGTAAACGACCAGCAAACGACAACGACTTATTCCTCCAGTCCTTAATACGATTATTTAACCTCTCCACCAATTCTTTGCAATCACGAAAAATCAAACGCTTAGTTACCAAAGGGACGCCGAGGTACTTAACAGGCAAAACCCCTTCCGCAAAAGGATGGATCTGAAGAATAGCAATTTTAACATGATTAAGAACATTGCAAAAATAAGTCGTGCTTTTGGGCAGACTGGGAGTGAGACCAGAAGCGTGCTTAAATTCATCCCCATGAGCAAACAAAAACAAATCATCAGCAAAGCAAATATTAATAATATGTAATTGAGAACACTTATGATGATAAGTAAATAACCCAGAGTCATGAACCCCCTCCGCTGTAACATAAGAGTAAGCACCTCCATAACGAGCGTAAACAAATAAGGAGACAACGGATCCCCTTGTCTAAGCCCACGCTTACCCTTGAAATAACCATGTACGATACTGATGACGTATAGCGCGTATAACAGGCCCACTCAAGCAATTTGTGCTATACACATGCTGGGCTCAGGCCCAACAATAAGAATAACTACGAACACTGGGCCAACAGTAAGTCCAATAACGAAATTGGCTATAGTCTAGGTAAAGTCGTACGCAGGATACTTAGCAGACCGAACCCCCGGCCGCTGAAGATATCCTGTGTCCGCATCCGCGATTGGCACAGAACCTTGTCCGTCAAGGTTCCGACTCTGGAAACTAACTACTATATGCGAGTAACTAGGAAACCCTAGCGGTAAGCCTCGCCAATAAAAGGGGCTATAATCCCCATACAAGGTACAACTTTCTCTCTCATAATTAAACACACATATACTCCTACTTCTCTGTCAAGAATGTGTACTTACTCTCACGCCGGAGTCTAATTGTGGGGTCCGTCCCCAAGGTAAGGCTAACGATTTACTCTTCTTGTGCAGGGAAATCAATCAAACTACTTGGATTAGTACAAGCTCAGCCCGCTAGTAGCTTGTTAGCCCAATCCAACAAGCTACACTAACACCCATTACAACCCGTCACACTTTTTGTACTAACAAGTTGTCGCCATCCGTGGGACCCAGTACACAACCGCGTTCCGGAAAATACTCACCATGAGCACTCGGTCCGAGCCAACTCCCGTTCTTGTGTCCACATTGCGGAGTACAACGGAAAGAGAAACCCACACGACCTCGACGGATCTTGAGGGGTCTGTGTCCAACGCAGCCCTCCGGAAGTATTATGACAAGTACTTCGATCAGATCTTACCTATTGTGACGGAGAGAGTTCGGAAACGGGAAGAAAGAGCCAAAGTGGTAAAAACACCGACAACCTGGACGGATTCCCATGAAGCCTCGCATCATCATGAGTCGAAAATACCAACAGGAAGTTGAGACTTACAGAAACAACTCGAGTCAATGAAGCGGCGGAATGCGCAGGATGGCAGCGGAATGCGCAGGTCACGTGAAAGGAAAGAAGACGGACGGGAAACGGTGTTCAAAAGGCTGCACAAAAGTGTGCTCCACCGGCTGGGAAACGCAGAAGAAAGTATTTTCATGTAATCCAAAGACCCCAGACAACCAGTCCGCCATGTTACTAAAAGAAAAGAAGAGAGCAACCACCGAGACTCTCAATCACAACCGGTAAGACCAGAATTCAGAAAGCGCGGAACTGAAAGGGCTCAGTCGCGGAAGGTGGGCAACTGCTCAGGAGATGGGTCAAGCGGAAGCGGATTTCGAAAGTTCGAATTCAGAAAGCGAAAACCAAGTAATATCAACGATGATGACCTGGCTAGGCCCTGGGTCTGCAAGGAGACTGATCCGTTCACTCCACGTATCCGCTACTTTGAGATGCCGACGAAAACACGAATGCCAACCAACGTGAAAACATATGATGGGAGTGGAGACCCAGAAGATCATCTTAAAATCTTCCAAGCAGCCGCAAAGGTGGAGCGATGGGCCATGCCAACTTGGTGCCACATGTTCAACTCCACACTAACTTGATCCGCTAGGGTCTGGTTTGGCGATCTCCCACCAGAATCAATAGATAGCTATGATAAGCTGAAGGAGGTTTTCTTGGTTAACTTCCTCTAGCAAAAGAAGTGTACCAAAGATCCCGTAGAACTTCATCACATCAAGCAAAGGGAGGGAGAGCTAACAGAGGACTTTGTAAGAAGGTTTAAAGAAGAAACCAGGGACATAAAAGGAGCTTCGAAAATCATGAGAGTCTCAGGATTCATGCATGCAATCACCGATCCGGAGCTGATTAAGCGGTTACATGACAGAATCCCAAAGTTAATGAGCGAAGTAATGAAAATAACCACCTCCTTCCTGAGTGGGGAAACAACCGCAGGAAGTCGCGAGAGAAGAAGGCCTTGGATACAAAGACCATTAGAACAAGCCGCAGTCAAGTATCGACAAAGCTTTAAAAGAGAAAGGCAACAGGGTTTAGAAACAAACCAAGAACCAGAGAAAGGCAACAGGGTTTCTGCAACCCGCAAAAACCTTTCGGGGAAATACCGGCACAAAGGAGAGCAAGGTCTCCAAACCCATTCCCAACCACCGCAACCGAAGAAAAGACTTATGGAAAATTCTGTGAATTTCACGGAAAGGCAAGACATGCCACGGAAGAATGTCTACATCTAAAAAGCAAAGAGAAGAAAGGAAGAAAGGGCCGATGATAGAGGTAGAAGAGCAACGGGAAAAAGCCAAGCGCTGAACTACGAAAAAAAAAATCATCATCATCATCACTCAAAAACTATTCGTCAAAAAGGCGAGAATACTCGAAGCAGAGTTAACGGAACCGCGCACGCATCTGGAAAAAGATGAAATCAGAACTCCAACAGGAGAAAAACAGCAGGAACGCCAATAAAATAAATATGGGTCTGGACATCCTTACCAGAACGAATAAAGGTCCCGATCCTATAAACCTTAACAAGTAAAGACTCAAGAGGCCCAAGCCAAAGCACAAAGCAAGGAAGCGCGTAATTAAATACAACAAAAGAAGTCAACCACCAAGAAGACTCAAGAAGCAAGTACAAACGTTGAAAAAGCGCCCTATTACTTCAAAATGATCGGATTGTGGAAGATCAGACAAAAAGAAGCCAGAATAAAGGCCGAAGAACACATAACACACTACGGGTGTATGTGGAAAAACCTTACGGAAATTATTCCCAGAGAATAAAAGGAACAAAAATCTGCGGCTAAAAACGAATTAGCTTCGGAGGGGGAAACACTCCGAAAGAAACACGCAAAAATTCGCGGCAGGCACAACACAAACGCCACAATGTGGGAAACAACAAAATTAAGGAAAGGATACGGCCTTGGGATGGAAAGTCCTCGACAACAACCAGGAAAGGGCGGAAGCAAAAGGATAAACCTTATCCAAATATCAAAGCAGGAGAGAAAATCTGCAAGTAAAGATTTACGTCCCTTCCCAAGGAGTTTTATGTCAAATCTAGCAGGAAAAACAGGCACCCAGGCTAAGAGCCTAGACACGTGCCAACCTACCAAATAGTAGAAAAAAGCAAACGCTAACACATGCAGAAACAGTAAAATCTTTTTGGGTAAAGGGGAGTAATCCTGCACCCTGGTAAAATATATTAACCAAAACGTTTTAAGTACAACGGATGAGTGTGAATCTCTCATCTCGGCCCGTTACATGGGCAACATACACACACTATAAAGTGCACTTAACCAAACCTATACCATAAGAAAGACACGCCAATCTTATGGACTACCAAAAAACAAAATTACTTCCTACCATGACCTAAGAGATTAACATCATACATGTCACAAAGCTCCTCCAAGTGTCCCGGTAAGTCATAAACCTGAGCAGCATAATCATCAAACTCTTCTAACTTAAATCCCCCACCTCCCCCAGAAGCCAAAAATGACGCTATAGGGTTATCCGACTCCAAAACGTCATCCTCGTCACTATCAGAACAAGTCACCATCCCGACTTTAGAAAACGGGTTACTTACCTTAGTAGCAGAAGAAGTCATAGTCTCCGGAGACTTACTAGTCGTACCTATATCAACACAAGATTCCTTTCCCCTAGGACCATCCATACCTGCTTCCTTAGTATAACCAGAAGAATTCACAATCTTCACCTCATCAGAAATAGAATCAACCACAGGAATTTGGATGCCCATGTCATCTTGTACCTCAAGAGTCCCAAAAGAGTTAGACGTAGTAACAGGTGTACCTGTAGCATTACCACTAGCAGCTTCCGGTTTCTTCGTCTTTGCAACATATACCTGCTTCCTAGGCGCAAATCTAGGACCCTTACCCATATTAATACCACTAGACATCTTCGTACCTTTGGGTTTGGCTTTCCGATTCTGCACCACCTTAAACCCATCATCATGTTCTTTCAAAGACGAGGTGGGAGCAACATCATGATGCTCCTTAGTACTCTTAGGACAACAAGCATTAATATGCCCAAACACTTTACATTCCGTGCAATGTGGGGGTTTCCATTCATATTCAACCTTGATACTTGCTGTAGTAAAACCACTATCGTCCTTTTTAGGGATCGCCATAGTCACCACATGCTTAAGATCAGACTCCGAGGATAATTCAACAAGAGCACGTGCAAAACTAATACGACCCCATGAATCAACGCACATGGAGTTAGTGAAAGCATCTAACATAATCGGCTTACCCACCTGACTAGCAATAAGGCTCAATCCGTCTTCCGAATATGCAAGTAATGGCACATTATGCAATTTAATCCAAACGGGGACTTTGGTAACCTCACTTTTAGACAATAACACATCAGGAGTCCATTTAGCGAGGATGATAGGAGAGTTACGAATAATCCAAGGGCCTCGTTGAAGAATAGTATTGATGATGTACCCTCCGATCTGGTCGAAGGACCCCCCTTCGGCCTCAGTCGAATTTGCATTACGAAGACCCAAGTTTTTCTTCATAAGTCATTGGTGGCGTAAAACCATTCATCATTGACATGGTTACAAGTTGGGAATCCGCCAGCCGAAGGCCTATGCCCTTCGGTGTCTTCTCTTGAAGATGCCAAGACAAAGAAGAACCTTGACTTGGTCTTCCCCCACGTTCCCACTATTTCCTTAGCTTCCCCGCCAAGTCCGAGATAGTGGGGATGAAGCCCTAGCGGTTACCACAAATCAGGGGACGCCCCCATGATCTCCTAAACGTGTGCTAACACTCTCCAAGCTATTTTCATCACCTATAAATAGGTTGGACGAGTCATTTCAATGGTATGTTCACTCAACACAGTATTTCACATACATCATATTATTTACAACTCATATCACATACTTACTCTCACGCCAGAGGTGGTTCGCAGGGCCCTACCCCTGCGCAATCACTTAACGAAGTGTCTACTATTTCTTATTGCAGATTGGCTACAAGTTTGGCGCAAGCATATCACCCTTCATACCCTTCGATCACCATCGAAGGCCTGGTCGTACAAATTATTGTACAATCAGTGGCGCCATCCGTGGGCCCCGCTACTATTGGTCTCGTTATTCCAAATTTACACCCAGTCAATCACTCTCACTAGTTTTACGGCATGAATCAAGGAAGAGAAAATACACCCCCTCCGGGTTTCTCGACCTTGACACCAATCCCAGTCAATGATCCTAACAACCTTCCCAATATAACCGCATCCACTTTTACCACACGATCTCACCCTGAAATAACTCCCAACAACCATGCTTCAACCTCGGCTAACCCTGAACCGGTAATTAGTCCAGCGTTTGTCGAAGCTAACATCGAAGCATTAGAATCTTTACTAAGGGCTCGAAGGAGGCAAGCTCGGAATGTGGAGATGCGTAGGGAGTTAGAATACTCAAGCGATGAATATGACAAAGAGTTGGAGATGGAGACTAGGCCCTTGGCTCCAGGGGCTACACGGTCAGTGCTAAGGATAGGGTCTCCGAGCAGTCGAAGGCCTAGTGGAAGGTCGGTTGGTTTTGAAGACGTTCTGGAGAGGGCTCCGACTAGACGGGAAGGCACGATAGAAGGCTCCAATGGAAGGAGTCACCGAAGGGATGCTACGGGGGTTAATTTGCCACCACTTTTGGCGGCTCATCTGGGAAGAATTGAGGCAGGGGTTCCGTTGCAGCCTTCTCACGCATCCGACGTGGAAGGCAATCCATCTCAAATGAATGGGGGAGGAAATCTTCCTCCTCATGGTATGTACCCTCCTTTTCAGGCTCAATCTTACCCTCAAGGGGCTTATCCCCCACCTAATGGGCAGGCTAGCAACCCCAGTTTTACTCAACCATACGGAAGTATGCCCTACGGGCAACCTATGGTATATCCTTCGTACCCTGTTGGAAGTCACCCACCTTATATACCTACTGCTTACCCTCAATATGTTAACCAAAACCTTGTTGGAATACCTCCAAATCATAACCCGTACAATGCTGCCCCTACCTACATGCCACCTTATAACTGCCTTTATTCAGAGCCCATGGGCTCTACAACACCCTTCGTAAGATGGATAGAAGACTACCCTTTGCCTGATGGGTTGAAAATGCCCGCGCATATTGGTACCTACGATGGGAAAGGGGATCCGGATAACTTTTTACACTTGTTCGAAGGGGCTATTAGAATGCAGAAGTGGGTTATGCCTGTTACATGTTTACATACACCCTACGAGACTCTGCTTGTATATGGTGGAACGGGCAAAAACCAGGTAGCATTGTGAATTTGGATGATCTCAAGGCCAAGTTCAGATCACATTTCACCAAGTAAAAAGTTTACAAGAAAGCACCTAACAATTGCACAACATCAAGCGAAGGAGAACGAGAGCACCAGAGCTTTCATCACCGGATACACCGATGACACGCGTTACAAATAATGGGCTTGCACGAGGACCAAGCATCTCAGGTTTCGTGCATGGCCTAAGAAACAAAAGTTTGGTTGAATTCCTCTCCACTGATCTCCCTGCAACCTATAAGGGTTTGGTGGAGAAGGCTTACACCTGGATCGAAGCAAAAGAAGTGTCTACCAACGGAGCTCTGGTCAAAAATAAAGAAAGTCACAATAAAGCCCCGAAGCATCCTTCGTGGGAAGGGTCAAGGAACAAACACAAAAACAGGGACATGTTTACACCGTACCACAAAAACATCAACCATGGGCTCTTGGCTAATCTGTCCAAATCTCCAAGGGAGATACTTGCTACGGAAAAGGCTGCGAAGACCTTTGATCCTCCTCCTCGCTTGGCAAACAGAGGAAGGCCCAGAGATACTTCCAAATTCTGCTATACTTCCATGACGATTATGGACACGACACCAACAACTGCAGAGAGCTCAAGAAACAGATAGAAGAGGCCGTGAAGTCCGGCCAATTGGGACATTTGGTGAAGGGTATAAAGAAAGGTAAAGACAAGGTCTATGACACACAGTTGGGGAAATATACCACACCTGTAGAAGCACCCATCCTCATGGTGTACAAGGATGACTCTGGTTTGAAAAGGAAAGAAACGGAGGAAGCCTTGTGCGGAGTAGGAGATGTCACTTTTCCTTCAATCACAGGGAAAGTTCTTTCAAATGACCCCGTGGTCATCAAGGTCTTGATCTCCAACAGAGAAGTAAACAGGGCCTACCTCGACTGCGGTAGCTCCTGCGAAGTTATCTACGAACGCTGTTTTCTAAAACTCAAACCTTCGATAAGGTCAAAGAGAGTAGATTCGAAGGTACCCTTAGTAGGGTTCTCAGGGGAACACTCATGGCCCTTGGGAGAAGTCCCTCTAGAGGTTACGATTGGAGAAGGAAGGCTAAAAAGAACAGAAACTCTGGTTTTCACGATCGTGAGGTCTGAATCTCCCTATAACCTATTGATAGGGAGAACGGCAATGCAGAAGATGGGCATCGTTGTCTCAACCATACATGCCGCGATCAAATTCCAAACACCCTTCGGCATTGGAACGGTTTTCTCCAGCTATAAAGTGAAAGGGCCTACGGAATTAGGCAAAAGGATCAAACAGGTTTCGGAAGAGCCTCCGAAGGATGTTCTCAGTTGTACTGACACTGAAGAACGCATTGTGGCAAATGATCTCTACCCGATCGATAGTGGTAATCGGAAAGCGCTCCCAACCTCCTTTAAAGCGAGAATTGGAAAAGGTACTACGTGCTAATGCGATGTCTTCGCATGGACCTACTCGACATGACGGGGTCCCCAACTCTCATCATAGACGGAAAGCCCTTCGACACTGAACACAAGCTCAATGAGTTCAAACATATTGAACCCATCAAACAAAAGCGTCGAAGCCTGGCTCCCGAAAGAAGCGCCGCCGCATGCAAAGAAGTGGACGAGCTTGTAACAGCAGGCATATACTCAGAGAGGTGAAGTATCAAACTTGGGTGGCCAATCCGGTGATGGTCAAGAAGCATGATGGAGGATGGCGAATGTGCGTGGACTTCACAGATATTAACAAAGCTTGCCCGAAGGACTGCTACCCTCTGCCAGAAATTGATTGGAAGGTGGAATCCTTGTCGTGGTTTCGCTAAAGTGTTTCCTGGACGCTTATAAGGGTTACCATCAGATACAAATGGCGGAAGAGGACGAAGAGAAGACTGCCTTTTACAAGAAAAGGTGTTTATTGTTACAAAAAGATGCCTTTTGGTTTGAAAAATGCAGGTGCCACCTACCAACGTTTAGTGGACAAAGCCTTCAACAAGCAGATAGGTAGGAATCTGGAGGCGTACGTAGATGATATGGTCATCAAGAGTAGATCGGAGGAGGACATGCTCTCCGACATCAAGGAAACCTTCGACCAGCTTCGCGCCATCAACATGAAGTTAAATCCCAAGAAGTGTTCCTTCAGCATGGAAGAAGGACAATTTTTTGTGCATCTGATCACCAAGCAAGGTATTAAGGCCAATCCTTCGAAGGTCAAGGCCATCACGGATCTACAGCCTCCTAAGTCCCTAAATGAAGTGCAAAGTCTGAACGGAAAGCTAGCAGCACTCAGCAGGTTCTTATCGAAGGGTGCAGACAGATCTTTGTCGTTCTTCAAAACACTCAAAGGATGCACGGACAAAAAGACGTTCCATGGAGTATAGATGCGTGCCTTCCAAAAGCTCAAGGATTTCATGGCTATTCTACCTGCACTTACCGCCCTAATCAAAGGCGAAGTGTTGTTTATGTATATCGCAACCTCCTTCGAAAGCATCAGCGTTGTGTTATTGGCAGAAAGGGAGAGGAAGCAAATCCCCATCTACTTTGTTAGCAGGGTTCTACAGGAGTGAGCTAAACTATCCAAAGATTGAAGAAGCTAATTTTGGCCTTGGTCCATGCTGCGAGACGCCTTCGAAGGTACTTCCAAGCTCACCCCATAACCGTACTTACCGACAAACCCATTAAGCAGATACTTTCGAAGCCGGAGAAATCTGGAAGGATAGCTAAATGGGCTATTGAGCTAGGAGAACACGAAATTGAATACAAGGGCAGGAACTCGGTCAAAGGGCAAATATTGGCAGATTTCTTAGCAGAAACACCCTCCGAACCAAAGCATGACACAAAAGTTGCTGAAAAGAAGCCTGACAAAGAGGTCGAAGGGTGGAAACTTTATACTGACGGAGCCTCCAGCTCCGACGGTTCTGGCACAGGTCTCATGCTTGTTGATCCCAAAGGGAAGGAGTACACTTATGCACTCCGTTTTGAATTCGACGCTACGAACAATGAAGCGGAGTACGAAGCCTTACTAGCAGGCCTCCGATTGGCCAAAGACATGGAGGTGGAAGACTTGGCTATTTTCGTTGACTCACAACTGGTGGCCAACCAGATAAAAGGCTCCTACGAGGCAAGACAACCTGTGATCAAGCAATACCTGGATAAGGCCAAGGAAATGCTCGAAGGGTTCGCATCCTACAACATAGAGCATGTTCGGAGAAATTAAAACAAGAAGGAGGATGCACTTAGCAAACTGGCATCAATGGCATTTGCTCATTTAACTAAGGAGGTTCTGGTCGAAGTGTTGGCAGATAGGTCCATCGTCCGAAAGGAGGTGTCTGACGTAATACAGGAGGAAGACTCGAATTGGATGACTCCAATTAGAGAATATCTAATAAGTGGTATACTGCCGGAAGATCAGAAGTTAGCTCGAAAGGTCCGCATCAAAGCACCGCAGTATTGAATCATGGGAAATTATCTATACAGAAGATCCTTTCTGTCCCCATGGCTTCGTTGTGTAGGATCTAGACAAGCTGCCAACATCATTCAAGAAGTGCATGAAGGATCCTGCGGACTTCATGCAGGGCCCCGCTCCGTTGTCTCCAAAATCATGAGGGTTGGATATTACTGGCCTTCGATGCACAGGGACGCTGTTGAAATCATTTAGAAGTGTGAAGCCTGTCAAGTACATTCAAGGGTCCCAAGGCTACCAAAACAAGATATGACTTCCGTGACGTCCGCATGGCCCTTCAGCCAATGGGGAATAGACATCGTAGGTCCGCTGCCAATTGCTCCCGGAGGAGTAAAATTCTTGGTTGTAGCCATCGACTACTTCACTAAATGGGTGGAAGCAAAGCCTTTGGCATCCATCACAGGCAGGCACATGGAAAAGTTTGTATGGGAGCATATTATCTGTCGGTTCGGAGTACCTCATATCATCATTTCAGATAATGGGAAGCAGTTCGCCGAAGGGGTATTCCCAGTGTTTTGCAGAGGTCTGAATATCAAACAATCTTTCACTTCTGTTTACCATCCTCAAGGTAACGGACAAGTGGAGGTTACTAACAGAGACATCATACAAGGAATAGAATGGAGGCTGGGATACAGTCACCACGGTTGGGTAGATGAACTACCTCAAGTACTTTGGGCTCATAGAACGCATACGAAGTCAAGTCACGGAGAAACACCTTTTAGCTTGACATATGGCACGGAAGCTGTCATCCCTTCGGAAGTGAGCGTCGAAACAGAAAGGGTCATGAACTTCGAAGCAGCAGACAACGAAGAAAGACTCCGTAGTAACCTGGACCTACTTGAAGAACGAAGGGAAATAGCCTCAATTAGAGAAGCTATCCATAAGCAAAAAATTGAAAAGTACTACAACAGTCGAGTTCGGCCTTCGACCTTCAAACCATGGGAATACGTCCTCCGACTCAACAGCGCAAGTAAGGCTGAGTACCAGGGTAAACTAGGACCTACATGGGAAGGGCCCTACGTTATTAAAGAAGCACATGGCAACGGAGCCTACAAGTCGTAAACTTTGGATGGAGACGCTATTGATAGAACCGGAATGGAACTACCCTTCGTAAATTCTAATGATGAAACTTACAATGTCCATGGACATTCTTTATTTTTGCTTTCAATCAATGTATTTGCATTCTTCTCACTTGGGGAAAGAAGCATTAATGGTAGGCGTCTAGTATTCATTTCTTAAAATGATGTAATCCTCCCTACCCACTTAATGATATAACACATTTCCCTCAAATCTCTTGTTTCGTTCAATACAACAAAGATTTGCCCACCAAGTCGCTTTATAAGTTTCAATGTCGAAGGGATGTACAAAGACTAAACAATATGTCTTGCTCATATGCATAACATCCATCTCAACTTCACGTTAACTTTCCTATATGGCCTTAAGGTATTTTAAGCCTTTCGCTGCCCAAAGGATCAAGATGGAGTGGGTCGACCCTCTGTCAGCAGTCAAATTATACGATTGCTAATATTCTTGGTGAAGTAACTACACACAATGAGGCTATGCATCTACCATACGCCGTAGGTTGTAAAAAATATTTTTTACGCAAGTAAAAATAAAAAGAGAAGAATCATACATGGCAAAATTCGAGCCCTAGTGGCTTCAATGTAGATTACTGACTAGTCTAGCTAGTCTAAAACAGGCCGAAGCCTTAACGATCCAACAAAATTAAATATTGTCTTAGGCCGTAGCCTACATCACACATACCACATGTTAATTGTTTCATCAGGCACGAAGCCCTGAAAGGAACACGCACAATTGTTTTAAACAAGGTACATACCACCCTGGGGATCAAATTACAACCACATGGTTGCCTTCATCAAACCTTGGAATGAGTGGGATCAGCTGAACCTGGGGAGGGAACCTTGGGTGACGGAGTCTTCTTGGAGGAAGATGGAAGCTGGACTGTCCTTGGCTTCTTGGCCAGCAGGTCCTCAATTGAGGCCGCTGGGTCCTTAGTCACACCTGCAAGGAAAGGGAACTCTAAAGCAGTTAATTGATTACCTGCATCAATATACTCTTTTTCATGAGTTGCCCTATAGTAAGGAACTTTCTCCATCACCACCGGTTCCCCAGTCTTGGCTATCTCCTCCAAAGTGGTACACTTGCCATGGAAAATGGCAGCATTCACCACATTCCCAATGGCAATCCCCACATCATCGCTATGGTAAAGTTCCATAGCGACATAGGGGATCACTTTGGTTACCAAGTCCACCCTGTCCTTCTTCAGCATTTTTAGACGAAGGTTTAAACCATCTACCTTTTCTCTGAGCTTGATCTCTTGGTCCAGCAACTTTGCCCTCTCTTGTTCAAGGCCTCCACACTTGGATGAAAGAACAAATATCTGCTCTTTATAGCCTACGACCATTGAGCCTTCGACAGTCAGCCTGCTGCATTCAGCTTCACTCGTTGCCAGTTGACCTTTGAGCTTTTCATTCTCAGCTCTGAGATCTTGTACCAAGGGGTTCTTGTCAAAATCTTCCAAGGCATCCTCACACTTCTTCTCCAATTCTGCATACTTCTGATCCCTAGCCTTCTCCCTTCTTAGCATAACATCCATTTCTTCCCGAGCTTTGGTGACAGCACGAAGCAGTTCCCTTGTCCTAGCGTTGAGTTGGTTATCTAGCATGCACTGTCGGACATAGCTTTTGTCATGAAGGTCGCAGAGCCTTTCTATGGACATGTTATCCATCACCCCCTTCCATTTGGGTGGGATCACATGGCCCACGAGCTGGTGACAAGCTAAGGGAGAGGGAAGTCCTTTCGTATCAGGAAGTCCTGCAACATATGTACATTTGTTAATATATTATTATTGGTACTTAAATTTTGTTCACAGGTAAGAAACTTTACCATGGATATCATCGCCGCTGGGCCCTTCGATGGTGGAAATTCCACGCCTTACCCCTGGGCACTCTTTTGTCGGGTAGTTCGAGAGGGAGGAGTAGGTAGGATGAGCTTCCTTTTCAAAGCAGACTTCACAGCTTTAGCACTGCCACCTTTCCTGCTTCGGACCCTCTCACCTATGCCGGAGGGTCTTACGATGGCCAAATGTCCTTCGGAGACTGGTTCGTCAGAGTCAGCAACGTTCTCCACAAGTTGTTCTTCCACATCTATGGGTTCCTTTGACGGAGGAGCAGACGATACAGGCTCAATGGGCTGGGCTTCCACATCATTGTTGTTTATGGACACTGATGGGGAGCCCACGCCATAGCTTGTCTCTTGGGGATTCTTTGGAAGGAAGCTTACTTCCTTTGCACCACCAGCCACCACAAAGTTCCTGAACGACATCTCTGCACAAAGAAGCAAATAAGATAAATATCAGAAAGATAAGTTTTTATTTTTTATTTTAATCAAAAAAGTACATACTTTCTCCATCACAAATAATCTCAGGTACCAAAGGAGACCCCTCCAATCTTTCAGCAATGCCAGCCATGAAAAGGATTGGCTCAAGGAATGTTTGGCAGTCAGCTGGATGACGAGCCAAACGTTGATACAAAGGGTTTCTTCTCACAGTATAGGGCAATGGATCGTTGAACCTTTTTTCATCATATTGAAATTATGGGTTTAATAATGCAGAGTATGCCGGAGGGATAATGGTGTTTTGGATATAAAAGAATTTGCCTTTCCAGTTCCTTATGTTCGTAAAAGGCCTATCTATCAGAATGGGCACATCCCTTTCACCCCTTTTGGCCAAGGTCAACCAATCTCCTCCCGGGTATAGATTCAGAAAACCCCTAAGCACAGTCAAGGATGGTTCGAACCCATAAGCTTTGCACATCACGATGAATGTTGTAAGCTTGGCTAGGCCAAAAGGGTTGAACCTAGAAATGTGTACCTCATAATACCGGAGGAATTCTAAGATCATAGGATGCAAAGGTATCCTAAGGTTGGAAGTGGTGAAGGCATGGGTATAAAGGCCTACATAATTTTCAGGGGCATCAAATATCCCTTGATTTCTACTCGGTAGCATGATTTTATGTTCCTTTGGAATCGGGTAATCAGTGAGGAACGCTTTAAGCTCCTCCGTTGTTAATGTGCAACCTTGTTGCTTTATTACAAATTTTTTATTGGTTGACCCAGCCTTCTAAAAAACACAATAATGTATTTGAAATACAGAGAAGAAGGAGCACTTTACCTTGTTTGATCGAAAGCTTGATCGGAAGAGGTTTTAGTAGGTGAAAAAACTTGGGCGAGAGATAAACTTTGTTAGGGTTTTACTATTTTTACATTTTATATACCCTACAAGATGAAAAATCTCGGCCCTACACGTGTAATTCCCCTTACCACCGGATTTCAAAACTCTTTTAAATTTTGAAAAGATGTTCTCTTTTACCGAGGAAAAGGGGTGGTTAGGATAATTAGTTGCATTAATTACGGTCAATAGGCAAGACTTTTCATCTTCGTTTGTTTTGTGACGAAGGGGACGTTTCGTTCTTATTTCTGAGTCGTAAGCAATATTTCTTGTTCGTACATATCACTTTCGACCGGGGGCTTGATGACGTACCCTCCGATCAGGTCGAAGGACCCCCCATCGACCTCAGTCGAATTTGCATTACGAAGACCCAAGTCTTTCTTCATAAGTCATTGGTGGCGTAAAACCATTCATCATTGACATGGTTACCGGTTGGGAATCCGCCAGCCGAAGGCCTATGCCCTTCGGTGTCTTCTCCTGAAGATGCCAAGACAAAGAAGAACCTTGACTTGGTCTTCCCCACGTTCCCACTATTTCCTTAGCTTCCCCGCCAAGTCCGAGATAGTGGGGATGAAGCCCTAGCGGTTACCACAAATCAGGGGACGCCCCCCATGATCTCCTAAAAGTGTGCTAACACTCTCCAAGCTATTTTCATCACCTATAAATAGGTTGGACGAGTCATTCCAATGGTATGTTTACTCAACACAGTATTTCACATACATCATATTATTTACAACTCATATCACATACTTACTCTCACGCCGGAGGTGGTTCGCAGGGCCGAACCCCTGCACAATCACTTAACGAAGTGTCTACTATTTCTTATTGCAGATTGGCTACAAGTTTGGCGCAAGCATATCACCCTTCATACCCTTCGATCACCATCGAAGGCCTGGTCATACAAATTATTGTACAATCAAGCATCAACACCCTCTTTAGAATTAAACTTAAAGAGGAACACACCGTCATCATTCTTCATAAGTTTCTTTAACCCAAATTTACCCCATGTGTTAGTGACGTAGTTTTGGACCAAAGGAAACGCAATATTCTTTTTTTTGGGTAAATGGTTTTACCCCGGTAAATATATAACCAAAATTAATTTTAAGTACAAATGGAATGTGGCTGAAGTACCACATTAACCTCAAGCGAAAGCTTGATAAACTAGTGTTTATGACATGCCATAAACACAAAGGACCTAGCTATACTACATCAACTAACTAGGCATAAACAAGTAAAAAAACTTGTAGCAAGCGAGCATCCCGCATCCAGCCAATCCACAAAGGGAGCAAGTTAACCAAGGAAGTCTGCCTCCTTAAAAACCCTTTCCAAGAAAAACCCAAAGGGAAAAACCTTGGAGTAGGGAAAAAGAGTATAACCCTTACCCGGCACTCCCTTCGTGAGAAATACATATACTTGGAATCTTCCATTTATCCAGGATCAAACGAGACCGCAAGGTTAGCTTCTTGAACTTGAAGGTAACCAGCTTCAACCGAATAGTAGAGGTAATGATGCTAACCACTTCCGCAACAGTAGACTTCTTACGCTTGAAAATCCTAGAATTGCGCTCCATCCAGATAAAGTATGTAGTAGCCGCAAGCAGTAACCGAGAAATGATGCTACCAACCGACCGCCCCTTAGATATAGGAATAAGAATAGTAACAATACTCTCCAAAGAAGGCGGGACCGCATCCATGCCAGAAAAAACCCGGACCTGAAACCAAACCTGCATAGAAAACTGGCACTCAAAAAATAAATGAGAATGAGAATCCGGAACCAATTCACAAAGCGGGTATCTAAGCGAGTCCAAGTCAACATTAGGACAAACATCCCAGTGTCGCATCCTATCTTGAGTCTTCAACTTCTGCTTAATAGCGAGCCACAAGTGTATTGCATGCCTCGGGATACAATGAGAGAACCAAGGAACATTACACCAGTCAACCATAGCAGCCCTAAGACGCATAGAATCCCATGCACCCGAAACTGAAAAACCACTTAAATTACCATCCAACTTGCGCTATAATAATCCATCAACAGTATCATTAAGATTAGGGACCGTAATTGTAGCTAACAATGGAAAACGAGATAACCAATCCACCGGCCATCGCCAAACACCATTAGCAATCAGATCACAAACCGAATCAGATTAATTAAAACCTGCACGGGCAATATCTCTAGCAGTAAGCAAATCACGAATTGGGCTTAATGCACACCACCTATCAAACCAAACCGATGTGTCGTTTCCATTATTGATCTTATGCCAGATAAAGGAACGAATCTTTGGTCGAATCGCAAGAAGCTTGCGCCATCCCCAGCTAACATCCCCCAAACATGGGACATCCCAAAAGCTTCTCCCACGAAGTTTATAAGAATGAATCCATTGAACCCATAACGACTCTTTATGTGTCAAAATACTCCAAATGTGTGTAGTCATGAGGGCAATGTTAAAATCCTCCAAACGTCGAATACCAAGACCACCTTCTTTCTTTGGCTTACAAACAGATTCCCAAGCAACCTTAGCCTTTCCCCTTTTCATTTCTCCTTGACACCACAGGAAACCCCTCATAAGCTGCTCTAACTCATGTATAATACGAGTAGGAAGAATAAATACAGAAGCCCAACACAGATGCATAGATGATAAAACAGACCTCACCAACTGAAGCCTACCCGCAAGAGATAAGAACTTATTACGCCAATCATTCACACGACCTTCCAACTTTTCAACAAGCACCTTACAGTCCCTATAAAGAAGTCTCGAGGATATAAAGGGAACCCTAAGATACCTGACAGGGAGAGAACCTTCTGCAAACGGCATAGACTGGAGAATAGCATCTTTAATAGCATTAGGCACATTACAAAAGAAAGCTGTACTTTTAGGGACACTTGGGACAAGACCCGAAAAGTTCTTGAAATCCTCCAAAGCCTGCATAATGACATTAACAGAATCCTGATGGCCTCTAGCAAACAAGAAGAGGTCATCTGCAAAACAAAGGTTAATAATTCTCTGTTGTTCACACAAGTGATGAAACTGAAAATCCACTGCATTAGAAACCTTTGTCTGCAATATAAGAGTTAAAACTTCCATAACCAGAGTAAACAAATAGGGAGATAACGGGTCACCTTGTCGAAGACCCCGTTTACCTTTAAACCAGCCATGAAGATCCCCATTAATACATATAGATTAAGATGTAGATGAGATACATACCATGATCCAGTCAACCATTTTTACGTGAAAACCAAACCCAATTAGAATAGCTTTAAGAAAATCCCAATCAACCGTATCATATGCCTTCTGAATATCAACCTTAAACGCACATCTAGGTGGCCCTCTTCCTCTATGATAATTCCGCATAAGCTCTTGGGTAAGTAATATATTATCAGATATACGACGACCAGGAACAAATGCAGATTGATTAATACTAACCAACTGACCAAGGCCTTCTTTAATACGATTAGCAAGAATTTTGCTAATGCACTTATACATGACATTACAGCAAGAAATAGGCCTATAGTCATTAATCTTAGACGGGGTAGACACTTTAGGGATCAACGAAATAATGGTATGATTAATCTCCTTAAGAAGCTTACCATTCATTAAGAAATCCCGAACAACAGATATAACCTCAGCACCCACAATATCCCATGCTTTCTTAAAGAAAGCAGCCGTGTAACCATCGGGCCCAGGAGCTTTATCATCCCCCATAGAAAATATAGCCTCCTTTATCTCCGCATCCGGGACATGACGAACCATCGAATTAGCCAATTGGTGTGACAGAACATTAGAAAATATACCGTACTCATCAAATGGACTACAATTGCCTTCAATACCAAGAAACTGTTCATAATGAGCAACAAAAGCACCTGCAACCTGATGACCCTCATACAAGACATTGTTTGCATCTTTTACCAATTCAATTCGGTTACGGGCACATTTGATTTTAACAATATTATGAAAGTAAGCCGTATTAGAATCACCCGCATGAAGCCATTGAACTTTAGATTTCTGCTTTAAAAACCATTCTTCATCTAACGTAGCCTCCTTATATGCAAGAAGATAGTGAGCATGATCATCACGTAGGTCTGAATTAGACGGATCTGTATCAATAGCCATTTGGACCTCATCTAACTCCTTCCGAATCCTAACTACCCGCTCATGCAGATTACCTTGATTGTGCAAGAGCTTACGAAAAGGAGATTTCAGCCCCTTTAATCGTTGAACCACACAATACATAGCACAACCATGAACATTAAGATTCCATCCCGTAGTAACCGTATCAATAAATCCATCTTTATGAATCAAGAAGTTAGAGAATTTGAACGGTTTAGGCTTAGGCTTAGTTACCTGGGGAATACGCAGAACACACGGAGAATGATCTGAAATACGATAAGGTTCAAATATAGCAAACGAACCTGGAAACAAGTCAGCAAATTTCAGATTGGCCATCACCCTATCAATTTTCTTCAATATACCAAATGAGCCTCTTGGTTTCTGATTCCAAGTAAAGTGAAGACCGGTACAATTAAGATCCTCAACCTCCATTTTTTGAACACAATCTTTGAGTTCGCGCATAGCAATGTCAGGAGCATAACTACCACATGAATGATCCTCCAATTTAAGTGCAGCATTAAAATCACCCAATAAAACCCAAGGCCTATTACGCATAAATCCAGTATGGCAAACAAGGTTGGACCAAAGGGCACGCCGATGAACATAGTAATTATCTGCATACACAAAAGAACAGAAAAATGTTTTGCTGTCCGTCCGAGTATTTACCTGAACATGCATAACCTGGTTAGTTTGAGACATAATCATAACATCAACAATATAATCATTCCAACCAAGAATAATACGGGACCCCTTATCATAAAGACTACCATTTGACGTCCACTTCCACCGCCGACAAACATTACGACATGTATCATACACCACCGATGCATCAACATGAGATTCTAAGATAGCACATACACTAAGATTATTATCATTTACCACTTGTTTAACCTCTTTTTGTTTAGGGGAATGGTTCAAACCCCTTATATTCCAAGAGGCGATACTAAACATCAAGGACATTCAGAACAGGAGTGCTTGCCCCCGATTTGTCAAACAAATTACCAGTTTCATCATAAACATTTTCAACCTCATCATCATCCGCCAAACCATTAGTTACATCAACATCATCAGAAGTAGCCAAAGAACCAAACGGGTTAGATGTAGATATATTAGGAGCCAGAATTGGAGTACTTACAGTAGGTGAAGCATGAGCAGGTTGACTACCCTTAGTAGACACATCAGTAGGGTCATTAGATGTAGAGTTATTAGGTGGAACAATATTACCTACCTGATTAGGTAAAGGACCCGTACTAGTACTAGCAACGCCTTGAGGGGGTTTGCTAGTGGAAGGAGTGTTAACCGCTTTGGGTCTATATTGCATATTTTTAC
This sequence comes from Chrysanthemum makinoi, assembly GCA_910596185.1. Classification (NCBI taxonomy): domain Eukaryota; kingdom Viridiplantae; phylum Streptophyta; class Magnoliopsida; order Asterales; family Asteraceae; genus Chrysanthemum; species Chrysanthemum makinoi. The sequence goes on along the minus strand of OU343217.1, from coordinate 162,214,669 downwards.
CAACTGGAACCCCGTTAAAAACCGTACCACTTTTATTGTCCTTAGCATTCCTCTTAGCTTTACCCTTTTTCCCAACTAGTTGAAACCCATCATTTCTATCCTCCACAACCGGTGGAGTCACAATTTTCTTGGGACAAGAGTCAACAGAGTGGCCAAAAATCAAACACACATCGCACCTAGGAGGTTTCCACTCATATTCCACCCTAATAATTTCAGAAGAAAAACCAGGTTGGTCCAAATATGGTACCCCAATAGTAATAGATTCCTTAAAGGGAACATGAGAGTCAATTTCAATTAAGCAACGGGCAAAACTACTCCTACCCCAAGATTCAACACACATAGAGCTAGTATAAGAATCAAGCATGATAGGCGTACCAATATGTGTTGCAATAATACTAATTCCATCTTCAGAGAATACCTGTAACGGAACATCATGAAGTTTAACCCATACCGGAATGCGGGTTAACTCCTCTTTCGTCAAACTAGTACTCATGGTCTACTTTTTAAGAATAATAGGACTATTCTTAATCATCCACGGACCTCCTTCAAGAACAGCCTCCAAACCAACCTGAGAGTCAAACTTAAAGAAAAAGAAGCCTTTTGCATTCATCATAATCCGTTTTAAACCATACTTAGCCTAGTTGTTACGTGCAAAATACTCAACCACAGGAAATGCAATACGCTTACCAATGAAGTATCCATACAAGGTGTTATCAAATTTAGAGCTAATATTTTGTACCACCTTAAGGGGAATGGACACGTCAACACCATTAAACATATTATCAACTTTAAGTGCACGAAAGTTAGACTTACCTTTAGCCGGGGTAGAGTGATTTTCTTGGGGACGCGCATTTTGTGAACCACTCGCCACTCCAACATAGGTTGAAGGATGCACAACTTCAGCCGATTGAACAATAGGACTTTCCTTAGAGGATTCATGCGTGATCATACCTTTGAGTTTACCAGCTTTGTTACCCACACTAATCCCATCACCTTGAGGCAAATTACTATGACTTCCCGATATCGGTGTAGCACCCAATGAAGCCCCAGCAGCCCCTTCGGCTTGGTTACCAACCTAATGACCACTTTTTTCAACCCCAATAACCTCCTCAAGAGAAGGGAAATCAGATTGGGTATATTGATCATTACCATTACCATCCTCGCCCCAAAATAACGATTCTTGTACGTTAGAGGTATCCTTCAAATCTTTGTTAAGGTCATGATAGCTAACACCAATCTCTGGATACGAATCAGAATCAAAAGAACCCCCAGCAGCTATATTGGAATCAGATATAGCTAGATTAGGGTTTCGTAAAATTCTAACCGGCAATCTAGGTTTCTGCGCAACCTCAGAACCAGCTTCATTCCCTTTCAACCTTCGCATACGAGCTTCAAAGGCATCCAAATCCACGTTAACCATACCACTCTTATCCATAATACAATCAAATAGTAGCAGCAAACTAAAACAAAACCAGAAAAAACAATACTACCAAACGAAACCCTAAAAAAACGTAAAACAAAGAAAACTGGAAATCCACGTCAATCTTCCACAAACGAAGGCCTTAGTGAGACTAAGGCATAAATTGATGCGCAAGCATACTAACCAAAATCAGCCATGAAGCACAGAATGTATAGAATTGATTTATATGTAACGAAACCCTAAAAAAATAAAAACCGACAAGAACAAACCCTAAATCCAATCGATTACTAAAATTAGGAACAATTACGTAAATCACGAAAGTAATCACATAACTGAAACGAATTAGAGTAAGAAACAAGATATTAGAGATTGCCTGATGTCGAATTTTTAGAGTTGTAGGGGATTCGGTGTTTTCTTTTTTTCGCCATAGCAAAATCGACTTAGGGTTTTTGGCTAGGTTTACATTCAGATCGGAAACGCAATATTCTTACCAATAAAGAAACCAACTAGAGTATTGTCATAACGGTTGAACACACCCTCCATAGCAGCTTTAGGGAGAACCGTATCATGGTTAGCAATATGATGCTCATTCACCAGTGAACGAAAGTTAACTTTCTTAGCAGCACGTTCCGGGTTTAATACATTAGTAAACGAGCTTCCATCATTAGGCACCTTTTCAGAAGTATTCACGTTAGGAGCAGTAGTAGACGCATGTACAACATGCGTAGGTGCAGCAAACTTACAATCATTCGAAGCAATACTAGGATATTCCACATTAACCGAATCCAACCCTTCATTATTCCAATCAGATTCAAGCGTACCATCATCAAATTGATTCCCATGTTGTGTGCTAGGGTTTTAAAGAACCCTAGCAGCTTTTCGTGGCTCCGTAGCAGCAGGATTAACATCAATTCCATGATCTCCTTTAAGCCGTTTTTACCTAGCTTCCAACGCATTAATGTCAAGGGAAGCATACGGATTTGAGTCCTTGTTCAAACTATCTTGACCGGCCAAGTTGGTGACTGCAGAAGCAGCATTTAGCGAAGACCCACCCTTATCAAAGAATCCTCTTTCCATCTCTCTAAAACCCCACAACCAATCCAAGTACACGACACAACCAAGAAGCAATCAAAACAGCGTATAAGCAACACGAACAGAATCAAGAAAACCCTAACTGAAACGTTAGGGTTTAAACCACAAAGAATTTGATCCTATCCCATAATACACAACGTTTAAGAGAATGATAGGATGAAACAGGCCGAGTAATAATCCAACCACAAATAACCAGAAAAAAACGAATTAAATAAACCCTAAAAAAAACTATTCTACAAAAAACCTAAATCAGGAGAAACAATACCAAAAACCAATCAAGAACCAATTAACTATGATGTTAATCGATATCAAAATCAGTTAGAAGCAAAGAATCCCAAGGAATAGGCGAATTGAAGAAAAACGATTAAAGGATGTTAGGGTTTAAAATTTTTGCCAAAGAGAGATCGGTTTAGGGTTTTCCTAGGATTGAAACAGTAAAATCTTCGTTATAAATACGTGAAGTAAAAAAGGATGAAGGCAGAAAAAGGAAAAAATAAACTTTGTCCTCTAGCATCAAACATCCTAACAACAAAAGTCCCAAGAAACTCATAAAAATCAATCTGAAAGGAGCTGAAGATGTTATTCAGAAGAAGAGTACGATGGCACATAGAGAAGAAGAAATACAACAAGTCTTCCATAGCAACATGTCGTTCACATACTATTGTAATAAAAAAAGTCCCACATTTGGAGTATTTTGACACGTAAAGAGTCGCTATAGATGCAATGGGAATCAGTTTGTCAAGGAGAAATGAAAAGGGGAAAGGTTAAGGTTGCTTGGGAATCAGTTTATAGGCCAAAGACAGAAGGTAGCCTTGGTATTCGTCGTTTGGAGGATTTTAACATTGCTCTCATGACTACTCACATTTGGAGTATTTTGACACATAAAGAGTCGCTATGGGTGCAATGGATCCATTCGTATAAACTTCGTGGGAGAAGTTTTTGGGATGTCCCTTGTTTGGGGGATGTTAGGCTGGGTTGGCGCAAGCTTCTTTAGACCCAAGGTTCGTCCTTTTATCTGGCATAAGATCAATAATGGGAAAGACACTTCGGTTTGGTTTGATATGTGGTGTCAGTTAAGCCCGATTCGTAATTTACTTACTGCTAGAGATATTGCCCGAGCGGGGTTTAATTTATCTGACTCGGTTTATGATCTGATTGCAACGGATGTCTGGCGATGGCCGTTGGACTGGTTATCTCGATTTCCATTGTTAGCTGCTCTCCCGGTTCCTAATCTAAATTATACTGACGATGGATTATTATGGCGTAACCTGGATGGCAATTTTAGTTGTTTTTCAGTCTCGGGTGCATGGGAAGCTCTGCGTCTTAGGGCTAATTTGGTTGAATGGTGTAACGTTCCTTGGTTCTCTCATTGTATTCCAAGGCATGCTATACATTTGTGGCTCGCTATTAAGCAGAAGCTAAAGACTCAGGATAGGATGCGACAATGGGATATTGGTCCTGACGTTGATTTGGCCTTGCTTAGATGCCCGCTTTTGAATTGGTTCGGATTCTCATTCTCACTTATTTTTTGAGTGCCAATTTTCTATGCAGGTTTGGTTTCAGGTTCGGATTTTATCTGGTATGGATGCGGTCCCACCTTCGTTGGAGAGTGCTGTTACAGTTCTTATTCCTTTGTCTAAGGGGCGGTCGGTTAGTAGTATCATTTCTCGATTATTTCTTGCTGCTACTACTTACTTCGTTTGGATGGAGCGTAATTCTAGGTTGTTCAAGCGTAAGAAGTCTTCTGTTGCTGAAGTGGTTAGCACCATTGTCTCTACTATTCGGTTGAAGCTGGTTACTTTCAAGTTCAAGAAGCTAACCTCGAGGTCTCGATTGATTCTGGATAAATGGAAGATTCCAAGTATATGTATTTCACACGAAGGGAGTGCCGGGTAAGGGTTGTACTCTTTTTCCCTACTCCAAGGTTTTTCCCTTTGGGTTTTTCTTGGAAAGGGTTTTTAAGGAGGCAAATTTCCTGGGTTAACTTGCTACCTTCGTGGATTGGCTGGATGTGGGATGCTCGCTTGTTACAAGTTTTTTTACTTGTTTATGCCTAGTTTGTTGATGTATTATAGCTAGGTTATTTGTGTTTATGGCATGTCATAAACACTAGTTTTATCAAGCTCTTCGCTTGAGGTTAATGTGGTGCTTCAGCCACATTCCATTTGTACTTAACATTATTTTTTGGTTATACATTTACCGGGGTAAACCCCTTTACCCAAAAAAAAGTCCCACACAGCCTAAACCTTTACCCCCAAAAGAAAAGTGCAAAAGCAAACGCTGCGAAAACCAAAACATGTTCTTAAATAACTACTAATAACAATTAGTCGTTCTAAAATGACGACTAATAACCCACCACCACAATGCCTCATAACAAACCTACTCCTATGGCATTTCCATGTACCTTGCCAATTAACGCGGCGGCACGCGCGGCTGGAGCCATACGACATTAGACTCCCAGTAGTCATTGGGAAATGAGACCGTACAGGTGCTCACAGGTCAACTGCGGTGGCTGCCAAGACAAGGAGGCACGAGGGAAGTGAAATGGTAATGGAGGGAGCGATAGAGCGTGGAAAAGGATGGGTCCTCAGAGAAGGGTAGAAAAGAATGTTAGGGGCAATAAATTATATTAGACAGTCCCTAACCGATAAGAAGCCTCCTTTAAAACGGCAAGCAACAAAGGATGTAAATTACACCTTCATCCTCTTGTTGTTGTATCCCGGGCCCCAAACAAGCACACGTCTACCAGTCCGAGCAAATCGGGTTGGATAGACTGAATTTAAGGTAAAGATGACCAACTTTCGGGTGCTGGCACACATGTATAAAAGCTACCCCAACAGGCTATGCTATCACACAGAAAGACGGAATTATCCGGAAAGATCCTTGAAAGGTCTATTGCACTTGCTGTATGACCTACAGCATCGCAAACTCGCCGCTAAAAAAGTATAAGCATACTTGGCGAGCATTCCAGCCCTGCAAGGAAAAATAGCAAGCCTGGTAGCTCCTCGGGGAACACCGTCAGAAGAGAGTGACAGGAGATTCCCCACGAAAAGGGTAGTAGGCAAGGAGAGGATTCTAGCCCATAAGAGGAGAAAGAATACTCGCAAAGACAATACCCACACCGGGAAAGCCGGCGGAAGGTAACAAAGGCAGCAACAGCACGTTCAGTCAGAACAATTCTTCAAGAAAGAAAATTACAGCTATCATAAACAAGACAACCCATTACGGGCAACCGCTAAAATAGACTTCCACAAGAACAAATAAACGAAGAAACCTTCCAAGAAGCAAAGCCTCAAAGAGAAATGATGCCCGCCATCAACAAAGTTCTGAAAGAAGCAAGGCTCCAGTGGCCATAAGACTAACAGTGAAAAGGGTAAGAGAAACTGGTAATAGGAAAATGTATAATGTATTTGAATTTACTGATTTTTGTAATGTATTTTGAAATATATCAAATCAATAAAATTGATTTTGATTAAGTGCATAAGACGCGCAAGCACAAAATTGGGCACGACCTAAATATGTTATTTCTGAATAACAAAGAGTTATCACGAATAACAAAAAGGTGAATAACATAATCACCAAAGTACATAAGAGGTATTGCAAGCCCAGTATCGGGAGGATAGCCCAAAACTATCCAAATACTATTAAAAACGTGGATGTTTTTAATCCTGTGAACGATATTTAGCTTCCCATGTTTTGTATTGTTTACAATGGTTTCGTGCAACTTTTCATTTTTATTTTTGCTTCTAAATGTTGCTTTTGACTTGTGTTATGCTATTATCTTTTTGCCAATCAGGTCGATTGAAGGGAATCTCACTCACTTCAGGGTGCGATCTTCTGCAACATCGATAATAACGTTAGACCCTCCAACATCATAATCATCGGTGAAATGGGGCCTCATAGGAAGATCAGAGACACTTGAAGCAACAAGTGAAAGTGGCAAGGAAGTAGTAGAGGTCAAAACCAACCCACAAGATGAAGGTCCTTCCGAACCCATAACGAAATTGGCTATAGTCCAGGCTAAAAGACGTACGCAGGATACTTAGCAGACCGAACCCCCCGGCCGCTGAAGATATCCTGTGTCCGCATCCGCGATTGGCACGAAACCTTGTATGTCAAGGTTCCGGCTCTGGCAACTAACTACTACATGCGAGTAACTAGGAAACCCTAGCGGTAAGCCTCACCTATAAAAGGGGCTCTAATCCCCATACAAGGTACAACTTTCTCTCTCATAATTACACACACATATACTCCTACTTCTCTGTCAAGAATGTTTACTTACTCTCACGCCGGAGTCTAATCGTGGGGTCCGTCCCCACGGTAAGGCTAACGGTTTACTCTTCTTGTGCAGGGAAATCAATCAAACTACTTGGATTAGTACAAGATCAGCCCGCTACTAGCTTGTTAGCCCAATCCAACAAGCTACACTAACACCCATTACAACCCTCCACACTTTTTGTACTAACAGATACCATTCAAACTAATCGAAAAAGAAGTGGTAGACACACACTCCATAATCCAATGAACCATACGCGAATGAAACCCAAAGCACATCAGAATATTACGCAAGAACTGCCAATCAATAGTGTCATACGCTTTCTGGATATCCACTCTAAAAGAACATCTAGCAGGCCCACGATCAAGGTGATAATAATGCATGAACTCCTGAGTAAGCAATACATTATCCGAAATCCGTCTACTAGGAACAAACGCAGATTGGTTCGGACTAACCAAAGTAGGAAGACTCTCCTTGATACGGTTAGCAATAATCTTACTAACACACTTAAACAGCACATTGCAACAAGATATAGGCCGAAAATCAATAATACGAGTAGGAGAAATTTTTTTTTGGGTAAAAGGGATTTTTCACGCTGGTAAAATGCATTACACCAAAAACATTGAAGTACAAAGGATGAGGGTCACTTCCCTCATCTCAGTCCCTTAGGACACTTACAGACTCTCATATAAGAATGACAAAACATTCCTATAACTTAACAAAAACCACATATAAGAGTGACACAACACTCTTATAACTAATAATTGAACATAAAACTACAAACAGAAAAAACTCTCTCTAGGTGCGGTGATTTCCGGCCACCACCCCATTCTTTTCTGGCTAAATACTTAACCTTTATTGCCTTTCTACCTCTTAATGAGTGTTCTTTAACCTTGTTAACTGGTATGCAATCGGTTTAGGTGGTATGTTATTAGAGGTGGCGGTCGGATGGTATGATATCTCATGTTTTAATCGCTATCTTTGTTGGTTTTAGCGATCATGGTAAACTCTAACATCGTCTAGGGTTGGTTATCGCTGTGTAGATCTATTCTCCTTAATCATTTTTTTTGTTTATGTTGTGCTCTATCGAAGAAACCCTAATTTTAGGGTTTCTTATCTATCGTTCGTTGTTGGCTTGATCTTCACTGTAATACTTAACTGATTGGGGTTTAGTTTCTGCTTGATGGTTGTGTGTTCGATGGTGTGTGATGATTATCTGCTAGTGACCCTGCACGTTAACCCTTATTGGGGTTTGTTTTGTTGATTGCAAGTTCTATATCAGATATTAGTATTATGTACGTGGGTTTTTTAGAGAGATATAAGTCAAGTTTTAGGGTACTCTTGTTCAAAAACCCTAGCCTACTTTCACAGATCTGTATGCGATTGTTTATTATTTTGGTCTTGTGATCGTTATTGCTGGATGTTAGGATTTGTTATCCCTAATCGTCGGTTATTTGAGGTTGTCTTTGGTCTGTACTTTGGATGGCCTGGTAAAACCCTAGTCTGCGTCTATGGTAGTTTCTTTTCGCATTGGTGTGTGCTGATGTTGCACTGAATTGTACCATAGTTTTAGTGCGACGAATCCCTTTTACCCCATCCTTTGTACTTCAACGTTTTTTGGTGTAATGCATTTTACCAGGGTGAAGAATCCCTTTTACCAAAAAAAAAATAAAAAAAAAAAAAATAAAATAAAACTACAACGTCTATGAAGAGATAACAAATAAAACTATTCAAGTATGACACTTGATTCTTCAAAAGTCGTCATAGAAGTCCATATCATCCACGAAGCAGCCTTAACCATGGTAGAATTAGCCACGAACAGCTCCATCCTCACCAAAAGACTACTCCAAACCCACATTGATCCAAGAAAGACCAGACTACCATCAACATCCAACAATGCGTACCAACACTACGACTAGATCATATACCGCATCTGCTAACCATTTCCAATGATCGAAAACTCTAACTAAGAATGTAATCCAATGTATATTGATAGTCATAGACGAATAATAGGGTAAATCCCTAACTTACAATAATCATGAATCACGCGTCTCCCAAACACAGATTTTTAACATATATAGCTCAAACCAAATCTGAGAAACATACCATGTAGTGTTTTTGAACAAGAACCTCTAACTTGACCTATATTCTACCCAAAAAAACTTCCAAACGCAGCCACAACCAGTAAATAAAGAACCGACATAAGAATATCACACTAGCAGCTCATGTGTCCCTTATACTCACCCAAGCCTGTGTACCAACATGCGAACCTCATCATGCACCCAACCTCATAGTAATGATGGCAAGATTCAGCGCGCAACTGCCATAAACGATACCAAGTGTTTCCACAACCCCATCGATACAACATACTACTCCAGCCATGTTTCACAGCAGCAAAACTTAACAGGGTTCCATAATAACGATGTAGACAGATTAGGATTAATGAAAACAACAACATGTACTAACGTGCAAGTATTCATATCGAATAAAAGCAAATCCATAAAACCCCCAAACACGCCGTCCAACCTTCATCAAGAAGATGAGAACTAGAGTTTAACAAACCCTAAGATACAATACCACCCCAATCACAATCCGCACAACCTTAACAGATGCATCGAGGTACCAGTAACCAAGCAAAAGGGTTTCCGAAACCCTAAATTCCAAATCGAACAAACACAAGAAACCCTCTCTCTCTCTCCCATGCCCACGCTCAAACCACAAAATCCATACAGGAACATACCAGACACAAATCCCTAAAAAGGGATTACTTGCAAGTCAATAGTACCGAAACCCAAAAAGGTTTCGATTAAGCATCAAGGGGACCGATTAAATAATAAGTAGATCATACCAGGAATAAATAGGTTTCGATTAAAAACCGCCATAGGATACACTGAATAATGATCTACAAAAGGGGAATAGACCGAAACCCTAAATAAAACGATTCCCAAAGAATATGGAAATCGATTGAACTCAGGTTGTAGAGTATCATCCTTAGAGAGAGAAAAACACGCCACCTATAAGATAAAACCACAACCCAACAACCGATTGCATACCAATGAAACGAAATAGGACCGTTTAAAGGTAAAGAGGCGATTGTAAGGTTGTATTTGGCCGGATAGAAGATGGAGAGGTGGCGGCTGATTGGATTTCTCTCCTTACTGTAAAATGTTTGAGCCTTTTTATACGAGTAGGAGAATTGAACTTAGGCAGAAGCGCAATAATATTATGGTTCACCTCTTTCAAAATTTTACCATTTACGAAGAATTCCTGAACCGCCCTTACAACCTCATCAGCAATGATATCTCACGCACCCTTGAAAAACGCAGCAGAGAAACCATCCAGACCTGGAGATTTATCATCCCCATAGAAAATATAGCATCTCTAACCTCTTGACGAGTAACATCACGAACCTTACCCAACGCAATGTTAGGATCGAGCGTAGAAGAGAAAAGGTTATTAGCATCAAACTGAGAAGTTAACCCCTCTTGACCAAGAAACGAAGTAAAATGACTAACAAAAGCATTAGGAACTTGATCATCCACAAACCTAACTCCATTACCGTCATAAATAGAATCAATCCGACTCCTATAAGAAGTCGGAAGTGTTTGGAGAGAAAAAAAAATCTAAGCTTATTTTAGAGTATAAGTAGTACAACTACTCGTCAACCACTTCGTGTTCAAACCAGTTGGACAGACAGAAACCCAAGCAAGAGATTCTGGTGCTGCCTGACTTTGGTAAGACTCCTTATATATAATTCCAAGTGTGGCTTCAGCGTATGTGCAGATCCGCCCATGTGCCACAGAGATGTTGTTATCATTCCTGGCCTGTTGAGGGCTTAGGATGACCTTACTGAGGACCTCTAGGAGCAGATTTACCTTTTGCGGGAGTAAGAGCGCTTGGTGAAGAAGCTGAATATTTTGATGTTCATAGCTTGTGTTTTGATCTAGGTTGTCTACAAGTTTTTTGAGTATGGCTAGGATGTGGGTTTTGGTGGTTGTGAATATGGTAGTTTGTATGGTTATGATGTAGGTTGTTTGTATTTTTGGTATGTTTATTTGGGATGTGGCGAATCTCTGTTTTGTAACGATCTTTTTAATGATAATGATATTATTAATTTTAATGTTTATATTGGTCAAATGACAATGTGTATCTAATGGGTTAATTTGAGAGCATTTGTTTGTATATAATGTATTTTTAGCTCAGTTGATTAAGATAGTCAAATGAAAAACTTTGGCTATTATGTTTGACTAGTTGGTATATCAGAGGAAGTAAGAATTTCTATTTGAGCTCAATTGACTATAAAAGTCGAACAAAAAACTTTGACTGGTGGTGGTGTGGATGGCTATCATGAGTAGAAGTTGTGGTATGTGGTTTCAGTAAGAATTTGTGGAGTAGAAGGAGTGTTTGGGGTAATGTGTTGAAGATGAAGAATTGTCAGTGGGAGGAGTGTTTAGGACAAAGGAAGTAGGAATGAGTGAGATTGTGTTGTATGGGATTGCTTTTGAGTTTACGGGCTGCTATTTGAGCGCAGTTGACTAAAAAACTCAAAGCAAAAACTATGGCTGTTTTTAAGTATGTATGTCAAGTTTCACCAATCTTAACTTATGTAAGTCAACATAGCAGATTTTTACTTAACCCGACCCACATAATTATGCTAATAAAATTAAACCCGACCCCTAGATCACTTCATAACTTAATTACTTAACCCTAGATTTATCCCAAACTCACTTCATAACTCAATTCGTCTTTGAAAACCATGGTGAAAAAAGGTTAGTTGCTTATCCACATTGTTTTAATTTTTTTCAACATTGTGTAATCATTTGAAATATCGTATATTTTATGTTGGATATAGATTGTAAAATGTAGTGAGGATAATGCATTGTAAAATCTAGTGACTTGTCTGCAGACCAATGCCAAACACCCTGTTTGCAATGCAATGACTGTGTGAAGATATACCTTATACTTACACACACGTTTTAAATATTTAAGTTACTGCCTATGTTACTCTAATTTGCATATTTGATAGTTTAGGGATTAGCTGCGAAGATTGGAGAGCTATGTCGGAGGAAGACTGAAGGCAGTTGACATCCTCACGTATCGTAGGATATTGGTAAAGAAAGGACCTTGGGTACGCTTCATTATCTCAATCCTAATCTTAGGAGCGAAAGCTTCTTCCTCTCGTGCAGAATTCACTCAAAAACTTTCAAACAACTTTTCAAAAGTTTTTCAGAATTCTGTTCAAGAGACAAATATTCCATCTAATGCTTTCAAAACTTCAAAAAAGAAAAGAAAAAGTTATTTCACAAATTGAGGGGGAGTACTTAAAAACTATTTGTTCAAAACAAATGTTCTTGTATATCTGTTTCCTCCTAAGTGATTTCTAAAACCTCAAAAAGCATATTTTAATCATCAATGTTTCTCAAAAACAACATTCATATGCTACTTTTGAGGGGGAGAAAGAAGATTAAAATATGTTGATCAGAATGGAATGGAATCTCATACGAGCTCGACTCAAAACTTTACCCATATCGAAACATAAACTGTTAGTAATCGAAAAGACTTGTCCGGGACGGGTAATAATTTCAAGCTGGTTTTACCAGTGATGTAAACGTGTTTCGCAAAGGAATTGTCATAGTATAATGTACCATTTCGAGAAACTATTGGTAGACATGAACTTTGACGAGTCTAATCTTCTTATTCAAGGAGTGTTAACAACATCAAGTTAGTTATTAGGGCTAGTTGTTACCTAAAAGCTCATAATGGATCCCTTTAACTAAGCAACGAAAACATGTCTACCGGCAAATTGTCTATCAAAGAGTCGATCAATTGAAAAAGTGCATTCTCTACCCCAGTGTGCAAATTTAAGTTATAGAAATATAAGCACATGTGGATGGGGAGTATTTCTGGAATACAAAACTCTCAAGGTGTTAACAAAATATGTTTTTATAATTACAAACACTTTGAGAGATTTTTAATGAAAGGTTTTATGGCTACATAGGATAATCATGGAGTTAAAAGGTGATTAAGGTTAGGAACTATATCCTATGATCCGCCAGAGTCGGAGGGATCTACCCAAGGACAACACCAATAGTTTAAAACTAGAACATCTTTAGGTAGGATTGAAAAAAAAAAAAAAAAAAAAAGAGTAATGTGAGAAAGGAGAAATAAGGGGTTGAAGAATTAAAAAGAAAAGTTATGAAAAAAAGGGTAAAAGGAAATAGCCCTCCATAGTTCAACTTAGGGCAGAAACCGGGTTAAATACATATGTTACTGGTTGTCACTAAGGTGACGCCAGTACTGAAGACAATATGTCATGGACCCAGTAACCTACTTCACTTAACCTTCTAGTCAATCAAGTCCTCTCAAAATGATTTGTTTCATTCTCACGGGGAACCCTGCATTATCTATCGACCTCTCACTCCGAGATGTGTTGATATTGAAATAGGAGACACCGCTCCAGTCTCCGGCTTCGAAAATAAAATGCACAAATCGAGTCTAGAGCTACGAGATTCATCAAAAGATCACTTAGGAACACTTAACATTTCTACACTTTATGTTCAACAACAAGAACACAAGATGTAAACTTTAGAGTCATACACATATCTTAACAATCTGCGTAACATGTATGAGAGGATTTACAAGTGTGAACCTCAGTGACTGAATGGAAACTCCTACCAGGGTCAACATCAAACATCCCTGATAGGTCACTTCTGTAAAACCATAAATTTCGAATTCCCAATTTTACGTCTAATTTGAATTTTTACTGAGTCGCGTAATTATTAATAAAAGTCTAAACTATTTTTATTGCGATAATTAAATACGGATCATAATGAGCTTAAGTAATTAACTTAAAAATAGTTTGTACACTCTACGATTTATTATTCGTTTCCGTTTGGACTTCATAGCATCTAGCATAAACATATTTTATAAATTACAATACTTTTGTCCAATATATGTATATATACACGTTTATTCAAAAGACTTAAGATGATAAATAAAACATTGTATATATTTTCTATAAAATTAGAAGATCTCTTGGGCCTTTTCTCTTCAAGCACACGACATACATTTTATTTCAAATCCAAATACAAGTTTTCATATAGGAGATAAGACAAAATTATAGAGTGTATATCTTTAAGAAAATAAAAGATAACTTTCCTATTTTCCTAAGCTAACAAGACACAAGCGTTAAAGTCTCAATATATGCTATAAAAACCTTCCTACTATACCACATGGCATACCAAAGTTGTACACGTTTCCTTTCTCTCCTCTCAAACCATATATTATAAAACCCCTACTTATGTTCTCTTTGTTACAACGAACCAAGAACACCATAAAAAAACAAAACCTCCATTGTGCTTTCAAGAAGAGGAGGCGAAGCAAAGAAGTTGGTGACCTAGAAGAGTACTAATCGTTGGAAATCCTTGTGTGCTATTCGATCCCTAGTTGTCCCTTTTACTCGGTTGCTATTTCAGTCGACAACACAGATTCGCTGAAGAAGACCCGACGTTGTTTCCTTGTGTTCATTCATTCATTTGCTTTTCTTTCATTTGCTAAGGTACAGATATTCTGCTCTTTATCAGTAAGGGTTTTCTCATGACTCTTGATCTTTGATTTTGTTTCATTTGTTATGATACTCATTTGTGATTCCATTTGATATGATTCCTTCAATGTGATATTCGTTTGGTTACGCCATCTGATGCTTATTCGTTTCATTCCATTTATTTTTCATTTTGATTATCAACCTTTGACCATTACCCTATGTTATGTATATTATTGACCTAATCCGTTGCCCAAGGTACTAACTAGTCACAGAGGTACCATGACCATGTCACTGAGGCACTGGTGGCATGACGCTATCTGTGGAGGTGTGATTTTGTCCACAACATTCCCTTTTGTGCGCATTTGATTATGATTATATGACTGATTTCGCGCGCCTATATATTTGCCGAAAGCAGGTGTATTAGGGACGTGATATTTATTTTTGACAGGGGGCGTATGGATACATCCTAGGTACTCAGTTATGATATATGTGTGTGCCATACACGTCTGAGAGTTGATCACTCCATCTACTATGATTTATTATGATATGATATGATGTGATAGATATGTTTTGATTGTTTTGGTCTATTCATGTAGCATGTTTAGGCACTTGGGCATTCCTTAACAACTTCGTTATTTCCTTATGACCCTTCTGATTATTCTTTATTTCATATTCAGTCCTTCTCTTATTTAACACATTTGTTCAGCAGGTTTGCGTTGGATTCGTTGCGCTTATTCATTTTGATTTATTGCTTTTTATTATTTATATCTATTCACTGAGCGTTAGCTCAACCGCGTTTTCTTTTCCATGCGGCAGGTATTAAGCGGGAAGCTAGGATTGAGTGATGAGGGTAGGAGCTTTTAGTGGACCAACCCTGGAATTAGTTTAGGATTTATGTATTGTTTATTTGCATTCACTTAGTTTTATTCGTCATCTGGAATTAGTTTAGGATTTATGTATTGTTTATTTGCTTTCAGAATTTGAGCAGTTTTGTATTCCTTAGAAGTTATTTGTTTCTTGACTTATATTTTAATTATTTAAGTCTTCCGCTTTCGTTTATTATGTTCTGATTGACACCATGGTGTGACATTTTAACCCTTTTCGGGTTGGGGTGTTACAACTTCGGTAATCCTTTGTGGGTTATGCTTAGTGTTCATGGTGGTTCCAAATGGTCTACAATCGTGAAGGGATACCTGGATGTACTCCAGTGGCTCACAACGACAGTGTGAAGATATTGTGTTCGGGGACATGCCAGTGACCATCCGGTCTGTGATTATTTGAGAAATGCCCTAGTGATCTAGGATGTACCTGTTTAAAATATCCAAACACTTACGTTGGGAACTTTATTGCTAACTGTTTACGCAGGAATGGAGACCCGGAGTTCGAGGAGAGACAATCACCACCACCATTATCATCAACATTATCCAATTTCCACATGCCCATACCAAGATCATAAAGACAGCAAAGTTCAGAAAGATTCTGCATCAAACGAATATACAAAGTTTAAAGACAAAGATCAAAGTTAAGAAATGAGAACTACATAAGTTTGAAGATCCAGAGTCAACAAGAAGTATGAGCATGTTGAAAGTTCTCTCTCTATTTTGGCGACAAAAAGAAAAAACAAAATTCAGTATACACCTTTTTCTCGATTCTATTACTAACGATCAATCAATCAGTAATTGTTTAATCATTCCCCCATCGTTGGTCGGTTACATTATTTGTTGCTTTAAATCGAGGGTTGGTTATATTACTGATTTCTAATTCATTGATTTGTCGTGTACTGCATGCTTTCATTTATTGCTGCCAATCGTTTTCACTTATATTAGGTTAACAAGTGCTATTCTAAACGAATCCCTTTGTGATGATTTCATTATTCTTGCGGAGTTTTTTTTATCGCTTGCTCGTGCTATTTTTGATTAAAAGACTAACCTAATATTACGATTTTTTTTGGGTAAAGGGGAGTAATCTTGCACCCTGGTAAAATATATTAACCAAAAAACATTGAAGTACAATGGATGAGAGTGAGTCCCTCATCTCAGTCCCGTAGGACACTTACCTAACCACTATATAAGAATGACAGGCCATTCTTATAACTTACAAATCCAAATACAACTAACAATGACTAAAAATAAAATTACAATACATCATAATTCAAGTAAACACTTAAGTCTTCTTAGTCATCATAGCAATCCAGAACTTGCACATGAAGAAACCCATAACCAAGTTTCCCCACCTTCCAAATGCTCATTCCAAAACAAATCCATTTGCGACTTCTATTAGTATTATACATGAAGCATAATCTAATAACCTAATAAGAGTGCAATCCATAGCAAATCGAATTTGAACCATAAGCAGGGTGTAAGCGACCCTAACTTCCAGCATATAATAACTTGAACCAATCTTCAAAACAATCCGAGTGAATCACATGAAGACAACCAAAGATCAAGTCACAATGACACCACACCTCCCATGATCACACAAAGATTGAAATAAGTAACATCAATCGCACACCAGCCCTTCATACGCGTGTGATCACAACGAACACTATGACATGATTTGAGTACCAATAAGCTGCCAAAAGCAACCAAGATCAGAATGCAAACCAATGGTATCATAACTGCCATAGACTAATACAAGGTTGATTAGCATAATCAGCAAACCCTAACTTCCATAGAAACCAGTAGCATCGATCAAAAGATTAAATAAAATTGGCAACATGACTTTGAATGATGAACAAGGATCCCTAACATGACAACCAGTAACAACAATAATAAGACCGATTAGTGTAACTTGAATGATAAGCAGGTATTGAATCGAAACCAAGGGTTTTTTAACAAGGCACCCTCACAAACTTGACTACCATCTCTCTCGTAACCCCCAAAAAATGTCACTAACATCAGCGAAGAAACATCCAAACTGAACCAATCCCTAAAACAAGATAACTTGCAGCGACCAGAAAACCATAGAAAGGATTTACATACCCACACATCGAACCAGACAAAAGTCAAAACCCTCACAAACCTAATATTATGATTAAAGAACCCTTTTTAGGGTTTTACTCAGATTACGGTTTGTCAAGTAAAGGGTTTTTGGATATTGGAAGCTATTGTAAGTGGGGAAACAGAATTTGATTAACCCCATTCCACGGTTTAATATGGAGGAATTACAGGCGCGTATGCTACGGTTAAAGGGCTATGATGAGGTGAATGTCGGGGTATCTCAGCCTCCGGTGGTGGAACCTTCTAACTCAAATAGTATTGGTTGTAGTTGGGTACCAAGTGCTGTTATTGAAGGTGTTCGTAATAGCTTTGGTGAGTTGGTTCTCAAATCAATGATGAGCCCTGTTACGAATACTAAATCGCATGTAGTTGGTCATGGCTTGGATGGGTACGATGAAGCTTCTCAGATTCGTACAGCGTTTAGGGTTTTACAAAACCCTAAAGTGAATGCTGAGTTTTGATTCGTTGCTTATCTTCCTGATTCTTTGTGTCGATTTATACATTAAGGGTGGTTAGCGCTTATCTTGGGTCTTATTTACCTGATTAATCAATTAAGTGCATCATCTTAGCATGGAGGCTGGTTAGGTTTTGGTGCGTCGTTGTATAAACCCTAACTTTCAGTTAGGGTCTTCTCTTTATTACTGGTCGTTGTATGGTTGTTTATGGTCTGATTTCGCATTGATTGTCCTTTGAGTGATTGTTTGTGGGGTGCCGAGAGATGGAGAAAGGGTTTTTTAACAAGGATGGTTCGTCGAAGAAGGCTGCAAAAACAGCCTCCAACTTGGCCGATCAGGTTGGCTTGAATAAGGAATCCAACCCGTATGCTTCGCTGGATATTAATGCTTTGGATGCTAGGCTTCAACGTCTCAAAGGTGAGCACGCAATGGCTGGTGATACGACTGTTCCTGAAGTGCGCAAAGCTACTAGGGTTTTGCGAAACCCTAGTACTCACGAAGGCACATTTGAATCTGTTTGGAGTTCTTCTAACCTGGAACAAACATCTTGTCCGGACCCATGGGTTGATGATATGGCTGGTTCCGTTTTGGGTGGGGTGAATTCGAGCTCTAATGTGAATTCTACTAATGCTACTGTTCCGGATACTTGTGTGAATCCGGATTTGGTCTCCCCTGGTGTTACTTCGATGGATGGTAATTCTATTGCTACTACGAATGTGTCTAACGTGTCTACTTCTGGTCTTGATGTTAATGGTAGTGATAATGTTTCTAATAACGCAAGGTCGTTTGCTAATTTTTTAAAGCCGGAACAAGTCACTAGGAAAGTTAATTTTCGACCATTAGTGAATGATAATCGTATTGATAATCATGATACAGTTCTTCCTAAGGCTGCTATGGAGGGTGTGTGTAACCGTTATGATAATACTCTTGTTGGCTTATTTGTTGGCAAGAATATTGCCTTTCCTTTGGTCCAAAATTATGTAACTAACACGTGGGGTAAGTTTGGGTTACAGAAACTCATGAAGAATGACGATGGTGTGTTCCTTTTTAAATTTGCTTCTAAAGAGGGTGTTGATAATGTCATACAGCGGGGCCCTTGGGTTATTCTCAATTCTCCTATCATTCTCACTAAATGGACTCCTGCTATTGTCCAAAAGTGAGGTTACCAAAGTTCCCGTGTGGATTAAATTGCATAACGTGCCGTTACTTGCATATTCAGAAGACGGGTTGAGCCTTATTGCTACTCAGGTGGGTAAGCCGATCATGTTAGATGCATTCACTAGTTCCATGCTCGTTGATTCATGGGGTCGTATTAGTTTTGCACGTGCTCTTGTTGAATTATCATCGGACTCTGATCTTAAACATGTGGTGACTACGGCGATCCCTAAAAAGGACGATAGTGGTTTTACTACGGCAAGTATCAAGGTTGAATATGAATGGAAACCTCCACATTGCATGGAATGTAAAGTGTTTGTGCATGTTAATGCTTGTTGTCCTAAGAGTACTAAGGAGCATCATGATGCTACTCCCACTTCGTCTTTGGAAGAGCATGATGACGGGTTTAAGGTGGTGAAGAATCAGAAAGCCAAACCCAAAGGTACGAAGATGTCCAGTGGTATTAATATGGGTAAGGGTCCTAGATTTGCACCTAGGAAGCAGGTATATGTTGCAAAGACGAAGACACCGGAAGCTTCTAGTGTTAATACTAAAGGTACACCTGTTACTACGTCTAACTCTTTTGGGACGCTTGAGGTGCAAGATGACACGAGCATCCAAAGTCCTGTGGTTGATTCTACTACTGATGAGGCGAAGATTAGGAATTCTTCTGGTTGTACTAAGGAAGCAGGTATGGATGGTTCTCGGGGGAAAGAGTCTCGTGTTGATATTGGTGCGGCTAGTAAGCCACCGGAGACCATGACTTCTTCTGCTACTAAGGTAAGTAATCCGTTTTCTAAAGTCGAGAATGTGACTTGTTCTGATAGTGAAGAGGATGAGGTTTTGGAGCTGGATAACCCTATGGCGTCATTTTTGGCTTCTGGGGGAGGTGGGGGATTTGAGCTAGAAGAGTTTGATGATTATGCTGCTCAGGTCTACGATTTACTAGGACATTTGGAGGATTTTTGTGACATGTATGATGTTAATCTCCTAGGTCGTGGTAAGAAGTAATTTGGGTTTTTTATTTGGTAGTCCATAAGATTGGCATGTCTTTCTTATGGTATTTGTTTGGTTAAGTGCACTTTAAAGTGTGTGTCTGTTGCCCATGTAACGGGCCTCGATGAGAGATTCACTCTCATCCGTTGTACTTAAAACGTTTTGGTTAATATATTTTACCAAGGTGCAGGATTACTCCCCTTTACCCAAAAAAAATAAAGTGAATGCTGAGTTGATTACTCAGCTTGAGGTGGATGAAGGGGGTATGAGTTCGTCATCTCTTCCTTTTGGTTGTCTGAGTGATCTTGCTGATGGTGGGGGTTTAGTAGCTGAACCTGGTCTTTGTTCGTCCTCTAATAAGGACGGTTTTGCTACTAATGAGAGTGCTAGTCCTGCTGGTGTGGGAGTGGAAAATGATGTTACTACTGGTCGTGCATCTAGCGTGAGCATGGCTGGTAAATCTGCTGGGATAGATGCATTTAATCATGAGTGTTCTGGACGTGGTAATGACCATGGTGAGTCGATTTTAATCCTCGTGTTGTTGGGGCAGATTCTGTTATACGTGCTTCTGGGGGGTGGGTATCGAGATCGAATCGGTTGTTACAGCCAATGATGCGGCTGTAAGTAGCCAATCCATTACCACAACGGAAGCTACTATGGAACATGCTAGTGTTGTTCCTGGACATGGGTTTTTTTTAGGGCTGTATGTCGGGTTCAACTAAGGGGTTTATGGCTAGAAAGTATGGTGGTTCGACTCCTTTGGATCCTGGTCATGTGACCTCTAATGAACATATTATTAGTCTAAATTAGGATCATGGGCCGGGGTATTCGAATGATAAGTTCTTGTCAGCTGCAAATGTTGTTATTCCAGTTGAAGTAGTGGATGATATGTGTGGGAAATTTACAAATGCACTTTATGGCTATTTCATTGGTCAACGACATGCATTTTCGATTGTCGATAATTATGTCAAACATACGTGGGCTAAGTTCGGCTTGGAGCACACTATTTTACGGAATAATTTCTTTAGTTTCAAATTTTCTTCATTAGAAGGTATGACTAAGTTTCTTAATGGGGGTCCTTGGTTTATTAAATTGATACCTATTTTCTTGCATGAGTGGGTGCCGAATTCTAGGTTGGAAAAGGAGAAAGTTACTAAGGTACCGGTTTAGGTTCGTATCCATAATGTACCTTCCGTTGTGTATTCTAAGGCTGGTATAAGTTTGATTGCAAAACAGTTGGGGCGGATTATACGTTTTGATGAGGGTACTAATGCTATGTGTAGAAATCCTTAGGGTCGCTATTCATACGCACGGGTTCTTATGGAGTTATCTACTGATAGAGATGTTTTGGAATCAATTGATGTTGCTATTCCCTTACCAAAGGGTAAGGGTCATTACATGGAAGTTCTTAAAGTCGAGTATGAGTGGTGGCTACCGTGGTGCTCTAAGTGTGTTATTTTCAATCATGATGATGATGTTTGTCCTCTTAGACGTAAGCGGGGTTACTAGTGCTTCGACTAACAAGGCTGTTGGTGTTGATCGACACGTTCACCCTCATAAGCCTGGTAAAGAGGTTGGTAAAGATTTTAAAGGGTCTCGGGTTTTCAAACCAAAGACCAATGTTATGTATAGACCAGTTTCAAAACCGGCTGCCAAGAAAAAGAACTCTCCTAATAAACATAATTCAGGGGCTGAATTTAATAAGCCTACTAATGATGGTTCTCCTTCTCTTGGGACACTTAATGGTGCGGTAAGGAGTGATGATGGTTTGGATACGGTACAGGAACAACATGTACATCCTTCTATTGTTGCCGATTCTTCATGTAGGGGAACGGATACTGCTGTTGAGGGTTGTAATCAATAGGTACCTATGATAAGTAAGTTTGCTGATTTGTGGGAGCGTTTCAACACCCATGTTGCTTCTACAAGTAAAGCGCCAAATCTTTACCCTAAGGTTAGTGATGTGGCTTCAACTTCTATTCAGGGTCAAGATTCTTTTGAGGACGGGGTTATTGAAAGTGATGATGAAGTCTTTGAGAACTATGATGATATCGAGATGTATGCTTGCAAATCTAAGAATTATAGTGGCTCTGCTAAAGACTTCAAGGTGCAAGGACGCAAGAAGAAATAGATTTATGTTTTCTTTTGTGTTTCTTGTTGTTTAGTAGCTTTGTTTAGCTTATGTTATTTGTAGTTGCACATGTGTGTGTTCCTTGTCTATTGCCCTTTCGGGCTCAGATGAGGGACTCACTCCCATCCTTTGTACATCAACGTTTTTGGTGTAATGCATTTTACCAGGGTGAAAAATCCCTTTTACCCAAAAAAAGAAGTGAAGCATCAGCAACAAAGACGTTGATGAAAGGCGGATCACTACATCACCTGATCACAAGAACAAAGAACAAAGAAGGAAGAGGTGAACTCCAGCTGCCAATAGCCGCCACCTCTTCACCTATTTTCCGGCCAAAAACAACCTCTATAATTGCTTCTCTACCTCTAAACGATCTCTGATTCGTTTCGTAGGTATGCAATTGATTATTGGGTTGTGTTTTTCTAAGAGGTGGCATGCTAACTCTCTATATATGATGGCGGCTGGTTTTCTTCTTGTGGTTACAATTATTGGCCGAAACCCTAACTACTCCTTTATGCAATTGGTTCTATAATTCGTTTTTGGATGTTTTTTGGTAATCGTTATTTTTAGGGTTTCGACTATGTTGTTTGTTCTGATCGTACGCTAGTACATGGTTATTTTCCTATGTCGGTTTAAGATCCTTGTGATATTAAAACGACTTTTTGTTACTGGGTACGATCTGGTTTTATTATCATTCGGCTGTATCTGCTCTTTCAATTTATAAACGTTTTTAGGTTTATTAATTTCAGTCGACTGTTTGGGATCTGCTGTTCTTAATGGTATACGAAATCTTAATTTTTAGGGTTTTGTTATTTTCTTATTGTCGGATTCGCTACAGGTAACCCGTTTTAGGATTTGTTTGTGGTTCGCAGGTTCTTAATTTGATGTTTTGTTTGTGGGTTTGAAGAGAGATATCAAGTCAAGTTAACCCCTAGGGGTTAATTCACCCCGGTAAAATTCTCTCTCCCCTAAGGGAAATCCGGCCGCCACCCTTTACTTCTTTTCCGGCCAAATTCAAGACTCAATCGTCCTCTCTATCCTCTTTATAGGGTATGCAACACGTTTTGGGTTTTGATGTTTTTTTTTTTGGGTAAAAGGCCTTCCGCCTGGTAAAATTCAATACACCAAAAAGACGTTGAAGTACAAAGGATGAGGGTGAATCCCCCATCTCTACCCGATCAGGGCGACAAAATTGCACACACACGTGCAACTTACAATCAGAAGAAGCTAAACAAAGAAACCAAACAATTACATATAAGACAATTCAAATGTAATACAACAAGGTTCCAAGAACCACATCCATAGTGAGCAACTCCGTCTTCTATAATCTTCAATGCATAACCAACGAGTGCACCACCAACTTCCAATCAGACCCCCTGCAGCCTCTAGTATTATTATTGCAATGAAACGAATAATAATAACCAATATACGAGTGATACTCAATGCAAGCAGATCTGAGCCGCCAATCATGTTAACCAAAACAAGGCAGAAAACCGCATGAATCCAAAGCCAGAATGACACAGAAACATCAGCTACCAAAACAAACATGAAGCAACCCCATAGCCGATAGTTTTGCCCGTTCTTCTAGCTACCAACGCATCTCACATTTACCAGCAGCTCCACAAATCGAGAGGGTTTAACATAATCAGGTTCAACATAACCAAACCCCCATGACAATACCATCTATGGCAGCCACACAACCATACAGATAACACTTAAAACTTGACTTCCATCTCTCAAAACCCACGAATCAAAACACTTCAATCAGTAGGAGCAGATCACACATCACCCAATCCCAACCAGAATCGACCATATAGAAAACCAAAAAGGTTTTACATTCATAAACCAAGGTCAACACAGATCGTACCAAGAAAATAACTGGGAAACGATCTAACAATCAAATAATCGGAAACCTTAAAAAAATGATAGCAATAAAAATAAAGGTTTCGAAAAGAAACACCCAACCCAGCCGCCTCTATTCAAGAAATACAGTACCCTTTATAATCAATTGCATACCAATAAACGAATTAGAAGAATGTTTAGAGGTAGAGAGGCGAAAATAGAAGATAGATTGACCGGAAAAAGTAGGAATAGGGGCGGCCGGATTTCCCACAAGTCCGACTGAAAAGATATGACAATAAATATAATCACACCACCCCTAAACCCTAAGAATAAACACCCAAGCAAAACCGATTGCAGACACGAATGTAGAGATACGATTTAGTTGGATGTTTGGCCGGAAAAAATGTAGTAGGCGTGGCGGCGCCGGAAATCGCCCAAGGGGGGAGAGAGATTTTAGGGTTTTTCTTTACGGGTTTTGATGTTCTTATAAGGGTGGTTGGTAAACGTTTTTGTATATATTTTTAACAGATTTCTGCCTTTTTATCTTGGTCGAAACCCTAAATACTTTCAATCGTTGGGATCTGATTGTGGGTCACTCTTAATTCGTTAGGGTTTCTAATCGTTATTGATGTTATCCATGGCGGTTTGGTGATCAAGGGATTCCCTATTTATATAGGGTCGTGTATTCTTGTATATATCCCATATCATTGATCGCTTTTAATACTGAAACTGTAACACCCCCAATTTCGTGATATGCAGCGGAATTCAAACTGGGTATTACTTGATGGCACAACAGTCATAATAATTGAAAACGATCTCTAAAGGAGTCGTTTTAAAAAGGCTTTATCATTCAAATATATCAGAGTTTACAAAATAGGTCCCAGTTGGTTCCATTGTTTACAAAATACATCATTATAAAGTTTTTGATGTTTAGTTCATGATAAATTATTTATAGCCTTCTTGATTTTATCCTTGTCCTTCCGTGCCAGCTTCCGACATTATGGACCTGACATACATGCTTAAAACTGTCAACACAAAGGTTGAGTGAAATTCATAAAGTTTGTTAAATGGTTGAACACATTATGTTGGTAGTGTGAGTTATAAATTCACACCAATAATTTGAAAACAAAACAGTTATTATTAGACAAAGCATCATGCAATCAAGGCGTTAACGTGTTCCAAATTTAATTGGAGAAACTGTTGATACTTGCCCTAATAGGTAAAATTGCCATTTTTACCTAATGTTACTCAAATATAGTGCGTTTGTTTGCCTTTAACGGAGCCAACACAAACGGGATTCGTCAATCCCAATAGATCTATTC
This sequence comes from Chrysanthemum makinoi, assembly GCA_910596185.1. NCBI lineage: Eukaryota > Viridiplantae > Streptophyta > Magnoliopsida > Asterales > Asteraceae > Chrysanthemum > Chrysanthemum makinoi. The sequence continues at coordinate 162,189,441 of OU343217.1, read as the reverse complement.
ACAATATTCGCGCCCACTCTCACTAGTGATTAATGATTCATGATTAAGGGACTTAAGTTTGGCAAATGCTGTAACTTAGTGCTAATAAAATAATCAGATAAGTATACAGTTTGAAAGCAATGTGTTTGATTTAAAATAAAACATGTATTTCCCCCAAGGGTTTGTAAAACAATTAAATAATAGAAAGTGGGGCTATGAACTCACCTCAGAGTAAATGATATCAAATGTATAATGAGAATGATGGATATGCAGTGAGAACTTCTACGAGCAACCTAGAATAGGATGATGCGACTTAGGTTTGGAATAATGATACTAAAGAAATAACAAACTTATATAAGTCTCTATGTTGATCATGATGTAGTACATGGTTTTTGTGTATGTCGTTTATAGAAATGGTCTAGTTGTGAAAACGTGTATAGTTTATATATATCGTACTACCGTTCGGGCCATCACAATTCAGAGGTCATGTAGTAAACGTTCGAGGAGCTAGGACACTTTAAATCGTAAATCCAGCAACTCGTCGATACGTTTTACTCAAATGAAACCCCTCACATGAAGCTCCCTAGTTTTGTAGCACTTAGTAGATAAAACATAGATTTTTAATGAAGATTGTTATATCATAAAATTTATCATGTTTTTAGTAAATATCTAGTTTTTTCAAGTTCTCTTTGTTTACTTGTGATTATAACTTATTAACATGTTCAAGAATGAAGTTTTGGTAAAAATCGTCGGAAAAGGTAAAATGGTCATTTTTTCATTACTTGTGAAGATACTATTTCAAAGATTAAATTAAGTTTTGTTAAGTTAATATGTAACTAGCTATGAAAATAACTTGGTTTTGCTTTTAGTTGTGACAAAAGTATTGTCTTGAAACTACATATAAGATAGTTTCAGTTTTTGAAAGAATATGGCATGTTTAAGCGTTTTCAAGGTCCGAGCTTCTTTGATATAGAAATAAAACAGCGTTCCGGACAAATTTCGTGTTTTAACTTTTTGATGATTCGGACCAGAAGTACCACTTTTAACACGGACAGACCCTAAACAGCTTCCATTTGGCAGTTTTGGCGTTTTGGTTTCGCTAACTTCTTTTGACTATAACTTTAGACTCGTTTGTCCGTTTCGGGTGATTCGAGTTGCTATGTTTACCTTTTTATCTTGTCTACCATATTATGTAAGTTAGAAAGTCCATATGTAACTGGTTTTAATGGTTTCAAACGTATAGAATATGACTAGTTTACTAGTTTGTTACTTTTACGACAATATGTGAATTAAAACATGTGATTGAGTATATGTACATCATGAATCAACATAGTAACTATATATATAGCATGGAATTATTAAGATTATGAATAATAAATATGAGATGATGGTGGTGATTAGTTTCTTACAACTTTTGGCTTTCAATTAAGAAAGGAGTAACTAGTAAGGATCGGACTTTGATTGAACAATTAAGACTTCGGATTGAGCTAGATTTCTACACCTTGGCACCCTTGCAATATTGAAGAGTTGGTGATGAAGTACTAAGTGACTTGAGTGGATTTAAACTCAAGAAGATCACTTAAACTTGCTAGAGATTTGATGTAGTAACTTACTACTTGAAACTTATTTGCATAAACTTGGAGTTTAAAGATCAAATTATGGAAGATATGATGGATTTATGCTATGAACGACCCAATTCAGTATATGAGGGTGTTTAGGATGTATTTCACTTGCTATTTATAGGAGGGTAAGTTTGGTTAACCATATATTGGGTTAAATATAACCATGGTTAAGTTAGGACACATGTAATGATATAAATGAACCATGGTTAGGATTAAGACACCAAGATGATGACCCCCCCCCCTAAGTCGGCCATAACAAGATAAGATGACTTAGGTGGATAGTTTTGGTATTATCTTGAGTTTAGAGCATGATTTGGCTCCGTTAAATGCCAACCGTAAGTTGTTAAGCCATAAAACGTAAAACCGGGTATCGTAAAAATACGAAACTTTTAGGAATGATGAAACTCATCATTATACTCCATCTAAAAATATAAAATGGGTCATAAGTCTTATTGGGTGAAAAAACGCTGCTTAAAACTGGAAACACGGGCCAAAAACGCGTAATTCGCAGTTTATCAGAAAAGAACGAAATTTCAGGGAAATGATCGTGAATTTATTTAGAGTAGAATAAAATTAGTCTAAAAGTGATATGAGATGTCAAAATGTGGTTTTCGTTATACGTGGGATAACTTAACAGTTATACGTGAAGTCTAAAAGTTACGCGATTTAAGCAAAAATGTAGAACGTACAAGGTTAATTTTTTTACGGTCAATGGAGGAGGGAAATATGTTTGACTTTTCCAAAAATGTAAAAGTGTCTAAACATCTTAGTAAATACAGTGCAGGAATGGTTAAGTCTGGGTCTACGTAGAATTGTTTAAAACGTAAGTTTAGTCTTGTACGGCTCAGGGTTTATTTGGTAACATTTTTAAATGAAATCTTAAAAAATTATCTAATTGATTATAAGTGATCTAAAAATTAATCTGATGTGAGGAAAATTGTCAGAGTTGATTTTCGTTATGCGCGAGATGTTTAAACGGTGTTCCGACCAAAATGAAACTTTAAAACGATGATTTCTTAATAACTTTTGCGAAAATGATCTAACGATTGTCAAACTCTCAGGATATTACTAAAATAATTTATCTTACGAGAATGTGAAATAAAATTTTTACGGGATGAATAGTGAAAGTGAATAGTAAAGTGAATAGTAACTTTTCAAAAAAATGAAAAGTAACCCGAAAGTGCGGTTTGTTACAATCTCACCACCTTAATGGGAATTCCGTCCCGGAATTCAGTTTGTGTTATCCGATGTTGAATTGTCTAGGAAAATGTGGGTATATGCGCCGAATTCTAACCTTTGCGTTTTCAAGTTTCTGGTCATAGAATGTATTAGTTACCATGTGGCTTAAGTTGATAATCTAAAGGGTTTTGTTAAAATCTTATAGAGTCCAATATACCTAAAGTTTGGCTTTTCCCGATTCTCAAAACGAATCATATCTTATTATATCGAGGCTATAAATAAAACCTTAATTTCTAACATGGAGTTTGTGGTGATAGTGTGCAGCATGGAGCCTAATTAGTATTTGTATGGTTTCCTTAGTTGTTTCGTGGGTGATCTCTGAACACCTTAGTCCATCAAATTGTTAACTAACACTTTCGTCTATATAGTGCCTCAAAATGGAATAGTTTTGTTGTTGTTAGGGTAACTGTTGTAAATCAAATGTGTAAGATATTGTTGATGTGAAATAGTTTGTAATGATGTGAAAACTGTCGTTGTAGGAAAGTCTTGATAGTCGCAAGTGGTTATCCAAACCATTTCCAAAGTCGATCATGTCTTAGGTGGTTTCGGGATGAAGGCTATATCGTATAGTGTTTATGTCTGCTAGTGTTTGAAAGAAACGTGGTATTGTGAAGTTTTACATACTGAATTTCAATGGTGTTCAGATAATGATGTGATATGTTGACGATTAGAAGAGTATAGCGTACGCTTACCATTATTCTTAGGTAGAGATGTCAAGTTTGTTTTAAAATCAAAAGTGAATTTTAAAGGAATATGGTGGAATGATATCCTTGAAACCTAATCAGGCTAGTACTTCTAAGAAATGACGAGAAGAATTGATGACTATCCCAAGATAGTAGTTTGAATTATCTCATGTATGTAAATTTCAAGAATGAAATTAGGTAGTATAAATAAGATGTTAAGATTTTGCTGAGTGGTAAGACACTATCTTGTCTCTAGATCTTTTTAATGAATTCTAGTGGTTTATCGAGTTTAAGTAGGAAATTAACCTGAACATAACCCTTGTATAACTATTCTTAGTGTTTGAAAAATTTAAGCCGAACATAGTTAGTCAGACTATGTTCCACTATCCCTAGGTTAAATATAGGTGACTAGACTATATTTAGCCGAGGTTCGATAAAATTTTCAAATACCTAAATTAGGTATACTTGTGATATGTCCATACCTTTTGAGAAATTGTCCACTAAGCAAAGGCGATATCAAACCATCCAGTTGCAAGTCCTGGCCATAAAAGACTTGTAACCTATGTTTTCACATTCCATTGCATAGAAGATAGTATGGGTAGATACGTGTGGAAAGGAAATCTTAAGTAACTCTAAAATGGTCCATACTTGGCTAGTATCACAAACCTTTAACAATGAAGGTTTCAGAAGAAAATTTTGATGAATGTAGAGAAAGTTGCTGAACTTCAGCTTTTGTAGATGATGAGTCAGTTTATCATTTAGAAATCCCATTTGTTGTATTTCCATTAGGAAAAATGATAGATTGTGACGGTTTCATATAAAAGAATATCATATAAGGTTTTATAAGATAATTTCTAGAGTCTATAGTATAACTTAGAATATCTGAGGAGTAGTTGAGACCATTGTGCAACTCACAATGTCTGAGAAATAGTTGAGACCATTGTGTAATGTCTAGGAAATAATAGAGACCATTGTGCAACTCACAATGTCCAAGAAATGATGGAGAGATGATTGTGTAACCCACAATGTCTTGAGAAATGATAGAGAGATCTTTGTGTAACCCACAATGTCTTGAGAAATGATGAAGAGACAATTGTGTAACTCACAATGTCTTGAGAAATGATAGAGATATCATTGTATAACCCACAATGTCTTAAGAAATGATAGAGAGATCATTGTGTAACCCACAATGTCTTGAGAAATGATATAGAGATCATTGTGTAACCCACAATGTCTTGAGAAATGATGAAGATACCATTGTGTAACTCACAATGTCTTGAGAAATAATAGAGAGATCATTGTGTAACCCACAATGTGTTAAGAAATGATAGAGAGATCTTCGTGTAACCCACAATGTCTTGAGAAATGATGAAAAGACCATTGTGTAACTCACAATGTCTTGAGAAATGATAGAGAGATCATTGTGTAACCCACAGTGTCTTAAGAAATGATAGAGAGATCATTGTGTAACCCACAATGTCTTGAGAAATGATAGAGAGATCATTGTGTAACCCACAATGTCTTGAAAAATGATGAAGAGACCATTGTGTAACTCACAATGTCTTGAGAAATGATAGAGAGATCATTGTGTAACCCACAATGTCTTAAGAAATGATAGAGAGATCATTGTGTAACCCACAATGTCTTGAGAAATGATGAAGAGACCATTGTGTAACTCACAATGTCTTGAGAAATGATAGAGAGACCATTGTGTAACCCACAATGTCTGGGAAGTAGGAAATACCATTGTAGTCAGTTACAATATCTTGGAGGAAGTTTCGTAATCCTAAAATGCATGAGTAGATGCATGATTGGGAGATTGGGAAAATATGATTGTGCCGTAATGCCTTAGTATAGGCATACGCAGATATGTTGAGTACTTTGTTTATGATTGAAATTATGTCAAGCATATATATCGATATACTAGTATGTTTGTAAAGCTTAAAATGCCTAAAAGTCACATAATCGTCTGGAGGATGGAAGGCACGGAGAACGAAAGGCTATAAAATATTTTTGTTTGTAAAAGTAGTTATAGTTTAAGTCTCAATTAGACCCGTTTCTCTATAACTGTGGCTCTGATACCAATCTATAACACCCCCAATTTCGTGATATGCAGCGGAATTCAAACTGGGTATTACTTGATGGCACAACAGTCATAATAATAGAAAACGATCTCTAAAGGAGTCGTTTTAAAAGGCTTTATCATTCAAATATATCAGAGTTTACAAAATAGGTCCCAGTTGGTTCCATTGTTTACAAAATACATCAATATAAAGTTTTTGATGTTTAGTGAATGATAAATTATTTATAGCCTTCTTGATTTTATCCTTGTCCTTCCGTGCTAGCTTCCGACATTATGGACCTGAAATACATGCTTAAAACTGTCAACACAAAGGTTGAGTGAAATTCATAGAGTTTGTTAAATGGTTGAACACATTATGTTGGTAGTGTGAGTTATAAATTCACACCAATAATTTGAAAACAAAACAGTTATTATTAGACTAAGCATTATGCAATCAAGGCGTTAACGTGTTCCAAATTTAATTGGAGAAACTGTTGGTACTTGCCCTAATAGGTAAAATTGCCATTTTTACCTAATGTTACTCAAATATAGTGCGTTTGTTTGCCTTTAACGGGGCCAACACAAACGGGATTCGTCAATCCCAATAGGTCTATTCACAATATTCGCGCCCACTCTCACTAGTGATTAATGATTCATGATTAAGGGACTTAAGTTTGGCAAATGCGGTAACTTAGTGCTAATAAAACAATCAGATAAGTATATAGTTTGAAAGCAATGTGTTCGATTTTAAATAAAGCATGTATCTCCCCCAAGGGTTTGTAAAACAATTAAATAATAGAAAGTGGGGCTATGAACTCACCTCAGAGTAAATGATATCAAATGTATAATGAGAATGATGGATATGCCGTGAGAACTTCTACGAGCAACCTAGAATAGGATGATGCGACTTAGGTTTGGAATAATGATGCTAAAGAAATAACAAACTTATATAAGTTTCTATGTTGATCATGATGTAGTACATGGTTTTGTGTATGTCGTTTATAGAAATGGTCTAGTTGTGAAAACGTGTATAGTTTATATATATCGTACTACCGTTCGGGCCATCACAATTCAGAGGTCATGTAGTAAACGTTCGAGGAGCTAGGACACTTTAAATCGTAAATCCAGAACTCGTCGATACGTTTTACTCAAATGAAACCCCTCACATGAAGCTCCCTAGTTTTGTAGCACTTAGTAGATAAAACATAGATTTTTAATGAAGATTGTTATATCATAAAGTTTATCATGTTTTTAGTAAATATCTAGTTTTTACAAGTTCTCTTTGTTTACTAGTGATTATAACTTATTAACATGTTCAAGAATGAAGTTTTGGTAAAAATCGTCGGAAAAGGTAAAATGGTCATTTTTTCATTACTTGTGAAGATACTATTTCAAAGATTAAATGAAGTTTTGTTAAGTTAATATGTAACTAGCTATGAAAATAACTTGGTTTTGCTTTTAGTTGTGACAAAGTATAGTCTTGAAACTACATATAAGATAGTTTCAGTTTTTGAAAGAATATGGCATGTTTAAGCGTTTTCAAGGTCCGAACTTCTTAGATATAGAAGGAAAACGGCGTTCCGGACAAATTTCGTGTTTTAACTTTTTGGTGATTCGGACCAGAAGTACCACTTTTAACACGGACAGACCCTAAACAGCTTCCATTTGGCAGTTTTGGCGTTTTGGTTTCGCTAACTTCTTTTGACTATAACTTTAGACTCGTTTGTCCGTTTCGGGTGATTCGAGTTGCTATGTTTACCTTTTTATCTTGTCTACCATATTATGTAAGTTAGAAAGTCCATATGTAACTGGTTTTAATGGTTTCAAACGTATAGAATATGACTAGTTTACTAGTTTGTTACTTTTACGACAATATGTGAATTAAAACATGTGATTGAGTATATGTACATCATGAATCAACATAGTAACTATATATATAGCATGGAATTATTAAGATTATGAATAATAAATATGAGATGATGGTGGTGATTAGTTTCTTACAACTTTTGGCTTTCAATTAAGAAAGGAGTAACTAGTAAGGATCGGACTTTGATTGAACAATTAAGACTTCGGATTGAGCTAGATTTCTACACCTTGGCACCCTTGCAATATTGAAGAGTTGGTGATGAAGTACTAAGTGACTTGAGTGGATTTAAACTCAAGAAGATCACTTAAACTTGCTAGAGATTTGATGTAGTAACTTACTACTTGAAACTTATTTGCATAAACTTGGAGTTTAAAGATCAAATTATGGAAGATATGATGGATTTATGCTATGAACGACCCAATTCAGTATATGAGGGTGTTTAGGATGTATTTCACTTGCTATTTATAGGAGGGTAAGTTTGGTTAACCATATATTGGGTTAAATATTAACCATGGTTAAGTTAGGACACATGTAATGATATAAATGAACCATGGTTAGGATTAAGACACCAAGATGATGACCCCCTAAGTCGGCCATAACAAGATAAGATGACTTAGGTGGATAGTTTTGGTATTATCTTGAGTTTAGAGCATGATTTGGCTCCGTTAAATGCCAACCGTAAGTTGTTAAGCCATAAAACGTAAAACCGGGTATCGTAAAAATACGAAAATTTTAGGAATGATGAAACTCATCATTATACTCCATCTAAAAATATAAAATGGGTCATAAGTCTTATTGGGTGAAAAAACGCTGCTTAAAACTGGAAAAACGGGCCAAAAACGCGTAATTCGCAGTTTATCAGAAAAGAACGAAATTTCAGGGAAATGATCGTGAATTTATTTAGAGTAGAATAAAATTAGTCTAAAAGTGATATGAGATGTCAAAATGTGGTTTTCGTTATACGTGGGATAACTTAACAGTTATACGTGAAGTCTAAAAGTTACGCGATTTAAGCAAAAATGTAGAACGTACAAGGTTAATTTTTTTACGGTCAATGGAGGAGGGAAATATGTTTGACTTTTCCATTAATGTAAAAGTGTCTAAACATCTTAGTAAATACAGTGCATGAATGGTTAAGTCTGGGTCTACGTAGAATTGTTTAAAACGTAAGTTTAGTCTTGTACGGCTCAGGGTTTATTTGGTAACATTTTTAAATGAAATCTTAAAAAATTATCAAATTGATTATAAGTGATCTAAAAATTAATCTGATGTGAGGAAAATTGTCAGAGTTGATTTTCGTTATGCGCGAGATGTTTAAACGGTGTTCCGACCAAAATGAAACTTTAAAACGATGATTTCTTAATAACTTTTGCGAAAATGATCTAACGATTGTCAAACTCTCAGGATATTACTAAAATAATTTATTTTACGAGAATGTGAAATAAAATTTTTACGGGATGAATAGTGAAAGTGAATAGTAAAAGTGAATAGTAACTTTTCAAAAAAATGAAAAGTAACCCGAAAGTGCGGTTTGTTACAATCTCACCACCTTAATGGGAATTCCGTCCCGGAATTCAGTGTGTGTTATCCGATGTTGAATTGTCTAGGAAAATGTGGGTATATGCGAATTCTATCCTTTATGCGTTTTCAAGTTTCTGGTCATAGAATGTATTAGGTACCATGTGGCTTAAGTTGATAATCTAAAGGGTTTTGTTAAAATCTTATAGAGTCCAATATACCTAAAGTTTGGCTTTTCTCGATTCTCAAAACGAATCATATCTTATTATATCGAGGCTATCAATAAAACCTTAATTTCTAACATGGAGTTTTGTGGTGATAGTGTGCGGCATGGAGCCTAATTAGTATTTGTATGGTTTCCTTAGTTGTTTCGTGGGTGATCTCTGAACACCTTAGTCCATCAAATGGTTAACTAACACTTTCGTCTATATAGTGCCTCAAAATGGAATAGTTTTGTTGTTGTTAGGGTAACTGTTGTAAATCAAATGTGTAAGATATTGTTGATGTGAAATGGTTTGTAATGATGTGAAAACTGTCGTTGTAGGAAAGTCTTGATAGTCGCAAGTGGTTAGCCAAACCATTTCCAAAGTCGATCATGTCTTAGGTGGTTTCGGGATGAAGGCTATATCGTATAGTGTTTATGTCTGCTAGTGTTTGAAAGAAACGTGGTATTGTGAAGTTTTACATACTGAATTTCAATGGTGTTCAGATAATGATGTGATATGTTGACGATTAGAAGAGTATAGCGTACGCTTACCATTATTCTTAGGTAGAGATGTCAAGTTTGTTTTAAAATCAAAAGTGAATTTTAAAGGAATATGGTGGAATGATATCCTTGAAACCTAATCAGGCTAGTACTTCTAAGAAATGACGAGAAGAATTGATGACTATCCCAAGATAGTAGTTTGAATTATCTCATGTATGTAAATTTCAAGAATGAAATTAGGTAGTATAAATAAGATGTTAAGATTTTGCTGAGTGGTAAGACACTATCGTGTCTCTAGATCTTTTTAATGAATTCTAGTGGTTTATCGAGTTTAAGTAGGAAATTAACCTGAACATAACCCTTGTATAACTATTCTTAGTGTTTGAAAAATTTAAGCCGAACATAGTTAGTCAGACTATGTTCCACTATCCCTAGGTTAAATATAGGTGACTAGACTATATTTAGCCGAGGTTCGATAAAATTTTCAAATACCTAAATTAGGTATACTTGTGATATGTCCATACCTTTTGAGAAATTGTCCACTAAGCAAAGGCGATATCAAACCATCCAGTTGCAAGTCCCGGCCATAAAAGACTTGTAACCTATGTTTTCACATTCCATTGCATAGAAGATAGTATGGGTAGATACGTGTGGAAAGGAAATCTTAAGTAACTCTAAAATGGTCCATACTTGGCTAGTATCACGAACCTTTAACAATGAAGGTTTCAGAAGAAAATTTTGATGAATGTAGAGAAAGTTGCTGAACTTCAGCTTTTGTAGATGATGAGTCAGTTTATCTTTTAGAAATCCCATTTGTTGTATTTCCATTAGGAAAAATGATAGATTGTGACGGTTTCATATAAAAGAATATCATATAAGGTTTTATAAGATAATTTCTAGAGTCTATAGTATAACTTAGAATATCTGAGGAGTAGTTGAGACCATTGTGCAACTCACAATGTCTGAGAAATATTTGAGACCATTGTGTAATGTCTAGGAAATAATAGAGACCATTGTGCAACTCACAATGTCCAAGAAATGATGGAGAGATGATTGTGTAACCCACAATGTCTTGAGAAATGATAGAGAGATCTTTGTGTAACCCACAATGTCTTGAGAAATGATGAAGAGACAATTGTGTAACTCACAATGTCTTGAGAAAAGATAGAGATATCATTGTATAACCCACAATGTCTTAAGAAATGATAGAGAGATCATTGTGTAACCCACAATGTCTTGAGAAATGATATAGAGATCATTGTGTAACCCACAATGTCTTGAGAAATGATGAAGAGACCATTGTGTAACTCACAATGTCTTGAGAAATAATAGAGAGATCATTGTGTAACCCACAATGTGTTAAGAAATGATAGAGAGATCTTTGTGTAACCCACAATGTCTTGAGAAATGATGAAAAGACCATTGTGTAACTCACAATGTCTTGAGAAATGATAGAGAGATCATTGTGTAACCCACAGTGTCTTAAGAAATGATAGAGAGATCATTGTGTAACCCACAATGTCTTGAGAAATGATAGAGAGATCATTGTGTAACCCACAATGTCTTGAAAAATGATGAAGAGACCATTGTGTAACTCACAATGTCTTGAGAAATGATAGAGAGATCATTGTGTAACCCACAATATCTTAAGAAATGATAGAGAGATCATTGTGTAACCCACAATGTCTTGAGAAATGATGAAGAGACCATTGTGTAACTCACAATGTCTTGAGAAATGATAGAGAGACCATTGTGTAACCCACAATGTCTGGGAAGTAGGAAATACCATTGTAGTCAGTTACAATATCTTGGAGGAAGTTTCGTAATCCTAAAATGCATGAGTAGATGCATGATTGGGAGATTGGGAAAATATGATTGTGCCGTAATGCCTTAGAATAGGCATACGCAGATATGTTGAGTACTTTGTTTATGATTGAAATTATGTCAAGCGTATATATCGATATACTAGTATGTTTGTATAGCTTAAAATGCCTAAAAGTCACATAATCGTCTGGAGGATGGAAGGCACGGAGAACGAAAGGCTATAAAATATTTTTGTTTGTAAAAGTAGTTATAGTTTAAGTCTCAATTAGACCCGTTTCTCTATAACTGTGGCTCTGATACCAATCTATAACACCCCAAATTTCGTGATATGCAGCGGAATTCAAACTGGGTATTACTTGATGGCACAACAGTCATAATAATAGAAAACGATCTCTAAAGGAGTCGTTTTAAAAAGGCTTTATCATTCAAATATATCAGAGTTTACAAAATAGGTCCCAGTTGGTTCCATTGTTTACAAAATACATCAATATAAAGTTTTTGATGTTTAGTGAATGATAAATTATTTATAGCCTTCTTGATTTTATCCTTGTCCTTCCATGCTAGCTTCCGACATTATGGACCTGAAATACATGCTTAAAACTGTCAACACAAAGGTTGAGTGAAATTCATAGAGTTTGTTAAATGGTTGAACACATTATGTTGGTAGTGTGAGTTATAAATTCACACCAATAATTTGAAAACAAAACAGTTATTATTAGACTAAGCATTATGCAATCAAGGCGTTAACGTGTTCCAAATTTAATTGGAGAAACTGTTGGTACTTGCCCTAATAGGTAAAATTGCCATTTTTACCTAATGTTACTCAAATATAGTGCGTTTGTTTGCCTTTAACGGGGCCAACACAAACGGGATTCGTCAATCCCAATAGGTCTATTCACAATATTCGCGCCCACTCTCACTAGTGATTAATGATTCATGATTAAGGGACTTAAGTTTGGCAAATGCGGTAACTTAGTGCTAATAAAACAATCGATAAGTATACAGTTTAAAAGCAATGTGTTCGATTTAAAATAAAGCATGTATTTCCCCCAAGGGTTTGTAAAACAATTAAATAATAGAAAGTGGGGCTATGAACTCACCTCAGAGTAAATGATATCAAATGTATAATGAGAATGATGGATATGCCGTGAGAACTTCTACGAGCAACCTAGAATAGGATGATGCGACTTAGGTTTGGAATAATGATGCTAAAGAAATAACAAACTTATATAAGTTTCTATGTTGATCATGATGTAGTACATGGTTTTTGTGTATGTCGTTTATAGAAATGGTCTAGTTGTGAAAACGTGTATAGTTTATATATATCGTACTACCGTTCGGGCCATCACAATTCAGAGGTCATGTAGTAAACGTTCGAGGAGCTAGGACACTTTAAATCGTAAATCCAGCAACTCGTCGATACGTTTTACTCAAATGAAACCCCTCACATGAAGCTCCCTAGTTTTGTAGCACTTAGTAGATAAAACATAGATTTTTAATGAAGATTGTTATATCATAAAGTTTATCATGTTTTTAGTAAATATCTAGTTTTTACAAGTTCTCTTTGTTTACTAGTGATTATAACTTATTAACATGTTCAAGAATGAAGTTTTGGTAAAAATCGTCGGAAAAGGTAAAATGGTCATTTTTCCGTTACTTGTGAAAACACTATTTCAAAGATTAAATGAAGTTTTGTTAAGTTAATATGTAACTAGCTATGAAAATAACTTGGTTTTGCTTTTAGTTGTGACAAAAGTATTGTCTTGAAACTACATATAAGATAGTTTCAGTTTTTGAAAGAATATGGCATGTTTAAGCGTTTTCAAGGTCCGAACTTCTTAGATATAGAAGGAAAACGGCGTTCCGGACAAATTTCGTGTTTTAACTTTTTGGTGATTCGGACCAGAAGTACCACTTTTAACACGGACAGACCCTAAACAGCTTCCATTTGGCAGTTTTGGCGTTTTGGTTTCGCTAACTTCTTTTGACTATAACTTTAGACTCGTTTGTCCGTTTCGGGTGATTCGAGTTGCTATGTTTACCTTTTTATCTTGTCTACCATATTATGTAAGTTAGAAAGTCCATATGTAACTGGTTTTAATGGTTTCAAACGTATAGAATATGACTAGTTTACTAGTTTGTTACTTTTACGACAATATGTGAATTAAAACATGTGATTGAGTATATGTACATCATGAATCAACATAGTAACTATATATATAGCATGGAATTATTAAGATTATGAATAATAAATATGAGATGATGGTGGTGATTAGTTTCTTACAACGTTTGGCTTTCAATTAAGAAAGGAGTAACTAGTAAGGATCGGACTTTGATTGAACACTTAAGACTTCGGATTGAGCTAGCTTTCTACACCTTGGCACCCTTGCAATCTTGAAGAGTTGGTGATGAAGTACTAAGTGACTTGAGTGGATTTAAACTCAAGAAGATCACTTAAACTTGCTAGAGATTTGATGTAGTAACTTACTACTTGAAACTTATTTGCATAAACTTGGAGTTTAAAGATCAAATTATGGAAGATATGATGGATTTATGCTATGAACGACCCAATTCAGTATATGAGGGTGTTTAGGATGTATTTCACTTGCTATTTATAGGAGGGTAAGTTTGGTTAACCATATATTGGGTTAAATATTAACCATGGTTAAGTTAGGACACATGTAATGATATAAATGAACCATGGTTAGGATTAAGACACCAAGATGATGACCCCCTAAGTCGGCCATAACAAGATAAGATGACTTAGGTGGATAGTTTTGGTATTATCTTGAGTTTAGAGCATGATTTGGCTCCGTTAAATGCCAACCGTAAGTTGTTAAGCCATAAAACGTAAAACCGGGTATCGTAAAAATACGAAAATTTTAGGAATGATGAAACTCATCATTATACTCCATCTAAAAATATAAAATGGGTCATAAGTCTTATTGGGTGAAAAACGCTTTAAAACTGGAAAAACGGGCCAAAAACGCGTAATTCGCAGTTTATCAGAAAAGAACGAAATTTCAGGGAAATGATCGTGAATTTATTTAGAGTAGAATAAAATTAGTCTAAAAGTGATATGAGATGTCAAAATGTGGTTTTCGTTATACGTGGGATAACTTAACAGTTATACGTGAAGTCTAAAAGTTACGCGATTTAAGCAAAAATGTAGAACGTACAAGGTTAATTTTTTTATGGTCAATGGAGGAGGGAAATATGTTTGACTTTTCCATTAATGTAAAAGTGTCTAAACATCTTAGTAAATACAGTGCATGAATGGTTAAGTCTGGGTCTACGTAGAATTGTTTAAAACGTAAGTTTAGTCTTGTACGGCTCAGGGTTTATTTGGTAACATTTTTAAATGAAATCTTAAAAAATTATCAAATTGATTATAAGTGATCTAAAAATTAATCTGATGTGAGGAAAATTGTCAGAGTTGATTTTCGTTATGCGCGAGATGTTTAAACGGTGTTCCGACCAAAATGAAACTTTAAAACGATGATTTCTTAATAACTTTTGCGAAAATGATCTAACGATTGTCAAACTCTCAGGATATTACTAAAATAATTTATTTTACGAGAATGTGAAATAAAATTTTTACGGGATGAATAGTGAAAGTGAATAGTAAAAGTGAATAGTAACTTTTCAAAAAAATGAAAAGTAACCCGAAAGTGCGGGTTGTTACAATCTCACCACCTTAATGGGAATTCCATCCCAGAATTCAGTGTGTGTTATCCGATGTTGAATTGTCTAGGAAAATGTGGGTATATGCGCCGAATTCTATCCTTTGCGTTTTCAAGTTTCTGGTCATAGAATGTATTAGGTACCATGTGGCTTAAGTTGATAATCTAAAGGGTTTTGTTAAAATCTTATAGAGTCCAATATACCTAAAGTTTGGCTTTTCCCGATTCTCAAAACGAATCATATCTTATTATATCGAGGCTATCAATAAAACCTTAATTTCTAACATGGAGTTTTGTGGTGATAGTGTGCGGCATGGAGCCTAATTAGTATTTGTATGGTTTCCTTAGTTGTTTCGTGGGTGATCTCTGAACACCTTAGTCCATCAAATGGTTAACTAACACTTTCGTCTATATAGTGCCTCAAAATGGAATAGTTTTGTTGTTGTTAGGGTAACTGTTGTAAATCAAATGTGTAAGATATTGTTGATGTGAAATGGTTTGTAATGATGTGAAAACTGTCGTTGTAGGAAAGTCTTGATAGTCGCAAGTGGTTATCCAAACCATTTCCAAAGTCGATCATGTCTTAGGTGGTTTCGGGATGAAGGCTATATCGTATAGTGTTTATGTCTGCTAGTGTTTGAAAGAAACGTGGTATTGTGAAGTTTTACATACTGAATTTCAATGGTGTTCAGATAATGATGTGATATGTTGACGATTAGAAGAGTATAGCGTACGCTTACCATTATTCTTAGGTAGAGATGTCAAGTTTGTTTTAAAATCAAAAGTGAATTTTAAAGGAATATGGTGGAATGATATCCTTGAAACCTAATCAGGCTAGTACTTCTAAGAAATGACGAGAAGAATTGATGACTATCCCAAGATAGTAGTTTGAATTATCTCATGTATGTAAATTTCAAGAATGAAATTAGGTAGTATAAATAAGATGTTAAGATTTTGCTGAGTGGTAAGACACTATCGTGTCTCTAGATCTTTTTAATGAATTCTATTGGTTTATCGAGTTTAAGTAGGAAATTAACCTGAACATAACCCTTGTATAACTATTCTTAGTGTTTGAAAAATTTAAGCCGAACATAGTTAGTCAGACTATGTTCCACTATCCCTAGGTTAAATATAGGTGACTAGACTATATTTAGCCGAGGTTCGATAAAATTTTCAAATACCTAAATTAGGTATACTTGTGATATGTCCATACCTTTTGAGAAATTGTCCACTAAGCAAAGGCGATATCAAACCATCCAGTTGCAAGTCCTGGCCATAAAAGACTTGTAAGCTATGTTTTCACATTCCATTGCATAGAAGATAGTATGGGTAGATACATGTGGAAAGGAAATCTTAAGTAACTCTAAAATGGTCCATACTTGGCTAGTATCACGAACCTTTAACAATGAAGGTTTCAGAAGAAAATTTTGATGAATGTAGAGAAAGTTGCTGAACTTCAGCTTTTGTAGATGATGAGTCAGTTTATCTTTTAGAAATCCCATTTGTTGTATTTCCATTAGGAAAAATGATA
The DNA here is from genome assembly GCA_910596185.1 of Chrysanthemum makinoi. NCBI lineage: Eukaryota > Viridiplantae > Streptophyta > Magnoliopsida > Asterales > Asteraceae > Chrysanthemum > Chrysanthemum makinoi. Next base: position 162,172,727 of record OU343217.1, on the reverse strand, counting down.
GATTGTGACGGTTTCATATAAAAGAATATCATATAAGGTTTTATAAGATAATTTCTAGAGTCTATAGTATAACTTAGAATATCTGAGGAGTAGTTGAGACCATTGTGCAACTCACAATGTCTAAGAAATAGTTGAGACCATTGTGTAATTTCTAGGAAATAATAGAGACCATTGTGCAACTCACAATGTCCAAGAAATGATGGAGAGATGATTGTGTAACCCACAATGTCTTGAGAAATGATAGAGAGATCTTTGTGTAACCCACAATGTCTTGAGAAATGATGAAGAGACAATTGTGTAACTCACAACGTCTTGAGAAATGATAGAGATATCATTGTATAACCCACAATGTCTTAAGAAATGATAGAGAGATCATTGTGTAACCCACAATGTCTTGAGAAATGATATAGAGATCATTGTGTAACCCATAGTGTCTTGATAAATGATGAAGAGACCATTGTGTAACTCACAATGTCTTGAGAAATAATAGAGAGATCATTGTGTAACCCACAATGTCTTAAGAAATGATAGAGAGATCTTTGTGTAACCCACAATGTCTTGAGAAATGATAGAGAGATCATTGTGTAACCCACAATGTCTTGAAAAATGAAGAAGAGACCATTGTGTAACTCACAATGTCTTGAGAAATGATAGAGAGATCATTGTAACCCACAATGTCTTAAGAAATGATAGAGAGATCATTGTGTAACCCACAATGTCTTGAGAAATGATGAAGAGACCATTGTGTAACTCACAATGTCTTGAGAAATGATAGAGAGACCATTGTGTAACCCACAATGTCTGGGAAGTAGGAAATACCATTGTAGTCAGTTACAATATCTTGGAGGAAGTTTCGTAATCCTAAAATGCATGAGTAGATGCATGATTGGGAGATTGGGAAAATATGATTATGCCGTAATGCCTTAGAATAGGCATACGCAGATATGTTGAGTACTTTGTTTATGATTGAAATTATGTCAAGCGTATATATCAATATACTAGTATGTTTGTATAGCTTAAAATGCCTAAAAGTCACATAATCGTCTGGAGGATGGAAGGCACGGAGAGCGGAAGGCTATAAAATATTTTTGTTTGTAAAAGTAGTTATAGTTTAAGTCTCAATTAGACTCGTTTCTCTATAACTGTTGCTCTGATACCAATCTATAACACCCCCAATTTCGTGATATGCAGCGGAATTCAAACTGGGTATTACTTGATGGCACAACAGTCATAATAATAGAAAACGATCTCTAAAGGAGTCGTTTTAAAAAGGCTTTATCATTCAAATATATCAGAGTTTACAAAATAGGTCCCAGTTGGTTCCATTGTTTACAAAATACATCAATATAAAGTTTTTGATGTTTAGTGAATGATAAATTATTTATAGCCTTCTTGATTTTATCCTTGTCCTTCCATGCTAGCTTCCGACATTATGGACCTGAAATACATGCTTAAAACTGTCAACACAAAGGTCGAGTGAAATTCATAGAGTTTGTTAAATGGTTGAACACATTATGTTGGTAGTGTGAGTTATAAATTCACACCAATAATTTGAAAACAAAACAGTTATTATTAGACTAAGCATTATGCAATCAAGGCGTTAACGTGTTCCAAATTTAATTGGAGAAACTGTTGGTACTTGCCCTAATAGGTAAAATTGCCATTTTTACCTAATGTTACTCAAATATAGTGCGTTTGTTTGCCTTTAACGGGGCCAACAAAAACGGGATTCGTCAATCCCAATAGGTCTATTCACAATATTCGCGCCCACTCTCACTAGTGATTAATGATTCATGATTAAGGGACTTAAGTTTGGAAAATGCGGTAACTTAGTGCTAATAAAACAATCAGATAAGTATACAGTTTGAAAGCAATGTGTTCGATTTAAAATAAAGCATGTATTTCCCCCAAGGGTTTGTAAAACAATTAAATAATAGAAAGTGGGGCTATGAACTCACCTCAGAGTAAATGATATCAAATGTATAATGAGAATGATGGATATGCCGTGAGAACTTCTACGAGCAACCTAGAATACGATGATGCGACTTAGGTTTGGAATAATGATGCTAAAGAAATAACAAACTTATATAAGTTTCTATGTTGATCATGATGTAGTACATGGTTTTTGTGTATGTCGTTTATAGAAATGGTCTAGTTGTGAAAACGTGTATAGTTTATATATATCGTACTACCGTTCGGGCCATCACAATTCAGAGGTCATGTAGTAAACGTTCGAGGAGCTAGGACACTTTAAATCGTAAATCCAGCAACTCGTCGATACGTTTTACTCAAATGAAACCCCTCACATGAAGCTCCCTAGTTTTGTAGCACTTAGTAGATAAAACATAGATTTTTAATGAAGATTGTTATATCATAAAGTTTATCATGTTTTTAGTAAATATCTAGTTTTTACAAGTTCTCTTTGTTTACTAGTGATTATAACTTATTAACATGTTCAAGAATGAAGTTTTGGTAAAAATCGTCGGAAAAGGTAAAATGGTCATTTTTTCATTACTTGTGAAGATACTATTTCAAAGATTAAATGAAGTTTTGTTAAGTTAATATGTAACTAGCTATGAAAATAACTTGGTTTTGCTTTTAGTTGTGACAAAAGTATTGTCTTGAAACTACATATAAGATAGTTTCAGTTTTTGAAAGAATATGGCATGTTTAAGCGTTTTCAAGGTCCGAACTTCTTAGATATAGAAGGAAAACGGCGTTCCGGACAAATTTCGTGTTTTAACTTTTTGATGATTCGGACCAGAAGTACCACTTTTAACACGGACAGACCCTAAACAGCTTCCATTTGGCAGTTTTGGCGTTTTGGTTTCGCTAACTTCTTTTGACTATAACTTTAGACTCGTTTGTCCGTTTCGGGTGATTCGAGTTGCTATGTTTACCTTTTTATCTTGTCTACCATATTATGTAAGTTAGAAAGTCCATATGTAACTGGTTTTAATGGTTTCAAACGTATAGAATATGACTAGTTTACTAGTTTGTTACTTTTACGACAATATGTGAATTAAAACATGTGATTGAGTATATGTACATCATGAATCAACATAGTAACTATATATATAGCATGGAATTATTAAGATTATGAATAATAAATATGAGATGATGGTGGTGATTAGTTTCTTACAACTTTTGGCTTTCAATTAAGAAAGGAGTAACTAGTAAGGATCGGACTTTGATTGAACACTTAAGACTTCGGATTGAGCTAGCTTTCTACACCTTGGCACCCTTGCAATCTTGAAGAGTTGGTGATGAAGTACTAAGTGACTTGAGTGGATTTAAACTCAAGAAGATCACTTAAACTTGCTAGAGATTTGATGTAGTAACTTACTACTTGAAACTTATTTGCATAAACTTGGAGTTTAAAGATCAAATTATGGAAGATATGATGGATTTATGCTATGAACGACCCAATTCAGTATATGAGGGTGTTTAGGATGTATTTCACTTGCTATTTATAGGAGGGTAAGTTTGGTTAACCATATATTGGGTTAAATATTAACCATGGTTAAGTTAGGACACATGTAATGATATAAATGAACCATGGTTAGGATTAAGACACCAAGATGATGACCCCCTAAGTCGGCCATAACAAGATAAGATGACTTAGGTGGATAGTTTTGGTATTATCTTGAGTTTAGAGCATGATTTGGCTCCGTTAAATGCCAACCGTAAGTTGTTAAGCCATAAAACGTAAAACCGGGTATCGTAAAAATACGAAACTTTTAGGAATGATGAAACTCATCATTATACTCCATCTAAAAATATAAAATGGGTCATAAGTCTTATTGGGTGAAAAACTGCTTAAACTGGAAACACGGGCCAAAACGCGTAATTCGCAGTTTATCGAGAAAAAACGAAATTTCGTGGAAATGATCGTGAATTTATTTAGAGTAGAATAAAATTAGTCTAAAAGTGATATGAGATGTCAAAATGTGGTTTTCGTTATACGTGGGATAACTTAACAGTTATACGTGAAGTCTAAAAGTTACGCGATTTAAGCAAAAATGTAGAACGCATACAAGGTTAATTTTTTTATGGTCAATGGAGGAGGGAAATATGTTTGACTTTTCCATTAATGTAAAAGTGTCTAAACATCTTAGTAAATACAGTGCATGAATGGTTAAGTCTGGGTCTACGTAGAATTGTTTAAAACGTAAGTTTAGTCTTGTACGGCTCAGGGTTTATTTGGTAACATTTTTAAATGAAATCTTAAAAATTATCAAATTGATTATAAGTGATCTAAAATTAATCGATGTGAGGAAAATTGTCAGAGTTGATTTTCGTTATGCGCGAGATGTTTAAACGGTGTTCCGACCAAAATGAAACTTTAAAACGATGATTTCTTAATAACTTTTGCGAAAATGATCTAACGATTGTCAAACTCTCAGGATATTACTAAAATAATTTATTTTACGAGAATGTGAAATAAAATTTTTACGGGATGAATAGTGAAAGTGAATAGTAAAAGTGAATAGTAACTTTTCAAAAAAATGAAAAGTAACCCGAAAGTGCGGGTTGTTACAATCTCACCACCTTAATGGGAATTCCATCCCGGAATTCAGTGTGTGTTATCCGATGTTGAATTGTCTAGGAAAATGTGAGTATATGCGCCGAATTCTAACCTTTGCGTTTTCAAGTTTCTGGTCATAGAATGTATTAGGTACCATGTGGCTTAAGTTGATAATCTAAAGGGTTTTGTTAAAATCTTATAGAGTCCAATATACCTAAAGTTTGGCTTTTCCCGATTCTCAAAACGAATCATATCTTATTATATCGAGGCTATCAATAAAACCTTAATTTCTAACATGGAGTTTTGTGGTGATAGTGTGCGGCATGGAGCCTAATTAGTATTTGTATGGTTTCCTTAGTTGTTTCGTGGGTGATCTCTGAACACCTTAGTCCATCAAATGGTTAACTAACACTTTCGTCTATATAGTGCCTCAAAATGGAATAGTTTTGTTGTTGTTAGGGTAACTGTTGTAAATCAAATGTGTAAGATATTGTTGATGTGAAATGGTTTGTAATGATGTGAAAACTGTCGTTGTAGGAAAGTCTTGATAGTCGCAAGTGGTTATCCAAACCATTTCCAAAGTCGATCATGTCTTAGGTGGTTTCGGGATGAAGGCTATATCGTATAGTGTTTATGTCTGCTAGTGTTTGAAAGAAACGTGGTATTGTGAAGTTTTACATACTGAATTTCAATGGTGTTCAGATAATGATGTGATATGTTGACGATTAGAAGAGTATAGCGTACGCTTACCATTATTCTTAGGTAGAGATGTCAAGTTTGTTTTAAAATCAAAAGTGAATTTTAAAGGAATATGGTGGAATGATATCCTTGAAACCTAATCAGGCTAGTACTTCTAAGAAATGACGAGAAGAATTGATGACTATCCCAAGATAGTAGTTTGAATTATCTCATGTATGTAAATTTCAAGAATGAAATTAGGTAGTATAAATAAGATGTTAATATTTTCTTGAGTGGTAAGACACTATCGTGTCTCTAGATCTTTTAATGAATTCTAGTGGTTTATCGAGTTTAAGTAGGAAATTAACCTGAACATAACCCTTGTATAACTATTCTTAGTGTTTGAAAAATTTAAGCCGAACATAGTTAGTCAGACTATGTTCCACTATCCCTAGGTTAAATATAGGTGACTAGACTATATTTAGCCGAGGTTCGATAAAATTTTCAAATACCTAAATTAGGTATACTTGTGATATGTCCATACCTTTTGAGAAATTGTCCACTAAGCAAAGGCGATATCAAACCATCCAGTTGCAAGTCCTGGCCATAAAAGACTTGTAACCTATGTTTTCACATTCCATTGCATAGAAGATAGTATGGGTAGATACGTGTGGAAAGGAAATCTTAAGTAACTCTAAAATGGTCCATACTTGGCTAGTATCACGAACCTTTAACAATGAAGGTTTCAGAAGAAAATTTTGATGAATGTAGAGAAAGTTGCTGAACTTCAGCTTTTGTAGATGATGAGTCGGTTTATCTTTTAGAAATCCCATTTGTTGTATTTCCATTAGGAAAAATGATAGATTGTGACGGTTTCATATAAAAGAATATCATATAAGGTTTTATAAGATAATTTCTAGAGTCTATAGTATAACTTAGAATATCTGAGGAGTAGTTGAGACCATTGTGCAACTCACAATGTCTGAGAAATAGTTGAGACCATTGTGTAATGTCTAGGAAATAATAGAGACCATTGTGCAACTCACAATGTCCAAGAAATGATGGAGAGATGATTGTGTAACCCACAATGTCTTGAGAAATGATAGAGAGATCTTTGTGTAACCCACAATGTCTTGAGAAATGATGAAGAGACAATTGTGTAACTCACAATGTCTTGAGAAATGATAGAGATATCATTGTATAACCCACAATGTCTTAAGAAATGATAGAGAGATCATTGTGTAACCCACAATGTCTTGAGAAATGATATAGAGATCATTGTGTAACCCATAGTGTCTTGAGAAATGATGAAGAGACCATTGTGTAACTCACAATGTCTTGAGAAATGATGAAAAGACCATTGTGTAACTCACAATGTCTTGAGAAATGATAGAGAGATCATTGTGTAACCCACAGTGTCTTAAGAAATGATAGAGAGATCATTGTGTAACCCACAATGTCTTGAGAAATGATAGAGAGATCATTGTGTAACCCACAATGTCTTGAAAAATGATGAAGAGACCATTGTGTAACTCACAATGTCTTGAGAAAGGATAGAGAGATCATTGTGTAACCCACAATGTCTTAAGAAATGATAGAGAGATCATTGTGTAACCCACAATGTCTTGAGAAATGATGAAGAGACCATTGTGTAACTCACAATGTCTTGAGAAATGATAGAGAGACCATTGTGTAACCCACAATGTCTGGGAAGTAGGAAATACCATTGTAGTCAGTTACAATATCTTGGAGGAAGTTTCGTAATCCTAAAATGCATGAGTAGATGCATGATTTGGAGATTGGGAAAATATGATTGTGCCGTAATGCCTTAGAATAGGCATACGCAGATATGTTGAGTACTTTGTTTATGATTGAAATTATGTCAAGCGTATATATCAATATACTAGTATGTTTGTATAGCTTAAAATGCCTAAAAGTCACATAATCGTCTGGAGGATGGAAGGCACGGAGAACGGAAGGCTATAAAATATTTTGTTTGTAAAAGTAGTTATAGTTTAGGTCTTTTTTAGACCCGTTTCTTTATAAGCTGTGGCTCTGATACCAATCTATAACACCCCAATTTCGTGATATGCAGCGAATTCAAACTGGTATTACTTAATGGCACAACAAATCATAATAATAGAAAACGATCTCTAAAAGAGTCGTTTTAAAAAGGCTTTATCATTCAAATATATCAGAGTTTACAAAATAGGTCCTAGTTGGTTTCATTGTTTACAAAATACATCAATATAAAGTTTTTGATGTTTAGTGAATGATAAATTATTTATAGCCTTCTTGATTTTATCCTTGTCCTTCCATGCTAGCTTCCGACATTATGGACCTGAAATACATGCTTAAAACTGTCAACACAAAGGTTGAGTGAAATTCATAGAGTTTGTTAAATGGTTGAACACATTATGTTGGTAGTGTGAGTTATAAATTCACACCAATGGTTTGAAAACAAAACAGTTATTATTCGACTAAGCATTATGCAATCAAGGCGTTAACGTGTTCCAAAATTTAATTGGAGAAATTATTGGTACGAGCCCAAATAGGTAAAATTGCCATTTTACCTAATGTTACTCAAATATAGTGCGTTTGTTTGCCTTTAACGGGGCCAACACAAACGGGATTCGTCAATCCTAATAGGTCTATTCACAATATTCGCGCCCACTCTCACTAGTGATTAATGATTCATGATTAAGGGACTTAAGTTTGGCAAATGGCGGTAACTTAGTGCTAATAAAACAATCAGATAAGTATACAGTTTGAAAGCAATGTGTTCGATTTAAAATAAAGCATGTATTTCCCCCAAGGGTTTGTAAAACAATTAAATAATAGAAAGTGGGGCTATGAACTCACCTCAGAGTAAATGATATCAAATGTATAATGAGAATGATGGATATGCCGTGAGAACTTCTACAAGCAACCTAGAATAGGATGATGCGACTTAGGTTTGGAATAATGATGCTAAAGAAATAACAAAATTATATAAGTTTCTATGTTGATCATGATGTAGTACATGGTTTTTGTGTATGTCGTTTATAGAAATGGTCTAGTTGTGAAAACGTGTATAGTTTATATATATCGTACTACCGTTCGGGCCATCACAATTCAGAGGTCATGTAGTAAACGTTCGAGGAGCTAGGACACTTTAAATCGTAAATCCAGCAACTCGTCGATACGTTTTACTCAAATGAAACCCCTCACATGAAGCTCCCTAGTTTTGTAGCACTTAGTAGATAAAACATAGATTTTTAATGAAGATTGTTATATCATAAAGTTTATCATGTTTTTAGTAAATATCTAGTTTTTACAAGTTCTCTTTGTTTACTAGTGATTATAACTTATTAACATGTTCAAGAATGAAGTTTTGGTAAAAATCGTCGGAAAAGGTAAAATGGTCATTTTTCATTACTTGTGAAGATACTATTTCAAAGATTAAATGAAGTTTTGTTAAGTTAATATGTAACTAGCTATGAAAATAACTTGGTTTTGCTTTTAGTTGTGACAAAAGTATTGTCTTGAAACTACATATAAGATAGTTTCAGTTTTTGAAAGAATATGGCCTGTTTAAGCGTTTTCAAGGTCCGAGCTTCTTAGATATAGAAGGAAAACGGCGTTCCGGACAAATTTCGTGTTTTAACTTTTTGATGATTCGGACCAGAAGTACCACTTTTAACACGGACAGACCCTAAACAGCTTCCATTTGGCAGTTTTGGCGTTTTGGTTTCGCTAACTTCTTTTGACTATAACTTTAGACTCGTTTGTCCGTTTCGGGTGATTCGAGTTGCTATGTTTACCTTTTTATCTTGTCTACCATATTATGTAAGTTAGAAAGTCCATATGTAACTGGTTTTAATGGTTTCAAACGTATAGAATATGACTAGTTTACTAGTTTGTTACTTTTACGACAATATGTGAATTAAAACATGTGATTGAGTATATGTACATCATGAATCAACATAGTAACTATATATATAGAATGGAATTATTAAGATTATGAATAATAAATATGAGATGATGGTGGTGATTAGTTTCTTACAACTTTTGGCTTTCAATTAAGAAAGGAGTAACTAGTAAGGATCGGATTTTGATTGAACACTTAAGACTTCGGATTGAGCTAGCTTTCTACACCTTGGCACCCTTGCAATCTTGAAGAGTTGGTGATGAAGTACTAAGTGACTTGAGTGGATTTAAACTCAAGAAGATCACTTAAACTTGCTAGAGATTTGATGTAGTAACTTACTACTTGAAACTTATTTGCATAAACTTGGAGTTTAAAGATCAAATTATGGAAGATATGATGGATTTATGCTATGAACGACCCAATTCAGTATATGAGGGTGTTTAGGATGTATTTCACTTGCTATTTATAGGAGGGTAAGTTTGGTTAACCATATATTGGGTTAAATATTAACCATGGTTAAGTTAGGACACATGTAATGATATAAATGAACCATGGTTAGGATTAAGACACCAAGATGATGACCCCCCCCCCTAAGTCGGCCATAACAAGATAAGATGACTTAGGTGGATAGTTTTGGTATTATCTTGAGTTTAGAGCATGATTTGGCTCCGTTAAATGCCAACCGTAAGTTGTTAAGCCATAAAACGTAAAACCAGGTATCGTAAAAATACGAAACTTTTAGGAATGATGAAACTCATCATTATACTCCATCTAAAAATATAAAATGGGTCGTAAGTCTTATTGGGTGAAAATAAGTTAAACCCCGCTCGGGCAATATCTCTAGCAGTAAGCAAATCACGAATCGGGCTTAACTCACACCACGTATCAAACCAAACCGATGTCTCCTTCCCATTGTTGATTTTATGCCAGATAAAGGGACGAACCTTGGGTCTAATTGCAAGAAGCTTGCGCCATCCCCAGCTAACATCCCCCAAACAAGGGACATCCCAAAAGCTTCTCCCACGAAGTTTATAAGAATGGATCCATTGAACCCTTAACGACTCTTTATGTGTCAAAATACTCCAAATGTGTGTAGTCATGAGAGCAATGTTAAAATCCTCCAAACGACGAATACCAAGACCACCTTCTTTCTTAGGCTTACAAACAGATTCCCAAGCAACCTTAGCCTTTCCCCTTTTCATATCTCCTTGACACCAAAGGAAACCCCTCATAAGCTGCTCTAACTCATGGATAATACGAGTAGGAAGGATAAAGACTGAAGCCCAATATAAATGCATTGAAGATAATACAGACCTCACCAACTGAAGCCTACCCGCAAGAGATAAGAACTTATTACGCCAATCATTCACACGACCTTCCAATTTTTCAACAAGCACCTTACAATCCCTATAAAGAAGTCTCGATGATATAAGGGGAACCTCAAGATACCTGACAGGGAGAGAACCTTCGCAAACGGCATAGACGGAGAATAGCAGCTTTAATAGCGTTAAGAACATTACAAAAGAAAGTCAGTACTTTTAGGGATACTTGGGACAAGTCCCAAAAAGTTCTTGAAATCCTCCAAAGCCTGCATAATGACATTAACAGAATCCGGATGGCCTCTAGCGAACAAAAAGAGGTCATCTGCAAAACAAAGGTTAATAATTCTCTGTTGTTCACACAAATGATGAAACTGAAAATCCACTGTATTATAAACCTTTTTCTGCAATATAAGAGTTAGCACTTCCATAACCATTGTAAACAAGTAGGGAGATAACGGGTCACCTTGTCTAAGGCCCCGCTTACCTTTAAATCAGCCATGAAGATCCCCATTAACACATATAGAATAAGATGTAGATGAGATACACACCATGATCCAGTCGACCATTTTGGAATGAAAACCAAACCCAATCAGAATAGCCTTAAGAAAAGCCCAATCAACCGTATCATATGCCTTCTGAATATCAACCTTAAACGCACATCTAGGTGGACCTCTCCCTCTATGATAATTTCACATAAGCTCTTGGGTAAGTAATATATTATCAGATATACGACGACCAGGAACAAATGCAGATTGGTTAATACTAACCAACTGACCAAGGCGCTCTTTAATACGATTAGCAAGGATTTTGCTAATGCATTTATTTTTTTGGGTAAAAGGGTTAATTCACCCCGGTAAATTTATTACGCCAAAAACATTGAAGTACAAAGGATGAGGGTGTATCCCTCATCTCAGTCCCATAGGACACTTACATGCAAAAAACAACTAACCAAACCAACTATATAAGAATGACAGGCCATTCTTATAACAAACACAATAAAATAAAACTACCTATGACGGTCCTTTGGGCGACTCTCAAAGCCATGTGCAGGAAAATCATAATCATAACCATCATAAGACTTCAAATCATCCAAAAAACCAGCTCCCGGCATGACCTCAGGCATAAACACTTCATCTTCCTAGTAGACACCTTGTGGGTCTTAGAGAATTGATCCCACAAACTTCCATTGCCACTTTTCGCAGGTACATCACTAGTAGAGACTTGACAGACGGTATCCGTCTTGTCACTATCATGTGGTACCCCCACCACCACCTTGCTCGGACCAATATCACCCTTTAACACTCCCGAATTAGCACCAACAGAATCATCCTTTGAAAGTTGATCCAACGGAACGGCCTCCAAACTATGTTTAGTATCATTGGCATTCTTCTTCGTAGTAGGTTTAGAAACAGGTTTATATTCAAAATTAGACTTTGGTTTGAAATGCCGAGGCCTTTGGTTAACTTTGGTAGCCTTATTTCCAACCTTATCCAGGTGAACACCCCTATTAACAGACGGGGTAGACACTTTAGGAATCAAAGATATAATGGTATGATTAATCTCCTTAAGAAGCTTACCATTCATGAAGAAGTCACGAACAACAGACAGAACCTCAGCACCCACAATATCCCATGCTTTCTTAAAGAAAGCAGCCGTGTAACCATCAGGACCAGGAGCTTTATCATCCCCCATAGAAAATACAACATCCTTTATCTCCGCATCCGTAACATGTCGAACAATCGAATCAGCCAATTGGTGTGGAAGAACATTAGAGAATATACCATAATCATCAAAAGAATTACAATTTCCTTCAATACCAAGAAACTGTTCATAGTGAGCAACAAAAGCACCTACAACCTGATTACCCTCGTACAAGACATTGTTTGCATCTCTAACCAATTCAATTCGATTACGGGCACATTTACTTTTAGCAATATTGTCAAAATAAGACGTATTAGAATCACCTGCATGAAGCCACTGAACTTTATATTTCTGCTTTAAAAACCGTTCTTCATCTAATGTAGCCTCCTTATATGCAAGAAGATAGTGCGCATGTTCATCCCGAATGTCAGAATTAGACGGATCTTTATCAATGGCATTTTGGACCTCATCTAACTCCTTACGAATCCTAACCACCCGCTCATGCAGATTACCATAACTGTACAAAAGCTTACGAAAAGGAGATTTTAGCCCCTTTAAACGTTGAACCACACGATACATAGCACATCCATGGACATTAAGACTCCATCCCGCAGTAACCGTATCAAGAAACCCATCTTTATGAACTAGGAAGTTAGAGAACTTGAAAGGTTTAGGCTTAAGCTTAGTTACCTGAGGTATACGACGAATACACGGAGAATGATCTGAAATACGATAAGGTTGAAAAATAGCAAAAGAACCTGGAAACGAGTCAGAAAACTTCAGATTACCCATCACCCTATCAATTTTCTTCAATGTACCCGATGAGCCTTTTGGTTTCTGATTCCAAGTAAAGTGAAGACCGGTACAATTAATATCCTCAACCTCCATTCTCTGAACACAATCTTTAAATTCACGCATAGCAATGTCAGGAGTATAACTACCACATGAATGATCTTCCAATTTAAGTGCCGCGTTAAAATCACCCAACAAAACCCAAGGCCTACTACGCATAAAACCAGCATGGCACACAAGGTTGGACCAAAGGGCACGCCGATTAACATAATAATTATCTGCATACACAAAGGAACAAAAAAATGTTTTGCTGTCCGCACGAATATTAACCTGTACATGCATAACCTGGTTAGTTCTTGTGTAATTACTCTAGTTTCTATTGGATATGTGGGGTTTGTTTGGTACTTTGTGGCGTGGTCCTCCACCATGTTTATCGTACCAATGGGTTTGATAGTGGTTGAAGATGCTCGTGTGCCTTTTTAAGGGCTTCTTGATGTGGTTCAAGCTTCAATGTGATGTCCGACATGCCTCATGTTATTTTATGACCTTTCTGGATCGCAGGGAAGTTGATTGGAAGTACTATAATGACTATGGCTCAGATGTTAGCGTTTAATTCACATTTTTTGTATCTCTTTGTATAGTCATTGTAGTTGTAAGTTATAAGAATGGCATGTCATTCTTATATAGCGGTTAAATGTAAGTTGCACGTGTTGTGCTTGTTTTGTCGCCCTGATCGGGCTGAGGGCATGGGATTCACCCATGTCATTTGTACTTCAATGCTTTTTGGTGTAATTGAATTTTACCTGGGTGAATTAACCCTTTTACCCAAAAAAATGAAAATATAGGGTAACCAACAGTAAAAGGAAATTTCTGATCATATCTAGAATGAAAAATCAGCCACCACTTCTAAATATAAAAATACAACCCTATAAGTATTGCATACCCAAGTTGAGAGAGGACGTGTAGGGAAGACTTTATGGCCTGAAAATAGAGAGGGAGTGGTGGCCGGAAATATCGATAGGGGAGAGAGATCCCATCACACTTGTTCTGACCAGCAACATAAATGATTTAGGACAAGTGTTGATTATGAAAGTATATACTTCCCCTTAAGCACATACCCTAATGTATTAGCACCAATAATCCTATTTCATAGAACTTGTTATGATGTCTTCAATGTTGAACTTTGATGTTGATAACCTGTGTACCATGGAACCATAACATCAGCAATAAGAGTTTTTCAAGAAACCCTAAAAACGATTTAGGGTTTGAAAAATATCAGAACCAAAATCTTTAAACCAGCTAGTTATAGATCGATGCTTAAGAATAGCATGATAAGTACACAACCATATGCACAAACAAATCAAATCATGACACAAAAACGAATAGAGCTTGGATCAAAACATAAACCTCGACACCTTCTTTTTCTTCATAAACACGACTTCAAAAATGTTTTTTTCATGAATTATAGTTACCAATCAACATATAAACAACTTCCATAATGAATGTATTCAATAGAAAACGAAATCAAAGAAGTTGAATATCACGAAAACCCTAAAAATTCAAATACCATTACCTTCCTCTGCAGCAGTTTTACATGACTGAATATCTGACAACTGAGACCTCAGATTGAAGATCTCTCCGGTGAAAAGCTAGCCTGATATACAGAGAAGCTCCACCAAACATTCGTCCTGATCCAAAGGTTAATGAATGAGATATTGCTGTTTGAAAACAGCCCTGTAGAAAGATTATGAAATTTTTTTCCAGATTCGAATTTTTACCTTTTTTTTGAAAAACCTTGTAGATCCCTATATCACGAGATCCCGCTCTGATCCCAATTCTGAAGATCGTTTAGAGCACTAGGGATAAAAATAACAACGATAATAAGATGAACAACGGATTAAAGAAAACATCATTGTTATTATTAAGGTTCTTCGTCATCATCTCTAACAACTACAATACAAACCAAATGCCCCAATACTACCTGATCAATGGTAGTATGATTACCTATCTCAAACAGGAATAGGGATGAAGGAAACCCTTGATTACCTTGAGGCTAAAACACATAAACCTTAGGCGTTTAGAGCACTACGCCTAACACATACATTTACTGGTGTTACATCTTGACACACTTAATAATAAATCCATGTATCTCTTTATATAATAGAGAATACTAGGGTTACAAAGAGATAAGACAGAATATAAAGAAATCTTCCTAATAAAGTAAACTAATTTCTTGTATATTCTTTTTCTTTGAACTTTAGCTCTTTGTCTTCTTTAGTCCTTCATCTTTCACATGTTTTGTCTTATCAACTTAAATATTAGATCCAACACTTCATAAAGCTTTTATCATAAGGTAACTATCGCAAACTAAATTGCAAAGGCTATCACAACTCAACACTTGCAACCAAAAGCCGTCGCAACTAGCTATCACAACAAAAGAAAGCTATCACATATTTTCCTCAACCAACTATCGCAATAAAACCCTCTTTTTGACAAATTTTGCGAGCAAATTGTTTGAGCAAAAAACTTAAACCCTATTTTCACGAAACAAAAGTATACTTTTTCTTAACTCTTTAAACCACGTTTTCAAGCACAAATCTTCACCAAATTCATACAACTTTGTATAGAATGATAAAAAAAACTCTTCCTTAATCTCAAATATGTTTCTCTAACACACGTTTTTATAAGATTAAACACGAATGAATGATCTTAAGAAAATTTACGAATAGAAAAGATGTTTTAGAAAGAGAAAGTTTTTAAAATCAGCAAAAATCAAAAAATTTACTACTAGAGAAGATCAAACCAAAACTAAAACACTACTAGATGAAACAACGATTCATAACCGGATCTTGATACCAATTTTTCTTCCAATAATATCACGTCTACGCTACTAATCTAAAAGAGATGAAGTGGGTGTGAGCACTTCGAGAGAGAAACGAGAGAAAGATAGAAAGTCTCACAAGACAGATATTAGAAACACACACCTCATAACCCATGAGGTATGGGGTATTTATACCCATGCAGACGGTCAGCTTCCCCTCGCAACTATACAAGTGTTGCAAGGGTAATGTGTCACAAGGCACTACTAAGTTACATAACATACCCTAGTCTATAACAAAATATAATTAGAAGTCTCTGAAGTAATGATTTACACTTTTGTGTTCCAACAACCTATTTATCATTGGTCAGTTGTATTGAGTTTAATCGTTGATTGGATTATTTCTTATTGTGGGTCGATTACTTGTGGTAATTTATTTTTATAAAGCTGCTTGCAAGTGTTACGTATTCTAGGGTGTTATCTATTACGATTTTACTTTTGATCAATATTTTTTTTTGGTAAAAGGGATTCACCCTGGTAAAATATATTAAAAAAATAAACCAAATAAGTACAATGGAATGTGGCTGACGTGCCACATTAACCTCAAGCTGAGCTTGAACAACCAATGAAAATCGCTAGTGACATGCCACCAAGCGTTACAAAAGCTAGGAAATACAAACGCTAAAACCCCAACAGGGAACATCCATCTAAGAACACATGAATGACTCCACCTATCTTACCAACGCTTCGAAGGAGATTGATGAATCAGATGAGCCTGCCTCCTTAAAAATCCTTTCCAAGAAAAAACCCAGTGGGAAAACCTTGGATTAGGGAAAAAGAGTACAACACTCACCTGGATCTCCAACGAAAAACCATGACCACCAATAGCATAATCCAATGAATATCCTCTATCAACCAACTTCCCGAGCCAAGAATCAGAACTGAAGCCCACCATCAGGAATGTAAAAGAGAAAGAGGCAGATGCCAAACCCGCAAGAGGTCTCTCGTATTCGACGTCTTCTTGAATTTGCATGTAAGAAGCTTGAGCCGAACCGTAGACTTGATAATATCAATAACTTGAACTTCCGATCTTCTTTGCTGCTTGAAAATCCTGTTGTTTCTTTCTTGCCAAATGTAATAGGAAGACGCCGCAAAAAGAAGCTTGGAGACAACACTTTTAACCGACCGAGACTTCAAAATAGGAATAAGAAAACGGGTCACATCCTCCAACGAGTTCGGAATATCCTGAAAACCTGCAAACATCTTCAAAGAAAGCCAAACCTGAAGCGAGAACACACAATCAAATAATAGATGATCATGAGAATTAGGTTGTGTCCTGCATAGAGGGCACACCAACACATCATTATTTGGATCATGATGGCCATTATGATATCTCAACATATCTTGAGTCCGAAGCCTTCTTTTCATAACAAGCCAAAGATGGAACGCATGCCTCGGAATACGGTGAGAAAACCAAACAAGATGATACCAATCCACATCAAGACCCCTAGGACGAATAGAATCCCACGCAAGAGAGACCGAAAAGGGCTTCATGGAATCATCATAATGCCACAATAGCTTATCCTCCATATGATCTATCAAATTAGGAACCGTAATAAAAATAATACCCGGATACCAATGCCCCCAATTACTAGGCCAAGACCATGAATTCCCGTTAATCACATCATGAACAGTAGAACTAGGAGAGAAGCCTGCATGATGAATATCTCTAGAAGAGACAACCATCGACAAAGGACCTTCAGGGCACCACTGATCAAACCAAGCAGAAGCCGACCTGCCATTACCAAGCTTATACCAAAAGAAACTACGAACAAGCGGTCTAAGCTGAAGGATCTTCCGCCAACTCTAAGTCATATTACCCCGGCAAGGAGTATCCCAAAAGTTACGCCCCCTGACATATGAATCCACTTAACCCATAGGGAATCCTTGCAAGTAAACAAACGCCAAATATGAGAAGCAATGAGGGCACTATTAAATGAAACAATCCTCCGAATACCAAGACTGCCCTCATGCTTGGGTAAACAAACAACATCCCACGCAACCTTAGACTTACCTCTCGAGCCATCACCAGTACACCATAAAAACCCTCTCATAAGCTGCTCACGATCATGAACAATACTAGATGGGAGAATAAATATAGAAGCCCAATAAATATGCATAGACGACAAAACCTACTGAATAAGCTGTAAACGACCAGCGAAAGACAGCGATTTGTTGCGCCAATCCTTGATACGATTCGATAACCTCTCCACTAACTCTTTGCAATCCCTAAAAATCAACCGCGTAGTAATCAAAGGAACCCCCAAGTACTTAACAGGCAAAACCCCTTCAGCGAAAGGAAGAATCTGAAGAATAGCAATTTTAACATGATTAAGCACATTACAGAAATACGCCGTGCTTTTGGGAAAACTTGGAGTAAGACCAGAAGCATGCTTAAATTCTTCCAAAGCCTCCATAATAACCCCGGCCGAATTCGCATCACCATTAGCGAATAAAAACAAATCATCTGCAAAACAAAGATTAGTAATACATAATTGAGAGCATTTGTCATGATAAGCAAATAATCCGGAATCTCTAACCCTCCGCTTGAGCATTAGCGATAACACCTCCATAACCAGCGTAAACAAATAAGGAGATAACGGATCCCCTTGCCTCAGCCCCCGCTTACCCTTAAAATAGCCATGAAGAATACCATTCACACTAATCGAAAAAGAGGTGGTAGACACACATTCCATTATCCAATGCACCATACGCGAGTGAAACCCAAAACTAATCAGAATATTACGCCAAAACTGCCAATCAACAGTATCATAAGCTTTCTGAATGTCCACTTTGAAGGCACACCTAGCAGGACCACGATCAAGATGATAATTATGCATGAGCTCCTGAGTAAGCAAAATATTATTCGAAATTCGTCTACCCGGAACAAAAGCAGATTGGTCCGACCCAACCAAAGTAGTCAGACTATCCTTGATACGGTTGGAAATAATCTTACTAATGCACTTAAACAACACATTGCAACAAGATATAGGCCTAAAATCATTAATCCAAGTAGTAGAATTTACTTTAGGCAGGAGGGCAATAATAGTATGGTTTACCTCTTTCAGAAGCTTACCACTAACGAAGAATTCCTGAACAGCCCGAATAATATCATCAGCAATAATATCCCATGCCCCTTTGAAGAACGCCGCAGAAAAACCATCAGGACCAGGTGATTTATCATCACCCATAGAAAAGATAGCATCTCTGACCTCCTTAGGAGTAACATCACGAACCATTTCAAACGCAATATGAGGATCAAGAGTGGAAGAGAAAAGGTTACTAGCATCAAACGGAACATATAACCCCTCTTGACCAAGAAACGCAGTAAAGTGAGTAACAAAAGCATTAGGGACTTGATCATACACGTACATCACTCCATTACCATCACTAATAGAATCAATCCGACTCCTAGCCTTCCTACTTTTAACCACTTTATGAAAATACGCCGAATTAGAATCCCCCACCCGAAGCCAATCAACTTTTGCCTTTTGCTTAAGAAAACGTTCCTCTGTAAGAATAGCTTCATTGTATGCGTTAAGATAGCAGGCTTCTTCCTCATGAATATCATAATTGAACGGATCTAAGTCAAGAGCTTGTTGAACAGTGTCCAATTCATGGCGAAGTTTCACGACTTTATCATGAATATTACCCTCATTAAAAAGTAATCTCCGAAGCGGCTTCTTAAGAGATTTAAGCTTATTCACCACTTGAAACATGTGAAAGCCACTAAAAGGCTTACACCAATATTCCTGAACCTGTAATTTAAACTGAGAATTCTACACAAGGATGTTAGAAAACTTAAAGGGCCTAGGTTTAAATTTAAAGGAAGTAGGAATATTAAGAATAGCAGGAGAGTGATCAGAAATACGGTATGGCTGAAATATAGCATGAGCTCCAACAAAAGAATCCGTAAAACCAAGATTAGCCATAATACGATCAATCTTCTTCAATGTACCACCAACACCTTTAGGCTTCTGATTCCATGTGAATTGTAACCCGGTCCGATTAATATCAGACACCTCGATCTCATCAACACACTCCTTAAACTCCCTCATAGCTATATCAATAACCGAGGACCCCTGCCTTGTCTTCCAAATTCAAAGCCGAATTGAAATCTCTAAGAATACACCAAGGACGCAATTGAACAACCTGCTTGTGCGCACCAAGATTAGCCCAAAGAGGTCTCCGATGCGTGTACCTGTTATGAGCATAAAAAGAACAAAAAGCTCCTTTTTATCCTCTTTGAAACGAACAAATGTGTGAATAACTTGGTCCGTCATGAAAATCACATTCAGGTCAACATCATCCAAGTTCCAACCTAAAATGATACGAGACCCTTTATCACACAAATGACCATTAGAAGTCCAATCCCACCTACGAAAAACCTTAGCACATAAAACTTGAAGACGAGAGTTAGAAATATGAGACTCCAATATAGCACATATAGAAAGCTTATTCTCACCGAGAACCTGACGAACCTCCTTTTGTTTAGGGGACTGGTTTATTCCCCTTATATTCCATGAGGCAATACTATACATGAGGAACCTCGCCAGAAGAAGTGCTTGCTTCCTTAAGATTAATCTTCTTAGTGCTCGGCTTATCAAACATATCCATGGCCTCATCAACTTCACTATCACTATCCAACGTATACGTACCCTGGTCCTTAAATGTACTAGAAGCAATGTCACCCGTCTCAAATGGATCCTCACCACTAAGAGCCACAAAGGAATTTTTCAATGAGACTAAATGAGATGGAACATTACCTTTACTGATCGTGGCGTATGTAGATACACTAGGGACACTCGTACCATTTTTCCTTTCATTGCCTGGATCACTAGTAGAAACCTCCTTATTACTAACATTTCCCAAATCGTTAGGAGAAGGATGAAGTCTAGTTGAAGTAGTACTAATATCAGGTTGTGAACCCACGTTAAGACCACTCGAAGAAGATGGCCCCCCGCCTTTCTTAGGCTCCCATCGATAATGAAAAGAAACCTTTGGTTTAGTAAGCCGAAGACCATCAATATGCTTTTCCTTAGAAGCTTGCTTACCTTTACCCTTATGCTTGTTGACTTCCACAAATCCATCATCATCAACAACTTGTTTCACATCAGTAGCAATGTTTTTAGGACACGCATCATCAGTATGATCAAAAATCTTACAAGTTTCACATCTTGGTGGCTTCCATTCATATTCGACATAAACACGCTCCAAAGAATGCCCCTTCCCATTAGGAAAAGGAATAGCCACCACCAAAGAATCCAATAACGCATTAAAAGAAGAAACTTCCACAAGAGCACGAGCATACGAATTTCTACCCCATGACTTGAGACACTTGGTGCTAGTATACGAATCCAACATAATTGGACGACCTATTTGTGTTGTAATCAAGCTCAGCCCAATCTCCGAATGAGCCACAATAGGAACGTTATGTAACATGACCCAAACTGGAACCGGTGTAATCTCATCCTTTTTAAGCTTAGAGTTAAGAGTCCAAATATTCAAAATGATAGGAACAAGACGGATTAACCACGGACCAGATTCTAAGAGTTGATCCATACCCTCTTTGGTTGCGAACTAAAACAAGAAAAATCCATTATTCAACATAACCCGTTCCAAACCAAATTTTTCCCAAGTGTTCTTCACATAATTCTCCACTATGGGAAACGCAAGTCGCTTCCCAATAAAATAGCCATAAAGCGTATTAGTGAACCTAGATGAAACTTCATCAACCGCTTCTATTGGAATTGTGACGTTCGCCCCCACAACACAATTCTCATTACGCATTTCAACAATGTTAATAGCCTTGGGAACACTTCGATATTTATACATGGCAGCATATGGTGTTTTTAAAGGCTCATTATGCATAGAATTTGACGAATCAGTAGCAAGGCTAGTATTAGAAGGCTTACAAGCATGCGTATTAGCTTATGTTTTAGGTGATGCCCCACAAGAATCCTTCAAATTCCCATCCTGTTTAGTTCCATACGCATTAATATTGCATTTATTAACAACACTAGGCTCCACGTTAGTTTCAACATTAGACAAATCCTCATGCACACCTTTTGCAATACCAACATTGATACTAGGATCAGACCCTAGTACATTACTATCGAATGAATTTGGTGATTCATGAACCAACGAGTCAACATGTTTCCCTTTCTTATTCCCCAAAGACCTACCATCAGCCCCCTCCTCAATCGAATTATTCAGCATATGGTCATCATTAGCAGAAGAGAGAGACAAATTTTCAGAAATCTTACCTTGATTCGAAGAGGGATTAACACCAACAGGTTGCGTATTACGATGAGCCTTCTTAAGAATAGACTTAAGAATAGACGCATCCCCTAGCAAATCAGAACCTTTTCGACCTCCAGCAACAAGACCAGAAGTTTTCACACTATTATTATCCATAACAAATGCTGAAACCAAACCAAAAAATGAAAGAAATGTAGAAAACCCTAAAACGACACTACCCAGCAGCAACAGCTCAAACAAATCCAATAAACGAAACCCTAAATGGGTGACGTTACCCCATAATAATCAGAACCTCACATAATTAATGGAATTAAAAGTGCAGCAAATTAAATGATAGGCGAAACCCTAATAATCCAAGAAAACTAAACCCTAACTTGAATGAAAACGGCACACCAATAGAAACTTTTTTTATCATTATTTAATTCCAAGTTAATTATGTTCCTACGATCTACTCGCAAGGTAGTTTACATTGGTCTTAATTATCCTCGTTTTTTGCTACATTATGAACGGGGGTTAGGGTCTTGTACACAAACAACAACAACAACAACAACAACAACATACCCAATCCCACCTAGGGTCTTGTGCTTAATGCATTAAAACCCTAACTTGGGTTAGGATTTTTTTCTTCTATTTATTCGTGCATGCTGCTGCTGTATATATAGTTGTGTTTTGTGTTTTGAGTTTGAAATTTGGTGTTGTTATTGTGTTTACGAGAGAATCAGAAGAGGTTTTTTGAAGAGTACTTTGGTTAATCAGTCGAGTAATGAAGGTAAAGAGGGATTAACGAGATATTTGTTAGGTGATTTGGCAAAGAAAGCGAGGAATATTGATGGGAAGTTGTTGGGGAAAGATGGTAAGCCCCTAAAGCCGTTTTGTCACGTGAAGCTTGGTGATGCTACGATTGTAGCTGGTGCGATACCTGGTGTAGCTACGATTTTATGAGAATGTTGCTGGTAATAAGGCGTCGGTGGTGATCGACGCAGAGTGCAACCTTAAAGATCAATTGCCTACGAATAATTCTGGTGTTTGTGAGGCTAGTACAAAACCTGATGAAAAATATGTTGTTGTCTCAGTTGAGCAAACAACCCCTATAGATGTGACATCAGTTGTATATCCTATGGCTGCTCCTTTTGATCTGATATTTGATTTAGCGTACTCTATGTTTGATTTGGTTTTGCATGAAGGGGTTGTTCCTATCGTAAATGCATGTGGTGTTGGTACGCATTCTACTGATCAGGATGCTATTGATGATGCGGTTCATCATATGAATGTGAGACAGAATTCGAGTGGTAACGGTATTGGTTCATCTACATTTGCTTTTATTTTAAATCCAAAATGCGTTACAAAAAAGGTTAATTTTAGGCACTTGGTTAATGAGATTCGTGTTGACAACCATGATACTTTACTACCCAAGGATTTTATGGAGAGAGTTATGAATAGGTATGAAAATACTCTTGTTGGGTATTTCCTTGGTAATCCTATTGCATTTTCGATTGTTCAAAACTATGTCACAAATACGTGGGGTAAGTTTTGTTTGAAGAAGCTCAGGAAAAATGATGCGGACGTTTTCCTCTTTATTTTTGAGTCTAAAGAGGGTGTAGATAATGTTCATTAGCAGGGCCCTTGGTTGATACGTAATTCGCCTCTCATTCTTAACAAATGGACTCCTAATGTGTCGCTAATTAAAAATGAGGTAACTAAGGTTCTGGTTTGAATTAAATTGCATAATGTTCCATTACTTGCATATTCTGAGTTTGATTGCTACTCAAGTTGGGAAACCGATCATGTTAGATGCTTTACTAGCTCAATAGGTGTTGATTCTTGGGGTCGTATTAGCTTTGCTCGAGCTTTAGTGGAATTATCATTGGATTTTGAATTGTAACACGAAGTTACTATGGCCATTCCCAAAGAGGATGGCAGTGGTTACACTACGGAGATCATTAAGGTCGAATATGAATGGAAGCCTCTTCATTGTGATGTGTGTAACGTGTTTGAACATAACCGTATCAATTGTCCGAAATGTGTTAAGGATGTTGTTCGTAGTGATACTAATGTGATAGCCAAGGCTTCTACTGCTTTGGAAAAGGATGAAAAGGTTTTACCTAGATTAAGAATCGGAATGATAAAGGGAAGAAGGTATCTGAGCAATCTCGTCCTATTGGAGGTGTCAAGCTTAATAAGTATAAACCTAGCTTTTGGCAACCGAAATCTGTTTCAAAGGTTCAAAATGAGACTTTTTCTTCTAACGCAAAATCTGCTACGAACACTAAGTCATATAAATCTCTTACGGTTTTGACCTTGTTGGAGGAGGAAGTTGTGGATGGGTGTCAAAACACTGGAACAGAGTCACAAGCACAGCTTGTGAGTGATTTGAAAGAGAAGGTGCAGGGTGCGGCTACTAAGCTCGTTCTTCTCCGTGTACTTCTTCAACTAAGATGGGTAACCCATTCTCTAAGGTGGGGGATGTGGTTGTTTCTGACAGTGATGATGATGAGGTGCTTGAACCGGATAATCCTATAGCTAGTTTTCTCGCATCAACAAGCGGCGGTCACGAGCTTGGAGATTATTTTGATGATTATGTGGATCAGGTCTACGATTTACAGTACCAGGGAAATTGAATGCTTTTTGTGAACAATATGATATCAAGCTTCAAGGTCGTGGTAGGAAGCAATTTTGTTTTTTGGTAGGTCATAAGATTGGCATGTGTTTCTTATGTAGTGAATTAGTTGTTCCACAACAGGTGCTTGTTTTATGCCCATGTAACAGGCCAATATGAGTCTCATCCGTTGTACTTAAATGTTTTTTGGAGTAGTATATTTTACCAGGGTGATCCCCTTTCACCCAAAATATATTGGTGGTCAAATGTTATGCTCAGAAAGAGGGAATAAACTTCAATGAAATATTTTCCCATGAGGTTCGAATGACAACTGTTCGAGTGGTTCTGGAAATGTGTGATGCGTATGATTTACATCTAGAGTAGCTAGATGTGAAAACCGTATTTCGTCATGGAAATCATGAATAATAAATTTACATGCTCAAACCAAAAGGTTTTGAATAAAAAGGAAAAGAGAACTTGTTTTTCAGGTTAAACAAATCTTTGTATGATTTAAAGTAGGCGTCGTGGTGTTGGTACAAGATATTTGATTCTTTCATCAGGAGACTTGAATATAGCAGACTACATCCAGACCCTTGTACATATTTCAAGAGGTTTGGAAATAATGATTTTACCATTTTGTTGTTATATGTTGATGACATGCTCGTAGCAGGCCCAACAAAGATCGTATCAGTAAACTAAAGGCTCAGTTGGCTGGGAATTAGAGATGAAAGACCTTGGACCAGCAAACAAGATTATGGGGATGCAAATTCACCAAGATATAGTTAGTATGATGGTTTGGCATTCACATAAAAGTTATTTGATGAAAATATTGCAACAGTTAAATATGCAAGATTATAAGCCAATATCAACCCCGTTTCCTACTAATATCAAGTTATCCTTCAAAATGATTCCTAGAAGTAAATAAGAGAGGATGGAGATGTCTCGAGTACCGTATGCATCAGTAGTGGGAAGCTTAATGTTCGCGATGATTTGTACAAGAACAGGCATTGCACGTGCAGCTGGAGTAGTCAGTCGGTACATGACAGAAACTGGTAGAGAGCATTGGGAAGCTGTGAAGAGGATCCTTAGATGCATTAAAGGAACCTCAAATGTTGCATTATATTTTGGGGAAACGAATTTAACTGTCAAAGGATATATTGATTCTGATTATCCAGGTGATCTTGATGGAAGTAAATCAACCATTGGGTATGTGTTTACACTTTCTAGCGGAACAGTAAGTTGGATTTCAAAACTACAGTCACTTGTGTCCATGTCAACAACATAAGCAGAATATGTCGCAGCTGCTCAAGTTAGAAAAGAAGAAATTTGGTTGAAGATGTTGTTGGAAGAGCTCGGGCACGGTCAAGAGAAAATTACTCTATTTTGTGACAATCAGAGAGCCTTGTATCCAGCAAGGAATCCAGCATTTCATTCAAAGATAAAGCATATACAAGTTCAGTATCACTTTGTTCTGGATAAAGTGGAAAAAGGAACTGTGGATATGCATAAAATACATACCAATGATAAAGCAGCAAATTATCTAGCAAAAACAATCAACTTTGACAAGTTTATATGGTGCTGATCTTCATGCGACCTAGTAGAAACGTAAGCAACATGGAACTGCAAGGAAGGATAATGATGTGAAGATTGATTGGGCTTCAATCGAATCTTCAATTAGGAGATTGTTAGTGAAAGGACAAATCAAGAAAAGGCAAATGACCCTTGGCTTCATGAAATCATTTGGCTCTTCATTATATTGACTCTTCATTTACAAATGGCTCCAAAATTGTGCCTATTAAAGGCAAAGGCAGATGGCTCATGTTGGGATCGCTACTAACATGTAAATGGAACGACATTTACGGGATTACATTAGTTGTTTTGTAAGCCACATACACAAGTACTTAAATCGTCATTATTGTAAAGTGTTGTGTATGTTGGGCTATAAATACCCCTCCATACTTCCATGGAGGGGTGATGCTAAGTGTTTAATTATCCTTTCTCTCTCTACACGCTGTCTCTAGAAATGAAAACTCTTTACTTTCATTATCCCGACCTCCCAAATCACAATATCAACCAAAACTACGATCCTACAAGTGGTATCAGAGCCTCATTGTTATTGGTGGTTGATTTTTGTTTTTAAATCTTGTAAAAAAATGCACTTCTAAAAAATATTTTAAAAAGGGATTACTGATTTTACATATTTTTTTAGTTGTAACAGTTTTGAAAGTGTTATGGTCTTTCTGGTCTCGTTTGGTCTTAATGGTCTCGTTTTCTGGTCTCGATTTCTTGGTTTTAAGGGTCGGATAAAAACTGGGTTTTCTAGGTTTTTTTTATGAAGATCTCCGAGTAAGGATGAAGATTCCGAGTAACATTAACCCTTTTTCACCGAGTAAGTTAAAACCCTTTTTACCGAGTAAGCCAAACCATGATTTACAGAGTAAGAAATTGCTACTTTTACTGAGTAAGTTTTTCCGAGCTAGGAAGTAAAACCAAGTAAGAAATTTAATTTTTTATTTTGGAAACGTTACTGTGTCCAAGTAATGTTTTGGTACCGAGTAAGAAACTTTCAACTAAGGAACCGTTTGACCATTGACTATACTATTTTGACCTCTGATCCAAACTCTTCACTAGTCAAGAAAAGTTAAAACAAAAACAAAAAGGAAGAGAAAAAATAGACGTTAGCAACCATAACCTCAACATCAACCAACAAAAAATCCATGTCTACCAAAAACCCATCAGACACGTTCTACAACCACATCTTGACAACAACAAACAAACAAACAAACCCATCTCCATTCCACAACTTAGACTCATAAAATTAAAAGAAAATAACCAGATCTCTGTTTTGTATTTCGTGGTTAATAATAACTACAAGACCTTTATAAGATCAAAAACACGAAAGATATATCATCACTGATCTATGAAAACTTGTACTTTTCTCTTTTATATCTGAAAAACATAAAGAGAAAGACAATAACAATTTTGTTATCATCTCTCTTTCTTTCGGTTTGTGCAAGAAACGATACTAACATAAGCTCAAACCTACTTGAGACCCTCATTATAGGATCTTGTAAATTTCGTACACTTGTAATCGTCGATTGCCTTGAATAAAGAGAAAAGGGTGTTTGGGTTTTGGTTATTAAATGCGAAAACAAAACCAGAAACATTTGTGGTTGTATTCGGTTTATCATGAGCATATTTGTTTTATTATTCAGTTTAGATCTAAGTACAAGGGACGAATTTGTTTATGTGTTTGTGTGTGGTTTTACTGCACATCTAGAGGAAAAGAAGATGGTGTTAATTTTAGGGTTTCAAATGTGTGTAGGATTAGGGTTATATCAATAACCAGTTTTATCATAATTGTGTGTGATATTGGATCGAACAAAGATGTGAAGCATGACCAAAGACTAGTTGTTGTTATGTCGGTGAAATTGGAAACCAAGTGGGACTAATCTTCTTGTCCAAGATCAAAGTCAAACGACAAGATGAAAAAGAGTATGAATTCTTCGAAGCTGACTTCCTGGATTTGTCGCTTAATGACATTGAAAATATGTATCTCCTAAATGTACAAGGAAGGATGCGTCAGTTCTTGGCAGAAATTCAGATCAAGTACATCACCGCACTTCTCGTTTTCATCAGAAGCAAGGTTATTCAAGAACGTGTTGAAGACTTACAACTCGGAGTCGAATCGTACCAGAAACAACTCAATCTCACCACACCACTTCTACACTTCAACGACCTCTACCAAGAACCTCAGTACACACTCTTGCATAAACCAAAGTTTGGGATCGTCTACCGAAGTGAACATCATCATACGTGTTTCATGGCGTTTGATGAAATTCACAAGTTCTGTAACGCCACGCTGAAGATGGTTCAAGATGGATTGGCATATCATGTGAAGGACAATGAGATGGGCATGGTTCAACCGAAGAGATGGAATTCTAAGTATCACAAGGATGTTCGTCGGTTCATTACTAGGATTGATGAAAGGTTGATTCACAGGGACCAGATGCGAAGGTTGGAAAGCTACGTGGGAGGAAGACCGAGCTTTTCTAATCAGACATACCAACGTCCAGATAAAGTTCATGGTCGTGTGTAAACCATTGGGTACTCTTAACATTCTTGATTGTGATTTTGATTATTTGATTTATTAATTTATATTCATAATGGCTTGTGCATAAATAGCAGTGTACAACCCGAACTTGTATAGAAAGGACCCATTGGTATGCTTCAGTGCCACAATCCTTATAAAAGGAGCGAAAGATTCTTACTTTTGAGTAAAATTAATCAAATCTTTCAATATTTTCATAATTTTGCTCAAAAGAACAAGTATTCCTTCTCGTGTTTTCCAAAACCTCAAAAGTTTACATCACTTGTTGAGGGGGAGTATTTGCAAAACTAAATTGTTCAAACAACGTTCTTTGTGGAAATCTTCCCGCAAAACTCGAAATGGTCATATTTTAAACCAAAATTTCATCAAAAATAACCTCGATATGCCATTTTTAAGGGGGAGAAAAATTGTGTGATCAAAATATGTTGGATTGTGATCAAAAATTGTGTGATCAAAAATTGTGTGATCAAAAAATAATGTTAAGTACAAATGGAATGTGGCTGAAGTACCACATTAACCTCAAGCAAAAGCTTGATAGACTAGTGTTTATGACATGCCATAAACACAAAGGAACTAGCTATATTACAACACCTAACTAGTCATAAACAGGTAAAAAACTTGTAACAAGCGAGCATCCCGAATCCAGCCAATCCACAAAGGGAGCAAGTTAACCCAGGAAGTCTGCCTCCTTAAAAACCCTTTCCAAGAAAAACCCAGAGGGAAAAATCTTGGAGTAGGGAAAAAGAGTACAACCCTTACCCGGCACTCCCTTGGTGAGAAATACAAATACTTGGAATCTTCCATTTATCAAGGATCAAACGAGACCATGAGGTTAGCTTCTTGAACTTGAAGGTAACCAGCTTCAACCGCATAGTAGAGACAATGATACTAACCACTTCAGCAACAGTAGACTTCTTACACTTGAAAATCCTAGCATTGCGTTCCATCCAGATAAAGTATGTAGTAGCTGCGAGCAGTAACCGAGAAATGATACTACCAACCGACCGCCCCTTAGATATAGGAATAAGAACAGTAACAATACTCTCCAAAGAAGGCGGGACCGCATCCATGCCACATAAAACCCGGACCTTAAGCCAAACCTGCATAGAAAACTGGCACTCAAAAAATAAATGAGAGTGAGAATCCGGAACCAATTCACAAAGTGGGCATCTAAGCGAGTCCAAGTCAACATTAGGACCAACATCCCATTGTCGCATCCTATCTTGAGTCTTCAGCTTCTGCTTAATAGCGAGCCACAAGTGTATTGCATGCCTCGGTATACAATGAGAGAACCAAGGAACATTACACCAGTCAACCACATCAGCCCGAATACGCACAGAATCCCATGCACCCGAAACTGAAAAATCACTAAAATTACCATCCAACTTGCGCCATAATAATCCATCGACAGTATCATTAAGAGTAGGAACCGGTATTGCAGCTAACAATGGAAAACGAGAAAACCAGTCAACCGGCCATCGCCAAACACCATTAGCAATCAGATCACAAACCGAATCAGATAAATTAAAACCTGCCCGGGCAATATCTCTATTAGTAAGCAAATCACGAATAGGGCTTACCGCACACCACCTATCAAACCAAACCGATGTGTCCTTTCCATTATTAATCTTATGCCAAATAAAAGAACGAATCTTAGGTCGAATCATAAGAAGCTTGCGCCATCCCCAGCTAACATCCCCCAAACATGGGATATCCCAAAAGCTTCTCCCACGAAGTTTATAAGAATGAATCCATTGAACCCATAACGACTCTTTATGTGTCAAAATACTCCAAATATGCGTAGTCATGAGGGCAATGTTAAAATCCTCCAAACGTCGAATACCAAGACCACCTTCCTTCTTTGGCTTACAAACAGATTCCCAAGCAACCTTTGCCTTTCCCTTTTTCATTTCTCCTTGAGACCAGAGGAAGCCCCTCATAAGCTGCTCTAACTCATGTATAATACGAGTAGGAAGAATAAAAACTGAAGCCCAATACAAATGCATAGATGATAAAACAGACCTCACCAACTGAAGCCTACCCGCAAGAGATAGGAACTTATTACGCCAATCATTTACACGACCCTCCAACTTTTCAACCAGCACCTTACAGTCCCTATAAAGAAGTCTCGAAGATATAAGGGGGACCCCGAGATACCTGACAGGGAGAGAACCTTCTGCAAATGGCATAGACTGGAGAATAGCAGCTTTAATAGCATTAGGCACATTACAAAAGAAAGCTGTACTTTTAGGGATACTTGGGACAAGACCCGAAAAGTTCTTGAAATCCTCCAAAGCCTGCATAATGACATTAACAGAATCCTGATGGCCTCTAGCGAACAAGAAGAGGTCATCTGCAAAACAAAGGTTAATAATTTTTTGTTGTTCACACAAATGATGAAACTGAAAATCCACTGCATTAGAAACCTTTGTCTGCAATATAAGCGTTAAAACTTCCATAACCAGAGTAAACAAATAGGGAGATAACGGGTCACCTTGTCGAAGACCCCGCTTACCCTTAAACCAGCCATGAAGATCCCCATTAATACATATAGAATAAGATGTAAATGATATACA
This sequence comes from Chrysanthemum makinoi, assembly GCA_910596185.1. NCBI lineage: Eukaryota > Viridiplantae > Streptophyta > Magnoliopsida > Asterales > Asteraceae > Chrysanthemum > Chrysanthemum makinoi. The sequence continues at coordinate 162,141,434 of OU343217.1, read as the reverse complement.
TACCATGATCCAGTCAACCCTTTTTTCGTGAAAACCAAACCCAATCAGGATGGCTTTAAGAAAAGCCCAATCAACCGTATCATACGCCTTCTGAATATCAACCTTAAACGCACATCTCGGTGGACCTCTCCCTCTATGATAATTCCGCATAAGCTCTTGGGTAAGTAATATGTTATCAGATATACGACGACCAGGAACAAAAGCAGATTGATTAATACTAACCAACTGACCAAGGCCTTCTTTAATACGATTAGCAAGGATTTTGCTAATGCACTTATACATGACATTGCAGCAAGAAATAGGTCTATAGTCATTAATCTTAGACGGGGTAGACACTTTAGGAATCAACGATATAATGGTATGATTAATCTCCTTAAGAAGCTTACCATTCATAAAGAAATCCCGAACAGCAGATATAACCTCAACACCCACAATATCCCATGCTTTTTTAAAGAAAGCAGCCGTATAACCATCTGGACCAGGAGCTTTATCATCCCCCATAGAAAATAAAGCCTCCTTTATCTCCGCATCCGTGACATGACGAACCATCGAATTAGCCAATTGGTGAGAAAGAACATTAGAAAATATACCGTATTCATCAAAAGAACTACAATTGCCTTCAATACCAAGAAACTGTTCATAATGAGCAACAAAAGCACCTGCAACCTGATGACCCTCATACAAGACATTGTTTGCATCTCTCACCAATTCAATTCGGTTACGGGCACATTTGCTTTTTACAATATTATGAAAGTAAGCTGTATTAGAATCACCTGCATGAAGCCATTGAACTTTAGATTTCTGCTTTAAAAACCGTTCTTCATCTAATGTGGCCTCCTTATAAGCAAGAAGATAGTGAGCATGATCTTCACGTAGGTCTGAATTAGACGGATCAGTATCAATAGCCTTTTGAACCTCATCTAATTCCTTCCGAATCCTAACAACCCGCTCATGCAAATTACCTTGACTGTGCAAAAGCTTACGAAAAGGAGATTTCAGCCCCTTTAAGCGTTTAACCACACGATACATAGCACAACCATGAACATTAAGATTCCATCCCGCAGTAACCGTATCAATAAACCCATCTTTATGAACCAAGAAGTTAGAGAATTTAAACGGTTTAGGCTTAGGCTTAGTTACCTGGGGAACACGCAAAACACACGGAGAATGATCTGAAATACGATAAGGTTGAAATATAGCAAACGAACCTGGAAACAAGTCAGCAAATTTCAGATTGCCCATCACCCTATCAATTTTCTTCAATGTACCAAAAGAGCCTCTTGGTTTTTGATTCCAAGTAAAGTGAAGACCCGTACAATTAAGATCTTCAACCTCCATTTTCTGAACACACTCTTTGAATTCACGCATAGCAATATCAGGAACATAACTACCACATGAATGATCCTCCAAATTAAGAGCCGCATTAAAATCCCCCAACAATACCCAAGGCCGACTACGCATAAAACCAGCATGGCAAACAAGGTTGGACCAAAGGGCACGCCGATGAACATAATAATTATCTGCATACACAAAAGAACAGAAAAAAGTTTTGCTGTCCGTCCGAGTATTTACCTGAACATGCATAACCTGGTTAGTTTGAGACATAATCATAACATCAACAATATCGTCATTCCAACCAAGAATAATACGGGACCCCTTATCACACAAACTACCATTTGATGTCCACTTCCACCGACGACAGACATTTCGACATGTATCATACACCACCGATGCATCAACATGAGATTCCAAGATAGCACATACACTAAGATTATTATCATTTACCACCTGTTTAACCTCTTTTTGTTTAGGGGAATGGTTTAAACCCCTTATATTCCAAGAGGCGATACTAAACATCAGGGACATTCAGAACAGGAGTGCTTGCCCCCGATTTATCGAACAAATTACCAGTTTCATCATAAACATTTTCAACCTCATCATCATCCGCCAAACCATTAGTCTCATCAACATCATCATTAGTAGCCAAGGAACCAAACGGGTTAGATGTAGATATATTAGGAGCCAGAATTGGATTAGTTACCTTAGGTGGAGCATTAGCAGGTTGACTACCCTTAGTAGACACATCAGTAGGGTCATTAGAGGTTGAGTTATTAGGTGAAGCAATATTACCTACCTGATTAGGTAAAGGACCCGTACTAGTACTTGCAACGTCTTGAGGTTTGCTAGTGGAAGGAGTGCTAACAGCTTTGGGTCTATACTGCATATTTTTACCAATTGAAACCCCGTTAAAAACCGTACCACTTTTATTGTCCTTAGCATTCCTCTTAGCTTTACCCTTTTTCCCAACAAGTTGAAACCCATCATTTTTATCCTCCACAACCGGTGGAGTCACAATTGTCTTAGGACAAGAGTCAACAGAGTGGCCAAAAATCAAACAAACATCACACCTAGGATGTTTCCACTCATATTCCACCCTAATAATTTCAAAAGAAAACCCAGGTTGATCCAGATAGGGTACCCCAATAGTAATAGAGTCCTTAAGGGGAACATGTGAGTCAATTTCAATTAAGCAACGGGAAAAACTATTCCTACCCCACGATTCAACACACATAGAACTAGTATAAGAATCAAGCATGATAGGCGTACCAATATGTGTTGCAATAATACTAATTCCATCTTCAGAAAATACCTGTAATGGAACATCATGCAGTTTAACCCATACCGGAATGCTGGTTAACTCCTCTTTCGTCAATCTAGTACTCATGGTCCACTTTTTAAGAATAATAGGACTATTCTTAATCATCCACGGACCTCCTTCAAGAACAGCCTCCAAACCAACCTGAGAGTCAAACTTAAAGAAAAAAAAAGCCTTTTGCATTCATCATGATCCGTTTTAAACCATACTTAGCCCAGTTGTTACGTGCAAAATACTCAACCACAGGGAATGCAATTCGCTTACCAATAAAGTATCCATACAAGGTGTTATCAAATTTAGAGCTAATATTCTGAACCACCTTAAGGGGAATGGACACGTCAACACCATTAAACATATTATCAACTTTAAGTGCACGAAAGTTAGACTTACCTTTAGCAGGGGTAGAATGATTATCTTGGGGACGCGCACTATGTGAACCACTAGCCACTCCAACATAGGTTGAAGGATGCACAACTTCAGCCGATTGAACGATAGGAACCTCCATAGGTGAATCATGCGTGATCAACCCTTTTAGTTTACCAGCTTTGTTACCAACACTAATTCCATCACCTTGTGGCAAATTACTAGCATCCAAATTGATAATATTACTTCCCGATATCGGTATAACACCCAATGAAATCCCAGCAGCCCCTTCAACTTGGTTACCAACCTGATCATTACTTTTTTCGCCCCCAATGACCTCCTCAAGCGAAGGGAAATCAGATTAGGTGTATAGATTAGTACCGTTACCATCCTCGCCCCAAAATAACGATTCATGCACTTTAGAGTTATCATCATTATTAGTCATACGATAGCGAAGACCAATCTCTTGGTACGAATCAGAAACAACGGAACCCCCAGGAGCAATATTGGCGTCAACATCAGCTGAATCTAGATTAGGGTTGCGTAAAATTTGAACAGGTAACCTAGGTTTATGCGCAACCTCAGAACCAGCTTCGTTCCCTTTCAACCTTTGCATACGAGCATCCAAGGCATCCACATCCACCGTAATCTTACCACTCTTATCCATGAAACAATCAAACAGTAGCAGAAACAAAAAAACAACAAAAACGAAACCCTAAAAAACGTTAAAACAAAAAAACCTGGAATACTACGACAATCTTCCACAACGAAAGCCTTAGAGCGACTAAGGCATGAATTGATGCGCACATAAACTAACCAAACTCAGCCATGAAGCTTGAATTGACGAGCTATAAAATGTCATAAATTGAAAAGATTTGTCTTCCAAAATTTATCTTAGTAGATCGTACCAATTCGAGAAACTCTTAATAGACATGAACTTTTACGGGTTTGACAACCTTTTCAAGGTTTGTTCACATCTTCAAGGTAGTTATTAGAGCTAGTTGTCACCTAAAAGCTGACAATGTATCTCTTTAATTATACAACGTAACCGTGTCTCGGGGGGAATTGTCTAAATTGAGTCGATCAATTCAAAAGTGCACGCTCTACCCTCAATGTGCAAATTTCTGTCAAAACTCCCCTTTACCCAAAAAAAGAGATCGTATAGAATGTAAATCTTAATCCAAACCTAATTAACAATGCGTAGAAGATTGTAGAATCGATCCTTATATAAGGAATAATCAACCGACTTAAACAGAATATAGGGAATCGATTAGGAAAAACCAATTGGCGGTTTAAACCCTAATCGCATGCAACACCAGAATTAACCCTTAGAGAATGAATTTAGTAGCGATTTCAATGAAGCAGATATAAACACAAAGGTTTAGCACTAGAATGATCAAGATCACACATGAATTGAAGGATTTAGACCAAAGAAAGGTGAAGATCGATTGAAAATAGTTAGGGATAAAAACTGTCGCCTTTTTCTCTAGAGAGAAAACGTATTAGGGATTTTTTATTCTATAGGGATGTTCACAGTCAAATGAATGAACAAATCAGGAACTACACTCACAATATGTTCAAAACATGGTTCCTGGTGTCACTAGAGAGATGTTCAAGAATCATTTCTATCAAATGGTTAAAACAATGGTTCAGCAGGTCATTGCTACAGCATCGGTGGTCATGCAAACAAGATCGGTCAAGCCCCCAGTTGTCTCTGAAGATGAGTTACTTGCAGAATTGGTGAACAAAATGGCTACTCGAGCTCCATCTTTCACTCCAGATGATGTAAAGCTATATGATCTACTTCTGGAACGACAACTCAAAACAACTTGCAAAGAAGCTGCAGGGCAAGATAAGAGGCCGAGAAATGATGACGACAAGGATGAGGATCCGAACACCAAAGACAAAAGAAGACCGGTGAGTCGTCATCATCCATGCCACCACCACCTGCCAAGACAACCAACACCCCACAACAAGCAACCCAACCGCCACCAACTGAGCAACCACGTGATACAGAATCCCCACCACCACAGCAAAAAAACCGGTGATCATTTCACATATAGTGGTGGTGAAGATCATGATATTCCCGAGCCCCAACGTCAACCAACTCCCCGACCATCACCTCGACCAGAGTCATCCTCCATACCAAAGATGAAGAAACCGTCAGTCGTCTCCTGGTTAGATGACGACAACACAAAGAAGTTTGAATGATTTAGTAACATGGTTGAGGCGCAACCAAGACTACCAGAAGGTCAAGAATCGGTAGATGGTCGAACTCTGGAGCAGGTTCAGATTCTAAAAGATGAATTAAAGGTCAAGAAGATGACTAAACGGGAACTCCACAGGATCAAGAACGATGCCTTCAATCTACTCAAAGAAAGATCCTGCAGTGCAATTGAGCTAGAATACCACTTGGACAACATTACCCGTGCAATATCCAACAATATAGACTGGCTCAACCCGGAATCAAACATCAATACACAAGAAAGGATAATGAACCTTACTATACAGATTGGGCCAAACCCATAAAATTAAAAGAAAATAACCATATCTCTGTTTTGTCTTTCGTGGTTAATAATAACTACAAGACCTTTATAAGATCAAAAACACGAAAGATATATCATCACTTGTAACACCCCCGAAAATCTTAATGACAGCGAAAGACTAATTCGGGTGTTACTTGAATGGAGATCATAGTCAATAATTAGAGAAAACGACTCGAAAGAGACGTTTTATTAAAATAGTTATCATTCATCGAAAACTCATAGTTTGTTACAAAATATTGTAAATAGATCAAGTGTTTTTCCCAAAAGAAAGATCATGAGTTTGAAAGAAATGATAACTTTTATGTTTTACACCACCAGATTAGCCTTGCCATGCCCCATTCCGCGCCTTTGTCAATCTTCATTGATTACCTGAGATAACATGCTAAAAAAGGTCAACAAAAATGTTGAGTGAAATCCATAGGTTTAAAATAAGTTGAACACAAGTATAAGATCATGATCATTGTAAACTAACAATATCATAAGAAAAATCACAGATTATTATGCGCTAAGTTCATGAAACCAAAACTCAACTGCATACACCGAATTACCAGTGTACGTAAGTATGCCCCAAAGGAGGTAATAGCCAATTACCTAAAGAAATTCAATATGGTGCGCCCCAGTTATTTCTCTATAACCGAAACGGGGTTCGTTAATCCCCATAGTACTATTCACGATATCTACGTTCACTCGCGGTGACTAATGGTTCATGATCATGGGACTTGTGGCTAAATACTTAGGCAGTATCAATAATAAAGAAGATCGAGCATTTATGAAAAACCTTGTTTGACACTTCAATTGTCTCGTGAAGGTCAGCAGCCTTGGAGGTAGTCACATTTCCCTTGATAGATGGAGGTAGCCCTCCGATGTATCGCTCTATCAAGCGAGCCTCAGTTGGTACCAGTTCCGGACATAGCAAGGCTAACTCTTGGAAACGTTGGTTGTAGGATGCCATATCAGTGCCCTTCACCTTGAGATTCCAGAACTCATTCTCCAGTTTCTTGACCTCATTGCGAGGGCAATATTTCTTAAGCACCATATCCTTGAATTCTTCCCAAGGCATGGCATAATCAGCATCAATACTTGCAGACTTCAGGTAATTATTCCACCAAGTTAAGGCAACCTCTTGAAAAGTGAACGAAGCAAACTTCACTCTATCTTCATCTTCGCAGTTGCAGATCTTGAACACAGTTTCCAGGTTTTCAAGCCATCAGGTCAAAACGACAGCTCCTTCCGTTCCATTATAACCACCAGCCATACAGTTGCGGAATTCCTTGTACGTGCAACTGCGTTTGCTACCAGTAAGCCTAGAAGTTCCGACATCGGTGGTTGAGTTGTTTGAATTTATCGCAGCTAGCGCTGCTGCCACCCACTCATTGACCAATTGATCAATCATAGCTTGATCCAGATCAGGTGGGTTTGCAGCAGCCCCGGCAGGAGCAGGTGCAGGAGTAGGAGTAGCGGCGGGTCGGCCACGGGTGGTTCTGGTTGACTTTCTCCTAGCCATCTTCTACGATATAAGAAAGGACGATACTTGAGTTTTAGAATAGAAGAATTAACGTCGTATGAGGTTACGAAGGATAGAACCTATGAGTGAAATAAGAGGATGTGACCAGAGACAGAAGTGGTTTAAATATATGTGTGAAAATAATATAACGCAACTAGTTGTATGTTACATAAAGAAATAACATAGAAGCAGTTAGGGGCATATCATAGCATTAATATGTAATAGTGGGCATGCTACGCAGTTTATCATGAAGAGGGGTAACAAGTCTAAGCATTCGTAGTCTACTCTACACCCTCCTTAAGTTAATTATTCCTTAATCTCATTAAGTTTGTTACATAATATTATTCTCATTTAAACTTCGCGACCCAATCAAACAAGAACAACTTTAAAGTTTAAATGATAGTAAGCATATACACATTTAAACTTCGCGACCCAATCAAACAAGAACAGCCTTAAAGTTTAAATGTGAGTTAATTAAGAAACTTAATGACTTTGAGAAATAATTAATTTAATTCAAATAAGAGCTTGTACGAACCTAAAATACAGCAGTAACACATAGCACGACTACATCGTGTAGCAGTAGGCAAGGCATGGCAGACATCGGTAGCTGTGGCTGCGTTGAAGTGGTTTTAGGGAAATTTGGTTATAGTTTAGGTTTTGAAAAATACCTAATTCTCTATAACCTTGGCTCTGAATACCAATCTGTAACACCCCCAAAATTTCACAGTGGAAGCGTTCGGGTCATGGGGTGCTACTCAATCAATATACACAACACAAGGTAATAAAGAATGGAAATTCTATTCCATTTTCAAAATATAGATTTAATTTAAGAAATAGTTTTACATCATTGTTTCAAAGTGCGGAAGTAAAGCCCATAAAAATTCATGTTTTCCCATTATAAGTTGTTTAGATATGCTTGGAAACACTTCGGATGCCAGTCTTTAACGAATGCCTTTGTCATTGCCCACGCCAAGTAATAAACCTGAGAAAAACATGCTAAAATGTCAACACAAAGGTTGGTGAGTTCATAGGTTTAAGTTTAAGAAATCAAGTTGGACCACAGTTGCACATATAGCATCTCCGTGAATGACACTATATGCAAAAAGGCTATTACGCTAGTACCAAGTTCATACGACCGAAACTACGACAGTGTGCATGCATCTAGAAGCATGATAATTAAAAGCCCAGCAAGTGTATTTCCAGTACACTCAATCAATACGATATGATATACGCTCGACGTTTGCCTATCTGGTCAAACTCGAACGGGGGTGTCATCCCCAATAGATCTATTCATAACAATCGCGCCTCCCCAAAGGGAACTAGCGGTAGCATAGTTGGGATTCAAGGTCGTTTCACGTAATAGTGTTTTCAGTTTCAGGTCCGAAAGGAGTTTTGCATGTTTCTCACCCCATAGTTTTATAAAGCAAGTAAATAAGAGTAAAAGTGGGGCTATAAACTCACCTTAGCAGTTCGGTGAATAAGGCACAAAGAGATCAAGTAACAAGTAGCTCCAACACGCAACCTAAATTAGTGCGTCAAATCTCAGTTTTTGATTCCGAGCTAAATAAAGTCTATCCACTTCATTTAATTTACTTGTGTTGTTGTTGTTGTCATTGTTGTGTTGTCGTTAAGTTTTGAAGGTATTAATTTCAAAATAGTATAATTCGGCTAGTAAGAACCGGTTTAAAAAATGACATCGAAAGAGTATAATTCGGCTATATTGATTGGTTTGAAAAATTTTGATAAAATAACGTCGTAGTATAGTTGATTTGTTTTAGTTGTCAAAAGTACGCATATGTATATGTATATAGGTTTTTAACGACGGCCTTCACAAAAATATATGTCTTATTTTATAAAAGATATCGAAGTAATATTTATCTTGAAAGTTTTACATATAGTTGATATATTTATGTGCAAGTTTAATAAAAATCTTTCATCAGTTTTTAATATGTCATTTATATATTTATACTAGAGTTAATATCTTATCGAAACTATATTTGTCAAAATAATTCTTGTAACCTTGGAAACGGAATACCTATGGATTAGTTTTTATAAGTATTGAAATATTAATTTGAAAACATAGGTTCAAGAGTTTTATTTCATATGTGACCGTTAGGTATATATATGTACTTGGCGAATTGAAAAACTTTTAACGAGTGTCGTGCTCGGGCTGCGGCCCGAGACACGAACCTGGTTTATATGGCCAACGACAAACTAAGAGGGTAACAAGGGAGAGGGGGGCTGCGGCCTGGTTTGGTTTATACCAAACGGACCCCCACTCGTGGGCTTCGGCCCAGCTCCAAAGTAAACCAAACAGACCCTTGTTATTACCTGGGCTCTGTGGCCTAATTCAATTCATACCAAACACAATTTGACACTTTTTTTCTATTAGGAAGACAACATGTATAGTATGGCGGGAGTTTTAGCACTTTGGAGGACATCAAGAAAATAATGACTATACTTAGTCGAGAATGGAGTAGCTTACACGTGACTTCAGACTTTCGGCTATTTGGCTTGATCTCGACACGTTACTACGAGTCAAAGACTCTTGTAGCCAATGTTCACGGGACATGACTGATACTAATAAGCAAAAAAAAAAAAAAAACTCTTTCAAACAAGTTGTAATGTGTGAATAAGCTAATAGGCGGCTTTTCTACTTAGTCAAGATTAACATAAGCTTTTAAGAGTTTTCCCACTTATACCAAAAATAAGACTCAAGGTTATTTATGTTTTCTTTTTCTTGGTTCTCGACTGCCAACATCAACAACATCAAGTAACAAGTATTTATTTTAAACTTTTCTGGTTTTTCCTTCTTGGGTTTAACGACAACATCAACAACATAATTAACAACTTTTCACCAATCATTATTAAGGTTCAATCAAAAATAAATAAAAATAATAATCGAATTACAAAAATGTAAATACAACTCAAAAAAATGAAATATCAACAGAAATATGCTCTTACAATAAGTTGGTGGGTCGGATGGGATTTATGAACGAGTACCAAGAGCTCCAATTGGAGAGACCCGGGATGAATTAGAACAATTAACCACTTGGGATCTCTTTCTTATGCATCTAATAACAAAACCCTCAGGCTAATTGTGAATACCCCTTTGACTTGAGAAACCCTAGTTTTCGATTTGATTGGGAAATTGGTGATGGAAAACTCCTGTGATTCGTGGGACTTTTAATAGAAGCTTAAAAGAGCACTTTGGCCAATCCTTTCTTGATCTCGAGTTGGATGAAACCCACTTTTGACTGTCGTCGCTTTCTACCGCCGCTCCTCAACACCTCCATGTGAGGACTATGAAGGTAGACTTCTATTTGGGATGAGGTGAGAGTGATGGCAAATGAGTTGACCCAAGGAGAGGAGAGGAAAGTTTCTACTATGGTGTTTCTGTGTTTTGTGTTACAGAAAAGAGAGAGGCGAGAAGGAAACATAAAGAGCAGATAAAAAAAATGAAAGGGACGTGTGAGAGGGCGTGTTTTTATTTATTTTTTTTTGTCCTATTATTAATACAGTATAACTTGTACTGCGTGTGTTGTCGGGTCTCCGTGTGAACGTACTCTCCGGGTGTCCGCAAAACATAAAAATTATATTTTTGGAAGCGTCTTCGAAATATTGTTATAAAAATACTGTCGTCGGCTTTGCTAGTTTATTTTTATATTTTAACTGTAACTGGTCGCGATTATAGATTGAAAAGAAAGAAAAAAAATCTAGCCGCGAAAAATCAGTAGGGAAATTTACGAGTTGTTATACCGGCACTCCCTTCATGCGAAATACAAATACTTGGAATCTTCCATTTATCCAGAATCAACCGAGACCGCGAGGTTAGCTTCTTGAACTTGAAGGTAACCAGCTTCAACCGAATAGTAGAGACAATGATGCTAACCACTTCAGCAACAGTAGACTTCTTACGCTTGAAAATCCTAGCATTGCGCTCCATCCAAACGAAGTATGTAGTAGCAGCAAGCAGTAATCGAGAAATAATGCTACTAACCGACCGCCCCTTAGAGATAGGAATAAGGACTATAACAACACTCTCCAACGAAGGTGGGACCGCATCCATTCCAGATAAAACCCGGACCTGAAACCAAACCTGCATAGAAAATTGGCACTCAAAAAATAAGTGAGAATGAGAATCCGGAACCAATTCACAAAGCGGGCATCTAAGCAAGTCCAAGTCAACGTCAGGACCAACATCCCATTGTCGCATCCTATCCTGAGTCTTCAGCTTCTGCTTAATAGCGAGCCACAAATGTATTGCATGCCTCGGGATAGTGTGAGAGAACCAAGGAACATGTCCATTCAACCAAATTAGCCCTTAGACGCAATGATTCCCATGCACCCGAAACTGAAAAACTACTAAAGTTACCATCCAGCTTGCGCCATAATAATCCATCGTCATTATCGTTAAGAATAGGAACCGGGAGAGCAGCTAAAAATGGAAATCTAGATAACCAGTCCAACGGCCATCGCCAAACACTATTAGCAATCAGATCATAAACCGAATCAGATAAGTTAAACCCCGCTCGGGCAATATCTCTAGCAGTAAGCAAATCACGAATCGGGCTTAACTCACACCACGTATCAAACCAAACCGATGTCTCCTTCCCATTGTTGATTTTATGCCAGATAAAGGGACGAACCTTGGGTCTAATTGCAAGAAGCTTGCGCCATCCCCAGCTAACATCCCCCAAACAAGGGACATCCCAAAAGCTTCTCCCACGAAGTTTATAAGAATGGATCCATTGAACCCTTAACGACTCTTTATGTGTCAAAATACTCCAAATGTGTGTAGTCATGAGAGCAATGTTAAAATCCTCCAAACGACGAATACCAAGACCACCTTCTTTCTTAGGCTTACAAACAGATTCCCAAGCAACCTTAGCCTTTCCCCTTTTCATATCTCCTTGACACCAAAGGAAACCCCTCATAAGCTGCTCTAACTCATGGATAATACGAGTAGGAAGGATAAAGACTGAAGCCCAATATAAATGCATTGAAGATAATACAAACCTCACCAACTGAAGCCTACCCGCAAGAGATAAGAACTTATTACGCCAATCATTCACACGACCTTCCAATTTTTCAACAAGCACCTTACAATCCCTATAAAGAAGTCTCGATGATATAAGGGGGACCTCAAGATACCTGACAGGGAGAGAACCTTCTGCAAATGGCATAGACTGGAGAATAGCAGCTTTAATAGCGTTAAGAACATTACAAAAGAAAGCTGTACTTTTAGGGATACTTGGGACAAGTCCCAAAAAGTTCTTGAGATCCTCCAAAGCCTGCATAATGACATTAACAGAATCCGGATGGCCTCTAGCGAACAAAAAGAGGTCATCTGCAAAACAAAGGTTAATAATTCTCTGTTGTTCACACAAATGATGAAACTGAAAATCCACTATATTATAAACCTTTTTTTGCAATATAAGAGTTAGCACTTCCCATAAGCATTGTAAACAAGTAGGGAGATAACGGGTCACCTTGTCTAAGGCCCCGCTTACCTTTAAATCAGCCATGAAGATCCCCATTAACACATATAGAATAAGATGTAGATGAGATACACACCATGATCCAGTCGACCATTTTGGAATGAAAACCATACCCAATCAGAATAGCCTTAAGAAAAGTCCAATCAACCATATCATATGCCTTCTGAATATCAACCTTAAACGCACATCTAGGTGGACCTCTCCCTCTATGATAATTTCGCATAAGCTCTTGGGTAAGTAATATGTTATCAGATATACGACGACCAGGAACAAATGCAGATTGGTTAATACTAACCAACTGACCAAGGCGCTCTTTAATACGATTAGCAAGGATTTTGCTAATGCATTTATACATGACATTACAACAAGAAATAGGCCTATAGTCATTAATCTTAGACGGGGTAGACACTTTAGGAATCAAAGATATAATGGTATGATTAATCTCCTTAAGAAGCTTACCATTCATGAAGAAGTCGCGAACAGTAGACAGAACCTCAGCACCCACAATATCCCATGCTTTCTTAAAGAAAGTAGCCGTGTAACCATCGGGACCAGGAGCTTTATCATCCCCCATAGAAAATATAACATCCTTTATCTCCGCATCCGTAACATGTCGAACCATCGAATTAGCCAATTGGTGTGGAAGAACATTAGAGAATATACCATAATCATCAAAAGAATTACAATTTCCTTCAATACCAAGAAACTGTTCATAGTGAGCAACAAAAGCACCTGCAACCTGATTACCCTCGTATAAGACATTGTTTGCATCTCTAACCAATTCAATTCGATTACGGGCACATTTGCTTTTAACAATATTGTCAAAATAAGCCGTATTAGAATCACCTGCATGAAGCCACTGAACTTTAGATTTTTGCTTTAAAAACCGTTCTTCATCTAATGTAGCCTCCTTATATGCAAGAAGATAGTGCGCATGTTCATCCCGAATGTCAGAATTAGACGGATCTTTATCAATGGCCTTTTGGACCTCATCTAACTCCTTACGAATCCTAACCACCCGCTCATGCAGATTACCATGACTGTGCAAAAGCTTACGAAAAGGAGATTTCAGCCCCTTTAAACGTTGAACCACACGATACATAGCACATCCATGGACATTAAGACTCCATCCCGCAGTAACCGTATCAAGAAACCCATCTTTATGAACTAGGAAGTTAGAGAACTTGAAAGGTTTAGGCTTAAGCTTAGTTACCTGAGGTATACGACGAATACACGGAGAATGATCTGAAATACGATAAGGTTGAAAAATAGCAAAAGAACCTGGAAACGAGTCAGAAAACTTCAGATTACCCATCACCCTATCAATTTTCTTCAATGTACCAGATGAGCCTTTTGGTTTCTGATTCCAAGTAAAGTGAAGACCGGTACTATTAATATCCTCAACCTCCATTCTCTGAACACAATCTTTAAATTCACGCATAGCAATGTCAGGAGTATAACTACCACATGAATGATCTTCCAATTTAAGTGCCGCGTTAAAATCACCCAATAAGACCCAAGGCCTACTACGCATAAAACCAGCATGGCACACAAGGTTGGACCAAAGGGCACGCCGATTAACATAATAATTATCTGCATACACAAAGGAACAAAAACATGTTTTGCTGTCCGCACGAATATTAACCTGTACATGCATAACCTGGTTAGTTCTTGTGTAATTACTCTAGTTTCTATTGGATATGTGGGGTTTGTTTGGTACTTTGTGGTGTGGTCCTCCACCATGTTTATCGTACCAATGGGTTTGATAGTGGTTGAAGATGCTCGTGTGCCTTTTTTAGGGCTTCTTCATGTGGTTCAAGCTTCAATGTGATGTCCGACGTGCCTCATGTTATTTTATGACCTTTCTGGATCGCAGGGAAGTTGATTGGAAGTACTATAATGACTATGGCTCAGATGTTAGCGTTTAATTCACATTTTTTGTATCTCTTTGTATAGTCATTGTAGTTGTAAGTTATAAGAATGGCACGTCATTCTTATATAGCGGTTAAATGTAAGTTGCACGTGTTGTGCTTGTTTTGTCGCCCTGATCGGGCTGAGGGCATGTGATTCACCCATGTCATTTGTACTTCAATGCTTTTTGGTGTAATTGAATTTTACCGGGGTGAATTAACCCTTTTACCCAAAAAAATGAAAATATAGGGTAACCAACAGTAAAAGGAAATTTCTGATCAGATCTAGAATGAAAAATCAGCCACCACTTCTAAATATAAAAATACAACCCTATAAGTATTGCATACCCAAGTTGAGAGAGGGCAGAGAGGACGTGTAGGGAAGACTTTATGGCCTGAAAATAGAGAGGGGTGGTGGCCGGAAATATCCATAGGGGAGAGAGATCCCATCACACTTGTTCTGACCAGCAACATAAATGATTTAGGACAAGTGTTGATTATGAAAGTATATACTTCCCCTTAAGCACATACTCTTCTCACTTGATTTCCATGCTCTAAACCCTAATGTATTAGCACCAATAATCCTATTTCATAGAACTTGTTATTATGTCTTCAATGTTGAACTTTGATGTTGATAACCTGTGTACCATGGAACCATAACATCAGCAATAAGAGTTTTTCAAGAAACCCTAAAAACGATTTAGGGTTTGAAAAATATCAGAACCAAAATCTTTAAACCAGCTAGTTATAGATCGATGCTTAAGAATAGCATGATAAGTACACAACCATATGCACAAACAAATCAAATCATGACAGAAAAACGAATAAAGCTTGGATCAAAACATAAACCTCGACACCTTCTTTTTCTTCATAAACACGACTTCAAAAATGCTTTTTTCATGAATTATAGGCACCAATCAACATATAAACAACTTCCATAATGAATGTATTCAATAGAAAACTAAATCAAAGAAGTTGAATATCACGAAAACCCTAAAAATTCAAATACCATTACCTTCCTCTGCAGCAGTTTTACATGACTGAATATTTGACAACTGAGACCTCAGATTGAAGATCTCTCCGGTGAAAAGCTAGCCTGATACACAGAGAAGCTCCACCAAACATTTTGTCCTGATCCAAAGGTTAATGAATGAGATATTGCTGTTTGAAAACAACCCTGCAGAAAGATTATGAAAATTTTTTCCAGGTTCGAATTTTTACCTTTTTTTCGAAAAACCTTGTAGATCCCTATATCACGAGATCCCTCTCTGATCCCAATTCTGAAGATCGTTTAGAGCACTAGGGATAACAATAACAACGATAATAAGATGAACAGCGGATTAAAGAAAACATCATTGTTATTATTAAGGTTCTTCGTTATCATCTCTAACAACTACAATACAAACCAAATGCCCCAATACTACCTGATCAATGGTAGTATGATTACCTATCTCGAACAGGAATAGGGATCAAGGAAACCCTTGATTACCTTGAGGCTAAAACACATAAACCTTAGGCGTTTAGAGCACTACGCCTAACACATACATTTACTGGTGTTACATCTTGACACACTTAATAATAAATCCATGTATCTCTTTATATAATAGACAATACTAGGGTTACAAAGAGATAAGACAGAATATAAAGAAATCTTCCTAATAAAGTAAACTAAATTCTTGTATATTCTTTTTCTTTGAACTTTAGCTCTTTGTCTTCTTTAGTCCTTCATCTTTCACATGTTTTGTCTTATCAACTTAAATATTAGATCCAACACTTCATAAAGCTTTTATCATAAGGTAACTATCGCAAACTAAATTGTAAAGGCTATCGCAACTCAACACTTGCAACCAAAAGCCGTCGCAACTAGCTATCACAACAAAATAAAGCTATCACATATTTTCCTCAACCAACTATCGCAATAAAACCCTCTTTTTGACAAATTTTGCGAGCAAATTGTTTGAGCAAAAAACTTAAACCCTATTTTCACGAAACAAAAGTATACTTTTTCTTAACTCTTTAAACCACGTTTTCAAGCACAAATCTTCACCAAATTCATAAAACTTTGTATAGAATGATAAAAAAAAAACTTTTCCTTAATCTCAAATATGTTTCTCTAACACACGTTTTTATAAGATTAAACACGAATGAATGATCTTAAGAAAATATACGAATAGAAAAGATGTTTTAGAAAGAGAAAGGTTTTAAAATCAACAAAAATCAAAAATTTTACTACTAGAGAAGATCAAACCAAAACTAAAACACTACTAGATGAAACAACGATTCATAACCGGATCTTGATACCAATTTTTGCAAAACAAAGATTAGTAATACATAATTGAGAGCATTTGTGATGATAAGTAAATAATCCGGAATCTCTAACCCTCCGCTTGAGCATTAGCGATAACACCTCCATAACCAGTGTAAACAATTAAGGAGATAACGGATCCCCTTGCCTCAGCCCCCGCTTACCCTTAAAATAGCCATGAAGAATACCATTCACACTAATCGAAAAAGAGGTGGTAGACACACATTCCATTATCCAATGCACCATACGCGAGTGAAACCCAAAACTAATCAGAATATTACGCCAAAACTGCCAATCAACAGTATCATAAGCTTTCTGAATGTCCACTTTGAAGGCACACCTAGCAGGACCACGATCAAGATGATAATTATGCATGAGCTCTTGAGTAAGCAAAATATTATCCGAAATCCGTCTACCCGGAACAAAAGCATATTGGTTCGACCCAACCAAAGTAATCAGACTATCCTTGATACGGTTGGCAATAATCTTACTAATGCACTTAAACAACACATTGCAACAAGATATAGGCCTAAAATCATTAATCCGAGTAGAAGAATTTACGTTAGGCAGGAGGGCAATAATAGTATGGTTTACCTCTTTCAGAAGCTTACCACTAACGAAGAATTCCTGAACAGCCCGAATAATATCATCAACAATAATATCCCATGCCCCTGTGAAGAACGCCGCAGAAAAACCATCAGGACCAGGTGATTTATCATCACCCATAGAAAAGATAGCATCTCTGACCTCCTTAGGAGTAACATCACGAACCATTTCAAACGCAATATGAGGATCAAGAGTGGAAGAGAAAAGGTTACTAGCATCAAACGGAACATATAACCCCTCTTGACCAAGAAACGCAGTAAAGTGAGTAACAAAAGCATTAGGGACTTGATCATCCACGTACATCACTCCATTACCATCACTAATAGAATCAATCCGACTCCTAGCCTTCGTACTTTTAACCACTTTATGAAAATACGCCGAATTAGAATCCCCCACCTGAAGCCAATCAACTTTTGACTTTTGCTTAAGAAAACGTTCCTCTGTAAGAATAGCTTCATTGTATGCGTTAAGATAGCAGGCTTCTTCCTCACGAATATCAGAATTGAACGGATCTAAGTCAAGAGCTTGTTGAACAGTGTCCAATTCATGGCGAAGTTTCACGACTTTATCATGAATATTACCCTCATTAAAAAGCAATCTCCGAAGCGGCTTCTTAAGAGATTTAAGATTATTCACCACTTGAAACATGTGAAAGCCACTAAAAGGCTTACACCAATATTCCTGAACCTGTAATTTAAACTGAGAATTCTACACAAGGATGTTAGAAAACTTAAAGGGCCTAGGTTTAAATTTAAAGGAAGTAGGAATATTAAGAATAGCAGGAGAGTGATCAGAAATACGGTATGGCTGAAATATAGCATGAGCTCCAACAAAAGAATCCGTAAAACCAAGATTAGCCATAATACGATCAATCTTCTTCAATGTACCACCAACACCTTTAGGCTTCTGATTCCATGTGAATTGTAACCCGGTCCGATTAATATCAGACACCTCGATCTCATCAACACACTCCTTAAACTCCCTCATAGCTATATCAATAACCGAGGACCCCGCTGCCTTGTCTTCCAAATTCAAAGCCGAATTGAAATCTCTAAGAATACACCAAGGACGCAATTGAACAACCTGCTTGTGCGCACCAAGATTAGCCCAAAGAGGTCTCCGATGCGTGTACCTGTTATGAGCATAAAAAAAGAACAAAAAAGCTCCTTTTTATCCTCTTTGAAACGAACAAATGTGTGAATAACTTGGTCCGTCATGAAAATCACATTCAGGTCAACATCATCCAAGTTCCAACCTAAAATGATACGAGACCCTTTATCACACAAATGACCATTAGAAGTCCAATCCCACCTACGAAAAACCTTAGCACATAAAACTTGAAGACGAGAGTTAGAAATATGAGACTCCAATATAGCACATATAGAAAGCTTATTCTCACCGAGAACCTGACGAACCTCCTTTTGTTTAGGGGATTGGTTTATTCCCCTTATATTCCATGAGGCAATACTATACATGAGGAACCTCGCCAGAGGAAGTGCTTGCTTCCTTAAGATTAATCTTCTTAGTGCTCGGCTTATCAAACATATCCATGGCCTCATCAACTTCACTATCACTATCCAACGTATACGTACCCTGGTCTTTAAACGTACTAGAAGCAATGTCACCCGTCTCGAATGGATCCTCACCACTAAGAGCCGCAAAGGAATTTTTCAATCAGACTAAATGAGATGGAACATTACCTTTACTGATCGTCGCGTTAGTAGATACACTAGGGACACTCGTACCATTTTTCCTTTCATTGCCCGGATCACTAGTAGAAACCTCCTTATTACTACCATTGCCCAAATCGTTAGGAGAAGGATGAAGACTAGATGAAGTAGTACTAATATCAGGTTGTGAACCCACGTTAAGACCACTCGAAGATGATGGCCCCCCGCCTTTCTTAGACTCCCATCGATAATGAAAAGCAACCTTTGGTTTAGTAAGCCGAAGACCATCAATACGCTTTTCCTTAGAAGCTTGCTTACCTTTACCCTTATGCTTGTTGACTTCCACAAATCCATCATCATCAACAACTTGTTTCACATCAGTAGAAATGTTTGATCAAAAATCTTACAAGTTTCACATCTTGGTGGCTTCCATTCATATTCGACATCAACACGCTCCAAAGAATGCCCATTCCCATTAGGAAAAGGAATAGCCACCACCAAAGAATCCAATAACGCATTAAAAGAAGAAACTTCCACAAGAGCACGAGCATACGAATTTCTACCCCATGACTTGAGACACATGGTGCTAGTATACGAATCCAACATAATTGGACGACCTATTTGCGTTGTAATCAAGCTCAACCCAATCTCCGAATAAGCCACAATAGGAACGTTATGTAACATGACCCAAACTGGAACCGATGTAATCTCATCCTTTTTAAGCTTAGAGTTAGGAGTCCAAATATTCAAAATGATAGGAACAAGACGGATTAACCACGGACCAGATTCTAAGAGTTGATCCATACCCTCTTTGGTTGCGAACTGAAACAAGAAAAATCCATTATTCAACATAACCTGTTCCAAACCAAATTTTGCCCAAGTGTTCTTCACATAATTCTCCACTATGGGAAACGCAAGTCGCTTCCCAATAAAATAGCCATAAAGCGTATTAGTGAACCTAGATGAAACTTCATTAACCGCTTCTATTGGAATTGTGACGTTCGCCCCCACAACACAATTCTCATTACGCATTTCAACAATGTTAATAGCCTTGGGAACACTTTGATATTTAAACATGGCAGCATATGGTGTTTTTAAAGGCTCGTTATGCATAGAATTTGACGAATCAGTAGCAAGGCTAGTATTAGAAGGCTTACAAGCATGCGCATTGGCTTGTGTTTTAGGTGATGCCCCACAAGAATCCTTCAAATTCCCATCCTGTTTAGTTCCATACGCATTAATATTGCATGTATTAATAACACTAGGCTCCACGTTAGTTTCAATATTAGACAAATCCTCATGCACACCTTTTGCAATACCAACATTGATACTAGGATCAGACCCTAGTACATTACTATCGAATGAATTTGGTGATTCATGAACCAACGAGTCAACATGTTGCCCTTTCTTATTCCCCAAAGACCTACCATCAGCCCCCTCCTCAATCGAATTATTCAGCATATGGTCATCATTAGCAGAAGAGAGAAACAAATTTTCAGAAATCTTACCTTTATTCGAAGAGGGATTAACACCAACAGGTTGCGTATTACGATGAGCCTTCTTAAGAATAGACTTAAGAATAGACGCATCCCCTAGCAAATCAGAACCTTTTCGACCTCTAACAACAAGACCAGAAGTTTTCACACTATTATTATCCATAACAAATGCTGAAACCAAACCAAAAAACGAAAGAAATGTAGAAAACCCTAAAACAACACTACCCAGCAGCAACAGCTCAAACAAATCCAATAAACGAAACCCTAAATGGGTGACGTTACCCCATAATAATCAGAACCTCACATAATTAATGGAATTAAAAGCGCAGCAAATTAAATGATAGGCGAAACCCTAATAATCCAAGAAAACTAAACCCTAACTTGAATGAAAACGCCACACCAATAAAAACTTTTTTGATCATTATTTAATTCCAAGTTAATTATGTTCCTACGATCTACTCGTAAGGTGGTTTACATTGGTCTTAATTATCCTCGTTTTTTGCTACATTATGAACGGGGGTTAGGGTCTTGTACACAAAAAACAACAACAACAACAACAACATACCCAATCCCACCTAGGGTCTTGTGCTTAATGCATTAAAACCCTAACTTGGGTTAGGATTTTTTTCTTCTATTTATTCGTGCATGCTGCTACTGTATATATAGTTGTGTTTTGTGTTTTGAGTTTGAAATTTGGTGTTGTTATTGTGTTTACGAGAGAATCAAAAGAGGTTTTTTGAAGAGTACTTTGGTTAATCAGTCGAGTAATGAAGGTAAAGAGGGATTAACGAGATCTTTGTTAGGTGATTTGGCAAAGAAAGTGAGGAATATTGATGGGAAGTTGTTGGGGAAAGATGGTAAGCCCCTAAATCCGTTTTGTCACGTGAAGCTTGGTGATGCTACGATTGTAGCTGGTGCGATACCTGGTGTAGCTACGATTTTATGGGAATGTTGCTGGTAATAAGGCGTCGGTGGTGATCGACGCAGAGTGCAACCTTAAAGATCAATTTCCTATGAATAATTCTGGTGTTTGTGAGGCTAGTACAACACCTGATGAAAAATATGTTGTTGTCTCAGTTGAGCAAACAACCCCTATAGATGTGACGTCAGTTGTATATCCTATGGCTGCTCCTTTTGATCTGATATTTGATTTAGCGTACTCTATGTTTGATTTGGTTTTGCATGAAGGGGTTGTTCCTATCGTAAATGTATGTGGTGTTGGTACGCATTCTACTGATCAGGATGCTATTGATGATGCGGTTCATCATATGAATGTGAGACATAATTCGAGTGGTAACGGTATTGGTTCATCTACATTTGCTTTTATTTTAAATCCAAAATGCGTTACAAAAAAGGTTAATTTTAGGCACTTGGTTAATGAGATTCGTGTTGACAACCATGATACTTTACTACCCAAGGATTTTATGGAGAGAGTTATGAATAGGTATGAAAATACTCTTGTTGGGTATTTCCTTGGTAATCCTATTGCATTTTCGATTGTTCAAAACTATGTCACAAATACGTGGGGTAAGTTTTGTTTGAAGAAGCTCAGGAAAAATGATGCGGATGTTTTCCACTTTATTTTTTAGTCTAAAGAGGGTGTAGATAATGTTCATTAGCAGGGCCCTTGGTTGATACGTAATTCGCCTCTCATTCTTAACAAATGGACTCCTAATGTGTCGCTAATTAAAAATGAGGTAACTAAGGTTCTGGTTTGAATTAAATTGCATAATGTTCCATTACTTGCATATTCTGAGTTTGATTGCTACTCAAGTTGGGAAACCGATCATGTTAGATGCTTTACTAGCTCAATAGGTGTTGATTCTAATAAATAAAATTGACCAAAGATAAAATCCCTACAACCCTAAAATTCTCTCTCCCTTTGGGAGAAATCCGGCCGCCACTCTACTCCTCTTTTCCGGCCAAATCTTACCCCCAAACGTCATCTCTATCCTTGTTTCAAGGGTATGCAATACGTTTTGGGATTAGATATCCTTAGTAGAGTGGTTGGCATTCGTTTTTCTATATATCTTTTCCGATTTTTCCTTTATTTTATCTTGGCGATCTTATAAACCCTAACTAATCGTATATTATTCGTTTTCCTGGAAAGTCGACCATTATCTTGGTTGCTTTTGTGGATTGGAATACTGATTTAGGGTTTCGGATTTGGTATCATCAGATATATTTACAAACCGCCTTTTGGGTTTCTTTTTGAATCGATCTGACCATGGTTTTATAGATCGATCTCTTGTGTTTCTGGTTGGATCTATGCTGAACTATTATAAAACCTTATTGGTTTTTACATTCTATCGTTTTGGGTGCTACATGGCTGTATGGAAGCGATCAAGATCTAAGCTTACATGAACGATCTCTTTTTTAGGGTTTCGTTTTTTATGATGGTTGATCGCTAGGTTTCTTTGATGCGCTTTATTGTTATATCTTGTGCGTGTAGGGTGGAAAGTCGATCTGATGATCGTGGTTTATCTTCTTGAATGTAACCATCATGGTTTTTGTTCTTGAAAGTCGACTATGGGTCGTGTAGTTGCTGGTTCGGAATTGGAACGTGGGTTTTGGGGAGAGTGGAAGTTCTATGTGATTTGTTGGCGTTGTTTGCTGCTGGAAGTTAAGTTTCTTAGAGTTCTTATTCAAAAACTCTTTGGATTGATTGCTTGTGCCTGAATCTTACTCATGATCTTGTTTAGTGTACATTCAATCTACTATTTAAGATCCTAACGCTTGGTTAGGATGGTTGGTGTTCTCATGTTCCCTACGATCTCTTTCTTTGGGCTGAATTCAGATTTGATGGTCGTTTTGCGGAGTGTTGATGGGAAGTTTGGTATACGTTGTGTACCAATGGTTGTATGGACGTCTATGACGACTTTTGGAGAATCAAGTGACCTACTTGACTTGCGTTTAATTCGTTATTTTTAGTCGTTATAGCTTTATGTCCAATTATTTGTTATAAAAGTGGTTTGTCACTTTTATATGGTGGTTATTGGTAGTTATAGGAATGTTCTGTCGTTCTTATATTAGTGTTTGTAAGTGCCTATGTAACAGGCTGAGATATGGGACTTCACCCATATCCATTGTACTTAAACGTTTTGGTTAATATACTTTACCAGGGTGCAGGATTACTCCCCTTTACCCAAAAAAAAAAATAGGTGTTGATTCTTGGGGTCGTATTAGCTTTGCTCGAGCTTTAGTGGAATTATCATTGGATTTTGAATTGTAACACGAAGTTACTATGGCCATTCCCAAAGAGGATGACAGTGGTTACACTACAGAGATCATTAAGGTCGAATATGAATGGAAGCCTCTTCATTGTGATGTGTGTAACGTGTTTGGACATAACCGTATCAATTGTCCGAAATGTGTTAAGGATGTTGTTCGTAGTGATACTAATGTGATAGCCAAGGCTTCTACTGCTTTGGAAAAGGATGAAAAGGTTTTACCTAGATTAAGAATTGGAATGATAAAGGGAAGAAGGTATCTGAGCAATCTCGTCCTATTGGATGTGTCAAGCTTAATAAGTATAAACCTAGCTTTTGGCAACCGAAATCTGTTTCAAAGGTTCAAAATGAGACTTTTTCTTCTAACGCAAAATCTGCTACGAACACTAAGTCATATAAACCTCTTACGGTTTTGACCTCGTTGGGGGAGGAAGTTGTGGATGGGTGTCAAAACACTGGAACAGAGTCACAAGCACAGCTTGTGATTGATTTGAAAGAGAAGGTGCAGGGTGCGGCTACTAAGCCTAGTTCTTGTTCTTCTCCGTGTACTTCTTCAACTAAGATGGGTAACCCATTCTCTAAGGTGAGGGGTGTGGTTGTTTCTGACAGTGATGATGATGAGGTGCTTGAACCGGATAATCCTATGGCTAGTTTTCTCACATCAACAAGCGGCGGTCACGAGCTTGGAGATTATTTTGATGATTATGTGGATCAGGTCTACGATTTACAGTACCAGGGAAATTGAATGCTTTTTGTGAACAATATGATATCAAGCTTCAAGGTCGTGGTAGGAAGCAATTTTGTTTTTTGGTAGGTCATAAGATTGGCATGTGTTTCTTATGTAGTGAATTAGTTGTTCCACAACAGGTGCTTGTTTTATGCCCATGTAACAGGCCAATATGAGTCTCATCCGTTGTACTTAAATGTTTTTTGGAGTAGTATATTTTACCAGGGTGATCCCCTTTCACCCAAAATATATTGGTGGTCAAATGTTATGCTCAGAAAGAGGGAATCAACTTCAATGAAATATTTTCCCATGCGGTTCGAATGACAACTGTTCGAGTGGTTCTGGAAATGTGTGATACGTATGATTTACATCTAGAGTAGCTAGGTGTGAAAACCGTATTTCGTCATGGAAATCATGAATAATAAATTTACAAGCTCAAACCAAAAGGTTTTGAATAAAAAGGAAAAGAGAACTTGTTTTTCAGGTTAAACAAATCTTTGCACGATTTAAAGTAGGCGTCGTGGTGTTGGTACAAGATATTTGATTCTTTCATCAGGAGACTTGAATATAGCAGACTACATCCAGACCCTTGTACATATTTCAAGAGGTTTGGAAATAATGATTTTACCATTTTGTTGTTATATGTTGATGACATACTCATAGCAGGCCCAACAAAGATCGTATCAGTAAACTGAAGGCTCAGTTGGCTGGGAATTAGAGATGAAAGACCTTGGACCAGCAAACAAGATTATGGGGATGAAAATTCACCAAGATATAGTTAGTATGATGGTTTGGCATTCACATAAAAGTTATTTGATGAAAATATTGCAACAGTTAAATATGCAAGATTATAAGCCAATATCAACCCTGTTTCCTACTACTATCAAGTTATCCTTCAAAATGATTCCTAGAAGTAAATAAGAGAGGATGGAGATGTCTCGAGTACCGTATGCATCAGTAGTGGGAAGCTTAATGTACGCGATGATTTGTACAAGAACAGACATTGCACGTGCAGCTGGAGTAGTCAGTCGGTACATGACAGAAACTGGTAGAGAGCATTGGGAAGTTGTGAAGCGGATCTTAGATGCATTAAAGGAACCTCAAATGTTGCATTATATTTTGGGGAAACGGATTTAACTGTCAAAGGATATATTGATTCTGATTATCCAGGTGATCTTGATGGAAGTAAATCAACCATTGGGTATGTGTTTACACTTTCTGGGGGAACAGTAAGTTGGATTTCAAAACTACAGTCAGTTGTGTCCATGTCAACAATATAAGCAGAATATGTCGCAGCTGCTCAAGTTAGAAAAGACGAAATTTGGTTGAAGATGTTGTTGGAAGAGCTCGGGCACGGTCAAGAGAAAATTACTCTATTTTGTGACAATCAGAGAGCCTTGTATCCAGCAAGGAATCCAACATTTCATTCAAAGATAAAGCATATACAAGTTCAGTATCACTTTGTTCATGATAAAGTGGAAAAAGGAACTGTGGATATGCATAAAATACATACCAATGATAAAGCAGCAGATTATCTGGCAAAAACAATCAACTTTGACAAGTTTATATGGTGCTGATCTTCATGCGACCTAGTAGAAACGTAAGCAACATGGAACTGCAAGGAAGGATAATGATGTGAAGATTGATTGGGCTTCAATCGAATCTTCAATTAGGAGATTGTTAGTGAAAGGGCAAATTAATAAAAGGCAAATGACCCTTGGCTTCATGAAATCATTTGGCTCTTCATTATATTGACTCTTCATTTACAAATGGCTCCAAAATTGTGCCTATTAAAGGCAAAGGCAGATGGCTCATGTTGGGATCGCTACTAACATGTAAATAGAACGACATTTACTGGATTACATTAGTTGTTTTTTAAGCCACATACACAAGTACTGAAATCGTCATTATTGTAAAGTGTTGTGTATGTTGGGCTATAAATACCCCTCCATACTTCCATGGAGGGGTGATGCTAAGTGTTTAATTATCCTTTCTCTCTCTACACGCTGTCTCTAGAAATGAAAACTCTTTACTTTCATTATCCCGACCTCCCAAATCACAATATCAACCAAAACTACGATCCTACAAGTGGTATCAGAGCCTCATTGTTATTGGTGGTTGATTTTTGTTTTTAAATCTTGTAAAAAAATGCACTTTGAAAAAATATTTTAAAAAGGGATTACTGATTTTACATATTTTTTTAGTTGTAACAGTTTTGAAAGTGTTATGGTCTTTCTGGTCTCGTTTGGTCTTAATGATCTCGTTTTCTGGTCTCGATTTCTTGGTTTTAAGGGTCGGATAAAAACTGGTTTTTCTAGGTTTTTTTTATGAAGATCTCCGAGTAAGGATGAAGATTCCGAGTAACATTAACCCTTTTTCACCGAGTAAGTTAAAACCCTTTTTACCGAGTAAGCCAAACCATGATTTACAGAGTAAGAAATTGCTACTTTTACTAAGTAAGTTTTTCCGAGCAAGGAAGTAAAACCAAGTAAGAAATTTAATTTTTTATTTTGGAAACGTTACTGTTTCCAAGTAATGTTTTGGTACCGAGTAAGAAACTTTCGACTAAGGAACCGTTTGACCATTGACTATACTGTTTTGACCTCTGATCCAAACTCTTCACTAGTCAAGAAAAGTTAAAACAAAAACAAAAAGGAAGAGAAAAAATAGACGTTAGCAACCATAACCTCAACATCAACCAACAACAAATCCATGTCTACCAAAAACCCATCAGACACGTTCTATAACCACATCTTGACAACAACAAACAAACAAACAAACCCATCTCCATTCCACAACTTAGACTCATAAAATTAAAAGAAAATAACCAGATCTCTGTTTTGTATTTCGTGGTTAATAATAACTACAAGACCTTTATAAGATCAAAAACACGAAAGATATATCATCACTGATCTATGAAAAGTTGTACTTTTCTCTTTTATATCTGAAAAACATAAAGAGAAAGACAATAATAATTTTGTTATCATCTCTCTTTCTTTCGGTTTGTGCAAGAAACGATACTAACATAAGCTCAAACCTACTTGAGACCCTCATTATAGGATCTTGTAAATTTCGTACACTTGTAATCGTCGATTGCTTTGAATAAAGAGAAAAGGGTGTTTGGGTTTTGGTTATTAAATGCGAAAACAAAACCAGAAACATTTGTGGTTGTATTCGGTTTATCATGAGCATATTAGTTTTATTATTCAGTTTAGATCTAAGTACAAGGGACGAATTTGTTTATGTGTTTGTGTGTGGTTTTACTGCACATCTAGAGGAAAAGAAGATGGTGTTAATTTTAGGGTTTCAAATGTGTGTAGGATTAGAGTTATATCAATAACCAGTTTTATCATAATTGTGCGTAGAGTGGATATTGGATCGGGCTTTTGATTTAGACAGGATATAACACTCTTGTAAGTTAGGTTGGGCTTGGATCTATTGGGCCAACACTTAAGCTTATTGTGTTTGTTTGATGGATTTGGTTATGTTGGGCCGAACAAGAAATGCTAAACGAAAAACAAAAAGCGGTTTTGTCAGGTTCGTTATGTTAGTTTTGGATTGTTAATTGGTTAAATATTTTGGGTATTAGTATTATCCAAAATGTTTGTATAAATTTTTCATATGAGCCAAATGTTGACAAAGATGAAGTTTTGGTAGATTTTTAGTTCTTTAAAATGCCAAAGTGACCAATTTCTCGGGTCATGCGTTATTGACAAGATCAGGATAAACCATTATCATGATTCATTTAACCAAGTAACAAAGGATAGTTATTGAGTAGTAAACCGCAAGAGATTACTATGTAGGTTATTCACTATCATTTAATTGAGGATGAAGTGGGATTTCACGGGCGTGTGTACTTAGTATCGGAAGATATCGGGGTTGGTTGCATGCATGATTCTTCGAGATCCTTGTTTGAGCCTTTAAACCTTTACAATGACGAAGACTTGGATATGTAGTTATTTTTGTGACTCTTCCTTTCTATTACCACAAAATAACTATCACTTTAAGGAGTTACGTTGTAGTGCTCAGTGTCACACGAAGTTGTGGATAGTCAAGAGGTGATGTGCGTATTATACTTGTTGGTTGGTTGATTTCATAGTATAGAGTACTTAGGGTTTCGAGTTGACGAATTCTCTACACCGTTCTTAGTCAGACATTAGTGCAAGTTTAAGTCACAAGTCTGGGTTATTTTACTTCAGTCTCAAGTTCATCATATTGGGTTTTCTCCATCAGTAGTCACTACAAAGAGCCGTCAGAATGATAATAGGGTCGGTAAAGAGTTAGCTGAGAGAAGTATAAAAGAGTATAGATGTTATCAGCAGTTGATTCTCAAGGTATATTTATGGTACTTCACACTTGTACGATTAATTGGACATACACGGTTACGCTTCTTCCGATTCCATCGTAAACATAGTGTGTATGCTTCTAATTCCTTGAAAACATCGTGGGGGAGAGAGGTGGATGTTCTTTGGCTTTCTTTTTTTTGGTAAAGGGTTTTACCCCGGTAAATATATAACCAAAAAATGTTAAGTACAAATGGAATGTGGCAGAAGTACCACATTAACCTCAAGCTAAAGCTTGATGACTAGTGTTTATGACATGCCATAAACACAATGAACCTAGCTATACATTAAATCATCTAACCAGGCATAAAACAAGAAAAAACTTGTAACAAGCGAGCATCCTGCAATCACCATACGCAAGAAGGGAGCAAGGCGACCCAGGAAGTTTGCCACCTTAAAAACCCTTTCCAAGAAAAACCCCGAGAGGAAAAACCTTGGAGAAGGGAAAAAGAGTACAACCCATTCCTGTCACTCCCTTCGCGAAATACATAAGCATTGGAGAACTTCCATTAAGACGTTGAACAATCCGCAATGATCACCGATCCAGGTAACTTCCATGTATCCAAAATCTTTCGAATCCGCATAGAGTTCTTCGTGAATCAAAACGAAAGGATCTTCAACCGAACAATAGAAATGATATCATCAAACACCTGAGTATAAGACTTCATTCCCTTCTTAAAAAGCCTTGAATTCCGTTCACGCCAAATAGAGTAGCAAGAAGCAGCAAAGAGAAGGCGAGCAATAACACCAAAGGCTGAGCGTCCTTTAAAGAGAGGAATAAGGTACGAAACAACATTTGTAAGTTATAAGAATGGCATGTCATTCTTATATAGTGATTTGGTCGTGTCCTATGGGACTGAGAAGAGGGACTCACTCTCATCCATTGTACTTCATTGTTTTTTGGTTAATATATTTTACCAGGGTGCAGGATTACTCCCCTTTACCCAAAAAAAAAAGGTACGAAACAACATCATCCAACCTAGGAGGAACACTATCCATTCCACACAGAGCACAAACTCTCGTCCACACCTGTAAAGAAAAAGGGCACTCAAAGAAAAGGTGGGCATGAGAATCAGGTTGGTTATCACAGAATAGACAACGAAGCAGGTTTAAGTCAGTGTCAGGACTGACATCCCATTGCCTCAGTCTATCTTGTGTTTTAAGCTTGCTATTAACGACCAACCAAAGATTGAAAGCATGTTTAGGGATACACTGAGGGAACCACACAACATGAAACCAAGGAACCAGGTCGGCACTAACTCGGATAGAGTCCCAAACATGAGAAATGGTGAACGGTTTGAAATCACCATTAGGTACTCTCCAAACCAGCTCATCGGCAATACCATCAGGAAGTATCAGAGGGTTAATCATCAATAAATCCAGAATCCTATCAATCCACTCACTAGGCCATCTCCAAGCACCATCAAGTAGCAAATCACCAACTGAACTATTCAACGAAAATCCAGACCGTGAGATATCTCTTGCAGTAAGCAAACTCCTTAGAGGGCTCAAGGAACACCAATTGTCAAACCAAATAAAAGCCCTCTTGCCATCGCGGATATGGAACCAGAAAAAAGGCCGAATAGTGGGTCGAATTTGAAGAAGTTTTCTCCAGCCCCAACTCATATCACCCGTACACGAAACATCCCAAAAACTCCTACCACGTAGCTTGTATGAATGAATCCATTTGACCCATAATGATTCCTTATGAGTCAAAATACTATAAACATGTTTCGCCATAAGTGCCACATTAAATTCATGAAGACTACGAATGCCCAAACCACCCTCCTCTTTAGGTTTACAGATATCTTCCCACGCCACCTTAGCCTTACCCCTTTTCATATCACCCTGACACCAAAAGAAACCATGCATGAGCTGTTCAATATCATGGATAACACGGACAGGAAGAATAAACACAGAGGCCCAATATATATGCATAGAAGATAACACAGATATAATGAGCTGTAAACGACCCGCTAGAGGTGGCAAAACGGGCGGGCTGGGCGGGCACGGGCACGGGCTAAAACGGGCACGGGCTAGAATGGGCACTGGCTTAAACGGGCACGGGCTAAACGGGCACGGGCCAAACGGGCACGGGCCAAACGGGCACATGTTATACAAATCGCTTAATAAAAGACCAAAAACGACTAAATAAATTCCTTAAACGTAATATCTTATTTATATTAACAAAAATAAATATATTATATAAAAAATTCTTTAAAACGATCGTTAACGTTCAACAATTGAGAGAAAAAAAAAGTGCCCGTTTGTGCCCATTTAAGTTTTCAATGGGCTATATGTGCCCATTTCAAAAAAAGGAGGGGGCTAAATGTGCCCAAATCTTTTAAAAATGTGCCCATTTAGCCCATTTTTTTTCTTCTGGGCACATTTTGCCACCTCTACGACCCGCCATTGATAAAAATTTATTCTTCCAATCTGATATTCTATTCTGAACCCTTTCAACAAGAACTTTACAATTCTAGTATAGGAGCCGTGAAGAGATAAGGGGAACACCCAAATACTTGACAGGGAGAGTACCTTCCTTAAACGACAAAGAATTCAAAATGGACAACTTAACCTGGTTTGGCACATGACAGAAGAACGTCGTGCTCTTTGGGATACTAGGAACGAGGCCCAACAAATTCTTAAACTCATCTAAAGCATCCATAACGACACTAGCTGAGGCAACATCTCCATGTGTGAAAATAAATAGATCATCTACAAAACAAAGATTAAGTATCTTCTGTCTTTCACAAAGATGATGATAATGGAAATCATCCCGCTGCTCCACCCTTTGCTGCAATAAGAGAGTAAGTACTTCCATAACAAGAGTAAAAAGATAAGGTGACATAGGATCACCTTGGCGTAGACCCCTTTTACCCCTGAACCACCCATATATATCACCATTAATACAAATGGAGTACGACACACTAGTAACGCAAGCCATGATCCAAGAAACCATCCTATTATGAAACCCATAACCAACCAGAATAGTTTCAAGAAAACGCCAATCAACCGTATCATACGCCTTCTGGATATCAATCTTAAAGGCACATCTCGGAGGTCCACGAGGACGATGATAATTACGCATTAATTCTTGTGTGAGAAGAATGTTATCTCAAATATTACGCCCCGGAACACATGCCGACTGATTAATACTAACAATATCACCAAGCCCCTCTTTAATTCGATTAGTAATAATTTTGCTAATGCATTTATAAAGCACATTACAGCAAGAGATAGGTCTGTAGTCATTTACCTTAGAAGGCGTGGAAACTTTGGGAATAAGAGCAATAATAGTGTGATTAAGTTCCTTAAGCAACTTCCCATTAGCAAAAAAGTCCTGAATAGCCAAACAAACATCAGTACCAACAATATCCCAAGCCTTTTTGAAGAACGCAGCCGTGAAACCATCCGGGCCCAGGGCCTTATTGTCACCAATGGAAAACATAGCATTCTTAATTTCCAAATTAGTCACATTCCTAACCATCCAAGCCGCCCTATCCGGCTCAATAGAAGAAGAGAACAGACCTTGATCAACTAACGGAATAGTATTCCCTTCCACACCAAGGAAATTGTCATAGTGTTGAACAAAGACAGTAGGCACTTCGTTGCCTTGGTGCATAACATTATTAACATCAGTAATCATCTCAATACGACTCCTATGACTTCTACTTTTAACAATATTGTGAAAATAAGAAGAATTAGAATCACCCTCACGAAGCCACTCCACTTTCGCCTTTTGTTTCAAAAAACGTTCCTCATCCAGTAATGCATTACAAAAAGCCTGAAGATAAGTAGCCTCCTCTTCCCCGAAGCACGGGATTAGAAGGGTCCTTATCAAGGGACTTTTGGACCTCATCAAGTTCCACATGAAGGCTATTAACACGAGTATGAAGATTACCTTGATCTCTAAGCAGCTTACGAATAGGTGTTTTCAAACCCTTCAAGCGTTTGACCACCTTGAACATATTGTGCCCCTGGATATCATTTTTCCACCCTTCATGAACAACATCAAAAAAAACCAGCTTTATATGTTAAGAAATTAAAAAATTTATGGGGACGGTTTCCGGCCACCCACTCCCCTACTATTCCGATCAATTTTTCAACCATTCAAATCGCCTCTCTATTGTTCTATGAATGATATGCTATCGATTTGGTGTTTGTTCTTTCTGGGAATGGGTGAGTCGTGGGTCTCAATTCATTATATTCACAGAAATCACTCCTTGATTCTAAACCCTAAATGTTCATCGTTTTTAGGGTTTCTTGCCACCATATACGACTTGCTGATTATGCTCCATATTTTTTAATCGTTACCTGGTTCTATGGGCAATCTAAAACCTATCCCTAACTGCTTTGGTTAAGGGTTGCTCGCAAGAACGAAACCCTAGTTTTAGGGTTTCGTATTTTCTGGTTTTGATTAGTCCTGCTGTTGTGGTGATGTTTCTGCACGCTCACGTATATCCTAATTCCTGTAAGTTGGATTTGTTTAATCCATTTTTTCGTGTGGGTCGATTTGGAGATTGTGCATGTTCTTGTTCGATTGATTATTATGGTATGTGGGTTTGAGAGAGGCGCATGTTCATGGTATGTAGGGTTAGTTTTAACCCTAATTTGTGATTGATTCACTGGTTTGTTCGTCTTTTGGGGCAAATCAGTTGTAAGTTAGGATTTTGTAAACCCTATTATGCGTTTTATTGGATCCTGCTGGTGTGGTCGAATTAATATTATTGAAGATGCAAAGGATCGATGTTGCTGAATGTTATGGAAGTTAAGTTTTTAGGGTTCTTATTCAAAAACTCTATAGACCGTTTGGTGCGAATTGATCCTCCACGTTCATGGTGTTGGATCTGATTTGTTGTATTCAATCTACTTGTTCACCCTTGGATCGTTTACGTGGCTGTTTTGATTGGGTGATCATGGTATGTACTTTGCCGGTTCACTGCATGGTTGTTAGGGTTTTATTAAACCTTATTTGTTTGATACGTTTTATCATGATGCTACTGTTTTCGGGTAGTAGCTTAAGGATAAAGTGTATCTACTCTTTAGTACTCTTTGATCCTTTCCTGGGCAGAATTCTTCATCTAATGGGTCAATTGGTACGTTATGTGGAAGTTAGGGTGTTAATCCCTATGTTTTGGTGTGCAATCATGTCGTGATGTGTGGTTCCTTGGACCATTATGGTCGGTGGGATTCGATGCTGATTTCATATCTTTTTACTTTCTCACATGTGATCAAGGTGCTGCGGGTTGGTTGACGCTGGAAGTTTGGACTACTTTGATGACTTAAAGTTTCGAGTATTTCTACTTGAAGTGCATTTATTTTTTATTCTTTTTAAGTCGTTGTAGTATGATGTTTTGTTATAAGTGTGGCCTGTCACTCTTATAATGTAAGTTATAGGAATGATGTTTCATTCGTATAGGAGAGTCTGTAAGTGTCCAAAGGGACTGAGATGAGGGACTCACCCTCATCCGTTGTACTTCAATGTTTTTTTGGATAATGTATTTTACCAGGGTGCAAGATTACTCCCCTTTACCCAAAAAAAAGAAATTAAAAAATTTAAACGGCTTTGGTTTCTTCTTAGATAATGTGGGAATTCTAAGAACACAAGGAGAATGGTCAGAAATACGGTAAGGCTGAAAAATAGCAAATGATCCAGGAAAATCGTCACTGAATTTCACGTTACCTATAACTCGATCAATCTTCTTTAAGACACCATTGCTACCTTTAGGCTTCTGATTCCAAGTGAAATGTAGGCCCGATGAGTTTATATCCGAGACTTCAATGGCATTAACACAATCTTTAAACTCATTCATAGCAATAGTAGGCTCGTAACCACCACCCGATTTATCCTCCAGAAATAAAGATGAATTGAAGTCACCAAGTAGGACCCAAGGCTTATCTCGCATAAGACTACCATGAACCTCAAGCTCATGCCACAGCACACGCCGATCAATATAGTAATTATGAGCATAAACAAATGAAACAAAGAAAGCTTTATTGTCAGCTTTAACATTAACCTGCACATGCATAACCTGGTTAGTTTGGGACATAAGTAAAACATCAATGACCGCATCATCCCACCCAAGAATAATACGGGAACCTTTATCACACAAACTCCCATTAGACGTCCACTTCCAGCCACGATAAACCTTAGCACACGTTTCATAAACACAAGACACATCTACATGAGATTCCAAGATAGCACATAAACACAAGTTATTCTCATTCACCACCTGCCGAACCTCTTTTTGTTTAGGGGAACGGTTCAGACCCCTAATATTCCAGGAAGCAACACTAAACATTAAAAACATTCGAAGCAGGAGTACTTGCCCCTGTAGTACAAGTACCACCTTTCGAAGTAGAAGCCATAAAATCCGACGTTTCATCAGAAGCATGCAGCAAATGGTCATCTATATCAGGCTCATCCTCCTTTCCAGTAACCTTAGGATCAGTTTCCACATCCTCATTAAGAGCTGCGAACGAATTAGAAAGCGTAACACCCGATTCCGTTGCCAAATTATGTTGTTTGGCACTACTTTTATTCACTTCAGGTCGTGGACCGGAATTGACCTTGTTAACACTAGTATTCATAGAAGTGGACGTGCTAGAGGCAGATTTAGTAGTAGTAGCATCCGAAGTATTAGACTTATTAGGCACCTGCAAATTACTAGAAGTCGAAGTTACATTTTTAGGATTAATAGTACCTTTAGGTTGATAAACAAACTTCTGACCCACCTTCGTACCAGCTCTTGACACACCACCCTTCCCACTATTACATTTATTACCAACAGTTTGAAACCCATCAGCATCCTTTTCCACGCCGTTAGAAGTAGAAGTAGCAATAACCTTTTTAGGACATTGATATGGACAAATATTTTACATGTATCACAACGTGGCGGCTTCCATTCATACTCCACCCTTATAGTTTCTTTAGTATAGCCCATCCCATTCATCAAAGGAACACCAATTACCAAGCTAGTCTTCAAATCAGTTTCAGAATTAACCTCAATTAAAGCACGCGCAAAACTACAACGGCCCCACGATTCTAGACACATCGTAGTAGTAAATGAATCAAGCGTAATAGGGGTACCTAATTTGGTAGCAATAAGACTAAGATCATCTTCAGAAAACACAGCCATAGGAACATCATGAAGCTTAACCCAAACAGGACCCGAGTTAAATCTTCTTTCAATAAGTTAGTATTCATAGTCCAAGGTTTCAAAATTATAGGGATATTACGAATCATCCAAGGACCCTCCTCAAGCACATCCTCAAGACCTTTTTGTGTATCAAACTTGAAAAAGAAAAATCCCTTGGCATTCATCATCACCCTCTTAAGCCCATATTTCGCCCATGTAGTCCGTGCATAATATTCCACTACAGGGAAAGCAACCCTTTTACCAATAAAGTAACCATAAAGTGTATTATCAAAACGGGTACTAATATCCTCAACAACCTTAAAAGGAATAGAAATCTCAACATCATCCATTAAATTATCAGATTCCAAAGATCTAAAATTCGCCTTACCCTTCTTGTTACTAGAACTTGTAGCATTCGCATACGAGGTTGGGGCCACATTACCAGGTTTGCTTGAATTCACATTATTATCAGTAGTAATATGAACACTATCAGTAGTAATAGCAATAGGGGAAACCATAGACTTACCAGCAGAAACATGAATACCAGCACCCGTCGGCAAGTTAGCATAAGCATTAAGAGATGGATAATCCTTTTCACTTAGGGTACTAATCGTACCAGTATTTCCCATATCCCAAAACGAGTCATCATCAACAGAATTAGTAGAAGTATTAACCACATAAGTAGTACTCATACCTTCAAAATTAACGGTACCAACTGGAGGAGGCATCTCCATAGGGATGCGTACAGTAGCAGAACCAACAGAAGTCGAACCCTCAGCAGCACTAATATTAGGAGCATTCACAAGACCAGTGGGTAGAGTCGTTGTAGCAGCAAGGTCCACAGGTTGTCGCTCCAAATTAGGGTTTCGCAAAACCCTAGTTGCCAATTTTGGTTGCGTTGAATCAACATTACCAGCTTCCAAGTCCTTAAATCGATGCATTCGAGCTTTCAATGCGTCCATGTCAACATTTAATTCACCAAACTTGTCCATACTAACAAAACCAGAAAGTAGATCAAACCTAAAAAACACGATAATGAGAAAAGAGAACTGAAACCCTAAAAAACGAAAAAACAATAAAACACGAAGATCCTCGTCAATCTTCAACCACGATAGCCTCAGAAGAACTAAGGCATGATTAAACGCATAATTAAGCTAACCAAACTTCACCATGATGAGCAAAAACGATTAGCAAATCAGAATCAAAATAACGAAACCCTAAAAGAAATAAACAACACCAAACAAACCCTAAAACCAAACGTTTGCAAGAACCTGTGACAATCAAGCAATAACACGAGTGTAGTTGATTAATGAAAACAGATTAACGCACGGAAGAATGGATTAGAGCAAGATGGTAGTCGAATTTTTAGGATGTTAGGGAATCGCCACATGCAAATCGTTTTTAGTGTTTTAGGGATTGCAAATCGTTCTTTGGCTTTCTTTGACTTCTTTGCGAAAACCACTTTCCTCCATGAGTGTTTGCAATCAGGGGGAAGAAATGAGACGGTTAGTAGGTCAAACGTCTTACTTTAGTGTTATCGTCTAAACTTTCACAGGTTGTTTTGTGTGAAGTTACCTACATATGATGATTTAACTGCATTTATGATGCCTGACACACAGTCATATTATCGAGTATTTGTATTATTTCGATAGACCGCAACAATCAGGGAAGTAGTAGTGTACGTGGTGTACGTGTTACGTGTTTGAGTTTATTGGGTCAATGAAGAGGGCTTTAGGCATATTATGTACCATTGATTTCTCTGGTAGATTCGCGCTGGGTATTATTATTTAGTC
This sequence comes from Chrysanthemum makinoi, assembly GCA_910596185.1. Classification (NCBI taxonomy): domain Eukaryota; kingdom Viridiplantae; phylum Streptophyta; class Magnoliopsida; order Asterales; family Asteraceae; genus Chrysanthemum; species Chrysanthemum makinoi. Next base: position 162,103,642 of record OU343217.1, on the reverse strand, counting down.
TTTCGTGGTTTGTTTGAAGCGTTTACATACGTGAGAAGATATTGTTGATTTATTGCATGTTACCCCCGAACGGATCTTCCGCATTGAGTGTAACTGTAATTAAGTGACTAGTCAGATTTTCTTGGTGTGGTTTACTGTTTGTCTACAAATTCTGTTGCACACTTAAAACTTCAAAAGTTAGAAGACATGTTAACTACATCAACATTTCGAATCTGCTGAAGACGGTTGTCAGTTTAGGGGAAATCTGATTCAAAAAGTTCCCCAAAAGAAGTGTACAAAGAAGCTGCTAAAGACATGCAGTATGAATTGGGGGGAAGTTAATCTAATTCATACATATTACATCATTTTCCTACAAGTGAAGAAAAGTTCTCAAGCCGAGGTACAAGATGAAGACAAAGAGCGTCAATTGCAGTCATCCTCAACATCGGGAGAGCGTATGAATACTTTACTTTACTTTACTTATATATGTACTTGTATGAAATGTTGTAAGTAATCCCTTATGTTGTCCCATTGGGGAAGATTGTTGGGATCGCTCCTAACATGTAAATGGAACGACATTTACGGGATTACATTAGTTGTTATGTAAGCCACATACACAGGTACTGAAACCGTCATTATTGTAAAGTGTTGTGTATGTTGGGCTATAAATACCCCTCCATACTTCCATGGAGGGGTGATGCTAAGTGTGTAATTTACTCTTTTCATATCAATAAAACACCTAGTTTTCCTTTCTCTCTCTACACACTCTCTCTCTAGAAATGACAACTCTTTACTTTCATCATCGCCGACCTCTTGAATCACAATATCAACCAAAACTACTTATATATGTACTTGTATGAAATGTTGTAAGTAATCCTTTATGTCGTCCCATTGGGGAAGATTGTTGGGATAGCTCCTAACATGTAAATGGAACGACATTTACGGGATTACATTAGTTGTTATGTAAGCCACATACACAGGTATTGAAACCGTCATTATTGTAAAGTGTTGTGTATGTTGGGCTATAAATACCCCTCCATACTTTCATGGAGGGGTGATGCTAAGTGTGTAATTTACTCTTTTCATATCAATAAAACACCTAGTTATCCTTTCTCTCTCTACACTCTCTCTCTAGAAATAACAACTCTTTACTTTCATCATCCCCGGCCTCTTGAATCACAATATCAACCAAAACTACGATCCTACAGCTCATTTGGCATCCCATTCCAACGAAAAAACAACAAAGTGTCTCCAAAGTTTGTGAGATAATTTTGAGAGTTTATAGTATATTCCTAACCATAGGAGTTTAGTATTGTTAGTCCTTGTAATTATAGAATGTGTAACTCCTAATGTTCATCATAATGAAACGTATCTTTCTTTATCCGTGGTTTCTACCCTATTGGGGTTTTCACGTAAAATCCGTGTGTCATCTTTTATAGTATTTCATATTTTAGTTATGGGTTTGTTTTATTCCGGTGTTACTTTTCTCAACATTTGGAGGCCCATCAAATCTATGTTCAAGCTAACAAGACCTAAAACAATAGAAAAGACAAACATTAAACCTCAAAATCGAATCATTAGATCTTAAAAAAAATACATATCTTAAGACTAAAATAAAAATAAAAACTATTTAGATCTACAAGAAACGAACCTCATCAGATCTACGATTTCGACAAGTTCAGTTGATGATAGACACTGTGATCTCGGAGTCTCGGTTCTCGGCAAGTGGTGATGATGGTTCAGCTAGTGGAGGCAATATGTTATTTGTGTGTGTGCTTGTGTTTGTGAGTACTTTGAAGATAGAGAGAAAAGATTATATGGGGTCTTGTGTTAGTTTGATTCCTTTTTTTTTTCAACGGTCCCTTTTAACAACCGTTGTAAATAACATGAAAAAAGATGAATGGAGGTAATAATATCCCACTATTTAATTCTCGCACTTAGACTCCCTTTTATATATATGCTGTTTCGATCACGTTTTTAAGAAGATCACCATCCCCGTCCACCACATCATGCTAAAAAATGTTTTGAGATAGATAACCATTTTAAATAAGTTTTTTGGAACGGTTTTACAATAAAGTGTTTTATAAAATAGTTTTTTTGATTTATTAGAGCGGTATTGTGTGAAACCGTTAAGTTATTGAAGGATTGTAAAAAAACACTTTTTGTAGTAGTGATAGTAAGTAAGTAGAAGATCACGTTTTGAAGCTCCATTAGCTATCGAGACGTGCAATACAAAATGTAGTTCAGGAGGAGTTAAGACATGTAAATATTTATATGATGTGGTGGACGGGGATGGTGATCTTCTTAAAAACGTGATCGAATCAGCATATATATGAAAGGGAGGCTAAGTGCGAGAATTATGAATGTGTGATATGCATGGAGGAGTTTAATCAGAAGAAGATCGTCCGAGTTGTGGCACAATTATGCAAGCACTTGTATCATACCGATAGCATTAGAACATGGTTATCCATCACTCGAAGCTGGTCGTTGTGTCAAGATCACATCCCTTCTTGAATTCAATAAGTTTGTCTTGTCAAAAACACATACAGAGGATGGGGGTTGAGGATGTTAATAGCACCGGTCTTCACTTTACATGGAATCAAAAACCAAAAGGCTCCTATGGTACTTTGAATAAAATTGATAGGGTTATGGGTAATCTGCAGTTTTCTGATTCTTTTCCAGGTTCGTTTGCTATCTTCCAACCATATCGTATATTGGATCATGCTCCTTGTGTTCTTCGTATCCCTCAGTTAGCCAAGCTTAATCCTAAACCATTCAAGTTCTCTAATTTTTTGGTGCATAAAGCTGGGTTTATTGATACGGTTACCGCGGGGTGGAATATTAATGTTCATGGTTTTTTATGTATCGTGTTGTCAAACGTTTGAAGGGGCTGAAATCCCCTTTCGTAAGCTTTTGCACAATCAAGGTAATCTTCATGAGCGGGTGGATAGGACACAAGGAGTTAGATGAGGTCCAAAAGGCCATTGATAAGGATCCATCTAATTCAGCTCTTTGGGATGAACATGCTCACTATCTTCTTGCGTTTAAGGAGGCTACATTAGATGAAAAACGGTTCCTAAAGCAGAAATCTAAAGTTCAGTGGCTTCAGGCAGGTGACTCTAATACGGCTTATTTTCATAATATTGTTAAAAGTAAATGTGCCCGTAATCGAATTGAATTGGTTCGAGGCTCGACTAATGTCTTGTACGAAGGTAATAAGGTTGCAGGTGCATTTGTTTTTCATTATGAACAGTTTCTTGTTATTGAATGAGATTGTAGCTATTTTGATGACTATGATATATTCTCTAATGTCCTTCCTCACCAATTGGCTGATTCTATGGTACGTCATGTTACGGATACTGAAATTAAGGAAGCTTTATTTTCAATGGGGGATGATAAAGCTCTTGGCCCTGATGGTTACAGTGTTGCTTTCTTTAAGAAAGCGTGGGATGTTGTGGGTGTTGAGGTTACTTGTGTTATTCGGGATTTCTTCATTAATGGTAAGTTTCTTCAGGAAATCAATCATACCATTATATCCTTGGTCCCGAAAGTGTCTACCCCTTCTAAGATTAATGATTATAGGCCTATTTCTTGTTGTAATGTCCTTTATAAATGCATTAGCAAAATTATTGCTAATCGTATTAAAGAGGGCCTTGGTATGTTGGTTAGTAATAATATATTACTTACCCAAGAACTTATGCGGAATTATCATAGAGGGAGAGGTCTACCTAGGTGTGCGTTTAAAGTTGATATCCAAAAGGCATATGATACGGTTGATTGGGCATTTCTTAAAGCTATTCTGATTAGGTTTGGTTTTCATCCCAAAATGGTCGATTGGATCATGGTGTGTGTCTCATTTACATCATATTCTATATGTGTTAATGGTGATCTCCATGGTTGGTTTAAAGGTAAGCGGGGTCTTAGGCAAGGTGACCTGTTATCTCCCTACTTGTTTACGTTGGTAATGGAGGTGCTAACTCTTATCTTGCAGAAAAAGGTTTCTAATGCAGTGGAATTTCAGTTTCAACATTTGTGTGAACAGCAGAGAATTATTAACCTTTTTTGCAAATGACCTCTTCTTATTTTCAAGAGGCCATCCGGACTCTGTTAATGTCATAATTCAAGCGTTTGAGGACTTCAAGAATATCTCTGGTCTTGTTCCGAGTATCCCTAAAAGTACAGCTTTCTTTTGTAATGTTCCTAATGCTATGAAAGCTACTATTCTCCAGTCTATGCCATTTGTAGAAGGTTCTCTCCCTGTCAGGTATCTTGGGGTCCCTCTTATATCATCTAGACTACTTTATGGGGATTGTAAGGTTCTTGTGGAAAAGTTGGAAGGTCGTGTGAATGATTGGCATAATAAATTTGTATCACTTGCGGGTAGGCTTCAGTTGGTCATATCTGTGTTATCTTCGATGCATTTATATTGGGCCTCTGTTTTTATCCTTCCTACTCGTATCATTCATGAACTGGAGCAGCTTATGACGGGTTTCCTATGGTGTCAAGGAGAAATGAAAAGGGGTAAGGCCAAAGTTTCTTGAGAGTCTGTTTGTAAGCCTAAGCATGAGGGAGGTCTAGGTATTCGTAGATTGGATGATTTTAACATTGCTCTTATGACTACTCATATTTGGAGTATTTTGACTCATAAAGAGTCCTTATGGGTTCAATGGATTCATTCTTATAAACTTCGTGGTAGAAGCTTTTGGGATGTCCCTTGCTTGGGTGATGTTAGCTGGGGATGGCGTAAGCTTCTTGCAATTAGAGCCAAGGTATGTCCTTTCATTTGGCATAAGATTAATAATTGAAAGGCTACATCCGTTTGGTTTAATATGTGGTGTGAGTTAAGCCCTATCCGTGATTCGCTTACTGCTAGAGAAATTGCTCGGGCTGGGTTAACTTTATCGGACTCGGTTTGTGATGTCATTAATAATGGTGTTTGGCGATGGCCTTCTGATTGGTTATCTAGATTTCCACTTTTAGCTGCTCTCCCGGTACCAAATCTTAACGATACTGATGACGATTTATTATGGCGCACTTTGGATGGTAATTTATGTTGTTTCTCGGTTTCGGGTGATTGGGATTCTCTTCGCCTAAGGGCTGATTTGGTGGAGTGGTATCATATTCCTTGGTTTGCTCATTGTATTCCTAGGCATGCTATACATTTGTGGCTTGTGATTAAGTAGAAGTTGAAGACTCAGGATAGGATGCGGCAATGGGATGTTGGGGCTAATGTTGATTTGGACTTGCTTAAATGCCCGCTATGTGACTCAGTTCCGGACTCTCACCCACACTTGTTTTTTGAGTGCCAGTTTTCTATGCAGGTTTGGTTGCAGGTTCGGGTTTTATCTGGAATGGATGCTGTCCCACCTTCGTTGGATAATGCTCTCACATTCCTTATTCCTATATCAAAGGGGCGTTCGGTTATTAGTATCATATCTCAGTTATTTCTCGCTGCAACTACGTATTACATTTGGATGGAACACAATTCTAGACTTTTCAAGAAAAAGAAGTCTACCGTAGCTGAATTGGTCCAATTTATTGTCTCTACCGTTCGGTTGAAGCTGGTTACCTTCAAGTTCAAGAAGATAACCCCGCGGGCTTGCCTGATTCTTGATAAATGGAAGATTCCAAGTGTTTGTATTATACACGAAGGGAGTGCCAGGTAAGGGTTGTACTCTTTTTCCCTACTCCAAAGTTTTTCCCTTTGGGTTTTTCTTGGAAAGGGTTTTGAAGGAGGCAGACTTCCTGGGTCGACTTGCTCCCTTTGTGCTTTGGATGGATGCGGGATGCTCGTTTGTTACAAGTTTTTTCTTGTTTTATGCCTAGTTAGGTGATGTAATTTAGCTAGGTTCATTGTGTTTATGGCATGTCATAAACACTAGTTTATCAAGCTTTTAGCTTGAGGTTAATGTGGTACTTCTGCCACATTCCAATTTGTACTTAACATTATTTTTGGTTATATATTTACCGGGGTAAAACCCTTTACCCAAAAAAAACAAAAACACATACATATAGCATAAAATCTGGAATTTTTTTCATGTAGTACTCTTATACACTCCGTTTATAAGTAATGTACCATTTTTTTGCATGGTATGCTTTTGTTTCAATGGATCAATGGATACTACGAAGTTTGTTACCTCATTATCAATCTATATATTCTAAAAAAATAATAATAATAAATTAATTAATAAAAAAGATTACTATATTAATGACATCAGTTTTACATTGTCTTTGAAAAAAACTTTTTTTTTTTTTTAAATTATACAATTTTTTTCTAAATAAAGTAAATAACTATATAAAATTCTTTTTATATACTTTTATAAATTTGGGGCTTTTAGAATTAAGGAGAAACTAGGTAGTATAATGATTCACTGATTTGCTACTTCAAACATGTATATTATTCAAGCATCGTGAATTGGTCGGACAAAAGATCGAAAACCACGTTAATAAAAAAAAATAATAATAATAATAAGAATGCATCTAATTATGAATCTACGGTTAACTGGTTAACAACAAAAAAGAGAGAAAAAAAAAAGGCTAACCAATTATCATTCAACCAGGATTCCCCGTGTAGGTTCGTGAAAGCTTTCGGTTAACCGTTTTTCAGTTGACTGAGTACTAAGTTAAGCGTCCATGAACACCCCTAGACGTATATCCCCACTGCCTCAGCCGCTCTCCCACGAAATCAAATTGTTGTGTGATATATGTCAATCAAAGATCCCGAGGTTAGATAAAAGCAATGGCTCAATCTTTCATGACAAGTTGCTGAGATCTTTGATACATACCATGTCATGCTGTCAAAACTCGTGTGATCTGGTCCTTAAACTACAAAGGCTCCATATACAATTCTCATTTATATCACTTCTAAATTAAAGATATGGTCTATTGCCAGACCCAACGTATTTGCTTAAATAATAAAGATACAACATAACATTGTTACATACACCTCAGTGTCATAAACATTGTAGTGTTCTTAATTCTGATGCCAGCTTAATAAAACATCTTTAAAAAAATATAAAATTACAGTACATGTCCCTCTTCCGAAACTGAGTGGTAGGAAGTTGAACGTCAATGTGTACAAAGAAACATACTTGCTATTGTTGCAATGCTGCTGCGTCGACATCATCACGATTTTGATATTTAGTTCTCGAAGCCATAACTGACTGAATCCTGAAATTGTTATATGTAGTGGTCAGAATCCTGAGATTAGTTCTCGAAGCCATAAGTGACAAGAAATATGCTTGTAAATTGTAATTCATATTTCTTCACTCAACTCCACATTAATCGGCTGGTCTGTAGGCTTGAGTTCTGGTGAAGGAAGTACCATTCCTGCATATAAACTGTTTATGATCCAACTCAATGGTATTATGGGAATTTTTTGCTCCAAAGCGCATTGCTTCAACTGACGAGAAATACCATTTTCATCCTCCACAACAATAGCCCCCACCGATACCTTTTTGGACTCAACACTCTTGACTAACCAGTGGAACGTTTTGAAAACCAACCCACCTCCATGCTTTATAACTTTTGCCATTTTGCTGCAGAAATTTGGCTTCCCATGAAGCATGATGGCAACATTGTCAAAGATAAAATAAGTGCGACTAACTGGCTTTCCTATTACCATACAGCTTTCAGTTAAATGCTTTAAAACCATATATTCCTTAGGTGGTAAGATCAAACCTTCCTCAACTGAATCAAACAACCAATTCACTTTCAGAATGCATGCGTTTACTGCACATCCATACAGGAATTTGGTTGTGAGTAGCTTTCTCGGACACAAAATAAGAGGAAGTAGCTGGGATTTGCTTTTCTTTCCTCTGGATGTTGAAGGAGGAGGAAGATCATCTAAAACTATGCCACCATTATTCTGAATTAAATTCGCAATTTCCTTATGCTTCTTGACGGAAAATCCTGTAAGCAAAAATTTGAGATCTTGGAATAACTTATTTTTATCTGCCAGAGGATGCTTTTCTACTTCATGAGGTTTTGATTTAGCCCGCGGTTTAGAACTTCTCAACCCTATGCAAATTCTTCTTGCCACTAAAGGATCTTTGAGTTTAATTTGTGGTGCTTTCTTGAACTTTTTAACATGTGGATAATTGATTTCGCATTCTGAAAAACGGACACGTTTTCTTCTCGGAACTAAATAGTTTTTTGAGTTACACTCCACTTTCCGGAAAAGCCTGGTTGTCGGCTTTATTAACTCTACATTGCTTTCTGGTACCACAATTTGCTCTGTATTTTCTTCTCCGACAACATCAGGTGAAAGGCATCCAGTAATATTCTCATTATTCATATTCCTAGGAAAGTTCATCTCTTTCTCCATCTGACCAGTCAGATGTGTATCTCCTTTTGAAGTCTGATTATGTTCAGGCTGATTATATTCAGACGGTAATGACTCACCATGAGTTTGTTCTTTATCCAGGTACAGATCACACCTAGGAAGCATGCTGTATGTTTTAAGTGAGGCTGCCTGCCTGAGTATAGAGGGATGACTTTCACCATTAACTTTTGAAATAAATCTCCCTTCACCAGGAAGAAGATCGGCATTTAGCGGTGAGACCTGTTTTGATTTATCAAAACTGGGCTCAACCATGGGGCCAACAGTTTTCTCGAGATTCGCGTGGTGGTTGCAGTTCTGAGATACAACCTTATCTGAAGCAAAGCTGCAAGGAACAACAGAACACAAAAGGTCCATGGGGGACTCACTAGGGGTAACTGCCACGTCATCAGAATTCAAATTCTCATTATTACTACAGTTTTCATTTGTGTATTCAGGAGCTATGCTTGATTGAGAAACGGTTTTGCACTCTTTATCCTGCCTCTGGATGCATGAATTCATGTCTGGAGCAATATCAGCAGACTCTGAGAAAGAACTTGTTTCATTAGCAAATAACTCAGGAATGCTTTTTCTACACTTATCGTCAGCATCTGCAGGAATATTTCCTTCACTCTGACGACAAGAAAAAGAATGATGAGAAAGAAAGCACAAATTTGACAACTATCTGCAGAAGAGGTGGTAACTTTAACCCATGTATGGTCAAAATTTGTCCACAAATAAAAATATTCAAAGGCTTTTTGTAATTCCAAAGTGTCATATCAAATTTCAATCACTCCTTCCATTTTATAAAGGTGCATCAAACAGACTACAATTCAAAGAATCATATATCTGTAGAGTTTTATACAGATACATTGTATAGCTAGTTCTAATTAAAGATGTTTTTAGTATAAGAGCATTTGCAGTAAAATCCTTATCGACATTGAGTTAACTAGAAGTCTGTTTGATCTCGAAACTTAAAGAGTGCCTCTTATTTACTGAGCAGGGTACACTTCTACTTCTATTTCCAAAATCTCCAATACATTAATCATCAAAATTCTCATATGATTAAGGCTGTTCAAAAGGTGTTTAACAAAATCTGACATGAAAAGCAATGGATGTTTCTATCAAATCTATTTTTATTTGCATATGATTATACTATTTATCAACAAGTAGTGAAGATAAATCATATCATCAGGGAGACTACTAATTATTTGCTGAGATGCTTGCCTTAAAACAAAAAATAACATCTTTGATTTTATATTCTGAAACAAAGAATGTGTTCCCAAAGCAGTATCACATGACAGGCCAGCATTATTTGTTAGCTTACCTTCGATGTCCAACCACCAAACCAGCGGCTTTGAAATCTGTCTTGAACCAAATTTGTCATCTTACCTTCTCTACCTATGAAAAAACAGAAAAATAAGAATTAATAGAAAAACTACAATACTATACCAAGATAGAGATATGGAAAACAAAATTTGGAGAAGCAATATATTACCATTGTACTCAGAGGTGCCAGACTGTAGAGAAGATCTAAAAATGGTTTTTGATGATTGCGGATCCTCGATTGCGAAACCCTCCCTCTCCAACACAACCTACTAATCATCAGAGTTTGTTAGCTAAATTAACAGTGAATTCAATACACGGTGTTTAAAATCTGCTTGAGGGTCGTTAGTTCACCTCTGTTGTGCTAAAATTAACTTGCGCAACTGAACAACCAAACATGCCATCAATATCCCATGCCATGTCAGCATTCTCTCTACCTAGTCCCACACTTCCTGGTCGCGCGTTGGTCCTACCAGTTGTTGATCTATGTTGTTCAGGTGAAGCAGAACCAACTTCAAGACCGCCGGACTCAGTGCATTTCTGTTTGGAACTAGATACATAACTTTCTGAGGCATAAGTATCTCTAACGTGAGACATGGACCCATAAGTTCCATAACCACTGAGTTCACCATGACCAAGAACTGTTAAACCCACATCTTCATATGCATCTGCCATGGACAACTCATCCAAATCAGAAAGAAAATCAAAGTCAATCTCATTACTTTCCTCAATGGAACTACTGTAAGTCTCCTCAAAATCCTCCAAACGTGCCTGCCTCACCCGTATTGCAGCTTCAAGTACTGCTGAAGCAAATGAAAGTTTCATACTTGGTTCATCTTTTACTACCTCATGTATTGTTAATGCTTCTGATGCTGCAACGGCTAGTTCAATGGCATCATTCATAACAGCTTTACGGGATTTGACTATTACTTTAGAATTTATACCCTTTTGCTCCTTGGACTTGGGAGATTTATGACTTGATATTTCCAAATTTACCCTCTGCTGAATTGGAGCAATAAACGCTTCATCAACATTATGGTTCACTTCAGTTGTTTCTTTCTCAAGGATAGCTTTAGCCTCTGGATGTTGCAACAGGGAAGCTTGCCTGAATGCAGATCTCTCTGATTCAGATTTACTCAAAATTGTGTTTAACGAATACTGAGATTCTCCATTGGATGATAGATGAAGGCGGTATTGAACTTCATGCTGAGAAGAAAAATTGAAACTCTCAGAAAGTAATTAAACAGATGAAAACGATGAACAGAGAAGTAGTATAAGATATGATTTGCATATGGCATTTATCATTCTAGAGAAGCCATGTGATAAGGTAACAAAGGAGATGATGTAATTGATTTAGAAGAGGAAAGTCTCTATAATTTATGCCTAGTATTACTCAAGATTGTATCATGACTTGATAATATTTGTCAAAGCATGCTAATGCCTTTCAAAAATAATAATAATAATAATAATAATAATAATAATAATAATAATAATAATAATAATAATTGTCAAAGCATGCATCACTGGTTTCACGTTATTCCAGCAAAATAGATCTGTATAAATTTTAGAGGATTACCTAATAAAAAAATTCTCAAAACTCCATTCATGCCTCTTCATACTAGATTGTGATTATTTTCACAAGAAAATAGCAGTTTCACATAAATCGTTACAGGATAACAGAAAGAATCCATGTCCGTGTTGTATTCACAGTTGACAGAAGTTATCAACTTTTAAGCAACAAGAGTCATTTTGATTACCGCTGAAAACCATCTACGACTTATAAATAGAAACCACATATGTAATACAGCTTTGGATACAATTCCTAAGTTCATAACATCTTATATGTTGCCCGCATTAGTGAAAAATTTTGTAGAAATTAATAATACACAAGATGCAATCCTGATATAAAATTGTTGCCGTTTTATATGTTTGATGAGGATAACTTTTGTCCAGTTAGTCTGCCTGATAACTTACATTGCTAGAACATGAGGGCAAAGTCATCGGCGAATTGTCTTCCCCAGATAAGAATAACTGGAAGCTCTTACACTTGCCGATGTCTGACAAAATTCCATTTTCTCTTGTACCGATGCTTTGCTGGAATCGCCCAACTTCCTAGCCAACATAAAAGGAACATCCGATTAAGATATATGTAAATTTAAAATTACAAATATTAAAAAAGAGTTCAACTTTTATCTGAGGAAAAAAAACTACCATACAGCAAAAGCAAAACGCAAATCAAACATTAAGAACTCCACATTGATTAAGCTGTATTGGTTGGACATGCTATTCCTCTAGCCAAAAGTATAGGCAGATAACGTTTTGTTCTTTCTCTTTCTGAGGGTTTCTTTTTCTTTTTCTTGTGTCTTGGGGTGAATGAAGATATTCACCACATGTAGGATTTATTAGGTTGCTTTTATTAAGTATCTTTTGCGCAAGACTTGCATGCTTTCAGAACTTCATGTTCTAATACCGCTTACAGTAAATAAGAGTGTATATCATTTAGAAAGTGTTTTTAAACTCAGTGTGTACAATAACTTTAGCAATAACCCTGCGTATATAGACAGGCCCATGCGCCTACACATAGATAACATATTAAACCTAGCAAAGCCCTGAAACTTTATATAAATTCTAAAATGGTGTGTACTCCCTAAAAAATTACATTACCAAAATGTGAGCCTTGACTTTCTGTATATTGACAAACAACCTCTTTAACTTTTTAAACTTGGATTAAAACCAACGATGAGTAAATGGTCAAAATGCGCATGAATTTCTTCTAGTTCTGTAAAGTGCAAACTGGATGCAGAGTGTTCCAATCTAGCCATTTAATTAGTTCCAATACATAAACGGTTAAAATAAGAAGCTCCAAGATATAAGAAACTAGAGTTAAGTAACACATGGCATAGAGTTTAATATCCTAATAGCAGCAAATGCTGTTGAAGTTGAAATCAGATTGACGATGAACATAAAGAAGAGACTCATTGTGGATGATTGGATGAAGTCAGCAAAGACAGAAGAGAGATATAAAAAGAAGCAGAAGAAATGTAGATACTATCGCCAACCATCAGTACTTGAAGACATTCTAAAAGGGGGGTAGGTAAGTGATTAACATGTAACAAGTTGAAGAAACAAGTGGATTTAAATATCGTAATGGATACCTTACCTGGATTGGACGTTGTTGATTGGTGGAAGGGTGAAGCCAGGGAGGAAGCCATGCCGCATCCTGTAATTCATTAATTAAACATATCAATTGGAGTAATAATGATTTAACTAATTCATATCAATTGAATTAATTCAATTTTACCTCCGAGAAGTGAGGCGGATGAAGAAACCCTTCCATTCTTGGCGCCAATTATATTTTCTACTCTCTCTCTCTCGCCCAAACTCACAATACTCACTTTGTTTTTATTTTTTCTAGGTTTGGTTTTCTGTTTTTTTCGGTTTTTATTTAGTTATCGCGGTTTAGCTTTTTAATGATCATATTTCTAATGCAAAATAATGATAAAAAGAAACTACTGATCATAAAAAGAAATTATATAAAACATCGTAAAGTGACATCAATAAAAAACCAACGACCACGAAAATTTTTGATGATAGTTATTTATGTGTTATAAATGACACATTTAAGAAGCAATTGAAAGATGACTTTTAATATTACAGTATATGTATTTTTCCGGTTTGGTGTTTTTGCTAAACCTAAACCGAACCATAAACTTCAGTTTTTATAAATTACAAAAGCCGAACCATTGGTTTTTAAATGGTTTCAAGTTTTTGTTTTCAGTTTGTCTAGTTTTCTTGTTTAGGTTCGGCATTTCGGTTTTCTGCACACCCTATTATGAATTTGTCTTAGAATCTTAAAAAGATATTACTACTTTCGTCTCATATTAATTGTTCAGTTTGACTTTTTGTAGCTTTTGCTCCTCAACTTTGACTTTAATATTTTTGTTTATGTTATATAATATTTAATGAAAATTATACCAATGAAAATACATTTAAAACATAATTTATTCATATATTTTTCATTAATTATTATATAACACAAACAAAAATATTTAAAGTCAAAGATGAAAAAGAAATACTACAAAAGTCAAACTGGACAATTAATATAAGACGGAGAGAGTAATTAATACCAATAATAGAAAGGGGAAATGTTGCCTAATAGTAACAAAGTTTGATAACTGTTTCAATTAAGTCATTCAAACTTTAACTTAACCACAAAAATCATTCAAGTTTCAATACTGTTTCATTATTGTGTAATTGTTCAAAAAAAACTATCTTTAAGATATTCATATGTGAATTATTTGGTTGTACCTTAACAATAAATACTCACCATCTGAATTTCACTAACCTCAACCAACTTAATGTACAACCAACTTATGCGCACATGTCAAAAGAAATATATGCCATAAAATAATAACCAAGTTTGAAAGGTGTTTTGTTTTAGTCACTCAAACATAAAACTTACATACTAATATAACACCATTGAAAGTTTCAGTGACTAAAATAAAACACTTTTCAAACTTGATTATTATTTTATAATCAAAAGAAGTTACAGTGACTAAATTGAAACAAAACTAAAAGTTGATTACTGCTTCATGATTTATGTCATTTTCGCTAAAAAGAATAAACATCTACATAATTACGATTAATATAAAAATTGATGTTATAATTAAATTTCGATATAAGATCATTTGAGGACAAAAGATTATTTACATACCAATGGATCAATCTCCACCCTCCATTTTTATTTGATCTAATGGATGAGATTAATCCCAACAATATAAAAAACCAACTTTCATTCTTTTTTTTCAAATATTAATAACTTTTAAACCGTTAATCGTTAAGCGGAAAAAAAAATATCATTGCGACGAGCATTTAATTATCTTTCTATAGATAGGCACTTTGATATACTTTCGACAAAAAAAAAATTCGTATTTTTCACGTTTTTTTTTTTAGTTTTTTTCATTTTTTTTTATGTTACTGAAATTTGCATTGAAAAATCATGTATGATATAACTCTAATTTGATATTAGTGTAAAATCATATATGATATGTAATATCATATGTGATATTAGTGTAAAATCACATATGATATCATATGTGATATTACATATCATATATGATTTAACACTAATATCACATGTGATATTCAATTTAGTGTTTTATCATATATGATTTTTTTCATGCAAATTTCAGTAACGTAAAATAAACGAAAAAAAAGACGAAAAAACGTGAAAAAAAATGAATTTTTTTTCTTTTTTCGAAAGTATATCAAAGTGTCCGTCTATAGAAAAATAATTAAATGCTCGTCGCGACGATGTAAATATTTTCGCTTAATGATAAACGGTTTAAGAGATATTTAAATTATAAAAAATTGGTGAAATAATAAAATGCTTTTAAATCTCAACCATTGATTTTCTTTTTAGATGGATGGTGGAGATGAGTCCCTTGATATGTAAGAAAAGTTTGGTATGTAAAATAACTCTCCTCTTAAATTTCAGTTACAATTTACATACTCATCACTAATATTTCACTTACATTTAGTGATGATGATTGCATAAATTGATAATATCGTAAGAAATAATTATGTTGGAATCGAAATGGTAACTCCGAATTGTTCTACAACAACCAACTGCATTGTATGAATTACGAGTGACGTAAACTACCTTCATATCGTGTCGCATAGTTCGATCTGTTGGTTCTATGGATATAAATTAGTAGTCGTGAGTTAGGATTGAACTAGAGACCACGGGATTGCACATTTTACGTATGAGAATTAAAGTATAATAATTAAATGTAAAATGTTATATTTAGCTATTATTTACACGAAACGCATAACGAACGTTAAGTAATTAAATGTAATGGACTAACGATCGTTAAATGTTAAAGGAAGAACTAAATATGAAATTAGATGTCAAGTAGGTTCTAGAAACCTTGTGGGTTTCCATAACCGATAGGATGGGGGGTTTCCATAAACAAATCATAGCCTAACTTGGACTCTAAGTTTCTTTGGGTATATATACAAGGCTTAGGGTCTTTGTAAATTATCTCTTGTACATCTAAACCTAAAACCTAAAATTGTTTGTGTGTTTTTTAGTCCTAACGATCGACTCTTATCCCTAAGAGGTCGATTACTTTTATTTTTCCTAAACAAACGTTTTGTGTTAATTAAACTAGCATTTACTTTAGTTCGTTAATAGTACGTGTGTACAAGAACGTGGTACTAACACAATATTGTTAGTATCTTGGATTGAATTACAAAACGGTAAGGGGTAATTCTTATAATCCTATAAATCCTAATTAGGGTTCATCTCAATTGCTAGTTTGAGAATTGATTCTTGTTGGGCTAGAATCAAAAGGTACGCATACTTTATGTTTATATTAATTAATTATTCATTATATGTTCATTACGCTTCCGCATGTATACTTGATGTTTATTGTTTATATTTATGAGTTGTCATGTTATATAATTCCAACTGTGGCATCACGAGCTTGGTTTAATAAGTAATTAATTACTAAACACGTAAAAAACGGATATTGTATTGCGTTTGATATGATTAATTCTAGAGCTTTGGTTATTGTTTGAAAACCCTAATTTTAGGGTTTGGGCTTTTGCCCTAATTTTTCTATAAATTTTTTTTATGTCGACCCTTAAATTTTTTTTAAGTCGAATTATAAATTTTTTAGGGTTTTATAAAATTGTTTTGTTAAATTGGCAATTAAACCTAGAATTGTATATATGTTACGTGAATTAATTCGTGAATAATTGTTATGTGACATGGAATTGTATGCGATCTTATGACTACTTGAATAAGTTTTATGTTGTATCCATGATGAGACATGCATGTTTGTCATGGATTGTTGCTTGAATTATTAATTGTTAAGTTATTTATCACATGTTTATCGTTTTGATAAATCTTGAACCTCAATAAAATTAATAAATCAATTATGTGCTATATGGTATATGTTTAACTATGGTTTACGCAATCGATTAGTCGATGTATGTGGTTCACTTGCCTTGGTGAGTGAGAGCCTTAGTTAATATATGCATAATTTAACCTAGAATTGATTATTAATAGGTTTTATCGAATAAGTTGCATGTGGCTACTTGTTTACGCATATTAATTGTTAGTTATGTGCGCATTATTTTAGTTGTTTATTAATTGTTTATTTTTTTTATTTACTTGTTTGTTTATTTTGTTTGGCAAGTTTTAAGCAAATGGTAATTTCATGAATAGAAAAATAAATTTGACTAAGCAATGGTGAAATTTGATTTGTGTTTTGAAGAGTTAAATTTTTAAGAGTTTAATTGAGTGATAAGTTTTGTACCAAATAGTGAGAACGGCTCATCCAATTTTGAAAAACTATAAGAGAGGTATAAGGAGGGGAGCGCATTAAATTGTGACCCGAAAGAAGGAGGTTATTGCTTTGCGCTGACCAAATTCTCCGCTTCTCTGTGCGTCCAATTAGAGTTACCAAGTAGGCTATTTTATGTACAAAATCATCTTAAGGGTGAATTAGCTTTGATTCTATGCGCCACTTTGTGGTAATTATCCGAAACACTAAGTCATTGAACTTATGCAAAAGTACGATATAATGGACGATAATTAAACGTAAATTCTTTGATTGGTGAAACCAATACCTCAATCAAAACTTTTTAAATTTAATCTTTTTGAATTGGTGTAACACCCCCAAATCTCGGTACAGCGGAAGACTTAATCAAGTTTTCGGAGCGTTACAATTGGATTGGTATTTCACACAAGTATAGCAAACAAGATAGTCATTTATCATTCAAAACCAATCCAAAATTTAAATATTCAAAACATTAATCCCAAAATGTAAATATTAGGCCCAAACATGATTTAATAAAAATTATCAGAGTTGATTATGATCCTTGAACCGTGCCTCCTTGCCAAGCTTCCACAGAACACGTACTCCAAACATCACTTAATTGCCTGAGAAAACATGCTAAAAGGTGAGCTAACGCTGGTGAGTTCATAGGTTTAAGTTCAAGTTTAAAATAGTGGACCTGTAGGAGTTAATTTGCTATGCGAGACCTAAGATAGATACACATCAATCACATACTAATATCATATCCGACGTCATAATGGGCCTCTAGCGACACTAGCCAACACAGTCGTAGCAAAGTCTAAAACGATTGCTAACCCTGGACTAGGTCGAGGTAGAAATCTATACTTAGCCAGGCAAGTGCTATAGCAATTAGGATTGCTACCCTAGACTAAGGCAACAACTACCACATATCTATCTAATCAGTCAAGCACATAAGCAAATCAAAATAGTTTAGAAGGTCCAAAAATAGTAGCATGATTCTCACCCCAATTTAGTAAAAAAACATAGATAAAAGTGGGGCTATGAAACTCACCTCATGCAAGCAACGCACAAATAAACACTAGCAGAAGATAACAGCTAATCACGGCACAACAACTATCGACTCGGCACAACCTATTAATAAATCGAATGATAAATCTTTTAAAACGACTCCATTAGAGTTCGTTTTCTATTGTTATGACTGTTGTGCCATGAAGAAACACCCAGTTTGAATTCCTCTTCGTATCACGAAATTGGGGGTGTTACAGATTGGTATCAGAGCCACAGTTATAGAGAAACGGGTCTAATCGAGACTTAAACTATAACTACTTTTTCAAACAAAAACATTTTATAGCCTTCCGTTCTCCGTGCCTTCCATCCTCCAGACGATTATGTGACTTTTAGGCATTTTAAGCTATACAAACATACTAGTATATTGATATATATACACTTAACATAATTTCAATCATAAACAAAGTACTCAACATATCTGCGTATGCCTATTCTAAGGCATTACGGCACAATCATATTTTCCCAATCTCCCAATCATGCATCTGCTCATGCATTTTAGGATTACGAAACTTCCTCCAAGACATTGTAACTGACTACAATGGTCTTTCCTACTTCCTAGACATTGTGAGATACAATGGTCTCATTCATTTTTCAAGACACTGTAATCCTACAGTGGTCTCTATTACATTCTCAGACACTGTAATCCTACAGTGGTCTCTATTACATTCTCAGACACTGTAAATCCTACAGTGGTCTTTCATATATCCTCAGACACTGTGAGTGAAACAGTGGTCTCAACTATTTCTCAGACCTTGTAAGTTGCACAATGGTCTCTATTATTTCCTAGACATTGTGAGTACACAATGATCTCTCCATCATTTCTCAAGACATTGTGAGGTACACAATGGTTTAATTTATTTCTCAAAACATTGTGAGTACACAATGATCTCTCTATCATTTCTCAAGACATTGTGGGTTACACAATGATCTCTCCATCATTTCTCAAGACATTGTGAGTTACACAATGGTCTAGTTTACTTCTCAGACATTGTAAGTTACACAAAGTCTCCAAAAATTATCTTATAAACATTATATGATATCGTTTTACATGAAACCCGTCACAGTCTATCAATTTCCCTAATGGAAATACAAGAAATAGGATTTCTAAAGGACAAAGTGACTCATCATCTACAAAAGCTGAAGTTCAGCAACTTTCTCTACATTCATCAAAATTCTCTTCTGAAACCTTCATTGTTAAAAGGTCCGTGATGCTAGCCTGATTAGGTTTCAAGGATATCATTCCGCCATATTCCTTTAAAATTCATTTTTGATTTTAAAGCAAACTTGACATCCCTGCCTAGGAATAATGGTAAACATACGCTACACTCTTCTAATCGTCAACATATCACATCATTATCTAAACCCCATTGAAATTCAGTATGTGAAACTTCATAATACCACGTTTCTATCAAACACTAGTAGGTATAAACACTATACGATATAGCCTTCATCCCGAAACCACCTAAGACATGATCAACTTTGGAAGTGGTTTGGATAACCACTTGCCACTAGCAAGACTTTCCCTACAACGACAGTTATCACATCATTACAAACCATTTCACGTCAACAATATCTTACACCTTTGATTAACAACAGTTACCCTAACGACAAATATAAACTATTCCATTTGAGGCACTATATCGATAAAAGTGTTAGTTAACCATTTGCTGAACTAAGGTGTTTAGAGATTACACACGAAACAACTAAGGAAACCATACAAATATAAATTAGGCTCCATGCCGCACACTATCACCAAAAACTCCATGTTATAAATTTATTGATAGCCTCGATACAATAAGATATGATTCGTTTTGAGAATCGGGAAAAGCCAAACTTTAGGTATATTAGACTCAATAAGATTTTAACAAAACCCTTTAGGTTATCAACTTAAGCCACATGGTACATAACCCATTCTATGACCAGAAAATTGAGAACGCAAAGATTAGAATTCAGCGCATATAAACATATTTTCCTAGACACTTCAACATTAGTAACACACATTGAATTCCGGGACGGAATTCCCATTAAGGTGGTGAGACTGTAAAAACGCGCATTTTTCGGGTTATTTTTCATATTTTTGAAAAGTTACTATTCACTTTTACTATTCACTTTCACTATTCATCCCGTAAAAAATTTTTATTTCACATTCTCGTAAGATAAATTATTTTAGTAATGACCTGAGAGTTCGACAATCGTTAGATCATTTTCGCAAAAGTTATTAAAAAAACATCGTTTTAAAGTTTCATTTTGGTCGTAACACTATTTCAACATCCCACGCATAACGAAAATCAACTCGGACAATTTTCCTCACATCAGATTAATTTTTAGATCACTCATAATTAATTAGAGAATTTTTAAGATTTATTTTTATGTTACCAAATAAACTCTGCGCTGTACGAAACTAAACTTACGTTTTAAACAATTCTACTTACATCCAGACTTAACGATTCCTGCACTATGTTTCTAATATGTTTTTGACACTTTTACATTTTTGGAAAAGTCAAACATATTTCCCTCCTCCTTTGACCATAAAGAAATTAACCTTGTACGTTCTACATTTTTGCTTAAATCGCGTAACTTTTAAACTTCACGTATAACTGTTAAGTTATCCCACGTACGACAAAAACCAAAGTTTGACATCTCATATCACTTTTAGACTAATTTTAGTCTACTCTAAATAAATTCACGGTCGTTTCCCTAAAATTTCGTTCTTTTCCGATAAACTGCGAATTACGCGTTTTTGACCAGTATTTCCAACTTTAAGCAGCGTTTTTGCACCCAATGAGACTTATCACCCATTTTATATTTTTATATGGAGTATAATGATGAGTTTCATGATTCCTACAAATTTTGTGTTTTTACGATACCCGGTTTTACGTTTTATGGCTTCGGTTGGCATTTAACGGAACCAAAACTCACTCCGTAACCAAGATAAGATCAAGACTTATCATCTAAGCCTTGTCACCAATTGTGACAGCCTATAGGGGGGGGGAGTCATCATGTTGGTGTCTAAATTTAACCATGGTTAGTCTTTAACCCAATATATAGTTAACCAAAATCTCTAGCCTATAAATACCGAGCAAATCACTTCATTTTTTCTTGCACCACCCCTTCTTAACATCTAAAGTCCTAAACCTAAGGCATTTCTTATAGATCTTGTAAGAACATTCATGTGTTCTTGAAGAAAACTAGCGTTTGATCTTCGTTCTTGGAAGTTTTCAAGAAAGAGTCGTTATAATCTTCAAATAACTTCAAGTCTCCAAAAAGACGTTGTTATAATCTTCATTTCTTCTTCGGGTTCTCAAGAAGGCATTGTTATAATCTTCTAATAGCCTTGGATTTTCGAAGATTGCAAATTCTACGTCGAAGCTCCGCTAATATTATATTTTTCCATAATACTCAAGCATTCTATATTAAGGTAAGTATTTATAAAACTCAAACTTATTTAAATACTTATAAACTTTGTTAGCTTATTTATTGTATTTATAAACTCTTAATAGTTAATATATCATATAATCAAGTAATTAAAATACATGTTTTACGTATTAAGCACTACAGCACTAGGGAACTTCATGTGAGGGGTTCATTTGGGTAAACGGATCGACGAGTTGCTGGATTTACGAATTAAAGTGTCCTAGCTCCTCGAACGTTTACTGCATAACCTCTGAATTATGATGGCCCGAATGGTAGTACGAGATATACAAACTAAAACAATTTCTATAAACAAACATACAAATACTATATCATAATCTATATAAATGCATATATAGGCTCGTTTATGTTCTTTTAGGCATTATTCTGAACCTAAGTCGCAACATCCTATTCTAGGTTGCTCGTTGAAGTTCTCACGGCATATCCATCATTCTCATTATACATTTGCTATCATTTACTTTGAAGTGAGTTCATAGCCCCACTTTTATTACTTAATTGTTTTACAAACCCTTGGGGGAGATACATGCTTTATTTTAAACCGAACACATTGCTTTCAAACTGTATGCTTATCTGATTGTTTTATTAGCACTAAGTTACCGCATTTGCCAAACATAAGTCCCTAAATCATGAATCATTAATCACTATGTGAGAGTAGGCGCGAATATTGTGAATAGATCTATTGGGATTGACGAATCCCGTTTGTGTTGGCCCGTTAGAGGCAAACAAACGCACTATATTTGAGTAACATTGGTAAAAACGGCAATTTTACCTGATAGGGCACGCACCGACATTTTCTCCAATTAATTTTGGAACACGTTAACGCCTTGATTGCATGATGCTTAGTCTAATATTAACTGTTTTGGTTTTCAAACCCTTGGTGTGAATTTATAACTCACACTACAAACATAATGTGTTCAACCATCAAACAAACTCTATAAATTTCACTCAACCTTTGTGTTGACAGTTTTAAGCATGTATTTCAGGTCCATATTGTACGAGGCTGGCACGGAGGAGCGAGGACTAGATCAAGAAGGCTATAAATTTTATTATCATTCGAAAACCAATTTAATGTATTTTGTAAACTTGGAACCATTTGGGACCTCATTTTTGTAAACTCTGATATTTATATAAATCGAATGATAAATCTTTTAAAACGAGTCCATTAGAGTTCGTTTTCTATTGTTATGACTGTTGTGCCATGAAGTAACACCCAATTTGAATTCCGCTGCGTATCACGAAATTGGGGGTGTTACAATAGTCCAATAAGTTCGGAATAAATAGTAAACCTTATCGAATTCGTCAACTCGATAAACTCAATTATTTATTCGTGTCGCTTATTATCCCATAAACCGGTCGCATCCTAACGAGTCATAAGGATAATTCACCCATTAATATTGTAATCCAACGTGCCTAACGGGCTCTTATTAAACCTAATAAGTCCGTCATCCACGTGGATCGACACTATTAATGTTAGGTTATCCGTAACCCATGCACATAACGTAAATAAATAAATACTTGAAAATAGTATTAAATGCTCATAATTGGCACATTTCGATAAACGTGCACTCGAAACATTAATTACTTATTTATTAGAAAACCTTTCCATTTTTAGTTGTTAGCATCCATTTAAAATAGTAAATAACAAGACAAGTCTTGTTATCGATAGTTTTGGTATAAAAGCCTTTTGATTATTTATGTTTAACCATTTATTATTCATGTTTATCTATATATTTGTTACGTCAAATCAAATATAAGTCTCATATCGTTATTCGTTTCGAGTCCACAAGCACGAGTCATGACTTCTCGGCTTTTAATCAATCAATAGACCAAACTATACTAAAGTCCATGTTACGGCGTTGTCGGGGTGAACTATTGACTAAAAAGTCAAAGTAACACCGACGTTGCTCAAAGTTGACAATTTATACAATAAGTCCAAATAAAAGTCATAATAGCGCAATTCAATCTCAAATCAACCCAATTCAATCTCGCGAACCAATCAACCAACCAAATATACCCGAAACCAATGTTATGACCCTAATGGTCATGACACGGTCACGGTTAAGACCACGTGAACCAAACAAGCTCTAAAAGCTTTTCGGCTCCACGCTTCTCATCCAAACACCAACAATATCAACCAACAAGCTACCACAACAACCCGACCTGGACCCTTGGTCCTTAGGGGTTACGTACGCCACCAAACCATGACCATCGTGGGTCTTGGTGGCTCGTACGCCTCAACACCACAACCGAACACTCCCCAAATGGCTTCTACTACAACCAAACACAATCAATCAACCTCCAATCATCATCCAAACATCAAACCCACAACTAATCTAGACCCATTTCATGAAACTAAACCTAAAATGCAAAAACCCAATAATATGATACACCACATGATACCAAATCACTAGCTACATGTTTATTTAAGTGTAAATTAGTTTTACCATGTTTAAACCAAAAGCCCTAAAATTCGAACCATGTACGAGCCATATATGACCCATACGTGGCTTGTCATAGCTTAAACAAGCTTGACCCATGTTCCATTTACCTTTTTACAACCCAATCTACAAGATTTAATGAAAACCATAGAATCACAAATCGTATTTGTAAGATTTGGAGGTGTTAATGTAGGCTTTTGTGAGAGATTTTTATATGGATGGAAAGAGGAAAGAGAGATCTAAAAAATGGTGGTGGAGGTGTATGTTCACTCGCCGGAATTTGGCCGGAAAATGGCTGGAAGTTGCCGGATTTTATAAAGGGGCGGCTAGGGTTTTATTTTAGGGTTAGAGTTTGTAGAGAGAGAAAGTAGTGAGAGAGAAGGGGGTGTGTGTGTTTTAGAGAGAGAAGTAAAAGAGAGTTATGAGGTATGAGAGGGTTATTTATAGTTGGAAGGAGGGACATCAAAATAAATAAAAAGGGGTGAGGGGGCGCCGGCCATGTACAAATTGAGGGGCTCGTAATTTTTCGTAAACTATCCCGTTTACCCATTCCCGAGTTCATATATTGTCCTACGAGTGTCCCACGACGTTCATTCGACTTTATATTATGTTTATTTATGTTTTTCCACGAGTTTTGACTATTTATTTGCCAATTTTCGAGTTACGGTCTAAAAGTTACGTTATTTCTTGTTTTAGGCTTTTATTGTGCCGAATCGAATAGTGCCTATCAAAAAGAGTTAAAACTAACACGATAACTCATTCAATAACAAAATAAATCATAAAAACCAATAAACGATATCAAATCAAGATCAAGAATGCTTCGGTTGATATGTATGGTAATGATTCTGGTCCTTCTAAGGACCCAAACAAGATCAATAATGCTTCGGTTAATAGGAATTCCAGTTTGCTAAAAGATGCACCAATTCTGAAGTCAATTCTAAAAAAGGCTGTTCGAAATGTCACAACTGAGAATTCAAAGGCTGTTAATAATATGGAGTGTGCTGCTGGAAATGTAGTGCTTGGGGGAGGTAGTTCTGAGTTTAGTAATTTGGCTAACAACATTGTGAATGATACAACAAGGGCTGATTTGAATGGGTCTGCGCATAATGCAAATGTGGTTGAAAATCAGTTAAAGGATGTGGAAAAGGGGCCTACGCTTGTTAACAGTAATGATAAGGCTGATGGGATTACTAATGGTCACAATGGTGGTACTACTAGCTTGGAAAAACCTCATTCTCAGTAGCCCATGAGTGGGAATATTTCTTATGCCTCAATGCTTAATAAGGAACCTACATCAAAAAAGGTAAATTTTTCGATGATTACTAATCCTGAAAAAGTACCAAGGGCTGATCTTGTTATTCCTATGGAGTCGGTTAAGGAAGTTAGTGGTCGTTTTGCTAATACTTTGTACGGCTACTTTATTGGTAAACGTCTTGCGTTTCCTTTAGTTGAAAACTATGTCAAGAATACATGGGCTAAATATGGTCTTGAACGCCTAATGCTAAAGAATGGATTCTTTTTCTTTCAATTTGCTTCAAAGCATGGTATGAATCAGGTTCTTGAAAATGGTCCTTGGATTATTAGGAGTGTTCCCATTATTCTAAGTACTTGGACGCCAAATACAAAGCTTAAAAGAGATGAGATTACTTGTGCTCCTGTTTGGGTGAAGCTTCATAACATTCCCATTGCAGCGTACACTGAAGTTGGATTGAGCCTTATTGCTACTATGATTGGTCGACCAATTATGTTGGACTCATATAATAGTACTATGTGTCTCAAATCTTGGGGACAAGCAGATTATGCTAGCGCTCTTATTGAGGTGTCTTCGAATGTGGCTTTGAAAGACTCGTTGGAGGTTGCAATTCCATTTCTTGATGGTTCGGGTCATTCGATTGAAACTATATCTATTGAGTATGAATGGTATCCTCCACGATGTGAAACATGTAAAATTTTTGGCCATACATGTGACAACTCGTACTTTCAGATCATTTCTCGAAACAATTCATGCTTCACTATTTCAACATTTATCGTAAACTAGGTTTACGTATTCCAAATTCGCGTAACCTTTATGGTTTAGCGGCGAATTCATGATCATATCATCACGAACATTTCATATGGACTAAGTTTAGTCTACATTTCATTAGCATCATTTGCATCATGTTAGTTCATTCATGATTTTTCATTTCACCTTAAACGCGTAAATTTTATATTAAATAAACGTTATCGCGTGAGTTGTTATTTTTAACATTAAATCCGTTACTTCCAAAAATGATCCCGATATATTTTTATACTTACATTTAGTTTACAAAAACTATATTTTGAGTTTACCTAGTGTTTTAAATTTATTTTGTATATAAATCGTTAAATTATATTATTACGACACTTTTCTCAAAAACTATACGATAATTATTATATCACTCAAATTTTACAAGGAATGTATTTTTACAATTTTTATGATCTCATCATACTCTACTTTGATCTATTAAAAGTTACTTTTACCTAAAACTACCTTAAATACACTAATGTATATAAAACCTTACAAGTTATTTCTACCTACACATTTTTCTTACACTTATTGCAAATTATACACATTATATATAAAAAAAAATATATATATATATTTTGTTGACAAAATATCCCCCAAAACCGGCCAAGTGGGGAGGGGGTAGCATTTATGAGTTGGTAAAATTTTTCAAGCTTATATAGATCTATACATCACCATAATTTCATTCATTCATTCACACCATCAAATAATTCAAGTTCTAGTTTTCTTCTCTCTTCTTCTTTGTCTTCAAAAACCGGCCACTACATAAGAGTTAGAAGAGACATCAAAAATTTTGCAAGCTCAAGTTCTTAACAATCTAGTATACACTCTTATTAAGGTTTTGAAATAAAAACCTAGGGTGTTTAGGTTAACCCTTGTTCTAATCACCTCATCATAGTAACTAGTAAGCATATCACTTTCATTTTACATATTTCATTATCATTTCATATGTATTTTATCATTCTTGAGCAAAACATGCAAGACTTGTGTATATTTATACCATTTTTCCATTGATTTTTAGAGTTTGA
This sequence comes from Chrysanthemum makinoi, assembly GCA_910596185.1. Taxonomy (NCBI): domain Eukaryota; kingdom Viridiplantae; phylum Streptophyta; class Magnoliopsida; order Asterales; family Asteraceae; genus Chrysanthemum; species Chrysanthemum makinoi. The sequence continues at coordinate 162,076,679 of OU343217.1, read as the reverse complement.
TATATAAAAGTCATCCTATAATTATTCCCTTGTTATATATTGGTCTTGATGATGTTTAGGAACCCATGACACCCTAAGAAGGTGTATGGTAGGATTAGATTAGCTTTGGAGTTGATTTGAAAGGATTGGAATAGGTTTAGTACGAGAAAAACTATTTTCGATAAGTATAAAAAGTGTTCTGTCCTTATTTTGATTTTCTGTAAAATCCGACAGTAGGCACGAATTTTTGGCCTTGATATTTAGAAAATATACTTTAAAACGAATCCGTGGCCGCTTGAACGGATTAAAACGGAGTTATAACGAAGAAGTTATGAATTTTTCAATTTTGACGACGAAATATATATTTTTCTGAAATTTCAGCATACTATTTTTACTTTATTCGAGTCAAAAACGAGCCTTAAGCTTTACAAATTATTTCGACTTATCAAAAATATATTAGTATACTTTGATACGAAGCTAAGGACGTATAATACGCAGAAAACGGATTTGAAACGACTAAGATATGCACGTTTTCATAAAATTGCCGTAACTATTATTTTCTGAAAAACTATATTATTTTTACGAGACAAGTGTTACGGTAACTAAAACGACCATGTTGGAGGCTGTTTTTATCTATGATGTAGAACTTTTTGGAACGAAATGTCTTCTAATAAAATTGAGATCATCGAGCATATTTTTCAAAACAACCAACCGTTTGTATAGCGGAGTTGTAGTAAATTATTTATGGATGTTTAAACTTGGCCGAAACTCATTTTTAACCAACATTTTAGACAAAATCACCATCTTTAACCTTTATTATCTTTATGTTCGAGACCTTTTTGACGAAAACTCCTGAACTGAAACTTCTATATTTTGATACATACTTTCCAAAACCGTTGAGTTCGTTTCTTAACGCTCGACGTACATCATTTTACGACTAGTTTTTCGGAGCCATTTTTGTCACTTTCATGAAATTTCCGACGACATTGTTTTACGACGAAAAGTGATAATTTCACTATAAATCATTATAAAACCATTGTAGGATGACATTTTGACGTAAATACTTGTAAAGTGATTTTGATTGGTCAAGACGTCAAAAGAATATTTTTCGACGATAAGTAATATTTTTCAAAACTCGCAAATGGTATAAATAACATATGAAATGCATGCATAACATTACATTGCAACTCATTACATATCATATCATTGGTAATAGGTCCAGATTAAAGTATCCCGATACATCTCAGTGTACTCACTCTTGTCATCATACCAGTTTATCAAGTGAGTTTTCATAGCCCCGTCGATCATGCTTTTAATTATTTTCAAACTTACGGGGGAGAATACATTGCACAACATTTTTAGTACGATACCAAGTATGTTAAATTCATTTACATTGCTTAAGTTACCGCATTTGCCAATTGAAAGTCCCCATTACTTGAACATGAACCGTTAATCTTTGAAGCGAGGATGAGTGGATAGATCTATCGAGGGTGACGCCTCCATCCGGGTTGGTGAATCCCAACTAGTCATACGGATGCATTTCATTTAATAACATTATTGAGTTGTCTGGCAAACACTCTACAGGGGCATACATTACATTATGAACAGTCTAGTTTCGGTGTCATGGGCTTATAGCAATTGTAACATTTTTATGTGACATTATTGTCATACCTGTAACATTTTTATGTGACATGATTGTCATACCAGATATATACTTGCGTAGTCGTATAAAACATTTACATAAACCTATGATTTCTCACCAACATTATTGTTGACCGTTTTAGCAATGTATTTTCAGGTAACTAAGGCATACTCATCATGGCATGGTTAAGGAACCCTTTTTAGTCGCGGCGTCGACTTACATCATTGTACATTATGGCATTTTCTTTCAAAACCATCGTTTGGACTTGTAATATATTTATATTTCCGCAAACTTTCTAAACTTTTAGGACCTATGTTGTAACTCTGAACGCTTTTATTAAATATCAAACGATGTGTTTTTAAACGACACTTTAGGTCGTTCAATATAACTGTGATGTGGTGCTATGACAGTCTATCCCCAGGAATTCCATTCCGCTGAAAAACAGGTAATTTGGGGGTGTGACAGATTGGTACCAGAGCTACAGTTATAGAGAACTAGGTTGCATCATTGACCCTAGACTATAACTACATTATCATAGCATCTCATCATTTCATCATAAGTGCATGTTCACTTTACATGCGGTTTTATACGCACATTTTACGAGTTATTTACTTTCATTTCACAGCGGTTGTCACATAGATGCCTTCAAATACCCATCCCATTATACTCACATCACTTTGACATGGAGAATGCCTTGTCAGTCCCTATCATAATTTTAACATCAGTTGACTTAACACCGACAACATCAGATGATGACACTGAGACCTTTTAGGAGGACGAAGTTGCACCTACACCATCACGATCACTATTGATTCACTGTAGGATCAGGGCAATTTTTATCACTCAGTTGGGACAGATCATACCATTGGGTAGAACTTATAGGCTTAGTCCTAATGAACCTATTTTCTTAACTCACCACAAGGATTCCATTATCATCATTGTCATTATTTTCATCATCATTATCATTTCGAGCACCATCCGTACCATCACATCTCATACACGATACTCATACACATGACTTGCAGCTTGGGAAGCGTGCATGATTTGACACACCATTACCATCTACCACTAAGACTATAGACACTACACCATCTCATAGGTTTGAGGACTGTGAGAGTTCTAGGGCTATCGTTGCTAGACCGCCTACTACTCCTACACTTGAAACACAATTAGACCATCAACAGGAACAGATAATAAGTACCTTTCTAGCTAATGTAATCTTTATCATTTATTATCTCTACGATAATCACCACCTTGTTTATTTCATTCCTTACTCCAATTGCCCAATTTTCCATCATTTCACGACGATACATCACTATCTTACTAGGGGTTAGGCCAACTCTATTCTTGACCAATTAGTAGACTATTACTACTCGATAAGGTTCTCCTATGTATCCTGCAAACCATCCAACAAATTTTATTCCAAATTATCCTGCTACTATTTCATGAAATTATTTCACTTGATTTTATTTCGAACTATTTTATCACCATCTTAGAAACGTTGTTTCATAAAGTTTTAACGCAAGTTGTTTTATTACCAACTTATCAATTGGTTTCAGTCATTTTATCAACTATTTAATATCCTCATGCGAAACGATTTTCATGTTACTCTGAAAAAAAAATAAAAAAAAAAAATAAAAAAAAAAATAAATAAATAAATAAATTTTAGCCATTATCTTACAAAACAAAACGTTGAATACCATCTAAAACTTCGGAGGAACATAATACCATTTCAACAAAAACAAGCATCACATCATTTGTCCTTGATTATACATGGCCTGATCACCTATGTATAATTCAGGAAGAATTATGTCATGAAAGTAACAAGCATCATTTCAAATCTCCTAAAACAATTCTCATTTAAAAGCAAAGTTTTATAATCAGATAAATCGTGCATAAACATTTCTTTTTGTTAACACTCTATAGATGCTTACGCCATTTATCTCTCACTGAACCGATAAGTTAGGATTTGACGAGTGATTTTTTTTTTAGGAAAGACTTCCTATACTATACGTGAGGAGGATTCCTCGATACAAGAAAACAATGAAAGGATTTTGGAATTTCCAACATGGGCTAGAAGTAAGTAGCGAGACGTTTCAAAACTCAACAAAAATCTTAAGACATCACGAGACATTTCGAACCACTATTTTGGATTAGAATCCAAATTCTGCTATTTCATAAGTACTAGCTAGACCGAGTTACAAGACTTAGTACTAATCGAATACACACTAAGCAACACTATAGGAATAAACCAATTCTCCTAATTGAGACTACAGAACATTTCATTAAACAAGGCTTCAACAATATGTAAACTTCCCTACAATGAGTTTCCCTTAAAGGAAAAATTTGGTTAAATTAAGGTTATCGATATAAACTTCCTCTAAGGCATTGTGTTCTCTAGAAATTCCAAGTAACCTCACTTCTATATCAAGAGATGCCACAGGTTTGAACATGTCGGACAATCAATGACTCCCCATCTACAAGTGAAACTAGAACAAACATTCTTCGACATAGTTTGAATGATACCTATTTGCTTGCTAGCATGATAACCATATTAGTGATGAACTATTTTTGGAAGCACTCAATATCGGAACAAATCTTGAAAACCAACCACTACACCACCTTACTTAAATATTTAAGGTTTGTGACTTTACAACATGGAGCATGGAAATACTTCGATAATCAAACAATAAACATTTTAGTCATAGAGACTAAGCACCTTAGGCAAGTAAGACTCAGGTCGTGACCTTCGATAGGACTAGAAACACGAGGAAATCGCAACTGTTACCTATAATCTATTCTTTTCAATAAGGTCCTTTCCGACAGATTTAACATTTTGAAATCTAACACGAGACACGTGGTATCAATTCCAGTTGTACCTATTATAAGTTATTTGATTCACCTTAGGCTGGCGGCGGTCATTTCAGGATTTCCATGAAACCTACTAGGACATGATTACCGCCTATTATCCTCAGCTCAATGGTTAGAGCGAGAGAGCAATTCCCACATTAGATAATATGCTCAAGTCGATGCGACTTTCTAGAAATGGTTAGGCAAATCATTCTCCATCGACAAGTTTCTTTACAACAATAGTTAGCTCATGAACATATTGACTACATCATTTGAGGCACTGTAAGGTTGAGGTATCAATCACTTATTCAAGGATTAAAATCAGGAAAGTCCGATTCATTAGTCCATAACTCATTCATGAAACAAACAAAGAAGACATACAAATCAAGAATCAGTTACAAGTAACAACATATAGCTAGATAAGCTACATCGTTATACGATGCAAATTTTGGAAATATGTCCCATAAGCCGCAAACCATTAGAATTTCAAGTTGGTAACAAATTATGTTCAAATCTTGCCTTGGAAAGCGAAGTGTGATTCAGGAAAACATTGGACGAACCGATACGACCCAGATATCCTTACCTTTCACCGATAACACCGTTAGACCTAACAACGATTGAATTCAGGGACTGAATTCCTTTTTGGATGGGCGAATGTGACAACCCGTACTTTCAGATCATTTCTCGAAACAATTCATGCTTCACTATTTCAACATTTATCGTAAACTAGGTTTACGTATTCCAAATTCGCGTAACCTTTATGGTTTAGCGGCGAATTCATGATCATATCATCACGAACATTTCATATGGACTAAGTTTAGTCTACATTTCATTAGCATCATTTGCATCATGTTAGTTCATTCATGATTTTTCATTTCACCTTAAACGCGTAAATTTTATATTAAATAAACGTTATCGCGTGAGTTGTTATTTTGAACATTAAATCCGTTACTTCCAAAATGATCCGATATATTTTTATACTTACATTTAGTTTACAAAAACTATATTTTGAGTTTACCTAGTGTTTTAAATTTATTTTGTATATAAATCGTTAAATTATATTATTACGACACTTTTCTCAAAAACTACACGATAATTATTATATCACTCAAATTTTACAAGGAATGTATTTTTACAATTTTTATGATCTCATCATACTCTACTTTGATCTATTAAAAGTTACTTTTACCTAAAACTACCTTAAATACACTAATGTATATAAAACCTTACAAGTTATTTCTACCTACACATTTTTCTTACACTTATTGCAAATTATACACATTATATATATATAAAAAAAATATATATTTTGTTGACAAAATATCCCCCAAAACCGGCCAAGTGGGGAGGGGGTAGCATTTATGAGTTGGTAAAATTTTTCAAGCTTATATAGATCTATACATCACCATAATTTCATTCATTCATTCACACCATCAAATAATTCAAGTTCTAATTTTCTTCTCTCTTCTTCTTTGTCTTCAAAAACCGGCCACTACATAAGAGTTAGAAGAGACATCAAAAATTTTGCAAGCTCAAGTTCTTAACAATCTAGATAACACTCTTTATAAGGTTTTGAAATAAAAACCTAGGGTGTTTAGGTTAATCCTTGTTCTAATCACCTCATCATAGTAACTAGTAAGCATATCACTTTCATTTTACATATTTCATTATCATTTCATATGTATTTTATCATTCTTGAGCAAAACATGCAAGACTTGTGTATATTTATACCATTTTTCCATTGATTTTTAGAGTTTGATATATAAAAGTCATCCTATAATTATTCCCTTGTTATATATTGGTCTTGATGATGTTTAGGAACCCATGACACCCTAAGAAGGTGTATGGTAGGATTAGATTAGCTTTGGAGTTGATTTGAAGGGATTGGAATAGGTTTAGTACGAGAAAAACTATTTTCGATAAGTATAAAAAGTGTTCTGTCCTTATTTTGATTTTCTGGAAAATCCGACAGTAGGCACGAATTTTTGGCCTTGATATTTAGAAAATATACTTTAAAACGAATCCGTGGCCGCTTGAACGGATTAAAACGGAGTTATAACGAAGAAGTTATGAATTTTTCAATTTTGCCGACGAAATATATATTTTTCTGAAATTTCAGCATACTATTTTTACTTTATTCGAGTCAAAAACGAGCCTTAAGCTTTACAAATTATTTCGACTTATCAAAAATATATTAGTATACTTTGATACGAAGCTAAGGACGTATAATACGCCGAAAACGGATTTGAAACGACTAAGATATGCACGTTTTCATAAAATTGCCGTAACTATTATTTTAGAAAAACTATATTATTTTTACGAGACAAGTGTTACGGTAACTAAAACGACCATGTTGGAGGCTGTTTTTATCTATGATGTAGAACTTTTTGGAACGAAATGTCTTCTAATAAAATTGAGATCATCGAGCATATTTTTCAAAACAACCAACCGTTTGTATAGCGGAGTTGTAGTAAATTATTTATGGATGTTTAAACTTGGCCGAAACTCATTTTTAACCAACATTTTAGACAAAATCACCATCTTTAACCTTTATTATCTTTATGTTCGAGACCTTTTGGACGAAAACTCCTGAACTGAAACTTCTATATTTTGATGCATACTTTCCAAAACCGTTGAGTTCGTTTCTTAGCTCGACGTACATCATTTACGACTAGTTTTTCGAAGCCATTTTTGTCACTTTCATGAAAATTTCCGGCGACATTGTTTTACGACGAAAAGTGATAATTTCACTATAAATCATTATAAAACCATTGTAGGATGACATTTTGACGTAAATACTTGTAAAGTGATTTTGATTGGTCAAGACGTCAAAAGAATATTTTTCGACGATAAGTAATATTTTTCAAAACTCGCAAATGGTATAAATAACATATGAAATGCATGCATAACATTACATTGCAACTCATTACATATCATATCATTGGTAATAGGTCCAGATTAAAGTATCCCGATACATCTCAGTGTACTCACTCTTGTCATCATACCAGTTTATCAAGTGAGTTTTCATAGCCCCGTCGATCATGCTTTTAATTATTTTCAAACTTACGGGGGAGAATACATTGCACAACATTTTTAGTACGATACCAAGTATGTTAAATTCATTTACATTGCTTAAGTTACCGCATTTGCCAATTGAAAGTCCCCATTACCTGAACATGAACCGTTAATCTTTGAAGCGAGGATGAGTGGATAGATCTATCGAGGGTGACGCCTCCATCCGGGTTGGTGAATCCCAACTAGTCATACGGATGCATTTCATTTAATAACATTATTGAGTTGTCTGGCAAACACTCTACAGGGGCATACATTACATTATGAACAGTCTAGTTTCGGTGTCATGGGCTTATAGCAATTGTAACATTTTTATGTGACATTATTGTCATACCTGTAACATTTTTATGTGACATGATTGTCATACCAGATATATACTTGCGTAGTCGTATAAAACATTTACATAAACCTATGATTTCTCACCAACATTATTGTTGACCGTTTTAGCAATGTATTTTCAGGTAACTAAGGCATACTCATCATGGCATGGTTAAGGAACCCCTTTTTAGTCGCGGCGTCGACTTACATCATTGTACATTATGGCATTTTCTTTCAAAACCATCGTTTGGACTTGTAATATATTTATATTTCCGCAAACTTTCTAAACTTTTGGGACCTATGTTGTAACTCTGAACGCTTTTATTAAATATCAAACGATGTGTTTTTAAACGACACTTTAGGTCGTTCAATATAACTGTGATTGTGGTGCTATGACAGTCTATCCCCAGGAATTCCATTCCGCTGCAAAACAGGTAATTTGGGGGTGTGACAATACAGATGATTAATGCCCTAAGAAGCTTAGGGCTGAAGTGGAAGCCCCTTCTAATTATGAGGGATTTGTGGAAGTGAAAAGAAAAAATGGGAAAGCTATAGCCCCTACTCATCCTATACAAGGTGTGCGTTTGAAAAAGCCTAAGCCAAAGTATTTGTATCGGCCTATCAATAAACCTCCCATTGGTAATGAGGAGGCTTCTACTTCTAGGACCCATGATGATAATAATGTTGGTATTCAGATTGAAGGTAAGGATAAAGGCCCAAAACCTGATTGTGTTAATAGTGACGGTATCCAGATTGAAGATGGGGATAATTGATCAAGCTTCTAATGAGGCCAATCAGCCCGATTTTGTTCCGGATATATCTTATGTCTTTCCTATTGCAAAAGGTACTTCTATTCCTTTAATGAACTCATACTCCGCTCTTTTGAATGTGGATAGTTATATTGAAGATGATACCAATAACCATCTTTGAAACTAAGCTTAATATAATGCATGAGAGTGATAGTGATGAAATTGATGAAGTGTGTGGGGAGTCGGTTCAAACTGATAGGAATAATAATAAGGAGGCAAGTACTTCCTATGTTACTAGTGATCATGTTTAGTGTGGCTTCTAGGAACATAAGGGGTTTGAACCAGGCCCCTAAGCAAAAAGAGGTTCGAAATGTTATTCATGATAACAATTTATCGGTTTGTGCTATTTTTGAATCGCACGTTGCGAGCTCTAGAATTGATCGGTTATGTTCTAGTGTGTTTCATCATTGGAGTTGGACTTCTAATGGCTCTCTTTGTTCGAAAGGCTCTCGGATTATCTTGGGATGGAATACCGATGATGTGGATCTTATTGTTATTTCTCAAGAAGCTCAGGTGATTCATACATGTATATGATTGAGGGCTGAAAAGAAAGAATTTTTTTGTTCTTTTATCTATGCGCATAATCACTATATTAACCGTCGAGACTTATGGCGTAACCTTGGCTGCCAACATAGTTATGTTCGTGGTCGTCCGTGGTGTTTACTTGGTGACTTTAATGTCTCGCTCAGTTTAAATGACAAGTCGGTCAGTTCCTCTCATATTGATATTGCTATGCGTGAATTTCAAGAATGTGTTAATGCAATTGATGTTTTAGATATTAATAGTTCGGGGCTGAGATATACTTGGAATCAGAAACCGAGAGGAGAGAATGGCATTCTTAAGAAGATTGATCGTATTATGGCTAATCTGGATTTTTGTGATTCGTTTGTGGGGGTGAATGCACTCTTTCAACATTACCGTATCTCTGATCATTTTGTTAATACAAATAAACCGTAAAAACGTTTATTAATATTTTGCGATCTCTTTGTGTTTTGTTGATAACAAGTATAATGTTATCTTAAGTATAATTATAAGGATACATGTTATTTTTGTAAAGCATTTACATATAGCCATTTAAATAGAAAAATGTAGTAATTAAGCATTTGTTGTAATAGTTTATTAGGATGGGTAAAAACCATAACCCATGGATCTTAACCCATACCCAAGTTGGCTAGATACAATGTATACTTAGATACATTGAATCTAAAGAAAACCCATTGACCAACCCATAACCCATGACCCATAACCCATGACCCATAACCAAAAAACCCATGGGCAAAGAGGAGCGTTCCTTGGATCCCTAGGATTACACTAGACGGATCCCAAGTGGAAGGGATCCGTGGGATCCGGGGAACAGTGGAAGATTTTTCCTATAAATAGAGAACCATTTCTTCATTCTAACTCACCCTTCTTCTTACTAAATCTCTCAAACACTCTCATTCTCTTCTAACATATAGATCACTTGATCTAGAGAGTTGTTTTTCTTTCTTTCTATTGTGATCCTCATATAGGTCATTCTCTAAGGCGAGATCACGAGCATTCTACAAGTCATCCAAGCAAGGGGTCCTTGATTGATTTGTCACTCCGCAAGATTTCTGTAGCGAAGATCTTGTATTTGATATTTCACATATTTGTTGTGTAATAGTCGTGTTGGTTTGGTCCACCGTGCTACGGACTCGGTATCTAGCTTTGTACCGGAAAAAGTGTAAGCAACGTTGTGAAGGCTTCTCCGCCAAGTGAAGGAGTTTGTTGACATAGTGCTTGAACTCTCGAGTAGGTGACTCGGGGAGTGGAGTAGGGCAAGGAAGGTGTCCTTGTAGCCGAACCACTATACATCGGTTGTGTCTTTTCTTTCCCTTCGCTTTACTTTATTTACTTGCTTTATCATTAGATCTATACTTTCTCTACATCCATAAGATCTCACATATTAACGAATCTAAAGTTTTTGAAACTAACTTAAAATCGGCAAAACTATTCAACCCCCCCCCCCTTTAGTTTTCCACAATTGGCATCAAGAGCTAAGTTTATAAAAGTTTTAAAGTAAAATTGTATTTTAAAAACTTTTCGATCACTATGGGTTCTGAAAATTATTAGGAAGGGAAATCTATGCAACGACCACCACTACTTGAAAATGGTTTTATATATTGGAAAAATAGATTCGAAACATATGTGAAATCTAAAGATATTGATCTTTGGTACATTATTGTTGAAGGCGATTTTGAGGCTACCTCAAAAGATGATAATGGAAATGTAGTTAACATACCTCATGATAAATTAAGTGATGAATTGAAGAAAAAGCTTTCTAAAAATAGTGAAGCAAAAATGGTTTTATATAATGCTTTACCAAAAAAGGAATTCGAAAGAATTTCTATGCTTAAAACCTCTAAAGAAATTTGGAATTCTTTAGTTGTAACTTATCAAGGCAACCAACAAGTTAAAAATAATAAAATTGATTTATTTGTTCAACAATATGAACAATTTTCAATATCGGATGAGGAAACTATAGATCATTCATTTGCTAACTTTAATACTATTATTACATCTTTACAAGCACTTGATGAATCTTTTTCTAGCCGTAACCATGTTAGGAGATATCTAAGGGCACTTCCATCGAAGTGGAGATCCAAGGTGACGGCGATCGAAGAGTCAAAAGATTTGACAATCCTCACTCTCGATGAACTCATAGGCAACCTAAAAGTCTACGAGCTTGTCCTTGCTAAAGACTCCGAAGCCTCAAAGGTGAAATAGAAACACAAATCTCTTGCCCTTAAAGCCAAAAAGGCTTCAAGCAATGAAGAGAAATCCTCTTCGAGTAGTGACGACGAGGAGTACGCCATGGCGGTAAGGGACTTTAAAAAGTTCTTTAGAAGAAAGGGAAGATACGTCAAACAACCGTATGACGATAAGAAAGGCTTTCGGAAAAGCAAAGAGAACGAGAAGCCAAAAGATGATCGTACTTGCTTTAAATGTAGGGACCCAAACCACTTTATTAGTAAGTGTCCCAAACGGGATGATCAAAAGGCGTTCGTGAGCAGCACGTGGGGAATGAGCGACAAAGAGGACGAAGAAATTTGTCTCATGGCAAATGACGAGGTATGTCACGAATACTATAGTAGTTCATCACTTGATGACGACTCATTGCATAATGAATATGATAAACTATGCAATATTAGCTTAAAACTAGTTAACAAAAACAAGCTTTTAAAGAGTCAAAACCAACGTTTAGATAAAGATGTCATAGAATTAAAAGCAAAACTAAAACGTTTAGAAAAGGGTAAAATAGCAAGTGGTGAATGTGAACTTTGCGTTCAACTTCAAACACTAGTTGATCATCTAGATTCTAAAATTGCTAGAATGAGTACGAACACTTTAGATACGATATTAGATGGTGTTAAAACCGGTAACAACCAAAAAGGTTTAGGTGTTCAACAACTTGATCCATCAACTAGTGAAAATAAAGAAACAAAATTTGTTAAGGCACTAGAAAAACCAGCCACTGTTGTGGCGGATCCCACGGATCCCTTGATAAGGGAACCGGCTAGTGTACAGCCAGGGATCCGTGGATCTGGTGTAGCAAACAGTAGCAATAACGTAGCTTCTTCATCTAGAACTGATTTTATTATCATTAATAGGAAGAAACCAACTCACGTCACCACTAGACAACCACCTCCAAAGTATAATCCTACTTTTGCAAGAAACAAAGCTCCATCTTTTTCAAAACCTAATTCATTTAGGAGGCCTAATAACGTTTACCCGAAAAGTAATCATCAAATGGGATGGAACCCAAATATGCAAAATGGTTTTCCTTTTCAAAACTTTGCTCCATGGAATGCATACTCACCTTATCCATACATGTCTAACATGAATGGAATGTTTAACACTAATGGACCCATGAACAAATGGGGACCAAACTTTTGAGTTTATTATTGTTTTAGGTGTGCTTAAAGGTCGACCTAGACCCCGATGAATGGGTCAAGGATAGCGGGTGCACGAGACACATGACCGGCAATAGGGATCTATTCTCCACATATGAATCCGTAAATGGAGGTAATGTGGTGTTTGGAAATAGCAAAAGTAGAATCATCGGTAAAGGTACGATTTCTAACAAATCTCTAACCATTAACGATGTGTGTCACGTAGAAAACCTAAACTTTAACCTTTTAAGTATAGGACAAATATGTGATAAAAAGTGCAATGTACTTTTAGAAACCGTAGTAAGATATTAAAAAATGGCATAACCATAGGAAGAGGAATTAGGAAACATGGAGTCTATGTCATTAAAATTGGTAATGAACCTAAAGACAAACTTTGTCTTACCTCTATGGATGATACTTCGACCTTATGGCATCGAAGATTGGGTCATGCCAATATGCGACTTCTTCAATCGCTATCATCCAAAGATCTAGTAAGAGATCTACCTAAGTTAAAATATGAACATCACTTTTGTGATGTCTGTAATGTAGGAAAACAAGCTCATTCTAGTTATAAAGCTAAAAACATGGTGTCTATAACTAGGTGTCTAGAATTACTACATATGGATTTATTTGGTCCATCCGCTATCCAAAGTTATGGAGGCAACTACTACACTTTGGTCATAGTGGATGATTACTCTAGGTATACATGGACAAAATTTTTAAAGAACAAAACGGAAACCTTTAATTATTTTGAAATATTAAGCAAAAGATCCAAAGACAACTAGGAAGTCCCATAGTGCTATTAGGACGGATCATGGTAGGGAATTTGATAATGAAGTGCAATTCGGAGCTTTTTATGGCGCTAATGGTATTACTCACAACTTCTCGGCTCACGACTCCACAATCAAATTGGGTAGTAGAAAGAAAGAATAGAACCCTACAAGAAATGAGTCGAACCATGCTTAATGAACAATCAATACCTCAAAATTTTTGGTGTAATGCCGTTGATACTTCAACGTACATACTCAATCGAGTTTTAATTAGACCAATCTTAGGTAAAACTCCATATGAGTTACTCCGAGGCAAAAAGCCTACGTTAAATCACTTTAGAGTCTTTGGAAGCAAATGTTTTATTCTTAACACTAAAGATTACCTTACAAAATTTGATCCTAAATCAACCGAAGGTATCTTTCTAGGTTACTCGCCAAATAGCAAAGCTTACGTCATATTAAACAAAGAAACAATGAAGGTAGAAGAGTCATTAAATATAAAATTTGATGAAAGTCCACCCAAACCCTCACCACCTCTTGTCGATGACGAGATTATAGAAAGTGAAGCTATAGTGATAAAGAAAAAGATAAATGAAGAAGAAGAACCATTAAATGATGAAGTCATAAACATTAAAGAGTCCAAAGATCACCCCGTAGATAAACTCATAGGAAAGCTAAACGAACGAACATTAAGGTCTCAAGTTCAAAACCAAAGTAGGTTGTTTTGTTTCGTTTCAACAATAGAACCTAAGAATACACAAGAAGCCATAAAAGATGAGAGTTGGGTAATGGCTATGCAAGAAGAACTAAATCAATTCGTTTCTAATGATGTTTGGCCGCTTGTCCGTCCACCTAGTAATCAAACCATAATAGGAACCAAATGGGTTTATAGAAACAAATTAGATGAAAATGGAGTAGTGTCTAGGAACAAGGCTAGACTCGTTGCCCAAGGGTATAACCAACAAGAAGGAATAGACTTTGATGAGACCTATGCCCACGTGGTTAGATTAGAGTCTATAATAATACTTCTTGCGTACGCTTGTGCTAATGATCTAAAGCTTTATCAAATGGATGTCAAAAGCGCTTTTCTAAATGGTTTCATTAATGAAGAAGTATATGTAGCTCAACCTCCGGGCTTCATCGATTTTGAAAAACCCAAACATGTATATAAATTAAAGAAAGCCCTTTACGGTCTTAAACAAGCTCCAAAAGCTTGGTATGATAGACTCAAGTCATTTTTAATAAAACACAACTATACCATGGGGTTAGTTGACAACACACTTTTTACTAAGAAAAGAGAGTTACATATAATCATAGTGCAAATATATGTAGATGATATTATATTTGGATCCACTTATCAAGACATGTGTGATGATTTCTCTAAAATCATGCATGACGAGTTCGAGATGAGTATGATGGGAGAACTTAGTTTCTTTCTTGGTCTACAAATCAAACAAGTAGAAGATCGTATCTTCTTTAATCAATCTAAATACATAAAGGATATGTTAAAGAAATTTGGTCTAGAAGAGTCGAAACCAATTAGGACACCAATGTCATCCGACACCAAACTCACAAAAGATGAAGACGGCGAATCCGTAGATAATACTAAATATCGTGGCATGATAGGTAGTCTTCTCTACCTCACGCAAGTAGGCCGGATATCATGTTTAGTGTTTGCTTATGTGCTAGGTTTCAAGAAGACCCTAAAACATTACACCTAGAAGCCGTAAAAAGGATATTTAGATATATTAAGGGTACAACACAATTAGGATTATGGTATCCTAAGGGCACGGGAGTAGAAACAATTGTATATGCAGATTCGACCATGCAGTGATTACGTTGATAGAAAAAGTACAAGTGGGGTATGTACTTTCATGGGATGTTGTTTAACATCTTGGTTTTCTAAGAAACAAACGGCACTAGCAATATCAACAACCGAAGCGATGCGTCTCCGCCGACAAAGCATGCCAACAAGCACTATGGATGAAACAAGCGTTAGTCGGCTACGACATTCATCTAAGCGACATAGCCATCCTATGTGACAACAAAGGTGCCATCGACTTATGCAAGAATCGATTGCATTCTCGCACAAAGTATATAGAGATTCGTCATCACTTCCTAAGAGACAATGTTCAAAAGGGGAAAATCTCTATTGAGAAGGTAGCATCCGAAGACAACATAGCCGACGTCCTCACCAAACCATTGAAGCGGGAACAATTCAACCTACTTCGTCTTGGTCTTGGTCTAATGGAACAAACGTCGTAACTTATTTGACTCTACAAGGTATGTAAACACTAGCCTTCTTCTTTCTGAGTCTAGGATTTCTATTTCATGCACAACTCACAAACAATACGGGAATTTTCAAAACCCAAGATAAGTTTTCCACTTATAGCTTTCTTATTTTTTTTGGTTGCAAACACATAACTACATACACATTTTCAAAAGAAAACCCATTTTCAAAATGTTTTCTAAAAGGATGATACCTTCCCGTATCAATTTCACAAAAGCAATTTCTCATGTCTAGGACAAATTGCTTTTTCATTATTAATACAAAGTAAAAACCCGTTTTCATTGCATCTCATGTCTTTTGAATTCTAAAGGGGACACATAAGTAATATGTGTTTTCGAGTACATTCATTTAAGCAACAATGAATTAGGAGCATTGATAACACTAAATTACGTACTTATGTACTAAATATGTGTTTTCGGGTTATCTCAATAGGATGCTTTTCTACTTCTAGTTTATTTTTCCTTTTCTTTTTAGGGGTCGAGATAACCGTAACTCCAAATAGTTTGCATATAGGCACACACTAGGCAAAAATATTTCCAAAAAGGAAAATTTTGTGTGGCCTGAATCACCAGACCCGCGGATCCCAAATTCATGCTGGACCGGATCCCTCAAGGGAAGGATCCGTGGGATCCGTGAGACAGAAGCTGTTTTTACCTTCTGTTTTTCTCACTTTGGATGAAAAATCCACATTTGTTTTATTTTTGGGAGTATGCTCTTTAATGCTTGTGTTCTCATGATCACATGCCTTAAATTCATATCTAATTATTAGATTTTAATCCACATTTTGAGTCAAGCATTCATTACATATCCGCACGGATTAACATCCGATCTTGTTGCTTAGGAAAACCATCATATGGCTCATCACCATCAACCAACTCACCACAAGATGCTTCCATTATAGCACCTCCCTCATCACCAACGAGTACACCAACTTCATCACCAAATTATTCATTACCTAAAATCACTCTTTTGGAACTCCTTACGACTCCAACAAGATCTCCACAACCAAAGTAAAAAGAATTAGCCTTTTTGACACCTCCAACTTCTCCAAACACAATATTCAATGATCTTGAAACATCACCACCTTTAGCTCCCATTAAACTACAAGAACATCTAGGTTCTTTTCCACCACCACTTCAAATCATTCCGGACTTTGATCCGTATTTTCTTATTTTTCCACCACAACTTCCGCAACTCACAAATCAAAACAAACCGGAAGATTTCCGTACTCATTACCCACATCACCTACATTGTGAACATTGCCAATCCACTAGGGAAATTGCAATAGAAGTTAGGGAAGAAATGCGATTCATACTCAACCTCATCCTTGATCGCATCAATACCATTACTCATTCAAACCTCCATCCATAACCTTATGCAAGCATGGAAGGAATCACTACTACTATTTTCTATTTTTAGTACTTTTTCTTTTGAAGTCATTTTCAAGAACAAGTCTTGTTCTTATTTTTACATGCTTGTAGGTGGCATAAATACCACTACAATTTGTTGTTTTTATTACAAGGCCTTGTTTACATACCTTGGCTCCCAATCTTGATTCTCGGCAAACACAAGATTATTTAAGCATGTTACTAACCTTTCTTTTTGTAGGATTTTTATTTTTCTTCACTTGACACCCCAAACTAGGGGGAGCTACCGTCAAGGGGGAGTTAGCAATACGTGGACAAATGTTTCCACACTTTTATGTTTATTTTTTCCAAGGGTTAACTTTTTGTTTCGACAAAAAGGGGGAGAAGAAGTAAAACTTAGGGGCTTTCAAAACTAACATCTATTCTTAAGTTTTACTCATCATAACATTATGTTTTGTCATCAACAAAAAGGGGGAGATTGTTAACACAAATAAACCGTAAAAACGTTTATTAATATTTTGCGATCTCTTTGTGTTTTGTTGATAACAAGTATAATGTTATCTTAAGTATAATTATAAGGATACATGTTATTTTTGTAAAGCATTTACATATAGCCATTTAAATACAAAATGTAGTAATTAAGCATTTGTTGTAATAGTTTATTAGGCTAGATACAATGTATACTTAGATACATTGAATCTAAAGAAAACCCATGGACCAACCCATAACCCATGACCCATAACCAAAAAAACCCATGGGCAAAGAGGAGCGTTCCACGGATCCCTAGGATTACACTAGACGGATCCCAAGTGGAAGGGATCCGTGGGATCCGGGGAACAGTGGAAGATTTTGCCTATAAATAGAGAGCCATTTCTTCATTCTAACTCACCCCTCTTCTTACTAAATCTCTCAAACACTCTCATTCTCTTCTAACATATAGATCACTTGATCTAGAGAGTTGTTCTTCTTTCTTTCTATTGTGATCCTCATATAGGTCATTCTCTAAGGCGAGATCACGAGCATTCTACAAGTCATCCAAGCAAGGGGTCCTTGATTGATTTGTCACTCCGCAAGATTTCTGTAGCGAAGATCTTGTATTTGATATTTCACATATTTGTTGTGTAATAGTCGTGTTGGTTTGGTCCATCGTGCTACGGACTCGGTATCTAGCTTTGTACCGGAAAAAGTGTAAGCAACGTTGTGAAGGCTTCTCCGCCAAGTGAAGGAGTTTGTTGACATAGTGCTTGAACTCTCGAGTAGGTGACTCGGGGAGTGGAGTAGGGCAAGGAAGGTGTCCTTGTAGCCGAACCACTATACATCGGTTGTGTCTTTTCTTTCCCTTCGCTTTACTTTATTCACTTGCTTTATCATTAGATCTATACTTTCTCTACATCCATAAGATCTCACATATTAACGAATCTAAAGTTTTTGAAACTAACTTAAAATCGGCAAAACTATTCAACCCCCCCTTCTAGTTTTCCACACATTCCCTAGCGGTTCTTCGTATTCCTAGAACCATTAAACAGGAAGTTCGTGAGGCTATCTTTTCTATGGGCGATGATAAGTCCCCTGGTCCTGATGGCTTTTCTGCTGCTTTCTTTAAAGGAGCTTGGGATATTGTGTCTCATGATGTGGTTAAAGCGGTTCAGGAATTCTTTACTAACGGGACGCTTCTTAAGGAGCTAAACCATACGATCATTGCTTTGATCCCAAAGGTCTCTTCTCCTCTCGAATTACCGATTACGGCCTATATCTTGCTGTAATGTTCTATTTAAATGCATTAGCAAGATCCTCTCTAATAGGATGAAAGGTTGTTTGTCGACTTTGGTTAGTCCTAATTAGTCCGCCATTGTCCCGGGAAGGCGCATTTCTGATAATATACTCTTGACTCAAGAAATTGTGCATAATTATCATTTAGACCGTGGTCCTTCTCGATGTGCTTTTAAAGTTGATATCCAAAAGGCGTATGATACGGTTGATTGGTCTTTTCTCAAGGAGGTTTTAGTCGGTTTTGGTTTTCATCAAAGGATGATAGGATGGATTATGGAGTGTACGATGACGGTTTCTTTTTCTTTGAGTATTAATGGTGTTCTTCATGGCTATTTTAAGGGTAAAAGAGGCTTAAGACAAGGAGATCCGTTATCTCCCTATTTGTTTACACTTGTGATGGAAATTCTTACCCTAATGCTTCAAAGGAAAGTTCGGGAGTCAGAGGATTTTGCCTATCATCAGTATTGCTCTAATCTCAATCTGGTCAATTTATGCTTCGCTGATGACTTATTTCTATTTTCCCATAGTGACGTTGGCTCTGCTCGTGTTATTATGGAGGCGTTAGATGAGTTTACTCATTCATCGGGTTTGGTTCCTAGTCTCCCGAAAAGCACGGCCTATTTTTGTAACGTTTTAAATTATGTGAAGCTAGATATTCTTAATGTTCTCTCTTTTGAAGAAGGTACACTTCCTGTTAAATATTTGGGTGTGCCGTTAATTGACTCTAGACTTCTCTATCGAGATTGCAAGGAGCTTGTTGAGAAGGTTAAGAATAAAATATGTGATTGGAAGAATAAATTCCTCTCTTTTCTTTGGTAGAGTTCAGCTGATTCAATCTGTTCTGGCTTCTATGCATATGTACTGGGCGTCTGTGTTTATTCTCCCATCTCGCATTATGCGGGGGTTCTTATGGTGTCAAGGGGAAATGCGTAGAGGAAAATCCCAAGTGGCGTGGGAGGTGGTTTGTCTTCCTAAGGTTGAGGGTGGTCTTGGCATTAGAAGATTAGAGTGGTTCAATAAAGCGCTGATCACTTCTCATATTTGGTGGCCTTTTACACATAGGGAGTCTCTTTGGGTTCGATGGATTCATTCTTATAAATTAAGGGATCGTAGTTTTTGGGATATCCCTTTACGTGGGAACATGTCTTGGAGTTGGAGGAAAATCCTTCAGTTGAGACCGATTATTCGTCGATTTTTGGTATAAAGTGGGGGCGGGTAATACCATTTCAACTTGGTCTGATAATTGGTGTGATGCGAGTCCTCTTGGTAATATGATCTCGTCTCGGGATATTTATCGGGCGGGCCTCACTATGTCATCTTCGGTTTTGGATTATATTGCTAATAATAGCTGGATATGGCCGATTGAATGGTATTCTAAATACCCGTTGCTTGGTTCGATTTCTGTTCCGATCACTAACCCGGATACTTTGGATCGGCTTGTTTGGAAATCTCATGATGATGGTTTCCGGGATTTTTCGGTGGGTTCGGTTTGGGAGTGCATTAGACCCGAGAGGGATTTAGATCTTATGGTATGATTTGGTTTGGTTTTCTCATCGCATCCCTCGGCATCTTTGTTACTCTTTGGTGATCATCAAGAGGAAGTTAAAGACTCAAGATAACTCGAGACAATGGGATGTTAGTAGTGATCTTGACTTAAACTGTTCAGATGCTTTTGCAAGTCTCAACCGGATTCTCATGATCACCTTTTTTTCCAGTGTGTTTTTTCTATGCACCTTTTTTCATGATCACTTGTTTTAGTGCTCGCTTTACAGGTGTCTCCTTTATTCCATCTACATTGGGTCCTATTGTGGATTTTCTTGTTCCTTTAGCGCGCAAGAGATCTATTAGATGTGTTATCTCGAAACTGGTATTTACTGCTTCATGTTACTTCATCTGGCAAGAGCTTAACAACCGTCTTTTCAAGAATCAAAAGAGGTCGGAAGCTCAAGTTATTGATGTGATCAGGTTGACTGTTCGTCTTAAGTTGCTCTCTTGTTCCTTCAAGAAGACGGCTAACGTAGAAGTGCTCCTTGATTTATGGAAGATTCCTCGGTCTCTCATATGTTCTACTCAATGATGGTTTCTTTTCTTATTT
This sequence comes from Chrysanthemum makinoi, assembly GCA_910596185.1. NCBI lineage: Eukaryota > Viridiplantae > Streptophyta > Magnoliopsida > Asterales > Asteraceae > Chrysanthemum > Chrysanthemum makinoi. The sequence continues at coordinate 162,055,803 of OU343217.1, read as the reverse complement.
TGATGGATGATTGGCGCTTGCATTATCTGGATTGGGATCTTCATAGTCAGTTTGGCTACTTGGATCATGGGGAGTGTCATTGGATTTATGACCCGCTGGGTGTTGTTGGTGGTTGTGTGGGTTCGTTGGAGATCCGGGTGAGAGCTGTACTCTTTTTCCCTACTCCAAGGTTTTCCCATAGGGTTTTTAAGGAGGCAGTCTCTTTTGGTTCACCAATCTCCTTCGAACAGGTGGGCAGATTATTGTGGTGATTCCTGTGTAGCTAAATGGTTTTTTCCCGTTGGTGTTTTAGTTATTATACTGTCTAGGTATTGTAACGCTTAGTGGCCTGTCACTAGCGATTTAGTTAGATGTTCAAGCTATTGTTTGAGGTTAATGTGGCACTTCAGCCACATTCCAGTGTATTTATTGGTTGATTTTTTAATATATTTTACCGGGGTGAAGCCCTTTTACCCAAAAAAAATAGTGATAAAGGCAAAAGATTGGTTTAGTTTAACGTAATGCGGTTACCTAAAATAAACTCCCTAATTGCCAGTTGTCACAGCCTCCCAGCCTCAGAAGAAACCCGTCCCGGGTTTCACTCCGAATTGCTTGATGTCATGAAAAGTTTAGGGTACTTCCTACGGAATACATCCTCACGTTCCCAAGTGAACTCCGGTCCATGTCGGAGTTCCAATGAACTTTGATAATCGGAATACGGCTATGCTTCAGCCGTTTAATCTCACGATCCATGATCTCTATCGGTTCCTCAACGAAATTCAATCTCTCATCAATTCGGATATCTCTTAAAGGCACAACTATGTTTTCCTCCGAAAGACATTTCTTAAGATTACTAACATGAAAGACATTGTGTACCTGCTTCAATTCGATGGTAGCTCAAGAGCGGTAAGCTCTTGGTCCGATTCTTTCCGAGATTGGAAAGGGACGAATATATCGGGATTGAGTTTTCCACGCTTTCAAAGCGAATCACTCCTTTCCAAGGAAAAACTTTAACATAACACGATCTCCAACCTGAAATTCTAAAGGTTTACGTCTTCTATCGGCATAACTCTTTTGTCTATCTCAAGCGGTTTGCAAACGGTTACGAATCGAACTATCTTCTCGGTGGTTTCTCGGACAAGTTCGGGACCGGTAAGTTGACTCTTGCCAACTTCACCCAAAAGCAGAGAAGCGGCATTTTCGGCCATACGATTGCTTCAAATGGAGCGACCTTAATGCTAGAATGATAACTATTGTTGTAGGAGAATTCGGCCAAAGGGAGATGTCTCTCCCGGCCTTAGCGAAATCAATGACACAGAGCTCTAAGCATATCCTCTAAGGTCGAATGGTTCTCTCGCTCGACCATCGGTTTGAGGATGATATCGCGTGCTCATATCCAAGTTTGTTACTAAGGCTGACTGTAAGGATCTCTAAAAGTGGGATGTAAAATGGCTATCTCAATCGGAAATGATAGATACCGGTAATCCATGACGCGATACTGTCTCCTTAATGTACAGCCGAGCGAGCTTGTCAAGACTATCGACCTCGCTAATGGCTAAGAAGTGAGCAGATTTAGTTAAACGATCTATGATTACCTAGATAGCGTCATTGCCGCTAGCTATTCTTGGTAATTTGGTGATAAAGTCCATGGTGATTCGCTCCCATTTCCATTCCGGGAGTTCGGGTTGGACTAAGAGTCCTGAGGGTTTCTGGTGTTCGGCCTTTACCTTAGAACAAGTCAAGCACCAAGCCGACATACTTGAGCTATGTCGGCTTTCATGTTAGGCCACCGTAGAGTTTCTTCAAGTCCGATACATCTTATCGGCTCGGGATGGATATAATATTTTGACTTATGCGATTCGTGCATAATCAAATCACGGATTCCACCATGAAATGGTATCCACTGCTTTGAAGCATAAGGTTCGTCGGGCAACGCCAAGAAGCCATTTTCACTTTCTACCATTCCATGCGATTCTCATAAGGGCGGTTCTCTTAGTCAATGCCGCAGGCAGGCTAAGATTTGAGATGGTAGAGGTGAACTAATAGTCATTCCTAGGGATCGAACGAGTAATGGTGGAATGTTCTCCTTACGACTAAGTACATCAGCAACAACATTGGCCTTACGAGGTGATAACGAATCTCACAGTCATAATCACTGAGCAACTCTAACCAACGACGCTGTCTCATATTGACTCCTTCGATCTAAGATATGCTTCAGGCTCTTATGGTCGGTAAACACTACACACTTGGTTCCATACGGATAATGTCTCCAGATTCTAAGAGCAAACACTACAACACCTAACTCAAGATCATGGGTGGTGTAGTTTTTCTCATGCTTCTTAAGTTATCGGGATGCATAAGCTATCACCTTCTCCCGTTGCATCAAAACAACACCTGAGCCTTTATGCGGCGTCGCATTACATGACAAAGTCTTCGCTTCCTGAGGCAAAGCTAGGATGAGTGCACTACACAACTTCTCCTTCAGAAGTTGGAATGCTTCTTCTTCCTTTTCTCACCATTCATAATTAACGTCCTTCTTCGCGTCGGTTTGGTCAACGACTTAGCTATTTTGGAGAATCCTCAATGAACCTCCGGTAATAGCACGCTAAACCTAGAAGCTGGCGGACTTCACGATGGGTTCTTAGGGCGCCCATTCCTTAATGGCTTCAATCTTGGCTGGGTCGACGTGAACTCCTCGACTATCTATCACGTGACCTAAGAATTGCACGGACGGAATCCAAAATTCACACTTAGAGAACTTAGCATACAGCTTCTCTTCTCGCAACAATTATAAAATGAGCCTCAAATGCTCTTCGTGCTCCTCTCTACTCTTGGAGTATATCAAGATGTCGTCTATGAATACTATCACAAACTTATCCAGGTATGGCTTACATACTCGGTTCATGAGATCCATGAATACCGCTAGTGCGTTGGTCAACCCAAACGACATCACTTGGAATTCATAGTGCCCATAACGAGTCCTAAACGCCGTCTTAGGGATATCCTCCTCTCGAACTCTACGCTGGTAATAACCAGACTGTAAGTCAATCTTGGAAAAGACACTAGCTCCTTGGAGTTGATCAAATAGGTCATATATTATAGGTAACGGATATCGGTTCTTCACCGTCAACTTATTCAACTCCCTATAATCAATACACATCCGAAACGATCCATCCTTCTTCACAAACAACACTGGTGCTCCCCATGGTGACGAACTTGGTCGAATGAATCCCTTCTCTGACAAATCTGCCAACTGTTTGGACAGTTCCTCCAATTCTCTTGGAGAAAGTCGATAGGGTGCCCGGGCTACGTGCGCACCAGTATCAACTCAATTTGGAATTCAACTTGCGGACGGGTGGAATCCTGGCGATCGTCGGAAACACATCCGGAAATTATATAACGACGGGTACATCATTAAGGTGTCTTTCACTCTTCTCCTCGCCTTTCTTTTGGAAATTGAGCCAAGAAAAGGCAACTTCCACTATTGATGTACTTACGGGCCTTAATACAAGAGATGATGCTCAGCCGGAAGGACTTCCACGATCCTCCGATCTCTTTGTATGCTCGAACTTTTCCGCTATCTTTGTACACATCGATCTTCTCATCGCAGATGATGTGTGCACCGTTCTTCGACAAGCAATCCATTCCGATGATGGCGTCAAAACTCCCCAAGGTAGCGGCAATAGGTCTATGCTAAACGGGTGGTCTAGGAAACTTAAGGTGCAACCTCGGACTACGGTGTCTATCTTCTCCCTATTCCCATTAGCTAATTCCACATCGTAACTGAGCCCTAGAGGTGCTTGGGAGATTCCTAGTAATGGCATAAAGTTGGTGGATACGAAACTCATATCGGCACCAGTATCAAACAGTATGGAAGCATAGCGATTATTGAGAAGGAACGTACCAATAGCATACACACGCGCTGTTCCCACGTCTCTCTGCTGATTCCTAGCACTCTGATTTCCCTGATTCTCCACAACCTCACGCTTCACAGGGTTTAAGCCATTACTTCCCACACCTCGATTAACAAATCCTCTTCCATTACCGGGGTTTCCTTTCATCCACTACTCTCGGCACTCATTCTTATAGTGCCCTTTCTTTCCACATCCAAAACAGGTAACAGTTGCCTTCCAGTCCACTCCTTGTGTGGTTTGAGCCGCAGCAAGTGGACGGGACCTACAGTCTTTGGCCATGTGTCCTACCTTAGAGCAATTCCTACACACAATTGAGCACGGCCCATTGTGGTGTCGATTGCAACGACCACACAAGGGCTTGCTACCTTCATAACCCTTCTTCTCTCCATTTCTTATGGCGACCACCCTGGCTGTCTCTTGCCGTTTGTTGCCATTCCCTATAACAACTTCATTCCTCTTCCTCTTATCACTCTTATCGTTCTTACCCTTGTCTCCTACTTCCAATACATAAGAGTCCATCAAACGCGAGCCACGATTAATTGCCTCATGCAAGTTAACTAGCTTCAGCGGCGATGACATCATTCCGGTAGCTAAAGGCAATCCATCGGTATACCTCTCAATCTTAAGGGCTTCGGTCACGAACCATATCGGCAAAGCGGTGACAACTCTTGGAAATGATGATTGTAAGTCGTCATGTCGGTACCCTTAACCTTATAGTTCCAGAACTCAATCTCTAGCTTCTTAACTTCATTCATAGGACAGTAAGTCTTGATCAAGAGAGCCTTAAACTAGGTCAAGTCATGCTATAAGCTACATCACTTCCTACGGATCTGTGATAGTTGTTCCACCAGTCAACGCCGTCCTTCAAGGTAAATATTGCATACTTAACCTTACAATCCTCTTCACAGTTGCTAACGGTAAACACAGACTCAGTTTTCTCCAGCTACCTAGTTAGGTAAACCACACCTTCGGTTCCTCCGAACTCGATGGGACCATAGAATCAGAACTCTTTATAGGTACAACCTCGAGCTCGATTAAGCAGTGGGGTTCCACCAGAGGTGTTAGAGAGATTAGACTCAGCTAGCGCCTACACGCTGCGTCACAAGCTGGTGGATATGGGTTGGGTTCAAATGCTGCGGGTTAGGTGAACAGGACCATTCTCGACGGTCGTTCACATTCGGGTTCTCTACTTGGGTTATCGGTGTTCGTGTTCTCAACGGTGGAGTGGTGGGGTCGGATGGCGACCTCGACGAGCAGGGCAACCACAAGCAGGGTGCCGGTTAGTCCTAGGTGGGTTTCGTCTTGGTGCCATCATTCTGAAGGCAAGAATAACAGTTTCATAAGTTCATAATTCACGCTCTAAAAGACCAAGTTGAGTTCCAAAGATCACCAAATAATGCTCGAATACATAATCAAGGCTAACAAGGATAACGTTATACCATAATGAAACAATTAGAGACCGAATCACAACTAAAGGATGCACGTTCTAATAACCATAACTCATAGGTTCCAAAGTGAAATACATGAAAGGATACGGAGAAATCAAAACGATCCTAACAACGATACTAATAAGATAACTAGGATAGATCTACATCTCGAACTAGAGACTACTCAGTTTCAAGATGGTACAATGCCGTGAATCTAACACAAACTAGCCACGATCACGAATACCACTAACAGATCTCCTAACATCGTCAACCTCTCTCCACAAAGATGAAAGCTTAACACGCTGAGCGTCGCGATCACTCTTCAGATCCACGACTTCTCTCTCCAACTCACCTATCCTGCGTCATATCGCTCTATCTGCATCTCGGGTTGTCGCGAACCCTCTTAGCAGGTCCTCAACCTGCTCCTGGAGCTCCGACATACCCTCTCTCAGAATCGTAGTCCTCCTAACTACAGAACCCATATCTACTCTCAAATCCTCTACACTAGCCCTCGATACTCCAACCAACCGATCTGTCAACCTACTAAGCCTAATACCCTGAGATGTAATCCTCTCCCACATCAAACCCGTCTCCCCATACTCCTCGGGCTCTAAATCAATCTCCGATGGTATCTCTGAACCTAATGGGCTACCTATCTCAGGTGAGTGTGGAGGTGAACCAAAATCAAAAGGCTGCCTAGGAGAATCAGGCTCAGGCAAAGGTAAGGGAGAGCCTGGTCCTGGAGAATGCGCAGAATGCGTAGGACTCTGCAATGGAGGAGTACCCCAATCTGGGATATCCTCATCATCCACCTCCTGAGGATCCTCATCCTCATCTACATACTCCTCCTCAATCTCATGCTCCTCCTCGATCTCATGTTCCTCCTCGCCTCATCTTGGAGGAGAGTCCATGAGTCGGAGTCTCGTGTGGGTGAATCACGAGGTGGTACAGTAGGGGATCTAGGTCTTCTAAGACATGGTGATGCTTGGTGGTGATACTGAAGAGAGTGAGCTGCTAGGTGAATAGGTGATGATGGTGGCCGCACGAACATGCGGGCAGTACCACGAGTAAGTCTAGGAGTCTGGGATCGTGCTAAGACCTGATGCAAAGTGAGCTGCCTAGATGAGCTAGGGCGATCTGATGATGATGAACTAGAGTGATGGGCAATCACATAGGGATCACCCTGCACTTGATCATGAGAGTCAATGTTGGGGAACTAGCAGCAGCAAGGACATCCTCAGACACATCATACTAGAAGGCATAGTCTGTGACAATGGCATAGGGTAGGTATAAGTGTTTGAAAACAACTAGTTCTAATAAGCGCATCAACTCAACCAAAATATATATCACATAATGAAAGATTTAAAATAGAGGTACCGCATTACTCAAAATATGCCTTTAAATAAAACACATAAGTTCTGTTCTATCACATAATCCACGCATCATATAATCCCAAATCAAATCAATCATAAAATCAAGCTCATAATCCCAAAATCATAACATATCAATAATCCAATCAAGTTCATAATATCTCGACAATCGAATCACATTTACCCAACATCAATAATCATATCTCAAAACATAACATCTCAATAAACAATTCACAATTCATAATATCTCATAAATCAAATTGCAGTTCATAACATAATCAAATAAGAAGCTTCGGCTTGGCAGGCGGGCATGTGTCGGTCGAGGATCAATTTTCTTAAAAAGTGGTTATAGTTTAGGTTTTATTAAATACCTAGTTCTCTATAACCTTGAGCTCTGATACCAATCTGTAACACCCCAAATCTCGGTACAGTGGAAGACTTAATCAAGTTTTCGGGGCGTTACAATTGGATTGGTATTTCACACAAGTATAGCAAACAAGACAGTCATTTATCATTCAAAACCAATCCCAAATTTAAATATTCAAAACATTAATCCTAAAATGTAAGTATTAGGCCCAAACATGATTTAATAAAATAGGTCCCCATAAATTATCAGAGTTGATTATGATCCTTGAACCATGCCTCCTTGCCAAGCTTCCACAGAACACGTACTCCAAACATCACTTAATTACCTGAGAAAACATGCTAAAAGGTCAGCTAACGCTGGTGAGTTCATAGGTTTAAGTTCAAGTTTAAAATAGTGGACCTGTATGAGTTAATTTGCTATGCGAGACCTAAGATAGATACACATCAATCACATACCAATATCATATCCGACGTCATAATAGGCCTTTAGTGACACTAGCCAGCACAGTCGTAGCAAAGTCTAGAACGATTGCTAACCCTGGACTAGGTCGAGGAAGAAGTCTATACTTAGCTAGACAAGTGCTATAGCAATTAGGATTGCTAACCTAGACTAAGGCAACAGCTACCATATATCTATCTAATCAGTCAAGCACATAAGCAAATCAAAATAGTTTAGAAGGTCCAAAAATAGTAGCATGATTCTCACCCCAATTTAGTTAAAAACATAGATAAAAGTGGGGCTATGAAACTTACCTCAAGCAAGCAAAGCACAAATAAACACTAGCAGAAGATAACAGCTAATCACGGCACATCAACTATCGACTCGGCACAGCCTATTAATGTAAACCATTTTTAATATATATTTCCCAAAATCAACGTTATCTACCCCAATGTATTCCTTTTCTTTATCTCCAAAAATGTCTTGTTTCACCGTTTAGTCCTAGCGTTTGGTATCCTCATGTAGGTGTATCGACTCAATATGATATCATGAATGCACTCAAACAACCAATATGTGACTCAATGCAACACAATGAGACGTCTAAGCGATAAGCTCCATAGTCCAATAAGTTTCGGAATAAATATTAAACCTTATCGAATTCGTCAACTCGATAAACTCAATTATTTATTCGTGTCGCTTATTATCTCATAAACCGGTCGCATCCTAACGAGTCATAAGGATAATTCACCCATTAATATTGTTATTCAACGTGCCTAACGGGCTCTTATTAGATTCGTCAACCTAATAAGTCCGTCATCCACGTGGATCGACACTATTAATGTTAGGTTATCCGTAACCCATGCACACAACGTAAATAAATAAATAAATACTTGGAAATAGTATTAAATGCTCATAATTGGCACATTTCGATAAACGTACTCTCGAAACATTAATTACTTATTTATTAGAAAACCTTTCCATTTTTAGACGTTAGTTTCCATTTAAAATAGTAAATAACAAGACAAGTCTTGTTATCGATAGTTTTGGTATAAAAGCCTTTTTATTATTTATGTTTCACCATTTATTATTCATGTTTATCTCATATCGTTATTCGTTTCGAGTCCACAAGTACGAGTCATGACTTCTCGGCTTTTAATCAATCAATAGTCCAAACTATACTAAAGTCCATGTTACGGCGTTGTCGGGGTCAACTATTGACTAAAAAGTCAAAGTAACACCAACGTTGCTCAAAGTTGACAATTTATACAATAAGTCCAAATAAAAGTCATAATAGCGCAATTCAATCTCAAATCAACCCAATTCAATCTCGCGAACCAATCAACCAACCAAATATACCCGAAACCAATGTTATGACCCTAATGGTCATGACACGGTCACGGTTAAGACCACGTGAACCAAACAAGCTCTAGAAGCTTTTCGGCTCCACGCGTCTCATCCAAACACCAATAATATCAACCAACAAGCTACCACAACAACCCGACCCGTACCCTTGGTCCTTAGGGGTCACGTACGCCACCAAACCATGACCATCGTGGGTCTTAGTGGCTCGTACGCCTCAACACCACAACCAAACACTCCCCAAATGGCTTCTATTACAACCAAACACAATCAATCAACCTCCCATCATCATCCAAACATCAAACCCACAACTAATCTAGACCCATTTCATGAAACTAAACCTAAAATGCAAAAACCCAATAATATGATACACCACATGATACCAAATCACTAGCTACATGTTTATTTAAGTGTAAATTAGTTTTAATCCCATGTTTAAACCAAAAGCCCTAAAATTCGAACCGTGTATGAGCCATATATGACCCATACGTGGCTTGTCATAGCTTAAACAAGCTTGACCCATGTTCCATTTACCTTTTTACAACCCGATCTACAAGAATTAATGAAAACCCTAGAATCACGAATCGTATTTGTAAGATTTGGAGGTGTTAATGTAGGCTTTTGTGAGAGATTTTTATGTTGATGGAAAGAGAGATCTACAAAATGGTGGTGGAGGTGTATGTTCACTCGCCGGAAGTTCGCCAGAAATCGGCCGGAAGTGGCCGGATTTTATATAGGGGCGGCTAGGGTTTTATTTTAGGGTTAGGGTTTGTAGAGAGAGAAAATAGTGAGAGAGAAGGGTGTGTGTGTGTTTTAGAGAGAGAAGTAAAAGAGAGTTATGAGGTATGAGGGGGTTATTTATAGTTGGGAAGATGGGACCTCAAAATAAATAAAAAAGGAGGAGAGGGGCGCCGGTTATGTAGAAATTTATGGGTCGGAGTCGTAATTTTTTGTAAACTATCCCGTTTACCCATTCACGAGTTCATATATTATCCTACGAGTGTCCCACGACGTTCATTCGACTTTCTATTATGTTTATTTATGTTTTTCCACGAGTTTTGACTATTTATTTGCCAATTTTCGAGTTACGGTCTAAAAGTTACGTTATTTCTTGTTTTAGACTTTTATTGTGCCGAATTGAATAGTGCCTATCAAAAAGAGTTAAAACTCACACGATAACTCATTCAATAACAAAATAAATCATAAAAACCAATAAACGATATCAAATCAAGTCGTGGTCGATAAAACTAGTGATAAAAGCAAAAGCTCGGTTTAGTTTAACGTAATGCGGTCACCTAAAATAAACTCCCTAATTTCCAGTTGTCACAATTGGTTAATTATAACAACTCGTAAATTTTCCTACCGATTTTTCGCGACTATATATTTTTTTTCTTTCGTTTTGAACTTTAAACACGACTAGTCACGGGATATTTTTCCACCTTGACCTCGAAATATTTTTTTTTTCTTTACTTTTGTAAATTATATATAATAAACTTTTATTTTATTTTCTACCGGGCCTCAAGCTCAACCCGACTTACTCTTAATTCTTTTTTTGGGCTCGTGTACTTGCAAACCAAATCGAACCCTTTGTTTAGTTTTTGGGCCTAGCCCTTTCTTGAAATTGCCTGGCCCAAGCACACCCTCTTAATGTCTTGTGGCATAATATTTGAACAAATAACTTTGACATATGTTGTTCTGTGACCAAGCGAGTACAAGACCAAGCAGAAACACAATATTACTTTGGTCCCATATATGCATGTGTGTGTGATCCCAACGTAACCAAAGCAAACTCAAAACAAACATCACAATTCGGAAAATGTTGCATGCATGTATATGTAGTAAAAAGTAGAAGCTAATGGCTTCATATGTTTCTGTGATTCAACGTGACTCCAACAAAAGCAACACCAATCAAATTCCATCCTTTGGTCAAACTATATGAAGCGTGCGTGTATGTAGGAAAAGAGGAGACAAAGAGCAAAGTGAAACCACCCTACACTATATTTTAATAAGCCTAAGACACCATTTTGACCACTTGACTTCATTACCCAAGAGATCATATGTTTCCTTGCTCCATTTGATGAGACTTGTCCGAAAATGTGCCCCTAAAACCCAACTGTTACCATGCACGCTTAAGGACAATACAACCCATCTCATTCTTCTTCTTGGAACCATGCAAGAACTCACATAAAATATTGAAGGAGCCATACCCTCTTTGTCTATAAAAGCCACTACCTCACATCATTATCATTCACACTCACAAGCTAACTCACTCACAATCATCTCTCACCCTCAACACCTTCGTCCACTGTGGGAGTAAGCAAGGAAAATGAAAACGCAAGGAGCTTAGTCGTCTAGCTTGATATAAGGAAACGAGGAGTTATCTTGGTCACATTCAAAGGTCCTTTCGGTCACGTTCATTCGTTTTCTTTCAACCTCGTCGCCACCTCTAAGGTGTTGTAAGTCCGCTTCGACTCTTCTAATATTTCATCCCCCTCGTTATGTTATTAAAACGTACGATGAACCAAGTAATACGAAACCCGTCTTGAACTAATTTTTATGTCTCGTTAAAAATTCATAACGCGTATAATGATTTTTAAAACCTCACCCGAAACTTGTTTTGAGAGTCGAATCCATAATGACATATTATACCAAATATTATAAGCTAATAATAAGCTTTCGTAAAAGTTGGATAAACTAACCAAGTCAAAATATATTTTTTGGACTAAGTTTGCAAAAATTATAGTTTTCGGGTTAAATATGTACATTATGGAAAGTTAAAGATATAGATTGTATGCTTACATATGCATGGGAAAAGCCTAGGGTAGAAATGGTAATTATGGGAAACTAGTGTAAAAAGGAAATAATATATTTTTTATGTCAAAAATGTAGATTTTGAAACTTGGGGACTAAAAGTGAAAATATAACTTTTTGGATAAACTTTGTAAAAACAGATTTTCGAAGGACCAAAACTGTAAATTCTGAAAGAGAAATATATTTGGGTACAAATTGTCATTTTTTCCAAAATATAAGGGCCAAACTCGTACATTTTATAACTCGAGGGTAAAAAGTGTAAATTTGGAAAAATATTTAGAAAACTTATAAACTTATAACGACTTTACAAAAACAAGTGTTTTGACAACCTAGTGTTCATATATGAAAATTATTAAGTCGATAACTAATTAAACTTATATATATTTATAAGTATATAAATATATGAAAACACTATTTAATACCGACACGCCCTTGGCAACAACGTCATATTTAAACCAACGCTAATATCACTCTATTGAATTATATATTCAATGCTCTATCTTTTCGGTCGTGAACCAAACGTATATCATTATTCTGAGACTTGCCATCTCGTTCTTAGGTTCCGGGTAGGAGCCACTGCTATATCACACTCAATCTCTTTGTGCTTTGTTCATCGAACTGCTAAGGTGAGTTTATAGCCCCACTTTTACTTTTATTACTTGCTTTATAAAACTATGGGGTGAGAAACATGCAAAACTCTTTCGGACCTGAAACTGAAAACACTATTACGTGAAACAACCTTGAATCCCACTATGCTACCGTTAGTTCCCTTTGGGGAGGCGCGATTGTTATGAATAGATCTATTGGGGATGACACACCCGTTCGAGTTTGACCGGATAGGCAAACGTCGAACGTATACCATATCGTATTGATTGAGTGTACTGGAAATACACTTGCTGGGCTTTTATTTATCATGCTTCTAGATGCATGCACACTGTCGTAGTTTCGGTCGCATGAACTTGGTATTAGCGTAATAGCCTTTTGCATATGGTGTCATTCACGGAGATGCTATATGTGCAACTGTGGTCCAACTTGATTTTCGAAACTTAAACCTATGAACTCACCAACCTTTGTGTTGACATTTTAGCATGTTTTTCTCAGGTTTACTTATTGGCGTGGGCAATGGCAAAGGCATTCGTTGAAGACTGGCATCCGAAGTGTTCCCAAACATTTTAATACAAATTTTAATGGGACAACATACATTTTTATGGGCTTTACTTCCGCACTTTGAAACAATGATGTAAAACTATTTCTTAAATTAATCTATATTTTGAAAATGGAATAGAATTTCCATTATTTTTTACCTTGTGTTGTGTATATTGATTTAGTAGCACCCCATGACCCGAACGCTTCCGCTGTGAAATTTTGGGGGTGTTACATTAATAAAAAGTTTTTTTTTTTTTTTTTTTTTTTTATTAAAACTCATGATACGAAGTTGTATGCATGCTTCTTCGTACATATTTGATTTGACACCATAATCAAAACTAGTACCCTTTAAATTAATTTAGTGCCATCTAGTTAAAGGAACACTTGAATTTGCAATTTATGTCATGTGAGAACTTGGCGAGATTGTGATGGAAAGGTAAATCTTCATGTTGAGTCAGACCTCAACTGGACACATTTGCAGTTCTTTAAATTAGACGACTTAAATTGAGTAGTAAGTGAGACCTGGACTCAAGGCACAAGATGAGGATAAAACATGTTTACATTTGCAATGTTGTTGGTAATGTAAATCCCATAATGATCTAGGAATTGTAAAAGGTTTGCTAATTATTGTTTGACACATTACCTTATTATGTGCTTTCGTTACGAGCAGATCAACTGATGTAATGGAACTATGATAATTTGGATCCTAGTTTTCGAGAAAATTTTATGGTTATATGAATATTAACTTTGGTAATTTATTTTCTTGAAAAGTTTAATTATCGAAAATACTAATATTGAATTTTTCTAATTATTTGAATGTATTGTTTTTGGGTAAAAGGGATTTTTTACCCTGGTAAAATTCATTACACCAAAAACATTGAAGTACAAAGGATGAGGGTGACTCGCTCATCTCAGTCCCTTAGGACACTTACAAGCAACTCTATATAAGAATGACATGCCATTCTTATAACTTACAAAATAAAACAAACAACCTACAATGACTATACAAGTGAATAAACATATGAAATTAAAAGCTTGCTTCACTAGTGTAGCACCAAAACTTAGTCATCGTAGAACTTCCAATCATCTTCGTTGTCCCACAAACACCAAGGAGACATAAAACGATTCACTATGACACGATTCTGTAAACCATATGTTGCTAAATGCATCTAAGATCCGAATGCAAACCAGAGCTAACATAACCTGCCATAGACTAACAATAGGGTTTTGCAAACCCTAACTTACAACTTCATGATCTTGAAACCATCAAATAAGAATCTGTTCACAAATTTCACACAACGGTTGGTGGTAGACTCTAAAACCATGGATAGAGCAGCAAGCATAAACTTGCTCCAAAAGTGTGCGTTTAGATGCAAAAACCGAATACCAATAAAATACACAAAAAGAGTTTTTTGAATAAGAACCCTTCAAAACTTAACTTTCAATATGATCCGCAACAGCACCGAATGCAACTAACACTTCCAATTCCGATTAGCAGCATCACCGAAAACAAGCAATACAAACAGACCAGTAAGAGAGCAATAACACCATATTCACGAATGAAGGTCATAATAAAGTTGCCCAAACACCAGGTCCAAACAAGGGTACCAACAACATGTCATCATCAAATAAACAATAACATCATAAGCAGATGATACAAACATGCCCAAGGATAATTCGAAACCCACACTTGCAAGTGATCTGACCCCCATTACCGAAAGTCAAACTAGCACAAACATCACGAACTAGGGTTATGAAGCAACCCTAATACCCATGAACAGTCACCTCTCTCCAAACCCATGTACCATAACAGCAATCCAAAACGGAACCTTCAAATCAACATGCAACACGACCCAGAATTGACTTGCACTAATCAGAAACCATGAGGGTTACAATCATTGTCCATGAAGGCCAAAACAATACATGATCGTACAACAAAGATGGAACCATGTAAACCCTACGATCAAGCCCAACACCAATCCATGAAAACCCTAAAATGATTACAAAAATACTCGATTGAAAAAGTAATCGTTTAGGGTTAAATAGAAACCGAATACAAATAAACCCTAAAGAAAGATCGATTATATAACCGACTAGAAAATGATTAGGGTTTATTAAACAGGTGATATGGAGATTTCATGAGATATTAGAGAAGATAAGATCAACCACCACTTCCTTAGAAATAAAAACGCATCCCATACAACGTATTGCATACCCAATAACGAATTAGAGGGTAGAGAGGACGTGTAGGAGATGTTTTATGGCCGGAAATTTAATAGGAAGGGGCGGCCGGAAATCTCCATAGGGGAGAGAGAGAATTAGGGTTTTAGACCTTTGGAATCTATTTTGGGTAAAGGGCATTCCACCAGGTAAAATATATTACTCCAAAAAAACATTAAATGTATTGATGCAACATTAAACCGTAAACGTGGGTTATTCTTGTATTGGTAAATTGATCTACACCTGTAAGGGTTTTTGGTGGAGTCAACTTTACTAAAAGAATAAACCTAGTCCTCTTTTCATGAGAAAAGAGTGAGATTCAATCATATCCCTTTTCATGAATGAGAAAGGTATAATAGGAAAATTAGAATTGTCTAAATTCTAAATACATAACTCATAAGCAAACTTTAATAGTTCAAAAAAGGGTAAAAGCCATAAAATAACAAAGTACTTTCTAAAATGTACCAACTTGAAACACTTACTTTTTTATTAACATATACACCCATGTACTTTCAAATTTTGTTCCGACTTCACCCATATGACCGATTTATATTAATATAATATCATATTAAATAATATTATTTTATTACAATATGGGTAAAGTCGGAACATAATTTGAAAGTACGTGGGTGTATATGTTAATAAAAAAGTAAGTGTTTCAAGTCGGTAAATTTTAGAAAGTACGTTGTTATTTTATGGCTTTTACCCTTCAGAAAATTGCACATTTTCTGAGTTATTAAATTAGAAGCTAGACTAATTTACTGTAAAATTGGTAAAAGACAAACTAGTATATTTTATCTAGTTGTTGTGCTTTGACCATTTACAGGTACTACATTCAATTGTTGGAATGGTAGGCCTCTTAAGGAAGAAATCGCATGCCCAATTTTTCAAGTTAATAGCATTGATAGATAATCCATCATCTACATAGTAGAATACACTCTTTTAGTACATAAGTAGTTGTTATGTATGGGTTTCTCAAAGGTGTAGGGAAGTAAATAGCACAATATTTTCTTTCACTGGGCAATGAAACACTTACAATGTTGTCAAATCTAGTGGGAGCATTGTGTTCTTATTACTGAATAAGGAATTATTGTAATGATCTCTAATTCATTGGGAGCTAAAAGCTTTGTCATCTTGGTAGTAATACATTACTTTCCACTTGTAGACACTTATGTTTTTAAGAATAGTCATGAACGTTTCCTTGCTAGACAGCGACATTCTACATCTACTAGTTATGCTAATATCGTTGACACAATCATATTGATCAAATAAACAAACGCGTGTCGTGTTGTTTATCTGCTACATGATGTTGTTTCATGCACAAGTGGGAGAAATCTTTATTGTGTGCAAGGTACAATACATAGAAATATGATTTAAAGGATTCTCTTAACTGCAAGGTAAAAGACTAACATTCTAATATGACTTGTACATATCTAATCCAAGAAACACTTGGTGTTGCAATTTACGTTATGTGAGAGCTGAGCTAGATTGCAACAACAAGGAAAATCTCCATATTACGTGAGTTTGTGTCTGGAATAAATTTATAGTTTCTAAATTAGACAAGTATTTAGATCATGTGTCAAGATGATATATAAGACTACTTCAAACTAAATATTTATGTATTATTAGAATGACATAAATAAATGAAGTAATCTAATACTATTTCAATTTGTATATTTATGTATTTTTGGAATGACATAAATAAATGAAGAAATAATGTAATCCTACATTATTGTGAAGTAATAACTTAACTTGAATTACTATTGAAACCAAGAGGTAGTGTTCATAATTACTTTAGTTAAACATGTTTATGTTTCATTGTAAATATATAAACATGGAGTCTTTTAAGACTTATAATAAAGTAAGACGTTAACTTGTTATGTTTTTTAAATTAAGACATATACAAGAAGTCATTGAGTTGATCAATGATTTATAACGTATAATGGGATTATAATAGTTTATGTTTTCTTGATGAGACATGGATATGAAGTGACTTGATCAAAGAGTATTTGTGATATAAAGCATGCAATTGGCTTGGAAAGACTATTATACCATTAAGTTGACTTAGTTGGTAAATAGGTAAGCCAAAAGGAATATGTTTATCTTATATATTGTTAGATAGTCTTACAATATTAATTCTAATGAAATACCACAAGCTAATGGTATGTTCAGTTAGGAGAATCAAACTCTATTTGATTTGTTTGATTCAAGATAACCATAACTTCTTTCTTAAAAATAATCAAGGTTAGAAAATTGAATATACTCAATAAGACTCAAACCTAGAAGATTAATAAAACACTATTTTATTATGGAATGTGACGAATCACATTAAGTTTTAAAATTGAAGTTCTGAATTGTTAAACTTCTTATGAAGAGTGATTATTAACAAACTAAAGTCATGAACTGTCAATATGTATTTGTAATGTCTCAAAAGAGAACATTGTATTGTTGCTCTACTTACTAAGTATATATAAATAGTCTATATAGTACAAAAGGCAAGTGGGAGTTTTTTTATCTTGAAAGATAAAATTACAAGATACATAATCTTCTAAAACACATTAGTGAATATCATGATGAGGTTAGACATGTAAATGACAGACCTCAAGATGATGGAATTCCCATTCATAGATATCTCAGATATTTGATTGATATGTTGAAGAACATGAGTTACAGGATTATAGTAAACCTGATAATCATTATGATGGATTACCAAATATTGAATTGGGTAAATTACTCATACTATGAATGTTAAAGATGCTGTCCATAAAGATAATCAGTTTTTTGGAAACTTGGTATATCTTAATAGTTAGACTGGAGAATAAAGATGAGTTTCTTCAAAGAGATGGAAAACTCTAGTGGTTTAAATCTCTGTGTAGAAATCATATGGACAATATTGTACACAAGTTTAATGTTTGTCTTATGACAAGATTATTTATCATACTTAAGCAATTAAATATGATTGAATATTATTTCCTAGGCAACATTAAATATATAAAGATGATTATTGTCATACTTATTTTCATTAATATTATAAATGAAAATGAATATCAAAACTCTTTCTTAAGTAATTACTTGAGCGAGGACGGTAAGTAATCGAAAGGATTTTTGAATTTATATAATCTTTGGAAATATACAAAGTGCAATAGTCCATGAATGGATAAATGCATGCATATATGAAATTATTCTTATGTTTAATTATCAAATCCTAGTTTTGATTTATAATTGAAATAAGATAAATTTTAAGTATTCCTAAAAGCTAGTGGGAGTATTATGTTAATGTTCTTAAATCTAATATGTTGCATAACATATAGGAAGTAACATTCCATGTAATTTAAATGTTAAGTCTTAGTTTGAAATGAAACTTCACTTGTAAGATTTAATAATTAAATCATACAACCTTAGAATATATGTTTATTTTTAATAAACATGTGCGGTAAAATAAATGATTATAATAAAACATGATATATCATGTGGAAACTGGATACATATCTTTTGACAAGATAGAACATGAATGAAATCAAAATTTGACCTGTAGATTCATCATGTACATCATGTTGTGTATTAAAATTGTTGTATCATTCTTGAATGAGACATGATTTGACAACATTGATATCTAATTGAAAGTTATTAGATAACTTGTATAATGAATATTCTAATAGAATATGTTTGGACTTAGAATTACATTCCTCAGCCTGGAATTGCTCCTAGGTTCTATGGATGAACGATATGTCAATTGTTGTGCAAATTTTCATCAGCTACAAAATTTCGGAAGGCATCAAACATTACACAATAGATATTAAAGTTTACGGAGTTTTAATTAGCATATGGTTGTATGTATACAATGATGCTGGTTTAATTGAGATGACACTCAATACTAGTCATGGTAAGATTTCATCCTTATTAATGGCTATGTGAACTAGTTGTGCTTATCTAAGAGCCAGTTGCATTATACATTAAAGAATAATAATACTTTAAACTTTAAAATGTTTGAAAGTTTAATTGTCATAAATTGGTGGTAGAGGATGTCACACACTTCATGATGTGGAAATATCAAGATAGTGGAGTGCACACATACAAGAACTTCACTAATTGAATTCTTAAATTAAGTATTCTCAGAAATACGATAGATCAAGTTGGTTGATTTATGCCTTGTCAACAAGTATGATTGTCATTTTTTTGGGTAAAAGAGAGTAATCCTGCACCCTGGTAACATATATTATCCAAAAAAATATTGAAGTACAACGGATGAGAGTGGGTCCCTCATCTCGGTCCCATAGGACACTTACATAACTAAGATATAAGAATGACAGACCATTCTTATAACTTACATATTAAACATACATCCTACAATGACTACAATAGATAAAAACAATGCATACGTAACTCAAGTAAAAACTTGATTCTTCATAGTCATCATAGCCATAGGACTTACACACAAAGAAACCTCCTAAACCAGGCTTCCCACGACTTCCAAGTAGTACTCCAAGCCATGAAAACAAATGCATAAGAAAATGCCAGCTCATAGGAATACCACACGTACAAAGTAACAAGCAAACTACCATAGGTGATATCCAACAGTCAAAACCAAGAGTAATTCGCAGCATGTACTCCAAAGGTGATCATTCAAGCTTAATCTTGATTATAAACTGAAACAAAAAGCCTTGTTCACACCACATTAGCTTGTATATGAATCACCACTCCAAATGAACACCCAATGACCAGCGATACCATGCCCATACCAAAAAGGAATGAAAGAAAGTAACGCCATCACACGGATATCAACCAAACACTCCAGACCAAAATAAGGAACTTTCAATGCCGATCAACAGGTCATAAACCATAAGAACAGCCATACAATCACTATGACCATATTTAATGCGTCATAAGCACCCTCAAGTAGAATAGGATTGTCTTGAAACCCAATGCAGATAAGAACTGCCATAGACGATCAATAGGGTATTCAACACCCTAACTTCCAAACATACCTGGAAAACATGTCCAACATCCAATGTAATGGTGGTCAACAACTTACCACCAATCAGATCTAAACAAAACATGACATATGTTTGTAGTAATAATGAACCACCACAAAACACAACATCCAAACCTCCATCATATTATAGCCCATAATCATCAAACCAGCCAATCATCATCAAATCAGAACCATAATACGAATGGAACATATCAACAAATAGGGTTTACAAACCCTAACTAACAGTAGTACACCCCAATCACAATCTAGTAGCAATGAGAACCTGTAAGGGGACGATAATAGGGTTAAAAACCCTAACTTCCAGTAAGATCTCTCTCTTAACCCACATATAAACACTAACATCTGAGGAAGAACGAGCGATCCATGAACAAACCATTAAAAGGGTTAACGTGCAGAATAATAGATCAATGAAAACCCTAATGAGGGTTTACTTCCACAAGCAAAATATAAACCCTAGAAAGGGTTACGTTAAGCACCATATCAAACCAATCCAGAAATCATACCTTGTTCATAACATAATCAGTGAAAGTATGATTGTCATTACTTGAGGCATAATTCATCAACTGGAATTTTCATGCATTGATCTATTTAGTATTTGGATAAGGGATGTTAAACAATTTATATATATAAATCAAATACTTGGTTTGTTTGATTTTATAATATATTGTATCCTATATTTGCTTGTTTAATCCGTGAATAATTTATTTATTCTAAATCGTCCGTTGTCAATTAATGATATGGGAGCATCATTAAATTAAAACAAATCTGAATGATTTGGTAGAATATACTTAAAAGTATATTGATGAGAAAGCATACCAATTTCAGATGATATTTAATAAACTGAATATAGGACTTATCCCAACTACATGATTTTACTTTATGGACGTTGTTATTAAGTAAATCATGAATTGTTATCCTTAGACTTGAGATACCAGATAAGTGTCATGAATGTAGCGCACTTCTGTGGAACAACTTAGCGCTAAACGTAACTGGTAGTCATAAGGGTTGTTTTCAGAAGTGTTGCAAAGTTTGTGAGTTATTCTTGTAGTCAAGATAGAATTTGTTCCTTTAAATTTATTTTGGAGTTTAATACTGTTGGGCCCCTCGTAGGGTTGACAAGATGTTTGTGTGGCCACACCTAATATCTCCCCTCAATATGTTCAGAAGATTTGGTAATCTTGCTCAATCACTTACAACGAGAAACAAAATGGTTGAATAAAGAATGACTTAAATCCATATCTTTATTCAACGTGGTATTAGAAACAAAAGGATAATAATAATGAGAAATCATTAAAAGGTTTTTCCATGAATCTTACTCGAGTCGTGCTAGAGGCATCGAAGTGTTGCTAGACGCTAACCGATGTGATCACACTATTAAGATATATCCAAGTGGGAGTTGTTGGTTTTATGGATATAAATTAGTAGTTGTGAGTTAGGATCGAACTCGAGACCACGGGATTTGTAACACCCCAACCCGACAAGGGCAAAAATGTCACAAATACAGCTTCATATCAGAACCCTAAAATACTATACAATAGCGGAAGCCTTTACAAAACTTACGAAAGAAAATATAAATAACTTAATAATCAAAATAAATCTAAGATCCCTATCTTCCAATCTTGCTCTCAGCTCTACTCTCAACCCAGATCAGCTATCCCATAAGCTCATCTTGAATGCTTAATACCTGCCGCAAGAAAAGAAAATGCGGCTGAGCTTACAAAGCCCAGTGAACAGATATAACAGAAACGAAAACTAAACAAAATGGAAATACGAAATAAAACAAAGAAACGAATAACGAAGTCACAACGGAATGAGATCAATGAATCATTGAAGATTTTGCGGAAACACAATCATACAGGAATCCGGAAGAACAAATAGCAATTAAGAACAAACACATATCATATTGATGGCACCAACGCAAACGCATCAAGATAACCAAAAATTAACTAAAGCAGGAAATTCGAGTACATATGAGCCAAACGAAATATCAAAAGGCTAACGGAAACAATTTCTAGAAAGTAAACATGGCATTCATACAAGTCAATTAATCTACATTTAACACACTTAATCCAATATTGTAGCAGCGGGAATAGCAGTCAAATCATGGCAGTCACACATGCAAATAGAAAACATAGTAGGAAAACTATAACTAAATAAGCAAAAGACATAGCATAGCAATTAGCAAATTATCAAAACAGATATCATAATTAAACCATTTTTCAAACCAAAACTTAATATAAACAGAGTCTAAACATGGCAGATCAAACATAAGAAGATAGATACACTAACGGATAGGCAAAGTTCACCAGATTAACTGAACAATCATACTTAATAAACTTTCAGGATACTCACTTTCACACTAGCACATTCATCTCACAGATCAACTAATTCACATAACGATAAACTAACATAATATCAGATGACAGCCTGCGAATCATATTGAAAACATATTAATCATATCCTAGCATAGTAGACGGTAGTCACTTAAACATACAAAAGCATAACCACATATAATAACATATAATAAGCCTAGCACATAATTATAAACACTTGAACATACCGAATCAACATCAGAATACTTAATACAGAAATAACAGATAAAGATTTAGTTAACTACCACGAGCCCAGAACATATCATATCATAAATATCTTTCTTATTCAGAAGGTAACCTCATAAACTAATTGGAGTAGCTAGCTCCCAGAATTTTGTGAAGACGCGTATTGCACACGACATCATTCACCAGAAACATATCGGATAACAGATCAGATCTAGGATGCATCCATACGCCCCAACAGACAGATAGTGGCCATACTATCAATAAACAGATAACGGAAAGGGACGTGGCAGAACATCACTCTACTGCCCTAGAGTCATGTCAAAGGTGCATCACTGACACGGACATGGAACCCCCATGACTAGTGAGAATATTGGCTCGGGTGTCAAACTAACTTAGGTCAAACAGATTGTCATAATTGACACAGATCATAATCAAACACAAAGTTCAACAGATAACATATCAGATAATTCATATCATAAGGTTCATGTTCAAAGGTTCAGAAGTCAAGTTAATGTCGTAGTCACATATCATACTTTCATAACCAAATGTTCACAATTCAGAAATTCATAATCAAATATAGCAAGGTTCAACAAATGTGCGTATCAAAGTCTTTCTAACATAACGTTCAAGTCAGATATTGCATGATTCAATAAAACAGGTGTTTCAAACAAGCAACAGATCAAACAATCAGAAAGGGTTCATAGCAATGGCATAGGAAACCCTAATAATTGAAATAGAAAAGCTAACGAAAGAAAACGTCATAAGAAACCTTTACTGAAAAGGTCAGAATATCTGCACCTTAAAGCAAATGAGAGAAGAGCAAACAAATGAGTGAATCACGAAGACATAACGCCGCGTCTCCTTCAACGAATCTACACGGATTATGATTTATTTAATACTTGTTAGCATCATTACGTTATAACGGATTTATCGCATTCACACTCTTAGAGTTGTAAGTATATTCTTATTCTTAGTGACGGACGGAATTACGACATTTTAGAGTCTTAATCATTTAATTAGCCAAACTTTTGTGTTACAAATGATAAACGGTAAACTTAAGGGTTTAATATGATAAATATCTTATTTGAGGCTTATATGATCACCTTTCAAGTACAGGGCTTATAAATATCAAGAACGGGTTTTAGGACTTTCTTTCAAAATAGTTTACACAAGCCTTCATAACTTACATGATTAACCAAGACTCACACGTAACATTGTTCGAACACCACCTTAATGACACCATGCATACAATACTTTTAATTCATGACACTTAGTTTCTTACATAAAATCACAGCTCACGCATGCTTACAACACACTTATTACTAGTTCGTTATACACTTAATCAATGGTTATTAATGACCTCCAAACTTATTATTTTCACACGAAATAACGAATCAATACACACAGCTGAAAACCCTAATCGACTACTATTTATGCCCTAGGGTTTTTTCCCCTACTCTTAATACTATATTAATACGCATTTAATTGACATGTTACAGATTTTAATGACACTTGACCTAGAACGTGTAGAAAGACCAAACAGAAAAAGAGTCATACTTATACACGCATTTACCCAATTAATTCACACCACATTGACTTATTTAAATCGTTTGACAAGACTAAAACTTTACCCGTTTCCCTTGCTTCAATATATACGCTACACACATGCAACTCCCAACTTGCTATACGTTATTTTCCAAACTCACAAACCATTCGACACACACACAAACACTTACACATTTTACTCACACGACATGTTAACTTATATTTTAACCATGCATGCATCGGCTTCTAAAACTGTTTTTAACAAGGCTTTCCACAATGCAAACCATGCATGCATCGGCACAAACAAAATTACAACATAAAATTAACGTGATTCGTTGACCTATAATCTTCTTAACGAAATCAAGATGTCGTGTTCCATGTTTGTTTACGTTTAACTTATAACGACACAATCCATAACCTAACCATTCACGCATCGACTTACACATATCCTGCATCTAATCTATGATTTCATGTGACGACGTATATGTTTCTTATTATGCGACTCATGTTACATGTCGACAACTACATATAAGCTTTTGAAATCGGTGCACAAGTCAAATGCATGATACCTATATATATGCATGGTTTGATTACAGGTTTACACAAGGGTCGAATACGTGTTATTCCATCCAATAATTTACGTGACTTTAGGCTTATGATTTCATGCACAAGATTATGATTTTATGTGATGGTTGGTCGACTACATGCATGCGTTCCGGTGGGAATTTGATTCACGACAGCAGCTTAAGTAACACAAGAAGGAATCAAAAGAGTTTAGACGAAAGGGGAAAGGATTCGATTACATGTGTAAACTCTCGGAACAAATCACACCGAACCAACACCAAAGAGTAGCAGTCGATCGGTTAAGAAAAAAAATAAAAAAAAATAAAAAAGAAGAACACAAAACCATTGTGCCGAGACTTTGAGCTAGGGTTTAAATTTTATGTTTTGTGTTTGTATTTATACCATGCATGTACACCGATCGGGCCATGTGGGCTTGTGTGGTTCTCGGTTCAAAAGCCCAACCGGACGAGACCATAGCTTTAGCTAGTCGGATCACAAAACAATCGAGGCCCAAACATTTACACGCGTGGCTTATAGTTTTCGTCGTAAGATGTCGATCATTTAAATATACTCGTTAGGTTTTTCAAACAAATATAAGTTAGGTTTTAAATTTTAAATTGATGAGCGTTAATTATATTTTACGTATTTTATAATCTTGACTATTTTAAGGGTAAAATAGTCTTGTAGCACTTTTCGTATTTTTAGGGTTTTACAGGATTGCACACTTTACGTATGAGAATTAAAGTTATAATAATTAAATGTAAAATGTTATATATATTTATTATTTACACGAAACGCATAACAAACGTTAATTAATTAAATGTAATGGACTAACGATCGTTAAACGTTAAAGGAAGGACTAAATATGAAATTAGATGTCAAGTAGGTTCTAGAAACCTTGTGGGTTTCCATAACCGATGGGATGGGGGTTTTCATAAACAAATCATACCCTAACTTGGACTCTAAGTTTCTTTGGGTATATATACAAGTATTAGGGTCTTTGTAAATTATCTCTTGTACACCTAAACCTAAAACCTAAAATTGTTTGTGTGTTTTTAGTCCTAACGATCGACTCTTATCCCTAAGAGGTCGATTACTTTTATTTTTCCTAAACAAACGTTTTGTGTTAATTTTTGGGTAAAGGGGAGTAATCCTGCACCCTGGTAAAATATATTAACCAAAACGTTTAAGTACAACGGATGAGAGTGAATCTCTCACCTCGGCCCGTTACATGGGCAACAGACACACACTAAAAGTGCACTTTAACCAAACAAATTACATAAGAAAGACATGCCAATCTTATGAACTACCAAACAACCAAATTTACTTCCTACCACGACCTAAGAGACTAGCATCATACATGTCACACATATCCTCCAAGTGTCCCGGTAAATCATAGACTTGAGCAGCATAATCATCGAAATCTTCTAGCTCAAATCCCCCACCTCCCCAGAAGCCAAAAATGACGCCATAGGGTTATCCAGCTCCAAAACCTCATCCTCTTCACTATCAGAACAAGTTACATTCCCGACTTTAGAAAACGGATTACTAACCTTAGTAGCAGAAAAAGTCATAGTCTCCGGAGGCTTAGTAGCCGCACTTGTATCAACACGAGATTCCTTCCCCTGAGAACCATCCATACCTGCTTCCTTATTACAACCAGAAGAATTCACAATCTTCGCCTCATCAGTAGTAGAATCAACTACAGTACTTAGGATGCCCGTGTCATCTTGCACCTCAAGAGTCCCAAAAGAGTTAGACGTAGTAATAGGTGTACCTTTAGTATTGACACTAGCAGCTTCCGGTGTCTTCGTCTTAGCAACATATACCTGCTTCCTAGGTGCAAATCTAGGACCCTTACCCATATTAACACCACTAGACTTCGTACCTTTGGGTTTGGCTTTCTGATTCTGCACCACCTTAAACCCATCATCAGGCTCTTCCAATGACGAGGTGGGATCTACATCAAGATGCTCCTTAGTACTCTTAGGACAATAAGCATTAACATGCCCAAACACTTTACATTCCGCACAATATGGAGGTTTCCATTCATATTCAACCTTGATACATGCCGTAGTAAAACCACTATTATCCTTTTTAGGGATCGCCATGAGCACGTGCAAAACTAATACGACCCCATGAATCAACGCACATGGAACTAGTGAAAGCATTTAGCATAAGAGGCTTACCCACCTGAGTAGCAATGAGGCTCAACCCATCTTCCGAATATGGAAGTAATGGCACATTATGCAATTTAATCCACACGGGAACTTTGGTAACTTCACTTTTAGACAGTATCACATCAGGAGTCCATTTAGTGAGGATGAGAGGAGAGTTACGAATAATCCAAGGACCACGTTGAAGGACAGTATCAACACCCTCTTTAGAATCAAACATTAAAGAGGAACACACCATCGTCATTCTTCATAAGTTTCTTTAACCCAAACTTACCCCACGTGTTAGTGACGTAGTTTCGGACCAAAGGAAATGCAATACTCTGGCCAACAAAGAAGCCAACAAGAGTATTATCATATCGGTTAAACACTCCTTCCATAGCAGCCAGCAAGAACCGTATCATGATTATCAATACGATTCTCGTTCACCAATGGTCGAAAATTAACTTTCCTCGTGGCTTGTTCCGGTTTTAACACATTAGCAAACGACATTGCTTCTTTCGGCACATTGTCACTACCATTTACTTCATGACCAAAAGTAGACTCCTTTACCACATTCGAAGCAACACTAGGAAGTACCAACGGAGGGACACAAGTATCTTAAACAGAAGCATTAGTAGGAGTCGCCTTAGTGCTCGAATCCAAACCACTCAAAGAGGAACCAGCCTTAGCACTATCACGCCCCAACCTAGAGTCCTCCCATGGGTCAGGCTGCTCCAAGTTAGGCGTGCTCCAAACTGAATCAAAGGTAGCATCCCCAAACAGATTACCATCCTTATTGCTAGGGTTTCGGACAACCCTCGCAGCTTTACGTACCTCAGGAACAGTAGTACCACCATCAATACCTTTAAGACGTTTCAATCTAGCATGCAATGCGTTAATATCCAGCGTAGCATACGAATTGGATTCCGTATTCAAGCCAACTTGATCGGCCAAGTTGGTGGCTGTTTTTGCAGCCTTCTTCGACGAACCATCTTTGTTAAAAAAACCCTTTCTCCATCTCTCGAAACCCACAAACAATCACTCAATAGACACGTAAAACAATTAGACCAGCAGCAACCATAGAATCGAACAAAACAAAAGTGAAAACCCTAACTGGAAGTTAGGGTTAATACGCTAACGCCCCAATAATCTAACCAGCCTCCATCATATGATGATAAATTCAATGCTTAATCAGGAACCTTGAATGTACACAATTAGTTAATACGCAATAATACAGAAAAACCAAACGAAACCCTAAAAATCGATTATAAAAACCCTAACTGAATGCAAGTATAGTGATCAAAAAATAAAAGTAATTAACACAAACGTGTAATCACTAATGTAATCAGATGGCTGTAGAAACAAACGAATTAGTGTTTTCAATAGGAACGATTAGCAGGGTTAGGGATTCGTTTTCTGTATTGTTGCCAAGGAGGGAGAGAATCGTTTAGGGTTTTTACTTCGTTATGTGTTAAATAAACTAGCAATTACTTTAATTAGTTAATAGTACATGTGTCCAAGAACGTGGTACTAACACAATATTGTTAGTATCTTGGATTGAATTACAAAAAGGTAAGGGGTAATTCTTATAATCCTATAAACCCTAATTAGGGTTCATATCAATTGCTAGTTTGGGAATTGATTCTTGTTGGGCTATAATCCAAAGGTACGCATTATTTATGTTTATTTTAATTAATTATTCATTATATATTCCTTACGCTTCCGCATTTCTACTTGATATTTATTGTTTTATATTTATGAGTTGTCATGTTATATAATTCCAACACGATCATGGCATTTTTGCAATAATTAACGGATTCTATGTTATTGAAGAATGAAGGTATCCGTTTTAGAAACAACATCGATAAAATTATCATCACACAAAAAATGTATAACCGAAAAGTATTTGCTCACAAAAAATTTAGTTATATTCCTGTCGCCCAACGCGCGAGTAACTGACTAGTATACTTAACGAATAGATAAATAGTTACTACTAATCATGTAAGTATTCTTTTAAAAAAAAATGTGAACAAGGGACTTTTTAATAAAGGGTTAATAACATGTAATAGTAATGTACTTTCCCATTTGTTCAAATATCATATACGAACGCAAAAAAATACCACAATACCCATCCAACTTTCAAATTTTGTTTCATTATCATACATTTTTGCATCATCTCTTTGCACTGTTAGTCCTTTTGACTAACGACCGTTAGTCATCTCTTTGCACCGTTAGTCTTTTTTATACGTTTTCATACGTTTTTATCCATTTTATACGTTTTCGCCTGTTTTGTTACGTTTTTGTTAGTTTTTAAACGTCCTCGTTCCTTTTTATAGTTTTCAAGCGTTTATATGTTTTTCTTATATTTTTATATGTTTTTGTATGTATTTTTACGTTTTTATCTGTTTTTATACGTTTGCGTCCGTTTTAATACATTTTCATCCGTTTTTGTATGTTTTTACCTGTTTCTATATGTTTGCTTACGTTTTCATACATTTTTGTTCGTTTTTATACGTTTTTGTCAGTTTTTATACGGTTTTTACGTTTTCATACGTTTTTGCCCGTTTCTATACGTTTTTGTTCGTTTTTATACGTTTTCGTCGGTTTTTATACGGTTTTTACGTTTTCGTCGATTTTTATAAGGTTTTTCCGTTTTTATACGTTTTTGCTCGTTTTTTTACGTTTTCATCCATCTTTATACGGTTTTTACGTTTTCATACATTTTGCCCAGTTTTATACGTTTTCATACGTTTTTGTTCGTAAGACGTATAAAACGGATATAAACGTATGAAAACATTAGAAAAACGTATAAAAACGGACGCAAACATATAAAAATGCTTGAAAACGTATGAAGACGAAAACGTTTAAAATGAACAAAAATATATTGAAACGTATAAAAACCGATAAAGACGTAAAAAACGTATAAAACCGACGAAAACGTATAAAATCGGACGCAAACGTATAAAAACGTAAGAACACGTATAAAAAACGGATGAAAATGTAAGAAAAATGTATAAAACGAACAAAAACGTATAAAGACGCTTGAAAACGTATAAAAACGGATGAAAATGTTTATAAGCGAACAAAAACGTATGAAAATGTAAGGAAACGGGCGAAAATGTATAAAAATGGATAAAAACGTATGAAAACGGATAAAAACGTAAGAAAACATATTTTGAGTTAATTACAAACGGTCGTTAATCAAAAGGAATAACGGTGCAGCTAAAACGTTTGATAATGAAACAAATGGGAAAGTACATTGCTATTACATGCCTAACGGACTAACGATGCAAAGAGTTGGATGGGTAGTGTGGTATTTTTTGACGTTCGTATCTGATATTTGAACAAATGAAAAAGTACATTGCTATTACATGCCATTAACTTTTTAATAAATAAATAGTGATTCATGTTTCTTTTTTCTTAAACCGGCTCATGCGGTAACAAAGCTAAATTTAAGTGTCAATTTTATATATCTCTTAGTTATTGGATTTGTCGACACTTATAATGTAAATCAATAAAGCGTGTAATGGTTTTTTTCTTGCAGATGGTGCATTGTTTTACGGTTTTACCAATCAAATACATTATCTATATATTCGAGTTTGTCAAGTCAATGATGTAAGGGTTAGGTCATATAGATAATTTTCGTTTTCCAAAAGGTTAAGTAAATAGGACATAACATTTGGTATCATGAGTGGGGATCTTTTACAAAGGGGATGCAAATTAAAAAGTCTAAAAAGTATTTTCAATCATCCGACTAGTTAGATAGTCAAAATATTCAGATCTAACGGTTGGTATTTAAATGGGAAAAAAGAAGGACGCTTCCTTCTATTAGAAGGATACAACAGTAATTTAAAAAAAAAAAAAAAACGGTATCTCACTTCCCTCCATCGCTCACACACACACTTCTCTCTCTAAACCGATCTAAATTTGGGGAAATTTTTAGGGTTTCTGTTTCCGATAATCTCTCATCGATTAAAACACATTATACGCTTGAAAAAGATGAAACAAAATTTTTAGTTTAATTTAATTTTAAGGGTTTATAATTTATTTTTTTTTTTTTTTTAATTTTAGTTTGTGTATGCGTATTTTTTAGAAACAAGAAGAAGTAAGAGACTCAGAGAGCAACAAAAAAATGAAAATGATGAAGAAATGGAAGATTTGACAGTACAACAAAAAAATAAAATGAGTAAGAATTAGGATTTCTTTTATCAGTTTATTTTTTTTATTATTATTTATTATTTTCTAGTTTTCTATTTTTTATTTTTTAATTTTTTTATCAGCTAATTTTTTATTTTTTATTTATTATTTTATTTACTTTTTATTTATATATTTTCAGTTATTGCTCGTGCGTTTGTGTTTTTTGAAAGTAGGTTCATCAGTTACTGCTAGAGCGTTTGATCATTGCCAGAGCAGCCCAAGCGAATGCGCAGCACGTCCGTTCTAGTGCAGTTGGTGTCAGGGTGATATGAAAAAGGGTAAGGCTAAGGTGGCGTGGGAGGATATTTGTAAGCCTGAAGAAGAGGGTGGTTTAGGCATTCGTAGCCTTCACGAATTTAATGTGGCACTTATGGCGAAACATATTTATAGTATTTTGATTCATAAGGAATCCTTATGGGTCAAATGGATTCATGCATACAAGCTGCGTGATAGGAGTTTTTGGGATGTTCCATGTACGGGTGATATGAGCTGGGGCTGGAGAAAATTACTTCAAATTCGACCTACTATTCGGCCTTTTTTCTGGTTCCATATCCGTGATGGCAAGAGGGCTTTTATTTGGTTTGATAATTGGTGTTCCTTGAGCCCCCTAAAGAGTTTGCTTACTGCTAGAGATATCTCTCATTCTGGGTTTTCGTTGAATAATTTTATTGGTGATTTGCTTATTGATGGTGATTGGAGATGGCCTAGTGAGTGGATTGATAGGATTCCGGAATTATTGATGATTAACCCTCCGACGCTTACTGACGGTATTGCTGATGAGCTGGTTTGGAGAGTGCCTAATGGTGAATTTAAGCCGTTTACCATCTCTCATGTTTGGGACTCTATCCGTGTTAGTGCCAACATGGTTCCTTGGTTTCATGTTTTCTGGTTCCCTCAGTGTATCCCTAAACATGCTTTTAATCTTTGGCTGGTCGTTAATTGCATGCTGAAAACACAAGATAGACTGAGGCAATGGGATGTCGGTCCTGACACTGACTTAAACCTGCTTCGTTGTCTATTCTGTGATAACCAACCTGATTCTCATGCTCACCTTTTCTTTGAGTGCCCTTTTTCTTTACAGGTGTGGACGAGAGTTTGTGCTCTATGTGGAATGGATAATATTCCTCCTAGGTTGGATGATGCTGTTTCGTACCTTATACCTCTGTCTAAAGGACGCTCAGCCACTAGTGTTATATCTCGTCTTCTCCTTGCTGCTTCTTGCTACTCTATTTGGCATGAATGAAATTCAAGGCTTTTTAAGAAGGGAATGAAGTCATATACACAGGTGTTTGATGATATCGTTACTATTGTTCGTTTGAAGATCCTTTCGTTTCGATTCACGAAGAACTCTATGCGGATTCGAAGGATTCTGGATATGGAAGCTACCTGGATCGGTGATCATTGCGGATAGTTCAACGTCTTAATGGAAGTTCTTCAATGCTTATCTATTGCGAAGGGAGTTCCAGGAATGGGTTGTACTCTTTTTCCCTACTCTAAGGTTTTTCCTTTCGGGGTTTTTCTTTGAAAGGGTTTTTAAGGAGGCAAACTTCCTGGGTCTTCTTGCTCCCTTCGCGCGTATGGTGATTGCGGGATGCTCGCTTGTTACAAGTTTTTCTTGTTTTATGCCTGGTTAGGTGATGTAATTTATAGCTAGGTTCATTGTGTTTATGGCATGTCGTAAACACTAGCTATCAAGCTTTAGCTTGAGGTTAATGTGGTACTTCTGCCACATTCCATTTGTACTTAACATTTTTTTGGTTATATATTTACCGGGGTAAAACCCTTTACCCAAAAAAAAGTAGGTTAATCAGTTATTGCTAGTGCGGGTTTGATCATTAGTTATTTGAAAGTAGGTTCATTAGTTATTGCTAGTACATTTGATCATCAGTTATTTGAAAGTAGGTTCATCAGTTATTGCTAGTGCGGGTTTGATCATTAGTTATTTGAAATTAGGTTCATCAGTTATTGCTAGTGCGTTTGATCGTCAGTTATTTTTTTGGTAAATTTTATTTAGAATCTGGAAGCACATAAGAAGAATCAGACAATGAAACTTTGGGAGAAAAGAGATCGAAAAAATTGCAAGACCGACCAACTTTTAAAGGTATAAAACAATGATTTGTTCATCAGTTATATAAAAAAGTATGTTCATCAGTTACTGTCGATTATTGTTCATCTTGTTTTGGATGAATGTCCGCTGTTATGTTTATTTGTTCATCAGTTTGGGTTCACCAGTTGTTGTTAATCATAATATTTTGTTATATCAGTTAGTAGGTTTCATCAATTATTGTTAGTGCATGTTTGATCATTAGTTATTTGAAAGTAGGTTCATTAGTTATTGCTAGTACATTTGATCATCAATTATTTGAAAGTAGGTTCATCAGTTATTTCTAGTGCGTTTGATCATCAGTTATTTGAAAGTAGGTTCATCAGTTATTGCTAGTGCATTTGATCATCTGTTACTTGCTAGTGTTTTTTGAAAGTAGGCTCATCAGTTATTTTGAAAGTAGGTTCATCGGTTATTGCTAGTGCGTTTGTGTTTATTTTGGATTCAGTTTGGTTTTGGTTTGGTTTCATCTTTTATTTTGGTTTTGTGTTTATTTTGGTTCATCGGTTATTTTGAAAAAGTAGGTTCATCAGTTTCATAATTATTTGTTTTATTGGATAGGTAAAGACGCTAAAAAGGCAAAGAAACCTATAGCTTTAAAACCGTATTCACCAAATGATGATGACTTTGTTGAGGATGCGTTTACTAGTAAAAGAACTGGTGGTTCATCAAAAGCTGACAAACCGGTTACTCAAAAACAAATAAAACGTTCAACCGCTGCTACTTCAAAACCTTCTGGTTCATCAAAACCTTCCAAACCTTCAACCGCTACTACTTCAAACCTTCTGGTTCATCAAAAGCTTCCAAACCTTCTACCGCTACTACTTCCAAACCTTCTGGTTCATCTAACCTTGTTCTTTCTGAAGACCTTAAGCCTGGACTAAATCTTCTCTAACCTAAGCAAAAAAAAATCAAAGGGTTAAAATAAAAAATTTCCCTGGTCCATTATTTGAGACTATTCAGAAAATAACAAGGGACCAAAAACAAGTAGTTTCAAGTTTAGGGTTTGCATCATTGTTGGATTTTGAAATAGATATAATGCCAAGCCATTTAGGGTATTGGTTGTTAGAAAGGTTTGATGGTGAATCAAGAATCCTGAATGTCTTTGAGAAATCTATACCCGTAACCGCTGAACTAGTTCACAAGACATTCAGATTCCGAATGGGCAAATTTGCAGTTAATGTGCGTGATGTTTTGAAGGAAAGATCAAATGTATCTTGCATAGAATGGAAAAAACAATTCAAGGGTATTCAGAGACTGTATCTTTGGACATTTGATGAAAGTAATTAGGCTAATTAGGAAAAATGATTGTGGAAGGCTATTTCAGAAAACTTTCCTAGTTTTGTTTGCTACTATCCTGGCCCATATCGTATCAACAAGGACTCTTAGTATAGGATTCGTCCCATCTCTTACTTCTCTTTAGAATGTGAGAGACATGGATTGGTGCCAATACGTGGTGGATTATTTGAAGTCCGAAAGATTAAACTGGAAGCCGGGGAAAGCAATTCTATGGTCCAATCTTGCTGTTGTAGGTAATTACTATAACTTTATTGTTGATGCAAATTAAAAGTGATGAACTAAATTTTATTTTTATCTAACTTTAACTTAAAAATTCAGGTGATATTTGCCAATTCTCTTCTAAAAAAACCAAAAATCCTAGCGTTTAAATACTGGAAAACAAAATTGATGGTTAAATTGGATGAGTTAATGTTTGGCAAAGACAGAAAACCCTAAAAAAACCAAGAAAGAAGAATCTGAGGAAGAAGGAGAGGAATCAGATAATGAAGAAGAAAGGAGGATGATGATGAACAAGAGATAGAGAATGAAGAAAAGGAGGATGATGAAGAGGATGAGGGTATAGAGAATGATGGAGCAGAAATTCAGAATACTGGAGAACCCTCAAGAAAACCAAAAGTTACAAAAAGCATTATTAAGAAATGGGAGACTCCTGAAGGTAAGAAATCTTAAAAACAGTAATTTATATGTTCATTAGTCTTATGAACAAAATGATTGGTATCTTTTTTTTAGCAGACCAAGAAGAATACAATGATGCAGACCAAGAAGAATACAATGATGGAGACCCTCTACAGGTGATTGGAGGTATGATTTTATTGAATGTTCAATACGTCTTTTTTACAGATGATTGAATGTTTTAAACATTTACTTAAAACAACTTCTGTCTAAACTCAGAGCCTGATGCACAAAACCAACAAATAGAGGCAGTGCAGAAGAAAACAATGATGCAGACCAGGGTTTACAGGTGATAGGAGGTATGATTTTATTAAATTGTTCATAAGTTTTCTTCATATATATTATATATCTTTTAAGGAATATCTAAAAATTAGATGTATCTAGTTTTACTGGTTGATAAACAATAACAATTTTGGCAATGATCGCAGATGATGATGATTAACATGTTGATAAAACAATACCTATTAAAAAAGAAAGAAGAAAGAAAGACGAAAGAAAAAATAATACCTATTAAACGTATATATTTTATTATATTTTCATCAGTACTTGTGTATGTGCATCATAAAATAGAAAAAATAAAAAATTGCCATATTTTTTTCAGTTGTCGAAAAAGGGAAGGATTCTGAAAAGGAAGGTTGGTGATGTGCTCTACCGTGTACAAGTTTTAAATTTATAAACACGATTTACTGGATAATTATATTTAACACATATGAGCAAGTATACTCGTCCTTGGTAGTAAAGGTGGGTAAGTCGAGATCGTCCCAAGGGATTTGTGGTGATTTGATTTGTTTAAGACAAGAAGGTTTGTCAAGCCTCCTAAGCAATTTTTTATTCTAAAAACCAATTAAAGAAAACATATACTTGTGTGCAAGTTATAACCAACTGTCTAGAGTGTTCATGATAGTTTGGTGTAAACTTGAAGTAATGCAAAAATCATAGGCAAATGATTCACAATCGATGGTTTATGTCATGTATATCATTCGTAGAATACAATCAAATAGGGGTGAGCAAAATGACCGAGAAACGAACCGGAACCGAGAACCGAACCGGAACCGACCCAACCCGGACCGAGTTTTAGACCCGCGGTTCGGTTCTCGGTTCTTCAATATTGAAAATTTCGGTTCTCGGTTCGGTTCGGTTCAGAACCGCGGGTCTCGGTTCCAGAACCGAAGAACCGCTAAAGGAAACAAGGTTTGAGTTTTGTATAATCTGATGGAGTTTTTCAAAGAGTTCTATGGTATATGGCCCAAGTTTTTTCCATCATTTTTACATGTTTAGCCTTATTGATTTTTAGTTTTTTTCAATCTTTTATTCCTTTTATTTTGTTCATGAATATAAAGTTGAATAATCTTCATGCTTAAATAGTTCATTCATGCAAAGGTCTCATATATATATATGCTTAGCTTGGATTTATATGTGCTCGTGACATAAACAAAAAAAATTGAAAGTTGATGGTCATTATTCTTTTTGAATGATAAAATTGCAAAGCATAGGAAAACCAAAAATATAATTGTTTTCAAGAATGTCTCTAGTACATTGGAAATCAAGATCTTGTTAAAACAATGACAACCGTAAAATGACTATATTCAAAAGGAACGATAGAAACTTAGAAAGCAAATCCATGGTTGGAAACATGATCCATGCATACTATACTTTCACAGCCATCACAATCCATCTTCACCTTGATCTCAACAGTATAAAACACATACAAACGCATGTTGAGTAACAAATAGAATCATGAAAAACACTCCTCAACTTAAAGAAATTAAAGTGCGACACAATACACGATAAAAAATAACGAACCTAAAAATTCTAAGTAACTGCACTAGAAACACATGTGGACAAACACACGTAATTGGTTACATGAAGTGCCCCCATAGCAAGTTTTATATTTGGAATTTGCATACAAAATTAGAGCACTAAGTTTATGTTGTAGTAAAATCGGTTCTAATGGGTAAGAACCGAAATACCCGAACCGGAACCGAGAATCGAACCGGAACTGAGACATGCTACTCGGTTCGGTTCTCGGTTCCTTGATCATCCGTTTTTCGGTTCTCGGTTCTTGCGGTTCCGGTTCGGTTCCGTGCGGTTCCGGAACCGCGCTCACCCCTACAATCACATAGGTAATCCTTTCGGCCTATTAACCAATTTAACTATTCTTTTGAAATCCATTTGTTTGAAAATGATTCTTATCTAACTTGTTCTTACGAACCATTTCAGCCTTTTTCGTGATGAAATCGTTTCAAGTCCATTTTAATAGGCAAATATGATGAATGTCAATCATCATATCCCATACTAGTTCATGCACTAACGTTTTGGAATAAAAACATTAAGAGAAATTCTTTCGGCCTTTTTATCTTTTAAATGTTAATACCAACTAATTAAGCAAGACTAGATGTTATCTCAACAAACTCATTAAACAAGAAGAATTCTCATGCATCACATATATAAGAACACTCAAATTCTTACACACAAGTATATCCAAGAACTACTCCATCATAACAATCATAATGAAACACAAGTAACAAACATAACTTTCATATAACTCATAAAAACAAAAGTTCATTGTAAAGTAACAAAGTATACCTATCTTTGAATTACAAGAACTAATTTCGTGGAACTATAGCAATCCACACTCCTCCAATCGCCTTAGATGAACCGTAACAACTCCAAAACACTACTAAATGATTGAGACTTGAACTCAATACATTCCTGGACGTTTTACAGCTTCTATAAGACTTTTGGGCTGAATAAATTTGGTTAGTAATAGCTTTGGTGTAAGTCTATTACTCTCAAGGGTGTGTCACACCTAGTACATAAGTCTAGGTTCAATATATAGCATAAGATACCTTACTAAGACAAGTAATGTAACATATTGGATTTCATAAACACACTAAACCAATGATTAAAGAGGCGTATAAGATGATGTTTTAGAGTGAGAAAGAGTTAGAGGTTTGGGAACTTAGTGAGAAAAAATGAAAGTATTATTATGAGCTCCAACTCTCTACCTTGGGAGGTAGAGAGTATTTACAGTTCTTACATAAATCGCCACCTACGGGCTGTGGATCAGGCATACAGTGGGTAAAGACTCGTCCATCCTCCACGGTGTTACTTAACTAAATACTACTTAACACTAAATAATCTACGACTACGAGCTTTCTAACGATTACATATACTTAAGGTGACCGACTCTTTAATGACTGGATTTTCTAAATCCTAACAATCTCCCCCTAAGTGAGGTCACCTCAAAAATACATTGAATACAAACAGATATTACATTAAAATTGTTCTTGGATTCTTGTTAAAGTTCTTTGCTCTGAAGCTCGTAGTCATCGATTCTTCATTTTTGCATGTTTGGTTAATCCAAGTGGAGGTCTTTATCTGATCTACGTGATAATGAGTTTTGAGCCAGCTTTGAGATCATCAGCTATCATAAATCTCTGACTCATCCTTTGTGGTGTTGGTATTATGTGATGTTGTGACTTTTGGACTGACATGCTCACATTCTGGATCATGATTTATTCTCATCATAGTAGCGGAAGCTTTCGTTGATTCATGATATTGGCAGCAGCGTAGCAGAAGCATGGAGTGAAAATATCAGAGTCATTGATGCACTTAATCATGATTTCTTTAGAAATGAATGTGTTGTGTGAGCATGCGGCTATGGATTGACCGCTTCATTATGATCAGCTGCAAACGTCGGGTGTACCTGCATACAACAGTTAGCAATAAAGTGCATGAAAGTGTCTTTGATCACTTTCGTTGAATTGAGGTACACGACCCATAGTTCCCCGTTGATCAGTACAAGTACTGCCTGTGATCAGGTATAATTCCAAAGAATTTCCTTGACAGGGTTTCACAGCTGCTCTAGCTGTTCTCAAACCGGAACGTCTCAAAGAAGACAACACTGAGTGAGTGAACCAGCGAATTGAGATTCACTGATTGATGAAAAGAGATTCGAAAAACAATCGAGTACCGCACAATAGAAATTGTTTTTGCAATACAACGAAGGTTTTAATGAAAATCAATTATCAATCATAAACACCTTTTATTTTGAAATATTAGTACACAGTCGATGTGCTGTCGAAAATAATTTTTAAGCACAACGACCGGTTTTTCAAAGGTATCCGTCAATCCATAACTTGAACCAGGATTGATTCAAAAAATTGAATCTCCCCATTGTTTCTGTTCAGTTGTCACATGATTGATCTATTAGATAGATCTCACATGCCACCCACCAGGAGCTTGTTTGATGTTGGCTCCATAAGGCTTTCCATCTTCATTGTGAATATGTTAGCATATTACTTAGATGTTCTGGAAATACCACAAGGATAATGCGTAGGACTCATAAGATATAATATCTCTTTCCACATTGTGTGAAACAGAGAGTCTTCATTGACAGTGTCCTAAGGAGATTTATTTGACAATCTTGTGGCTCTAGACTCAATAGTGCACATTTGGTTCCTATGCCGGAGACTAGGGAGAGGGTCTCCTTCTTCAATACCAACAAACTCTAAGAGAAAGTCGATAGATAATGTCGGTTCCCCGTGAGAATGAAACAAGTCCTTTTAAGAGGAACTTGAGTAGCTTGGGAAGTTGTAGTGCAGTGCGTCACTGGGTCCATGACGTCTTGTCTTCAATACCGATGTTACCTTGGTAACCACCAGTAGCATATGAATTGAACCCGGTTTCTGCCCTAAGGTTGAATTAATGGAGGGCTATTTCTTTTCACCCTTTTCTCATTTCATTTCTTTTTCATTCTTCAACCCCTTCAGTGCTTACCAAGACTTCATAACCAGAACCTTGTTGGGTTTA
The DNA here is from genome assembly GCA_910596185.1 of Chrysanthemum makinoi. NCBI lineage: Eukaryota > Viridiplantae > Streptophyta > Magnoliopsida > Asterales > Asteraceae > Chrysanthemum > Chrysanthemum makinoi. The sequence goes on along the minus strand of OU343217.1, from coordinate 162,015,869 downwards.
TTCCAGTACTAGCTCAGTCTCAGTCCGCACTCTACCCATATCTCACTTTTCTCCTTTTTTTCATCAAACCTAAGGACTTCTACACTAACTAGTGGATTGTCCCTGGGTAGATCCCTCCGGTTCTGGTGGATCATGGGAACAAATACCTAACCTTGTCATCCTTATATCACCATACATAAAGTAAATTTGGTCGGTCTATTTGGTATAGTTCATCTGCCATTGGAACCAATCGAAAACCATTTGAAAATCAATCCAGACACTTGTGATATAATATCAAAGCATTTTGTACCTGAATTGTTTTTGATAATTTTTAGAAAAAGAGCCCCCCCTCAACATGTGCCTCATGTATTTGAAAATCATTTTGGCACACGGAGGCAAGAGGAAGAATTAACTTCTTTGATTACCATTTTCTAAAAAATATCAACATCACTTCCCTGATCAAATCAAGTAGATAAAGTATATTAAGGAAGGATGAGGTTTTCATAAATTTGCTCCCCCTCAATATGTGCCTCGAGGTTTGAAAGAGTTTTGCACATATTAGAAGGAATCTGCACTTAGATACAAATCAATCACGTTTCAATTCTTTGTGGTTTAAAATAGATGCTCCCCCTCAACATGTGCATTGAAAATTTGAAATCGTTTGGCACATGTGGGGAGGAAAGCATGCTAAACACTTACGAAGCCATTTATCAAATTATCAGTTTAAATCCAATTTAAATCACAAATTCTCCCCCGATCACAATTTTCAAATCATTTGAGATTTGTGATCTCTGTAGATTTAAATTGATTTTGAAAGCTTTTGAGGAGAAATGTGACTTGATTATGAAAACATTTTAACTTATAAGGATCGGATTTTGAAACTTTACACTCCATTGATTAAACATGCAACATTATCTTTTGAAAACAATTGTATGTCGAACAACCTTTTGATTTAATTGAAATCATTCTCCCCCTCAATCAATGACATAAGTTGTTGATTGAGAGATAGATATTTTGACAAACGTTAAGTCCAGATGATTTTCAAAAATAGAGTTTGAGTTATTTAACAAAGCAATTAGTTTTCATTAGATGGTAAGTAATTGTTTTAAAGAATCAGAGCATGAGTTTTGAAAAGCAAGATAAAGCATGGCTCTGTTCTTTCTTTGAAAAACGGGTTACTGCCTGAAATGACAATAAACCATAGTTTCACTTTCTCCAAAAAATATTTTTTGATTTTTTTTTTGATTTTTTTAAGAACATTCGAACAATATCTAAAGTCCCGTGTCACTCTTTGAATGACAACACAAAGACCGTAGATATTTTTGAATTGAGAAAAACATGACAAAATGACAATATTTTTTGAAATTTTTCAAGATTTTTCAGATTTTTATGGATTTTTTGAGAGTTTTATATTTTTCTATTTGCCTTTTGAAGGTTTTGAAATTTTGTATTTTGCTTTTAAAATAAATATTTACAAGATATGGATGAAGAAAGACCTTTACTCCTCGTCTTCCTCTTGAAGACGTTTGAGTGTTTCCGGTTGTAGACTCTTTAGACCAAGTCGTGGGAGGATAAACTCAAAACGTTCTCTAGGAAGGGCTTTGGTGAAGATGTCTGCTAACTGGTATTCAGTCCTCACAAAATAAAGTTCCACCACACCGTTTTCTACTTGCTCCCTGATGAAATGATGTCGAATGTCGATGTGTTTAGCTCTTGAGTGTTGAACGTTGTTGCATGAGAGAGCAATAGCACTTTTATTATCACAGTACAGAGGGATTTTGTTGAATTCAAAGCCATAGTCAGATAATTGGGATCTCATCCATAGGATTTGAGCACAACAAGATGACATGGCTATGTATTCAGCCTCTGTAAAGGAAATAGAAGTACTCATTTGCTTCTTTGAAGACCAGCTCACAAGCTTATCACCCAGAAACTGAGCACCTCTAGACGTACTTCGACGTGTATCTTGACATCCTGCATGATCAGCATATGCATAGGCTGTTAGTGACATACCGGTGTCCTTCGGGTACCAAAGTCCCATATTGATGGTTCCTTGGAGATACCGAAAGACCCGTTTAACCGCTTCAAGGTGCTTTTTGGTAGGCTTAGCCTGATATCTAGCACACATGCAAACAACGAACAGAATGTCTGGTCTACTGGTTGTGAGGTACATCAGGGATCCGATCATACTACTATATTTCGTTTGGTCTACCATGATCCCTGAGTGGTCCTCATCCAGTTTAGTACGCTCAATCATGGGAGTGTCAAAAGGGTAACTAGAATCAAATCCAAATTTCTTTAAAATCTCATTTGCATATTTAGATTGATTTATAAAAATGCCTCCGGGACTTTGTGAAATTTGTAATCCCAAGAAAAATGACATTTGTCCCATCATTGACATTTGAAATTTGGAACCCATTTCATTTGAAAAACGATCACATTCATTGGGGTCGGTCGAGGCAAAAATAATATCATCAACATATATTTGAACGTGAATTAAATGTTTGCCTGACTTTCTGGTGAACAATGTCGGATCAACTGCTCCTTTGCTGAATCCAGTAGATAGAAGAAACTTTGATAGTGTATCATACCATGCCCTTGGAGCTTGCTTCAAACCGTAAAGAGCTTTCTTCAAACGATAGACGTGAGTAGGATGCTCTGGATTCACAAAACCCTCAGGTTGGCTGACGTATACGACTTCTTTCAGATCTCTGTTAAGAAAAGCCGTCTTTACATGCATATGATAGACTACCATGTTCTTACTTGCAGCATTAGCCAAAAAGATTCTGATTGCCTCGATACGAGCAACAGGAGCAAATGATTCTTCAAAGTCAATACCCTCCTCTTGACGGTGTCCTTTTGCAACTAATCGAGCCTTATTCTTTAAAACATCACCATGCTCATCAAGTTTCACTTTGAAGATCCACTTTAGAGCAATGATCATAGCACAATCTGGAGCAGGTACTAATTCCCATACATCTAGTCGATCAAACTCATGAATTTCCTCTTGCATGGCATTGAACCAGCTGTTTTCATTCATGGCAGTTTTAACATCTTTTGGTTCGACCTTAGAGAGTACGGAGTTGAAGAAGCACCATAAGGCATCGGTTGCAAGTTGTTTCCGTGTAGATACTGGACGAGAAGGGTTTCCAATGATGTTGTCCAATGGATGATCATGTGTCCACTTTCTAATGTGTTCATGTGGTTGTTCTTGAGGAACTGACGTAGTAGAGTCGATGTCTCCTGAAGAAGATGGTTCTGATGATGATTCAGAAGCAAATATGTTTTCAAATGGAGCATCTTCGGGAGTAGCAAAAGGATTAACTTCATCATGGGTGCCAGAAACAATTCCATGATGTACATTTGATGATTGATGATTTGTTGATGAGACAGAGTGATCAGCAGCAGGCGCTTCTTGGCTTAATGATATTGAAACAGAAGGGTTGACTTCATTGACAAGGATAGAAGCAGCCTCTGATGATGGAATTTACATTTCATTAGCATTTGGCTCATAGTGTTCATCAAACATTGGATCAAACAATTTCTTTAAATTATCTTCTGATGGAGGTACATAAGGAGTTGCTGGTGAGGGATTTAAAATGAGAGTAGAACTGATAGGACTGCTTGATGAAGGTTGAGATGCGGGTCCATAACTGGTTTGTCCTGGAGCCATTGGACCGGTCAGCTCATTTAACGTAACGTGAATTTTTTCCATTATACTTCGGGTTCTTTTGTTGTAGATTCGGTATCCTTTTCTGTTTGGTGCATATCCTACAAAAACTCCAATGTCCGCTTTAGCTTTAAGTTTGCCTAAATCTTGGCCCTCATTAGTTGGATAACACAATGCACCAACCACACGAAGGAATGATAGATTAGGTTTTCTATTGTGGACAAGTTCATATGGAGTTTTTCCATGAGCAGTGTGAATTAGGGATCGATTTTGAGTGTAGCATGCAGTGGCAATGGCTTCGGCCCAGAGAAACATTGGAACCTTTGAGTAAATCAGCATTGTTCTTGCGGCTTCCACAAGAGTTCAATTTCGTCTTTCAACTACACCGTTCTGTTGAGGAGTTCGTGGAACACTTCTTTGATGACTGATTCCAACACTTTCATAAAACTCACTAAGTTTTTTATTAACAAACTCAGTTCCATTGTCTGTTCGGATGATTCTGACAGTTTTGTTAAGTCGAACCTGCAGCTATTTGATAAGTTTGATGATGATATCTGGAGTTTCTTCCTTTGTCCTTAAGAACTTAACCCAGGTGAATCGAGAGTAATCATCAACCACAACTAACACATATTTCTTCCCAAAGATATTCTGCACTCTCATGGGTCCACATAAATCCATATGAATTGTATGAAGAACTTCTGTAACTGAGTTTGTAGGTTTGGGTTTGTGGGCATACTTCTTGCTTTTTCCTAATTGGCATGCTGAACAAAGATGATCCTTTTCATACTTTAGTCTAGGTAGACCTACAACTAAGTCCTTTATGGAGAGATCATTGATGGTGCCGAAGTTCAAGTGATTGAGACGACGATGCCATAACCATGACTTTGTTTTTGAAGCCTTTGACAACAAGCAAATTGGAGAAGACTTCATCATATCTTCGATAGAGATGGTGTATAGATTTGAACCACGTGTTCCTCTTAAAAGTTCTTTACCATCAAGTTCTCTAACGAAACAAGTATGTTTTCTAAAGGCCACTTCTAGATCAGAATCATAGAATTGACCGACAGAGAATAAGTTATGACCAAGACCTTCAACGTAATATACCCTGGAGATAACACTATCACCGACAACATAATCTCCATAGCCCATAATTGCACCGAAATGATCGTTCCCGAATCTAACAGTCCCGATGAATTTACTCACGAAGTTCATGAGCCGCGACCGGTCTCCAGGCATATGCTTGGAACAGCCTGAGTCCAGGTACCACAGAACGATTTGAACGATCTGCAGTTGAACACAGACAAGAATGGATAACTGGATAATTGGGATCCCCATGCAAGAATGGGTTCCACTTGGTTAGTAACAGTGATTGGAACACCCACATCAGAGGTAGAAACAATGGACTCATTAGAAGTAGATGCAGTGCTAGTGTCCGTATTTGACCTATTCAAAGTATGTTCGCTTCTTAAGGGAATAGTTCTACCAGTAGGCATCCATTTTCTAGTGGGCATTGATTTAGCAACTTTAGGGCAAAGCTCATTAATCTTACGGCCAGTAAGTATCCATTGATAACCTATATTACTAAATTTCCTTCCAGTGGGTTTCCACTGTTTTCTAACTTTCTTTCGCCTTTGCCTTTTTAGCCTTCTTAGCTTGAATTTTAACATTAACAGTTTTATCAGGGCATTTGACAGCATTAGACAAAACATTCACACCACATTCATGATTAGTAACAGAAATCAAGCAGTCATCATTACATGGTTTGCGAATAGTAGCAGAATTCGAATTAATTACAGTACGCTTATAGCTAATACTAGAATCAACACGATTCGTTTTATTCAACTCAAACTTAATATTCCTAGGGTGATCTTCTACTCTCTTCCAATGCACATTCTTAGCTTGCGAGGTCCTATATTGCTTGGTATTGCCTGGAGGCTTTGACCCGCTTGCTTTTATGTCACTGATTACTCCTGTAGAGGGAATTATGGGAACATTAGTTGGTTGATCTACTTTTTGCATTCCTGAACTAGACGTGCAGGGATCTGACTACTTGAAGGCACATTAGTGTTCACTTTCTTAAAACTGGGCATAGAATGGTTTGTATGCTTGGCACTAGGCATAGAACAAGGCATCACAGATTTACCTTTCGCACCTAAGGATTTAGGACATGTTGCAATTAAACATTCTAGCAGCTCTTGAGATCATTTGGCCTGAATGCAAGCAAACCTAATTTCTTTATCAAGAGGTTTATTAATGAAATCCTCTTCCACAATCTCACAGAGACATTCTAGACTATCCTTAAGGTGAGCACAATAGTTATGAAACACAGGTTTATTATTCCTAAGATGAGGAGGAATGTATTTAACAGTCACAGTATATTTGCAGTCTAAGGATGACTTTGATGCAACATTCTCATTAAAAACAAGTGGCAGTTTCCCTTTTTCCCGACTCCTCAGATTATCAATTTCTTTTTGTAAAGACGTTATTTTTTCGTTGTTTTTGTCACGAGTGACTTTCATTGAATCATATAATTCTTTAAAGTGTCGTTTAACTTTTTCATTTTCTTCTAGAAAACTCTCGTTTTCCTTTTGTAAAGCATAAACCAAGTTTTGAAGATGAAAAGTTTGAGAATACTGAGAATCTAAAGGAGGAGGCATTTGTGAGCCAGTCACATTGTTCTTTTCACCATTTATTTGAGAGATTTGGGCTTTCAACTTTCTGATCGTGTTACAATGAGCTCGAATCTGTTCATCACGTTTGCTAATTTCAAAAACTGCATCAAATTCAGGAGCATCCAAGGATGTCTTGATATTTGAGGTTTTAACATTTTCTTTCAGATGTTGATATTTTAATTGCAAAGCAAGATGCTCAACTTCCAATTTAGAAAACTATTTCACCAGGTTATCATGATCATCCTGTTTAACTTTATCATGCAGTTTAGAGTTAGTTTTTTCAAGCTCAATGACACGATCATGGGAGACTTTCAGAGCAACAGATAATTCATGAAATTGAGAAGCATTCATGGAACAATTCGTAGCAGTGTAAAACACATCTTGAGTAATACATTCAGAAATAAGATTCTCATTCAAGGTATGCAAGTTCTTCCTCTCAATCTCATTATATTTTAATTCTCGCTCATAGTCACTAACCTCAACTATCATTGCATCAAATTCCTTTTCCATTTCTTTAATATCTGAATCCATCCCCTTTTTAAGACTCTCAAATTGATCTTTTAGTTGTTTAAAGAAAGGTATAACCTCAGTTAAATAGCATTCTTTAGTTTGCTCAAAACCCCTTTCCCCTTCAGTTATCCCAGTGGGTGTGATCATTTTCTTACAAGTTTTCTCAAAATCAACAAATAATTGAAAAATAACATATTGACTGATTAAGGTCTTGCTTTTAGTGGCAATAGTTCTAGGAACTAAATGCATTGGTGTATTCGGAGGATACACAGTCGCTGAAGGCATTTTCCTAAGGGGAGGGTTTGTTACAACAAGATTCTCTGCTTTTTGCTTATCTAAATCCTTTTTCCAGAACACTTGTTCGGGTGTTAACAACGTTTGAGGCTTAAACTTGTTCAAGAAAATCCAATTTTCCTTTTTGTAATCATGGGGTTTGATCGTTATGTTATTCTTTTGATCGTTATGTTATTCTCTTTACATTCAGGATCTTCTAGCTTCTTATTCATTTTCTCCCTAGATGCATCATCTAATTTTCTATCTTCCTCAGTGCACTCAACGCAACTAGGTTTCTGTCTAGGTTTAAGAATCTCATTACCATCATAGATTACATTATGAGCAGCTCTAGCCTTTTTAACAACCTCAGGATTAGGTTCCACAACAAGGGGAATGCTATTCTTATCGCTTAAGACTCTATGCTTAGTGATCAAGTGAGCAGTCTGAATGGTATTCCCTTGTACGTACAACTTATTTTCGAGCTTGTTTTTTAAAGTTTTTAGATTGGAAAAATCATTCAAAAGTTTTGATTCCTTAGCATTGAATTCTTGCTTAAGCATTTTCTTGAAGTTCTTGTTTTTGCTTAGCAGTTTTAGAAAGCTTTTCTTGTAAGGAGTTTAACTCTTGTTTTAAGACTACTTCTCTAAAGTTACTTTTTCTAATAATTGTACGCATTTGGTCATACATTTCCTGCTCACGGGTGGTCAACTCAAACTTAGCATGTTGTTCATAAATAGCAACTTGTTCTTTATAGGCATTCAGTTTAGAGATAACAGAATCATCAGGGGCACATGCAGTGTATTCATCAAAGACATAGTCATCATTGACTGCGGAAGATGCATTAATTGGTACAACCTCACTTTCACTTTGCTTCACATATTGATCATATGGGACAATATTGCTATTACCCTCATCATCCATATTTGATTCATAAGTTTCAAGAGATTGTACTTTATTATGCATCTTTTGCTCATCAACATCATCATATAGTTTTAATACCTCTGAAATGATTTTGTCTTTGGATGGACCAGCTTGTTTTGGTGGAGAGACCTTTGGAGAGACCATAGGTGAGATGCTAGCCATGAAGATTGTTTGGGCAGTAGGTTTATCATCGACATCAGAGTCAAATGCATCACAGTCAGCTACTTGAAATGCATTTTGATGATTATGACCTATCTCCTGAATTGGCTGTTCATCAACATCAGCATCATAGGTTCGGGCATTTCCCTCAGCAAGAAACGACAACTCCTCTTCATCCAAAGCGGCTCCATTGTCCTGAGCTTGCACAAGTAACATCTTATATCTGAAGTACTTTGCATTTTGTGGGCGTTTTGGAGATGTGCAGTTTCTAGCTATATGTCCATCACCACCACAGTTGTAGCATTTGATTGGCTTTGCTTGTCCTTGATTTCCATTCCTTCCCCTATTCTGATTTGCCACATATCCTCCACCAGCTCTAGCATTCCCATTGCCTGCTCCAACCATCCCTTGTTCGTATCGTCTTCCTTGAAGTGGTTGCCCCATACCCTTTCCATCTCTGACAACAGCATGATTGTGTAGATTGGATGCAGTTCTGATCTCATTGTTAGTGTGAAGACTGTTGGTATGTGGACTGAGGGTCAGGTTTTGTTTAACCATAAGAGCCAGTTGATTAAAGAAGTGTCCCATGACTGCATCAGCATCAGCTTGCTTGAACCTCAGATCAGGAATGAGTTTGTGATTACCATTACCCGTGGGTATGACTTGAGATGCTTTGGTAGTAATACCAACATTGGTGTAAAAGGCAGTTGAGTCATTTGACGAACTGGTTTCTCCCTGCTTAGATTTGAACTGCTCAAGAATCCTTTTTTCAAACATTGCATGTCTCTCATTCTGAAGAAGGAAGGCATACAGTTGCTCATAGTTTGTGTCCTTCAATCCTTTGGTTAGCTTCACAGAGGTGACAAACTTGTGCCATTCGGGATTCGTGTTGTTCACAAACTTTGAGTTCAGCTGAATGTTTGGCATAGTCATTCTGATATTCCTCATATCATTTACAAGCTTGTGGAATCTCACGTAGTACTCATAGATACTCTCATATGGTTTCATCTTGAAGTGCTCAAAATCATCATACAGTTGTGATTCTTTGTCTTCCTTGGTTAATTCAGAACCTGAGAGAAGTATCTTGACATTATCCCAAACTGCTTTGGCTTCAGTGTTGTGATTGATCAGCTTGTAGATGTCTTTTGGAAGACCCTGAAGTATGATGTTTGAAGCCCTGATATCAGCATCGAATCTCTTTTTCTCCTTATCACTGAGCTCATCATACATCTTTGGTCTGTCCATTCCAAAGATCATGGTTCCATCTGCAGCAGTATCAATTATGTCTCTTGTAGTCTCAATCTGATACGGTCCTTCATCAATGGATTTGAGAATGTTGACCCCATTTTCCTTTCCAAGACAGTACAATCTGATTCGTTGAGCCCAAGAGTCGTAGTCAGTTCTGTCAAGCATGGGTGGGCGAGTATCAGAACCAGCTGCTTGAACATCCTCAGCAACAGTGGAGATGATTGTAGATACGTTGGTAGACATGTTAACAGATTACACGGGATTTTATAACTCTATGATTAAACCAGGAAATAGATTCTTTCACGGGATTTTACTAAATCAAGAGAAAACCGTATTACAAGCAGAAATCAACCAAGTCGCTAAGACCAAGTCGCTAGATACAAGTCGCTAAAGCACCAAGTCGCTACACAGTCAAGTCGCTAAAGAGCAACTCGCTAAGGTCCAAGATGCTAACACCAAGTCGCTAAGAATTATGACAGCAAGTCGCTAAGCACCAAGTCGCTAGACACAGTCAAGTTGCTAAAGAACAACTCGCTAAGATCCAAGTCGCTAGTATCAAGTAACTAACAATTAGCACTACAACTCGCAAACAATTCCTGAAGCAAGTCGCTAACCTCACCAAGTCGCTAGCCGTAGTGAGAATCCACTAACTTGTACTATTTGTCGGCTTGTCTCAATAGACAAGTCGCTAGGCTCAAGTCGCTAACAACTAACACTATAACTCGCTAAATTTTACTGAAGCAAGTCGCTACGATGAAAATCACAACGAGAACCAAGTCGCTAGCAAGAAAAACTTCAAAAACACACTTTTCAATCCAAAACAAGATCAACCACAGTGATTAAAGCTTACCAAATCAAAACCCAAGCACTTACAATGATTCTAAACACAAAAGTACACCCAAAATTCAAACTTTAACACTAGAAATGATCCAAATGATGCACAAACCACTAAACTTTTTCAAACTCAAAAACCACCTAAAACCACTAGAAATCCAAGGATATGTAAGAGAGATTATCAAACCTGGCTCTGATACCAATTGTAACATATTGGATTTCATAAACACACTAAACCAATGATTAAAGAGGCGTATAAGATGATGTTTTAGAGTGAGAAAGAGTTAGAGGTTTGGGAACTTAGTGAGAGAAAAATGAAAGTATTATTATGAGCTCCAACTCTCTACCTTGGGAGGTAGAGAGTACTTATAGTTCTTACATAAATCGCCACCTACGGGCTGTGGATCAGGCATACAGTGGGTAAAGACCCGTCCGTCCTCCACGGTGTTACTTAACTAAATACTACTTAACACTAAATAATCTACGACTACGAGCTTTCTAACGATTACATATACTTGAGGTGACCGACTCTTTAATGACTGGATTTTCTAAATCCTAACAAGTAAAAACGTCCTCCAGGAGTTAATAACTGAAAATGATCGGACTCCAATAATTAATGGAAGTTAAGTCTTCAATAAATGCAAAAATTGTAACACTAGATTGTTCAGTCGAATCGGTTGCGGGATGCAACCGATCAGCTCCTCCTTTAACCACGATTCAGCCGATCCGGTTACGGGCTCCGACCGATCGGCTGGAGTCCATCCGTACAACATATTTTGACTTTTTCTCGTTTGCCTTGATGCATGCTTTTTCTTCGCTTCCGGCACTGATTTCTTCGATAGAACTTGATATTTTATAGGTGTAGAAACTTAGAAATCTTCGTGCTTTAAATCATTGAGTCCTTGTATAGTTTCTTCTTTCTCCTCCTTCTCGGGAATTATCCAAATGTGCATATATTCATCATTTCTTCATCCTCTCCGATACCTGGCTACATTTACATACAAATACACTTCCTTCGCAATTTCACAAAAATTATGTATAAATATAACCAACTATCATGCACAAAACTAACAATAACGCAACTAAAAACATGCTCATTCTGAGCGTTATCAAATTCCCCCACACTTAAGTTCTGCTCGCCCTCAAGCAAGTCTAGTATTTAGAAAAAATGATTTCAATGGTTTCAGTATCGTGATTCCCAAAATCCAACAATCACTTCAAAAGAAACAATTGTTAATTTGCAGTTTATGTGGGCAAATTTCTAAAAGTCAACCAAATTACTCTTGATTTAGATAACATAACTAACCACCTCATGAATGATTTTAGGAATTCACTCAACACTCAAATAAATTGGTTGGTATATGTAAATCACTCATCGCCTAGTCATGATTCCTGCTTTTTACCATAGGCTTGTATAGTCCTTATAGCGAAGTTTGGTAACACCATTAGTCCCTATCTTTAACGATCGTTAGCTTTCTCCGTTAACTCCCCACATGTGCCATGCACGTGAGGGTAGAATAATCGTTTTTGTCTGTTTTCATACGTTTGTATACGTCTTCGTCCGTTTTATCCGTTTTCGTCTGTTTTTATCCGTTTTCGTCTGTTTTTATCCGTTTTCGTCCGTTTTTATATGCTTTCGTCCGTTTTCTTACATTTTCATACATTTGATCCGTTTTATATGTTTTCATCCTGTTTTCTTACGTTTTATACATTTTCGTTCATTTTTATACGTTTTCGTCTGTTTTCGTTCGGTTTTATACATTTTCGTCTATTTTTATACGTTTTCGTCCATATTCTTACATTTTCATAGGTTTTTATCCATTTTCGTCCGTTTTTATACACGGTGAAAACGGATGAAAATGTATAAAATGGATGAAAACGGATAAAAACGTAAGAAAACGGACGAAAATGTATAAAAACAGACGAAAATGCATTAAAACGTATAAAACTGGTGAAGACAAAAAAATGATGAAAACGGATAAAAATGTATGAAAACGTAAGAGAACGGACGAAAAACAGACGAAAACGGATAAAAGTGTATAAAAACGGACGAAAACGTATTAAACTGGTGAAAACGGACAAAAATGTATAAAATGGACGAAAACGGATTAAACCGTATGAAAACGTAAGAAAATAGATGAAAACGGATGAAAACGTATGAAAATGTACGAAAACATATAAAAACGGATGAAAATGTATGAAAACATATAGAAACGGAGGCAAACGTATAAAAACAGATGAAAACGGATAAAGACGTATGAAAACGTATAAAAACAGACAAAAACGTATAAGAACGGACGGAAACTATTGTTCTACCCTCATGTGCATGGCACATGTGGAAAGGTAACGGAGAAAGCTAACGATGGTGTTACCAAACTTCATTATAAGGACTCATGGCGCAAAAATAAAAACGAAGGGACTTGCGATGTTATTTTGGGCAAACCATAGGGACAAACGGTGTAATTTACTCTTAAATTATAAACCTTTTAGTGTTATAAACCTATCCCCACTATGTTATAAACCTTTTCAAGTGATATATACATTACACATAATCAAAGGCATTAAATTTTGAAAATGTTCAGTATCCTAAACCTTTTCATGACAAGCTTGACATGGATGCTTGGTTTATAAGTTCTTAAACCTCTTCATCATTTTATAAACATTTTCATAAACTATCATAGTTGATGCCCTTATTATAATCTCCAAAAGTATTTAATCATATAATGTACACGGCTGAAAACTTATGCCGCTATAAAATTTCGGATATAAAAAAGGGCATTCGGTTAAGTGGTATCTGAGTAGTTCGTCGATCAAGAGGTTGTGCGTTTGCTTCACAATTGAGAGATAATGTGGTATTGGAGTGCATATATATGATATGATAATGTTTCCTTTTCAAAATAGATCTTTTTTGTAGTTGAACCACTTAGATTTAGTCTATCAAAGGTTGATTACCAGAAATACAAGAGAAACCAGCCCTGGTTATTCATCAAAGGCTACTATAATTTCATTGATCAACACATCTTTACACTGATCCAAGTATATCTCAGTAACATAACAAGAATCCAACATTTGATATTCGTATTGATGTCTTATGTACTCTAAAAAATATATATACTAGAATCTATTTAGACACAAGTTTCATGTAACTGGTTAGTACTATATACTTGTGTGCTGCTATCCGGTTTGCTTGTCACTAATAAGAACCAAAAAGTATTGCAAATAACACAATTCTAGAAGCCGTAGTAATAGATCCGCGAGCGTGAGATATTACATAAAGACGTTTTTACACCATAAAAATGATCCGAACAAACACAACTCAAAACTGGATGATCCAGATCAGGGATCTGCACCATCCATATGTACTTATAGTTAGCTAACTATACACATAACACCACCACTTGGAGTCAGGCCAGCCATATGCCAAAAAGTGGGTTTGACCGGAAGGCCTGCAGATATGGGCTATCTGCAAAAAAGATATTGTTTTCATGACTCGAGCAAGTGACCTCCGGATCACAAAAGGAACAGCTTTACTTGTTGCTTCAGTGTGTGCATATTTGGAGGTTTAGTAATCTAGTAACCAGTTGACTGATGCAGTTCCTGCAAGTTCATTCCCATGGGGACCTCTGCATCATCATTGTAATCTCTTTGATGTTGGCCCTGCTGCTGCTGCTGCTGCTGATCTTCACTGTCTTCAAACTCGAACTTATGGAACATAAGATTGGCTACGGCTCTATCAATAACATTCGTTTTCGATTCGGAATCTTCTGTTTCTCCAGCCCTGAATAGCAAAAACAAGATGCAACTATTAGAACCACCATTTTTATTTATCTAACAGCCAACTAGCGGAATCAAAATTTGTAGCGAACTTTAATTGTCTGTTTAAAGAGATGCAGCCAAAACAGAATTGAACTAGAGGGTTCATGGGAAGTGGAGACATGATATCGTTTAATCTCTAACGGCTCAAACAGGTAAATAAAGGGGAAAAAAATGCAAATAAGACAAGTCAAACTGGTCAAACGAGTCAAAAACAGCTAACATCGTATTTTATACAAGACTCTAAATCATCTAGGATAACCTTTTGACACCACCTAACTGTTCTGCTTTATCTTGACCCGCGAGGCATGCCAAAATTACCCATTCTGACCCACACCCTTTTTGAATTTTAACCTCACTAACATTATTCTAACCACTTTTTAACTCAATTTTTTTTAATGCACACTGTGATTCCATGTTAAAAAAGATTACTTAATCATCAAAACGTCATTTACGGAAAAAAAAGCTTATTTTCTTATAAAAACCACCCAATGGTATGCAACTTGTAAGCACCCAATATTGACCGTAATGGGAAGTTTACAAAATGTTTTTACTTGGGAGAGCAGAAACATAAACTCACTTTGTAAAAGCATGTGAGAGAAGAACAGAATGTTATGCTTACATTATTGTATCATCATTCGAAGTCATCATTGATTCTCCATCTTGGCATGAGCTTAGTGATTGTTTCGAGCTCTCTGCAAGGCGATATAAAGCATCTCGAAAGCATATTCGAGTTTTGTCCGTGAACTGAAAAGGAAAGAAACATATGTTTAGTAAGTGTATTCACAGGTTTGCTAAAAGTTGAACATTCCAAATATAACCCTACAAGTCTCACCTGTGCAGTCACTCTTTCAAGATCATTTAATACTGATTCTTCCATCGTGTTCTCATCACTGGTATTCTGCTTAAGGAAAACAGAAACAATTATCAGCTACAACCTAAACATTATTACACACATAACGCAAAAGGATATAGACTTTGACTATGGAGGTCAAACCAAGGACAATTCAAACCCAAATTGGTATACTTAACAACTTTTGAAAAATATATGTTGGTTACATTGAATTTGTTGGAAAAGTATAAATTAACACTATGTTGCTAGTTTTATTATTTTGTAACAAGATTAATAAAACAAACTTGTCTTTGGAACTTACTATGTTTGACTGTATGAAAAAAGACAAGGACTATATGTATTATGTTTGACTACGTAAAACATATTATCAATGATCGTATCAAGCAGTCAAATTAGAATTATTATCTCACCTTTGGCATTTGACATGTTGTTGAAGCTTCTCTATTAACCCAATCTGTCGATGGAGAGAAGGCATGTGTTTTGAGGTATTTTGAGCTTCCAATACTTTGGCCACGGCTCCCAATATTAAGCGAATTTACCATCTCGCCCTCAAAGATGCTAGCATTGTTGTCTAAGTATGCGTTTCCACGGGACTCCGTTGAATCTTGAGTTGGATCTTCTTCAAGTAATGAACTACTGCAAAAGTGAGAAGAAAATATACCATGAGAAAAAAAACAAGTAAATAAACCTTATTTTTCTGGATGCAAATCAAAATCAGCGTTAAATGAACATACTATTCCAAGGGGCGTTTGAATTAAGCGATTGTTGTGAACTAAAAAAAACATAATTAAATAAATAATTGATTCAATTTAGGAATAGTTACCCAAATTTAACAGTTATTATATAAATCAGTTTTCGTTGCAACTAGTCGACTACCTTATAGTTTTTTTTTTTTTTTTTCAAACACTCAAATATGAGCATTGCAACATGAAGTATCAATAATCACTTGCAACTAAACACCCATCTAACTGGTATCCTACCAAGTCATGATTCACCCTAAGGTTTGCCCCTTTATGACCATAGTGGCGCGTAAGTTTATGAGTTTCTCTAAGGTTTGCCCCTTGATGACACTATGGTTATAAATGGAAATAACGGTTTGTATTAGTGAAAATGGATCGGATAAGAGTCAGAAACAGACCTCGCCATATCCGATTAATTTCTTACCATCCAAAAGAGTGACCCTTGAGAACAACTTGCTCCATTGTCACTCCCAAGCTCTTCTTTTTTATATTCAATTATAATAATTTTGGAAAATAGTACATATAGTTGGACATTAAAACGTAATCGTAATCCTAAAAGTTGAGCATTTACAAGAAAATGTCATCCATGTGATTGATTCTGGCTTCCTCCTCTGTAAATTGTTGAAAATCAGCTTGATCATTCCACAAAAGGGATCCGCCATTGCTGTAGAGTTCTTGGCTCATGCTCGAATTATTAGACTTTGATACTTCATTGTTAGAATCCGCCATATTGATTGAAGTGTAGAAGTTTTTGCCTCCATTAAAACTAAGTTCTTCACGAGTCATGTTTACATTTGAGTTGAAATTCTTTTTGGGAAAAGAAGAACCACCAAAACCATTCATTCCCATTTGCGACCAACTCTCGGGTGACGTTATCATCTCCTGTTGTTCATAATCCTTTGGAACAACAAGATCTTCCACTGCGTTACTGAAATACCACTCCATAGAACTCTTCACTACAAATTAAAAAAAGCTAATAAGATAATAGCCAAATTTATTAACTATATTGGAACAATTAATCAAAAAATAAAATTGCTAGTTTTTTTTTTTTTTTTTTTTTTAATCTTATATTTGCTACTTTTAATCAAAATTATAGAATTTGAAGTCAAGAAATAACTTAACTGACTTCAAATCAATCTTTAAAAACCAAATTTACTTGTCTTGACAATAAAAAAACAGTTTGAAAATGTATATATCTGAACAGATCTTGAAATCCCATTAATTTTATACTAAAAACACCACAATTCTTATTTTGACCCAACAAATAAAGATAACCAAGAACATATTTTTATTTAAATAACAAAACAAATAAAACCCATATCAGATAAATCAAAATAAACCCATAAATCAATTTTTTTTTTGGAAGAACATAACTAAATAAGCAAAATCAAAAACCAAATAAAACCCATATCATAAAAAGTGACCAAAACCAATAAACCAATTTTTTTTTTTTTTTATAAAAAAGATAAAGATAAGGATGAACATAAAAAAAAACACTTAAAATAAGCAAAATCAACATACCTCACCTGAAATTGAAAATCAGACAAACCCCCGATCAAATCTACAACTTGAAGTCGAAACTTAAAAAGGGTTTTTTATTTTTATTTTTATAAGTTCAATCAAGGCGGCTGTGTTTAGTTTACAAAGGTTCTTGTAAGTGTGTGTGTTTTGAGTGTGTGTAAGATGTGAAGTAAAATGAAAGAGAAAAAAGCATATTTTATTAGATTTTGTGTGGTGAGTTTCAATTTGTGGCTGAAAATGTTGGAAACAAATTAGTGGTTGATAAATTGCACACCTCAATCTGTATCTTTGCTCTCATTAATCCACGTAGGTTTATGTGGGACCTACATAATTACATATCAGATTAGATCTGGATTATCTACTTTCGGGTCTAACAATTGGAGGGTCGACATACCCGAAGTGTGTGACAGAGGGGATTATATTAACGTTTTTAAAATGGGAGGTGATTTGTACACTTAAAATATTGATTGGGACACTCATATAGTGTTTGGACATTTATATCTTTATAGATAAACATAACCCTCATATTTGAGTGTTTGGACATTTATACCCTTAATAATATGAGGGTTATGTTTATCCAGTAAGGGTATAAATGCCCAAACACTTATATTTTGAGTGTTCCAATTAATATTAGGAGTGTACAAATCACCTCCCTTTTAAAATCGGAATCGTACTTACAATTATTTTTGTTTTTCTAAGATTGAGATTGTAATATCATATCAAGATTTTAAGATTTTATTACAATGTTATTTCACAATAATTTTTGTAATATTTCATTATACAAATCTATAATTTATTATACATTATAAACATAAAATTATATAAATATTTTATAAAAATGGTCTTATCAATTATGAGTACAGAATGTTTAAGAAGATTAATATGTTTTATTTTTTAAATTCGATAAACATAATTCATTACTTTGTAGGGTTTTAGTTTGGGCAAATTGTATAATAAGGTATCAAACTTATGTTCAATTTCAATTTAAGGTATCAGTCTTTTTTTCTCTCAATTTAAAGTATCGATCTCTTTTCTTGTTGCAATCTCAGACAATTAGTAAGTTTGCAGGTTACACAACAAGTTAAAATACCAAACACTCCCTTATTTCTTGTTACACCTAATTCTAAACCTCTTTTCTTCAACCTCCATCATTTATCACATCTTCAACCTCCATTACTTATCACAACACACCGGTTCATACTAAATAAAGATTTGAATTTTCTATAAGCGAAAAAAACTTGTTATACATACTTGCGAATAGTTATAACCTAATAAGCATGCATAACTACAATGCTTGTAGTCCGACTATACACCACTACACTATATGAAGTCATAAAATCATTAATTGTTACATCTTCATACAAGGACATGAAGCTAGTTATCAATTTTAATCATTAATCGTTAATGAATAGTTATTTACTGTGTGCTCAACCATTATAATTATCAATTTTAAATTCCAATTTTATTGGTAATTGTTAACTGAATTTAACCACAAATGATAAATGCCAAAAGTTTTTTATTCATCACTCCATAATTCGTATAAATATTTTTCGATAATCGAACTTTATTTTCGTGAACAAATTTCACGAGCATTATATTAACTTTTTCTGACTAATCCAAACAATTTTGATCTAGCGATTGATTTAGCTTCACCAGATTAGAAATTTTGATGATGGTGATGGATGAAATGTAGAAGAAAAGGAGTGTTTGGATTCAAGTTTAATGACCTGTTACCTAACTAGAAAGTAAAAATATCCTTAAATTGCACAACATGATAAGTTAGATATCTTAAATTGAGATAAAAAAAAAAGTCGAGAACCTTAAATTGAAATTGAACGTAAGTTGAATACCTTTTTATGCGATTTGTCCTTTTAGTTTTTGGTTCGAAAAAAGTAAAATCGGATCAGATTACATCTTAAAATCATATGGTCAAAATCGGGATCCTATAAAAATTTAAGTTTACAGATATCGTACATAGGATCATGATCGTTTTTTCTTTGTAGTATTCTAAAATCGCAAGATCCTAAGATTAGAATCGGGATCTTAACGACCATGGTTGAAATATTTGTGTTGAACTTTGGAACAAATGTGACATTGTATTGTATTGTACTAATATACATTTAACAAAACTGTAACGGGATGAATAACTATTCATTAGACAATAACCCCGCCCGTTTCGTTAGAAATTATTTTCATAAAACCTCCTTTAAAAGTAAGAAAAAAGTTATAAAAAAATAATAATAATAATAAATCGTAAAACCCCCTCGAATGATAAAACATTCACGGAATATCCTTGAAATGTATTGTTTTGTAACTAAAACTAAAACTTCATTTTCGTAAAACCCCGAATAAAACTAAATGTGTTTTTCGTAAAACCTCTTTAATTGATAAAATTTTCAAAAAACAATTTGGGATACTTTTGTAACCAATTAGAATATCATTTTCACCATTTTTTCTATTCAAATAAAAAACAAAACAGTCTAAAGGTATTGGCTTAACTAGTATATATGTGTGTGTATATATATATATATATATCTTTACTTATATATGAGGCTAAGTACGAGTTGTACTTGATGCTTGAAAGCATGTATAATGACATGGAAATGTCACCTCAATGCCATGTGTCACATATAAATGCCACCTCAATGCCAGCCCATGCAATGCCACCTAAGTTGCTTTGTCGTGTGTTATTTGTTAAAAAAATTATGACACTATGGAGATTCGAACCGAGGTCTGTACATCCACAAGCAAATGCTTCAACCACTGGACCAAACAGTTTTTTGTGATAGGCATTTGAAAACAATATTGACATGCTTTAATAACTATTCTATACATCGAAGTTTTCAAATTAAATCACTTTCATAAACAAAAACCCTAATTTTTCTCCCTCTGATTTCGGCTTTTTTATGAAACTGAAATTTTTGAATTTATTTTTGAAGTGAATCATCTCACACACTCCCTAAAAATCAAAACCAAATCATAATCAATCCTCATTATCATTCTTGATCTATCAAATCATTCGGAGACCAATTCAACAAATGTATAAATATTTCACCGATTCATCATAAAAACCCTAAATTCGATTAACACATAATCAAATCAGTTAACCCTAATATATCAAGCACCTTATTCGATTCAATGTATAACAATTGATCCAGGTTTGGTTTTTAGTCATTATTTAATTTGTTATTTGATTATTGTTTCTTTCATCTATTTGATTCATTTTAACATTTTTATGATTATTTCTGAATTTATACAATGAGCAGTAGGTTGATATGATTTTTTTTTTAATTGTTTTAGTGTTTTTTTAATTATCCACGAATTTATCATTAAGAAGTTGTTGTAGGCATTTTGAGATGTAGGAATTAAAATTAATGTATGCCATATGTTTGATATAATGCTTGAGTGTATTAACATAAATCATAGTTTTCAAGTTCTGATTTCATTTGATATTAAAGTGGATTCTACGGCTTTGATTTATTTTTTTTGCAAGACCACGAATATGGTTGTCAAAAATTTACTAACGCTATGATGAACATCAAAAGGTGAAAATTTGGGATTCAAATTGTGATTTTCAAGGGTTCAAGTTGTAGGTATGCTGTTTATTATATGTAATTATCGATTCATATCATTCACATCACTACAGCCAGAGAAATTTACCTGCGTATTGCTTGGTTGTAACAGGGTTGCGCACAGCTCGTTCAGGATTTCCGAAGGTAGCGGTACCACTCATGAATCCATGCACGATGCAGCTGGTGTTTCCGAATTCTATGAATCAGAACATTGTCAGGCCATCGCCAGAGGCAAATATATATTGGATTTCACCAGCGATACAAGCTTACTTATCCAACGCTGCAGTTAGTGGTTGGTATTCATACCGGCTTAGAGGATGGACAACCATTCGTTACTGAATCATACGTTATTCTACCATCGGCTCTGGCAATTCACCCGCCTCCAGCTTTAGGATTTGCAACTTTTAATGCCACAAATAGTGTTTCTTACCAAAAACACTCATGTCACTGTTACATGCCTGCTACTTTTGCTATATATTTAGTAGTTTCTTGGGTGCCAAATTTTTTATCTTTAGATACTGAGTTACCGTTTGTCTATTTATGCAGCTCGCCAAAACGGACATTCCTTTTGTCATTTGCTCACAGGTAACAGCCACTCACACATGATAAGTCGAGGTATTTGATGTCATTTTTGCCGATACGTTTTGACTGGTATCCTGGCCACAAAAACTATTTATCTTAGATACTTACTTGGTGTCTTTCTTTTGATGCAGACCAACAAGATGAATTGTCTCTTCGTAGATCTGGTACAAATAATAGGCACCCACGGCCAAGGAACACAGGTACTTGACTTAACTCATGGTGGTACGCCTTTTGTCTCGGGTACATTATTTGTGGATGCTACCTACCGAATGACATCTTCTTTTCGGTATAGCTCGAGAGGCCGGGCCATTTTCTCATGATCCTTTTACACATGACAACTGTGCAAACACAGGAAGTAGAGGTATTTGACACACCAGCTGCCAATATATTTTCCACGTTACTTTTATTTTAGCTTGGTTCATTCTTGGGAAACTTGCATGCCCGCCTCTCGAGTATGTCTCTGTTATGCTGTTTCTCAAGCATCTATAGAGTCTATTATATATCATTCTCATCATAGATTGCGCAAATCACTACTACAATCAATATCCTAATTATGAGGACTCGGGAATGAATATAAACCGTAAAATGTAAGTTATTTCCATGTGTTTTACATGTGCTTTGGTCATAGGCATAATGGGTAATTTTTTATCTTACTGAAACGGAGTATGTAACAAACTTATCTTCTACACATTTGCTTCAGGAATTTAAGGATGGCTTTTAACGCTAGAGAGAAAATGCAATCAGAAGGCATCTACAATGGTTGAAAATCGGAAAAATGTTACAAAGAGATCTGGAGCGGACGAAAAGTAGGAAAATCGGACAAAGTACGTGATAGTGAAACTGCGCGTGAAGCTGTCATATTTTTCTTCTCTGCTCAGAAATCAAAAGGTGGTTGGTGAGAGAGCTTCGAATCTTCCCGCAAGAGGTAAGTAAAATTTTCCATTTGATAGCTAACTATCGATTGTATGCATAGAGGAAATTAAGTGGTAGGGTAATGAGTCAAAATGGATAACTGGGTTGGACTGACCAAACAAAACTATCTAATTACTGTAAATAATTAATTCCATTTTTTTTAAAATATGATTGAAAACATGTTCTGCAATTTATGACCCGTTTAACTCAGCTAATGAAACATGTTTAACCGGTTATGAATCAAGTACTTTTATCCCTTCTCTATTGCATACAAGTTCACTACCTTAATATCTTCGATATAACCGTTTGCTCATACCATTATACAACCGAAAAAATTGTGATTATTTGGATCCAGGTGCAGACATAGTTGCATTGGTCGTATAGCCAAAGGGACTCTAAAACATGAAACTGCACACAAGGTTGTGGCTGGAAAACATAAGCAACCAATTGGTCAGGGTAGGTTCGCAACTCATTTCACCATACATGACCCTGTGGGTGACCAACCCCTATGTTTTTTGTGAGCCTAATTCGTCCCTCTGTACGGAACCATATCTTTTCATATTTATCTTAGCTTAAATATCTCATGCCCCATGTTTTGCCATCAGCACAAAATGAATAAAAATGCCTATGATACAAATACTCCTATACGATTTATATGTCAAATTGGTTGAATTCAAAGTTGGAAGTTAATATAGTATGCAACCCCTTATGAAGTACCAGAATCTGTGAGATCACTGTGACATTCGTAACAAAATTTGCATTTTTAACATGACTATTTGACATTAAAAGTCAAAGTGTGACTAATTTAATCTTGAGATGCATTTTGGACAAATAAACGAGGTAACTAATTATATCAGGGGTGTTTGGAACTGTCTATTAAACGAGGTAACTCATTTTATATATGACTTATTGGCTTATTTCATTTTCTAAAATAAAAAAGCACTTCTGAAGTGTTTGGATTACTTGTGGCTTATTCGCTTATCGCTTTTATTTTGATGAATTAAGTACTTTTCAATAGTTCATTTATTTTATTTGTGGCATTTAATACGTACAAAATTTTCAAATACTAAAAAACGCTCATTTGTTATAGGATTCTTCAGAAGGTTGGAGGATGATACAGCTCCGTTTAAGCCTCCCTGCTTATGATGTGTTTGGTTCAAGAAGAGCATAGACAAGTAAAACAAGTTCACTGATGGTACTTACAGGTGATGGAATTTATAGGTAACTCAACTGTATTATCTCTATTTCTATATAAACTCAAATACTCAAACAAGGCATGATTGTGACTACGTGGTCATGTAAGTAGCGAATGGTTTTGTTGATATAAAGCTTTCACAACTTGACGAGTAACTAATTGTGGTCAAGTACCATACACATGGAACTCATAAACACAGCCAGCATAACGAATTTCTTGATACATGTCCGCTATCCGATTCTTTGGAGGAGTTGTATCTGCGCACACAAAAAACGCATTGACTGCTTCAAACAGGTATACGCATAGAAATTTAAAGCTAATGTACACGCATCTTTAAATATCGTTTATGTTTATATCTTCTGTAAATATAACTTAGTTTATGCCCGAGTCACTTTGTTGTAAGTTTTGTAATTCTATTAGCTATGACTACTTATGTATTAGCAATGAAATTTGTATTAGATGTAAATTAATATTGTACGAAACAATGCCTTCAATTTCATATTGTTATACACTTTTCGTTAAATTTATTTTGTACGAAACAATGCCTTCAATTTCAGATTGTTATACACTTTTCGTTGTTACTGTTATATTCACCACTTCTAGGTTAAAAAAAGACCAAAAACTCAGTAACCCATTTTGTTCTTTCTTTACAGGGCTAGCTTTCACCATGTGCTCCTGAACAAAACGTGTCACCATGTTTACCATCTGTAGCAATCAGTAAAGCTGAACCATTCATAATTCTTGCTATAGCTGCAGAAGAGGGAATGACTATAATTCAGTCTCCCAAAGTAAGAGCAGATATATATTTAATCAACTTACAACCTGACATACTTATTAAAGAACTTCTTCTAAAGCAAGCTTTTGATCTTATTTGCGGAGTTCAATAGGTCATTTAATGTAGCTATTGGCGAAGAATAAATGCCAAGTTGTTTACCCATGAAGAAATGAAATACAACGTTGTTATTGTTTCTACCATGATCTTGCTGATGTTTTATTTTTGGCTGCTGTTTTCGACGGTCGTGCTGGCTTCTCTTCTCTCAAGTTCATCAGGTTTCTAACAAGGTGTGACCGCTTTATGTGTGAATATTGCACATTTACCTCCCATCAATGGCTGTAAGTTTCTTTAGATTGATTACCTTCTCAAACTGGTCCGTACATGGTGGTTCGTATTGTAGCTGATATACGGTTTTTCTATTGCAGCATCTATTATCATGCGTGGTAGGAAATCAGGCAACAATTAGTGTTTAATAGCAATGATGCTTCTTGCTTCAAGGGTAAAAAATTAAACCTACTGTTTCATTGTTTATATAAATGTTTGTTATTGAGTATATAAATTGCATTTCTTCAGATGGATTAAGAAGTTAGAAGCTTATTGAAAATTTGCTAGGCTCAGTTTTATGGGCTTATGTGCTTATCCGCTTGGGCTTATAAAGTTTTTAGGGTCAAGTGAATAAGCTCATAATCCTGAAAAAGTGAACTTATGAGACTCTCAATAAGCTTATAAGCCCAATAAATAGGCTTAGACAAACACCCCATTAAACATGAACCTAATTTCAGAAAATGGAAAATAGGATGAAAACTGATTTTACTTCCTCGCTTTTGCTATATTCAGTTTTTAGCCACTTACAGCTTCGGTTAGTGTCATGTTTAACTCAATTTGTAAAGATTCTGATTGTCAGTGTGTTGGTCTATTTATGAGATCTTTTACCATAAACTTTGTTAACTTTGACCTCTTTCGATGTATTTAGATTAGATACATTATTAGGCTCCATAAAGTTATGACCTTTTAGCTTAAGTTTCATCAATGTCGATAGCTAAAATTACATTAGCAGGCTGCATCAATTTGTGATCATTTAGCTTATATTTCGTTGATTTTGACTTTGAATGTTTTCGGACCTTGGTATTGTGAATTTTGCAGCTGAAGATTCATACACATTCCTTCTCAATTGGTTTGAAAGATTCCCTCAATACAAACATAGAGATTTTTACTTTGCGGGTGAAAGTTATGCAGGTTCCAATACACCACTAATATCGTTACTCTAATGGTTCCGACTTTACAATCATTGTCTGTGCTAAATGTTCTAATCATATCAATTCATCTACTTATAAAACTCTTCAAGCAACATGTGAGGGAAGTTCCTCTGAGCATCCACCGATTGAGTGCATTAGAGCCTTAAATACTGCGGAAATGGAACAAGGCAATATTGAACTTTCCTTATACATATTGATTAAAATGTGATATTTACTAATAACTACATGAACAGCCATGGATGCGTGGAGCATATGATCCGTGCACAGAGCAATATGCAATTCAATACTTTAATCTACCCGAAGTTCAGAAAGCGTTTCATGCCAACATAACTAACTTTGATATCGATAGAAGACGTGCAGGTGCGTTTTAGCTGTAAAAAACGTTCAGCCTCTACACCGTCTACAAGATTTTATTATGCTGATTTTTTTTATTGCGGTGATATTGTGGGCGCCTATTGGACAGACTCTCCTCTATCAATGCTTCCCATTTACAAAGAACTTATAGCTGTTGGTTTACGAGTATGGGTTTTCAGGTACTACAATTTTATGTGTTTCAAGAATGATTAACATTTTTATGCATTTCCACAGTTGATTGTCAATCACAATAATGATAATTTGATATCAACCCAGTTAAAGACATAAGTTTCTTTTTTCTCTTGCAGTGTTGATACAGATTCAGTTGTCCCTCTTACCGCAACAAGATACTCAACTAATGCGCTAAACCTTACAATAGTTGCCAATTGGTATGCATGGTACGATAATAGCAAGGTAATGATTTGTCAGTTTTAGTTGCATCTTTCGACTCAAATATGTACATTATGTATGTATTTCAGCAAGCCTCTAAATATTATTTATGTTATTTTTTTTAGGTTGCGGGTTGGAGCCAAATATACGAAGGTCTCACATTTGTGACAATAACGGGTGCAGGACATGAGGTGCCATTGTTTCGCCCTCGACAAGCTTTTATACTTTTCAGGTCATTTTTGGAGAACAAAGCAATGCAAAGAAACTAATACTCAATCTATGTTCAATTCACTTTTTTGCATAATAGCAAAAATCTATGTAGAAAAATCATTATTTTTCGTTGGGTTAGCGAGAAAGAAAGCAATAAGGAGACACCCCTTCATTCTTGCTTCGACGTGATTATTGTTTCTTTTGAGTTCCCTATCATTTTAGGTTATCGCCACGCGGTGTAAATGTGGGGAACAAAAGAAAACATTGGTTTAGTGTTGGTTCCTTATACAGTAATTCTAAACTATCTAAATGTAATTTTATAGGAATATATATACAGATTTTACATATGGTTATCTGTTTCGTAGGATGTGTTTTAGGCTACACACAAATGTTGCATATGGTTTATTGGTATCATATGGTTATCTATATCTCAAATAGAATTTGCTATTTTGCTTGCTACTCTAATGTTTGTTTACACGTGAGCGAAATAAGCCCGACCCACTTAGTTGTAGTGTGCATATAAACTTATGTATGGGAACACATTGAGGAAGGCAAGTCTTGCCTTTCTTCTATATACATTCATAGGGCTTATAAGCGGCATAATGGTCGGCTGGCCACGTTTAGAAATCGGCTAATACATGTTTTGGTCAAAACTCAAAATGGGTGAATGTTGGTACGGGTCAAGAACATATCTGATTGGGTTTACCTAACAGTGCAAAAAACCTTTTTTCTATGCCCAATTTTTAAAAAACATGTTGGTGCTTTAAATATGACTACGAAATATATATGATTGAATAATTAGTATATTTATTTGAATCACTGGTCTTTTAGATAGCCAACTGTCTTTCTGCAATTTGGTACAATATCAAATTAGATTATGGGAAAAATTAAGGAAATCAACAATGATTGCTATTGGTTGAGAACTTGATTAGCTTGATACAATTTGAAAAGTTGGTTACTTTATTGCAGTGGCATGTGATCTACTTAATGATATTACAACTATAAGCTTTTTGTGTCACAAAATACTTGAAAGTGTCAAAAAAAAATTATGTATTTATTTTATATATTATTATTATTTTTAGATAATCGATGTGCAAATCTTTGTATCAGGTTTGTCATCGCCCTTATGTGTTGCTCGGGTTGAGAATGAACATTTTGTATATAATACTTGTTTAAAGGTGAAGATCAAGTTTCTTGAAAACTCGCGTGATGTATATCCTACCGAAAGGTATATTTTTGTGTCATTTTTCACTAACTGGTAGGTTGACCTTAATGTTTATTTATTAAAAAGTATATGTTTATTATTTGTGGATTGTAACTTTTAAGAGTATGGGTGCACTCCATTAATGACATGATTTTAGCTAAATGAAAGTAATTGGCCTTATGCTGCTACTAAGTGTTGGTCTATTTACGAATCAATCGTAAATGGTTTATTATTGCAACCAATTAAACCAGTACCTCCTCCAAGAACGGGTTTTTATTAGTCTTAATCATGTTTGTTTGTTGCTACCACTTTCATTAGCCAAGTCAATCTTTCCAAGCAGGCGTGACAGATGCTAATTTGACCTTGTCAAATGCTAAACACATCCGTTATACAAACATGAGTCCTAATACTAGGAAATGCTACATTTGCTTAGTTCCTGTGATCAATCTCAGATGGTGTTTGGTATAACAACCCGTAATTTTCAGACCTAGTTTTACAATAAAATATACTTATTTTTCCATTTTCGAACCTTTCTAAACTTAATGGATTTAAAAACGAGAAAATAGTACACGTCACGTTCCGGCACAACCACGGCCCCAATAAACGTTTTAATAAGTTTTCTTTAAATTTTGTGAAATAATAGTCGTGTTTACACTCGTTTTTCGTGGAAACTTTATTTTAAACGGAATGGTTCAAATCCCAAGTCCGAAATCGATTGTTACCGAGCCTTAATGGGTCCCACACATTATTATATAAAACTTTAAAGAAATTTCACAAACACCCCTTGTAATTTTAACACAGTCGCCCCCCTATATTTCACAATTCGGCAAGATTAGTCCTTCATGGGATATAAAAAAGAAAATTTTAGGGTTTCCCCTCACTTATCACACACACACTCACCAGATTCCCAAATTCCGGTGCCGCTATACTTTTCCGGCGACACAATATTTTATATCCAAATCGTAGATCAAGTCAAGAAGGTTATTTCTGGAGCATTTGGAGTCTCAAAGAGCTCATTTGGTTCGTGTTTGAAACTCACCGCCGATGCCACCATTTCACCATCACACGCCGCCACCTTTCTCCTTTTTCTTCTCTCGTTTTGGTAAGCCACGCACTACCATTTTCGTTTATTTCTCCATTTTATTGAAAACCCTAAATGATTTTGGTATATAGACGAGTAAACAAATGTTTTCTGATTAAAAACTCGTGTGGATCTTGATTTATCACGTCTTATCTCGTTTGACTCGTCACTAAGTCATTCGACTCATCACTGAGTCGCTCGACTGGCCACTGAGTCGCTGTGTTTATTTCGTCTATTGAGCTTATAATCGTCCTCGTGTAATTATTCTGTGTCTTGTAGGCTGTTTGGTTGTGCTTTGAGGTAATTTGATAAGTGTTGGTCTCGTAGGGTTTAGGGTCGTGACTCATGGGAGTCACGGCTTGCCATCTTGACGATGAGTTGATAATCGGGTCATGGTAAACTGTTGGTGTCATTAATGTTACTACAATTGTTAAAAACTCTAGTTTCGGTCTTGTTTGATGTGTGGCTTAGTCTCGGATTTGTTTATGAGTTGAAGTGACGCACCAGGGCGGTGTGCTCATAATGTGTACCCACGATACAAGTAGTATCGTGGGGGGACTTGTTTGAGCTTGGATCTCTGGTAGTAAGCAAGACATTGTAATCTCATGTAGAGATGGTTTCAGTGTGTGTGTTGAACGTCAACGAGACACCACATAGGTGTACTCGGTACTCGAAGTGTTCTTGTTGGTTACGGCGGCCTCGAGGTCGAGCCACACTATACCCGTTTCATCTATAATCTCGTCTCCATGTCAGAACTCAAATCTGTGTGTAAGGTCGTGTTTGTGTTTATGAGCTAGGCTTTTTGGGTAAAGGGGAGTAATCCTGCACCCTGGTAAAATATATTAACCAAAAATATTGAAGTACAAAGGATGATGGTGTGTCCCTCATCTCAGTCCCGCAGGACACTTACATGAACAAACAATTACATTTAAAACCTATCTAAATGTAATAACCAAGGTTCAAAGAACCACTACCGAAGTGAGACACTCAATCATCCATAATTTGCCATACATTACCCTTGAGTGCCGCACCAACAACCACGAAGCAGCCACACAAAAAGGAAAGGAAAGCTCCATTAAATAGCTCCAAAACCCGTGCAAGCTCCAACAATTAACCCCAACACGATACATGGTACACATGAACGTATACCAAGCATGATATAGTAATACCAACCGAAAAGCTCATAGCACCATACACGATGCTAACTACCATATTCAAGCCCAATTGCGCCTGCTATTAAAATTGCGCAAGATGCACAACATTAATAACCCAATAAGAATTTGCTCCACTGAAAATCGAGCTCGAAACATGCATAGGGAATTAGCAGCCCTAACTTCCAACAGACAACAAAACCTTGAACCATTCACCAAAATAAGAATGAAGAACCTGAAGAGAAACACGGACCAAGGTCTCAATGCACCAAACAATAATAGAAGTCAGATCCACCATCGAATCAACCTCCACATATAGGGTATAAACGGAACCCTAACTTCCTACTCACTCGACAAACGAGCACACATAACATAACAGTAGTACAATAACCGTGTACCACACATCCATAACCCAAAGTACCTTGGTAGCCTAAAGATAAGCATGACAAACGAGTAGTCATGATAGGCATGAAAGAACACCAATCGACTCAGGGTAACGAGAGCTAGGATACGCCAAGCAAACCCTAACTCAACCATGAGCACCTGTCGTCACAAAGCAGCAGGTCTACACCCGATTGAAAATAAGCCAACACCACGACTATAGTAATCATAAAGCACATGCAGATCTGATGCAAAACCAATAATAGGGAAATCATAAACCCTAACTTCCAAGATAATCTCCCAGCAGCCTCTAGATATAGCGATCGACACCACCACGACATAAAAACATGTATTAGGATCAAGACTAATCCGCATAAACATGACATACATCTCTCTAAACCCACGACAAAAGTAAAACTAGCAACAGCGGCACTTACACTATCACCAAAACCCTAAGAAGGGTTACTTGCATAATCGGATCAAACCCAAGAAAAGTTTTATAAGCGTGAAGAACAGATCCAAAACCATCACAACAGATCGATCACATGGATGACACCATAGCCGCCATAAGTTAGATCCAATCGATCCCCATAACCAGAACCCTTGTAGCACCGAAAAACCCCTAGAAATCGCCTCATAAAGAGATCGACCAGAGTAAAATTAAAGAATCGTGCCCTAATGAAAATCAAAACCCCAAGAAATACGTTAAGAAACAATCGTACAATATGCTTATTAGGGTTTCGATCTCATATCACCAGAAAAAAAGGGGAAATCTTACATGATATGGAAAAATAAAGCGCAACACGCCCCCCTCCACGAATGAAACACCCCAAAACCATGTATTGCATATCTAAAAACAAGAGAGATCGTTTGAAGATAGAAAGGACATGATTTAGGGATGGTTTTTTACCGGAAAAAAAGAAGAGGAGGGACTTTATGAGCTAGGCTAAGCCATGGGCTTCTAGCCCGTCCATGAAATGTCGTCTTGGGTTGAAAATAACATTGGGCCTATAAGCCCAAAGTGATTAGTTTGGGTGTGTTTGGAAGCATTGGGCCGAAGCCTAGTATGCTATGATTATGTTTTGAGTTTTCTTTTTTTTCTATTAAGTCTTAATTGTTATTTCTCATTTAGTATACTAACTTAATTTATATTGTCTCGTGTTTTTGTCGATGATGTTTCGGATGCTATTCGGGTACTTGGGATATGATATGGTCTTGGATACGGATATTGTAACAAAAACCTATGCTTGTCTAATATGGATGTTCGTTATTGGATTTACGGTATTAGCCGAAGGACTTATGGACGATTTTGGACACAAAATAGTCGATAAACCCGACACTAATATATACGCGAATGATAACGATAAATAAATAATAAAACATGTAAAAATTGAATAAAACTTGTATAAATTGTATCAAATTGGTGAAACATACTAATAAAACTTGGCATTCAAAAGTCGTAACGACTTGGAAACGTTTATTAAACGGACGCATCATGTCCAAATTTTTATAAAAACCATTTTTATAACTTAAACCATTACGATTTATAAACGTTATAAACTTTTCTATTTTCTTAATTATTAACATAATACACTTTTCATAAGATGTACAATTCTTTCTAAAACCTCAACGTTTTATAAACTATTGGGGTTATGGGGTAAAACACCGAAACATGTTATCGACGGGTCCTTTTCGTTGTCCCTTAATTATTCTTTTCTTTTTATTATTCCTTCTTGTCGTCCTTCCGTTACTCCTTTGACTTCGTTGTTTTGGCGTGAGTTTAATTTGAGTCTAAATTTCCTAAAAAAACCACACGAGATTTCGTTACTACACTTTTTACAAACAATTATTTGAGTCATCCACGAAAACTAAAATACGTTAGTTTTTAAAACTATTGTACATTATACTATTCTTGAGATATATTCTGAGACAAACAATGGTTACTAGGTTGTGCCGTACGTGTACCGTTGTGCCTTGCTTCTTGACACTGTTTGCGTTGCCTAAGTTACTATTCATTGCTATCTTCTGAGGTGAGTTTTCGTAGCCTCTTTTTTTCTAATATTTTTCCTTGGGGGAAAATGGTACTCAAATTATATTTTAAATTGTTTTTATTCTGTGATCTACTACTTTTGTGTTTTGGACAATTATGTGCGTTTGATTGCAATATTTGCTTTCTGTGTGATCTTATTGTGTGTTCATTTGTGCGCAACTGTTTAACTCTGTTTGGAGCCGAAGCATTGATAGTACTATCGGGATTATTGGAAATCGTGTACACGTGGCATTTGTGAGGTTCAGTTGTTGCATGCATCGTGGTTTCAGTTAGTGCTTATATTTGTATATCATGCTCACTATTGTCCTACTCTAAACTACTCACAGCTTCGTGGTTTAACTCTTAAACCTACGAGCTCACCAACCTTATGTTGACGTTTTCGAGTATCCATTTTCAGGTGTTATTGAAGTTGTCTAGAAGGTTGAGTATTGGCCTGGCTTAGCAAGACTTAAGTCAAGATCCTCTCGAGATGTATCCCGAGGAGTTGCAGTTTGACTGTTCCTTATGAAGTAGTTTGACTTTGAGACTTATGTTTGGATTCTAGATTTTGTACTTTCCCGGTTGTGGGAATTTGCGACTATGATCCATCGTATGTTATGCATTTTAGTATTTCTCTATTTAGACGCCTTGTGTTCTTGATCATGAAGTCATACCCCGTAAATGTCTTTCCGCTGCGCCATTTTTGGGGTGTGACAGATTGGTATCAGAGACTTGGTTATAGAGAATTAGGTGGTTTAACCTAGACTATAACCTAGGAACCTTTATATAGTTGGTATAATAGGACCTACGTGTGTGATTATGTGTTTATTTGACTTGTATGTATTAGTGCTTAGTATTAGACCTTAGGATACCTTTCCTCCTGAATTGAGTCAATTTGTTTTCAAACCCCTTAAGTTTCTTAAACAACTTGCACCTAAATTTCAAGACTGTTCTTGTTTGATTGGGTTGTGAAATTTATATGGGTGCAAGTTGTTAATTAACTTAATGGATTTGGGGGATTGACTCAAGGATGGAATATAGGCTAGATGGCGTGAAGTGATGATGTTAGGAAAATGTGGCATGGTGCTATTCTAAAAACGCCTGGCCAACGTTTTTACAATAACATGATGCGACATGGACTTATCCAATTCATGGATTGTCAAATAGGTAGTTCAGCCTAGGGTTACGACGCGTTTTCTGACCAAGCCCACCTATCTCCTATCTAACGTTCACCAATGTCCTTCCATGTAGAATCATGCCTCCAAGAAGATCGGCACGAGTTAACCGAGGTGTTCTAGCCCGGAGGGGTGGAAGGACTGGTGGACGGGGAGGTAGGGGAGGAGGTCGTGAATCTGGGAATGACAACAACAACGACGCAAATCCCGACCTTTCCACTATCATCGCTCAGCAGTTGCAGAACTTACTTCCCACTATCATTGCTCAGGTAGGTGACCACATCACCAACCCTGGGAATAACGGTAGTAGGAACGACAATGTGGAGAATGATAACACCAATGACAACGAAGGAAATGGAAATAACAACAACACTATCAGAGGATGCTCGTACAAGGAATTCACGGCTTGCAAACCAATGGACTTCGATGGTAACGGAGGAGTGTTATCTTATACTCGATGGGTCGAGAAGATGGAGTCAGTGATTGACATAAGTGAGTGTGCGAATCACCAGAAGGTAAAGTATGTTGCATGTTCGTTGGCTGGAAAGGCGTTGACCGGTGGAACACACGATCCAAGCCGAGGAAGAGAAGCTGCCATGGGCATGACTTGGGATGATTTTAAGCATTTCTTGAAGGAGGAATCTTGCCCAAACAATGAAATGCAGAAGATCGAGCATGAGTTCTACAACCACACTATGGTAGGAGCTAGTCACGCGGCATATACAGATCGATTTCTTGAGCTCGCTAAACTAGTACCTCACATGGTCACTCCTGAATCTAAGAGAATTGAAAGGTACATCTATGGTTTGGTCCCTGAGATTCGCGGGATGGTGAAAGCGACTGAGCCTGATACTATTCAAAGTGCGATACTGAAATCTGCAACCTTAACAGATGAGATGGTTAGGAATGGGTCATTATCGGAGAGTGGTGACAAGAGGAAGGCCGTGAGTGAGCCAAGTAAGCAAGAAGGTGCAAATAGTAACACTAAGAAGGTGAAATGGGGAAAAGGATTTGTGGCAACAAACTCGGGTAGAAAGGGATATGCAGGACCTCACCCACAGTGTGTCAAATGTGACTACCATCATCCGGAGACCACACCTTGTCGTGTGTGTTTTAATTGCAACCGCCCTGGTCATATTGTGAAGGATTGTCGAGCAGTGGATATGCAGGTGACTCCAATCAACGTCATTTACCCAAGGACCTGTTATGAGTGCGGGAGCCCGGATCATTTCCGAAACACGTGTCCTAAGCTGAATAGCGCATAGGGGCAGGTGCAAAATAACCTGAATCAAGCCTTAGTGACTAATGGAACAAACTCAAACCGTGGAAGCAATGGCAACCCAGCTCGTGGTCAAGCATTTGTGATGAAAGCTGACGAATGACGCCAGGATCCGAATACTATACCGGGTATGTCCTCCTTAAATTATCATTAAGCTACCATACTGTTTGAATCTGGCGTCGATTATAGATTTGTTTCTACCGAATTCATGCTTCTATTAAGGTTGAAACCTAGTGTCCGATACCTTAGCCATGGAATAGATATAATGTATGACCAAAGAATAAAAACCAATAAGATGGCTTGAATTTCCATCATCTGGTAGCAAGACTCTTGGGTGCTGAGATGCCATTCGTTCGTTCTTGAGCAACCTCAAACTTTAGCTAAAATTTTCTTTCAAAAAAAAAAAGCTTCTTAGCAACCTTTAACTTAATTTTAATGTCAGTTCTTGTTTGATGAGATGTGAAAATCAAGTTTAAAGTTGCTACTTAGCTTAAAATTTTTGAAAAATTTTGGCTCAAAAATGGACGAGGCATTTCATAAAACATAATCACTCGATAGTTACCGTTGAATTGCCCATTTCATTGCGACTCGTAGAACGAGCAGAAACCCAAAGATACCTCGCATGCTTAAGACTTCCCTGAAGAGCTTCGTAAAAACCTAACACGATGTAACCCTCCTTGACGAATTGAGCTTCACGTAGACTTAATTCTCGAAACGGCACCAATTACATAATGCGCGATACTTCTCGAAGAAAGATTCCCGATCCGAATATCCTCAGTTAAGAGTGCACGAGATCAACAACCCTATAGCCGCGTTCAGAACCATATGTAATCACTTCGAGTTTACATGTTAAGTCTTTTGGTTTGATCAACACTTTCATAGTATTCAAGGATATCCAATTAAGAATGACGCATAAGAGGAGCGCCCTTATCTATTACATCGGATCGTGACAGTCGGTTCACATCGCGATTTTTGGCAGGCCCTATAAGATTTATTGAGCACAATTAGGTTTGAGTACGACTTACCATTTCTAGGTAGATGATCAGAGTAGGCATGCTATTCGACTTTAGGAGATGTACTTAAGGGCGCACACTATTGATTTGAAGGAAATCAGGAATACGCATCCCCCTTAGTTGGATTTCCTCAACTTACGCTAATCTAAGCTTTAGATACCTACTGATTTGTTTATTTGTAAAGTGATCCCAAAATTGAGCCAATTCATCGAAAGCGTTGAGTTTCTTAACTTAATTTCAAGGCTGTTCTTGTTTGATTGGGTTGCGAAATTTAGTTGGAATTCAAGTTGTTACGTAGCTTAAGGGCAGGCTCAACTTGTTGCACAGCTTAACCTCATGACAGTTCTTGTTTGATGAGTTGTGGGTTTAAGCTTAAATTCAAGTTGAAGCTCAACTTAAGCTACCTAATAATTTGCTTAAGGCTTTTGATGGCTTTAGTCAAGGACGGGAAGCTTGCCTTACTGTATGATTATTATGTGGCTTCATTTGTGTGATTGTAAGAGGTTAGGAGGTATTGATAGTACCACTAGGGAAGTAGCACCCGGTACTATTTGGGTTGACACCCACACCCGTAGCCTTCTGTGTGCATCATAATCGAAGGGAGAATACTATCCGGTCAAGCTAAGGTCCGTAGTCAATTAATTTTTGAGGACAAAATTCTTTTAACAGGGGTAGACTATAACAACCCGTAATTTTCAGACCTGGTTTTACAATAAAATATACTTATTTTTCCATTTTCGAACCTTTCTAAACTTAATGGATTTAAAAATGAGAAAATAGTACACGTCACGTTCCGGCACAACCACGGCCCCAATAAACGTTTTAATAAGTTTTCTTTAAATTTGTGAAATAATAGTCGTGTTTACACTCGTTTTTCGTGGAAACTTTATTTTAAACGGAATGGTTCAAATCCCGAGTCCGAAATCGATCGTTACCGAGCCTTAATGGGTCCCACACATTATTATATAAAACTTTAAAGAAATTTCACAAACACCCCTTGTAATTTTAACACAGCCGCCCCCTATATTCCACAATTTGGCAAGATTAGTCCTTCATGGGATATAAAAGAGAAAATTTTAGGGTTTCCCCTCACTTATCACACACACACTCACCGGATTCCCAAATTCCGGCGCCGCTATACTTTTCCGGTGACACAATATTTTATATCCAAATCGTAGATCAAATCAAGAATGTTATTTTTGGAGCATTTGGAGTCTCAAAGAGCTCATTTGGTTCGTGTTTGAAACTCACCGCCGCTGCCACCATTTCACCACCACACGCCGCCACCTTTCTCCTTCTTCTTCTCTCGTTTTGGTAAGCCGCGCACCACCATTTTCTTTTATTTCTCCATTTTATTGAAAACCCTAAACGATTTTGGTATATAGACGAGTAAACAAATGTTTTCTGATTAAAAACTCGTGTGGATCTTGATTTATCACGTCTTATCTCGTTTGAATCGTCATTGAGTCATTCGACTCGTCACTGAGTCGCTCGACTGGCCACTGAGTCGCTTGACTCGTGGCCATACTCATATATGTTGTGTTTATTTCGTCTATTGAGCTTATAATCGTCCTCATGTAATTATTCTGTGCCTTGTAGGCTGTTTGGTTGTGCTTTGTGGTAATTTGATAAGTGTTGGTCTCGTAGGGTTTAGGGTCGTGACTCATGGGAGTCACGGCTTGCCATCTTGACGATGAGTTGATAATCGGGTCATGGTAAACTGTTGGTGTCATTAATGTTACTACAATTGTTAAAAACTCTAGTTTCGGTCTTGTTTGATATGTGGCTTAGTCTCGGATTTGTTTATGAGTTGAAGTGACGCACCAGGGCGGTGTGCTCATAATGTGTACCCACGATACAAGTAGTATCGTGGGGGACTTGTTTGAGCTTGGATCGGGGGTAGTAAGCAAGACATCGTAATCTCATGTAGAGATGGTTTTAGTGTGTGTGTTGAACGTCAACGAGACACCACATAGGTGTACTCGGTACTCGAAGTGTTATTGTTGGTTACAGCGGCCTCGAGGTCGAGCCACACTATACCCGTTTCATCTATAATCTCGTCTCCATGTCAGAACTCAAATCTGTGTGTAAGGTCGTGTTTGTGTTTATGAGCTAGGCTTTTTGGGTAAAGGGGAGTAATCCTGCACCCTGGTAAAATATATTAACCAAAATTATTGAAGTACAAAGGATGAGGGTGTGTCCCTCATCTCAGTCCCGCAGGACACTTACATGAACAAACAATTACATTTAAAACCTATCTAAATGTAATAACCAAGGTTCAAAGAACCACTACTGAAGTGAGACACTCAATCATCCATAATTTTCCATACATTACCCTTGAGTGCCGCATCAACAACCACGAAGCAGCCACACAAAAAGGAAAGGAAAGCTCCATTAAATAGCTCCAAAACCAGTGCAAGCTCCAACAACTAACCACAATACCATACGTGGTACACATGAACGTATACCAAGCATGATATAGTAATACCAACCGAAAAGATCATAGCACCATACACGATGCTAACTACCATATTCAAACCCAATTGCGCCTGCTATATTGCGCAAGATGCACAACATTAATAACCCAATAAGAATTTGCTCCACTGAAAATCGAGCTCGAAACATGCATAGGGAATTAGCAGCCCTAACTTCCAACAGACAACAAAACCTTGAACCATTCACCAAAATAAGAGTGAAGAACCCGAAGAGAAACACGGACCAAGGTCTCAATGCACCAAACAATAGTAGAAGTCAGATCCACCATCGAATCAACGTCCACATATAGGGTATAAACAGAACCCTAACTTCCTACTCACTCGACAAACGAGCACACATAACATAACAGTAGTACAATAACCGTGTACCACACATCCACAACCCAAAGTACCATGGTAGCCTAAAGATAAGCATGACAAATGAGTAGTCATGATTGGCATGAAAGAACACCAATCGACTCAGGGTAACGAGAGCTAGGATACGCCAAGCAAACCCTAACTCAACCATGAGCACCTGCCGTCACAAAGCAGCAGGTCTACACCAGATTGAAAATAAGCCAACACCACGACTATAGTAATCATAAAGCACATGCAGATCTGATGCAAAACCAATAATAGGGAAATCATAAACCCTAACTTCCAAGATAATCTCCCAGCAGCCTCTAGATATAGCGATCGACACCACCAGGACATAAAAACATGTATTAGGATCAAGACTAATCCGAATAAACATGACATACATATCTCTAAACCCACGACAAAAGTAAAACCAGCAACAGCGGTACTTACACGATCACCAAAACCCTAAGAAGGGTTACTTGCATAATCGGATCAAACCCTAGAAAAGTTTTATAAGCGTGAAGAACAGATCCAAAACCATCACAACAGATCGATCACATGGATGACACCATAACCGCCATAAGTTAGATCCAATCGATCCCCATAACCAGAACCCTTGTAGCACCGAAAAACCCCTAGAAATCGCCTCATAAAGAGATTGACCAGAGTAAAATTAAAGAATCGTGCCCTAATGAAAATCAAAACCCCAAGAAATACGTTAAGAAACGATCGTACAATATGCTTATTAGGGTTTCGATCTCATATCACCAAAAAAAAGGGGAAATCTTACATGATATGGAAAAAGAAAGCGCAACACGCCCCCCTCCACGAATGAAACACCCCAAAACCATGTATTGCATATCTAAAAACAAGAGAGATCGTTTGAAGATAGAAAGGACATGATTTAGGGATGGTTTTTGACCGGAAAAAAAGAAGAGGAGGGACTTTATGAGCTAGGCTAAGCCATGGGCTTCTAGCCCGTCCATGAAATGTCGTCTTGGGTTGAAAATAACATTGGGCCTATAAGCCCAAAGTGATTAGTTTGGGTGTGTTTGGAAGCATTGGGCCGAAGCCTAGTATGCTATGATTATGTTTTGAGTTTTCTTTTTTTTCTATTAAGTCTTAATTGTTATTTCTCATTTAGTATACTAACTTAATTTATATTGTCTCGTGTTTTTGTCGATGATGTTTCGGATGCTATTCGGGTACTTGGGATATGATATGGTCTTGGATACGGATATTGTAACAAAAACCTATGCTTGTCTAATATGGATGTTCGTTATTGGATTTACGGTATTAGCCGAAGGACTTATGGACGATTTTGGACACAAAATAGTCGATAAACCCGACACTAATATATACGCGAATGATAACGACGAATAAATAATAAAACACGTAAAAATTGAATAAAACTTGTATAAATTGTATCAAATTGGTGAAACATACTAATAAAACTTGGCATTCAAAAGTCGTAACGACTTGGAAACGTTTATTAAACGGACGCATCATGTCCAAATTTTTATAAAAACCATTTTTATAACTTAAACCATTACGATTTATAAACGTTATAAACTTTTCTATTTTCTTAATTATTAACATAATACACTTTTCATAAGATGTACAATTCTTTCTAAAACCTCAACGTTTTATAAACTATTGGGGTTATGGGGTAAAACACCGAAACATGTTATCGACGGGTCCTTTTCGTTGTCCCTTAATTATTCTTTTCTTTTTATTATTCCTTCTTGTCGTCCTTCCGTTACTCCTTTGACTTCGTTGTTTTGGCGTGAGTTTAATTTGAGTCTAAATTTCCTAAAAAAACCACACGAGATTTCGTTACTACACTTTTTACAAACAATTATTTGAGCCATCCACGAAAACTAAAATACGTTAGTTTTTGAAACTATTGTACATTATACTATTCTTGAGATATATTCTGAGACAAACAATGGTTACTAGGTTGTGCCGTACGTGTACCGTTGTGCCTTGCTTCTTGACACTGTTTGCGTTGCCTAAGTTACCATTCATTGCTATCTTCTGAGGTGAGTTTTCGTAGCCCCTTTTTTTCTAATATTTTTCCTTGGGGGAAAATGGTACTCAAATTATATTTTAAACTGTTTTTATGCTGTGATCTACTACTTTTGTGCTTTGGACAATTATGTGCGTTTGATTGCAATATGTGCTTTCTGTGTGATATTTTTGTTTGTTCATTTGTGCGCAACTGTTTAACTCCGTTTGGAGCCAAAGCATTGACAGTACTATCGGGATTATTGGAAATCGTGTACACGTGGCATTTGTGAGGTTCAGTTGTTGCATGCATCGTGGTTTCAGTTAGTGCTTATATTTGTATATCATGCTCACTATTGTCCTACTCTAAACTACTCACAGCTTCGTGGTTTAACTCTTAAACCGACGCTCACCAAGCTTATGTTGATGTTTTCGAGTATCCATTTTCAGGTGTTATTGAAGTTGTCTAGAAGGTTGAGTATTGGCCTGGCTTAGCAAGAATTAATTCAAGATCCTCTCGAGATGTATCCCGAGGAGTTGCAGTTTGATTGTTACTTATGAAGTAGTTTGACTTTGAGACTTATGTTTGGATTCTAGATTTTGTACTTTCCCGGTTGTGGGAATTTGTGACTCTGATCCATCGTATGTTATGCATTTTAGTATTTCTCTATTTAGACGCCTTGTGTTCTTGATCATGAAGTCATACCCCGTAAATGTCTTTCCGCTACGCCATTTTTGAGGTGTGACATTTGGTTAAGCTTATGAATTAGGCTTATGGCTTGTATGTCGTTAGCTCATAAGCCCTAAGTAAATATTTAGCATTATTGATTCCAGTACAAATGCTTCATTATTGTATTCGATGTATATTACATAATATGTTTTACAATTTGAACTAATAAAAATATTGCTTGCAGGGAAAAGTCAAAAGTTTATTACAGTGATCACAGAAGTATCACCATAGAAGGTGACAAAGACAAGGCCGCCGGGTGAAATGCTGAACCAGTTTCTGGACTTCTTATAACTCATAAATAAATTTTGATGGATTTTGACTAAATGTAAAAGATGGTAACACTGACCTTATTATCTGATATGGATGGTTCCTCTTGCAAGTTGCATGGACTCATTGAGTCCTCGTCAGTGCTACCATCTTTTACAGTTTCTTGATAGATATCATCCCTCATCCTAACATGTTTGTGTAATTTCTTTTATAAGATGGCAGTCAACTGCATTCTATGTTAGGAGTAATGGTTTGAGTCGTTAAAAATTAAATCTTATACCCACCCTGGTGTCGGCCCAAGTTAACTATCACTAATGTACTTGGTAGGACGAAAGACGAAAAAAGGATGATGTAGAATCACATTGTATTCTATATGCAACATTTTATTTTTAATAAACCCGACGGTTTTGTTATTATAATTATTTGTCTAATTGTATGTTTTTTTATTTAATGTGATTTTCATTATTCCTTTACGTCCAACTATCATTATTAATATTATTATGAAGCGAACTCGCCAATTGGGCAGATTATTAAGCAAACCCGCTCATCGGGCGGGTTATGAAGCTAGTATATATATATATATATATATATATATATATATATATATATATATATATATATATATATATATATATATATATATATATATATATATATATATATATATATATATATATATATATATATATATATATATACTAGTGTCAAAACCCGTTCGATGGACGGGTATGACTTGTGGTTATTATTTTTATGATTTAGTGGATCAAATATACAATAAAAAGTAATTAAAAGTTAAATGAAAGAGTTAACATATATAATTGATGTTACCATAATCCATTGAACGACTAAAAGCAAGTAAGTACTTTGATTTGTGGTTTTTATTTTTAGGATTTAGTAGAACAAATATATAATTTAAAGTTATTAAAAGTTAAATTAAACGGTTTAAGAAGTATAATCGATGTTACCATAATCCATAAAACGGCTAAAAGTAGGTAACTACTTTTAACATTTTGTTCTAAACAATATTAATCATGAACATCTTTTACATTTGATAATATTATTAACATTTATTATTATTTTGTTTTTGTTAATTATATTTATTTAGTTATTGTATATAGGTGCTTCCAGCTGTTATTTTACCAAATTTAGATGATGTTGACGAATTTGAATTATTTGTGAATGGATTTATGGTTTTGTTTGATGTTTGATGTTTGTTGTGATGAAAATATGTATGTATTGTCGGGTTACAGAAAACCATGATATATTGATCATGTATTATATGTACAAATAAGAATTAGAAGTATCATAACAAAATAATTAAATAATGGTTACTCATACACGAAATAAAACTTCATACATTATTAATATAAAACCATGAATTGAAGAAAATGATAAAGATACATCATATCAGATCCATAAATGATTAAAAAAAAATACTTAATTATTGAAATGAGACACATGAGAAAAAAATTGTCTTGAATGAACATTAAGAAACCATTAAGATAAATTGTCTTGAACAAATACACTGGTAAATGCAAGTGATTACTTCTTTTCACACAAGCTTCATGGCCTGCCCAATGGGCGGGCTAGCTTCATAATATTGTTTGACAAAATCATATGAACGTAAATAAAAAATGAATAAACGGAAAATATGTTAAAAAAAATTAGAAACAAAAATAAAGTAATCATGTATTATATGTAAAAAGAACAATGAAAAGTATGAGAACCAAAACAACGTTATTCATTGCATAGGCTTGCCTTTTAATGAATGTTTCTCATACAATTATATTAGCTTCAAGACCCATCCGATGAACGGGCTAGTTTCATATGGTATCTAACTTATAGAGGAAGACATGTCTAACTTTAATGTTTTTATATGATCAACTTGAGCTGAATGTCAATCAAATTCGTATAATGAATAAAGGTGCATGGAAATCTGCCTTATTATTCTTATATCTTATTAGGCATCATAATTGATGATTTGTAAAAACAAATTAAAATACTGTTGTATTTCATTGATATGTCTTATGGTGAATATAATTATGAAACCATGGATGTACTTCTATTTGTTGTTTTAGATGCAATATTTAAAAGTTCCAAAGACATGTCCTACGGTAAGCTTCAAATCTTTTAATTTTTTTTAATTTATATATATTGTCAATTTTCAACAAATCAAATTAAATACAATTTATCTAGCAACTATCCAACTAACTTTTAAAGCTCCCAAATACATTCAGAGTCCACTTTAGTAGCCAGTTTATTGTCAGATTTCTTGAACGGATATATTTAGTTCGTTCCTCGACAAATCAGGCCTGTAGTGACTGCCTTACTTTAATGATCATAAGTTGGAATCTTCATTCACTTCCTTCTTAGCATAAAGTAGACAACATTCTTGAACCTACATGAGCAAACACACTACTTAGCTTGACAACTTAATTGACATAAATTATTATGTGCTTAATTGACCCTCACCAATATATTCCCATCTACAATAAAAAGGCACATATGAAACCCAAAGTGATGTCATTCTTTAGTTTGCCACAGATGTAAGCGAGTGGCAAATAAATGCATGAAAAATTAGAAAGTAATGCATGATACAGAACATGATTAGGATAGACTTAGACCAGCAACTATTAGCCATACAACAACCAAAATCCACATGGTACTTCATATATAAGCAAACGAACCATTGATCGTGTAACATAACATGTTACTCATGCATAGAGTATATTGATGCTAGACATGTTGCAACACCCAAACACCTATGACCATTTTAGTATGCTCGTCTGCATAGTGTAAAGACTATCATTGTTAGCCCACTGAGTTTAATTTGTTCAATGTACGTATGACCATTTTAGTATGCTCGTCTACTAAATGGAAGATGTCAATTTGATGTTGTCACTATATCTAAATATCATTAGCAAGGCTTGAAAGTGTGAAAATATAAAAATATAAAAATCATTTATTTTGCATATATCTAACTGAGATAACGTGAAGGATTTTCTTTTATAAGTGAGATTGCACCTGTATCTCGAGCTGCCTAGCCCTTACTTCAGCTTCTTCATCTCGCTCAGAAT
Source organism: Chrysanthemum makinoi (assembly GCA_910596185.1). Classification (NCBI taxonomy): domain Eukaryota; kingdom Viridiplantae; phylum Streptophyta; class Magnoliopsida; order Asterales; family Asteraceae; genus Chrysanthemum; species Chrysanthemum makinoi. The sequence continues at coordinate 161,971,202 of OU343217.1, read as the reverse complement.
ATTTGAAGGTTCGGAGCTCATGAATGAATCCGATAGTAATGCCTGCTCATTGACATTTCAATCTCCTTCACCAGTTTCCATGTTATCTTGACAAGTTGATGAGTATAACTGGAACCATCATTCCAGACTGAAGGTGGCAGTGTTGTCGCTGCCGTTTCAAACTGAAGGTGGCAGTGTTGCCGCTGCAAGCAAATAGCTTTGGATGTATGTAATGTGTTATTGCAAGTATTCCTTTTCAATATAATTTTTTTTCAATGTATTAATTTAACATACCTGTTATCATCAGATCTTTTGCATCTGCCATTGTTCCTAATTCGTTGTATGGGGTGAACATGACTTTATTTTATAATAGAACATTTTAACTATTAAAGCTTGTAAGAGAGACTATTTAGTTAAGAACAATCAAAAGGCGTAAACATTAATCTTAGGGTGAACATCCTTCTTCAGTGTAACCAAGTGAGCCTTAGGTTTTACGAATTGCTCATTCGTTGCCATCAAAATCTCAATTTGTATTCAAGAGTGACGATTTAAGATAACGCAACACAAAAATTTGATTAGTAACAACTGCAAGAAAGTGAATCCATCTTTGCTAGTGGAAGAATGACCAACCTTAGCCTTTTGAATTAATTTTCTAGTGGATCCATCTTTTCTTTTAATAGTTGATATGGAGATCACTGCTTGGCACGTAACAAAAATTCAAACCAAACGTTCGATATATATGGGCTAATAAGTCATCGTAATCAGATTATTACGTTTCTGAGTTGGCAGTCAGTTTCCCTTTAGAATCTCAGAAATCATAACAACAGTTGGTATGGCTGCAAGCATTACAAACAATAAAATTGGTTTAAGCATGTTACTCGTATATCTCGTGGTACATAGTCTTTCAAACATATTACGTAGTTGATTATGTTCTATTTCAATTAGGGACTAAGTTTGATTTTGAAACAATGTTCGCTTGTTATTGCAAGTACGTGCTAATGATATGGGCTATGTACATTCTTCAGTCTCATAGTTTATCAATAGTTATATTCTGTTAACTGAAAATACGTTGAACGCCGATTGTTAATATTAAAGTTTAGGCAATATGATCAGGTGAAGTATGACCTTTCATGATATTTTAATCTTATTTAACTTGAATTCAAGTTCATATACTGTATTTAAAAGAAAAGGAAGAAACAACACATACTACAAATTATTTAGTTTATTGGGTGTATGTCGTATGAGACAAAGCATGGTTATTATCAAGATGCATTTTATAATTTTTAATTAACAATGTATATACATAGGTTGACACAACAATATAATAAACTCAAAGCATAAATTAAACAGTATATCTGATTTACCATGATACATTGCACCACCATCTTTCGATACTTATCATGCTTATAATCGATCATCACCATCCAACTAATGCGCTAACGACCTAAAACAATAAACATCAACAATCATAACAATAGTTGGTATGGCTGCAAGCATTACAAACAATAAAAATAGTTTAAGCAATTTTGTGAGTATACGTATAATTAACGTTAAACAATGCCTGAATGAAGTGAATCAGATCACACGCGTTTAAAGGGCTGGTGGGTGAATGATGTTATTTAGTTCAGTCTTTGGGTGATCATATAAGGTGTGGTGCCATTGTGACTTGATCCATGGGTATCTTCATGTAATTCATTCGGATGGTTTAGAAGATTGGTCCAAGTTATCATATGCTGGAAGTTAGGGTCGCTTATACCCTGTTTATGTTTCAAATTCGATTTGCTATGGATTGCACTCTTATTAGGTTGTTAGATTATGCTTCATGCATAATACTAAGAGATGACGCAAATGGATTTGTTTTGGATTGAGCACTTGGAAGGCGGGGAAACTTGGTTATGGGTTTCTTCATGTTCAAGATCTGGATCGCTAGAATGACTAAGAAGACTTAAGTGTTTATTTGAGTTGTGATGTATTATATTTTTATCTTTAGTCATTGTTAGTTGTATTTGGATATGTAAGTTCTAAGAATGGCTTGTCATTCTTATATAGTGGTTTGGTTGTGTCCTAAGGGACTAAGATGAGGGACTCACTCTCATCCGTTGTACTTCAATTTTTTTTGGCTAATATACTTTACCAGGGTGCAGGATTACTCCCTTTTACCCAAAAATGAAGTGAATCAACAAATACAAACGGACGATAAGAAACTATAACAATCCATTTAAAAAACCTTACACGAAGAAACAATGTTATCAAGAAAACAATTTAATAATCGTACCGATTTCAGCCTCATATATAATCTTCATTAAAGGCTGCAAGCCTGAAACAAAAACAAACAAAATTAAGAAAATCTTAACACACAAATAAAATTAAAAATGATATTAGGGTTTTGAGAAAAAATATATTATAAATGAATCGTCATTTTTTTTACCTATGTTTATATGTTTGATTAGGGTTACCTAAGTTGTAGGATTCTCATACTTATCTCATACGATTCAAGACTGATTCCTTCAGTCCCTATTTGCACAGCTCGAGTGTGTGTTTTTAGCACACCTTCATCAGCGACATGCTATTGTGAAGTACCACTAATGCTACACTCAAACGTTACCTTAGTTCTCGCATTTCAAAATAACATATCTATGTTAAATCTACATTAAAATTTTAAAGCGTTAAAGATACCGAACCAATAAGATCAATAGCATTGTGATGGCCAATATCATTTTTTAAGTTCCTCGTAATCAGTTTTTAGTTATTGTATCACATTTCAATAACATCGGCTATGTGAGATAAGTTTTGGATTTTGTGGCAATCAAGAAAGTCAGAGTAAAGTTCTATTTTTGGCTTGCCTATTAAGTCAAGATGGCCTTTTCCAATGTCTCATCTTCATTTTGTATGATTGTAATTGGACCTTTAACTGCAAATGTAGTGTCTTCTTCCAAATCCTTTTTTCCATCTTCTGAATCCTTTTTGCTCGCATGCTTAAGCTCTGACTATGTATTCTGGTCATGTACGATGTTTTCAAAAGTGACGCCTGCTTGTTTTATTTGAGGCATTGTATCATTAACTTGTTTTTCTTCTATCATTGATTCAGATGTGGGCTTGATCAGCTGTCCATGTAGCTTAACTGCTATCATTGATTCAGATGTGGGCTTGAATCCTTCTTCTATCATTGAACCTACTCACTGAACGACTTGACTTGAACCAACATACTTACACATAATTCTACATGGATCATTTTTTCAACTCATTTTAGCCACTTATTAAAGTGGTAATATGAACAATAAAATAAAAATTATTCCAGATAGTAAGACATAGTTATCGAACAGGTAGCCAAAAGTAAGTAACATCACAGTAAACAATAAAGATTAAATACAGATGATTCACCTAATTTGTTAAATGCATTTAATATATTTATATGCACATAATTTTAAGCTTGAAATTCATTAGTATTCATCTAAGTGAACAAATATTACATCTAATTCAAGTCGATACACTTTAAATATGTAATTATAGTTATTTTTTTGTCTTACTCTAAAAAAATTATCATTTTATCTTACCTGTACTTATACTACTTATAAAAAAGGATTAATTTCGTATACCACCATACTTTCATAACTAATTTCATATATACCTAAAGTGTAAATATTGAATGCATAATATACAATATTCATGTTTGGTTATATATGAAATTTACAATTAAAAAAAAGAGAGATATGAAATTGCTCGTATAAAAAATACAATTTAAAATGACAACAAAATTATTCCAAACAAATAATTCTTTCCTTATCTCACTTTTGAAATTTGATGGCAACAACTCCACTATCATCCAAAAGATAACATAATGAATCCAAAAGATAACATAAATTAGTTATCATCTGTATTTTTCGGGCTGCATAGAGAACCAATAAAGATTATGGAGTCTCTTGTGAAGATGGAATTTCTAAGATAGCTCAGGGCTTGGTGTATTGGTGTTTACACAATTTCTTTGTTCTGTTTTTATTTCGATTGTGCCCATTCATGAATGTTATGGTAAATTGGTATTAAGCGGGTTTAAGTAATATGAGTTTAGTTGGTTACAAATCAGACCCGACATGCGTTGGTTTAATGTTTGTTCTGATATCTGAATATTTAACTTTCAAACATCCTACTGATACAATGCTGCACACAAACTATCACCTAAAAAGAATTATCTAAAGAATAAGTAAAAGGAAAACAACGTACATTCTGCGTGAGAGCATTATCCTCACTGCCACAACATATTTAATCTCAGCATTGGCAGTGGGTCAAAAAGGCTTTTGATAAAAAATGAACCATTTTCAATAATGTGAGGGTTAAGATGCGTTAAGTCGGGTTGGGTTGGGAATGGCTGTCACCATGTATAAGTACAATTGCCACCTCCACCTGCAAGATATAAGATAAATCGAATTGAATGTTACCTGTCACATGTACTCCTCCCTGAAACTCATGACCAGCTCATGGTATACCAGTTCTGTTTTTAGAACTCTTAATGTTGCAGACACCAGAATTAAATTTTGTCCTAGCGTTATTATGATACAACATTAGCATTAATAACAGTCCCTATAGCAATCAATCAATAAATATCAATAATAGTAAGCATTTATATATATATTTTTTTATGTTGAGACCGTAATTCAAGATTGGCTTGGCAATCCGACATTCTAATTATTGATCTCAGCAGGCTAAATTACGACTCTCTTGATCGTTATTAAGTACAAAAAAACTATTATGTACCTCCCACTACAAGTTTAGACCAAGAAAAAGCTTACAAGAATATTAGAATTAATAGAAAGAACTAAGCTATAGTAATACTTGAGCGTAAATTCAAACTTGATTTCACTTTAACATCACTACTTACCTGAGCAGACCAATCTCTCATATATTATAGAATCGGAGGCTTGTGATCAGTAGATTCTGCATTAGTATCAGTTTACATCTGGAACATCAAAGTTCAAGTTGCAAAGGAGGTTGCTATGTTCTTAGTTTGGCAAGAAATTTAGAAGGAAATACATGTGCCACGACCTTTAACATCATTAGTGCACTCGAGTGATTAAAAAGCCTTGGATTTAAACAGTTTACCTATTTAGTATGATTTGAAATGGGGCGGGTTTAATGACCTAAAAAGTATCTCTCTGGCGACGCAATATGATCATCCCTCCCTACGATTCTAACTACAACTAATATTAAACCTTTGAATTTTTTAATCTTTCTTTGATTGGGTTTGGTTAATATTCATTGGTTTATCTAACATCGTGGGTGGGTGATTTCCTCTTCATTCGTATTCTTTATTATATCATTATTGCGTCTAGTAGGTCTTGGCTTTCATTATTTATTCCATCTACGTAGGTCCATCTATTCATTAACGATTGGGTGGATTTTATTATTCAAGATTCTGATTGCTATATTATAATCGATTGCTGTTGATCTCTAATCGATTTATTTATTTGGTCGGTTGGAGACATTGAGAGTATTGTTTTAAATCGATTATCTATATTTTTTCTGGTCCATAACGCATAACTCAACTATTTGGGGTTTGGTTTTATTCTTGTTGCAAGCAACCCAGATTGGGGTTTGTGGATTTTGTAAGTGCGATTTATTTCTTGCTGCTGTAAGTTATTCATATTACATGGGTTTAGAGAGATGGAAGCAGGGTTTCTTAACAAAAATAAGTCTTCCTCGACATCTTGTTTGGCTTCTAAGATTAAGAACATTGATGGCAAAGTTATTGGTAACGAGGGAAAGTCTTTGAAGTCAATACTCAAGCGTACATGTCTGGTGGGTAAAACGGGTAGTTTTAAGCTTCCTAGTGAGGTTGGATCTGGTTCGTTTGTACATGCTGATGCATCTAATTGTACTAATTCAGAAAGTACGTTGATAGGGGAAGGGTGTAACACTAATAGCAGCCCGCTTGCTGCTTGTGAGTCGTCTTGTGATGGTAGGGCTTTGATTGGGAATTCTGGTCATGATATTACACCTAATGCTACACCGTTACAACATAATGTTCAAAGTTTTGTTGCAATTGATCTTGGTGAACCTGTTGTGGGTACTTCGACTATTGTTTCCAATCCGAAGGTACAAGTTTCTGGTTCAACTAATGCGAGTACTTCTTATGGTGCTAAAGTCGTTATCCCAATTGCCGTGGTTGATGATATGTGTGAGAAACTTTCTAATACGTTATACGGTTATTTTATTGGTAAACGATTAGCGTTTCCTTTGGTGGAAGACTACGTCAAGCATGCTTGGGCTAAGTTTGGTTTCCAACGGGCTATACTACGTGGTAGTTTTTTCTTTTTCCAATTCTCGTCACAAGATGGTTTGCTTAAAGTGCTAGAAGGGGGTCCTTGGTTCATTCGATCAAACCCCATCTTCTTATATAACTGAGTGGCTAATACTAAATTGGAAAAGGAGGTTTGTACAAAGGTACTGGTATGGGTGCGTTTTCATAGACACCTGTTGTGGTGTATTCGGAAGCTGGTATTACATTGATTGCTGAACGAGTTGGACGACTCATGCGATTGAATGAGGGTACTTCTGCTATGTGCATTAACCCTTGGGGTCGATATTCTTATGCTCGATGTCTAATTGAGTTATCCGTTGTTCATGATATATTGGAATATATTGAAGTTGATATCCCTCTACCTAATGGGAAAGGTCATTATACGGAACACATTGATATTGAATATGAATGGTGGCCTATTCGCTGTTCACATTGTAATGTCTTTGGCCATGAGGTAGAGGCATGTCTTAAAGTGTTGAAAAGAAAAGTTGATTTGGGGCCAGAAGATGATCATGTCCGTGATAATGAAAAAGTTCACAAGTCGAGGGCTGGGAAAAAGGTACCTAAATCTCAACAAGGGTCTAGGTTGTTTAAACCTAAGTCTAATTTCATTTATAGACCTGTTTCCAAGCCGGGGTCCAATAAAGTCACTAATGCGGATAAGCCTAAGGAACAATCTACTTCTGTTCCTTTGGTGAATATTAATGAGTTATCTCAATCCTCTAACGAGCATGGTTATTTTAAAGATGACATTAATATTGGTGAACTCAAGAGTGATATGGAGAAAATGATGGATGCAGAAAAGGTTCTTGATATCCCCTCTAATGCTGGTAACATGGAGGCTACTAAAGCTGGTTTTACTTTGCAATTTAATAAAGAGCTCTCTAATAGCCCATTCACTATTGCTTTTGAGGGAGGTCAGGATACAGTGAAGCCTTGTAAGGTTTCTACAAGTACTGTAAGTACGGTTGGTAATCCAGGTGCGAGTGGGAGTTTGTGGGAGCAGTTTAATGCTTCTTCAAGTGAACGTAAATCTCCACTATCTTGCTCAGAAGACTCGGATTATGATGAAGTTTTTATGCCGGAGGTTATACCGGGAGGAGGTTTTCTAGAGGATATGGAAGATTACTACGACGGTTATGATCATCAGCTGGTCCTTCCCGACAAAATGCAAGCATTCTGTGATCAGCTTGATATTCGTTTGAATACTCGTCGTAGGTAGTTTATTTTTATTTGTTTGTTATAAGAATGGCTTGTCATTCTTATATAGTTGGTTTGGTTAGTTGTTTTGCATATAAGTGTCCTAAGGGACTGAGATGGGGGACACACCCTCATCCTTTGTACTTCAATGTTTTTTTTTGGTTAATATACTTTACCAGGGTGAAGCCCTTTTACCCGAAATGGGGCGGGTTTACTTTTGCACCTCTGCAATTAGCATCGTCCTGATTCACACACGGGTTCTACCTCCTTGATATGAATCCTTTCCTTGTCTCACTTCTGCAAGCATTGGTGCAGATTTTTCAGCCAACTGTTGATGTTGCTGGTCTTCCTTGATTGGAACTGGTCGGGTTGGCACAAAATCTCAGACCGACAGTGGCTTAACATACGGACAGATTATTAGTTTCCACCTAAACACAAATGCACAAACTATCACCTCAACTTTTCAAAAACAATAAAGTAAAAAGTATTACAATAAACCAAAATACGTATCACAACTGATATTCTACATTGAGAAAAAAACAAACAAAACATGTCAAGTTAGCAAAAAATTAACAGCATTATCAAATAGTAGTAACAATTTATAACACTCGATCAGCAAGAACGCCTTAGTTACTGTTCATAGTTTGAGGACACGAGAAAAGTATGGTAGGCATAAAGATATGTTTGGTCGTATAACTTAGTGTTTGGCTAATCCAAACTGCTTTAATTATGTGTTTGGCTGCTGCTTTTAATTTAAAAAGCCCATTTTCTCGGTAAGCTTAAGGCTGAACACGGGTCAAGTTAGTACATGTCAAAAAGTGTTGGGTTGACCCACAAACACTTTTTTGTCCTTCTTTTACTCTATATACGAATAATTAGTTAAGTAAACGGGTCGAAATTGTCAATAATATGTAGCAAACTTACTGATTTTTTGGCACAATGTAATACCCGTGTATCTTCTTGGTGCCCATGAAGCGAGTAGATAGAACCTTTGTCCCCATTAACTGGTGCCAAAGAAGACGTATATTTGAATCAATTATGCATCTAGACGGAACACCACCAAGCCATGTGCATCAAAGAAGAGTATCCCAAAAACTACATAAGAATATTAAGATGTATATTTACAATATAGAACACCAAATTAAAGAGGCACATCACCTCTTTGTTTGGAGAAACATAACAGCTAAGATTTGCAGGCTGAAAAAAATCTGGATGATTTGCATCAATCTCTTCGTGACTGCAAAAAATTAAACCGTCTTTAGAAAGAATTTATCGAAAAAAATCACTTATGAGCAACAATTTTATAGGACAATTATGCTAATATCGACACTATATATTTTTGACATTTGAAGGCCAAGCATCATATGAGTTGAAAGATAAAATCAATGTACAACAAAGATTATAAGTACAATAGTTTTATACCTCTTCTATAGCTTGCATTGGAAGTATTCTTATCATACGGTCCATGAGAATGGCCTGCAGAGCTCTGATTACTTCCAGTGTAGCCAGAACGCGAGCCACGCATTACCCTGATAATAGATAACAAAATCAGCAACATGATTTGATTTGTTTAAAGTTCTTCTACATATTTCAATTATACTATCCAGGGAATTTCAACAGAATATGCTTCTGATTAAATTAGGTATCATTTTTTATACTTACCGAACAAAAGTAAATATCTAAAATTCCAAGTGTAATGTAAATTACGATTTACCACTTCTAACTTAACTTGAGAAACTTCTGTATCCATCTCACAAGGCATCTCCATTACATGAATGTACTTTTTGATCATTTTAACACATGACACACGAAACCCAAAACCCTAAATGATCTGGAACCCATCTTCTATACATACAAAATTAAAAAACGCACACCTAATCCTATACACTAATTCAACCACATATCATGGCCAACTGATACATAAACCTGCTATAAGATGAGGAAGCTTCAGTATCCATTGTACATAGGACTATACACAGAAAAATTGATTAAAAAATAAGAAATACCTTAATTCCATGAGAGTTTGCGATCCCTGTTAGAAAATCCACATGGACACCATCCAGTTGACGGGTTCGCTCACCAACTAAAAGGAAATGAGCTAAACAATCATACTATAATCAAGAAGTTGAATCTACTTGAGTAAGAGATTGTTCATAAGGCAATTGGAAGCAATCGTGTGGTGTCCAGAAATTAATGATGTGTAGATAGGATGATCGATTGTAAGACCCGTAAAATTGACAACATCTAATAGTGGCACTGAGCAACCTATTGCAACGACTTCTAAACTAACCTCTGATATTTATAGTGCGTTCCACTATAATTAAACACAAAGGGTTGTTCATGATTGCTTACTAAAACTGCTTATCTGTGTATTTTTGCAGGAAATAAGTTGCCTTTCACAATGCACCCTGCAGCCTGCGAATTCTATTTTTTTTCACCAAGCTTTTTACCTTTCTTATATAATTCGTCTTGTTCTTGGCCTATAAAAACAAATTTAGAGAACACGCTTCAACAATATCAATAAGTGATGAAACAAATTGCATATTGAGCACATTAAAGTAGATGACAAAGGATATATACTATTTAAATTAACTTTTAACCATTTATTTCGCATCGCCAGCTTTATTAGCAACTCACCTCTCGACATGCTTCAGTCGTGATGTTTGCTCTATTAGTGCAAGGGTCAAGCTGTGGATATCCCGTTCTTGAATCAAAAGCCATGCCGTACGAACCATTTTCACCTAGCAACGACATATCAAGAGATGCCAAATTTGAATTATGCACTTCTACAGAAAACTGATTTACTCTTGAAGAGTAAAAATCGACATGATGTATCAAAAACATAATATCATTGTTATGATCTTCCCTTCCATTAAAAGATGCATGAGGTTGAGCAACCCTTTGTTCGAGTTGAGAGCCAAATAATCTTACTCCTGAAGAAGAAGGTGATGTTCCACTCCTATTATTATTCCAAAGCCGATGATGTATCTGACGACGTATACTTCGTCTATCTCTTAATGTAGTTGCTCCAGTTCCAGTAGGACCCGCCACAAAATCATTAACCAAAAGTCTAGATTCGGGGAAAACACAAGCTTGTTGTGTCAATGGCGTTTTAGGTACATATGCCTCATTAAGATCAAAACCACCAGCAATTGGAGATGAAAGATCTGATAAATTACTGCTTAATATTATGTCTGATGTGGGAGTTGGGAATTTAGAGAACTAAAGACAGTCGGTCTACATCCGTCACAGTACCAATTTCCTTCTGGTACTTCTCGTCCAAGACCAACACAAAAAGTATGTGCAGATGTAACACATATATAACATAGTGCATCTCCAAGTAACAGGATTATCATAGTGAAATCACCTTTCAAACACAAGCTTTAGACAACTCAATAACACAATATAATTATTTTGTTTGTTTTATAAATATACTACTTACCCTTTATCACGTAGAGTTGGATCAATGATTCCATCATATACATGAACCATGTAGATAAATATATAAGACATTAATCTTAGAAGATAAAAGTGATCACGTGTCAATGGTTTTCGAGTTTTAGTAATATTGTACCCTGGACACTTCTCGCTCAGGTTTTGGAGGGCGAGAGGGCAAGCCACAACAGATACCTACATGAATCGCCAACCTTTAGTTATATGCAATGTGTAAAAAAGGATAAATTTTGTTCAAAAATTAGTAATGTAGAAAAGAAATAACTAAATAAAAACTTGCAAATATCCAAAATATAATTAGTGACCCGTAACAATACCAAGGAGCGACAATCTGATGGTAATGGGCAATAGGTAATTTAACATTATTGCGAGCAGAAAAACATAGAGCATAATGCAAATGGTTAATCTACTAACCACTTTGATATGCTGATTGTCAACTCCACGTTCCTTGACCAAGTCGATGGCGGCAACTATCATGCCACCTAAAGATAATTCAAATGCAAAATAAAAATATTAGAATGGAAATGAAACATAAATATTACATATTATTTTATAAAGTGCGGACTTCGATGTAGAAGTGAAAATAACTTACCGGTTGCTAGCGTTGGATCCATAATAAACACTCGAGTTCCTTCCGAAAACTTGTCCGGCAACCTGCGAAAGGAACATTAAGAGCCATCAGAAGTTAGGCTTGGTTAAGACCTAAAAATTTAAAGGAAATCATACAATTAATGTAATGAATTATGACCCTAAGTTTCACCTTCTTTTTTTGCGGTTATCGTGTCACTCAGTGCACCACTTCTAGAACTCAACTCCCTAAATGAAAATTGTTCACATACTTCTAGAATACCTGATAGCATTAAACGACTCATCAGTAAAGGAAAGTGGCCCTCTTTACCTTCAAGTCCGTAAACTTTAGCTTACCAAAAAAAACGCATTCTTAGTTAATCTAAAATCATAAATCTCTCAAAATTAAAAACCTAAACTTAAATTATAGCCACATACCATTCACAACTTTTACTTCTCTACGTGGTCCTCAACTTGTCAGTCTTTATCTTCTTCATCATTTGGATATGATCGATTGAAGAGATTTTGATGAGTCGATGGTTATTAACTGGTGAAATCACAGGTGGTGTGCGTGTTTTGGCTATCATATATACAAAACCTAAACAAAAAAAAATGCCAAAGATCAGCGAGTCAAAACACCATCTTATTATGCATAGAAAGAAAGAAAGACCATGTGTAATCGCAAATCAAGACCGTTGCAATAGCGCAACCGTATTTAATTACAAATATTTATGGAGTCAATATTATGAGTTCTAAATATCGATGTACCTGTGGTTTCCTGACTATATATGTGTTACTATAAACCTGATGTTTATATAGGGATGCCTTTAAGTGCTCTATAGCTCCCCTCCCATTTAATCCAACTGCATAAACTATAACCAGTCAGGTCCTCATCATGCAAGGTTGGTTCTGCTAGATTTTAAGAATTGTCAAGGATCATAAACATACCATATGGAGACATCCTAGCAGTAGCAACCTTAGACCGAAGGGATGGAGGGATATAGTAACAGGTCTGCAGATTATTAAAGGCAATCATCTTGGTCAATCTCTCAAGAGTTTATTAAGTATTTTAAACCGTGCTTTTTCAATAAATTAGAAAGATGGCTACCTGAAAGAAAGGATGTTGAAGGGCTTCCACAGTTGTTGGCCTTTTGCATGAATCCCAAGAAGAAAGAGCCTATAATGCAAAAAACATAAAAATAACAATAATGAAAAGAAAAAGATATTCGAGTGTCATATATAAATGATAAATGAAATCTAGAAAGTATCGAAGTCCAAAAAAGATGTAATTAGTCCTTACCCCAATCAAATTGACTGCCTCCTTACTTGTAGATGGTAATAGCACAGAAAGATTTACACCAGCAACCTGCAATCCCATTAAAAAAAAGCAAGTTAAATGGATTTCTCAGCACATCTTGATTGCAAAGAATCCTCATGACCTGTACATGGTGAGAGAACATATGCTACTCTAGTGCTATGCAATACCAAAACACCACAACACCTGTAACTATTAGAAATACATCCCTAGCATTAGAACCTTTGGCCAAACAATATTTTTGAGATGTTTATGTCCTCAACCAAGTGGTTGTGCACATAATGTGAATAGTACTTGTGTGTCTGAGTTTGCCTTTTTAAAAAGATTCAGTGATAGCTTATATTTTCGAATAAAATGATTCATGTGGCTTTATGTATATAAAACACTACATGTAACTTTTGGCCCATTTGACTCATTGACCCATTTCCATCTGGACAACTATTTTTTAAAAATTATTATAATTACCAAAGTGGTATTTCTTGGTTGCTGGTAAGATGGATGACGCATGCTCTGCAAGAGCAAGACCAACTTTCAGAATGGGAATAACTTACACGTAAGTGTGGCTAATTATATTACTGTAGTTAGTTAACTATGATGCATGATGGAATACCCTTTTATCATGATCTTTAAAGTTAAACTCAAGTCATATAACAAAGCATACTAAAAGGGCATCAATATAACTACAGGTTCTCTTGGATCAATGAATTCCACTTCAGCAACCCCGAGTGGGGACTGAATCTCCCCTGAAACAGTAGGTTGCAAAAAACGGGACAAATATGCTTCATTTTAGAATTCATGCCTGCTAGAGTCATACGCCAACAAATCATCAAATAAATTTCGTTTTCCTATAACTTGCTATGGCTCTATCATCAATAAAAATTATAGAAATAGTGCATACCAGCCAATCCCTGGACCACACAAGTAAGCAAAGTTTCAAATAAAAGCATAGCAAACCCAAAAAATGGAAGAAATATAATATGCAACGTTAACATGTATTATAAACATATAATGTGATAAAATAATAAACTGTACAAATAACAACTTGTTAAGCAAATAAAGATTATCAAAATTACTTATGTTTAAAGACATAAAATGCAATACTTTGGTATACACGTACTCCACCGGTGGCCCTACAAATTTTGCACGAGTCATGAATATGTAAGCAAATGAGAATCCTAAAAAATTACAGTGGAAGTAAAAAATATACACATAGCCTGATAGCGAAAGTATGTGACAACTAATTAGGTGTAATACCTCGCGGCCTCGTCTGGAACGTTTGTTACTTGTAAACGAATCACCAAAACTTGTTCCTATTTGTTGGGCTATACAAAAGAAAAGGTATCATATGCGTATGTTAATCTGAGATAGGCCGTTTGTAAATGGAATAATACTTAAAAAGCAACAAAAGTTCCGTAAACTTACGACATAACCATACATAACCATGTAACAACAAATAAATATTTGCCACAATAACAAAGACAACATGTGCACAAACCAACCCAACATGACCATTGTTGTAGTTACATTATATAGTTTTTGTGATGATATTTAACACAGGCATGCAATAAAGATCCAAAAGTCACAACACCTAAATTACACAAAACATAAAGATCCATTTATTCCAAATAACTATCTTTAAAAAATCAATAAAGAACCCTGCTTGTTTTTTTTCTCGTCAATGATAGAGTTCACACATGAATACTAAGTAAACCAAATATAAAACTACCTTTAAGAACTAATTTAATTACCTTGACCTTTATGTCACTACTTAAGAAAAGCGTCAATCGACAAGCTAGTTGTTGATAGTAGCGTATATCATGTACTGCTTGCGGTCATTCTTCTTTCAAGCTTGAATGTGATGAAGCCAAAAACACTTGCATAGAAGGCGAATGATAACAGATTAAATAATTAATATTGTGGAACAATATTTAAGGAAAAAATATGTGTGATAATTTAAATTGCTCTTTTGTCCGGTATATATTTTTTTGTTTTCTGTCCTTGATCACAATCAATGGCTTGACTCCATTGGTTAAGATGTTTGCATATTAAGTTATTAACCTAATGATCCAAGTTCGAATCTCACCATGTTCATTTTTTACACGAATTTAATCCAATATTTAGGGCATTAATTGTGTATTGAATGATGACATGGCTTTATGACGTGGCATTTTGGTGAGAACGCAAGAAGAGATCATGGCCTTCCTTCTAGTCCTTCCTTTTTCTTGATCTAATGGCTAAGATTAATTTACAATTTACACTAACTATACACTAAACATGGGTATTTTGGTAATTACAATCCTTACACCTAATATATTAAAAAAAATACACACATTGAGGTGAAAGACGGTACCATCCTCTCCCAATCCAACTACCGCTATAACCACCACCATTACCACCGTTCAAACCACCGCCATAACCACCGTTCAAACCACCGCCATTACCACCGTTCAAATCACCGCCATTACCACCTTTCAAACCACCGCTGTTACCACCGTTCAAACCATCGCTATAACAACCTGTCCAACCACCGTCGGTCAACATCAATTAACAGCTTAAGTAATAGAATTGAAGCTGAGATTAGTGAAGAAGAAAATATTTTCAAATCAAATTACATATAAATTCAGGTAACTGTTACTTTTTTTATTTTTGTCAAAATTTAATTTTTGAATTGTGAATTATTATGCATTTGAAGTTATTATCAGTGTTTTAATTGTAATATGTCACATGAATGTATTGATTATGAATTAGGTCTTGATTGTTATAGGCGACTTCATTGGTTTGTGGAAAGTAGAATATGGCAGTGATTAAGTTTATTAAGAGTATCTTCGCGCGTAAAAATATAGGAGATATTAATCTTCGCGTGTGAAAATTTAGTAAGAGCATGATCATCTTCACGTGTGAAAGTATAAGAGATATTTTTCTTTGCGTGTGAAAATTTAGTAAGAGCATGATCATCTTCGCGCGAAAATATAAGAATTTTTTTTCTTCGCGCGTGAAAAGTTTAGTAATAGTATCTTGGCGCGTGAAAATACAGGAGATATTTTTCTTCGCGCGTGAAAAGTTTAGTAAGAGCATCTTCCGCGTGAAGAGAAAAAGGAAGATTAAAGGTTAGTGGGGCTTGCAGATCAGTGATCAGTTATGTGTCTTTTTATTTTAGTCAATATGCCGTAGCTGCTACAAGATCGGTGATCAATGTTGTTATTTGAGCTTAAAATTGTGGAAAGCATTGTTTCAGTTTGTTAAAGATCGTTTGTCTTTGGCAATTATATTTATTTTTCAGTGAAATGCAGAAGCCAACTTATCTATTAGATTTCGGTTTCAATGTGTTATTGTGTTTGGAAACTAAATTAAGTTACTTTGGCAGCATGTGTAAAGTACCTGGAAGGCTGGAACAAAAGGGTGCTATGGAGTTAGCAAAGAAGTTTTCGAAGTTTACCAATAGGCGTGCTGCTGATTCCGAATCTGTAAGCAAAGAGAATTCAAAAGTTGAGGCGTTGGATGCAACTGGAAGAAGTTACTATAGTTGAAGGTCAGTATTGGCTTTCATATTTTTTTAGCTTGAATGACCTCTTGTTTTTATACACATTTGTAATTGATGGTCTCAAAATAGTTGTTTGGTATTGAGATAAACTAGTTTAGCTCATAAACTGTTTTTTTTTTAATTTTTTAATGATAAGCTCACACATACTTTCAACTTCCTATGATTATTGTTTTCATGTAGTCCAAAATGATTCTTTATCGTATGAAAAACTCAAAAAGTATGCGGTGTAGTATTATTTGATTCATTCTCATATTTTTCAGTCTGAGAGAAACCAGAAGAAGGTAACTGTATTACAGTTGTAGTCATAATTGTTAGCTTAGGTAGAATATGCCTTAAATATAGCCAAGTACAGTGAATATTGAGAAAATTATTGGGTAGAAATAAAGTAGAATATCCTAATTGTTGAGTTGCTTAAGAACCAATAATCTAGCCAAACTAAGGTTTAAAATAGAGTAATGTGCACAATGTGATATTAATGAATATTGGATCATTATAATAAATATGAAAGACTTGATATGCTGGAGGTAAAGTGTTGTGCAAACACGCGTTTTTGTATTTAAAATGAGCTATAGATAAAGGCTTTCATACAACGTTAAGGTTCTTGCTTAATAGTTTAGGCTGCACATATGAGTTGAGCTAGCTGAATCATGAAGATGCAAGGACTCTTTTTTGCCACTATGCATTTTCACCAAATGGGATTCGAGATGGTGTGACAAATGATCATGTGAACAAGGTAGAAAAAAAAAACATTTCTTGATCCGTAGTTAAGCATGATATACTTACATATATATATTTTCTGATGTAGATGGTCGTTATCTACAAGAGATTTCCATTGGCCCTTATGGCAGTTGGAGCATCACTATGTAGGCATCCTTTGCTCAACTGGAAAATTACTCTCAAGAAATTCTTCGAAGGTCAATCTATTCTTCAGTCAGAAAAAAGGTTATTACATTGTCTCAAGACCAGCATAGACGCATTTGATGAGTTGCCTATTGCCAAGAATAGTTTCTTAGACCTCAGTGTATTTACTGATGATACGCATGTTGCAGACAATCTTCTTATGAATATGTGGGTAGAGTTGTATGGTGATGGAAAGGATGCAGATGCAAGAGACTACCTTCTTGAGCTCTCCTCACGAAATCTTGTAAATTTAGTCCCAAAAAGGTACTCTGCCATTTTGAAAAAGAATTAAATTAATACCGAGTACATCCTATTAGTATATGTTACTTTTCTATATATTAACCAAATTAACACTCCTAATGTTATTTTCATGCTGCTAATGCTTATAAACGTGACAATACCATGTGGATTTCTGTTTGTTCAGACTTGAAATTCGATGCAAGAAGGGATTTGGATGATGTTGGAGCAACGTATATTGAAGGTATTAAGTCAATTTGCGTTTTTGAATGAGCACCATCTCTGTCTTTGAGTACTCCAAGTATCTTTTTTCTCTTTCTTAGTCGCGAGTATTAGTTGATATATGTGACACACAAATATGGTTACAATAGTTATCATTTGCTTTGCAGTGCATGCTTTGAACAAACTCCCTTATTCCAAGCTTGACTCCAAGTCTATTGGGATTAAAGAGGGTGTTTTTTTCTAGTCATATAGCAGCCTTATTGCGTCTTCTGAGAAGGGTCGATCTCGATTGCAGCAACTTGTGCTTTGGTTTGGATCAGACTATGATGGGCTGATCTTTTTTGATGAGGTACCAACCTATTTTCTTCTTTTACACGCGATCACTTGTATGATTAAGTTAACAGGTCTTTTTTGTACAAGTAGCGGATAACCAGTTTCCATTAGGTTACTTTCATTTTCGAATTTGTTTGTCTATTTTGGGTGATATATGTACATGAGTTAGTTCTAAAAACTTCTTGATTTGATATGTGTGCATTTGTGCATATATCCTTTTTTTTTTTTTTTT
Source organism: Chrysanthemum makinoi (assembly GCA_910596185.1). Taxonomy (NCBI): domain Eukaryota; kingdom Viridiplantae; phylum Streptophyta; class Magnoliopsida; order Asterales; family Asteraceae; genus Chrysanthemum; species Chrysanthemum makinoi. The sequence goes on along the minus strand of OU343217.1, from coordinate 161,952,931 downwards.
TGGGTAAAGGGGAGTAATCCTGCACCCTGGTAAAATATATTAACCAAAACATTTTAAGTACATCTCGGCCTGTTACATGGGCAACAGACACAGACTATAAAGTGCACTTAACCAAACCTATACCATAAGAAAGACATGCCAATCTTATGGACTACCAAAAAACTAAATTACTTCCTACCACGACCTACGAGATTAACATCATACATGTCACAAAGCTCCTCCAAGTGTCCCGGTAAGTCGTAAACCTGAGCAGCATAATCATTAAACTCTTCTAGCTCAAAACCCCCACCTCCCCCAGAAGCAAAAAATGACGCCATAGGGTTATCCGGCTCCAAAACCTCATCCTTTTCACTATCAGCACAAGTCACCGTCCCGACTTTAGAAAACGGATTACTTACCTTACTAGCAGAAGAAGTCATAGTCTCCGGAGACTTACTAGTCGTACCTATATCAACACGAGATTCCTTCTCCCGAAAACCATCCATACCTGCTTCCTTAGTATAACCAGAAGAATTTACAATCTTCGCCTCAACAGAAGTAGAATCAACCACAGGACTTTGGATGCCCGTTTCATCTTGCACTTCAAGAGTCCCAAAAGAGTTAGACGTAGTAACAGGTGTACCTGTAGCATTACCACTAGCAGCTTCTGGTTTCTTCGTCTTTGCAACATATACCTGCTTCCTAGGCGCAAATCTAGGACCCTTACCCATATTAATACCACTAGACATCTTCGTACCTTTGGGTTTGGCTTTCCGATTCTGCACTACCTGAAACCCATCATCATGCTCTTCCAAAGACGAGGTGGGAGCAACATCATGATGCTCCTTAGTACTCTTAGGACAACAAGCATTAACATGCCCAAACACTTTACATTCCATGCAATGTGGGGGTTTCCATTCATATTCAACCTTGATACTAGCCGTAGTAAAACCACTATCATCCATTTTAGGGATTGCCATAGTCAGCACATGCTTAAGATCAGATTCCGAGGATAATTCAACAAGAGCACGTGCAAAACTAATACGACCCCATGAATCAACGCACATGGAGCTAGTGAAAACATCTAACATAATCGGCTTACCCACCTGAGTAGCAATAAGGCTCAATCCGTCTTCCGAATATGCAAGTAATGGTACATTATACAATTTAATCTAAACGGGGACTTTGGTAACCTCACTTTTAGACAATAACACATCAGGAGTCCATTTAGTGAGGATGAGAGGAGAGTTACGAATAATCCAAGGGCCCCGTTGAAGAACAGTATCAACACCCTCTTTAGAATCAAACTTAAAGAGGAACACACCATTGTCATTCTTCATAAGTTTCTTTAACCCAAATTTACCCCATGTGTTAGTGACGTGGTTTTGGACCAAAGGAAACGCAATATTCTTACCAATAAAGAAACCAACTAGAGTATTGTCATAACGGTTGAAAACACCTACCATAGCAGCTTTAGGGAGAACCGTATCATGGTTAGCAATATGATGCTCATTCACCAGTGATCGAAAGTTAACTTTCTTAGCAACACGTTCCGGGTTTAATACATTAGCAAATGACTTACCATCATTAGGCACCTTTTCAGAAGTATTCACGTTAGGAGCAGTAGTAGACGCATGTACATCATGCGTAGGTGCAGCAAACTTACTATCCTTCGAATTAATACTAGGAAATTCCACATTCGATTTCAAACAAGAACCCACATCAGTAGGAATCACATTAATCGAATCCAACCCTTCACTATTCCAATCAGATTCAAGCGTACCATCATCAAATTGATTCCCATCTTGTGTGTTAGGGTTTCGAAGAACCCTATCAGCTTTATGTGGCTCAGTAGCAGCAGGATTAACATCAATTCCATGATATCCTTTAAGCCGTTTTAACCTAGCTTACAACGCATTAATGTCAAGGGAAGCATACGGATTCGAGTCCTTGTTCAAGCCAACTTGATCGGCCAAGTTGGTAGCTGCAGAGGCAGCATTAAGCGAAGACCCATCCTTATCCAAGAATCCTCTTTCCATCTCTCTAAAACCCCACAACCAATCCAAATACACGACACAAACAATAAGCGATCAAAACAGCGCATAAGCAATACGTCTGAGAATCAAAGAAAACCCTAACTGACGTTAGGATTTTAACCACAACGAAACAGCTCCTATCCCATAATACAAAACGATTCAGAGAATGATAGGAGGTACCAGGTCGATTAATAAACCAACTTCAAACAGCCAGAAAAAACAAAATTAGTATACCCTAAAAAAGGAGCGATTCTTCAAAAAACCTAAATCAAGAGAAACCAACACCTAAAACCAATCAAGAACCAATTAACAATGGTGTTAATAGATAACAAGATCAGTTAGAAGCAAAGAATCCCAAGGAATAGGCAGATTTGATGAAAACCGATTAAGGGATGTTAGGGTTTAGAAATTTCGTCTAGAGAGAAATCGGTTAGGGTGTGTTGATTTTTGTGCATATATCCTTATATAATGATTTTGTAAGAATGAGAAGTCTGGTTAGTAACGGTTTTTGATATTTGATAATTACAAGTTACATTGTAAATCCGGTAATATATCTGGAAGGTGTAGGAGGTCTCTTCCTAATATACAATTAGAGACAAGGGTAAAATGTGTGATGCTTGCGTACTTTCTGATTGACCTTATATTCTTGTGTTTATTCGTGTGACTGTAGTGTCTTAAGGCCAAAATTAACTTTGTGTTTATTGTGAAGGTAGTGCAAGTGCTTTTACTAATGATTGTGTAAAGGTATAAAGGGCTTGCGCTGTGCGTTTTATTTTCTAAAATTAACTTTGTAATTAAAGCATTGGGTCATTATATAAGAAAGTCCTTGCTTATCAAGCTTAGTGAGAAGGATTGTTCTCGGCATGTGAGCAGAGTGCATTGTCCATTTAATTATTATTTTCAGCATGGACTATTATAGTCTCTAGTGTATTTTACTTTTACATTTAGATAAAGAAAAAGGGAAAAGAATGTGTATACTTGTTGTGGCAGTAGTGTCTTGCATTGCATTTTGCCTCATTAGAAATATAGTCTCCCTGATAAGCAATTGTGTTTTCTTGTGGTGGATAAATGTGTTGTCACCAGTTGATATGATTGTCAATTTAACTTCATAGTGCTTTAAGGATTGATAAACCATGTTTGTATTTTAATAGTAGAACCGTTGTCTTTTCCTTTTAGAGATTTTAAAATTATAGTTATACACAGTTATAGATTAACATGTGCAATAAGTTGGTCTAAGTGAGAATTCGACCGTAAGTATCACCTTATATTTTGCTTACACCAAATAGCTGTGAAGATGAATATGGACACTGAACATATACTTTTTTCGTGTAAAATAATTGTTTCTGACATGGTCTGATGGTATATAGAATCTGGCTTCTACATAATCCCTTACCAACTTTATTGGTTGGCTCATATTTAGTTCCATACTTTGTTTCAGCTCATTTATTTAGTTGGTATCTCACACCAGTTACCGCTTTGATAATGCTAGGTTCCAATCGAGTAAGTTTCAATAACAGCGTGGCTGATCAAGAAGTAAGTTACTTTCTGCAAGAAGCTCTGAAGTTGCAGTTAATAGTACCATGCCTCAGCCATTTTAGTAACAAGGAAATCGCTAGTGCTGCTGAAGAATGGGAAACAAGTAAATTACCCAATCCTACCCCTACCCAAGATGGAATCGGAGATTTTGGTTCTTTGGAAGTCATGCGGATAATCTGGGCTATCAATGTGATGGGTGGCAATCAGGTGGAAAGGGTTTAGCAGGAATGGAAACACAATAGGTATGCTCATCATTTGGCCTAAATATCGGGTGCAAATGCTAGAAAGGCAAAGCTTCCATTTCATATCTTAGCATTAGAGGCGGGAAAATGGGCGAGTTGGGCAAGTGTAATTCATATGATAAAAGAAACTATGTTTTTTGGGTAAAAGGGTTAATTCACCCCGGTAAAATTCTATTACACCAAAAAACATTGAAGAACAAATGACATGGATGAATCCTATGCCCTCAGCCCGATTATGGCGACAAAAAAGTAAAACTATGTTATTTCACTTACTACACTTTTTGCCCAACTACTGTTAGACACAAATGGAAACTGGTCGGGTCATGCTAGGTTGGCTTTCTGGTATCTTTCATGTGTGGTCATATGGCCACAACATCACCTCACGGGTGGTGAGGTGCATGGTTATAATACCCTGCCTTTTTTTGGGTAAAAGGGTTAATTCACCCAGGTAAAATGCATTACACCAAAAAACGTTGAGGTACATAGGATGAGGGTGATATCCATCGCCTCAGTATCCATCACCTCAGTCCCTTAGGACACTTACAGACTCGAATATAAGAATGACACACCATTCTTATAACTTACAAAAAAATGAACCTACCAAAAATGACACAAGTACATAAAAATTAACAATACTACTCAAGAGACACTTGAGCCTTCTTTATCACTTTGGCGGTCCACCTTAACTTCCATGAAGAATCCACGGAGAAAATCCAATCGTTCTTCAACATAAATATGTTTGTAGAAGCAAACACCACAAACAACACCTCCACAATCGCCATAACAACATTAAGATTGAAACAAAAGTACCGAGAGTGCACGGCATCGTGTGATGGGGTTTTGAATAAGAGTCCCCACAAACTTAACTTCCATCAATAGCATAGATAACCACACTCAAAACCATATTGCATCAATAATCAATAGCACCATGAACAGCAGCAAAAAGTGTAATACCGAGCAAAAACATAAACATCGGGTGACACAACCCTAACTTCCAGCAGCTACGAACCTACGACCAAGGTAATATTCATCAAATGGTATTGGATAGCAGGCACAAAACATATACCATCAATCTTGATTCGCACCAACATAAGCTGCAGAATCAGATTGAACCATCAGTAGGTGTATAACATAACCCTACACCTCCAATAACATGACTTCCATCTCTCCCTTAAACCCACGTGCAAACTACATCCATCTTATAACGAACATGCAGCCAACATACAATCCCTAATAAGGGATACCATGAAGAATAACGTGCAGATCATCATCACAACCAGTGGAAAGATAAATAGAACCCTAAACAAGGGAACCATTCTCGTTAAGTAGCAGCACCATGAATAACAAATTAACAAAGTCGAAACCCTAAAAGGGTTTCATATAACATTAACGACCAGCAGACATCAAACAAATAGCCTCAACTATATTATGATAAGATTAATGAGGCACACCAACCCAAGGAGACCGTATAAAATAATCCCATGTATAGCAAAGCGATTGAGCCAGAACCAAGAAACCCTAAAATCGATTGAACAACAAAGAAATCTTAAGGGTTAAAAACCTCAATCGATTATCCAAATATATGCAGGAATTGTTTAGGGTTAAATAAATAATCAATAAACACTAAACCCTAATAAAAGAGCCGATTAATAAACCGACTAAAGAAAAACGATTAGGGTTTAGTTAGAGGCAGCGATTTCACAAGATATAGAACAATAATCAAGACACAACCCCTCCCATATAGATACATCCATTAAAACTGATTGCATATTATAAAGAATAATAGAGAGACGGTTTGATAGGGATGATTAGATCAGATAGGAATAGGGGAGGAAGGTTGGCCGGAAATCGCCCCTTAGGGGAGAGAAAACTTTAGGGTTTTAGGTTTGTATGTATCATAATACCCTGCCTTTAAGTAGCCAAGTTTTATCAGCTAGTTTTCTACCAACTCACTTTAACTTTCTACAACTGGACAAATTACTCATAAGTTTAATGTTGTTCTTTGACTGTGAAACACGTTTGAATCGAGTAGCCTAAATGGATTAGTTGTGAAACGCGTTTGAATCGACTGTGAAACACATTTGAATACACTTACATGTGAAGATATAAAGTATCGAATACACTCACATGTGAAGATATAAGGTATCGAATATCTTCACATGTGAAGATATAAAGTATCGAATACACTCACATATGAAGATATAAACTATCGAATACACTCACATGTGAAGATATAAGGTATCGATTATCTTCACACGTGAAGATATAAAGTATCGAATACACTCACATGTGAAGATATAAGGTATCGAATATCTTCACATAGGAAGATATAAGGTATCGAATACACTCACATGTGAAGATATAAGGTATCGAATATCTTCACATGTGAAGATATAAGGTATCGAATACACTCACATGTGAAAAGTTAAGTATCTGATATTTTTCTTCGCACGTGAAAATATATGAGATCTTTTTCTTCGCACATGAAAATATAGATCTTTTTCTTCGCACGTGAAAATATAGGAGATATATTTCTGCGCATGTGAAAAGTTTAGTAAGTATCTGATATTTTTCTTCGCGCGTGAAAAATGTTAAGAAATTGCAACAATCTCGAGATGACTAGTGGGCGCGTGAAAAAGCTTGCGATGGAGGGAGTATAAAATTTCTAATCAAACATTGGTTGAATGAGAAGCTTTGTTTGTCAAATGATATTTTACATTTATATTTAGCCATTTATTTTGTTTTAATATTTTTGTTTTGTAGATTGTGAAGGAGACATGGGAAACAGTGGGAAAGTAAATGTACACATTGTATACGGGTGCCTTAGGAACAGTCTTTTTGGTTTTTAAAGCTTATCAGGTTACTTAGGAACAACCTTTGGTATTTCTACTAGTAGGGGTAGATGTGGCTATTACGACCCATTTACATATGAATGGGTTGATATTGGTTGTGTTTTTATCTAAAGTGTGTCAAATGGTAAAAGATCGAGTCAAACGGCTGAAAGTCTCCTGAAGTCTTTTTGATGGATACTGTCTCCTAAATGATTTTATAAAAGATTCAGATTATTGCTTTAATATTATTGTTTATATTTCTATAATAATGTATCATATTGAACATAATAGCTATTTATATAAAGTTTAGAAAATAGACAAAAAACAGTGTTTCTGGGTCAACACAACCTGACACGACTCATCATAACCTAATTGAAACATGCTGTGTTTTTTCTTAGCATGTTTTGACTTGTTACCCAACCTATCCATCCAACACTATTTTTGACAATTTTTATATCTGCAGGAACGCCTGGAAAGAAGGCAGATGCCTTGAACTTTTGGAGGTTGTACACCTGATATGTGCTATGTTGCTTGAGGTCCCTAATTTAGCTGCAAATAGCCACGATGCAAGGCGCAAAGTCATAAGTAAGACACTAAGACAAATGCTTGAAATAAGTGACAGAAAAAACCATCACTGGGCCCCGTGAAAGTGTGAGAGACCATGTTATGGCAGCAACTCGAGCCCTTAGCAAGGGTGACTTCCAAAAATCCTTTGCGGTCATCAACTCACTTGACGTCTGGAAGCTTCTTAGAAATCGTGAATCGATCCTAGAAATTGTTTAAAAACAAAATCAAAGAAGAAGCTTTAAGGACTTACCTTTTCACCTATTATTCATCATACTCGACACTAAAACTGGACCAGCTTTCAAACATGTTTGACCTTTCGGAAAGCCAAACCCAATGTACTCTGAGCAAGATGATGATCAGTGAAGTGCTTTAAGCAAGCTGGGACCAACCTACAAACAACATCATTTTCCATGAAGTTGAACATAGTAGATTACAGACTATGGCTTTCCAGTTAGCCGAAAAGCTGTCAATTCTAGCAGAGAGCAACGAGTGGGCTATAGAGGCGAGGTTTGTTGGTGGTGGGTTGGAGTCATTACCCACCAGGAATCGAGAGGGTCAGGATTATGCATAAGTTGCTGGCGGTTCAAAATGGCAAGACAACCAGTCTTACAAGGTATCAGAGTTATCAGAGGGACAGGGAAGGTCAATGTCACACCCCCCAAAATACCTGTTTTGCAGCGGAATGGAATTCCTGGAGGATGACTGCCATAGCATCACAGTTACAGTTATATTGATCGACCCAAAATGTCGTTTTGAAAATACACCGTTTGATTTATTAAAACATTCAGAGTTTACAAAATATAGGTCCCAAAAAGGTATACAACATTTGCGGAAATAAGTTTGTTACAATCCAAACGATGTTTTAAAGTGCATAAAACCCATGTGAGACGCATCGTCACCGCGACTCTATGATAACTCCTTATGTATTCCATGAAGTATATGCCTTAGATACCTGAAAATACATTGCTAAAAGTGTCAACACAAAGGTTGAGTGAGTTCATAGAGTTTATGTAAATGTTTTATACCGCCACCACAAGTATAAGTTATGTATGACAAATATGCCACATGAAAATGTTACAATTGCTATAAGCACATGACACCGAAGCTAGACTGATCATGATGTTGGCCCCAACAGAGTGTTTTGCCAAACAACTCAAATTATGATATTAAATGAAATGCATACATTTGACCAGTTGGGACCACCAACCCGGATGGGGGAGTCACCCTCAATAGATCTATTCACTCACCCTCGCTTCTTCCGGAATTAACGGTTCATGTTTATGAAATGGGGACATTCAATTGGCAATGAGGTAACTTAAGCAATGTAAATGAATTTGAATATACTTGGGTTCGTAATAAAATGATGTGCAATGTATTCTCCCCCGTAGGTTTGAAATGAAGTATAAACTTGAATAAAACGGGGCTATGAAAACTCACTTGATACAATGATTATGATGGCAAAAGTGGATACACTGAAATGAGGCGCAATCTCTAACTGCAACCTATTATGAATGATATGATCTAATATAAGTCATGAAATAATGTTGTGCATGCAAACTCATATGATATCCATACCACTTGTGCATTTTTGAAAATGAAGTTTATCGTCGAAATATATGTTTATGACATCTCGTCATGTTATAAAATACTTTACAAGTACTTACGTTGAAACGACATCCTACGATAGTCGTTTAGTGATTTATCAAGAAATTGTAGTTTTTCGTCGCAAAATAATGTACTTTGATAATTCATGAAAGTGGCTAAGTGGCCTCGAAAAGCTAGTCGTAATATAGTGAATATCGAGTGTTAGGAAACAAACTCAGCGGTTTTGGAATGCTTGTAACATTATCTAAAAGTCGTAACACTGAACTTTTGTCCATACGAGTCTCGATCCTAGATAAAAATGATGGTGAAGTGAGGTAGTCGGGCTAAAAATGCAGTTTCTGGGCAGTTTTCGGGAAAGTTTGAGAGGTCATAAGTTACTCGTTATAAATCCGTTTGACAAACGGCTGGACATTTTTGAAAATAGGCCAGGTGAAATAACTTTTACTTGGAGATATTATTTTCTCAAAACTGACTCCATCGATGAGAAAAACGGCTTCAAACATGGTCATCCGCGACAACCTTTTTGACACTTAGAAAAATATATAAGTGTTAAGCTGAAAAAATAGTTGTGATCGTCGTATTTCAAATATGTATATCTTTAGCGTTATAGGTCCATTTTCTATGTTCTTTATATCTTTTGATAAGTCGACTCTTCTAGTTTAGGTTTACAACTCGTTTTTGACCTTTGAAAAACCCTTGACAGCAAGTATATTTTCAGAAAAATAGTTTTCGTCGTTAAACTTGAAAATAGCGTAACTTCTTCGTTATAAACCCGTTTTAACCCGTTCAAGCGACCACGGTTTCGTTTTAAAGTATATTTTCTGAAAATATAAACCAAAATTGTCCATGACCTATCGAAATTTCCAGATTTTGTAAAAATGGACAGCAACTATATATATTTCGTCGAAAACGATTTCTCTAGTGTAATACTTGTTCTAAACCCTTCCAATCAACACCAAAACTATTCTAAACCTACCATACACCTTCTTAGGGTGTCATGGGTTCCTAAACTTCACCAAAATTGATAGGTTTCATAGGAATACTAATAGGATAATTTAAACCCATATTAAGAAATAAAAACATGTAAAAGTGGTATGGATCATAGTATATTTGCATGTTTTTCTTACTAGATCATAAAAATACATCAAGTAAGAGTTTATAAGAGTAGGAAAAATTATTTGAAGCTTACTTGAGTGATTGAAGAGTTTTTGAGCTAAAAAACTTAATTAATCTATAGGTTTTTATTTCAAAACCTTAACATAGATCACTAATAGAACTTGAAAAACACTTGGATCTTGAAAAAATATATGGTTTCTTCTTCTTTTCTTGCTTGGCCGACGACAACAATGGAGATGGAAGAGTTTCTATTTTTTTTTACACCTTGAAAGTATGTGTTATGTGTTTTAATTTAGTAAAACACTTGTATAATAAAAATATCTAAGTAACTATGAGTATGTGTACATGTTAAGAATCAAGATATTTTAAGAATATGATGACAAGGGGGGTCGGCCATAAGAAGAAAAACATGAATTTGATACTTGATTTTGTATAAAAATGTACATATGTTTAATATTTAGTGTAGTTTAGTTTAGATATTTAGTTATTATGTATAACGTTTGCTAGAAATCAATTTTAACGGAACAAAATAAAATATATCAAAGTCATAATAATTATAAAAATGCATTTCTCGCAAGTATTGAGTGAATAAATAATTATCGAGTTGAATTTACGGAAACCGTCGTAAATATATATATATATATATATATATATATATATATATATATATATATATATATATATATATATATATATATATATATATATATATATATATATATATATATATATATATATATATATATATACCATTTATATACAAAATGAATTGAAAACATCGGGTAAACTAATAATATAATTTTTATAGTCTTAAAATGAGTATAAAAATATGTTAGGACAATTGTTGGAAGTGTCGGATCAATTATTCAAAATAAATGATCGTGCGATAGCTTTTATTTAATAAATAAATATACGTTAATGGAATATGCAAACCCATGCATAAACTGATATGAAAATGATGTTACTGATGATATGTAGACTAACTCTAGTCTATATTAAATATTCTCAATGATGTTCCATGAATACGCAGCTTAACCCTCAAGGTTACGCGTATTTGATACTCCTAAACCTAGTTTACGAAAATGATGAATAGTGAATCATGTATAATGATTTTTCTCCGGGAAAGAATAGTGTTTCGTGAATAGTAAAATTTTGAAATAACCTTTCAAAGTCTCAACCCTACTTCAAAAATGATGAATAGTAAAATGATGAATAGTAATCAGTGAATAGTATTTTCCCGAGATGAATAGTGAAATTTTCAAAGTTTGTAAAATGACCTGAAATTACGATTTGTCACATTCGCCCACCCAAAAAGGAATTCAGTCCCTGAATTCAGTCCATGTTGGGTTCTACGGTGTTATCGGTGAAAAGGTGAGGATATTTGAGTCGCATCTGGTCTTCCCGTGTTTTCTGAATCGTACCACGCCTTTCCAAGGCGAGACTTTCAACATAACTCTGTTGCCAACTTGAAATTCTAATGGTTTGTGACTTATGGAACACATTTCCAATATTTTGCGTCGTATATCGACGTAGCTTTTCTATCTATTTGTTGTTGCTTTAACTGATTCTTGATCTAGACGACTTCTTTGTTGTTTCATGAATAAGTTATGGACTAGTGAGTTGGACTTTCCTGATTTTGGCCCGTGAATAAGTGATTGACACCTCAACCATAGAGTGCCTCAAATGGTGCAGTCAGTATGTTCATGTGATAACTATTGTTGTAAGGGAACTTGTTCGATGATTAATGATTTTGCCTAATCATTTCTAGAAAATTACACATATGCTTTGAGCATATCTTCTAATGTTTGAATTATTCTCTCACTCTGACCATTGAGTTGAGGATAATAGGCGGTACTCATGTCCTAGTAGGTTCCATGGGAATCTTGAAATGATTGTCAGAAGTCTAAGGTGAATTGGCTACCTTATATTAGGTATAATTGAAATTTATACCACGTGTCTCGTGCAAAATTTCAACATGTCAAGTCTGTCGAAAAGGGCATTATTGTAAAGAATAGATTATGGGTCACAATTGTGATTCCTCGCGTTTCTAGTTCTAGCGAATGTCATGACTTGAGTCTTCCTTTCCTAAGGTGCTTAGTCTCTGATTTCGAGAGAAAACCAATAATAAGAAGTTGTGTAGTATACGGGTAACTCAAACGTGTTAGGTTTGAGCACTGAGATCGTTCCGAACGAGGGTTGAATGGAATTTCCAACTCACGTCTCAATAATCGGGATTCGAATAAGAAAATGGGCATAAGATGATATTATCTAAACTACGGGATAAGGAAAGTAAAAGGAACATCTAATCTACGGGAAATCCTAAGAACTAAGGCAAACTACGCAATTCTACGCTAAATCGCAAATTCGGAAATTAAACGAAACGCGAATAAAAAGCAACTACGTCTAATCTAGATCCTAAAAATAATCTAAAAGTACTTTTATGCTAAAAATGATATTAGAAAACTAATTATGAATTAAAATTATTTTTTTAGGAATTTTCTAGATTTTATTTTAATTAAAAACTAATTATTAATTCTAAAAATAAAACTAATTTACTAAAAATTATGAAAGAGAGAGGGAAAAATATGGAATTACTTTCTAAAAATCTAAAATAACATAATAGACTTTTCAAAACTATTTTTGTAATTTTCAGATTAATATTCTATTTTCTATGAATTTAAATCTATTTAAATCTAATTTAAATTATGAAAAATACCAAATAAAAGGGGAAAAATATGGAAAAATGTTTTTTATGCTTTTTATATTTATCTTAAACTGAGAAAATTGAAAAATTATTTTTTGGAGCTTTTTCTCAATTATTTTCAATAAAAGCTAATTAAAATTGATTAAAATCTATTTAAATTGAGAAATATAGCAAATAAAGACCAAAAATGATGAAATATTCAGGAAAATTCTAAAAAGTTAATATGAATCTAAGAAAAATGAGAAACAAGTAGCTTGTGTATGAGATTAATGAGCTGCTGTGTAACTGCTTAAAGAATAAGCTACTAACAATAAGCAAACTAGTGAGATAAGCTACCAAACAGTGAACAAAGCTATAACCTACTAAAACAAGCTAGTAGCAACAGATTATAACTACTCCTATCAAGCCAAAAGCTCAGATCAAAGAATAAGCCAACTGCTAAAATGAACAAAACAGTGAAACACCCCTTATGTTTAAGCTATTGCAAACTGCTTATTTGTTAAGCTAAAGGAAAAACAAGAGTGGGATTCTCAAGACAACCTAGCAGAGAGTAATTATCCAGAATTACAGCTAATGATGACTAGTAATGAGCAAGTTATAGATCAAACAAAAAGGTGCAAATTGGGACAGGTGGCTGCACAGAACAGGGACAGTAAACAGGTCCTAACTTAATGCTAATGTAACTACTGATCCAATAAGCTAATGCAAAAACCAAGAATGTGGTCTTAAAGACCACCTAGCCTACTGCAATATGACCAAATTTGAGACCTTAATAAGCTAAAATGAACACTGAGCATAGGCTGCAAGTTCTGCCAAAAACTGATTTTAGACTACTTTTGACTTTTAAAGAACAGAATAGCAATTTTGACTAAAGTGACTTTTGATCCAATATAATGAACTGATTAAGATGTTTTAACACTAATTATGAGTACCAAAGGCTAGATCTACTAGATTCAAACCAATTTGCAACTAATTACTCCTACTGATTTCAACAGATGTAGAAACTAGATCAGTTTCAAAGTGATTTAGACTTTTTGATTGAAACTGCTATAGCAAAGACCTCAAATGATAATCAATAACTTGCATAAGCATGAACAAACTACTCACACTGATCTAACTGATCTCTAACATAGATTATTAAGCAAATCCAAACACTAGTTACAACTACTGATATGAGAACTATAAACAGATTGCTACTATATTAAACTAAACTACCATGAAACATAGATTAATAACTACAGATTAACACTAAATAACAGATGTAAACAAGAGATTCAATAGAGAAATGTATGAAATAGATTTGAGCACTTACAAGCTTTCCTAGCCACTATGGCTTGCCACAATGAAACAAAGGAACTCTAACCTACTTATACCCCTAATCCTAATCCAATCCAGCTCAGATTCAACCCAATTCCAGCATCATCATCATTCCAATTCAGATCCAAACACCAACAGATATAAATCAGCAACTGTAGCAACTGTCCTTAATTGAGATCTTTGTGATTTAAGTTTGAAAAGAAGTATAAGCTCACAATAAGCTATGAAAAGCTAATATGAACCATATAGAAACAGTAGATCAGTGTAAATCATTCCATAAACAGATTTGACATGTTTTTTATTTTTCATTGATTTTATTTGAATTTTTTTTTTATTTTTGAATAAATGTGAGAAACAAACTGATTTGATTGGAGATTAAGCTACTATCAACTAAAATAAGACTAATAAGCAATTTAAAAACAGTTTAAGAACATAACATAACTTTTTAGATTAAAATGGAAATTTCATTAATATCAAAATTAATACAAATACTGGAATTAAGAGAGAGATACAAAGAAATTAATTAAAACACTTAAAAATTACACTTAAGCTACTAAAAAAATATGAAAAGGAAGAGATATCTTCAAGTGAACGAAATGGGGTCTTTATATAGGAGAGCTCAATGCCTTGAGAAGGATCTAGATAACAATTTGTGCTTTTTCAGAGCTCCTTTCCACCCTTAGATCATATCCCACGCACTTCCTCTTGATATCCACCCTTGGATCATGATTGCCACATCTCATCCACCAATCACAGAGCAAGGAGTGGCAATAGGCACACGGATTGCTGACTTGGATACCCATGTGTCAGTGTATTGTCAGATAAAAGTACCAGAGTACCCTTAATTGGGGTGAATTTGGTGAATTGAGTGCGAGGGTAGTTTAGGGTTCATGAGGTTCTGGGTTTGGGGGGGGAATTTGGGAAAAGTAAGCGCGGGGCTTATTTCGGGTTATTTTAATATAATTCAAACGTTTGACCGGGTTTGGGTTAGCCTTGACTCGGGTAAAAAGTTGGTAAACCGGGTCTAGATATTAGCCGGGTGTAGGATTTGTTTGGTTTTGGGCTAGAACCAGGTACACACATATTGGGCCAAGAGATGTATATTAGGATTAAGGACTAATCTTGTGATCCAAAGGTATATTCAAGGGACCAAAAGTGTATTTTCTGAAATTCCAAGGACCACAAGTGTAATTCTGACAATCTCTCTCAAGGACCAATCTTGTTAAGCTCAAATAATCCAAGGGTGCATTCTGAAACTTTGAGGGATCAATTCTGTCAAAAGCTCAAAGTGCAGGGGTCATTCTTGACTTTTCTCCAAACTTTACTGAAACTTCAAAAATCATCTTCTGAGAATAAATTCTTTCAAAATGCATAATCTTGACCTTTCAGCTCAGCTAAAACTCTCTTGATCTCTCGTGCCCGGATTTACATCTGATTTGGATCCTTTTTGCGTGTTTTTGCATATCCGTACCTGCACAAGCACAAACTCAAGAAAACCACAAATATAAGCAATAAACGGCTTTTCCTTGGTTGTTTTGGGTCTATTTTGATAAAGAAAAGGTATGTGTTTTAGCACATACCAGTCTCCATTACTAAAATGTTTATTGCTTGATGGTGTCTCTCTTAATTCCTCTTATCGAAATATTTCCATGCTCTATGTTGTCAAGTCACAAAACCTTAAATATATAAGTGATGTGGTGTGGTGGTTGATTTTCAAGATTTGTTCCGATATTGAGTGCTTCTAAAATAGTTCATCACTGAGATTGTTATCATGCTAGCAAAAACTTAGATATCAGTCCATACTATGTCGAAGAATGTTTGTTCTGATTTCACTTGTAAATGAAGAGTCATTGATTGTCCGATATGTCCAGACCTGTTGCATCTCTTGATATGGAAGTGAGGTTATCTGTAATTTCTAGAGAACACAATGCCTTAGGGAAAGTTTATATCGACAACCTTAATTTAATTCAATTATCCTTTGAGGGAAACTTATTGTAGGGAAGTTCACATATTGTTGAGGCCATGTTTAATGGAATGTTCTGCAGTCTTGCTTAGAAGAGTTGGTTTATTCCTACAGTGTTACTTAGTGTATATTCGCTTTGCACTAAATCTTGTAACTCTGTCTAGCTGGTACTTTTGAAATGATATAATTTGGCTTCTAGTCCAAAGATAGTGGTTCAGATTATCTCGTGATGTCTTAAAATTTCTATTGAGTTTTGAAACATCTCGCTACCTACTTCTAGTCCTTGTTGGTAGTTCTGAAATCCTTTCATTGTTTTCTTGTATCGAGGAATCCTCATCATAGATGGTATAGAAAGTCTTTCCTAAAAAGGTCACTGGTAAAATTTCAACTTATCGGTTGAGTGAGTGATGAATGGCATAGGTATCTATAGGGTGTTAACAAAAGAGATGTTTATGAACAATTTATCTAATTACAAAGCTTTGCTTTTGAGTGAAGATTGTTTTAGGAAGTTTGAAAAGATGCTTGTTTCTTTCATGACATAATCTTCCTCAATTATACATAGGTGATCAGGCTATGTATAATCGAGGACAAATAATGTGATGCTTGGTTTTGTTGAAATGGTATTATGTTTCTCTGAAGTTTTAGATGGTATTCAACGTGTTGTTTTGTAAGATAATGGATCAAACAATTTTTCACAGTAACATGAAAATTGTTTCGCGTAATGGTAGTAAATAGTTGATAGAATGACTAAAAAACAATTTATAGGGTGGTAACAAAACAACTTGTTTTAGAACTTTGTGAAACAATTTTCCTAAGATGGTGGTAAAATAGCTTGAAATAAAATTATGTGAAATAATTTCATAAAGTGGTAGCAAAATAACTTGAAATGAGATTTGTTGAATGGTTTGTAGGATACATGGGAGAACCTCATAGAATGGTAATAGTCTCCTAATTGGTCAAGAATAAAGTTGCCCTAATCCCTAGTAAGATAGCGGTATATTGTTGCGAAATGATTGAAAATTGAGCAATTGGAATTAGGGAATGAAATAAACAAAGGTTGTGATTATCGTGGAGATAATAAAGGATAAAGATTACATTAGATAGAAAGGTGCTTATTATCTGTTCCTGTTGATGGTTTAATCATGTCTCAAGTGTAGGAGCAGTAGGCTGTCTAGCAGCAACAGCTTTGAAACTCTCACCGTCCTCAAACCTATAAGATGGTGTAGTGTCTGTAGTCTTAGTGATAGATGGTAATGGTGTGTCAAATCATGCACGCTTCCCAAGCTGCAAGTCAGATGTATGAGCAGTGTCTATGAGATGTGATGGTACGAATGGTGCTCTAGATTATAATGGTGATGAAAATGATGACGATGATGGAAATCCTAGTGGTAAATTAGGAGATGGTGGTGAATGAAATACTACTCTCTTTCGTGTTGTCTCGCGACGTTTTAGAGGTAAAACTGGAGTATGCACTATTGGACGACTAATAGTGGTATGAGTAGCTGATGGTGGTTGTATTACATGAGTAGCAGGTGATCTAAGAATGAGGGTAAGAGAATGTACTTTCTTCCTTGCAGTAAGCATCCTAATAGGTCCATTAGAACTAAGCGTATAAGTCCTACCAAATGGTATAATCTGTCCCGACAGAATGATAGGAGCTGTCCTGATCCTACGGTGAATCAATGGTGATCGTGATGGTGTAGGTGCAACTTCGTCCTCCTAAAAGGGTTCAGTCTCATCATCTAATGTTATTGGAGTTGAGTCAACTGATGTTAAAATTGTGATAGGGAATGACAAGGTATCCTCCATGTCAAAGTCTGATGTGAGTATGATGGGATGGGTGTCTAAAGACATCAATGTGACAATTTCAATTTTAAAAAGAAAACCCTAAACGATTCTCTCCTTGGCGACAATACAGAAAACCCTAAACAAAAAATGAATCCCTAATATCTTGATGATCGTTCCTCTTGAAAACACTAATTCGTTTGTTTCTACAGCCTTTTGATTACATTAGTAATTACACGTTTGTGTTAATTACTTTTATTTTCCTATCGCTATAGTTGCATTCAGTTAGGGTTTTTACAATCGACTTTTAGGGTTTCGTTTGTTTTTCTTTATTGTTGCGTATTTTACTGATTGTGTACATTCAAGGTTACTAATTAATTAAACGAAAAAAAAAACCCTAGTTTTGCTCTGGAGAAAAATGGCGATTCATCTTTTTCTTCTCATATAATCGTTCCTCTTTGATTTCCTTAATCTTATACCTTCTAACACTTCTACTATCGTGGATTAAACTCAGCATTATATCCCTTTAGTCGACTTATTATTGGGTTCTTTGGATTCAAGGTATTTTAGGGTTACGATTGTTACCTTTTTTGAATCGCTATTTAGGGTTTCTTGTGATCGCTGCTGAATTAATTGTTCTATCATTATGAGTGTCGGTTAGTATGATTGGTATTTAATGTCGGTTAGTAATGATTGGTATTTAATGTTTGTTGAGGTTTCATTAAGGGGTGCTGGTCGTTTTTTATTCGTTGGTTTTTAGGGTTTTTCCAGTCGGTTGTTTTTGTTTATTTAGGGATTCGTTTCCTTTCTTTGCTTTTTTTCTTACGTTCTTTGTTGAGTATGGAGAAGGTTCACACTAATAAGGATTCATTGAATACTGGTAGTTCTCAAGCTTCTTTAGGTTCTTTGTCGAATGTTCTGGATAATGCACATATCTATAAATCGATTTTGAAGAAGTCGGGTTCTAATATCTCTACAACTCCTCCTATTGTGTCAACTGCTGTTCGACAAGGAGAGGTCAATGAGGGTTTTAAGGCTAGTGATTTGGCTGCTAAATTGAAGAATATTGATGGAACGATTGTGGGTAGGGATGGTAGAGTCTTAAAACCTGCGGGTGTTAAGTTTGCTGTCAGGGCCGATGTCTTGTCTATGGATCAGAATGTGGTGAATGTTGCTGGTAATGTCGAGGCTTTGGGTAATGTGAAGAGTACAAAGAATGTTGCTGGCCAAGCCTCTTGTGGTGCACGGCATGAGAATGAACTTAATGAGACACAAATTTCTAATGCAAATCAGCAAGCAAGTGCTACTCTTCCCAAACAATCTAATGCTAATGGTAAGACTTCTTCTGATGTTGGTTCCAAAACAGATCCTAAATTATCATATGCTTCAATGTTTAAAACGAAGAATACATTCAAATCCGTGAATATATGTGAATTGCGTAATGAGGAGCGTGTGGAGGGTGCTCATGTTACAATACCTATGAAAGAAATTGAAGATGTTTCAGCGAGGTTTGTTAACACATTATATGGGTACTTTATTGGGAAACGGCTTGCTTTCCCGATTGTGGAGAATTATGTAAAGAACACTTGGGCTAAGTTTGGTTTGGAACGTGTTATGCTAAATAATGGGTTCTTCCTTTTTCAATTCTCCACTAAGGAGGGTATGGAACAAGTTTTAGAGTCGGGGCCATGGTTGATTCGTTCTATTCCTATATTTTTGAACTTATGGACGCCTAATACTACACTTGCTAAGGAAGAGATAACTTCAGCCCCGGTATGGTTGAAGTTACATAATGTCCCAATTGTTGCATATACGGAGGTTGGACTGAGTCTGATTACAACACAAATTGGTAAACCTATCATGTTGGACTCATATACTAGTTCTATGTGTGTTAAGTCTTGGGGTCAGAATTCTTACGCACGTGCACTTGTTGAAGTGTCATCTCTTAACATACTGATGGATCATGTGGTTGTGGCCATTCCATTTTCTAATGGATCAGGTCACTCGTTGGTTTGTATTGATATTGAATATGAATGGAAGCCTCCTTGTTGCACGGTGTGCAAGATCTTTGATCATCATGATGCGGCATGTCCCAAAAATGCTAAACAATCTAATGTGCAACCTAATGTTGATGAGGAGGGTTTTGTGGCTGCTCCTAAGCGTAAGGGTAAAGGTAAGGCACAAACTCATGAAAAGGTAATTGATGGCGTTCGTTTTACTAAACCTAAGGTCCAGTTTAACTATCGTTGGCAGCCGGTTGTGAAACCGAAAGGGGGGTCTGATGGTGCTTCTACTTCCAAGGGTAATGGTACTAGTAATGAACCAAATGTTCCTAAGGAGCTTGGGGACAAAAGTACATCCTCTTTGGAGACAAATGGTATGAATACTTTGGATAAACAGCCTACAAGTGCTGCTGGTCAGAATACGTTGGATAAACAGATTACAAGTGATGTTCGTGTCCATTCGAAATACATTCATGATGATTTGAGTGATATAGTTAATAAGAATCCTTTTAGTGTGCTTGGTGATGGAGTTATTTTAGGGGTTGAGGAGGGCGCTTCTCAACCAGATCAAGGGGTTCAGCAAGTGGATAGTGAGAGTGATACGGAGGTTGATGAGTATATTGAGTTTGGGAAACTAAGTACGGACACTAGTAATCTTATGGAAGCAAGCACTTCCTCTCTTGATGTTCCTCATGTATAGTTTCGCGTCATGGAATATACGGGGAATGAACCAATCCCCTAAACAAAATGAGGTTCGGCATGTTATTAGTGAAAATCAACTTTCTATTTGTGCTATCTTGGAATCGCATGTTTCTAATTCTCGTCTTCGTGAGTTATGCGTGAAGGTTTTTAAAGGTTGGGATTGGACGTCTAATGGTAGTTTTTGTAGTAGTGGTTCTCGTATTGTCTTGGGATGGAATGTGGATGTGGTTGATTTGAATGTGGTTGCTATGAATGATCAGGTGATCCATACTTTCATTCGTTTCAAGGCGGATAAAAAGGAGCTCTTTTGTTCTTTTGTTTATGCTCATAATAGGTATACGCGTAGGAGAACTCTTTGGGATAACCTTGGTTTACATAATCAGCTGGTTCGTAATCGTCCTTGGTGTGTTCTAGGGGATTTCAATTCAGCTCTTAATTTAGAAGATAAGGTTGAGGGTTCTTCGATTATTGATATTGCGATGCGGGAGTTTAAGGAATGTGTTGATGCTAATGAGCTGGTTGATATTAATCGGTCGGGCCTGAAATTTACGTGGACTCAAAAGCCACAAGGATTAGATGGTACGTTGAGGAAAATTGATCGTATAATGGCTAATCTTGGATTTCTTGATGCGTTTGCTGGTGCTCATGCTATATTTCAACCGTATCGTATTTCTGATCATTCTCCGGCTATTCTTCATATTCCTACGATGAGTAAGCTTAAGCCAAGGCCTTTTAAATTTTTTAATATTTTGGTTCAGAACTCTAGTTTTAAGCAGCAAGTTGAAGAATGTTGGGGAAGTGTGGTGAGTGGATTTCATATGTATAAAGTGGTTAGTAAATTGAAGGCGCTTAAAAAGCCTTTTCGAAGAATGCTCTTCCTGAAGGTAATATTCATGATAAAGTTTCCAAACTTCGTCATGAATTGGATGCGGTTCAGCGTGCTCTTGATTTGGACCCCTTTAATCTTGATTTGCGTGAGGAGGAAGCTTGTTACCTAAATGCGTTTAATGAGGCTGTTTTAAAGGAAGAATGCTTTCTCAAACAAAAAACTAAAGTGGAATGTGATTCGTGCAAAACCGTCAAGTCTTTACAGACTCAGAACAGCTCAGACACAAATGCAAATGAAGATCAGAGAATACAGTGGATTCCCGGGTCGTTATGTCCCACGGAGACTCAATGGTGTGTACAACACTTGATCAGACGGTAGAATGATCACTAATGATAGTGATCAGAAAAGATTAGGATATGAATATTACACTACTGAAAAAGGAAATAAATAAAAGCGGCTTAAATACAAATTAAGAAAATTAAAAAGATAAAAGATATTAAATAAACGCTATCACTATATTTAAAGTGATGAACGTTTAAAATCTAAAACTTACGTTTAAATAAAAATAACGTTAACGTACAAAATAAAAAGTGAAAATAAAGAAGGAAAACACCTAAGGATATGAAAAATACATTTTTACAATCCTAATAATATTAGAAAATTATTAGAAAAAGAAAATTATTTTTACAACTATTTAATTAATTATTATTAATTAAAAACTAATTTAAACTATTTAATAATACTCTAAAATAAAAGAAAATATGAAATAAGACTAGAAAAATAAGATTAAGACTTAGAAAAATCTAAAATATGATAAAACTAATTTTAAAACAGAAAATATATTTTTTAGACTTTATATATATTTATTACTAATTAAAAACTATTTAAAACTAATTAAAATGCTAAAAATTACTTTTTAAGCTAAGAAAATTATGGAAAAATACTTCTTATAACTTTTATATTTATCTAGACTTAAGAAAAATGAAAACTTATTTTTTAGAACTTTTTCTTAATTTTTTTGTATTAAAAGCTAGTTAAAAATACTTAAAAACTAATTAAAATGCAGAAAAATACCAAACAAGCTAGGAAAAATCTGAAAAATTCAGGAAATACTTAAAATAATGTTAGGAAGCTAAGAAAAATGGAAAAACATAGGGTTATGAGGAGGGATTTGAAACTGATGTGAAATAGCTTATGAATAAGCTAGACAAAATAAGCTACAAGCTACAACAAGCTACCAACTGAGACAAAAGGCTATAATAAGCTAAAAGGACCAAAATGTAACAAGAAACAACTAGTCCTAACCACTGATAAGCTATCTACAACAGATTGATGAGTTAAGAATTTGGCAGAAAACAGTGACAAGGGGGCAACTTCAAGCCAAGAAATAAGCAATCAAATAAGCTTGAAACTAGAAACCAAAGATTGGAACCTAACCTAGACCTGACCCAGATCCTTAAGACCAAAAATCAGACCAAGGGATGCTCAAATGAGCCTTGTGCAAGGGCTTGAATAAGCTGAGGAAAAACTCAAAGATCACCGAGTTGAGTATAGCAGTTTAAAGCTTCAAAGGGAAGCTCTTTTGAAGCTTGAGAAAAATTTGCAAAAATCTGGAAAAATAACAAAAAGAAAATAGAGCAAGAGGGCTTTCTAAAACCACAAGTATCACTGAAAATGATTAAGAGATGAGCCCATTAAAAATCTTTCCATTTGACCCCAAAACTGAATTTTTGCACTTTTGACTTTTTGTCAAAACTAAAAGTTTGACTTTCTCTAACTTTGATCTTAATTTGTGGACTAGAAATGATATATTAAAGTTAAATGAGACTAATGCAAGAAGTATTTATGAAATTGAGATACAAAATAAGACTTGGATATGTTAAAACTCCAACAGTGGAGCTGCAAGATCACA
Organism: Chrysanthemum makinoi; assembly: GCA_910596185.1. Lineage (NCBI taxonomy): Eukaryota > Viridiplantae > Streptophyta > Magnoliopsida > Asterales > Asteraceae > Chrysanthemum > Chrysanthemum makinoi. The sequence continues at coordinate 161,929,804 of OU343217.1, read as the reverse complement.
TGAGAGGAAATTTTGACTTTGAGACAATTGCAGGCACAAACTAAGATTCAAATGAGTTTGTTTTGACTATAAAGACTTGAACCAACAATAACCTACCACTGCAAGACCCTATAACACAGTTTAAATCCCAAATCCAAACACTCCTTATGTATGACTGTTTTAAACTTAAAATAAGCTAAACACCAAACCAACAAGCATTACTGATAAAACTGAGTTTATAAGACCTAAATAAAACTATATAAACAGATTTTAGCAGCTTTAAGACCACGATACACAAATAACCATAAAATGCAAATTAGCTTGAAGTTTTGAAAAGGAGAAACTACTCACATGAACTCCAATTGGTTTTGCATGACCAAAACCGTAACCCAAACCTACTTAATCTAACCTATTTCAACCCCATACCAAGTCTGCATCACCAAAATCCAGTTCCAAACCCAAATGAGCTCATGGTTGACTTTTGTTGACTGAAATCCAAACTTGCATGAACTTGATTTGTACTCTTATACAAAGCTTAAAGAGACATTAACTAAACTTTTTTAAAGCTTAAAACAAGCTAACAACAACTTGGACAGAGGATTTTGAAACGAGAATCTCAACAAGAACTCATAACTGGAAATTTAACACAACTGAAATTTAAACTGAAAGTAACTTTTATTAAACATAAAACATAATACAACTTTGAAATTAAGACTGAATTTAAAGGTTTACAACAGAAAATAAAAGTTTACACTAAGAAATGGTCTAAAAACAGTCGACAGGTTATTCTACTGCATCTTCCTCCTTTTGTAGTGACTTCTTGCATTCAGTGGGTCCCACTTGGTCTTTCCCACCAATAATATTAGCCATTGGATTATTCACTTTCATCTTGGCCTTTAAATCTTCATTTGGCGCCAAAAAGTCTTGATAGCAGATATGGGTTGAGTGAGTTGGGTGAGAGGTCATTAAATGATTTTTGTTATTGTGTTGAGGTGGGGGGACAAGGTTGTGTAAAGGGTGAGCTGGGGGATGGGAGGTTGGTATTTGCAGAGAAGCAAGTTGAAGGGGTGACTGTTTTGGCGCGTAGGGTGTTTAGTTTGACTGGGGTGGGTAATGGATTGACCGGGTTGAAGGGTTTTGGACCGGGTTGGATATAAAGGGTTGGGCTTATGTAATAATCTAGGTCCGTTTGGTTTTGTAGGATTAATAACAAAAGGGACCCAATGTGTAACTTGCCAAACTTCAAGGGTTGAATCTGCCCATTCATCAAACTTATTCCAAGGGACCACAAGTGACACTCTCAAAAGGTATAAGGACTGAACTTGCCACTTTGTCATTTTCCAGGCCATTTCACCAAATTTCAAACTTGGAGGACCATTTTTGTAATTTTCTCAAACTTTTCATATTTTTCACCAAAGGACTAAATTTGACAACTTTTGAAACTTGGGGGACTGAAACTGCAATTTTTGCAAATTTGATACGTTTTTCATCTGATTTTGATATTTTTGCATTTAAAACTCATAAAACACTGATTAGTGATATTTTGATCATTTTGATGTGTTTCTGAGTGTTTTCAGATGATTTTGCAGTTTAAAAGGTATAAAAATGATGAGTATTTAGAGACTCATCAATCCCCCACACTGAGATATTGCTAGTCCCTAGCAATGATTTTTGAGAAAAACTTAATGGATTTGCGTCTCTTTACCAAAAGCCATTACTTCTGGAGTAGCCAAATGTTTCAGTTCAAGCAAGAACCATGGTACACCGATAACCATGTGATTTTGAGCAAACCACCAGCTTTCAACGGATTTGATTTTGTCTTTACCAGAAGCCGTACCCTTCTGGACTAGCCAACTCTTAGATAAATTATCAACATTATCTTTGGTGAGCTGATTACCAATTATGGATTTTCCACTGCCTTTACCACAAGCCATAACCTTGCGGGCTAGCCAACTCATTATCTTTTGAGGATGATGGGGAGTTGAGGAACCATACAATTTTGGGCAAATTGCAAGCCATATAAACGGATTTGAGAAATCTTTACCAAGAGCCGTTTGCTCTTGGATTAGCCAATCCTTTAGTTTATCAAACATGGCGGATCGATAACCAATTGAGTAAGTGTAAAACACTTACTCCAAAAAAATTTTTGGCCAAAACGGGAATTGGGCGGATAATACATGAAATTCGTGAGAATTCCCCCCCACACTTAGAAATGAATATTGCCCTCAATATTCAAAGTACCGCGGTTATGCCGAAACAAAGAACGTAAAAGGGAAATACTACGGCCATTATTTAGAAAGATTTTTTTAACCGCATATATATATGCAGGATTCTAGGTTCTACCAATCTCAAAATTCTCATAATGAGACAGTTAAGTGTCAAATTGACTATCTACCATGCTAAACTCATTGATTAAGGTGCAAATGAGTTTCTTAGGCTATAATGAGTCTAAATCAAACAATGACAACACTCATAACAGTCAATAGCTCAGATTTACCCATAGATCCAAACAACCCTTAAATGTTACCAAACTGAGCTTCCCATACCATACCACTGCATAAACAAATCCTATCCAATCCGTAAGATTTAAAGTGTCAAATTAAACCTTTTTTAGTCTAAACCAGGGTCAAACAAATAAGACCTATGATTATCAAGGATTATGTAAAATGACAGTTAACACAGTTTTCAAAGCACAATTGAGTTCCAAGACAAAACCATCCAATTTTTTAATAATATATATATATATATATAACATGTGGGACAAACCCCCCCACACTAGGGTGGTAGAAAGATAGAAAGAAGACGTAAATATGGGTGAAAATCCATATGGTGTGTGCTACTGTTTTTGGTTACCGAGTCGCTAGCTTGACTCGACCCCGCATTAATTGGTTCATGGGGAAGCAAAGTGGAAGAAACTATCTTCATCGGACTTTCATTAAAGATGTTTGAATAAACATTTGAAGCACGTGAAAGTTCCACACCGATGAGATATAGAGAGAAACGGCTCAAAAATGAGAAATGAAAATGCCGGGATCAAAAATAGTGTCCTCATTCCCAAAGGAGAAAAGGGAAAGAGCAACCACACCATTTGTGAAGAATGGAATAAATATGTGCATCACAATGCATGTCCATTCCTCATCAGAAAGAAGCAAATCACCATTTTTGACATTTTAAGCTTAAATTTGAAGCTTTTATGGTGATTGGTAACAAAATTTCCGGAGGGAGAGCTGGAAACGGTTCTTCAATCAATAGATTTTCAAGAAAGAGGATGTCTCCTTCCGAATCAAAGTAAGTATTGTCAATTCTTGTTGGAATCGACTCATCACTAAGAAAATCATCGACCTCCTTCCAAAATTTGTCATCTTCCTCATCAGGAGTGAGAGAAGAAATGGAAGAGTCGGAAATGGGACAAGAAATGAAAGACATAGAAAGAATCAAATGGTTTTAGAGGGTAAGAAATGAAGAATCAAATATGTGAGAGGGTAAAGAGGAATATTTTTGGTGTTTTTGAAAAACATTACAAAAAAACTTTTTACAAAAGATGGAATATGTGCAAGAATGGGTCTGAAAATGGCTAAACACACGCTAAAGCCTCCCCGGCAGCGGCGCCAAAATTTGATTCGTGCAAAACCGTCAAGTCTTTACAGACTCAGAACAGCTTTCGCATAACAAATGCAAATGAAGATCGTGAGAATACAGTGGATTCCCGGGTCGTTAAATCCCACGGAGACTCAATGGTGTGTACAACACTTGATCAGACGGTAGAATGATCACTAATGATAGTGATCAGAAAGGATTAGGATATGAATATTACACTACTGAAAAAAAATAACAAATAACAACGGCTTAAATACAAATTAAGAAAATTAAAAAGATAAAAGATATTAAATAAACGCTATCACTGTATTTAAAGTGATGAACGTTTAAAATCTAAAACTTACGTTTAAATAAAAATAACGTTAACGTACAAAATAAAAAGTGAAAATAAAGAAGGAAAACACCTAAGGATATGAAAAATACATTTTTACAATCCTAATAATATTAGAAAATTATTAGAAAAAGAAAATTATTTTTACAACTATTTAATTAATTATTATTAATTAAAACTATTTTAAACTATTTAATAATACTCTAAAATAAAAGAAAATATGAAATAAGACTAGAAAAATAAGATTAAGACTTAGAAAAATCTAAAATATGATAAAACTAATTTTAAAACAGAAAATATATTTTTAGACTTTTTATATATTTATTACTAATTAAAAACTATTTAAAACTAATTAAAATGCTAAAAATTACTTTTTAAGCTAAGAAAATTATGGAAAAATACTTCTTATAACTTTTATATTTATCTAGACTTAAGAAAAATGAAAACTTATTTTTTAGAACTTTTTCTTAATTTTTTTGTATTAAAAGCTAGTTAAAAATACTTAAAAACTAATTAAAATGCAGAAAAATACCAAACAAGCTAGGAAAAATCTGAAAAATTCAGGAAATACTTAAAATAATGTTAGGAAGCTAAGAAAAATGGAAAAACATAGGGTTATGAGGAGGGATTTGAAACTGATGTGAAATAGCTTATGAATAAGCTAGACAAAATAAGCTACAAGCTACAACAAGCTACCAACTGAGACAAAAGGCTATAATAAGCTAAAAGGACCAAAATGTAACAAGAAACAACTAGTCCTAACCACTGATAAGCTATCTACAACAGATTGATGAGTTAAGAATTTGGCAGAAAACAGTGACAAGGGGGCAACTTCAAGCCAAGAAATAAGCAATCAAATAAGCTTGAAACTAGAAACCAAAGATTGGAACCTAACCTAGACCTGACCCAGATCCTTAAGACCAAAAATCAGACCAAGGGATGCTCAAATGAGCCTTGTGCAAGGGCTTGAATAAGTTGAGGAAAACTCAAAGATCACCGAAATGAAAGTTGAGCAGGGCAGTTTAAAGCTTCAAAGAGAAGCTCTTTTGAAGCTTGAGAAAAATTTGCAAAAATCTGGAAAAATAACAAAAAGAAAATAGAGCAGTAGGGCTTTCTAAAACCACAAGTATCACTGAAAATGATTAAGAGATGAGCCCATTAAAAATCTTTCCATTTGACCCCAAAACTGAATTTTTGCACTTTTGACTTTTTGTCAAAACTAAAAGTTTGACTTTCTCTAACTTTGATCTTAATTTGTGGACTAGAAATGATATATTAAAGTTAAATGAGACTAATGCAAGAAGTATTTATGAAATTGAGATACAAAATAAGACTTGGATATGTTAAAACTCCAACAGTGGAGCTGCAAGATCACATGAGAGGAAATTTTGACTTTGAGACAATTGCAGGCACAAACTAAGATTCAAATGAGTTTGTTTTGACTATAAAGACTTGAACCAACAATAACCTACCACCGCAAAGACCCTATAACACGCTTTAAATCCCAAATCCAAACACTCCTTATGTATGACTGTTTTAAACTTAAAATAAGCTAAACACCAAACCAACAAGCATTACTGATAAAACTGAGTTTATAAGACCTAAATAAAACTATATAAACAGATTTTAGCAGTTTAAAACCACAGATACACAAATAACCATAAAATGCAAATTAGCTTGAAGTTTTGAAAAGGAGAAACTACTCACATGAACTCCAGCTGGTTTGCAGACCAAAACCAGAACCCAAACCTACTTAATCTAACCTATTTCAACCCCATACCAAGTCTGCATCACCAAAATCCAGCCCAAACCCAAATGAGCTCATGGTTGACTTTTGTTGACTGAAATCCAAACTTGCATGAACTTGATTTGTACTCTTATACAAAGCTTAAAGAGACATTAACTAAACTTTTTTAAAGCTTAAAACAAGCTAACAACAACTTGGACAGAGGATTTTGAAACTGAGAATCTCAACAGTAACTCATAAATCTGGAAATTTAACACAACTGAAATTTAAACTGAAAGTAACTTTTATTAAACATAAAACATAATACAACTTTGAAATTAAGACTGAATTTAAAGGTTTACAACAGAAAATAAAAGTTTACACTAAGAAATGGTCTAAAAACAGTCGACATGTTATTCTACTGCATCTTCCTCCTTTTGTAGTGACTTCTTGCATTCAGTGGGTCCCACTTGGTCTTTCCCACCAATAATATTAGCCATTGGATTATTCACTTTCATCTTGGCCTTTAAATCTTCATTTGGCGCCAAAAAGTCTTGATAGCAGATATGGGTTGAGTGAGTTGGGTGAGAGGTCATTAAATGATTTTTGTTATTGTGTTGAGGTGGGGGGACAAGGTTGTGTAAAGGGTGAGCTGGGGGATGGGAGGTTGGTATTTGCAGAGAAGCAAGTTGAAGGGGTGACTGTTTTGGCGCGTAGGGTGTTTAGTTTGATCGGGTGGGTAATGGATTGACCGGGTTGAAGGGTTTTGGACCGGGTTGGATATAAAGGGTTGGGCTAATGTAATAATCTAGGTCCGTTTGGTTTTGTAGGATTAATAACAAAAGGGACCCAATGTGTAACTTGCCAAACTTCAAGGGTTGAATCTGCCCATTCATCAAACTTATTCCAAGGGACCACAAGTGACACTCTCAAAAGGTATAAGGACTGAACTTGCCACTTTGTCATTTTCCAGGGGCCATTTCTGCCAAATTTCAAACTTGGAGGACCATTTTTGTAATTTTCTCAAACTTTTCATATTTTTCACCAAAGGACTAAATTTGACAACTTTTGAAACTTGGGGGACTGAAACTGCAATTTTTGCAAATTTGATACGTTTTTCATCTGATTTTGATATTTTGCATTTAAAACTCATAAAACACCGATTAGTGATATTTTGATCATTTTGATGTGTTTCGAAGTGTTTTCGATGATTTTGCAATTTTAAAAGGTATAAAATGATGAGTATTTAGAGACTCATCGAATGGCTTCGTGTTGGTGATTCCACTCGCTTTTTTCATAAGGTTGTCAAGAGTAGGAGAGCTAGGAGTCGGATTGATTCGATCCTTGATACTAATGGTATGCAATTGGTGGACTCACCAGTGTTCCTAATGCTTTTGTTTCTCATTTTACTTCTTCTTGGTCAAGCGTGTCCTACGTTGCCTTTGGAGGACTCTCGGGTCTTTACTTCGACCCTTGATCCTAATGTGGCTCTTTTCATGGTTCGTGATGTTACGGCTCAAGAGGTTAAAGAAGCTATTTTTCTATGGGGATGATAAAGCCGGTCCGATGGCTATTCGGCTGTTTTTTTAAAGGTGCCCGGATATTATATCTGAGGATGTTATTAAGGCTTCAGAGTTTTTGTCAATGGTAGGTTGTTGAAAGAGGTTAATCATACTACCATAGCTCTTTTGCCTAAGATCAATTCTCCGACTCGGATTACTGATTTTAGGCCTATTTCGTGTTGCAATGTGATGTTCAAGTGCATTAGTAAGATTATTGCAAACCGGATTAAGGAGAGTCTTAATACTTTGGTTAGCCCAATCAATCTGCATTTGTTCCGGTAGAAGGATTGCCGATAATATCTTGCTTACCCAGGAGCTTATGCATAATTATCACCTTAATAAGGGCCCTTCTAGGTGTGCTTTTAAGGTTGACATTCAGAAGGCATATGACACGGTGGATTGGCAATTTTTAAGGTGTATTTTGGATCATTTTGGTTTTCACCCACGTATGGTTCACTGGATTATGGAGTGTGTGTCTACTACTTCGTTTTCTATAAGTGTGAATGGTATTCTTCATGGTTATTTTAAGGGTAAGCGTGGTTTAAGACAAGGGGATCCATTATCGCCGTATCTTTTTACGCTTGTTATGGAGGTGCTTACCCTCATTTTGAGACGTCGTGTGCGGGACTCTGAGATGTTCACATTTCATCACAAATGCTCCCAACTTAATATTATTAATCTTTGTTTTGCTGATGATTTGTTTTTGTTTTCTCATGGTGATGCTCATTCGGCAGGTGTTATTATGGCGTCCCTTGAGGAGTTTAAGGATGTCTCGGGATTGTCTCCTAGTTTACACAAGAGTACAGCTTATTTTTGTAATGTTTTAAATCATGTAAAGCTTGCTATCTTGCAGATTCTCCCATTTGTTGAAGGGAATTTGCCGGTTAAGTACCTTGGGGTTCCATTGGTTACTACTAGATTGATATTTAGAGATTGCAAGGAATTGGTGGAGAAGCTGTCTAATCGCATCAATGATTGGAGGAATAAATCCCTCTCTTTTGCTGGTCGCCTTCACTTATTCAGTCAGTTTTGTCCTCTATGCACATTTACTCGGGCCTCGATGTTTATTCTCCCGCCAGATATGGCTGATTTAGAGCAACTTATGAGGGCATTCCTTTGGAGTTCGTACGGGTCGTAAAGGTCATTCTAAAGTTGCTTGGGAGGTTGTGTGCTTGCCTAAACAGGAGGGTGGGCTTGGGATTCGTAGGATTGATTGCTTCAACACTGCTCTCATTACTTCTCATATTTGGCGTTTGTTTAATTCTACAGATTCGTTGTGGGTGAAATGGATTCATACTTATAGGTTGCGTGGTCGTAATTTTGGGATGTTCCAGTCGTGGGAATCTTTCTTGGAGTTGGCGAAAGATTCTTCGTGTTAGGCCTCTTGTTCGGCAATTCTTTTGGTATAATCTTGGGAATGGTTTGAAGACTTCTGCATGGTTTGATACGTGGTGTTCGGGGGTCCTTTATCTCTTATTGTGTCCTCGAGGGATATCCACCAGGCTGGTTTCTCTTCTAATTCTGTGGTTCGTGACATTATTGTGGAGGATTCTTGGGCTTGGCCGATTATTTGGGGACCTAGGTATCCTATGCTTACATCATTTCCTGTTCCTAATTTAGTTTCTAATGTGGATGATCGGTTAGTGTGGAAGACGGGTGATGGTCATATCAAGTCTTTTTCTGCTTCGCCTGTCTGGGAGTGTATTCGGCCGCGTGGACAGGTGGTTGATTGGTTTCATCTTGTTTGGTTCTCGCACCGTATTCCGAAACATGCATTTCATTTGTGGTCGGTTATGCGTAGGAGACTTCGTACTCAGGATATGATGTATTCCAATGATCCTTCGAGCGTAGCCCTTGTGTGCCCATTATGTAGCACTCAACCGGATTCTCATGATCACCTTTTCTTTGAGTGTTTGTTTTCGTTTCAGGTTTGGGAATCTTTGAAGGTGTTTGCTGGTCTTACGGACATTCCTTATGTCTTAGATGCTATTGTGAACCATTTGACTCCTAGTTCTTCATCTCGGTCAGGCGGAGCGTTGTGTCGAAACTTCGCTTGCAGCAACTTCTTATTTTATTTGGCAAGAAAGAAATAACAGAATTTTCAAGAATCAAAGGAGGTCTGCTACTCAATTAATTGAAGTGATCAAATCAACGGTGCGTCTGAAGCTTATTACTTGTAGTTTCAAACGAAAGGCGCATGTCCTTGATTTTTTGCGCGTTTGGCGGTTGCCTATGTCTCTTATGCATTCTTGATGGCGGGTTCTAGTCATGATGATGCGTTCTTGGTCCGGTTCGTGAGGTTGGTGTTTTGCCTCTGGTTAGTTTGATTGCTGGTGGTCGGTTTTCGTTGGAGATCCGGGTAAGTGCTGTACTCTTTTTCCCTTCTCCAAGGTTTTCCCATTGGGTTTTTTCTTGGAAAGGGTTTTTAAGGAGGCAGGCTTATTTGGTTCATCAATCTCCTTCGAAAAGGTGGGCTGATTGGTGTGGTCATTCTTGTGTGATCAGATGGTTATTTCCAGTAGGAGTTTTGGTTATTGTATGTTTTTTGTAGTTGTTTTCGCTTAATGGCCTGTCACAAGCGGAGTTAGTTGGTTGTTCAAGCGTTGCTTGAGGTAAATGTGGTTCTTCAGCCACATTCCATTGTTCTTAAACGATTTTTTGGTGTAATATATTTTACCGGGCGGATTTGCCCTTTACCCAAAAAAAAAAAAAAAAAAAAAAAAAGGTTACTAATTAAGCATTGAATTCATCACCATATGATGGAGGTTGGTTAGATTATTGGGGCGTTAGCGTATAAACCCTAACTTTCTGTTAGGGTTTTCACTTCTGTTTTGTTTTGTTCGATTATATGTTTGCTGCTGGTCCTGTTGTTTTGCGTGTCTTTTGAGTGAGTGTTTGTGGGGTTGCAAAAACAGCCACCAACTTGGACAATCAAGTTGGATTGAATACGGATTCCAATCCGTATGCTTCGCTGGATATTAACGCATTGGATGCTAGATTGAAACGTCTTAAAGGTATTGATGGTGGTACTATTGTTCCTGAGGTGCGAAAAGCTACTAGGGTTGTCCGAAAGCCTAGCCATAACGATGATAATCTGTTTGGGGACACTACCATTGATTCTGTTTGGAGCACGCCTAACAAAAGCAGCCTGATCCATGGGAGGACTCTAGGTTGGGGCGTGATAGTGATAAGGCCGGTACCTCTTTGAGTGGTTTGGATTCGAGCACTATGGCGACTTCTACTAATGCTTCTGGTCAAGATACCTGTGTCCCTCTGTTGGTACCTCCTAGTGTTGTTTTGAATGTGGTTAAGGAGGCTATTTCTGGTCATGAAGTAAATGGTAGTGATAATGTGCCGAAAAAAGCAAGGTCATTTGCTAATGTGTTAAAACCGGAACAAGTCACGAGGAAAGTTAATTTTCGACCATTGGTGAACGAGAATCGTATTGATAATCATGATACGGTTCTTCCTAAGGCTGCTATGGAAGGAGTGTTTAACCGATATGATAATACTCTTGTTTGCTTTTTTGTTGGCAAGAGTATTGTGTTTCCTTTGGTCCAAAACTACGTCACTAATACGTGGGGTAAGTTTGGGTTAAAGAAACTTATGAAAAATGATGATGGTGTTTTCCTTTTTAAGTTTGATTCTAAAGAGGGTGTTGAGAATGTTCTTCAACGGGGACCTTGGATAATTCGTAATTCTCCTATCATTCTCACTAAATGGACTCCTGACGTGCTATTGTCCAAAAGTGAGGTTACCAAACTGCCCGTGTGGATTAAATTGCATAATCTGCCGTTACTTGCATATTCGGAAGACGGGTTGAGCCTTATTGCTACTCAGGTGGGTAAGCCGATTATGTTGGATGCATTCACTAGCTCCATGTGCGTTGATTCATGGGGTCGTATTAGTTTTGCACGTTCTCTTGTTGAATTATCATCGGAATCTGATCTTAAACATGTGGTGACTATGGCGATCCCTAAAAAGGACGATAGTGGTTTTACTACGGCAAGTATCAAGGTTGAATATGAATGGAAACCTCCACATTGCACGGAATGTAAAGTGTTTGAGCATGTTAATGCTTGCTGTCCTAAGAGTACTAAGGAGCATCATCTGCTCCCACGCCTTTGGAAGAGCATGATGATGGGTTTAAGGTGGTGCAGAATCGAAAAGCCAAACCCAAAGGTACGAAGATATCTAGTGGTATTAATATGGGTAAGGGTCCTAGATTTGCACCTAGGAAGCAGGTATATGTTGCAAAGACGAAGACACCGGAAGCTGCTAGTGTTAATGATACAGGTACACCTATTACTACGTCTAACTCTTTTAGGACTCTTGAGGTGCAAGATGACACGGACATCCAAAGTCCTGTGGTTGACTCTACTACTGATGAGGTGAAGAGTGGGAATTCTTCTGGTTTTACTAAGGAAGCAGGTATGGATGGTTCTCGGGGGAAGGAACCTCGTGTTGATATAGGTGCGGCTAGTAAACCTCCGGAGACCATGACTTCTTCTGCTACTAAGGTAAGTAATCCGTTTTCTAAAGTCGAGAATGTGACTTGTTCTGATAGTGAAGAGGATGAGGTTTTGGAGCCGAATAACCCTATGGCGTCATTTTTGGCTTCTGGGGGTGGTGGGGGATTTGAGCTAGAAGATTTCGATGATTATGCTGCTCAAGTTTATGATTTACCAGGACACTTGGAGGATATGTGTTACATGTATGATGTTAGTCTCTTAGGTCGTGGTAGGAAGTAAATTTGTTTGTTTGGCAGTTCATAAGATTGGCATGTCTTTCTTATGTAGTTTGTTTGGTTAAAGTGCACTTGTAGTGTGTGTCTGTTGCCCATGTAACGGGCCGAGGTGAGAGATTCACTCTCATCCGTTTTACTTAAATGTTTTGGTTAATATATTTTACCAGGGTGTAGGATTACTCCCCTTTACCAAAAAAATTTTTGAAATGAAAGTAAATAACCCGCATAATGTGCATATAAAACCGCATGTATAGTGACTATGCACTTATGATAAAATGATGAGATGTTATGATGATGTAGTTATAGTCTAGGGTCAATGATACAACCTAGTTCTCTATAACTCTTGCTCTGATGCCAATCTGTCACACCCCAAAATACCTGTTTTGCTGCAGAATGGAATTCCTAGGGGATGACTGTCATAGCATCACAGTTACACTTATATTGAACGACCCAAAATGTCGTTTTGAAAATACATCGTTTGATTTATTAAAACATTCAGAGTTTACAAAATATAGGTCCCAAAAAGGTATACAACATTTGCGGAAATAAGTTTGTTACAATCCAAACGATGATTTAAAGTGCATAAAACCCATGTGAGACGCGTCGTCACCGCGACTCTATGATAACGCCTTATATATGCCATGAAGTATATGCCTTAGATACCTGAAAATACATTGCTAAAAGTGTCAACACAAAGGTTGAGTGAGTTCATAGAGTTTATGTAAATGTTTTATACCGCCACCACAAGTATAAGTTATGTATGACAAATATGCCACATGAAAATGTTACAATTGCTATAAGCACATGACACCGAAGCTAGACTGATCATGATGTTGGCCCCAACAGAGTGTTTTGCCAAACAACTCAAATTATGATATTAAATGAAATGCATCTGTTTAACCAGTTGGGACCACCAACCCGGATGGATGAGTCACCCTCAATAGATCTATTCACTCACCCTCGCTTCTTCCGGAATTAACGGTTCATGATTATGAAATAGGGACATTCAATTGGCAATGAGGTAACTTAAGCCATGTAAATGAATTTGAATATACTTGGGCTCGTAATAAAATGATGTGCAATGTATTCTCCCCCGTAGGTTTGAAATGAAGTATAAACTTGAATAAAACGGGGCTATGAAAACTCACTTGATACAATGATTATGATGGCAAAAGTGGATACATCAAATGAGGCGCAATCTCTAACTGCAACTTATTATGAATGATATGATCTAATATAAGTCATGAAATAATGTTGTGCATGCAAACTCATATGATATCCATACCACTTGTGCATTTTTGAAAATGAAGTTTATCGTCGAAATATATGTTTATGACATCTCGTCATGTTATAAAATACTTTACAAGTACTTACGTTGAAACGACATCCTACGATAGTCGTTTAGTGATTTATCAAGAAATTGTAGTTTTTCGTCGCAAAATAATGTACTTTGATAATTCATGAAAGTGGCTAAGTGGCCTTGAAAAGCTAGTCATAAAATAGTGAATATCGAGTGTTAGGAAACAAACTCAGCGGTTTTGGAATGCTTGTAACATTATCTAAAAGTCGTAAAACTGAACTTTTGTCCATACGAGTCTCGATCCTAGATAAAAATGATGGTGAAGTGAGGTAGTCGGGCTAAAAATACAGCTTCGAAAGCAGCTGAAAGTTTGAGAGGTCATAAGTTACTCGTTATGAATCTGCTTTGACTAACGGCTGGACATTTTGGAAAATAGGCCAGGTGAACTAACTTTTACTTGGAGATATTATTTTCTCAAAACTGACTCCATCGATGAGAAAAACGGCTTCAAACATGGTCATCCGCGGCAACCTTTTTGACACTTGGAAAAATATGTAAGTGTTAGTGCTGAAAAAATAGTTGTGATCGTCGTATTTCAAATATGTATATCTTTAGCGTTATAGGTCCATTTTCTACGTTCTTTATATCCTCGAAATCGTGATAGTATGTATTAATATATTTTTGAAAAGTCGACTCTTCTAGTTTAGGTTTACAACTCGTTTTTGACCTTTGAAAAACCCTTGACAGCAAGTATATTTTCAGAAAAATAGTTTTCGTCGTTAAACTTGAAAATAGCGTAACTTCTTCGTTATAAACCCGTTTTAACCCGTTCAAGCGACCACGGTTTCGTTTTAAAGTATATTTTCTGAAAATATAAACCAAAATTGTCCATGACCTGTCGAAATTTCCAGATTTTGTAAAAATGGACAGCAACTATATATATTTCGTCGAAAACGATTTCTCTAGTGTAATACTTGTTCTAAACCCTTCCAATCAACACCAAAACTATTCTAAACCTGCCATACACCTTCTTAGGGTGTCATGGGTTCCTAAACTTCACCAAAATTGATAGGTTTCATAGGAATACTAATAGGATAATTTAAACCCATATTAAGAAATAAAAACATGTAAAAGTGGTATGGATCATAGTATATTTGCATGTTTTTCTTACTAGATTATAAAAATACATCAAGTAAGAGTTTATAAGAGTAGGAAAAATTAGTTGAAGCTTACTGAGTGATTGAAGAGTTTTTGAGCTAGAAAACTTAATTAATCTATAGGTTTTTATTTCAAAACCTTAACATAGATCACTAATAGAACTTGAAAAACACTTGGATCTTGAAAAAATATATGGTTTCTTCTTCTTTTCTTGCTTGGCCGACCACAACAATGGAGATGGAAGAGTTTCTATTTTTTTTACACCTTGAAAGTATGTGTAACTATGTGTTTTAATTTAGTAAAACACTTGTATAATAAAAATATCTAAGTAACTAGGAGTATGATGACAAGGGGGGGGGGGTCGACCATAAGAAGAAAAACATGAATTTGATACTTGATTTTGTATAAAAATGTACATATGTTTAATATTTAGTGTAGTTTAGTTTAGATATTTAGTTATTATGTATAACGTTTGCTAGAAATCAATTTTAACGGAACAAAATAAAATATATCAAAGTCATAATAATTATAAAAATGCATTTCTCGCAAGTATTGAGTGAATAAATAATTATCGAGTTGAATTTACGGAAACCGTCGTAAATATATATATATATATATATATATATATATATATATATATATATATATATATATATATATATATATATATATATATATATATATATATATATATATAAAACAATTTATATACAAAATAAATTCAAAACATCGGGTAAACTAATAATATAATTTTTAAAGTCTTAAAATGAGTATAAAAATATGTTAGGACAATTGTTGGAAGTGTCGGATCAATTATTCAAAATAAATGATCGTGAGATAGCTTTTATTTAATAAATAAATATACGTTAATGGAATATGCAAACCCATGCATAAACTGATATGAAAATGATGTTACTGATGATATGTAGACTAACTCTAGTCTATATGAAATGTTATTAATGATGTTCCATGAATACGCAGCTTAACCATCATGGTTACGCGTATTTGATACTCGTAAACCTAGTTTACGAAAATTATGAATAGTGAATCATGAATAGTGATTTTTCTCCGAGAATAAATAGTGTTTCGTGAATAATAAAATTTTGAAATAACCTTTCAAAGTCTCAACCCGACTTAAAAAATGATGAATAGTAATCAGTGAATAGTAATTTTCCGAGATGAATAGTGAAATTTTCAAAGTTTATAAAATGACCTGAAATTACGATTTGTTACAGTCAATTAAGAAGTTGTTATCAAACAAGGTATCAAAATAGTGTAGGGGCAGGAACAGGGAGGAACTATGGTGGTTCGGCTGCCAGGGGAAGCCAGATGGATGGTTCTAACCATATGGTTAGTCTAAACAGGGCTGCTCGTGCTTACTGAAGTATGAGCGGGGTTCAAATTAGTTATTACAAACTGCGCCTGTTGAATGAATATGCGCTTGGGGTAAGACTCTTATTAAGACACCTTTGAATTTATGGATTGTGTTTAAAAAGACTTAAAAGCATTAGATATGACTGCAAGTGATCTAAGTATTTTTTTTCCATTATAAGCATCTGGCTTATAGGATACCCTCTTATTAAAATTCATTAATTTGTAGATACATACACATAATAAACCTTTACCCTAATTCCCTCTATACAACCACACACATTTGCTATCGATTGCAAATTAACACACCCATAAATTAGGGACTTGTGGCGATAGTTCAAGAGCAATTATTCCATCATAAGAATTGGCCTTCTTAACTTCAGCAACTATTCATCATAAAAATCTTTAATGTCACATAGGATGGAAGGCATCATATGTTTGACCCTTTAATGCACATTTTGTTTTATGATCTTGTAGGTACCGATAAATCCACCAGGTTTCTCTTGCTCAGGGTTCCAATAGTGCCTGATCGTTGCATCTTAGTGAACATATTTTTTTTTTGCTCAGGTTTGCTTCCGAAACTATTACAATTACTAGATCTAGAAGTCATAAAGAGGTTACTTTGTCTGCATATCTTGCAGTACTTTTTCTCAATGCAAATATTAATCAATATTGTTTGCATATTGCATCATTGCTATTAATTTAATTAAGTCTTATCCAAACGGTTTCCCATATATTGTCACCAAATTCTTGTCGTAGGAAATTTAGGACTAGGCTTTATTTTTCAGATGAAGGTTTGGTATTCAAGAGAGTCTGATTGATGTAATGTTTGACAATGTGCTTAAGTTCCATTCATTTTTTTGTATGGAATCTTTTGCTAACTGATATAAACTTCTATATGCAGCTTCACTACGAAGCATATGTGAGATTTATTGTCCTCAGCATTCTATGGGCAACATCATGCAAACCGTACTAGTGACCGTGAAGTCATTACTTACAATAAACCACTGGAAGATGAGGCTCTGTGATCTTGTTTATAGCTTACGACTGATTGCAAATTTGACAGTTTATATCTGTGGTGTCAATTTCTTATGATTGTGGGAATCATCTAGTGTGTGGTTATGTTCATGCGTTGGTGCTGGATGATGGGTTTCTGGGCGTGAACGATTTAATGGAACCCTATTTTTTAGGGTTTCGTTAATATTTATAACCTGTTATATCGACTACATGTAATCTCTGGTTTGGGATTTTGGTGATGGTAAGTTCCTTGTTGGATGATATGTATGTGCATGTGGGTTTATAAGAGAGATGTCTTTATTTGATGATCGATTTGGTGTTGTCATGCGATCGATCCTACTGGAAGTTAAGGTATCATCCCTATTAGTATCCCTTAATAATCCTCGCTGATGTTTGGATTGGGCAGATGTCATTGCTGCTGCAATTCGTGACTTGTATGGGATTGGAAGTTAGGGTTTGTTAAAATCCTATGCTATGTTTGCTTCGACCTGGTGTTTGCTGATCATTATCGGTGTGTTTGCAATCTTGTGGGCACAATTTGCTGTTCTGGGTCAAGTGATATGTATGGTTATGGAAGGTAGGGCTGTTGTTTGCATTCTTGTAAGCTCAATTCCCTAGGTTTGTTCTTATCAGTTCTTAATCGATTTTATAGGACTGATTTGATGTGTGTT
Source organism: Chrysanthemum makinoi (assembly GCA_910596185.1). Taxonomy (NCBI): domain Eukaryota; kingdom Viridiplantae; phylum Streptophyta; class Magnoliopsida; order Asterales; family Asteraceae; genus Chrysanthemum; species Chrysanthemum makinoi. The sequence goes on along the minus strand of OU343217.1, from coordinate 161,912,345 downwards.
GGTATGTATACGACTTGGTGTTTTTTGGTCGTTATGATTGGTATATGCTGATTGCACGGGTGTTTGGTTTGCTACTGATGTCGTACCGTTCGGTACAACTCGATTCGTTTGGCATGCTTGTCTAGTGATCAGTATTACTTGAAGTTAGGGTTTTTAACCCAATCGTTTTGGTTATTTGAATCGTATTTTCTTAGACCTGGTGGTGTGGGCTGAATTTGTCTTTCTTTGGTCTATGATATGATGATTTATGACGTGTGGTTTGTTGGTGAAGTGTTTCGATGTGCCGCAGGAACCTGGTTCGTTATTTCTGGCATATTGATTATGATTTCATCATAAAAGTTTGTCTTGGTGACTCTTATTTGTGGCCGGTTTTGCATCTAAACATGCACCGTTGGAGCGAGTTTGTGCTTGCTGCTCTATCCGTGGTTTTAGAGTCTCTCAACAACCGTTGTGTGGAATTTGTGAACTGTAATGCCAATTTGATGATCCATGAGAGTGTAAGTTGGAGGATTCTTCATGGAAGTAGGTGGACCACCATAGTGAGTTAGAAGGCTCAAGTACATTCCTTGAGTAGTTTTGTAATGTTTTATTTAGTTTTGTCATTATTGGTTGGTTCATTTTTGTAAGTTACAAGAATGGTGTGTCATTCTTATATTAAAGTCTGTAAGGTGGTGTTTGTTTGTGACTTAATTGACTTAATATGAAAAAAACTGAATTCATTAAGTCATATTAAAACTGTTTGTTTGTGACTTAATAGAGAAAGATGACTGAAAATATTAAGCAATAAAACTGAGGGTGTCTGCATTAAGTCATCTTTTAATTAGAGATGACTTAATAAAAAAAATTAACAAACAAGCCCTAAGTGTCCTAAGGGACTGAGATGAGGGAAATCACCCTCATCCTTTGTACCTCAACGTTTTTTGGAGTAATGAATTTTACCGGGGTGATTTAACCCTTTTACCAAAAAAAACCATCTATGTTATGTTATAGTGATGATATATACATGTTGATTTTATTTATTTATTTTGTTTTTTATTTTTTTTACTGTTTGATGTGCCTCTGGTCTTATTTGCTAAACTGAAATCACATTTTGTCTTGATCATGAAGCTATCTATGCAAAAGAATATTAATTGATAACAATACAGAAGTCAAGGTCTCTGTTAATGCAGCTTTTGGAACATACATTTTGACCTTTTTTACGATTTTATACGTTGGCTTTTATACGGCTCATATTGGTCATAGTGTGTCGAATTCAACTGTGTAATTTTGCGAGTTATGTTGCATCTCACTAATGTACGTGTATGTATTAGTGTTTATTAGCACGTGAAAGAAAAAAGTAGCTGCTTTATCAACATCAACGTCAATGAAACTATACGTAATACACAGCAGATTTGCATAATATTTGTTCCTTATATACAGTAACTGATTCCATGTTCAATAAGGGAAAACCTTGTACTAACTCATGAATTTTTTCATCAATAAGTAGCGACTAATATGACTCAAGTGATTTCACATGATTTATGCCTTTCTAACATTGCCTTACTTACATTAGATTTCATCAATAAGTAGCGACTAATATGACTCAAGTGATTTCACATGATTTTTGCCTTTCTTACATTGCCTTTCTTACATTAGAGGTTTGAGGTGTCAGGAAAACTTTTTCATAAGCAAGTTTAATTAATATTTCCTTTTCAATCATTAAATAATATAAGCTTTAAGGTCCTTAATGTTAAGTAATAAGTCTATTCCCGTGAACAATCTACAATTGATTATCTGAATCTCCTTATGTGGATCACCATCCTTCATCAAGCATTCTTGGTGTGCAACCTTGCCCAAAAGAAAATTTTCCTGTGAACAATCAACAGATCAGTAACTCAGTCTCCCTATGTGGGACACCTTCCTTCATCAAGTATTATTGGCATTCAACCTTGCCCAAAAGAAATTCTAGTAATCTTTTTCCTAATTCTACCTAAACTTATTTTTCATGTATGTATAACATGGTTTATAGATTCTCGAACAAAAGATCCCTGTAAAAATTGCATCCAGGGAACAAGTGTACACTGTATATGAGATATTATGCTGACATAACTGTCCAAAATGAATGATTCATCTCCTATAAATGAATTATCGACTTTAGAACACAACTTGAGAAGATTTTTGTACCATCTATGTACGCTATTCGTGATAACAAATATATTCAAGAGAGTACGCAGTTGTCAGCTCCATTGAAAAAAAGAACATGTGACTTAATAAGCTTATACATGTCCTACTTCCCATTGTGATTTATTACCTAAAGTTTGCATAGCAAGCAAGAGTAGTAGAATGAGTATAATAATATTTATGATGAGATGATAATAACTGGAAGTTACATCAGAGGTGATTAACTAATTCTTGCCGAAAATGTAGATTACTATTTTACGAGGGAAGTATAACAAAGTATGATACCAACTTACCTCATAGTTGTCGAGGCGTCTCTCTACAAGTGAAACCTTTGTTAAGATAAGTTGACGAGACACATCATCAACCTGTTTCCCAATTTCCCCTTTACGCCCAACCATTGAACCCAACCGTGGTGCCCCAAGTGTCCCATGGGCAGCAGTTCTAAGTCTCATCACAGACCAACCACCACAAGGAGTTTCTTCTGAACCGACATCGTCTTTAGCTGCATTTACATGAACCATAATGATGTTATCCAGAAAAAAGTACAATAAATGATTTAAATGTACATATATGCAATACTGTATAGCGTGGTGAAACCATAATCAATTTTCCTTGTTTTTTTTTTTTTTTTTTTTTTAAATTTTTTGTTTAGATGATAATTAGACAATATATTCATGATGATATTTAGGTAGGTTCTTTGCTAGATATGCAATTCCTAATGATTTGTAAAAAGTTCTTATGCCATGGTGTATGCAGAGTGTAATTGATGAGTTGGGCATTACAAGCTATGAAGGTAACCTTTTTTTCACATGTGATTACATAGCAAATCAAAAGACTTTTCATACAAAAACCAAAATTAGGTGGTTCCAAATCTCATACACTTAATTGTCTCAAGTCCTAATATGGCAGTTCACAAGTGCAAGAACCTAATACTAAAAGATATATAACACATTGAAAAAAACCCTTTTTCTTGCTAAAATATCACCCAATTCACTCAATTGCATCCTAGTCATGCTAGTAATATAAAGATAGTAAAAGTCATGTCTAATATTCGTTAGTAGGTTCAATGGTAACCCCTAATCTGAACATGTAGAATGGGTGATAATGTGCGACACCAACCTTCACGGGAAGTTGATTAATAGTCTTCAACCAAGTACGCATAAGACCGTAAAACCAAAATCACTGAACATGACATTGGTTAGACCTTCACCTTCACTACCTGGAAGTATGCAACAATTAAAAGCTTAAGTTCCAATCAAAATATACTGATGGTATGCTTTGACTGTTATGAGTGTTTGCCTCGAAATTGATATGACACTGTGTATGAATGATATGACGCTGTGTATTACTAGTTCGATTACTAACCTAACAGTTAAACCCAATATACCCATACCACTTCATTCACATGTTTTGCTTTCGCTAGATGCTATTTGTCGAGGACCTAAAATGTTTGGTTCACAGAAAACATTGAATTTGCCATTTGTGACTACTTGTGAGTAATACTAGGAAAGAATTTTGCTAGCACAGCCCTGGCTCTGAATGGTTAATGCTATTGTATTCAGTTAGAATAAACATGTGCATTTTGTAAAATCCAGACAAAAGGGTAGATGGCTAAATGCTTTAGACAATTAGTTATTATGGTTAATGACCATAATGATTCAGTGACCGTATAATAAAAGTCACAATGTAAAAAAAAATTAAAAAATGTACTTATCATCCAATCTGATCAGTCTAACATTAGCAAAAGAGACCAGTAGTTGAAGGAGGTTAACTGAACATGTGAGGATAATTCTACATAAGTTTGCCTATCTACAAAACTATTACAAAAGCATTATAAGTTTCTAGTTACCTGACTTCGATATCTAGCAGAAGCACTATAAGTTTTTGTGAACAACTTGGTGGAGCTGGTTTCAGAAAAGGGATTCAGTTGTAGATATGTAAATAACGAGCTAACAACACACGGATGGATTCAAGTGGCAGTGTCTCTAGTTTATTTTCATGGGCCTTGATTGCTTGTCGGGGCTGCTGCCTCTCTTTTTGTGGACATCATTATGGGAGTGTTCATTTAGCTGCTATAAACTGGTATTTCCTATTCGGAGTAGAGGTTTCTAGTGGAAGACTCGTAAGAGGCGATATGTCTGATTGTTTGTACCTTTTACCACATGTATGTTAGGCCCTGTTTGACCATGAAAACAATCTCATAGTGGCGTAAAAGGCAAGAATTTTATGTCCCTAAACTGATGCAGCAAATTAGCAATGGGACCCCCCTAGTATAAATACACTGTAATATACATGGGCAAGAAAATGGGTTTTTTCAGCATTGAATTAAAGAGGGTAATACAATCTAATTGGTTGGACCAGTAAACCTTAATGTCAATTAGTCTTAACAATAAAAGGCCAATCTTTCTGGTGTGAAATTATAAATTTATATCATCACATTTTTATAAGATTTACCATATGTCATATTGTCTGTTGCATTGCTGTTAAAAAGCGTTGTTACTTTTTTTTTTAGATTGTTCAAAAATGATATGTATAAAAAGCTAATGAGATGGTCAAATGTCAATTTGGTATGATAAATGAAGTATCACTGAAATGAGTAGGGTTCAATCTCACCTCGACTTCTACCTTTTTGAGCTCTACTGAATTTTCGAACGGTCTAGATATCTCAACATCAAGTGTGGATATAGTGGCTTGTATGCTTCCAGTTCCATCGTCAATCGCAAAGTGTCACCCGAGACCTGCACATATAGATGGGATTTCTTCACATATGAAAATATTCACATGTGAAATATAAATGTGATTTCTTCACATATGAAAATATTCAGATGTGAAATCACGAGTGTACCTGATATAGACATCAAGTCATAATCATTCATTAATCAAATAGAAATATTACGCGTACATAAATATGGTTGCATATTTCCATAGTCGTCTAAGTATGAAATATAATCCTATATACGCAGTTGACCCACTTAAGGAGGGCCTCTTTGAGAAACTGACTTGGGTTCAATCACAAATCACGCCAAAAGGTCATTGTGATAGCTAAACATCGCCTAGGGAAGGTCCTTAGTTAATATGCTTTTGCTTACAAGCAAAGAGAAAAATCAGAATAGTTAGGTTCTCTGAAAGAACCTGTTGGTATCATTTTATGGTAGCGGAAACTTCACAGGAAAAAGTCATTAAGTGAATAAAAAAAAGGTTCTATCGGGGTTCATATGCAGAACTAAATGTGACCTTTAAATCAAGGATTGGCAAACATCCGTAGGAATAAGTGGTTCGTCATTTATTTGACTGCAAGACTATTCTTTTAAAATTATTTTTCTTCCTATTGCTGGTATTGTAGCTTCTCTTCCTAGTGCTTCTAACTATTAAAAATTGTTAGCAAGTGTTTAGAGCCAATTTAATGATATACTTTCGTGTACCAAGTTTTTGCAAGTCCCTATCTAAAGGTAATAGCATCTAGAACAAATTTGAGAAATATATTCAGTAATATCTGCACTTTAGCTAATTGTCGGTCTCACATTTTTCTTATCTTCCAATCCACATTCCAGATAAGAGAAGCTGTAAATGATATAAACTAAAGTGAAATAGAGAACCATAAGATTTTATCAAATGAGGGATATACCTATATTTTTCCATTTTTGCAAAATGCTAATACCAATTCTAAGCCTTCTTACAGGTTCTTGTCAATAACAAAACTTGAGTTGCCTCAAAAAATTAAAGTACTAAACCAAGCTTTGAGAGTTTTCACGAACCACTAAACTACCAAGACTGTATGCAATGAATTGTTTAACACAGAAACCAAATTGTAAATGAAAAGTTGCGATTATACATTCCGGAAACCAATATCGAGTACCTTCACATGTGAATAAATTTGCTTATAACTCATTCGTGTTGATGGCTTGAAATAAGGTATTGAGATTTGAGATGCTTTACATAAGCTATCAAATACCTCACATGTGAAGAAAAAAGGTATCGAATACCTTCACATGTGAAGAAAAAAGGTATCAAAAAACTTCACATGTGAAGAAACTTGCATATATATTAACCGTAGAAGGTGACACGATTATAACAACAAAAGTAAAGAGTGATTGCTCTTTGGTCCTCATGTTGAGCAAGTTCCTACAAGAAGTTCCCTTTATTTCCTGATATAAAAACCCAGGTGAAAGGATCCAAAATCAGAACATAAAAAATTGTAGTAGCATAAGACCCTATAAACATGAATTGCTTTATATTACTTCTCAAATCTCAAACCATGAGTTGATCGTATTTAAAAAAAAAAAAAAAAAACTTGTTTTTTTGTGAATGTATCATCAATTTCGTAGCTAATTCTACATGAATCCATAAATATGCAAATTTCTTCATATGTGAAGGGTATTTGATATCCTTTCTTCACATGTGAAGATTCGATACAATGTACTGTCCTAGTCAGCAAATAAACTTCACAGCTTTCACAATATTGGTGCAAGACTTTAATGGAACAGTTGGTATACATTTAAAAAGAAGCACGATATTTCATTAATGATTGAAGAACTTGCTCACATGTGAAAATCAGATATAGTTATCACTTTCAATAAACCAAACACACGCACAAACAATAACAGTAGACAATTTTTTAGCTCATAATCTCTGAATTGCAAAAAGTTGACTACATCTTAAACTGGATCCGATGAACAAGTCTAGGGAATGATTGAGCAGTGGCGAACCACCATCAAAGACAACAATATTCACATGTGAAGAAAAAGTATACAATTAATCAAACACCTAATGTGCATTGATAGACCACCATCAAAAGACACATTCATCTAGATCTAAATCTTCCTTTTCATCATCAGATTCTACAGAATGAGCTAAATTATTCATTAATAACTAATTACTAAAATATATAACACTAAAAAGACTGTATCTATAATCATTATAAAAAATTAAGAATAAAAAACTTAATTCATACTTGCTCAATTCCTCAATTTGATACAGTCGTTGATTTAACTCGATACGAAGAATATATAGTTATAACGGTTAATTATGGTGGTGGACGGTGATAAGTGGTGATGATGATGATGATTATCGGTGGATTATGGTGGTGATCGGTGATGATTTGGTGGTGATCGATGATAATTGCGGTGGACGGTGGTGATCTGTGATGGTCGTGGTGGAAGTTGATGTTGATGAACCTGGAGAGAGTATATTTGTTTTCACATTTTTTAATGTGAACTGTGTGTGTTTTTCGGTTTTATACTGACATCCAAAATTTAAGTACGAAAAGCATCTGTTAAATGTATCTTTAGTCTAAATATTAGGATTGATCTTAGGGTTAATTTGGTAATCTTTATAGTTGTTGAGAACCACGTTTTCAAATAGCATGTGACCACCTACTTTTACAAAACCACGTTTTGGAGGTGTCAAAACGCAAAAAATTGATTTTCAGATTTTGGTTGCCAAACACTCAGAAGTGATTATTTGCGTTTTGGAACCGCAATAATCAGATAATCTGTATCACATCGCACTCCCAAACACCCCCTTAGGTGTTAGATTGATATTAGAAGGGGAATAGATGGAGGGCTAGGAGCACTTCTCGCGTTCTCACCAAAATAAGTTTTCTCATTATATATATATATATATATATATATATATATATATATATATATATATATATATATATATATATATATATATAGAATATATTAGCAACAATTAATTGTAGCCAATTGGCTACAATTTTATACTAAAAATGTGGGTCTCTGATTATTTTTGTGGGTCATTATTTTTTTCTGTGAGGCCTGAATCATTGCTAGTGTATTTTTATTAAAGGATTGTAGCCAATTGGCTACAAAAATTGTAGCCAAACTATCCCCTATATATATATATATATATATATATATATATATATATATATATATATATATATATATATATATATATATATATATATATATATATATATATATATATATATATATATATATAAGTCTTCTCATTTGAACGCTTCACTATATATATACATATATATATACATATATATATATATATATATATATATATATATATATATATAGAGTGCGGTTCTAGAGAAAAGTGTAATTAGATGGAAAAGTGAGAAAAATAGTTATAGGGTAGATTTTGCAAACATTATAAACTTCGAGGATAAAAAATGAAAAAAGAACAAAAAAATGGATTATCTAATTAGATCTTCACTTATTACAGATCTTCATTCTGTCATCCTCTCCTGAACATGGAGATGAGCTACCACCACCATCGCCACCATATTCCTTCGTGCAACCACCACATCAATCTTCACTCCGCCACCGTCACCGTCACCACCACCACCGTCGCTACCGGCTTCTATCGTGCAACCACCCCGTCAATCTTCACTCCGCCACCGCCGGTCATCACAAACACTACGTAATCTATGATCTTCTTCAGGTTAATTAATTATATATAACAGTTTCTATTATTTAATGTATATAACTTTATTAATTTATTTATTTATTTTAATGTTCAATTATTTATAGCAAATATGATGAAAAGATGCATAAAAGTTGTGTTTATTAAATTTGCACACCAGGTGTTTGATAAAATGTCTGAGTAAGATTTTATAATTGTGATGCACTAATTTACAACATATGTGTTTATTATTGAAGGATATGACATCTTAGGAAATTTGTGTGTAAATTTGCAGTATTAGATTACACGTTAGGGCATCAGGTTATTTTAGGGCATCTTTGTTTGTGGTTGATGCATCATGTTAAAGGTTTGTACGTTTAGTGCATCACTGAACATATTAGAGCATCTGTGGGCATGATTAGTGCATCGTTAGACATATTAAGGCATCATTGTGTGTATTTCATGTATCAATTTGTATGTTTAGTGCATCGTTGTTTATAGTGGGGCATCCGTTTTTATTTTAGTGCATCGTTGGACATACTTGGGCATATGTTTTTATGTTTCGCGTATCATTGAAACATATTAGAGTATCAATAAGTATGATTAGGGCATCAATTAGAATGATTAGTGCATCATTAGACATATTAAGGCATATGTGTGTATGTTTAGTTTATTAATTTATATGTTTAGTGCATCGTTGGTCATATATTAATATTGTATTAGGAAGTCATTGATTGTTATTAGTGCATCCTGTTATACATTAGAGCATCCAATTGAGTATAATTATGCAATATGATTAATCCGCCAAACACTGAAATCTATTTGAGCCTTTGTATGTTTAATTAGTGCATCAAAGTATCATAAAAAGAGCATTTGTTTGTTAGATAATAGCATACTGAAATTACTTAAGTCATATGTTTGTTTGATTGTTTCACTTGTGCATAACGGTGTCATGAAACATATCATATGTGTTAAAACTGAATAGAGCATCAGTTTGTTTGTTTTGTTTAATGCATATGTTTTAATAATATATCAGGGCATCAATTTGTTTGTTTAATGCATATGTATTAAAACTATAAGACATCTGTATGGAATATTGTATTGAAATAATAAGGCATCGGTATGGAATAATTTAGTGCATCCGTTTGACCTATAAGGGAAAAAAAGTGACCACAGCGGATATTTTTGTCAAATAGGTATAGAAGCTGGTATAAACTTGCTATTCAAAACTGATAATATAACATTATAACGTCAAATGTTAGCCAAATCAACTTCATTTTCATACATGAAAACACACCCTTAATTTGATTAAATGTTTGATGGTATTTGTATCAACTTCGTTTTCAGAGCTCGTTTCTAATGTGCCATACTATCACAGGAGAATGCACAAAATCATCCTTTCGTAATGAAGGTTAATTATGTTGGTCTTCCTAGCCATCCTGGGCATTCGTTGCATTACTCTCAGGTAATCATGACCACTAAACGCACTCCTTCCTCAAATACTTACACTGAACCCTCCTATTTCATTATATAAAAATATTCTAGATTTGTATAAGAATAGAACATATAATGATAAAAATGATGGTCTACCTTTTGCAAGCTAAAGGTTCAGGATCACTTCTGAGTTTCGAGACAGGCTCATTAACTCTGTCTAAGCATGTGGTAGAGACTACCAAGTACTTTGTTATAACTGTTAGTTTTCGGTAAGATATATATCCCTTTGAAGATCAAATTATCTTCATTTTAATGAAATAAAAATGTGCAACATTTTTGTTAATTGCAGATGGTAAGCTTTTTATGTTTTGCTGATGTGTGGCTAGAGGTGCCAAATAGTTGTTGTTTTATGGGTCAGGCTGATCTGCAAACATCTTTTGCGCACTTTTTGGATCATGTTTATTAAAAAATAATGAGCGTGTTTAAACTTTAAACACTTTAATATCTAGCGACCCATTCGACCCAAGTAGACCCTTTAATGATTATTTGTAGCTATATTTTATTATCAACCCAAATTGATCGCTTATAAGCAAACGTGTTGAAAATGGTAGATATTAGGGCATCTATGAGTATGATTAATGCATCAAAAAGGTAGATATTAGGGCATCTATGATTCTGATTAGTGCATCGAAAAGGATTGTTAAAGTTGATAGAAAGCTTTCTCAAGGTGTACTAGGCTTCTAAGGTGACGATAAATACTTCATTTAGAGTGTCGTATATGCACCCCTATGAAATTGTACCCAAGTTTTGGTTTCCGATGTATCTGTATCAGGTGCTAATTGCCCTTGACCTCAAATGTTTTAATTCTTGTAACTCGTTAATAACATTGGTGAAGAAGGAATTATCATTAATAAAAATACAGTGACCAGATTTCGCTTTATGTTTTATGTCGTGTTTCTTAAACTTTTGATTATGGCGTGCTCTTTTTTCAGTGTTTTTGAGGTTTGTTCTTATACATGTTTATGCATCTTGGTGACGTTCCTCTGGTTGACCAAGTCTAGGGCTCCTAGTTCAGCACCACACCCCTTCAAATAGACATAAAGCTGAAACTCTTCCTTGTATTGCCATTTAGTGCATTCAGATTTTTATTCTTGTACTTACTGTAATTTTATAGACTGGGTAGCTGATTTCACTAGGAAGATATTAGGGCATCTCTAGACTTATTAGGGCATCTAGTATTATGATTAGTGCATCAAAAAGGAATATATTAGGGCATCTCTGAGTATGGTTAGTGCATCAAAAAGGTAGATATTAATGCATCTGTATTACACATTAGTGTATCTATAGTGTAAGATTTTTAAAACAATTGTGTGATGTCTCCTGATTATTACAACTTGACAAACATAATCACAATTTGAGCAAGAGCCTAAGTGTGAGTGGGTCTCCTAGATGTGCTCTCCCGCCCAAAAGCAGGAGTCCGAGTCGAAGCCTAAGCCCATTTAGAAGCGTTAGCAGAAGTCCAACGAGGGGAAAAAGCACCATAAGCATAAGTCCAATCCCTGTCAGATCCTGAATATCTAAAAGTGTTAGTTGTAGTCCATCCCCATCACCAAGGAGGCCCTCACGGAAGTCGGTTAGCAGAAGCCCGGTAAGATCTTCAAGAAGAAGTTATAGCATAAGCCCTGTGAGTCTACTAAAAGAATTATGAGCAGAAGCTTGGGTCGAGCTCGTCTAAGGAGAACCCTAGCCGTAGTCATGTTAGAGCACCTGCTATGAGAAGCTCTAGGGGCGTGGTGAAGCTATTATAGGAGCCCTATAGGTGGGCGCAGGGGCAGGTCACCGTTGGGTGATCATATAATGAGCTTATCCGAAGTGTTTCACCGACCATTGGGTGTGTGAATGACAAAAACCATAGGTGTTTTTTGGTTATGTTTAGTTAAGATTATAAAATCACTATCAGCATCCAATCTCAACACCCCTTTATAAATTTGTTACAATGCCGCTGAAATTGATTATTTTGACCCAAAGAAAAATATGAAGCAGAATTTGTTTCCTCGAATATCATAATTATCATAGATAATCTTTTTAAATGAAAATCATCCAAGCACCCCATTTATGTAAAAATAATTAAGAAATCGAAGTACCTATTCACTATTTTATGTGTATAACTCATGTAATTTTGTGTGTAGGTATTCAAGCTACAAGCGTCGCAGCCCTCTGAGAGACAGAAGTCCACCAAGGTATCTGAAATAGTGAACCTTATATCTCAAAATAAAAAAGCCGTCACAAGTTCAAAGAAATTAATTATGATTTATTACTCATTAACTAATGATGTTGTTTCGTTCAAAAAAACTAATGATTTATTACTCATTTACAGTGTACCGAAGCTAGAAGAAGCAGACCCAAAGTCCAAGTGTATCACACGTACATGCGCTATCGTCGTTACAGTTGTGCTTGGTCACATGTGGAATATGTTTAGTGCATCAAAAAGGTAGATATTAGTGCATCGAGAAGGTATATGTTTTATATCCACCACTCTTCTTTTCGCCAACTATGTCTCAAATGCGCTTATAAAATTATGTTGCACCATGAGTGTTGAGTAAGTTTGGAAATGATTATTTATTTATAATACAATTATCTTAATTCTGACAAGCTCCTACTTTGAGTGAATATATTTCCCTTAACTAAATTGTTCACTATGCATCCGTCTTAGACATGATGAATTTCAAAGATAAGATATATGTTATGTAGGTGAATGATCTCTCACACAAAGCTCAACTTCTAGAAGCTGATCTTGAAAGGAAATCAAGGCAATTGAAATAAGCAACTGAACAAGCGCGGGATGAAAGAGTAAAGAACCAAACTACAAAGTAAGTAATACAATCCCTCACTATTCAGGTGAGTGAATTCTTGGTTCAGTGTCTAGAAACAAATAAATAAGGAACTTCATTTTATCCTTTATTTAGTGTTTTGTTCCAACAACTACAAGACTTTATAATATAAACTGCATTGACCCATTTTAAATTATATGACAGTTAGATGACTTGGTCACCCGGATGGGTCAAGGATCTTCTTCCACCTGCATAGAATCAGATGCATATTCTGGAAGCACTTTTGGTTTTGCCCCTGAAGCCAAATCTGGACCTCTCTTTTGTCATGAAACAACATCTATGGCATAATATTTGCATTTTCTTGTTTTGTAAAAAAATGATAAGACGAATATTATTGTAAATTACTTTGCAAAATAAGGAGTTTGGATGATACAAACACTTCAAACTGTATCTACTTGAATATAAGCATAAAGAATACATCTTATATTAATCAAATTCGAAAACGAAAGGTATGTGACGTATCAACTTCTTCCAATTATAACATACTAAATGTATAAATTGTTATAGATAATTGTTTAACACAAATAAAATATCTCACGGACCATCTAAATAGTTGCAACTTCAAATAGCCTAGAAGGCAACTATAAGTTGCTCACTATTTCAAAAACCAAGGTTTCAATATTACGCCTGTCACAATCTCGTAACTTCCATAATAAAACAATTGTATATGTTGAAATAAAGGTGCATTTATTTGAAGATAGTAAGTGCGCAATGAGAATTACTTTGCTCATCATACCAATGATAAAATAAAAGGTGCATCAATGTTGAAATAATGGTGCATCAATGTTAAAATAAAAGGTGCATCAATGTATATACAAACTACTCATTATATCAGTGGGTCTTTTGCTCATCATACCAATGATAAAATAAAAGGTGCATCAACGTTGAAATATGGTGCATCAATTTTAAAATAAAAGGTGCATCAATATATAAATACAAACTACTCATTATATCAATGGGTCTTCGTGGGTCACATGGAAAAGTAATGTATTTCGGATGTTGTTGAGGCCACAGAAAAAGCATCACAACACGTTCCAGTCCAACTCCAAACCACACCATGTGGTGGTGCATCGTACCTTTAAAAACACGCCAATTGTTAGTACGAATATCAAAAACACACAAAAGCCATTCAAGAGAAGGCGTTCATTACCAAATGATGGTCATATCTGAATGCTTCATGTAACCAGTCAAAGACCCAAGGGCATTTGGTGATTGATGTTTGTGTTGTGTTTGTGAATCAAAGGACTAGGGTTCAAATCTGGTACTTGCCTTTTTGCAAATTATTATTTTTTTTTTTTTTTTTTTTTAATTTTTTTTCTTTAACAGCTTGAAAAGGATGTTAAAATAACCACTTTTTGTAAAAGCTTGAACTTTGAAAACTTTTGAATAAGCTGTTTAAAGGCTTAATTTCTCAACAGTGAACAAAATCAAAACAAACTTTACTAACAGATTTTTATAAACTACAATAAGCTATTAAACAAACAATTTTAAAACAGAGATAAGCTAGCTTATAAGTTAAGAACAAAAAAAATAAGCTACAATTAAAAAGAGTAAAGCAAGAGTAAGTGTACCAATAAGCAGTTTCGGGAATTCCTAATGCTAAATTACTAAGGCTAAAATGGGCTAAATAAGCACTAAGCAAGCACTAATAAGCTAAAGGTAAGCTATCATAATCTAAGGGATCTAATAAGCACTAAAGTATGCTAAATAAGCTAAAGTGTAATCTGAAATAAGCTCAAAGAAGCTAGATGTCTGGTCAGCATTGCAAAGAAACAAATCATATAGGGGCTAGTTTAAGCTAGGAAAAAGCTACCTAAGGGACCACCTAAAAATTCATAAAAATAAGTTATAACTATACTACCTACCATAGATTAAGCATGCAAAATTACAGGACCTAAGGCTAAATATTAAGCAAGTTAAAAATCTAAAAAGCATAAATAATTCCACATCATAAATAATTTCACATCATAAATAAAACACAGTGAAAATCAGTGCATTACAGTTATGAAATTTCATTCAGGCATTTTATCAAACACGTTGTGTGCAAATTTTGCAAACACGTTTACAAGTCTTTTTTTTTCTCAAATTTGTTTCAATTAACTCAACTATATAGTGCATCATGTCACAAACTCTTAAAATCGATACATATATGAACACACATTATAATTACAAAATCAAAACTCGTAACAAAAACCATAACTCATAACAGATACGTATATCATCTTTATATTTGATCTTAGAGAACAAAACTAACAAATATATAATCGAAATAAGTTAATAAACTTACTTTGTTCAGCGATATAAGAATTATAACGAGATGATTTGGTGAGCGAGATGATTGTGAACTGTGTGGAATGGTGGGGAGATGATGGTGAACGGTGGGGAACGGTGGTAAGCGATGGGGAGATGATGGTGAACGGTGGCGATGGTGGTGAAAGCCGGTGGATATGAAGGTCGAACTGAAAGAGGAGAGAAACAAATATGCATTATATATGATGAATCTGGGAATTTATAAAAAGTTACGAAACAAACCTTACAAAATAAAAGAAGTTACAATAAGGCCCCTTGAGTTGGGAAAAAAAGGAGGGGGAGGAGGAGGGGGTGATTTGTACACTTTTCTCACTTTTCCACCGAGATCAAGTTTTCAAATGAACCGATTTCTATATATATATATATATATATATATATATATATAGATATATATATATATATATATATATATATATATATATATATATATATATATATATATATATATATATATATATATATATATATATATATATATATATATATATATATATATATATATATATATATATATATATATATATATATATATATATATATATATATATATGTGTGTGTGTGTGTGTGTATATATATATATAGTTAATAAAAAAGAAATCTATCGAAACTATTGAAACTTTAACAATTTTAGTTGTAGTTAATAAAAAAATTATTTTTGTTGTAAGGAGAGTGTCGTTTGTCAAATTTTATTTGGATCTCATTTTAACAACTTTAAGTTTGATCTTATTTGATCTAGATTCTATATATATATATATATATATATATATATATATATAGATATATAGATCAATAAGATCAAAAAGTTGTTAAAATGAGATCCAAATAAAATTTGACAACGATTACTCTCCTTACAACAAAAATAATTTTTTTATTAACTATAACTAAAATTGTTAAAGTTTCGATAGATTTCTTTTTAAAATTTACGAAACCTAGGTGATACACTTTGATTAGAAGTGTAATGTGTATCAGGTTTTCATATGTGTATCAGATTTTGGAATATTAATTAGTGTAATGTGTATCACGTGTATCACTAATCAAAACTCATGTATCATTTGGTTATTAGTTTCTAAAATGTTAATTTGTATTAAAATATTATTTTTATGTGTATTATTGCTAAAATTGTTATTTATAAATGTTTTAATGGTTTTTTAGACATGATCTTATTTTTACAACTTTAAGTTTGATCTCACGTTAACTCTCCCCATATATATACATATATATATATATATATATATATGTATATATATATATGTATATATATATATATATATATATATATATACATATATATATATATATATATATATATATATACATATATATGTATATATGTATATATATGGGGAGAGTTAACGTGAGATCAAACTTAAAGTTGTAAAAATAAGATCATGTCTAAAAAACCATTAAAACATTTATAAATAACAATTTTAGCAATAATACACATAAAAATAATATTTTAATACAAATTAACATTTTAGCAACTAATAACCAAATGATACATGAGTTTGGATTAGTGATACACTTGATACACATTACAATAATAAATATTCCAAAACATGATACACATACAAAAACCTGATACACATTACACTTATAATCTAAGTGTATCACCTACGTTTCATAAATTTTAAAAAGAAATCTATCGAAACTTTAATAATTTTAGTTGTAGTTAACAAAAAAATTATTTTTGTTGTAAGGATAGTGTGCTTTTCAAATTTTAGTTGGATCTCATTTTAACAACTTTAAGTTTGATCTTATTTGATCTAGATTCTATATATATATATATATATATATATATATATATATATATATATATATATATATATATATATATATATATTAGATGTCGAAGCCCGCCCGATGGCGGGCATTACTTGTAATTATAATTTTGATGGTGTCAGTTAAGGGAAAATTATTTATATAGATGCCGATTTCATTCAATTTTGTTATGGTTGGAAAGTGTACATGTTGAAAGAAATGGTCATAAGCTTATGAATATTGTTGACACTTTGACTATAGCGAAAGAAGGCGTGTTCAGTTAGACTGACCAACCTGATTCATGAGTTGATAATTAGATGTAATTCTAGTTTGAGTGTAACAATAAATAGTAAAAGCGATTCAAAATACAAAAATGTGTTTTACTTCCACAACAAGAATCGACACAAGTAAAACCTAAAAGGTTTATAATCATTCAGTGCAAACCAAATCAGCAAATCGACCCATATATATGTAATATCAGTACGAAATTGACATATGATAATAGAATAAAAGGGACGATTTAAAAAGAGCGAAACCCTAAATAATAGATCCATAAATCGAATTGGTTAGGGTTTCAGCCATATGATAGGGACGATTTCAGAAAAAAGCAAACCTCTACCCAGAAATTTACAAACCATCAAGATCCGATTGCATATCACTCAAGAGAGAGTGATAGAGAGGCGGATTGAGGGTTGTTTTTTGGCCGGATCAGAAGGGGTAGAGGTTGCTGAGTTTTCAGGTTTTTGGCCGGATCAAAAGTATAGAAGGTTGGTAAAAGGGTTCCCATGCTTGTTTTAACACATTAACCGGGCTATCTTTATTTTTTTAAACCTCGAACATCAACTTCCGGCGGCAATGCTAAGCATGGGCTAAAGCAAATTACTAGTATTATCTCCCTTCTAATTAAATCTGTAAGTTAAAGACTCGGTCACCTCGAGTATCTGTTAGCATTAGAAAGCTCGTAGTCTTAGAAGTTTAGTTATTAGAAGTAGTTAGTTAAGTAACACCGTGGAGGACGGACGACTCTTTACCCACTGTATACCTGATCCATAGCCCGTAGGAGGCGTATTTTGTAAAAACTATAAATATACCCTCTACCTCCCAAGGTAGAGGGTGGAGCTTTCATTCATTCTTAATCTAACTTTCTCTTTTTCTCTCACTTTCTCTCTCTAGAAAGCCTCCCAACCTTCTTTCTCTCTCTAAAAGTCTTGCATAAATTCGAACCATACATATGTGATTTGTGTGTTTACATTAACCAATATCTTACAATTGGTATCAAGAGCCATGGTTTGATCATAGATTTCTTGAGTGCTCGAATTTTAGATTGGTTATTAGAGTCTTTTTATGGTTCGAATTTTATGTGTCATTTTTTTGGGTAAAAGGGTTTATTCACCCCGGTAAAATTAATTACACCAAAAAACATTGAAGTACAATTGACATGGGAGAATCCCATGCCCTTAGCCCATTACATAGGCAACACCAACTGCAATATGCATAACAACTACCTAGCTAAATGCTAGAACTAACAATTACATTTAAATAAACAATCTAAATGTAAATACACATAGGTTCAAAGAACCTCGACCATAGTGAGCAACTCAAATCTTCAAAAATCTGCGTATCATAACCTATGAGCGCACCACCAACTTCCAGAACCATGAACATTGGCACACAACGTAAAACACTGAGTCACCAGAAGAGACTCCGCTACACCATATACCAAACATCCAATATCAGTCCCAATCGACCACTATATAAGAATTCAGCCCAAAGAAATAAATCGAAGGAACTGGAGATCTCCAACTATGCCAACAATGATGACACAATAAGAAAAATGCAGTTTAACCAAACCACAACATACAATAAATTCGCCATGGAGTGTAAGGAACCGCAAAGGTCACAAAACAACCCCAATAATAACCCGATCAATTGCAGCAACAATAATACATTCAATGCCCAAACCATCATGCAATTCGGATCAAGTAACCAAATAAGGTCACGACCATGCACCACAATCGAAGGAGCATAGCGGACCAGCAACAACAATCCATAGGGTTTAGCAAACCCTAACTTCCAATTAGCCGCCACAAACGACCAACCAAAGTATACCACGATCCAAAAATCAGTAGTTATGTATGAGTGCAGCACAACAGATCGGATCATAGGAAAAAATGAAACCTAGGGTTCCACAAACAAACCCTAACGTCCCACAAACCAACTATCTTGATCTACCAAATCAGAATGAAAACCATAGGTACGGATCAGAAGATAAACAAACAATGGTTTTTGAACAAGAACCGAAAGAAAACTTGACTTTCATCTCTCTCAACCCACGGACATAACAGACTTCCATCACTCATGAAAACGCATTCATAACATCCATACCAGATCCACAAACAGATCTCACATACATTCATTGATAATCAAAACCCTAAAAAATTAGAGTTTCGAATGCAGTTAAGAATAACCAGAATCGACATAATTAAAACCAAAAAGGTTTATAGGCGTTAATGCAGATCCAATAAAACCTCAAAGATAAGCACAATGAAGATCGGATAAAGACCAGATCGGTTATTAACAAAGTACGATTAAAAGAAACCGCCATTAAATTGATGCCATAAAAACATATCGACCACAAAAAACCACCATGCTCGAACCCTTGATAAAAAACGATACCCCTACACTTCTTTAAGAAAAAGAAGGAGAGGACACCGATTAGAATAATATAAGTGTATTAAGGGTTACGGCAGCAAAAGGAAGACAATATATGAACCGAATCCACCCCTAACAATCCAGATCTTTGATCGCTAATCAATAATCAAAAGATTAAAGATAAAACGATATTAGATGGTAAAATTATTGGCCGGAATTGTTAGGGGAGGGAGTGGCCAAGAGTCGCCTTTTTTCTCCAAAGAAAGAGAGAGAGAGAAAATTATGTGTCATTTTTACACTTGTTTGATCTTGTTTTGTGGTTAAAAGTGTTAAATCTTTGTACTTTCATGATTAGGTGTGCTTGTTTAGTTTAGTTTGATCCTTGGTTTGGTTATTTCACTTGTTTTGAGGTTGTTTGAGTGAATTTTGAGGTTTTCAAAACTTTGTTCTTGGTTGAGATTTGTGAATTTCATTGTTGAGATTTGTTTGTTTTTTAACTGCGATTTGAATATTTTAATATTAAAAAGGTGCGTTTTGATAATAAAGACAAAAGGACAGAAAGCGACTTGTGTACTCTTGCGTTTTGACTCCAAAAAGGATGCGTTTTGACTCCAAAATGGTTGTGTTTTGTTAAATTATTGCGGTTTGCTAACAGTTGCGGTTTGTTACATTGCGTTTTGAATGTTATTGCTTTTTGGTTGCTGAGATTTGTCAGTTTATTGCTTTTTAACCAAGTGCTATTGCGTTTTGACTCCAAAAAGGGTTGCGTTTTGTTAAAGATATTGCGGTTTGTCTAACAACGTTGTGGTTTGAAGCATTGTCTCACAATTATTGCGTTTTGGCTAGTTATTCTTGCATTTTGTTACATGTCTTGGCTATTGCGTTTTGGGTGTTGAGACTTGACTGTGGAGATTTGAAGAAAAAGATCAGAACCATCAAGTGACAGAAAATCAAAATACCAAAATCAAATTCATCATACCAACATTGAACCAACATCAAGTTCTAACCAACATCGAACCCATATTCAAACAAAACTTGTCATCTATCATCGCATCTACATCTACATCTTACTACACAAGAAACTCGAAAACAAAGTATCTCATACTTTACCAAGACTCAAACAAAAAGGAAATCAAACCCGAAAATTAAAGCACGATCTCAGATCTCTCTTTTGTGTCATCTAAGATTTGTTCATAAGAACATAACCACAAGGGATTGCATCATCGATCGATATATAGAAGCTTTCGCTTCTTTTTTAATATTCGAATCTAAAAAGATCAAGACAAAACCATTAGCTTTCATCTTTATTTTATTTGAATTAATCAATCACAACAGGAAAAAAAAAAAAAAAAAAAAAAAACTTAGTTTATCCTTTTGTGTCCATTTAACACATTTCTAAAGACCATTAAAGATCTCTACTCACGAAAAGAAAAAACTCTTCATTGCTCTTTCGAAGCAAGGCTTCACTATCTGAATACCATTCAAGAAAGATTAAAACAAACGTGTTTCATCTCCTTTTTCATTCGGTTTAAATAAAACAAGAAAATCAAAAGATATCAATTCAATCTGTTGAAATATAGCTTCTATTTATTACCGAAATTAAGAAGAAAGACAAACAACAAGTGTGTTATCATCTTTACTTTCTTCGGCTTGTAATTAATCAACTCGTATCAACAACAAAATCATATCTTAAAGTCACGCCTCATTAACAAAAACAAAATCTGATGTGCCTACCTGAGATCGTTATACGATCTTGAAGTCAAAATGAATTGTGTTGTTCGTGGTTAAGCTGAAATACTAAAGGAGCGTGTTTGATAGGTTGTGAAAGGAGACCAGATTTTGATATTACTTTCGTTAGGTGAAGAGATAAATTCTAAGGCTGCGTATTTTTTTGGTTGTGATAAAAAGGGATGATTTTTGTGGTGAAAGAGGCGTATGTTTAGGGTGTCTGCGTTTCTTTTCTTAAGAGAGGATTAGGGTTATTAATCTAGGGTTAGGTTGGTTTTAGTGGTGTTTTATAGTGCGAAATTTAGGGTAAAATCAGTTTTGTACTTGGGCTTTGGATTGGGCTGGACGATTTTTTAATGGGCTTCGTTTAATCTCTTTGGGCTGGACGATTTTTTATGATTGGGTGCGAAAGTTAGAGTTACTATATTCCTAAACGATTACTATATTCTATCCTTTAATCGTTATAAAGGTTTTTTAACCCTAAACGACTACTTTATGTTGTAATCGGTTATTAGGGTTTTCTCTTGGTTCGATCGTATTGTATTGTGATGATAACTGCTCTATTTTTTGAGGATCGATCCTGGTTGGGTTATGGCCTTAACGCTTATAAAACCTCTTTAGGTTTTTACCTTATATTGGTTGGGTAAAACCTTTCTAGGGTTTTGTTCATGCTGATGATGTACGTTGTTTATGGTTCATTCCTGCTAGATGTTTTTGGTTCGATTATTGGAAGTGGGTTGAGAGAGTGTAAGATTTTTCTAGCGTTATGGCAGTTGGATTCTGAATTATATGAAACCTTGTTAGGTTTTGTTATTTTAAATCTGCTATTGCGATCTAATTTGCATGTTAGGGTGTTAACATTCAATACCCTAGTTTCGTTATCATAGCCATCAACGCATTCTGTTGGGATTCAATGATTACTATTGTGGCTGCAATGTTTTCCATGGTGTTGCTGTCGTTTCAGAAGTGTTGCTGGTTGGTTATGGAGGTTGGGGTTTTTTTGTAAACCCTATGTTTGGTTTAATCACTGTTCGGTTAAGCGCATGTGGTACATTCAGATCAAGTTGTGGTATGTGCTGCCGTATTGTTATTTGTTGGAAGTTAAGTTTGAAGGGTCTTGTTCAAAACCCTTTGTATCATCATGTTGGTTTGATCAAATTCGATTTGCTATGGATTCCACTCTTATCAGGATATTAGATTATGCTTCATGCATAATACTAATAGAAGTCGCAAATGGATTTGGTTTGGAATATGCACTTGGAAGTTGGGGAAAGTTGGTTATGGGTTTCTTCATGTACATGATCTGGATCGCTAAGATGAAGAAGAAGACTCAAGTGTTTATTTGAGTTGTGATGTATTGTATTTTTATTTTTAGTCATTGTTAGTTATTTGGATTTGTAAGTTATAAGAATGGCCTGTCATTCTTATATAGTGGTTTGGTCGTGTCCTAAGGGACTGAGATGAGGGCTCACTCTCATCCATTGTACTTCATTGTTTTTTGGTTAATATACTTACCAGGGTGCAGGATTACTCCCCTTTACCAAAAAAAAAGTTAGAGTTACTTCACATTCTTGTTAATCTACATTCATTTAATTGGGCTGGACAATTTTTTGCTAATCTACAAAAGGTTTTTTATGATTGGGCTTCGTGTAATCTACATTCGTTTGAGAAGTATTTCAAGTATCACTTGTCATCCGTGGAGTATATTATCCGTGTGATAATTTTGGAGTATATTATCCGTGGAATATATTATCCGTGGAGTATATTATTGTGTCCTATTTCGTTTGTGGTTTATTTTAGCTTGATTCAAAATCATACGAACGTTCTTTGTTGACATAATTTCTTGTCTACGGTTTTCTCGTTCTTCTTAATTCGTAAGTGGAAATTATTCTAGGGTGAGATTATCCGGGCTCGTGTGGATTTAAATTTTGTGATAATCATTGTGAAAACATAAACGATTGACAAAGATTCACTCCTTTATCATCTACAAGACCTCATCCTTTTCACGTCACCAATCTTTCTTAACCAAATTCTACTTCTCACTGTCTCACGGTTTCGTCTTGATTTTGTAAAATCCCGCGAAAGATTCTATATCTTGGTTTAAATCACAGACTTGTAAAATCCCGTGCAGTATCACATTATGTCAAACAATTCAGATTCAGTCATAACTGAAATACTCAAATTGTACGACATGATCGATGAACATAAGATTCCCAACAAAGTACATCAGACAAATGTGGTTGAGTCAGAAACTGCAAATTTGGGAAATTGCGATATGGTCTCACTACAACAATCACTCATAAAGGAATCTTTGTATTCAAATTCACAAGAGACAGAGTTGCACCAGTTACTACAATTGCAAGCTATTTCCAAGAATAGTTGCATTGAACCTTTTCGACTACTTCATTTACTCCTCACGTTATTCTAGTTGAAAATAGATTCACGATGAGATTCGAACGAGTAGTTAATGCACTTTTTTGTCAAGATGTATCAACTTTCACCGGCACATTGTTCTTGAACTTAGGACAACTTAGGACAACTTGAACAACAACTTGACAAAAAAAATTCAAGAGGCCGGATCCAAAGCTGCACTTCAGGTGATCAACAAAAAATTTCAGTCATTCTTCAATGGTGAATACACATGGGATTATGACGATCATATGACTGAAAGGTGCTTTACCAGTCACACTAGAATGGAAGATGATGTGTTCAGAGAAAGATTAATCCAACACATGTTAAGAAAATATATTGAGGAAAGAGCAAAGAATGATGACAAGGTGAATGAATATCAGGTGTAATCAAGAGATAGTAGTGTTGATTCGGGTAAAGCATCGGATGATGAATCAGTTGACACTGAATCCAGAGGTACAGAGACAGATAAGCTAGATACAAGCAGCGGTTTGGTGACTCTTGTTGCACAAGATGCAAATGCATATATCAGAGAAGTTACTGAACAGGTGTCATGTGTTGAGGTACCATTAACTGTTCAACATAATGCATCTGATGATGTACTTAAACAAACTGAACAAGATGCTGAACATGACTTTGATAAATGTTAAGAGACTGAGGCTGAGTCTGAGATTAAGTGTTTCAAAACAAATGATTTGGTTGAAAAGAAAATTTATGATGAACTTTCAAACAGATTTCTACAACTTGAAAAACATTGCATTTCACTTGAAATTGCGATACAAAGTAAAGAAGAAAGTTTTCAATTTAACAAACCATGTAAAAACCCGGAGTTTCCTGAATTTCGTGAATTTTTTGAAATAAACACTTTGAAAGCTCAGCTTCAAGACAAAAACTCGACAATCAACAATCTGAAGAAATATATTTCTCTCCTGAATGATAAAAGTAATATAGTCAAGGCTAAACATGATATCGATGTTAGAGAAACATCGAATTGGAACTTTGTGTGGCTAGATTACTTAAAGAAAGTGAGACTTTGAAAAGGCATCACATAAAACTAAGTGACTCAGTCAAAGAAACTAGAACTAAGTCTTTGGAACAAACTACTTCTTTGATAGCCAAAAATGATGAACTCAAAGCTCAGCTTCAGGAGGAGGGTTTCACGATTACTGCATTAAAGAACGAGCTAAGAAAAACTGCAGGGAACAGTGTGAACACTAAGTTTGAAAAACCATCAGTCTTGGGAAAACTAGTTGTGCAACCACTTGGATACCAATTAATTTTTAGAAAACCGACTGCGTTTATATCTGAACGACCAAAATTTTCAAAAACTCAGTTTGCCTCCCATGTTGATGCGAAACAAGTTTTGTAAAAACCAATCACTTCACCTTATTTGCCTAGGAAAAATGCTTCTGGTTCTGTTAAACCACCTACACCTAGCTCTTCTAGGACTAGTTTGAAAACAGTGTCTAAACCGAGCATTAAAATCCAGAATTCATATGATATGAATGACTTGTACCAGAACAATGATCTAGAAATGGCTAGGAAAAGGGCACTACTTCAAAAGGATAGAATCTTAGGTTGACGACCTCGGATAATGCCTTCTAATGAATTGCAGAACACAGCTAGTAGCAACAAACCAAAACCTAGGAGCACTCAGCAAACAAATAGGAATTGTCTAGTTTCCAAGAGTAGTTGTGTATCGATTAAAGCGATTCCCGTAGCAGATCACTCTAAGAATTCTAGATCTTTTTCTGAACCCAAACAATCTGTTTGCTCGAATTTTCTGAAACGTTTCTTTAATGCAAATCATGATAATTGTATAACAAAATTCCTGAAGAAAGTAAATGCTCATGCTAATGTTAAATCCCCTAAGACTAGAAACAACAACAATCCCGTAGAACCTAAGAGTTGTACTCAGAAACCTGGTAGGCAAATTGCTATAGGACAAAGGTTTTCTCTCAATAAGTATTCCACTATGCATGAGAAACCAAACACTCTTAGATTTGGCCTTAGGTGGATGCCAACGGGGAGAATTTTTAAGATTACTGGTCTTAGATGGATACCTACTAGGAAAGTGTTCACTGTTTGCAAAACCAAGGTTGACAGAGAAACCCCAATTGGTATACATGCTGATATCACTAACCCATATAAATGCGATCAAACTCTTAATGTTACTGTAGGTAGTATTCACTTAAGTGCAGGTACATCGTTCACTCCTATTAAGGAAAGACTCAGAGTTTGGTTGCCAAAAGGAGTGATACCTCATAAATCAGGGGTTCAAGAAACTCAACCTTGATGAACATGAAATATGGCATCTGCTGACAACACTTCAGGCCCCGTTCCTCTAAGAAAAGAAAGGTGTGTGTTTCAGTGCGCTTTATCTTTGGAAGAAGAGAAATCTTCTTGTTTATGACCATTATCATCAACATGCCTCATGCTTTGTCCTTGTTCATTTAGTCATCAAGTGGATCTACTCACCTTTGATCGTATTCATATTCACTTGTTCAATCAAAAATGGCAACCTCGTGTGCAATTTTTGAGGCAGAGAAGTGTGAATTAACTACATGTTGATAGATGTTTGAAAAATGGTCATACGACTCTCCTCCAACGCCTAATGTTCCACTTACTAAGGATGACTGGGATTTATTGTTTGGGATTCATTATTTCAACCTATGTTTGATGAGTTGTGCTCGATGCGGATGTATTGTAAGTTGTGGTTTGGTTAAACCACATTTTTCTTATTCATGCTTCGTTGTTGGCATGGTTGGAGTTCTCATGTTCCTTTCGATCTCATTCTTTGAGCTTAATTCATTTTTGGTGATTGATTGGGAATGTTGTTGGAAGTTTGGTACATGGTGTAGTGGGGTCTCTTCTTTTGACTCGGTGTTTACGTTGTATGCCAATGGTTGTGGTCCTGGAAGTTGGTGGTGCGCTCATGGGTTATGAAATGTAGATTTTTGAAGAATATAGTTGCTCACTATGGATGTGGTTCTTTGAACCTGTTTTATTTACATTTGAATTGTTCTTTAAATGTAATTGATAGTTCTAACGGTTAGCTAGGTAGTTGTTCTACTTTTTGCAGTTGATGTCGCCTATGTAATGGGCTGAGGGCATGGGATTCACCCATGTCAATTGTACTTCAATGTTTTTTGGTGTAATGAATTTTACCTGGGTGAATTAACTCTTTTACCCAAAAAAAAAATACTTCCTACCTCTAATGAATGTTGATCATCTAGTTCCTGACGCTCTTGCTTTGGTTCTTGCTGACTCAACTGGTTCACCTTCTTCAATTTCCATTGATCAAGATACACCATCTAGAAGTACAACTCAAACTACTTACGAAACCCAATCTCCAGTTATTCCTCAAGGCGTTGATAATGGTTATCATAATATTGCAGTTGCACTTATGAATTATGATCCGTTCTTTGGTATTCCTTTCCCAATACCTGGTTTTGAAGTTGACTTTCACAAAGGTGTGTTCTTATTTTATATTGAAGTCGGAGTTGGTTGGATGCATGAATTTCAATGATAAATTGCTCTTGCTTAAGATTTTAGTAGAAGACTTGGTTTATCTAGTTACCAGCAGTCGGGGTGGATGGTTGAAGACCTGGTTAACTATCACTTAAAGGAGTTACGTTGTAATACTCAGTGTCACACGCAGATGATGTTGTGGATAATCGCAAGAGGTGTTAACGTCTCATACGTTGGTTGAGTATTTAGTACTTAGAGAACTGCTTGTAGCATAAATTCTCGACATTGTTCTTCCAACATTAGTGCAAGCTTAAGATACAAATGCGGGGAATTCGACTTTAGCTTCAAGTTTGGTATATCGGGTTTGCTTCATCAGTGGTCGCTTCAATTTGCCTACATCTGGGTTGGTTAAGATAGTCAAAGAGAGTTTCTGTAGCAGTTGATTCTTACAGGATACATTTGAACTAATTGTGTTCTTCTCACAAGATTTCAAGTACATGTGTTTATAATGTGTTGCTGATTCTGAGGTATCAAAACCATCAAGGGGGAAGCAGACATACATCTAAACGCACAACGAGTACACATGATGAACTTGATACTTCTAGTTAATTGAAGTTATTCCGGGAAGACAAATGTCATAACGGCAGAGAAACTCAGTGTCTTAACTCGTGGCTTGTGGTGTATTATTCCAACTATTTGGGGGAAGTGCTCTCTGGATACTTTTGGTATGTATTACTTCAGCTTTTAGTGGGAAGAAATATGAGAAGAATATTTGGAGTGTGAGATGATACTGCTTATCGACATCTTCTCATGAGTCAATATGTTTTATGATAAAGTGCTTCCGGTTATTGCTTCATGTACAAAATGTTATGATGATTCCGATGAGATCGCAACCATCAGGGGAGAGATATGTGTACATCAGGGACGCACGACAGGTTCACGTGATCGAGCTTAATCAGTTATTTCAGAGTTGATATCCGCAGAGATGATTAGTGCTTCAACCTGTTACTCTGGTTTTATCACATGTGTACATTATGGGATGATTGGTTATATGTAAAATAACTGGAATGCATTTAGTGAAATGAAGATGTTGATATATTGTTCCCCCGAATAGACAACTGCTAAAAATCACAGAGTAATGTGTGCATCAGGGACGTACAATAGGTTCACGTGATCGGGCTTAATCACTTATTCCGGCATTGATAACCGCAGAGAAGATCAGTGCTTCAACCTGTTACCTTGGTGTTATCGGTTACTTCGGGGTTTTGAGCTTCATACAATGAGACTACTTGCTTCACTTCTACTACTTAGGGGAAGTGGTCTCAATACGAACATTGTCGGTTTGGGGGGAAGCTACCAAAGATTCGCATTAAGAAGGCTCAAGTTCAGATGATTTTTCAGGAGCCTCGAATGCTTTGGTGATGAAAATTTAAGAGATGTTAACTACTGACTTCTACCACATTTAGACCGATATCCTCTTTTCGGTATTTATGTCAACATCTTCTTACATTGAATAATTTATTTTGTAAATATCTTAAACCTAATTGTAAATAGAAAATTTTAAAACCAGCAAAAAGAAATTAGAAAAATAAAAAACCAACAAAAATCCATAAAAATCAGAAAAATTAGAAAATACCAAAAATAGTTTTTCCAAGGCATGTCTTCTCTGATATCGATAACATCTACGGACCTAGAAATGTCATTCAATAATGACCGTGTCTTTAGATGAAGCTCGATCAGAAGTTCAAAATGTTTTCAAAAAATGCTTAAAATGTCTTGCAGTTATTTCAGACTATAACCCGGTTTTTCAAGAAAGGAAAGTGCTGCGCAAAATCGATTTTTATAAATATCGAGAACTTATCCTAAAACAAAATGAGGAAAGCTCGTCGCCAAAAAGACGGTTGTTCTTATACAAATGTTTTTCTTTCTAAGATTCTTCAGAAAAATATTTGTTTTTCAAAATGGTTGAAAAGGAGTTGTTTGAAAATCAATCAGACTTGGAGTTTTCATAAAATTTGTCACTCAATCAATGACTCGTTTTCTGAAAAGTTTAAAAGAGTTGAAGTCATTGTTTGAGTTGAAAGGAAATTTGTCACTCAATCTCTGACTCGGGTCATTGATTAAGGGGGAGAGTGTTTCAAATTTATGTCATCTAAAAGGGCTTATTTAATCATCCTATACTTATCAGAAAAAGGTGTTTGCCAACTTTGAATGGCTAGGATATGATTGTTAGGATTAAATGATTCGAGTTTAATGTTTGCATATAATCCCCATGCCTTTGTAAGATCTGATTGAATGAGTTTCGATGTTGGATTGACTTTTATTAGTCGATTGTTGTTTGGGTGTTGTCGACCACCATATATTTGTATGTATGTCTATCTGTATTGACTAACGTATGCAGATAACATGGTTTATGAGAATGTTCCCGTTCCTGCTCCTACAAAAAAGTTGGATGATCAGATTTTGCCAGTTTATGATTGGATGCCAATAGGAAAGGGTAACTATATCTTGGATCGACATAAGAAGAAAAGGAACCTAGTATTTCAGAACTCAGTGGATATTTTACATGATATATACAATTTCAGAGGTCTCATGCATCACCAAATGTTTCTTCCATCTTTACAGCAACAACTGAAGCAGCTTCTGTGTTTCCACCACCTAACGTATCTTTGTGCAGGATAAGTAGTGAATAATATGAAAATTGTTGTTATGTGTCGTCAAAATCTTCCATACTTACGACACTAACACCCTCCCTCATAGATTGGGGGGGATCACTAAAAATGTTCCGCTATCAGAATATATTTAATCATGCCATATTTTCTCCCATGTTTTCTAAACCTATTTAAATCACTTGGGATCCCAAATCTCAAAGGGTTTGAAATTTTTGATTGGGGGAGAGAGAATGTGATTTAAATATCAAATCTGATAAAATGGTGATTGTTTAAGACTCAAAAAAGCACTCCTTCCTCTATGTGCTAAACGTTTTCACGTCGTATTATTTGAGTATCTTAGTAATGACAGAATATGAGGTGTTTAACATGACGATGCACATGTTAAGGGGGAGCATTTATAAATGATCAAAAATAATTGAGGTACAAATGCTTTGATTTTATATCACAAGTACCTTGATTGGTTTTATAAATTGATTTTCAATTGGTTTTAAGGTGGAAAGAACAGTACCACAAGACCGACCATTTTTTTTTGGGTAAAAGGGTTAATTCACCTCGGTAAAATATATTACGCCAAAAACATTAAAGTACAAAGGATGAGGGTGAATCCCTCATCTCAGTCCCTTAGGACACTTTTAGACTCTCCTATAGGAATGCAACATCATTCCTATAACTTATAATATAAGCGTGACAGACCACACTTATAACTAAACATCAGACTACAACGATAAAAGGAATAAAAATAAATGCCCTTCAAGTAGAAATACTTGAATCTTCAAGTCACCATAGTAGTCCAAACTTCCAGCGTCGTCCAAATATACAATATCATGGTCCTCAAATTGAAGTACAGTTCACAAGTTTCACACAACGGTTGGTGAGGGACTCTAAAACCACGGATAGAGCAGCAAGCTCAAAACTCGCTCCAAAGGTGTATGTTGAGATGCAAAACTGAACACCAATAATAATAACCAACAAATACGTATAAAACCAACGCACATCCACAATAGCAGCTCCTAACCATCAGTGACCACTCGTAGAAGTGGCTCAACATGAGTTCCAAGTTAGAATCTGCCAAAGAACGTAGTAACCCAAAACTACAATCCAACAGCAACACCATGCTAAAGGACTAGTTTTAGGAAGATAATAGGGTTTAAAAAACCCCAACTTCCAGCAATATCAATCACAGACCAAACAAATTATCGTTCACAAACAGGTCATAGATCGAAACCTAGGGTTTTTGAATAAGGAGCCCTAAAACTTAACTTCCCAACCATATCAGCATCGATCAACATCAGAATTATAGCAATAACATCATTGATCAACACCAGATAACCAGATATTAGGACGTTGTTGAACCCGCAATTGAGATCACACCAAAACCCTAGCATCAACACCAAGCGACGAATCAATCACCAACAAAGAACGAAACGCAGCACCACCATGAAAACCCCTAAAACAGGATCGTTTAGAGGATCAACAAGGACGATTGACAACCCTAATCGATGTGATTAAGCTGTTCAATACAAACGCATCCTTGTACATCCCAATGACGCACCCCATCAGAATGCAAGATCCAGAAAGAGTAGCGCATAGGGTTATCAAAACCCTAACATTCAATTCGACAGCCTCTCTCCCATAACCCACGTCCATAACACTTAACATCCATACGGAACTTACCAGCACCCAAACTCTAAAAAGGGTTACTTGCAAATAGTTGATATCGAAACCCTAAAGGATATCGAATATTCAATTCAGGATAACAAAAAGCCGACACCCTAAAAAACGATTACAAAATAACATATAAGGATGGTAAGGTTAGGTATTAGTTCCCATGATCCCGCCAGAGCCGGAGGGATCTACCCAGAGACAATCTACTAGATAGTGTAGAAGTCCTTAGGTATGATGAAAAAAAGGAGAAAAGTGAGAATAAGGGAAGAGTGCCTACTGAGATAGAGCTAGGACTGGAACAAAACCAACAAAGAATCAGTAATGAAGTCTCGGTAAGCACTGAAGGGGTTGAAGAATAAAAAAGAAATGATAAGTGAAATGGTGAAAAGAAATAGCCCTCCAATAATTCAACCTTAGGGCAGAAATTATACATATGCTACTGGTGGTTACCAAGGTAACGCCGGTATTGAAGACAAGACGTCATGGACCCAGTGACGGACTGCACTAAACTTCCCAGATACTCAAGTTCTCTTAAAATGACTTGTTTCATTCTCACGGGGAACGGACATAATCTATCGACTTTCTCTTAGAGATTGTTGATATTGAAAAAAGAGACCCTCTCCCTAGTCTCCGATTAGGAAACCAAAATGCACTATTGAGTCTAGAGCCAATAGATCATCAATAAATCTCATTATGACACACAATTCATGAAGACTTGTTGTTTCACACAATGTGGAAAGTGAGAATATATATTGAGAGTCCTACACATTATCCTCGTGGTATTGTCAAAACATCCAAGTGATATGTAAAATATTCACAGTGAAGATGGAAATCCTTCTAGAGCCAACATCAAACAAACTCTTGGTGGGTGACATGTGAGATCCTTCATGGATCAAACTTGTGACAACTGGAAAACAACGATGGGGCGATTCACTCTTGAATCAACCTTGTTCCAGGAAATGGATTGACAGATACTTTTGAAAAACCTTTCTATGTGCTCTACAAGTCTTTTTCTAGCACATCGACTGCGCGTTAATTTTTCAAACAAAAAGTATTTATGATTGAAATTGAGAAGTCAATCCATAACCACATGCTCACACATCACACTCACGTTTAAAGAAATCATGATAATCTAAAGACCTTAAGCAATGCTTCCGCAACTCTGATGCAAAATATCATGATCCAACAAAGTGTGAGCATGTCGGTCCAGAAGTCACAATATCAGATGGAGGCGATACAACAGAGGATG
The DNA here is from genome assembly GCA_910596185.1 of Chrysanthemum makinoi. Classification (NCBI taxonomy): domain Eukaryota; kingdom Viridiplantae; phylum Streptophyta; class Magnoliopsida; order Asterales; family Asteraceae; genus Chrysanthemum; species Chrysanthemum makinoi. The sequence goes on along the minus strand of OU343217.1, from coordinate 161,879,562 downwards.
ATCCAGAGATTTACTGTGGCTGATGATCTCAAAGAAAGCTCAAAGATCACCAAGCATGTAACATTCAATGACCTCCACTGGAAGTACAAAGTATGTGGACTTCGAAGAATTAAAGACTACGAGCTACAGATCTAAAATGTGTAATAGAATGCTAGAATTCAAAATGTATTATCCACGTGTAAATGAGGTGACCTCCCTTAGGGGGAGATTGTTACGATTTAGTAAATCCGTAAGTTAAAGACTCGGTCACCTCGAGTATCTATTAACATTAGAAAGCTCGTAGTCTGTTTAGTTATTAGAAGTAGTTAGTTAAGTAACACCGGGAAAGACGGACGGGTTTTTACCCACTGTATATCTGATCCAGCCCGTAAGAGGCGTATTTTGTAAAAACTATAAATACCCTCTACCTCCCTAGAGGGTGGAGCTTTCATTCATTCTTAATCTAACCTTCTCTTTTCTCTCACTTTCTCTCTCTAGAAAGCCTCCCAACCTTCTTTCTCTAAAACTCTTGCATAAATTCAAAACATACATACGTGATTTGTATGTTTACATTAACCAATATCTTACACAATGTTGCCAGAAAAAACGGTAAACTAAAATCACAATTTTTTTCACCCTTATTCCGTTTTTTCTCTAGAAAAAACCCGAAAAGTTTTAATCAGTATGCTCCCTTCCTGCTTTTATTATTTCCAGACGCACGCTAAAAGAAAAACATATGACATCAGCTATGAAATAAGCTCGACAATATTCAATTGTGTGACATTACACGGATAGAGCAACTATTTGAGATCAATATGTCAAAGTACTTGACATATATAGATTCTTTTCCTTCGATAGTGGCCATATGCAGATCACATGACTAATTTGATAGAACCAAACCAACTGAAACAGACACAAACCGTCTAAGCAACAATAGCCTACTTAACAAGCAGCAAATACAAATCTCTAGCAATGTTGGGTTGGAAGCATAAAGCCTCAGGCATTTCATAATACTTGCAGTGTCTCAAATGATAATGAGAAGCAACGTGACTTTCTTCTAACCAGAATCATTGTTTCTGCAAAGAAAGAAACGAGTTTAGAAAGAGGGTGTTTGGATACACATATTGAAACAGATTGTATAGTCCAAATCAAACAATCAACTGTTACCGAATATGCAACAAGATATTATGTACGTATATTTCTACCGGTTTAAATTGTAATGCTCATAAAGTCTGTCATGAGTATTTGACAACGATGATTCGAGTAACGAATAGATAAAACGACTAATCAACATATTGTTGATGTGATTAAATTCTTGCGACAATATTAATATTTCTTATACCTGATTTGTTAAGAAAATACTTTTTTTTTATAATATAATTTTCCAACAAAACTTCTTTTTATGGTAGTATTACTAACAAGAAGACAGGTGCAAATCGTCTTAAAAGGGTAGAAGTTAGAGGTAAACAATCAATAATCACTTGGCAAATTAATATTATTATCACGGAAGCAAGATGGGCCATGTAAGATCAAAGATGTGAATCAAACCTGCATGGGAAGGTAAAGTTTAAATTCAGGTGGCAGTTCTTCCTCTGAATAAAGGCGGTCAGAAAAATATATCCTTCTGAGACGGCAATTCGCATGAACTTGAACACGCAGTGTCTCAACATAGTTTGTTCCATATGCACGTCGAGTAAGGTCAGCTAAATTAAGTTGAATTTGATTCCAGCCATCATCCATCTTCAGTGGCATGGTGCATATGAATGGTTTAACCCGAGTCATAGCCTGTAACATAAAAAATTAGACAGTATCTTAGATGGTAATTCGACCAACTTACAAAATAAAAGGACTTCTAACAGGTAAAACTGACTCAATTAACTAAAGGGGAACATGTCAAATAGGTGGAAAAATGTCCAACATGTATACTAGTATAGGTTATTTCATACAACCTATCATAATTTTTTTATCATTAAAACAATATATTTTATGTAATCATATACAACACAAATATTTATTATGTTATGGTCCCAACTCTCTCAGTTCTTTTACTCGCACTAGAATTTTGCTACCTCTAAAATAGTGTAGTAATTCCAGTAAGAATCATGATGACCAAACTGAATATGGGTATTCATTCTATGTTTCTTCATAAAATCATATGCGTAAATAGGCATGTAACACTGCATCCATATACCATAGTGTTACTTTGTGCATATATACATGGATATGGGTTTACCTTTTAGTCGCATTTAGAATTGACGATTAAAACTATCGATTGGTATGAAAAATGATGGTAGACTGATGAAGAACAAACTACAGAGCCATGATGAAAAGCACAATTTGGTGAAAAAAAACTTCAAACTGGTGTTTGTGCTCAAAGTAAAAAAACTAGTGTGCACATATACATCCACATGGTTCAGCTCATCTATGCAAGGCTGCACATTGTTGTACAGGTTTTTGTTTCCTCTTCATTCAGATTTCATTCTAAGAAACACAATGTTTGCATGACACATACTTTAGAAAAAATGTTGACTATCAATGCCATTCTAAAAAAGATTTTACTGACCCAAATCTATAGCAACAATTTATCTGCACTGATTGTTATGGACATGTGAGCAACCTTAAAGCATGATAACTTAAGAAAAGAATATGTAGCGATTTAAATAGGACACCCCACAAACAACGTTGCAATCTTCATGGGACTGAGGGTATATTGTAAGGTTTTACTTCAGTAATTGTCAAACTCACACTTGAAGTTCTAAGATGTCTGAGAAAAAAGATATAAAGAAACAAAGTGATACGAACATTAATGATAGTCACCAAACTTAATACCTTATAAGTATACAGTCGTCTATGAGAAGCGGGACACGATTACTAGTAAAGGAGCCAAGGAGGCCAGATGGGTGGGTAAGGAATAGGTCTTGGATTGACCCGAAACTTTTTGCCGAAAAAATTGGGTGTCAAATATTATTACACATCGTATTTCATTAATAATCTAATTTATTGATAAGACTATTCAAAAGCTTTAATGAAAGGAAAACACAAATTTGGTAACTTCTGACTCGTTACCTTTTCACATGATTTTTTTACCCATGTGAACTGTAAATATTAGAATTGAATTTGTTCAATCATATAGATGGAATGAAACTACCACCTATAATCAATAATGGTGTCCAAACACACACATTATATAGGGTTCCCTCAATGAACATAAGCAAAGAAGCTTTTCCAAAATAGTATCTATCATAACTATTTGCACATTAAGTAGTAGGGAAGACTTACACACTTGAAAATTAGAGGCACGGAAACGCCGCCGGACATTTTTATCATCCAGGATTTGAATCTCGAACGTGAAATATTTTTTCAGGTTTCTCACAATCATTACCAAAAATGGCAGCTTTATACCAAGTGTAGCAGATGGATCAGCCGGGCATGTAATGTATGTCGACTGAACATTTGTTCCAACAATTTCAAGGATATTTGACTGTATGTCTTCATCATGTGTACGCTTTACCTGCCCATTAACAACTAAGAACAAACGCAAACGATAATTTTAGAGTTAACAATCTCGAGAATTTACTTATAAATGAATCGATTTTGATTATGTTTTATAACTAATGCAGCAATTAAAAGAAAAAGGGTGGAACAATTTCGATAAGAAAACCCACATAGATCACTATTTAGACAATTAGATTAATGAGGTGAGATCAATACAAAACACATCTAATCTAAAGAACAAATCATAAGATCTCAACCATTCATCCTCTTTTCATCCAATGGATGAAATGAAAGCAAAAATTAACAAAGGAAGGGTAAAAATGTAATTTTTATAAAAACCCACTTTCCACTATTTTTAAAAAAACAACATATCTTGCAAACGGTAAATCTTCAAGCTACAAAAAATACACCATCGCGACGAGAAAAAAATCATCTTTCTATTGATATGCACTTTTATATACTTTCGACGAAATTTTTTTTCAAAATTTTCGTCCAGAAAAATCCCATGGGATTCGTAAAAAACTCCTAGAGATTCGTAAAAAAATCCCACGGGATTCGTAAAAAGACGAACTTTTTTTTTCAAAATTTCCGTCCAGAAAAATCCCACGGGATTCGTAAAAAAATCCCACGGGATTTGTAAAAATACGAACTTTTTTTTTCAAAATTTCCGTCACGAAAGGGATTCGTAAAAAAAATCCCGCGGGATTCATAAAAAAATCCCACGGGATTCGTAAAAAATTCACTTGTGATTTGTTATTTTAAAAAAATTAGAAATGATTTGTAAAAATGAGTAAATCACTTCTTTATACTTTTATGTCACAGCTTTTTAAGGGTAGATGTTTTTTATATAGAATCACGTGGGTAATCTTTATGAATTACAAGTGATTCATCAAAGAATCCCATGGGTAATCTGTATAAATCCCATGGGATTCTGTATAATCCCATGGGATTCTGTATAATCCTACGAGATTTTGTATAAAATCCCATGGGATTCTGTATAATCCCATGAGATTTTGTATAAAATCCCATGGGATTCTGTATAATCCTACGAGATTTTGTATAAAATCCCATGGGATTCTGTATAATCCCATGAGATTTTGTATAAAATCCCATGAGATTATGTATGAATCACAAAGGATTCGTCAAAAGAATCACTAGACTAGATACAATACATGGCATCCCTTCTCAGTTAACAAGATAATTAAAAAAGAAAGCATCCAAGAAAGAACAAAAAAAAAACAACAAAAAAGTAAACTAAATATGACACACTAATTTATATATTTTACTAAAATCTAGTCCTTGAAAATCCAGTTATTATTAGTCCACCTTGTAATCTAGTCCATTCTACACTCCCATTGACAGTTCATCACACCAACTTATTGTCACTCAGTTTTAACACAAACAGTAACTAAATGAATCACAAAAATATAACTACGAGCTCATTTTCACCTCCTCGATTTCATCACTTTCATAACTCATAACTGTCAAAAGATTTCACCTTATATTTAATCTCCTTTCACTTCATTTAATCAGTGGCGGATCCATATACAAAACTAAGGTGGTTCCTTTTATAGGCTCACGGTGACAAAATCTCTTAGTCAATAGATCGGGTCGGGTCAAGTCGATACAACATCAAAAGAAAAAATTAACTTGTATGTAGACTTTCATATACCCGCGAATATTATAAGTTGCGTACAACTGTACAAATAAGTGAGTAATTTCGATACAACATCAAAATAATCTTTTTATGAATATGCACTTTTATATACTTTCAACGAACTTTTTTTTTCAAAGTTTCCGTCCAGAAAAATCCCACGGGATTCGTAAAAAGACGAACTTTTTTTTTCAAAATTTCCGTCCAGAAAAATCCCACAGGATTCTTAAAAAAATCCCACGGGATTCGTAAAAAATCCCACGGGATTCGTAAAAAATCCCACGGGATTCGTAAAAAGACGATTTTTTTTTCTCAAAATTTCCGTCGAGAAAAATCCCACGGGATTCGTAAAAAAATCCCACGAGGTTCGTAAAAAATCCATGGGATTCGTAAAAAATTCACTTGTGATTTGTTATTTTTAAAAAATCACAAGTGATTTGTAAAAATGAGTAAATCACTGTTTTATACTTTTATGTCACAGCTTTTTAAGGGTAGATGTTTTTTATATGATTATTGAAATGAGCTCTTGAAATCTCTTTATTAAAAAGTTGTATGTTGTTAAACAGAATCCCATGTGATTCTCTGATCCATTGGAATTCATATAAAAGTTGTATGCTCTTGAAATCTCTGTATGAATCACATGGGATTCTGTATGAACCACATGGGTAATCTTTATGAATTATAAATGATTCATCAAAAAATCTCATAGGATTTTGTATGGATCACATGAAATTTTATATGAATCACAAGGGATTAGAGAGAATCACATGAGATTTTGTATAAATCTTATGAGATTTATATTTTGCTTTATATAAAATAAAAGTACAAAAAATCACTTGATATTCTATTTTTGTTGTGTATATTATTACTATCTTGATCCTAGAAGTGCCATTTTATAAACACAATAAAGATTAATATATAATTGGACTAAATGAGGTCCATGCCAATACAGTAACCCACCCATTACTTGAATGACAAAATAGTAGCAAGTAAACTAATACACCCACTGACAGAGCGTCATTTACCACTTTTTCATCTAACTCTAAAATAAAAGCACAAGCCTATTTAATCCATCTCCAAAACGTAGCAAAACGCAGCAACCATCATATTCAAACATCATATTTAGGACAATATAAAAAAGCTCAAACCCATCTCCAGTTTATCTATTTAACACCATTCTAACACCAAAACGTAGCAACCACAAATCTATTTTATTTTAACAAGATAAACGCAGCAGCCACACAAACTAATCCATCCTTTTTATAATACACGAATCACAATAGCCCCTTCTATAATCTTTCTTTCTCCTTAACCCACTTGAAACGCAATCAGTCATCAATCACAAACACGGAACAACATCAAATCAAACGAGTGATGATGGTTCGTGATGTTGCAGTGGTGGAACGACTCACCTTCAGATAGTGTTATTTCATGTCATAAGTTCATTGTTTAAAAGTGATTTTGATCAATTTTGCATTTGGGTGGTTAGGGTTTGTAAATTGGGGAAAATCATTTAGTGAGAGAGTGTGTGTGAAAGATATGTGTAAAATGTAAATGAAAGTAAATGAGAGAGGGTGAGAAATGACGTGGGGGAGAGTAAATGAGTAGGTGATAACACTACAAAATTGCCCTCGTTAAATATATAATTAAAATTATGATTAAATCTAGCCATTAGATCAAAGTTAAAAGGAAGGCCAAGATTAACTTATTTGTTCTTTAGATAAATTGTGTTCCGTAATGAACTTTTCTCTTAGATTAATAGTAATTAAGACTTCGGGAAAAGTGTAGCAAATCAACCCAACCCAGCCTGTAACGAAGTGAGATATTTTGACATAACATTTACCTGAATAATCCGAAAACTTGGCCCCTGTAGTGAAAGTGATTATAAATTTTGGACATAAAAATGCTCTAATTCATTTACTTATAAATGAATCGATTTTGATTATGTTTTATAACTAATGCAGCAATTAAAAGAAAAAGGGTGGAACAATTTCGATAAGAAAACCCACATAGATCACTATTTAGACAATTAGATTAATAGTAATTAAGACTTCGGGAAAAGTGTAGCAAATCAACCCAACCCAGCCTGTAACGAAGTGAGATATTTTGACATAACATTTACCTGAATGATCCGAAAACTTGGCCCCTGTAGTGAAAGTGATTATAAATTTTGGACATAAAAATGCTCTAATTCACAAGCGAAGCCAAGAAACCGTTCACAGATTCAAACCCACAATTAGATGAAACTGGATCGAAGATCTATTTGGCTAGAAATCATAATTACAATAAACCATTGATTTATTAAATGTGATTGTAGGTGTCTAAGTACCCATGGCCAGCAGTATAAACACCAACAACAGCCAACTTAAGTCTCCAATCTAAACAACAGCCAACTTCGTATTTTTGAAGGTTAATTTAAAATCCTGCAACTCAAAGCTAATAATGATTACTTGACTAAGGTGACTTTTTAGTTTGCAGCCAGGAATCAGGCATGGATAACACCAAATCCAGTAAAAATACCCTTAAACCAAACACCTTTCATTACCACTCCCATTTCCTCATTCCAAAACTCTGAATCCAAACACCCCCCATGTTGATTTAACTATGCTCATTACAAAGTACAAAAGCAATTCAGCAGGCGTTATAACTTCTGCCATCTGAAAATAGTTCAGTCTGAGTGTACTACTGTTGATGGTAAATATGACAAAAAAGGCCAATTTCACTTCCTAATAATACCGTTTGGGAAAAGACAGATGAACCACTAAGAAGGGTATATTTCATTGTATAATTAAACGAAAGCAAAAGGGAGCAACACTTATTCTTTACTTCAGTCAGGTAAAGTTCTGCCATTTTTAGATCTCAAAATTTCATAACTAAGCTTTTTGGAGTATATATATATCATATATATTTTTGGGAAGAGTAGAGGGGGATTCAAAGGTTACCCCAAAGTCCCACCTCTAAAAACATTACTTTTGGTCAGGGAACGCTCATGGTCGGGTATTTCTTTATATGAGCTCGAAATTAATATTCGAAACAATGGATCTTACTTTCCATGCATGTTTCATCAACCCTAAGAAGTGACACCTTAAAGGGGGATTGCCTAAGAGATTCAAGGTTCCCTAATCACAATCTGTATTTATAATTATACGAATAACTCCTTATGCTACAGATGCTCTTTTCAGTCAACATAATAAGATGACCCGTATTATTAAAAGTTAACCTAATTGCTAGCGCATGCAAACTAATTCGGTAAAGTGTTTCAAACACTTGAGCCATGCTTGATATTGCTTGTCAAAGACTAATCACTCAACTCTCAAGAAAGCTGAGCTAAAGAGGGACCGGGATTGCTTTTCAATGTATATAATCCTGTCTACATTGTTTCCTCGCATCGTAGATAATCAGTTTTTTAGTGCTTTGATTCAAAACAGATTATTGTGTTTTTAAAGGGGGGTAGCTAACTTTGCCGCTTATGAGCTTATTTAAAATTTGGAAAAGCTGATAAGCTTACTTTTTTGACTTATGAGCTTATCAACTTGAGCTTATGGCTTATTTAAGTACATAAGCTCCGGTAAGCTCATAAGCCAGAAAAAGTGAGCTTATGAGCTTTTCCAAATCCAAATAGGCCGGCCCATAAGCCGGTAAAATAATAAGCTAATACAAGCATGAAACATCCCCTTAGTATACTAAGATAAAAACATAGCGTAGCAGTTAGCACACAACAGTCATATGTATAAAGAGTATTTAGAAATCAAAACATATGAAATAATCCACGCATATTTATAAACTTATGAGCTTATCAACTTGAGCTTATGGCTTATTTAAGTACATAAGCTCCAGTAAGCTCATAAGCCAGAAAAAGTGAGCTTATGAACTTTTCCAAATCCAAATAAGCCCATAAGCTGGTAAAATAATAAGCTAATACAAGCATGAAACATCACCTTAGTATACTAAGATAAAAACATAGCGTAGCAGTTAGCACACAACAGTCATATGTATAAAGAGTATTTAGAAATCAAAACATATGAAATATTCCACACATATTTATAAACTGAAATCTACTGTCTGTTATCCAAACAACAGCTAACTTCAGACTTTTAAAGGTTAACCTAAAATCCTGGAATTCAAAGCTAACATAAAATTCACTTGACTAAGGTGACCGTTTGGTTTGCGGGCAGGCATTGGAAGCCCAAATTCATTCATTAAAATACACTTAAACCAAACACCTTTCATATTGACCAAAAACACCAATTTCGCTTCCTAATTATACTCTTGAGCAAAAGCAGATAAAGCATTAAAGATGGGTAAACTTCATTTATCTAGTTACAAGAGAGCAAAGGATGTAACACCTTAATAACTATTCTTCACTAAAATCAGGTAAACGTGTGCCACTTTTAGATCTCAGAATCACAAAGCTAAGCTCTTCTTGTCAGGAAGAGGGGGGTTCAATGGTTAAATCCCACCTCCAAAAACATTATATTTGGTTTATTTCTTTATACAAACTAGATATGATTATAAAACAATGTAACAGCTTGATTTCACCATTGATCTTATGCTCCGTGCATGTTTCATCAACCCTTACACCTTATATGAGATGCAAAGTACTCTAATTTCTATTCATTAAGTCTCTGCATTTGCAATTTCTTATGCTGCAAAAGAAACTATTTTTTTCGATCCACACAATAATCTTACCCAAATATCCGAAGTTCAAACATGGTTCCAAAAACTCTAACTAGGGCAGGCAAGCAGTATGGGCTAATGAAGCGTGGGGATCATATTGGAGTTGGGATCCAAAGGAAACTTGGGCGTTTATTACTTGGATCGTATTCGCAATTTATTTGCATACTCGAACAAATAAAAATTTGCAGGGGACAAATTCCGCAATTGTGGCGACTATAGGTTTTCTTATAATTTGGATATGCTATTTTGGGGTCAATCTATTAGGAATAGGGCTACATAGTTATGTGGCTCCTTCCTATGGTCTCTACTGCCAACTCGTTTCACTCCAGTTTACCATAAGAGATAGATCCTGCTGACTTGAACTGAGCACGAATTTCATTTGTATTTGAGCGTAAAAGTAACATGTTTTAAATACTTGAGCCCATAATAAAAAAGTAATCACTCAACTCTCAAATAAGCTGCCTAAGCAGGTGACAGGATTGCTATTTAAAATATAACTCTTATCCCTACCGTGTTTCTGCACATCCTAAGATAATCAGTTTTTAGTGTTTGGATATAACAATGAGACAAATAAATTGTACCTTCTTTATCCCATATCTGCAAAGGCTTGCTCCTACACAAACATATAAAAATAACATAAATAAATAAATAAATAAATAGTAAGTTCAATTAAATTATAAAAAAAAAAATAAATAAAAAAAAAAATAAAAAAAAAAACCATAAAAAAGGGTACCCTAGGCTGTAAAGAATGGATAAGAAACCAGACTGGAATGTGTTCTTGAACATCTCAGATGTAACTGCAGATGATTTATTTTATAGAATCAGTACGTTTTATTATATATGAAAATGAAATACAACGAGGTTATTTATTTAACAAAATCAAAGGAGTAAAGTACAGGAATTATTATTGCCGGTCGGAAAACCAAAGATACAAACCCTTTTAGGTCTAACCCCCTTTGTTTAACGGGTAAATTGCATATATATTCACTAAAACTTGCATATTTTCATATATACCCAAAATATGCTTAAAATACATTATACATCATGCAATAAAAACTTGTATTATGGGGAAATATACAAGTTTTTAAGTTTTAGTGGGTATATATATGCAATTCCCCCTTATTTAATACTCACTTTTAAAAAATCGAGACCTACAGTATTTGTAATATGGGATGTGTTATAGAGACGCTCTATGGGGTGAAGAGTATAAATCGGGATGTAAAAAGTACAATATCACAATACACGCCTTACAACCCTCTGATGCATCCAATAATTGAAAACCTTTTCTATAAAAGGGTCCGAATATCATGCATGTTATAATATTTGTAATTGTATTGACTTCAAATTTAATTTAATTGACTTAAAAATAAAATACGGGATCCATTAAGTCATACTAAAAGAGTTTTCGTGTGATGCGGCTACGAGTATTCTGTAATTTAATTTTTTGGCTGATAATTTATTTTATTTTTATGTTTTTAGCAAAAGCTTTACTGATTAGTTTTTCCGTTTATGGACTATAAGCAATGGCAAATATTCGGTGGAACTTTGTTTAATTTGTATTATTTTGTTTGTTTATTTTTTATTGAAAGAGAGTTTTTAAACTTTTATCAATTAGCAGCTTGCATGATTTGTACTATGCATTTTAATACTTGAATTTATTATTAAATAAGTGTTTTAAGAATGTATATTGATTATGCATCAATGATAGTAAAATATATTTAGTGGAGGAAAAGGGCTTGCGTGACTTGTACATGGTGCATACTAAATTGTATTACTTAAAATTAAGACATTTAATGAAGGAAAATGGCTTCCTCTATTATAAGATACTAAGATGAAAGCTCGTTATTTGTGATTTAATAGAAAAAATAACTTAAAATATCTATGTAAATATATAAAATAAGCTTCTGCACAAGTCCTCTGAAACACGGGTATTAAAAAAACTCATAAATGACTTTCCGTTTCTGGCTTCGATGTACAACACCTTAATGCTACACCTTTTTCTAAAAGGTCACCTAAATTGTCATTAAAAAAAACCATAATTGTTTCACCTTAATTTATTTACTCGCCTGTCCAAGTCATAATTGTCATAAAAAAACCATAATTGTTTCACAAAACCATAACCGAAGATCAAAATCAGTTTAAATTCAATCTTCAGTTTATATCAACAATTAATGAAAACGCGTTCCAAAAATCACCAATTTAAAACCTTGCCAAAAAACAGTTCAAACGCGTGGAAGATGACTTCTAATCGAAGGATCGTTTTGAGTTATTTTTGTAAAGAGATTATCATCATTAATGGTTTTTCAATCGGTTTTGAGTTAGTTGTTAGCTGTCGATTATGGTTTCATCTATTTTGGGTATAGATCTCAACATAACAACCCATGAGATAATATGTAAGTCTCTTAATTTTCAAATAAAAGTTGTTAATTGTATTTTGTTTGATCTATTATTATGTTTGAACAAACCCTAATTTTTTCTGAAAGGCCCTAACATCCTAATTTGGGAATTATTTTTGAACAAACCCTAAAATTTGATTTTGTGGATTTATTGAATTAAATTGATTGAGTGCCTTTTTTAAATTGTGAAATAGTCAAATTAGAACACGGTTTTCAGCCTATATAATGCCCATGGTTTGTCTTTTTTTTTTTTTTTTTTTTTTTTTTTTTTTAAAATGAAAAATTTATATACAAAACATAGCACAAGAAGATGAAATTGTTAGGACAACCCCTAAACAATCCATTTCTTGCCTAGGAAAGAGAGGAACCATACAAAATTGAAACAACCCAAATACAAATTCAAAAAGATTACAAAACTTAACAATAACCAAACCAAATACTGATAACCAACAAAAGCAACCCCTAACCTTAGCCCTAGCAAGAAGGCAAATTTTCCTAAGGCTATAACCATATTCTGAATACATGGATAGTTACAAAGGGACCAACCAAAGTAACTCCAAACATCACCATATGGATATAACACATAGAAAACTGAATTGCTAAGACTAAAGATAGGGAAACTGCAATACATAACAAGCATCATTATGCAGCATGATTCCTCCCAGAAGCTTGAACATGAAAAATCCATAGAAGCCCAACAATCCATATCATCAAAAGCAGATATGAAGTAGAGTGAATCATCAAAATAACCAATCACTCAAGGACCCTGTCTCGTTAAAAAACCTAGCCAAATAAAAACCCTGTGGGAAATTGGACTAGGAAAAAGAGTACAGGGATAATGTCATTATACAAGGAAAATGGAAGCATAAAACTTAACAAATCATCAAACCAACTCTGCTTATACAAACCATAGTCCTGAATATGATCAATAAACCAAAACAAAAGACCAGCGCAGAAGTTAAAATTAGTCTATGTAATGCATAACCAACTGTACTCCAAACACCCAAACAGTAGGCCATCGCAGAAACTGAAATTCACCTCTGTAGTACATAGCCAATTGCCCAAACTCCCCCAAATAATCATAACAATGGACCAGCGCAGGATAAAAACAAGGATCAACAGGATATAGTTTCCTAAATAACCAGGCTCTATGACAACATAAAGAGAGATATAAGAAAACATACCGCTAAGCTTGTTTTCACCTATAGAGCATAGCCCCAAATAATCATAACAATGGACCAGCGCAGGATAAAAACAAGGATCAACAGGATATAGTTTCCTAAATAACCAGGCTCTATGACAACATAAAGAGAGATATAGGAAAACATACCGCTAAGCTTGTTTTCACCTGTAGAGCATAGCCCACCCAAAATATTCCGAAGAAACCATACATAAACTGAATCATCATTACCACGATCAAAAGTACAGTTACAGCTCCATAGACCTGTGCTCAAACAGAACCAGCAAACCAAAATAGGAATCAAAATGCAGCACAAATTCTTCAAAGTCTTGGGCCATACATGAAAGCAAACTCCAAAACAGCAAAACTTGCAGCCACACACTTGATTTTGAATTAATCCCAATCTGGTGCAACTGAACAAAACAATCCAAAGAGATGCCAAATCCAAATCACTGCACCAAAACACAACACCAACCCAAAACAAGAGACCAGCGCAGAAAGCGAAACTAAAATCTGTAGTGCCTAGTCTGCTAAACCACAACCATCCAAACAGCAGAATAGCGCAGAAAATAGTCTTACAATCTGTAGTGCATAGCCAATTGTATAAAATCCACCAATTATCCAAAACCGTACACCCACACAGATTCCTAAACCATGGGAACCTGCAAGTGACTGCAATATAATTGTTAGTACCATGATACCATTTATAATTCCAACCAAACTGATATCCCAAAACACCCTTCAAAAACCAAACATTATGCACCCAACTAAATGAGATCCTGTGCAGAAAGAGACCAAAACCATGTTTACGTAACACCATTTGCATCACCATTTAGACTCATACTAACACCATCATGAATACCTTTCACCGGGATCTTCCAAATTTTAGCAACTTTCTCCACTTCTAATGAACGCTTGATCTTCAACCCCATAATTTTATGTCTAACAGTATCAAAAATGATCTTAAACATAGTCTCATCAGTTCTAAAATCATTCTGAAATATCCTAATGTTTCTTTCCTACCATATGAAATAAACCGCAACATTGAACACTAACCTCTGAACAACGCTCCAAATAGAACTATTAGCAGATTTAACCGATATTCCCGAAACAATCTCAGCCCAAACACAAGAAACATCATCCAGTTTACAAAGAGGTTTAAGGTTATCCCAGACATTCTTAGAAAACTCGCACTTGAAAAACAGGTGACTATGGCTCTCCTCATCATTTTTACATAAGGGGCATAAAGTGCTGGAAACATTAAACAATTTAGATATCTTATCAGTTGTTTTAAGCCTTCCTCTCATTGCCATCCAAAGCACAAAAGCATGCCTAGGAATGCATTGACTAAACCAGACATGCTTGTACCAGATGACTTTAGGACTGTCAATTCTTAAAGCTTGCCATGCTTCCTTGACACTAAACAACACATCCTTATTCTTCTTATTAACCCATAGGACCTTATCATTACAGTCATCTACCAAAACAGGCACCGGGACATTCAAAACATCACCAAACAAAGTATTCCATTCAAGTGGCCATTTCCACCCATTAGCATCAATCCAATCAGCAACCTTGTCATTAACATCAATACCACGCTCACTTAGGAAACTATGTGTGATGAGTTTACACAAAGGACCATTAGTGTGCCACTTATCAAACCACATGGAACAAATTCTACCATTACCCAATTTATAAACAACAAAAGCACGAACCTTATCCCTAAGATCTAAAATCTGATTCCAACTCCACGCTCCATGTTCAGAACTAACATTAAACCAAATATTCCTATCTTTGATCCTATAAAAATGAACCCACTTAACCCACAACGAGTCTTTCTTGCTGATAACATTCCAAAGATGCTTGATCATTAAAGCCTCATTCATAAGCCTAAGGGGTTTAAGTCCAAGACCACCTTGACTCTTTGGCTTACATACATCCTTCCAAGCAACACTAGCAATTCCACTACCATCATCACCACTAGACCACAAAAACTTCTTAAGGACCTTGTCAATACTATCGCATACGTGAATAGGAAGTAAAAACATGGAAGCCCAATACACATGAAGAGAAGATAGAACAGAGGACGCAAGTTGGAGTCTTCCCGCAAATGACAAAGTCTTATTCCTCCAATTCTGAATCCTATTTTTAACTTTATCAAGCAATATTCTACAATCATTATTGCTAATTCTCTTACCAGTAAGGGGAATGCCTAAATATTTCATAGGGAGATGCCCAATACTAAACGGCATGGCCATGAGAATTCTATCCTTAACCTCATCAGAAACACTCCCAAAGAAAGCAGCACTCTTAGGTAAACTAGGGAACAAACCAGAACACATAGTAAACTTGTCTAGAGCCCTTCTCAAAATACAAGCCGAAATTTCATCACCATGGCAAAGTAACAAAAGGTCATCCGCAAAACATAAATGGGTCAACATGATTTTCTTGCACCCCCAATGATAACGAAACCTATCATCCCTCCTAATTTGTCTCTTAACCATCAAGTTAAAAACTTCCATAACAATAGTAAATAGGTAAGGCGACATAGGGTCACCCTGCGTCAGACCCCGTTTACTCTTAAAAAACCCATGTAATTCCCCATTAACACAAATAGAAAAAGAAGCAGAAGTAAGACATACCATAATCCAATGCACCATGGAGCTGTGAAAACCAAACCGGATAAGAATAGTCTTCAAGAAATCCCAGTTAACGGTATCGTAAGCCTTCTGAATATCAACCTTGAACGCACATTTTCTTGTAGTACGTTTCCAACTATACCCCTTCATAAACTCCTGAGCCAATAAAATATTATCGTTGATTTGTCTTCCGGGAATAAAAGCACTTTGGTTGCAATCAATCAGGCTACTTAGCCCTTCCTTGATCAAATTTGTGATAACTTTGCTGACGCATTTGTATACTACATTACCACACGCAATGGGTCTGAAATCTGAAACTTTCAACGGAACTTGAATCTTTGGAATGAGAGAAATGAGATTTGCATTGAATTCCCCAAGCAGCTTCCCAGAAGTAAAAAACTCTCTAACTGCAGCACAAACATCATCTCCCACAATGCTCCACGCAGCTTTAAAGAACTTGGAAGTATAACCATCCGGGCCAGCAGTTTTGTCCACATCAATACTAAAAATTGCCTCCTTAATTTCAACATCAGTAACCGTTCTAACCATGCTGTCAGCAACACTTGGATCCAACTTTTTGGTGAAAAGATCCTCACAGTCCTCAATCAGAAAAACTTCATCCTCCATTCCCAAAAAAATTTGAAAATGATTGACAAAGCACCCCGGTATCTCATCACCATAAAATTTATTGCCCTGTTCATCACACACCACTTGAATCCTGCATTTACTTGACCTACTTTTGAGCAAATTATGAAAATAAGAAGTGTTCTGATCCCCATCTTTTAACCACTGAATCTTCGTCTTTTGCCTAAGGAGACTTTCCTCATCTAACACCGCCTCCTTATACGCATTGCAATAGATAATTTCCTCTTCCCTAAGACTGCTATTGTTAGGGTCTTTATCTAAACTTTGTTGGACTCTTTTTTTTGGGTAAATGGTTTTACCCCGGTAAATATATAACCAAAAAATGTTAAGTACAAATAGAATGTGGCAGAAGTACCATATTTACCTCAAGCTAAAGCTTGGTAAACAAGTGTTTATGACATGCCATAAACACAATGAACCTAGCTAAATTACATCACCTAACTAGGCATAAAACAAGAAAAATCTTGTAACCAGCAAGCATCCCGCATCCATCCAAAGCACAAAGGGAGCAAGTCGACCCAGGAAGTCTGCCTCCTTAAAAACCCTTTCCAAGAAAAACCCAATGGGAAAAACCTTGGAGAAGGGAAAAAGAGTACAACCCTTACCCGGCAATCCCTTCGTGTATAATACAAGCACTTGGGATCTTCCATTTATCAAGTATCAGACGAGCTTGCGAGGTTATCTTCTTGAACTTGAAGGTAACCAACTTCAACCGAACAGTAGAGAATAAATTGGACCACTTCAGCTACGGTAGACTTCTTTTTCTTTAAGATTCGTGAATTACTTTCCATCCAGATGTAATACGTAGTAGCAGCAAGAAGTAACCGAGAAATAATACTAACCACCGTGCGCCCCTTAGATATAGGCTTAAGGAACATGATAGCATTATCCAACGAAGGTGGGACAACATCCATTCCAGATAGAACCCGAACCTGCAACCAAACCTGCATAGAAAATTGGCACTCAAAAAACAAGTGTGAGTGGGAATCTGGAACCAAGTGACAAAGCGGGCCTTGAAGCAAGTCCAAATCAACATTAGGCCCAACATCCCATTGCCGCATCATGTCTTGAGTCTTCAGCTTCTGTCTAATAGCAAGACACAGATGTATAGCATGCCTAGGAATACAATGAGAAAACCAAGGAATACGGTACCACTCAACCACATCAGCCCTTAGGCGAAGGGAATCCCAAGCACCCGAAACCGAGAAACTACATAGGTTACCATCCAAATTACGCCATGCTAAATTGTCATCATGATCATGAAGCAGATTTGGAACTGGGATAGCAGCTAAAAGTGGAAACCTGGCTAACCAATCAGCGGGCCATCGCCAAGTACCATTATCAATCAAATCAGAAACCGAATCCGATAACGTAAACCCAGCTCGAGCAATGTCTCTAGCCGTAAGTGAATCACGAATAGGACTTAACTTATGCCAGATAAAAGGACGTACCTTGGCTCTAATTGCAAGAAGCTTACGCCATCCCCAACTAACATCACCCAAGCAAGGGACATCCCAAAAGCTTCTACCACCAAGTTTATATGAATGGATCCATTGTACCCATAAGGACTCTTTATGCATCAAAATCCTCCAAATATGCGTGGTCATAAGGGCAATGTTAAAATCCTCCAATCTCCGAATATCTAGACCTCCCTCCTGCTTAGGCTTACAAATCGACTCCCAAGCAACTTTGGCCTTACCCCTTTTCATTTCTCCTTGACACCATAAGAAACCCCGCATAAGCTGTTCCAATTCATGAATGATCCGAGTAGGGAGGATAAAGACCCCCAATATAAATGCATTGAAGATAGAACAGATCTGACCAGCTGAAGCCTACCCGCAAGTGATAAAAACTTATTACGCCAATCATTTACATGACCTTCCAGCTTTTCCACAAGAACCTTACAATCCCTATAAAGCAGTCTAGAGGATATAAGAGGAACTCTAAGATACCTGACAGGGAGAGAACCTTCCGCAAATGGCATTGACTGAAGAATAATAGCTTTCATAGCATTGGAAATATTACAAAAGAAAGCTGTACTTTTAGGGATACTCGGGACAAGACCCGAGATATTCTTAAACTCCTCCAACGCATGCATAATGACATTAACAGAATCCGGATGACCTCTAGAGAATAAGAAGAGATCGTCTGCAAAACAAAGGTTAATAATTCTCTACTGCTCACATAAATGATGAAACTGAAAATCCACTGCATTAGAAACCTTCTTCTGCAAAATAAGTGTTAGAACCTCCATTACCAACGTAAACAAGTAGGGAGATAACGGGTCACCTTGCCTAAGGCCTCGCTTACCTTTAAACCAGCCATGAAGGTCACCATTAACACATATAGAATAGGATGTAGATTCAACACACACCATGATCCAGTCGACCATCTTAGAGTGAAAACCAAACCCAGTAAGAATAGCTTTAAGAAACGCCCAATCAACCGTATCATATGCCTTCTGAATATCAACTTTAAACGCGCACCTAGGCGGGCCTCTCCCTCTATGATAGTTCCGCATAAGCTCTTGGGTAAGTAATATATTATCAGAGATACGACGTCCAGGAACAAACGCTGACTGATTAATATTAACCAATTTACCAAGGCCCTCTTTAATAAGGTTAGCAATAATTTTGCTAATGCATTTATAAAGGACATTACAACAAGAAATAGGCAGATAATCAGTAATCTTAGACGGGGTAGATACTTTAGGGACCAAGGATATAATGGTATGATTGATTTCCTTAAGAAGCTTACCATTAATGAAGAAATCTCGAATAGCACAAGTAATATCAGTACCCACAACATCCCAAGCTTTCTTAAAGAAAGCTGTAGTGTAACCATCAGGACCAGGAGCTTAGTCATCTCCCATCGAAAATACAACTTCCCTAATCTCATTATCCGTAACATGACGAACCATAGAATTAACCAGTTGGTGGGGGAGAACATTAGAGAATATGTCATAATCATCAAAGGGGTTACAATCTCCATCAATACCAAGAAATTGTTCATAATGAGAAACAAACGCACCTGCAACCTTATTACCTTCGTACAAGACATCAGATGAGTCTCGAACCAATTCAATTCGATTCCGGGCGCATTTGCTTTTAACAATATTATGAAAGTAGGCCGTATTAGAGTCACCTGCATGAAGCCACTGAACCTTAAATTTTTGCTTTAAAAATCGTTCTTCATCTAACGTAGCCTCTTTAAACGCAAGAAGGTAGTGAGCATGTTCATCCCGGAGAACTGAATTAGATGGATCCTTATCAATGGCCTTCTGGACCTCATCTAGTTCTTTACGGATCCTATCCACCCGCTCATGAAGATTACCTTGGTTATGCAAAAGCTTCTGAAAAGAGGGTTTAAGCCCCTTCAAACGTTTGACAACACGATACATAGCACAACCATAAACAGTACTATTCCACCCCGCAGTAACAGTATCAGTAAACCCAGCTTTATGCACCAAAAAATTAGAGAACTTGAATGGTTTAGGATTAGGCTTGGCTACCTGAGGGAGACGAAGAACACAAGGGGCATGATCCGAAATACGATATGGTTGAAAGATAGCAAACGAACCTGGAAAAGAATCAGAAAATTGCATATTACCCATAACCCTGTCAATTTTCTTCAAAGTACCATGGGAGCCTTTAGGTTTTTGGTTCCATGTAAAATGAAGACCGGTGCTATTAACATCCTCAACCTCCATCCTTTGAACACACTCTTTAAACTCACGCATAGCAATATACGGAGAATAACTACTACATGAGTGATCTTCCAAGTTAAGTGCCGCATTAAAATCACCCAACAAAACCCAAGGCCTATTACGCATAAAAGCAGCACGACACACAAGATTGCTCCAAAGTGCACGACGATTCCCATAGTAGTTATCTGCATACACAAAACAACAAAAAAAAGGTCTTGCTGTCCGCACGAATATTAACCTGTACGTGAATAACTTGGTTAGTTTGAGACATAATCATAACATCAACAATGTCATCATTCCAGCCAAGAATAATACGAGACCCCTTGTCACAAAGGGTACCATTAGAAGTCCATTTCCATCGACGACACACATTACGACATGTATCATACACCACAAAAGCATCCACATGAGATTCCAAAACCGCACACAAACTAAGATTATTATCGTTAACAACCTGTCTAGCCTCTTTTTGTTTAGGGGAGTGGTTCAAACCCCTAATATTACAGGAAGCAATACTAAACATTAGGAACATTCAGTACGGGAGTGCTTGCCCCCGGTTTATCAAACAGATTAACTGATTCATCAAATACATTTTCAACCTCGTCCTCTCCAGTTAAATCTTTATTCACATCAATATCATCATCATAGGCCAAGGAACCAAACAAATTAGATGCAGACACATTTGCAGTCAAAGTTGGGTTACTTACCTTAGGGGGAGGATATCTAGTATTGGTGACTTTCTGAGCAGGCTGGATATCCTTATTAGGTTTAGTCGTAGTAGAAACACCTACCGGGTTAGGGGGATGACCATAACTATTACTAGGTTCCCCTTGAGCGGGTGCGCTAGTAGACGGAGGAGTGACCGCTTTAGGCCTATATTGTATATTCTTACCAACAGGCACCCTAGTAAACAGATTCCCATTTTTCTTATCTTTACTCTTAGATTTACCCTTTTTACCCACTTGTTGAAACCCATTCGACTCTTTTGAGCTCCACTCTAAGCATTTTAACCTTACTGAACACATTACCATTCCTCCTATTCATATTCCTCAGATGCCTCTTCATGTTTTTCAACCTTTTTGCCAAAATAAACATACGAAAACCCTGAATATCCATACCCCAATTCTTCTCAACAGTAGGGATAAAGGAGTCCTTATCAGCAAGAAAATTGACAAAACGAAAGGACCTAGGTTTAGGAGCTCTAGCCAATGGGTACACCAGAATAACAGGACAATGGTCCGAAGTAACAAATGGAAGGAACTCAGCAAAGCAGTTATCAAAAGAAGACATAAAATTACCATTACCTAAAGCTCTATCAAGTTTCTTTAAAATACCAGTTCCGGGATCCTTACGCTTTTGAATCCAAGTATAGAACATACCTTTGCTGAAGATATCGTCAAGCTCCAAACACTCTACATAAGTTCGAAAATCTTCAATATCATTATCTTTAGCAGCAGTAGACTCAGAGCAATCATCAATATTTAACGCCACATTGAAATCACCCACAAGGACCCACGACTCATCCTTAACATGACTGCTATGTTTAATCAAGTTCTTCCATAAAGCCTTTCTTTCACTCCCTTTATTTCTAGCATAAATAAAAGAGACAAATTGTTTCCTGTGATCATGAACAAAATTAACTTCAAAATGCATAGCTTGATCACAATGGGAGATCAGATTAGCACCAACAACATTTGAGTCCCACCCAACCATTATCCTACACACACTTCTACAATCCCCAATATTAGATAACCAATTCCAGTTACCAAAAGTATGATCTCCAGCAGACTTAACAAACTTTTTTCTAAGATGAGTCTCAAGCACAACACACATACTAAGACGTTCCTCTCTAATTAGGGAAATCACTTCATCTTGACGGGTTGTTTGAGACAAACCACGAACATTCCATGCACCAATTTACATCACCATTGAATACTTGAAGAGTGTGATGCCAAACCACCACCAGAACACGCCATAGAACAATCAATGTCATTAGTCACCTCATTATGTGTCGTGAAACAATCAGAATCAGTTGTGACCTATTCCACTTCATCAACAGAGTATGAGCCAGATATTTCAGAAACATGACCATTAATACGATCACTTTTAATCTCTTCACATCTGCTCCTATAGTATTCTAGCATTTCTATAACACCCTCATTTTTTTTGATAGAAGCGGAAGCTAATCGAGGATATTACTTATTAACACAAAGTACACATTACAGAAAACGACTCTAAATGAGACGTTTTAAAATACATTATCATTCGAATTTATTCATAATATCAAAGTAGAGGTCCCACAATGTACATAATAAGTTTAAAAGTTTTCGAATGATAATATGCATTGTCTTCAAAATGCCTATTTCGTGTGCCTTCATTCGCGTGCCAAACATATCTTACGGACCTGAGATAAAACATGCCGAAAAGTCAACACAATGGTTGAGTGAATTCATAGTTTTGAAACCAGTAGTGGACAATAGTTTGTAGTATAATTGCAATGTGTACAATTATCTTCTTGATAGTTATTATTGCTTTAAGCTCATGGAACTCACGACTGACTGTCGTATATATATCACCGGACGATATATATACATAAGTAACTTGCCCCGAGTAGGTATTTTGCCATATACCTAGGTAATTCAAATAAAGTGCGTTTGGTTACCGATCCGGCTAACACAAACGGGATTCGTCAATCCTGATAGGCCTATCCACTATATTTGCGCTCACTCCCAGTGATTAATGGTCCATGATATTGGGGACTTTTGGCATAAACAACTTAGGCATGCAATAATACAGTCAAGGCATTCAGTTTTCAAGTAATTGTCTATAATAAAACATTTTAGCATGTATCTCCCCCAAGTAGTTTATAAAACAGTTAAACAAAAGTTGGGGCTATGAACTCACCGTAGTTATCGGTAGTAGCTTATAGCAATAACAGTGTATGTCGAGACTGCGATCTTTAGTGATTACCTACGAAAGTATAATAATTATGTTTTAGTATAGTTTTCAATATAAGTGTACAAATATATGTAATTTGTTGGCTTATGATGTTGTACATGGATATTAAGCTAAGGTATCTGATGACGTACCCTCCGTTTTGCTAACGAGCGTTACCGTCACTTTGGTACTTAGCTTACCATTTGTACAGAGGGTATGATGTACCCTCCTAAAGGAAGAAGCCTATGCCTTCGACCTGCACCCAAAGCACTCATAGTGTCTAACCTCTGTCGAGATTCGGAGCCTGGCCTCCATCAAAGCCTCCGTCACTGTACGGAGCCCCCTCCGTCAAGGCCTCCGTTACTGTACGGAGCCCCCTCCGTCAAGGCCTCTGTCACTGTACGGAGCCCCCTCTGTCAAGGCTTCTGTCACTGTTCGGAGCCCCCTCCGAACAGCTCGATGGAACCCCCTTCGAGATGTGTCCTGACTTGGTCAAACCCACAATCTCCCTCTCTTTCCTGGCTTTCCCGCCAAGTTAGGGAACGTGGGTCACTAAGCCCTAGCGGTTATCCACAAACATGGGACGCTCCCATGTTCTCCTACATTTGCGCAGAGGTGCCCCTAACCCTATTTATTCCACTATAAATAGGTTGGACGGGCAGAGAATTAGGGTAAGTTGATTCAACACTCATCTCTTGACTTACACACACTTATACAACCGTAACTCATACTTACTCTCACGCCGGAGGTGGTTCGCAGGGTCCTACCCCTGCGTAATCACTTAACGTAGTGTCTTCTATTTCTTATTTTCAGGTTATCTTGCACTCGGCATCACCACCATCACCCCTAACTCCGTCAATCACCATTGACGGCCTGGTATGTGCATCTTTTTGTACGATCAGTGGCGCCATCCGTGGGACCCGCAACAATAAGTCCCGTTTTCCGAGTCAAATAACCGTTTTCCATAAATAACGGTCGAATTCAACCGTAATTCCCTACATCCTTGTTACCACATGGTAGCACCACTAAAATCTCCACTTTTATCTCTAATCACGAGATTTTCCACCAACCACAAAATTTACGTTTACCATTTCAGCAGCCTCTGTCGGGTTTAAATGGAGCCCCCTCTGTTATGGTCTGTTTTGGAGAGAAGGTTCAATAACCTTCGTAGGAGCCTCTGTTCGTAAGAGCCTCTGTTGCAGACTCTGTAGCAGCCTCTGTTTGGGTTCGTTTTATGAAGAAGGTTCAAATTCAATAACCTTCGTAGGAGCCTCTGTTCGTAAGAGCCTCCGTTGCAGTTTGACGGAGCCCCCTCTGTTATGGTCTGTTTTGGAGAGAAGGTTCAATAACCTTCGTAGGAGCCTCTGTTCGTAAGAGCCTCCGTTGCAGACTCCGTAGCAGCCTCTGTTTGGGTTCGTTTTATGAAGAAGGTTCAAATTCAATAACCTTCGTAGGAGCCTTCATAAGAGCCTCCATTGTAGACTTCGTAGGAGCCTTCATAAGAGCCTCCGTTGCAGACTTCGTAGGAGCCTCTGTTTGGGTTCGTTTTATGAAGAAGGTTCAAATTCAAAAACCTTCGTAGGAGCCTCTGTTCGGGTTCATTTTGAGAAGAAGGTTTAAAGTCAATAACCTTCATAAGAGCCTCCGTTGCAGACTTTGTAGGAGCCTCTGTTCGGGTTCATTTTGAGAAGAAGGTTTAAAGTCATAGCCTTCATAAGAGCCTCTGTTGCAGACTTCGTAGGAGCCTCTGTTTGGGTTCGTTTTATGAAGAAGGTTCAAAAACCTTCGTAGGAGCCTCTGTTCGGGTTCATTTTGAGAAGAAGTCTATGTTGTAGTCTTCGTCATGGGTTTTCCTAAGAAGAAGGAAATGGGGGAACATAATGGTACACTCAAGTAGGGCCAGAACCTTCCTTCGCAAAATGTTTACCACAAGGTAAACAGAGACCGTTCATTAACAACAGAGGATACCCTTTGTCAATCTGGTATGTTTTCTATGAAACTAATACGCTATATTGCCTTTGTTTCACTACAAATCAGATTATCTTTTTGGGTAAAAGGGTTAATTCACCCCGGTAAAGTATATTACACCAAAAAACATTGAAGTACAAAGGATGAGGGTGAATCCCTCATCTCAGTCCCTTGGGACACTTACAGACTCTTCTATAGGAATGCACATCATTTCTATAACAGACAATATAAGTGTGACATACCACACTTATAACTAAACATCAGACTACAATGATAAAAAGAATAAAACTACATGCACTTCAAGTAAAAATACTTGAATCTTCAAATCACCATAGTAGTCCAAACTTCCAGCGTCGTCCAAATATACAATATCATGGTCCTCAAACTGAAGTACTGTCCACAAGTTTCACACAACAGTTGGTGGGGGACTCTAAAACCACGGATAGAGCAGCAAGCTCAGAACTCGCTCCAAAGGTGTATGTTGAGATGCAAAACAGAACACCAATAAGAAAACCCAACAAATACGTATAAAACCAACGCACATCAACTCCATGATCATGTAATCAGCAAAAAGAGTCAGTTCACAAATTTCGCACAGCGATTGATGGAAGACTCTAAAACCATGGATAGAGCAGCAAGCATAAAACTCGCTCCAAAAGTGTGCGTTGAAATGCTAAACCAACAACCCCAATGTGATACCGAGCATAGTAAAAAGAACCAGGTTCAAAAGAACCACTTCCATAGTGAGCACCCTGTCTTCAATGTCATCATTGCTTGATCCGCGAGTGACACCAACTTCCAGCTGCAACCGTAGCAAAACACGTCAAGAGTTGTATCTCCAATCAACTGACACCCCCGTCGAAATTTTTGGAAAATACCACTCATCAACACAAAGGATTCGTCCTCGTCATACACAACTAGTAGCAGCAACGAACAATCAGCCATAGACAAAAAATAGGGTTAAGAAACCCTAATGTACAGCCACCATAAGACAACCCTACTCAACCGTCATATTCATCATCAGAATCCAAACAGCGTAACCGACCTAGGGTTTCCCAAACCCTAACCTTCAGCAAACCGATCACAGATCCAAGAAAGTTAACAGTTCGAACAGATCTTGTGAACGAGAAACAATGATCACCTTCCCTCTCTCAACCCACTAGTACGGATCACAACAACGATCACCAGATCGACTTACATGAATGAATGGATTAATGAATCCAACTTGCATAACACATGATATAAACATGAACGATCAGCAACACACAATCACCATCAAAAGCCAATCAACCCCACTAATACGAAACCCTAAAAAAGTTTCGTTCTTGAAAAAAAACCCTAACGATCGTAAAGCAGTTAGGGATAGGATTTGATTGCCCAAAAAACCGACTAACAACATATATTAATAAACCATAACAGCAAATTGATAGACGATTTACATGCGAAACCCTAAAACCATAAATCGTTACAGTAGAAGCCGAATATTAGGGTTACATGCGAATAGATCTAGGTACGAATTCCAAACACACCATTCCTGAGAATATACAACATAAAACGATTGCATACCATAAAGGTAGAGAGGCGTTTTAGAGGTTGTTTTGGCCGGAAATATGATGGGAGTGGTAGCCGGAATTCGCACCTAGTGAGAGAGAATTTTAGATTATCTAGATATGAAACTTTTGATGTTTATTAAGAGCACTATAAACCATCTTTTATTGAGCATTTTCTTATGACACAATGATCATTAGAGATAGTACAACATTGACAGAGGATACCCTATGTTCCTAGAACCTCTGTTAGAGCTTTCATGTTGTTTTTAGCATAAAACCTAATCCACACATATTAAATACGTGATGTACATAAATAAGCCTCAAGTAATTTTATGCTAAGCTTTATTATGTCACTGTCCACTGCCGACAAAGCCTCTTTTGACAAGGCATTTCACACAAGCTCTATTGAGATGACAGAGACTCACATCTGCGTATTATATATTAGCAAAATTTATCATGGAACTTATATACTATTATCATATATTTTGAGATGACGGAGCCTCACACATGTTGACATAAGTCTCTGTCGATATGACTACAGAGCATCACAAATGCTGCCATAAGCCTCTGTAGATACAACTACAGAGCATAGCCTCTGATTCACAGGTGTCTCCTTCAACACGATTACAGAGCTTCAACTCTGTTCACATAATATATAGGTGTCTCTGTCGAGAAGATTACAGAGCATAGCCTCTATTCACATGATTTATGTGTGTCTATGTAGACACAATTATAAAGCCTCGACTCTGCAAGTATAATTACATAGCCTCATAGATGTAAAACTTACTTTATTTTGTTTAAAATAAATGTAATGAAAGCTTCTCATGGGAAATCAAGCATTATTGGTAGTTGTCTTAGTGTTCATTTCAAAATGATGTAATCCTCTCTACCAATTCAATGATATAATATATTTCCCACAAATCTCTTGCTTCGTTTCTTAAACACAAAGATTTATTCAGCCAAGTCATTTATAAGTTTCAATGTGGAAGGGATGAAACAAGACAACTATAAGTCTTGAGAACATATACAAAATCCATTACACTTCACATTAACTTTCCTAAGTGGTCTTAAGGTATTCCAAGCCTTATGTTACCCAAAGGATAAAGATGGAGAGGGTCGCGACCCTCTGTCAATGATCAAAATTGGTCATTACACCTTAGGTTGTAAAATTTAAGCGTCGGAAAAATGGCGTACGAGAAGTGCACAAGAGACATATATTTCCCTACTTGATTCCATTTTAACTAGGGCCTTAACCCTAGTACCAGCATCATACGGCCAAAGCCCATTCAGTATTTTCTTTGGCTAAAGCCACATACCACGCATAATAGTAAATTGTCCAAGGACTACTACTTTGCTTAAATGAAGTCCATAAGCTTTGTATACATACAAAATATACGACCTTCTAGGTCTATATTACTTAAAGATTAATCCTTGTTCGATTTATCACAAGGAAGTATTTCTTTTAATTCAAAAGTATTACATTCAAAGTGTATGCATCACTTTCGATCGAGGGGCTTGATGATATACCCTCCATTCAATTTGAAGGTCTCCCCTTCATACTCACTTCGGAGCTACATTCCGAAATACTTGGCAAACCTCCAAAAATCTTCTTTGGCGTAAAACCATTCATCTTTGATATGGTTACTAGTTGGGAATTCGCCAATCGAAGGCCTAAGCCCTTCGGGGTATGCTCTTCGAAGATATTAATGCCAAGGTTTCATAAGACCAAGTCAAACCCAATTTTGCAACACTATCAAGGCTTTCCTGGTAAGATAGGGATCGTGGGACATTAACCAAGCGATTACCTAAAATCGTGGGACACCCCATGATCCTCGCATCAGGTAGGTGAACATGCCAGAACCTAAGATTCGTGATAAAATGCCATTATGTCATGCATTATAAAACAAAGCCAAGTTTATACACAAACCTTGGTACCTTTCGACAACGCAGCAAATAGGTTCCGATAAAACTCGCCTATAACTAAAAGCGAAAGTTATATGGCAAAACCTAAGACACATGCTCCTTGTATAACAAAGGGTTTCTGAACTACTTAAGTCTAATCCCATGCCTCCTACGAAGTCATAACATTAGACTGGGGGGCTTAATGGGGTATCCACCATGGTAGAGTCAAATGTGGACTATTAAAACAAGTATAGCTACTTTTATATTTGATTTAACAAAACAAAAGTAGTAGAAATTATTAACTAGTCTTTTTAACAAAGCAATGATAAGTCTAAAGCCATGCACTCTTCGCATGCATAACATTAGACTGGGGGGCTTGATGACGTACCCTCCGCTTTGCTAACGAGCGTTACCGTCACTCTGGTACTTAGCTTACCATTTGTACAGAGGGTATGATGTACCCTCCTAAAGGAAGAAGCCTATGCCTTCGACCTGCACCCAAAGCACTCATAGTGTCTAACCTTTTTCGAGGTTCGAAGCCTGGCCTCCATCAAGGCCTCCGTCACTGTACGGAGCCCCCTCCATCAAGGCCTTCGTCACTGTACGGAGACCCCTCCGTCACTGTACGGAGCCCCTCTATAAAGGCCTCCGTCACTGTTCGGAGCCCCCCTCCGAACAGCTCGATGGAACCCCCTTCGAGATGTGTCCTGACTTGGTCAAACCCACGATGTCCCTCTCTTTCCTGGCTTTCCCGCCAAGTTAGGGAACGTGGGTCACTAAGCCCCAGCGGTTACCCACAAACATGGGACGCTCCCATGTTCTCCTACATTTTAGCATCGGTGCCCCTAACCCTATTTATTCCACTATAAATAGGTTGGACGGGCAGAGAATTAGGGTAAGTTGATTCAACACTCATCTCTTGACTTACACACACTTATACAACCGTAACTCATACTTACTCTCACGCCGGAGGTGGTTCGCAGGGTCCTACACCTGCGTAATCACTTAACGTAGTGTCTTCTATTTCTTATTTTCAGGTTATCTTGCACTCGACATCACCACCATCACCCCTAACTCCGTCAATCACCATTGACGGCCTGGTATGTGCATCTTTTTGTACGATCAGTATCCCTTAAGTGTCTGTTTGGCTCATAGCCTTTTTATAAATGACCTCGTACCACCGTTCGGGCTATCAAAATCAAGAGGTCATGTAGTAATCGCACGAGGAGCCAGGACACTTTAAATCGTAAATCCACAACTCGTTGATACGATACCCTGAAGAGGCCTCTTTATGATAATTAAATTCCCTACTATTGTAGTACTTATCATTTATAAGTAAGTATTTGACGAGACAAATGTTGTACAAAACATATGTCGTCTTTCGTCAAATACTATTTGAGCGGTGACGTGATAGTATAAGTTGTGTCGTGAAACATTTACCATGTGTAAGTGTTGTGATGAAATAATTTCGGCGTGTCATATTATGACATTGTGGTAAATGTTTCAAAATATGTTTTAGATTAATATGTTCATGGTTTTAAATAAGAGTTAAAACTTGTGAAAAAGGTATTTATATAGTTTATATGTCATATAGTCATTTTGTCAAAATCTAGTAAAGCTTCATCTAATGACCAAGTTTTTGAAACAATTTTCGGGTTAACATACCAAAACTAGCCGTAACTTAGCCGCACGGAACAACTTTGAAACAATAATCATGGTCATATCTAGTAGTTATATTTAAGTTAAAATAGCTTGAGACATTAGCCTTGGTTTAACCTTGGCTATGTTTTGGTCTCAAAGAATCAAAATACAAGTAAGTTTTCATGACCATGGTTGTTTTATTTTCTAGCCACAACAGGTCCGTTTAGCATTTGCTGTTTTTAAGACTTTCCGTTCACTTTCTGCTTATGTGCTCCTGAGGTTTTGAAGAAAATTTCATTCCGAGCAACTTTCGTGTTTTACACTTTTGCTGATTCGGACCAGAAAAGGGTTTAAATAGCGTTTTAAAATCGTTTCAGAAGACTTTTGACTCAATATCAAGTTTTCATCTAGCCATCTTCTTTTAACCATAACTTTTTATCTATAAGTCCATTTCAAGTGATTCAAAAGCTCAAATTCTAGTTTTTACTTCCTCTAACAACTTCTTAAACTTAATCAAGTCCAAAGTTTATGATTTTTATGTTAAAACTCATGATAACTTACTAGTTTCTTACTAGTTGTCTTAATGAGTTTCTACACTAGTTTTTACCCATCAATTTTATGTACAACATCATGCAAGACTTATTACATGTACTACTTATATCAAATTACATCAAATAATCATAAATATCATTACAACCATATTGAATGACAAGAAATTTAAACAACTTCTTACAAGACTTAGGTTGAATGGTCACAAGAACAATCAAGCCTAAACCCCTTCCAATCTTCAACCCTAATCTTCAACCTCTTAGCCCAAGCTTACAAACCCTTCTTACCCTTGAAATAACCTTCTTACTTCATCCCCTTATGCCTTGAATATCTTCTAATTTACCCTTGAAATCAATAAAACAACCCTAGGATCATGTAAGAACCAACTCTAGCTCCATCTTCTTAGTAATTTTTTTAGTATGAATCAAAGTGTGAATGAGTGTTTGTGTGTTGATGGTGGACGGCAAAGGAGGAAACCCAAGAGAGATTTCTGATCTTTTACATGTAAAATGATAAGTGTGATGTGTAGTTGGTGTATATGGGGGACAAGGTGGGTGAGGTGTAAGGTTGAATGTGTGAGGAAAGGCCACATGGCCTTATGATGAGGAAATTCAAACGCCACCTCTCATAAGGTGGTAGTTTGTGTCTTCTTTTGTGATAATATTTGATTTTTAGGGTATAGTTTGGTCCCGGTAATTACTAATGTTAAGCTCTTAAGTCACGAAACTTAAAACCGGGTAACGTAAAAATGTAATACTTCCAAAAATGTTAAAACTTATCAACATACTCCAACTAGGTATATTAAAAGTATGATAAGTCTAATATGGTGTTTCTATGTTGTTAAAACCTAATAACGTAGGTTCAGGCACGCGTATTACTTTAAGGTAAAATGTGTACCAAAAATTGGCAAAGTGGCAATAATTCATATGAATTATGACTAGTGGTGAAACTAAAGTATTTTTGAACACATAAACTTTTCCTAGTCTTGTGTTGGTTGTGAGGATAATTCACACAATTTAATTTTTGAGATTACTTATATAAATAATTAAAAGTAATTTATATAACGTAAAATAGTAAAATATAGACCTGAAATATGCGAGGTGCTACAGCCTTCCCCCGTTACGGAAATCATGTCCTCATGATTTAGTTTGATGTACCCAAGAAGAGATGCGGATATTTCTGTCGCATTTGGTCCTCTCTTTCCCAGGTGTATTCAAGCCCTCGGCGAGAATTCCAGCTTACTTTATCGATGGGGATTCGGCTTTGTTTCAACTGTTTGACCTCAGGGTCCATTATTTCAATAGGGTCCTCAATAAAATGTAGCTTGTCATCGAGCATTAATCTCGTCTAGTGGAATGACAAGGCTTTCATCCGATAGACATTTCTTAAGGTTTGACATGTGGAAAGTGTTATGGATTCCACTTAATTCCTGAGGTAGCTCGAGTTTGTATGCTACCGGACCAACTCTTTCTAGGATTTTGAATGTTCCAATATATCGTGGACTTAGTTTCCCACGTTTTCCAAAACGGATTACGCCTTTCCAAGGCGAGACTTTCAGCATAACCCTATCTCCAATTTGAAATTCTAAGGGTTTTCGCCTAGTGTCAGCGTAACTTTTCTGGCGATCTCTAGCAACTTGTAATCTGCTTCTGATCTGAATAATCTTTTCAGTTGTGTCCTGTACAATTTCTGGGCCGGTGAGTTGAACATCGCCAACCTCATTCCAGCATACGGGAGATCGACACTTTCGACCATACAATGCTTCGTACGGTGATGATTTAAGACTGGAATGATAGCTATTGTTATAAGAGAATTCGACTAATGGTAAATGATAGTCCCAGCTTTTACCAAAATCGATAATACAAGCTCTTAGCATATCTTCCAAGGTTTGTGTGGTTCTTTCGCTTTGACCATCAGTTTGTGGATGATAGGCAGTACTCACGTCTAGTTTAGTTCCAAAAGCTTTCTGAAGTGACTGCCAAAAATTTGAAGTAAATCTGCTATCTCTATCTGAGATAATCGAAATGGGTACACCATGTCTAGAAACTATTTCTTTGATGTACAGCTTGGTCAGCTGATCCATTTCATAAGTTTCTTTGATTGGAATAAAACGAGCAGATTTTGTTAAACGGTCCACAATTACCCAAATGGCGTCATAACCGCTCGGTGTTCTGGGTAATTTCGTAACAAAATCCATCGTGATTCTTTCCCATTTCTACATAAGAATCTTGGGTTGTTGTAGTAATCCTGATGGTTTTTGACACTTGGCCTTGACCTTAGAACATGTCAAGCACTTACCAACATATTTGGCAATATCGGCCTTCATGTTAGGCCACCAATATAGCATTTTGAGATCATGATACATTTTGTCGGACCCCGGATGAATGGAGTACTTTGACTTATGCGATTCATGCATAATCAAATCTCGTACACCTCCATAGAGTGGTATCCAACTTCTGTCTTTGAAGCATAACGTTCCATCAGAACGCTTTACAAAACCGTTTTTGTTCTCTAACATACCGTAGAGATTCTCTTTGGGTTGGTTTTCTTCTTTGATAGCTTCAGTTTGTGCTGCAAGGATTTGTGAGGGTAGTGGTGATACGATCATCATACCCAACGATCTAACCTTTAGAGGTTTGAGTCGTTCTTTTCTACTAAGAGCATCTGCCACGACGTTTGTGATTTTTATGTTCAAACTCATGATAACTTACTAGTTTCTTACTAGTTGTCTTAATGAGTTTCTACACTAGTTTTTACCCATCAATTTTATGTACAACATCATGCAAGCCTTATTACATGTACTACTTATATCAAATTACATCAAATAAACATAAATATCATTACAACCATATTGAATGACAAGAAATTTAAACAACTTCTTACAAGACTTAGGTTGAATGGTCACAAGAACAATCAAGCCTAAACCCCTTCCAATCTTCAACCATTGTCTTCAACCTCTTAACCCAAGCTTACAAACCCTTCTTACCCTTGAAATAACCTTCTTACTTCAGCCCCTTATGCCTTGAATATCTTCTAATTTACCCTTGAAATCAACGAAACAACCCTAGGATCATGTAAGAACCAACTCTAGCTCCATCTTCTTAGTAATTTTTGTAGTATGAATCAAAGTGTGAATGAGTGTTTGTGTGTTGATGGTGGATGGCAAAGGAGGAAACCCAAGAGAGATTTGTGATCTTTTGCATGTAAAATGATAAGTGTGATGTGTAGTTGGTGTATATGGGGGACAAGGTGGGTGAGGTGTAAGGTTGAATGTGCGAGGAAAGGCCACATGGCCTTATGATGAGGCAATTCAAACGCCACCTCTCATGAGGTGGTAGTTTGTGTCTTCTTTTGTGATAATATTTGATTTTTAGGGTATAGTTTGGTCCCGGTAATTACTAATGTTAAGCCCTTAAGTCACGAAACTTAAAACCGGGCAACGTAAAAATGTAATAGTTCCAAAAATGTTAAAACTTATCAACATACTCCAACTAGGTATATTAAAATTATGATAAGTCTAATATGGTGTTTCTATGTTGTTAAAACCTAATAACGTAGGTTCGAGCACGCGTATTACTTAAAGGTAAAATGTATACCAAAAATTGGCAAAGTGGCAATAATTCACATGAATTATGACTAGTGGTGAAACTAAAGTATTTTTGAACACATAAACTTTTCCTAGTCTTGTGTTGGTTGTGAGGATAATTCACACTATTTAATTTTTGAGATTACTTATAATAATTAAAAGTAATTTATATAACGTAAAATAGTAAAATATAGGTGCTACAGCCTTCCCCCGTTACGGAAATCATGTCCTCATGATTTAGTTTGATGTACCCGAGAAGAGATGCGGATATTTCTGTCGCATTTGGTCCTCTCTTTCCCAGGTGTATTCAGGCCCTCGGCGAGAATTCCAGCGTACTTTAACGATGGGGATTCGGCTTTGTTTCAACTGTTAGATCTCACGGTCCATTATTTCAATAGGTTCCTCAATAAAATGTAGCTTGTCATCAAGCTTAATCTTGTCTAGTGGAATGACAAGGCTTTCATCGGATAGACATTTCTTAAGGTTTGACTCATGGAAAGTGTTATGGATTCCACTTAATTCTTGAGGTAGCTAGAGTTTGTATGCTACCGGACCAACTCTTTCTAGGATTTTGAATGGTCCAATATATCGTGGACTTAGTTTCCCACGTTTTCCAAAACGGATTACGCCTTTCCAAGGCGAGACTTTCAGCATAACCCTATCTCCAATTTGAAATTCCAAGGGTTTTTTCCTAGTGTCAGCGTAACTTTTCTGGCAATCTCTAGCAGCTTGTAATCTGCTTCTGATCTAAATAACACAAAGTACACATTACAGAAAACGACTCTAAATGAGACGTTTTAAAATACATTATCATTCGAATTTATTCATAATATCAGAGTAGAGGTCCCACAATGTACATAATAAGTTTAAAAGTTTTCGAATGATAATATGCATTGTCTTCAAAATGCCTATTCCGTGTGCCTTCATTCGCGTGCCAGACATATCTTACGGACCTGAGATAAAACATGCCGAAAAGTCAACACAATGGTTGAGTGAATTCATAGTTTTGAAAACTGTAGTGGACAATAGTTTGTAGCATAATTGCAATGTGTACAATTATCTTCTTGATAGTTATTATTGCTCTAAGCTCATGGAACTCACGACTGACTATTGTATATATATCATCGGACGATATATATAGATAAGTAACTTGCCCCGAGTAGGTATTTTTCCATATACCTAGGTAATTCAAATAAAGTGCGTTTGGTTACCGATCCGGCTAACACAAACGGGATTCGTCAATCCCGATAGGCCTATCCACTATATTTGCGCTCACTCCCAGTGATTAGTGGTCCATGATATTGGGGACTTTTGGCATAAACAACTTAGGCATGCAATAATACAGTCAAGGCATTCAGTTTTAAAGTAATTTTCCATATTAAAACATTTTAGCATGTATCTCCCCCAAGTAGTTTATAAAACAGTTAAACAAAAGTTAGGGCTATGAACTCATCGTAGTTATCGGTAGTAGCTTATAGCAATAACAGTGTATGTCGAGACTGCGATCTTTAGTGATTACCTACGAAAGTATGATAATTATGTTTTAGTATAGTTTTCAATATAAGTGTACAAATATATGTAATTTGTTGGCTTATTATGTTGTACATGGATATTAAGCTAAGGTATCCCTTAAGTGTTTGTTTGGCTCATAGCCTTTTTATAAATGACCTCGTACCACCGTTCGGGCTATCAAAATCAAGAGGTCATGTAGTAATCACACGAGGAGCCAGGACACTTTAAATCGTCAATCCACAACTCGTCGATACAATACCCCAAAGAGGCCTCTTTATGATAATGAAATTCCCTACTATTGTAGTACTTATCATTTATAAGTAAGTATTTGACGAGACAAATGTTGTACAAAACATATGTCGTCTTTCGTCAAAGACTATTTGAGTGGTGACGTGATAGTATAAGTTGTGTCGTGAAACATTTACCATGTGTAAGTGTTGTGATGAAATAATTTCGGCGTGTCATATTATGACATTGTGGTAAAGGTTTCAAAATATGTTTTAGATTAATATGTTCATGGTTTTAAATAAGAGTTAAAACTTGTGAAAAAGGTATTTATATAGTCTATATGTCATATAGTCATTTTGTCAAAATCTAGTAAAGCTTCATCTAATGACCAAGTTTTTGAAACAATTTTCGGGTAACACACCCAAACTAGCCGTAACTTAGCCGCACGGAACAACTTTGAAACAATAATCATGGTCATATCTAGTAGCTATATTTAAGTTAAAATAGCTTGAGACATTAGCCTTGGTTTAACCTTGGCTATGTTTTAGTCTCAAAGAATCAAAATACAAGTAAGTTTCCATGACCATGGTTGTTTTACTTTCTAGTCACAACAGGTCCGTTTAGTATTTGCTATTTTTAAGACTTTCCGTTCACTTTCTGCTTATGTGCTGCTAAGGTTTTGAAGAAAATTTCATTCCGAGCAACTTTCGTGCTTTACACTTTTGCTGATTCGGACCAGAATAGGGTTTAAATCGCGTTTTAAAATCGTTTCAGAAGACTTTTGACTCAATATCAAGTTTTC
This sequence comes from Chrysanthemum makinoi, assembly GCA_910596185.1. Taxonomy (NCBI): domain Eukaryota; kingdom Viridiplantae; phylum Streptophyta; class Magnoliopsida; order Asterales; family Asteraceae; genus Chrysanthemum; species Chrysanthemum makinoi. The sequence continues at coordinate 161,842,516 of OU343217.1, read as the reverse complement.
ATCTAGCCATCTTCTTTTAACCATAACTTTTTATCTATAAGTCCATTTCAAGTGATTCAAATACTCAAATTCTAGTTTTTACTTCCTCTAACAACTTATTAAACTTAATCAAGTCCAAAGTTTATGATTTTTATGTTAAAACTCATGATAACTTACTAGTTTCTTACTAGTTGTCTTAATGAGTTTCTACACTAGTTTTTACCCATCAATTTTATGTACAACATCATGCAAGCCTTATTACATGTACTACTTATATCAAATTACATCAAATAATCATAAGTATCATTACAACCATATTGAATGACAAGAAATTTAAACAACTTCTTACAAGACTTAGGTTGAATGGTCACAAGAACAATCAAGCCTAAACCCCTTCCAATCTTCAACCCTAATCTTCAACCTCTTAGCCCAAGCTTACAAACCCTTCTTACCCTTGAAATAACCTTCTTACTTCATCCCCTTATGCCTTGAATATCTTCTAATTTACCCTTGAAATCAACAAAACAACCCTAGGATCATGTAAGAACCAACTCTAGCTCCATCTTCTTAGTAATTTTTGTAGTATGAATCAAAGTGTGAATGAGTGTTTGTGTGTTGATGGTGGACGGCAAAGGAGGAAACCCAAGAGAGATGTGTGATCTTTTGCATGTAAAATGATAAGTGTGATGTGTAGTTGGTGTATATGGGGGACAAGGTGGGTGAGGTGTAAGGTTGAATGTGTGAGGAAAGGCCACATGGCCTTATGATGAGGCAATTCAAACGCCACCTCTCATGAGGTGGTAGTTTGTGTCTTCTTTTGTGATAATATTTGATTTTTAGGGTATAGTTTGGTCCCGGTAATTACTAATGTCAAGCCCTTAAGTCACGAAACTTAAAACCGGGTAACGTAAAAATGTAATACTTCCAAAAATGTTATAACTTATCAACATACTCAAACTAGGTATATTAAAAGTATGGTAAGTCTAATATGGTGTTTCTATGTTGTTAAAACCTAATAACGTAGGTTCGGGCACGCGTATTACTTAAAGGTAAAATGTGTACCAAAAATTGGCAAAGTGGCAATAATTTATATGAATTATGACTAGTGGTGAAACTAAAGTATTTTTGAACACATAAACTTTTCCTAGTCTTGTGTTGGTTGTGAGGATAATTCACACAATTTAATTTTTGAGATTACTTATATAAATAATTAAAAGTAATTTATATAACGTAAAATAGTAAAATATAGACCTGAAATATGCGAGGTGCTACAATTTCAGCAGTCCATGCTTCTTTACGATCATTATCAAGAGGCTTGTTAGATAAAATAAACAAATCAACTTTAGTTAAACTCCTCTCCTTATTCAACTTCTCCACTTTAGCTATCTCCACCCGATAAGCTTCATCATAAAACTTGTTAAAAGAAATGTCACTTTTATCTTGAGAGGTCAATACAGAGTTCTGCAACAACTTATCAGCATTATCCTTGGCATTTTTATTAAGGTTCCGGTTAAGCTGAATAATGTTATTGGACAAATTCCTTATCTTCCATTCCAAATGTTGTTCGGGTGAGCCTGCTCTCATAAATCTGTTATTCCATTTTTTCGTGTAAAACTTAACCATATCATCAGACCAACCCTTAACAAAACTCTCCAAAATCAGGACACCAGAATCACAATCCTTATCCACTTGAGACTTCATTTCATTCCACAACTTATAGTTCTCATTGCTATTATCTTCACTTAAAATATCAAAACGATTCTTAGTACTAACATTCTTAGCCCCCAACCCAACTTTGGAACTGTTACCATCACCACTTTTGCTACCATTAACATTCTTGTTACCATTACTATTACCAAGAATCTTTTTCGGTCCATTCTTCTTAGTTTCAATATTACCATTATTACCATTGCCTTCGTTATTAATAACACCCTCACCAACCTTACCCTTGCCCTTATTATCATTTATCACCATACTCTCATCAACCTTTCCAACATTACCACTAATAACATGATCCTTCTTCTTATCAGCCTCCTTTGTACCCACATTACTCGCACTAGTATTACCAGAATTGTTATAACCCGCCTTATTAACATTAACTCCTCTTCTAGCATTATAGCCACCAAAACTACCTTGCCGAGTATTAGCCCCAATACCCCTATAATTCCTACGATTAACAGCGGTTTGCCAACCTTCTTCAACGTCACCATTATTACCCCCACCATTTTTGTTTCCATTATTCATATCAGCAGCCCTCACAGGCTCTCCTTTCTTGTTAACCCCACTAATAGTATTCACCTTCCTAGCATAATCACTCAAGTAATGCCCAAAAACTTTACATTCCTCACACCGTGAAGTATGCTCAACCCACAGTTTTAATACCTTACCCAAGTTTTCGTACCAAAGTTCCACAATATCAACCAAAGACTTACCAGCATCAATTTCAACGAGTACTCTATCAAAGGATGCCCTACCATACGGCTTCTCAAAATGGAAGTCGTCATTCTATCCATGATAATCGGGACACCTATTCTACTAACAATTCTGCTAATGCCTTCAACATTCCAAGCCTCCAAAGGAATGTCATGAATTTTTACCCAAACCGGAACTTTATTCACTTCAGGTTTAGACATACAAAGCCCCGACTCCCACTTTTTCACAAAAAGAAGCTTGTTATCAACTAACCAAGGGCCATTATCAATAACCAACTCCATACCATCCTTAGACTTAAAATTAAAAAAACACATACCATTTTGGTTCATGATCACATCCTCCAACTGATATAACCTCCACATACGCTTCAAGTGATAAACCAAATCCCTGTGATTCCTACGGTACCCAACAAAAAAACCAACCACAGTATTACCCCATCTCTTACACCCTTCTTCCAACACTGGATCCATCCTAGCCACTTCCCGACCATCACCAATAATAGAAGGAGGGACAAAATGGAGCTTATTATTCCCATTTCCACCAAAACTTCTAGCTACAGCATCAACAAAAGATCTATTACTCTTCTCAAAACCATTATCCTTCATCACACTATCTTTAACATTACTCGACTCACCAATTTCAAAATTGCTAACAACACCAACCCCTTTAGCTAAGTCACGAGCATTCCCATTTAGTTTAAACATCCCTGGCACCCTAACATCCCCAAAACTAACCTTAGTAGGACTTTTAGGCTTACTAGTCCCATTCTGAGGATTCAAAATGGGATTATCTTTAACAGGAACAGGAATTTCAGGCATACTAACATTAACCTTCAGACCATTGACACTATCCTTAGCACTATCAGATTTAGTACTATCAGACCTAACACCATTACTCAAACTAGCAGCAATTTCATCAATAATATCCCTATGACTATCCTCACAACTAATAGAATTATTATCATTCACACAAAATTCCTTACCAGCTTCAGAAACATCACCAACACTACCCACATCCTCCATACCCAAACAAGATCCTCCCAAATCATCACTCCCCTCCACAGATTCAGAAGCCCCTTCCTCATACACCAAATCCTCCATATCCACCACATCACCATTCCCCTTTGAAATAGACCTTGAATCAACCTTCTTGAAAGTGTTTCGAGGTGTTTTAGATAGCATATTAGCATGTTTCATAGCAGATTTACTCAAAGGATTCATAGTTCTAGTTGTTTTTTTAGGTTTTAATGATGAATCCGTCCTATTACAGGACGGATTAGGTTTAGAATCAGGATTTGAATCAGACATGGTGATTTAATAAAGCAAAAACATGATAGATCCAATGATCTGATGATAGAATGAAAGTGAACGTTACACAGTGGAAGTGGTTAATTTTAACAGAAATACAAATCAAACAAAGGTGGATTTAGAATTAATGAAGAAAAGACAAAGATCAACAGTAACTGTATGTATGATTTAAGATTAAATTTAAGGAATTAAAATGGATTTAGGAGTATAGATGAACAGTGGAATACGTATGAAACCCTAATCCCCAAATTCGCCCATAGTGAGTGTGTTTTTTTTGGGTAAAGGGTTTTCCCGGTAAATATTATTATGCGAAAAAACATTGAAGTACAAAGGATGAGGGTGAGTCCCTCATCTCAGTCGATAAGGACACTTACATGCTAAGACAGCAATAAACCGAGCAACTATATAAGAATGACAGGCCATCCTTATAACTAACATAGTGAAAACATACTACCTATGACGACCCTTGAGACGAACATCATACCCATACGGCATATGCTCATAACCGTCATAAGACTCCAAATCATCCAGAAATCCAGCACCAGGTAGATACTCGGACATGCAAACTTCATCATCATCCTCCAAGGATGAACTCCCCTGATGTGTAGAAACACCATGAGTACTTGCAAATTGCTTCCACAAGCTACCCTTGCCACTTTCCACAGGTACATCACTAGAAGAGACTTCACACACGGTGACCGTCTGCTCAATACAATTAGGTACATGTACCTTCCCCATGCTTGGACAATCATTACCCTTTAACATACTAGAAGAAGTGCCATTCGATTCATCTTTAGAAGGCTGATCTAACGGAGCAGTATCCAAAGTACTTGGAGTATCTATGGAATTCTTCTTATTGGCAGGTTTAGAAACAGGTTTATACAATACACTGGGCTTTGGTTTGAATAACCTAGGCCTTTGATTGACTTTGGCATCCTTATTTCCAACCTTAACCGAGTGAACTCCCCGAGTAGCACCAATATCATGATTATCCGAACCCGAATCACTAGTAGCCTGTCTTCTCCTAAGAGGGCAAGAATCATCCTCATGGTTAAAAATATTACATTTAGAACATCGAGATGGCCACCATTCGTATTCGACTTTAAGAACTTCCATATAATGACCCTTACCCATAGGCAAAGGTATAACAACGTCAATTGATTCCAAAACAGCCTTATCAGCAGATAATTCAATTAGAACACGTGCATAAGAATAACGATGTAACACCCCCAAATCTCGGTACAGCGGAAGACTTAATCAAGTTTTCGGGGCGTTACTATTGGATTGGTATCGCACACAAGTATAGCAAAAAGATAGTCATTTAACATTCAAAACCAATCCCAAATTTAGTCATTTAAAACATTTAATCCAAAAGAGTAAATATTAGGCCCAAAACATGGTTTAATCAATAGGTCCCCAAAGTTTATCAGAGTCAGAAATGATCCTTGAACCCTGCCTTCCTGCCAAGCTTCCACTGATCAAGTAATCCAAACATCTCTCAAATACTTGAGAAATCATGCTAAAAGGTTAGCTTACGCTGGTGAGTTCATAGGTTTAAGTTCAACAAAAGCATAGTGGACCTGTAAGAGTTGATTTGCTATACCAGACCTAGATAGAATAATACCGTTTGCACACACCGATCCTACCCGGATCACCAACCATATAATCACATCCCGTATTTAGGGATTACTCGGGCCCCGCGACTCTAGTCCAACACTGTCGTGGTAACCTCTAGAACAATTGCCAACCCCGGACTAGGTCGAGGTAGAAGTCTATTTTTAGCTAGGCAATGGTTAAACCTAGACTAAGGCAACAGCTACCGCACATCTATTTAAACAGTCAAGCATACAAGCAAATCCAAATAGTTTTCACAGTCCAAAAACAGTAGCATGATTCTCACCCCAATATAGTTAAAAACATAGATAAAAGTGGGGCTATGAAACTCACCTCAAGCAATCAACGTACGAATAAACACTAGCAGAAGATAACAGAAATCACGGCACAGCAACTATCGACTCGACACAACCTATTAATGTAGAACAACTTTAGTATATATATTCCTCAAAATTAACGTTATCTACCCCAATATGTTCCATTTCTTTATTTCCAAAAACGTCTCGTTTCACCATTTAATCCTAGTGTTTGGTATTCCTCATGTGGGTGTATCGACTCAATATGATGCTATGAATGCACTCAACCAACCAATATATAACTCAATGCAACACAATGAGACCTCTAAACGATAAGCTCCATAGTTCAATAAGTTTCGGAATAAATAGTAGACCTTATAGAATTCGTGAACTCGATAAACTCATTTATTTACTCGTGTCGCTTATTATCCCATAAATCAATCGTATCCTAAAGAGTCATAAGGATAATTCACCCATTAATAGGGTTACCCAACGTACCTAGCGGGCTCTTATTAGATTCGTCAACCTAATAAGTACGCTACCCACGTGGATCAACACTATTAACGTTAGGTTATCCGTAAACCATGCACACAACGTAAGTAAATAAATACTTAAACTAGTATTAAATGTCCACAATTGACATTTATTGATTAACGTGTACTCGAAACATTAATTACTTATTTATTACAAAACATTTCCAATTTGGTCGTTAGTTTCCATTTAAAAATAGTAAATAACAAGATAAAACTTGTTATCGATATTTTTGGTACAAAAGCCCATTTATTATTTATATTTCATAGTTTATTAGCATTTTCATGTATATATATATTTCGTCAAATTCCAATATTAATCTCATGTCGTTATTCGTTTCGAGTCCACAAGCACGAGTCATAGCTTCTCGGCTTTTAATCAATCAATAGTCCAAATTATACTAAAGTCCATGTTACGGCTTTGTCGGAGTCAACTATTGACTAAAAAGTCAAAGTAACGCCGACGTAGCTCAAAGTCAACAATATATATATCAAGTCCAAATATATATTTTTTTTTTGGTAAAAGTCATAATAGCGCAATTCAATGCCAAACCAACTCAAAACAATCTCGCCAACCAATCAATCAACCAAATATACCCGAAACTAATGTTATGACCCTAATGGTCATGACACGGTCTCGGTTAAGACCACGTAAACCAAACAAGCTCTAGAAGCTTTTTGGCTCCGCGCGTCTCATCAAAACCTCAACTACATCAACCAACAAGCTACCAAATCGACCCGACCCGGACCCATGGCCCAAGTGGGTCACGTACGTAAGCCAAGGGCCACGTACATGCCCTTTGTGGCTCGTACACCCTTCCAAACCTATCAAACATCACCCAAATCAATTCCACAACATCCAAATCCAATCATTCAAGCTCCAATCACTAACTAAACACAAAACCCATCATCTATCATAACCAAAAATATGAAACTAGACTTAAAATGCATAAACCCATCAAATTGATACACCACACATTTACCAAACACTAATTACTTGTTTATTTAGACACTAATTAGACTTAATTTCATGTTTCACCCAAAAGCCCCAAATTTGGACATAGGGTCGAAACCCTAATAGCCCATACATGGCTTTTTATTGCCCAAACAAGCTCTAATCTTGTTCCATTTACCTTATTCAAGCAATAATTGCACTATTAGATGAAAACCCCAAAAGTATGAATCTTAATCTTTAAATTTGAAGGTGTTATTGAAGGTTTTTGTGGGAGTATTTTATATGGATAGAAAGAGGATGAAACGATCTACAAGATAGTGGTGGAGGTGTAATGTCACTTTCCGAAATTTGGCCGGAGGTGGGGCGGCCAATGGTGGTGGTGGTGGCTAGGGTTTTATTTTGGTGGAAGAAAGAGAGAGTAGAGAGAGAAAGTGGAAGTGTGTGTATTTTTAGAGAGAGAAATGAAAGTAGTGAATGAGGTAGTGGGTGGGTATATATACTAGGAGATAGGGACTAAAATAAAAATGAAATGGGGAGGGAGGGTGGCCGGCCTAAGGGAAAAAGGAGTGGTCGTGGTCGCCATTTTTCGTAAACTATCCCGTTTACCCATTCCCGAGCTCATATATTGTCCCCAGAGTGTCCCACGACATTCATTCGACTTTCTAACATTGTTATTTATGTTTTTTCACGAGTTTTGACTATGTATTTGCCAATTTTTGAGTTACGGTCTAAAAGTTACAATAATTCTCGTTTTAAGCTTTTCTAGTGCCGAATCGAATAGTGCCTACCAAATAGAGTTAAAACTCATATGATAACTCATTCAATAGTGAAATAAATCGTAAAAACCAATAGACGATATAAAATCAAGTCATGGTTTATAAAAATAGTGATAAAGGCAAAAGCTCGGTTTAGTTTAACGTAATGCGGTTATCTAAAATAGACTCCCTAAATTGCCAGTTGTCACACCTCCGAGCCTCAGAAGAAACCCGTCCCGGGTTTCACTCCGAGTTGCTTGTTGTCATGAAAAGTTTAGGATACTTCCTACGGAAAACGTCCTCACGTTCCCAAGTGAACTCCGGTCCATGCCGGGAGTTCCAACGAACCTTAATAATCGGAATACGGCTATTCTTCAGCCTTTTGATCTCACGGTCCATAATCTCAATCGGTTCCTCAACAAAATTCAATTTCTCATCAATACGAATATCTCTTAAAGGCACCACTATGTTTTCCTCCGAAAGACATTTCTTAAGATTATTAACATGGAAGACATTGTGTACACTACTCAACTCCGATGGTAGCTCCAGGCGGTATGCTACCGGTCCGATTCTTTCCAGGATTGGAAAGGGACCAATATAACGGGGATTGAGTTTTCCACGCTTTCCAAAACGAAACACTCCTTTCCAAGGAGAAACTTTCAACATAACACGATCTCCAACCTGAAATTCTAATGGTTTACGTCTCTTATCGGCATAACTCTTTTGTCTATCACGAGCGGTTTGCAACCGGTTACGAATCTGAACTATCTTCTAAGTGGTTTCTAGGACAAGTTCGGGACCTGTAAGTTGACTCTCGCCAACTTCAGCCCAACAAACAGGAAAACGACATTTTCGGCCTTACAGTGCCTCAAATGGGGCGGCCTTAATGCTAGAGTGATAACGATTCTTGTAAGAGAATTCGGCCAAAGGGAGGTGTCTCTCCCAGCCTTTGCCGAAATCAATAACACAGGCTCTAAGCATGTCTTCTAAAGTCTGAATGGTTCTCTCGCTTTGACCATCGGTCTGAGGATGGTAAGCTGTACTCATATCCAAATTTGTTCCTAATGTTGTCTGTAACGATCTCCAAAAGTGGGATGTAAAACGACTATCCCTATCGGAAATGATAGATATCGGTATTCCATGACGCGATACTACCTCTTTAAGATACAAACGAGCAAGCTTATCAAGACTATCGGTTTCGCTAATAGCTAAAAAGTGAGCAGACTTAGTTAAACGATCAACGATTACCCAGATAGCGTCATTGCTGCTAGCTGTTCTCGGTAATTTAGTGATAAAGTCCATGGTTATTCGCTCCCATTTCCATTCCGGGAGTTCGGGTTGAACTAAGAGTCCTGCCGGTTTCTGTAACTTTAGAACAAGTCAGGCACCAAGTGACATACTGTGCTATATCGGCTTTCATATTAGGCCCCCAATAAAGTTTCTTAAGATCCTGATACATCTTATCGGCTCCGGGATGAATAGAGTATTTTGATTTATGCGACTCGTGCATAATCAACTCACGGATTCCACCATGAAATGGTACCCAACTTCTGTCTCTGAAGCATAAAGTTCCGTCGGAATGCTTCAAGAAGCCGTTTTCACTTTCTACCATTCCATGAAGATTCTCATAAGGACGGTTCTCTTCCGTCAATGCCTCTGCTTGGGCGGCTAAAATTTGAGATGGTAAGGGCGAAACAATGGTCATTCCTAAGGATCTAACGAGTAGGGGTGGAATGTCCTCCTTACGACTAAGTGCATCAACCACAACATTAGCCTTACCAGGATGATAATGAATCTCATAGTCATAATCACTAAGCAATTTTAACCAACGACATTGTCTCATGTTTAGTTCCTTCTGATCTAAGATATGCTTCAAACTCTTATGGTCGGTAAATACTACACACTTGGTTCCATACAGATAATGTCTCCAGATCCTAAGAGCAAACACTACAGCACCTAACTCAAGGTCATGGGTGGTGTAGTTTTTCTCATTCTTCTTAAGTTGTCGGGATGCATAAGCAATCACCTTCTCACGTTGCATCAAAACAGTACCTAAGCCTTTATGCGAAGCGTCGCGATTAGACACCGACAAAAAATCTTCGCTTCCTTCAGGCAAAGCTAGGATGGGCGCACTTCACAACTTCTCCTTTAGAAGTTGAAATGCTTCTTCTTCCTTTTCTCCCCATTCATACTTAACATCCTTCTGTGTTAGTTTGGTCAGCGACTTAACTATCTTAGAAAATCCCTCAATGAATCTCCTATAATAGCCTGCTAAACCTAGAAACTGTCGGATTTCTGATGGGTTCTTAGGAGCTGCCCATTCCTTAATGGCCTTAATCTTAGCTGGGTCAACATGAACACCTCAACTATCTATCACATGACCTAAGAATTGCACGGACGGAATCCAAAATTCACACATAGAGAATTTGGCATACAATTTCTCTCCTCTTAACAATCCTAAAATGAGCCTCAAATGCTCTTCGTGCTCCTCACTACTCTTAGAGTATATCAAGATGTCGTCTATGAATACTATCACAAACTTTTCCAGGTATGGCTTATACACTCGGTTCATGAGATCCATGAAAACCGCTGGCGCGTTGGTCAAACCAAACGACATCACTTGGAATTCATAGTGTCTATAACGAGTCCTAAACGCCGTCTTAGGGATATCCTCCTCTCGAACTCTAAGCTGGTGATAACCAGATCGTAAGTCGATCTTAGAAAAGACACTAGCTCCTTGGAGTTGGTCGAATAGGTCATCTATTCTAGGTAACGGATATCGGTTCTTCACTGTCAACTTATTCAATTCCCTATAATCAATACACATCCGAAACGATCCATCCTTCTTCTTCACAAACAACACTGGTGCTCCCCACGATGACGAACTTGGTCGAATGAATCCCTTCTCTGACAATTCTTCCAACTGTTTAGACAGTTCCTCCAATTCTCTTGGAGCAAGTCGATAGGGTGCCCGGGCTACGGGTGAACCACCGGGTATCAACTCTATTTGGAATTCCACTTGTCGGACAAGTGGAACCCCTGGCAGATCTTCGGGAAACACATCCGGAAATTCTCTAACGACGGGTACATCATTAAGGTTTCTTTCATTCTTCTCATCGCTTTTCTTTTCAGAAATTCGAGCCAAGAAAAGACAACCTCCTCTATCGATGTATTTCTGGGCCTTAATACAGGAGACGATGCTCAACCGGGAAGGACTTCCACAGTCGCTCCGATCTCCTTGTATGCTCAGAACTTTTCCGCCATACGGTAAACGCACAATCTTCTCATCAAAAATGATGTGTGCACCGTTCTTCGACAACCAATCCATTCCGATAATGACGTCAAAACTTCCCAATGTAACTAGCAATAGATCTATACTAAACAGGCGGTCTAGGAAAATTAAGGTACAACCTCGGACTACGGTGTCTATCTTCTCTCTATTCCCATTCGCTAATTCCACATCGTAACTAAACCCTAGAGGTGTTTGGGAGATTCCTAGTAATGGCATAAAATTGGTGGATACGAAACTCATATCCGCACCAGTATCAAACAGTATGGAAGCATAGCGATTATTGAGAAGGATCGTACCCATAACTACGTTAGGGTCCTCACCAGCTTCCTTCCCGATAGCGTAAACACGCGTTGTTCCCATGTCTCTCTATTGATTCCTAGCACCATAGTTTCCCTGGTTTTCCACAACCTCACGCTTCACAGGGTTTAAGCCATTACCTCCTACACCTCGGTTAGCAAATCCTCCTACATTACCAGGATTTCCTCTCATCCACGGCTCTCGGCACTCATTCTTAAAGTGTCCTTTCTTTCCACATCCAAAACAGGTGACAGTGGCCTTCCAGTCCGTTCCTTGTGCAGTTTGAGCTGCAGCAAGTGGTCGGGATCTACAGTCTTTGGCCAAATTTCCTACCTTAGAGCACTTCCTACACACATTCGGGCACAGTCCATGGTGGTGTCGGTTACAACGACCACACACAGGCTTACTACTTTCATAATCTTTCCTACCTCCATTTCCTATGGCGAACACTCTGGCTGTCTCGTGCCGTTTGTTGCCATTCCCTTTAACAACTTCATTCCTCTTCCTCTTATCACTCCTGTCATTCTTACTCTTGTCTCCTACTTCTAGCACATAAGAGTCCATCAAACGCTGAGCCACAGTAATTTCCTCATGCAAATTAACTGGCTTGGCAGCGATGACATCATTTCGAGTAGCCAAAGGTAATCCATCAGTATACCTCTCAATCTTAAGTTCTTCGGTGCAAACCATTTCAGGGCAAAGCAATGATAACTCTTGGAAACGACGAGTATAAGTCGCCATGTCAATACCCTTAACCTTATGGTTCCAGAACTCACTCTCTAACTTCTTAACTTCATTCCTAGGACAATAAGTCTTGATCAGGAGAGTCTTAAACTGAGTCCACATCATACTATAAGCTACATCAATTCCTACTGATCTGTGATAGTTATTCCACCAGGTCAACGCCTCGTCCTTCAAGGTAAATGTTGCATACTTAACCTTACAATCCTCATCACAGTTACTCACAGCAAACACATATTCAGTTTTCTCCAACCACCTAGTCAGGTAAACTACTCCCTCAGTTCCTCCAAACTCAATGGGACCACATAATTGGAACTCTTTGTAGGTACAACCTCGAGTTCGATTCAGCTGTGGGGCTCTACTAGAGGTGTTAGAGAGATTAGCCTCAGCTAGTAGTTCAGCGACACGCTGCGACACTAGCTGGTCAATGTGGGTTGGGTTCACAGGTGGAGGGTTTTGTGGAACAGGACCATTCTCAGCACGGTCGTTCACATTCGGGTTTCCTACAGCTGGGTTATCAATGTTCGGGTTCTCAACAGGTGGTGTGGTCGGGGTCGGACGACGACCTCGACGAACAGGGGCAACAACAGCAGCAGGAGCTGCTCGGTTGTTCCTAAGCGGGTTTCGTCTTGTTGCCACCATTCTGGAGGCAAGAAGAACAGTTTCATAAGTTCACAATTCACGCTCTAAGGATAGAGTTTGGTTCCAAGGATCACTAATTAACACTCAATACATAATCAAGGTCATCAAGGACAACGGTATACCAAAGCGAAACAATCAGATATCGAATCATAACTAAAGGATGCACGTTCCAATAACTATAACTCTTAGGTTTCAAAAGTCGAAATACATGGAAGGATACAAAGAAATCAAAAACGATCCTAACGACGATACCAATAAGACAACTAGGATAATCCTACATCTCGAACCAAGTACTACTTAGTTTCAAGATGGTACAAAACCATGAATCTAATACTATCTAGCCACGTCTACGAATACCACTAACGGATCTCCTAACCTCGTCCATCACTCTCCCAAGGTATGAGATCTCAAGACGCTGAGAGCTGCAATCTCTCCTAAGATCCGCAACTTCTCTCTCCAGTGCCGACCCTGGCGCTGGTCGCCTCGGCTATGCGAGCACTCTCCGCAGGTCTACTACCTGGTCGAAGAGCTCCAACGTACCCTCCATCAACATCGTAACCCTCCTAACTACCGCATCCATATCAGCTCTCAAATCCTCTATACTAGCCCTAGATACTCCAACCAACCGATCTGTCAACTGACTAAGCCTAGTACCATGCGATGTAATCCTCTCCCACATCAGACCCATCTCACCATACTCCTCAGGCTCTGAAGCAATCTCCTATGGTATCTCAGATCCTAACGGGCTACCTATATAAGGTGAGTAAGGTGGTGAGTCAATGTCTAAAGGCTGTCCAGGGGAATCAGGCTTAGACAAAGGAGAACCTGGTCCTGGAGAATGTGCAGGACTCTGCAATGGAGGAGAACCCCTTCGGGATATCCTCATCATCCTCCTCCTGAGGATCCTCATCCTCATCTACATACTGCTCCTCAATCTCATACTCCTCCTCGACTTCATGCTCCTCCTCGCCTTCATCCATAGAGGGAGAGTCCATGAGTCGGAGTCTCGTCTTGTAAATCCTGAGGTGATACACTAGGAGATCTAGGCCTCCTAAGACATGGTGATGCTGGTGGTGATGACAGAAGAGAGTGGGTTGCTAAACGGATAGGTGATGATGGTGGTCTCACAAACATGCGGCAGACTATGAGCAAGCCTAGGAGTCTGTGCTCGCTAAGACTGATGTAAAGTCACCGCCTAGATGAGCTAGGGCGATCTGATGATGATAAACTAGAATGACGGGCGATCTCATAAGGATCACCCTGCGCAACCGTCATGAGAGTCAATGTTGGCGAACTAGCAACAACAAGGATTCCCTCGAGACACATCAAAAGCTAGTGAAGGCATATGCGTGACAATGGCATAGGGTAGGTATAAGTGTTCGAAACAACTAGTTTTAATAAGCGTATCAACTCAACCAAAACATATATCACATAATGAAAGCTTTAAAAGTGTAGGTACCGCTTTTTCTCTCTGGCTACTATGGGCGATTTCTTTAAACCCTTACCATCACAAAACGAACTCTAATATGCTTATCTTGTTTTAATCCTTATAACGATTGTGTATTGGACGGTTAACATGTTTAATTCAATCCTATTACATTGTTTTTATTTGGATTCATAACTGATTGTGTTAGGGTTTCGTTCTCTTAGGGTTTTCTGTAATCGTTTATTGTTTTTATTGCTAATCGATCTTTCCTTTTTCTGGTCCTATCAATCATGGAAGTCGGTTAGGATTATTTGGTTGGTTTCTTTATATTGCCTTGACTTTGTTTAGGCATTCGTATTTAAGATAGACGAGGATCTTTTGCTTTTAGTTACAATCGCTGGTTAGGGTTTTCTGTCCCTTGTTCATTTTTTATTGTTATGGAGAAAGTTGATTATAATAAGGTTGATGTTGATGGTTTGCAAGCTAGGATGGCTCGCTTGAAAGGGGATACTGATACGCCTGATGTTACGCAGCCAAGAAAAGCAGTTAGGGTTTTGAAAAACCCTAATGTTAAATCGAACATGCATGGTTCTGGTACAAACACGACTAGTGGATCAAATCAGCATGTTAATGTTGCAATGGATTCGTTTGTGGCTGAAACGTTAGAAGGAACAAATCAGAGCACTTTGGATCATATTTCTTCACGTGGACTAGGTTCTGGAGAGAGTGGTTTGAATTATCGTGAGATAAACATTGATGCTTATGGTAACACTAACGTTCCAGTTGGGAATCAGGATGCGTTGTTTTGGGGTAACGAAGGTTCTCAATCTGATTTCCCATCGTTGGAGGAGGTTCTTGATGTAGCAAAAAGTGGTAACCAGGTCGGTAATCAAGACAAGAGTGGGGCTGCTCCGTTGGAGGATACTTTGCCTAAAGGTGATGGAATTCGTGTGGGTAATCAAGCTGGCAAGTTAAAAGGTATTGTGACGAATGAATCTAATACTAAGGAGAGCCCTATTGTTCAAAAAACTGAAATTCAGCAAACAACGACATATGTGGGAGTTGCTAGTGGTTCTCAAAAGTCTCATACTCAAGGTACTCAAGCTAATCCTGTCAAAGGTAAGTCAAACTTTCGTGAACTCAAAGTTGATAATGTTTTTAATGGTGTTGACGTGTCCATTCCTCGTAAGGTGGTAGAAAATATTAGCACTAAATTTGATAACACCTTGTATGGATATTTCATTGGCAAGCGTATTGCATTCCCGGTGGTTGAGTACTTTGTTCGCAACAATTGGGCTAAGTATGGTCTTAAACGGATTATGATGAATGCACAAGGCTTCTTTTTCTTTAAGTTTGACTCGCAGGTTGGATTGGAGGCTGTTTTAGAAGGTGGTCCGTGGATGATCAAAAACAGCCCTATTATTCTAAAGAAGTGGACCATGCGTACTAGTTTGACGAAAGAGGAATTAACCCGTATCCCGGTATGGGTTAAGCTACACGATGTTCCATTGCAGGTATTCTCTGAGGATGGTATTAGTATTATTGCGACCCACATTGGTAAGCCTATTATGCTTGATTCCTATTCTAGCTCTATGTGTACTGATTCTTGGGGTAGGAGTAGTTTTGCTCGGTTTTTAATTGAAATTGATTCTCATGCTCCTCTTAAGGAATCTATTACTATGGGGGTCCCATACATGGATAGTCTTGGCTTCTCTTCTGAAACTATTAGGGTGGAATATGAAGGGAAACCTCCTAGATATGATGTTTGTTTGATTGATATTTGGTCATTCTGTTGATACTTGTCCTAAGAAAGTTGTGACTGCACCTGTTGTGGAGGAAAACCAGGATGGATTTCAAGTTGTTGGGAAAAAGGGTAAAGCTAAAAAGAATGCTAGGGATAATAGAACCGGTATCAGTATTTAATGGGGTCCCCTGGTAAAAATATGCAGTATAGGCCTAAATCTGTCTCCACCCCTTCTACTAGCAAACCTGTTCAAGGAAGTGCTAGTACTAGTGCGGATCAGCCCCCTAATCCAAAAGTGACTACATCTAACCCGGTAGGTCCTTCTAATACTTCTCCTACTGTAAAAGATGTTGAGGTGAATAAGGATAACCAATCTGCTCCTAAAGTTATTTATAGTACTAACTATCCTACACCTAAAACAAGTAACCCAAATTTAGGCGCTAATGTGACTACATCTAACCCGTTTGGTTCTTTGGCTACTGATGACGATGTTGATGATAATTATGAATTAGATGAGGATGATGTGGTTGAGAATGTTTATGATGAAACTGGTAATTTGTTTGACAAATCAGGGGCAAGCACTCCTGTTCTGAATGTCCCTGATGTTTAGTATCGCCTCTTGGAATATAAGGGGTTTGAACCATTCCCCTAAACAAAAAGAGGTTAAACAGGTGGTAAATGATAATAATCTTAGTGTATGTGCTATCTTGGAATCTCATGTTGATGCATCGGTGGTGTATGATACATGTCGTAAAGTTTGTCGTCGGTGGAAGTGGACGTCAAATGGTAGTCTGTCTGATAAGGGGTCCCGTATTATTCTTGGTTGGAATGATGATATTGTTGATGTTATGATTATGTCTCAAACTAACCAGGTTATGCATGTTCAGGTTAATACTCGGGCGGACAGCAAAAAAATTTTCTGTTCTTTTGTATATACAGATAATTATTATGTCCATCGGCGTGCCCTTTGGTCCAATCTTGTTTGCCATGCTGGATTTATGCGTACTAGGCCTTGGGTTTTGTTGGGAGATTTTAATGCGGCTCTCAAGTTAGAGGATCATTCATGTGGTAGTTATGCTCCTGACATTGGTATGCGTGAATTCAAAGATTGTGTTCAGAAAATGGAGGTTGAGGATATTAATAGTACTGGTCTTCACTTTACTTGGAATCAGAAACCAAGAGGCTCATTTGGTACATTGAAGAAAATTGATCGGGTGATGGGCAATCTGAATTTTGCTGACTTGTTTCCAGGTTCGTTTGCCATATTTCAACCTTATCGTATTTCAGATCATTCTCCGTGTGTTCTGCGTATTCCAATAACCATAACTCTTAGGTTTCAAAAGTGGAAATACATGGAAGGATACGAAGAAATAAAAAACGATCCTAACGACGATACCAATAAGACAACTAGGATAATCCTACATTTCGAACCAAGTACTAGTTAGTTTCAAGATGGTACAAAACCATGAATCTAATACTATCTAGCCACGTCTACGAATACCACTAACGGATCTCCTAACCTCGTCCATCACTCTCCCAAGGTATGAGATCTCAAGACGCTGAGAGCTGCAATCTCTCCTAAGATCCGCAACTTCTCTCTCCAGCGTGCCGACCCTGCGCTGAAGCGCCTGGTCTGCCTCTCGAGCTGTCGCGAGCCCTCTCCCAGAGGTTTACTATGTAACACCCCCAAAATTTCACAGCGGAAGCGTTCGGGTCATGGGGTGCTACTAATCAATATACACAACACAAGGTAATAACGAATGGAAATTTTATTCCATTTTCAAAAGATATATTAATTTAAGAAAAGTTTTACATAATTGTTTCAAAGTGCGGAAGTAAAGCCCATAAAAATATATGTTGTCCCATTAAAAGTTGTATTAAAATGTTTGGAAACACTTCGGATGCCAGTCTTCAACGAATGCCTTTGCCATTGCCCACGCCAAGTAATAAACCTGAGAAAAACATGCTAAAATGTCAACACAAAGGTTGGTGAGTTCATAGGTTTAAGTAATCAAGTTTTCAAGTTAGACCACAGTTGCACATATAGCATCTCCGTGAATGACACTATATGCAAAAAGGGCTATTACGCTAGTACCAAGTTCATGCGACCGAAACTACGACAGTGTGCATGCATCTAGAAGCATGATAAATAAAAGCCCAGCAAGTGTATTTCCAGTACACTCAATCAATACGATATGATATACGCCCGACGTTTGCCTATCCGGTCAAACTCGAACGGGGGTGTCATCCCCAATAGATCTATTCATAACAATCGCGCCTCCCCAAAGGGAACTAACGGTAGCATAGTTGGGATTCAAGGTTGTTTCACGTAATAGTGTTTTCAGTTTCAGTTTCAGGTCCGAAAAGAGTTTTGCATGTTTCTCACCCCAAAGTTTTATAAACAAGCAATAAAAGTAAAAGTGGGGCTATAAACTCACCTCAGCAGTTCGGTGAATAAAGTATCAAGAGATCAAGTAACAAGTAGCTCCAACACGCAACCTAAATTAGTGCGTCAAATCTCAGTTTGCAGTTTTGTGTGTTCACGACTCAGAGTTTTTAAATAAATGCAAGTGTTTATACGTGGTTGTGTTTAATGTTGCTTGTGTGGCAGAGTTTATGTTTAAATCGTTTTAAAGTGTTTTGTAAGTATTGGCTCATGGACAAGTGTATAATTATATATATAAGAGTATATAAAAGTATACGTGACAAGTAAGTTTCCGGTTCAGGAGAAACCGAAAGACTTAGTACGGAAAATATTCACTATAAAAGTGTGTGATTGGTTCCAAACAGTCAAGTCTAATCACGCAAGTCTGCCACTTGTGAATGACAGACTGTAACAGACTTAAAACTGCTTAAACACCAATGCAATGAAGATCAGGAGAGTATATTGTTTCCCCAGGTCGTTAAGTCCCAACGAGCTGTGCGAGAATAGTCAAACGTGTAGTGATCGAAAGATTTGAACGGGAAAAGGAGATTTGAAGATGATTATAACTAAGGAAAAAGCCCATAAACTACAGGGGCTTAAATGCAAATTAAAGGAAATTAAAAAGATAAAATCTATTAAATAAACGCTATCACTATAATTAAAATGATGAACGTTTAAAACTCAAAACTTAAAAACTTACGTTTAAATTAAAATTACGTAAACGTACAAATAAAAACGTGAAAATTACACAAGATAAATCCTAAAAATATGAAAATAACATTTTTATAAGCCTAATGATAAAAGAAACTTTTAAGAAAAAGAAAATTATTTTTATAACTAATTATCTAATTATTATTAATTAAAAACTATTTTTAACTATTTAAAAATTACCTAAAATACAAGAAATTAGGAAATAAAGCTAGAAAAATAAAATTATGAAATGGAAAAGTCTAAAATATCAAACTAGAATTTTCAAAACTATTTTTGTATTTTTCTGATTATTTTTCTATTTTCTAGGAATTAAATACTATTAAAAACTACTTAAATTATTTAAAAATACAATTTTAACTAAGAAAAATATGGAAAATACTTTTTTTGGCTTTTTATATTTATCTAAACTTAATAAAATTGAAAAATTAATTTTTTGAACCTTTTCTGAATTTTTTATATTAAATGCTATTTAAAAATGCTTAAAACTAATTTAAATTAAGAAAAATAGCAAAACACCTTAGAAAAATCTGAAAATTTCAGGAAAAGTTTAAAACATTATTAGGAAGCTAAGAAAATTAGAAAAACAGGTGCATGTGTGGAAGAATTTGAAACTGATGTACAAGTGCTTGATAGAATAAGCACTTGAATAAGCAAATGGGATCCAAAGGCTACCAAACCAAAAGAGAAGCTCTAATAAGCTAAAGTAACAGAAATGGAACAAATTTCAACAATCCCTAACCACTGATAAGCTATCTACAACAGATTGATATTTTGAGCTTATGGCAGAAACCAGTGACAAGGGGGTCTATTTTGAGCTTAAAAATAAGCACATGAATAAGCTAGAAACAGGAAGGCAAAACATGGAACCTAGACTAGACCTGGGTGAGAGTGTTTAAACCAAGAATCAGGCCTGGGTGAGCTCTTATGAGCTCTGTACACCAGCTGCAATTTCTGAGAAAACACTCAGTGTAACTGAGTTCTGTGCAGGGGATTATGCACCCAAAAGAAGAGCTTATATGGAGCTTAAAAGGATTGAACCAGAGTTGACAAAGAACAAATATCAATAAAAGACCAGTTGAAAATCATTAATCCAAAGGTTGAAAAACTGAATCTCAGAAATGAATCAGAAATTTGATTCACAAGTTTTGTGAAAAACACTTTTGACAGTAATTGACTTTTGAAGAACACACTAGCAACTTTGACCAAACTGAGATTTAATCCAAATTATTTGACTGATTATGAAGTTTTAAGACTAATAATGATTACCAAAAGCTAGATCTAGTAGTTATAAACTAATAAGCAACAAATTCTACCTACTGATTTTAACAGATATAGATCCTAGATTAATAACAAGATGATTTTGACTTTTTGAGCTAAACTGCAACAAACTAAGACTGATCTGAGTCAGTTAGGACTACACTAGCATAACTCAACCATATCCTACCTCTGCATAAACCTTGAATACAGTTAAAACTAATGAACCAAACACTCTTTTAAAAACTGTTAAGCACATTTTAATAAAGCTAAATAGTTAACAAGCATGAGATAGAGATCAAACTGAGTTCATATGATCTAATGACAACTATATAAACATATAGAAAACACTTGTGACCACAGATGTATAGATAAGCCAAAACTGCAATATGACTTAAAAATTGAAAATGAGGAATTTACTAACCACTGTCCAGTGGGTTTGCAGATCAAAACCAAACCAAACCTAAACTAAATGATACTAATCCAACCCCATTCAAAGGTCTGCAACACCAAGCCATGCTCAAATCCAACTAAGCTTAAACAGTTGACTTTTGTTGACTTTTTCACAAACTTGCTTGAAAATGATTCCAAAGCTCATCAAAAGCTAAAGTAAGCTTAAACAAGCTTGTTTGATTTCAACATAAGCTTATGAGAAGCTTTGACATAAAAATTGAAACTAAAAACTTTCACAGTGAACAAGAAAATTTGGAATTTATATAAAAAGCTTGGATTAATATTCAAAACACATTACAAGGATATTATAACTTAAATGAAATACATAGAACTTGAAAATACAACCTTTTGCACTGAACTAAGACATTTTAAAGAAAAACGACATTAAGAAAATTAATAAAACTAACTACTACTGATTCTTGCTTCACTCTTCCTTTTTTATAGTCCCATTGGCTTCCACGTGTCCATCTGAGTAAATCCCACCACATTTTAGAGCCAATGGGAGAGCAGAGGCTACTTTTGCCTTTTGATGATTTTTGGCGGGAAACTTGTAACTTGACTTCTGTTGACTTTAGGCTGCAACTAGGGGGGGTGGAGGTGTAGGGTGATGATGAGTGGGATTTGGAAGAGATAAGGGTGAAAAGGGTGAAGTGATGCCTGAGTTGCAGAGCTAGCAGAGTTTACAGTCAAGTGGGGAAGAAAACCCACTTGGGAGGGAAAAGCACTGTTTGTTTGACTTGGGGTCAAAACAGGGAATGACAGGGGCCAAATGGTAGTGGCAGGGGTTCAAATCTGTTTTGACAGGTTTAGGCTTAGGTTAATATGACAAGGACCAAAGTGTAATTTTCCAATTCTTGAAGGACCATCTTTGCCAATATACCAAAGTTGTCACAAGGACCAAAATTGACAAGTCCCAATAGTACAAGGACCAGTTTTGTCATTTTCAAATTTTCCAGGGACCAAACTTGACAATTTCAAAAGTTCAGGGACCTTTTCTGCCATTTTACAAAAGATTTATTCAAGGACCATTTTTGACAAATTAGAATATTTCAGGGACCTTGAATAACATTTCTCTTTATTTAGATTTACCAGGACTGCTTTTGACAACTTTTGAAACTTGGGGACTAAAACTGCCAATTATGCAAACTTTATACGTTTTCACCAGATTTTGATATTTTTGCATTTAAAACACATAAAACACTTATTTGTGATATTTTTATCATTTTGATGCATTTCGGAGTGTTTTCAGATGTTTTTGCAGTTTAAATGGTACAAAATGATGAGTATTTAGACACTCATCAATCCCCACACTAAGATATTGCTAGTCCCTAGCAATGTTTTGAGAAAAATTTAATGGATTTCAATCTCTTTACCAAAAGCCATTACTTCTGGAGTAGCCAAATGTTTCAGTTCAAGTAAGAACCTTGGTACACCGATAACCAAATGATTTTGAGCAAATCATCAGCTTTCAACGGATTTGATTTGTCTTTACCAGAAGCCGTTTGCTCTGGACTAGCCAACTCTTAGATAAATTATCAATATTATCTTTGGTGAGCTGATTACCAATTATGGTTTTTCCACTGCCTTTACCACAAGCCATAAACTTGCGGGCTAGCCAACTCTTCACTTTTAAGGATATGGTGAGTTGAATACCATACAATTTTGGGCAAATTGTAAGCCGTCAACGGATTTGAGAAATCTTTACCAAGAGCCGTTTGCTCCTGGATTAGCCAGTCCTTATGTGGGTTAGACATGGTGGACTGATTACCATTTGTTGTGTTTAGTACATAGTACTTCCACTAAAAAAAATTTTAAATTTGGCCATTTTGGGGAAAAAGGGACTAAAAGGGTACATTTATGATCAAAATTCGCGAATTTCCCCACACTTAGAAATGAATATTGTCCTCAATATTCAAAGTACCGGCTGTTATGCCGAAAATTAGAACGTAAAAAGATAACATTACTAGCTAAGTGTAGAAACACAACAATTATTCACTTTTTTAATATTTACAATTTTCATTCATTTTTTAGATCTATATACAACATGTGGGGTATCTCCCCCACACTAGGGTGGTACACACGGGTGAAAACCCATGTTAAGCTACTATTTTTGATTACCGAGTCGCTAGCTTGACTCGACCCAGAATTAATTTGTTCATGGGGAAGTAAGTGGAAGAGACAATCTCCATCGGACTTTCATTCAAGATGTTTGAATAAACATTGAAGTACGTGAAAGTTCCACACCGATGAGATATAGATGCAGACAGACCCGGCTCACAATTGGTACATGGAAATGCCTGGGTCAAAGATAATGTCTTCATTCCCGAAGGAGTGAAGAACAGGAGAAGTGACAGAATATATGAAGAAAAGAAAGAAAATCATGATAACAATCATGACTAACTCTTCATCCTCAATAGGAGAATTCATAGTTTCATGAATCTCCTCAGTTAAGCTCGTTTGATCAAGACATATTATGGGTGTGTCTAGATCAAAGTAGAAATTATCATACTCCGGCGAAGATATGATATGAGTGAGTTCATCGGTGAACTCCTCGTGAAGAGAATCAATCACAAGATGTAAATCTGTGAATTCTTGTTCCACTGTAGATTCATCACTATCCTCAATCTGAGTATCAAAGAGTGGATTCTCATAAATTAAAGTGAATTCAGAGTCGAATTCAAATAGAGGATTAGTTGTGGATTCTTGTTCTACTGTAGACTCATCACTATCCTCAATCTGAGTATCAAAGATTGGATTCTCAGAAATTAAAGTGAATTCAGAGTCGAATTCAAATAGAGGATTAGTGAAAGTAGTTTTGAATGTTTCAGGAACAAAGTGATTAACTTTCTCAATTGGACTGTTGGGATAAGAAGTGAGTGAACGATCATTATCAAGGAGACTTTCAGTCTCTCCCAGATCGGCTTTGAAATCAGAAAGACTATCATTACTTTCCGATGAAAGTGGATTGGTGTGAGTGAGCTCATCGGTGAACTCCTCAAGATGATGATCAGCATCAGACTGTGGGAGTGATGCCTCAACATACTCGATGTTTCCATGAGAAGTACAATCTTCGCTAACATCGGAGAAAGTTTCAAAATGATCTTTTGAACACTCAAGAGGGGGAATAGAATCACACACATGATCAGAAGTTCCCTGTGACTCTCTCGGGATTGGGACAAGGACCTCAACACTAGACTTTATAAATTCGTCCGATTCCTTTTCAGGAACAGTGTCAAGATGCTCATCCCCCATGTTCAAAGAGTGAGTGGGAATATCGGGTGTGATAACAACAGACTGAGGGAGTTTAGAAGGACTAGCATACATATTTTTTATACTTTCCATTTGTTCTTCTGCTAGTAATTCCATCATAGTCTTTTCTCCCGACTTTTCATGGAAGGAATCTCAACTGATGAACTTGATGAACTATTATAAAATTGTAGGATATCAAGGATATCTTCATCATCATCGTCATCAGGAATGAAACGGAATCGAGAGCTAGATTTGGTTGCTTTTTCTTTTGCAATTGATTCCTTAATAGATTGTTCAAAGGCAATTTGGGAATCTAATTTAGCAGCCGCTCTTGCTAACAACACTTCCATGGATTTTTCATTTGGATTATCTTGGGAGGACATAGCCGACTCCTCCTTAAGTTCTTTTAATAACTCGAGTCTTCGTAGAAGGTCTGTCGTGGTTTCATGAGGAGTCGCTTGAATCATTTGGTACTGTGGAGGTTGGTCTTGAAATGAAGAGTCGTAATTGTTACAAGGAAATTGGTTCCCTGTTTGACAATCCGAGCTAGGGTGAGGACCTCCACAATACTCACAACAGTACAACTGATGTGGCTGTGAGTGGTATGTGTTGTAGTCATAATTGTTATCAGGAACCTGCTCATAGACAAGCGTGTTTCTTGATTGACAATCAGAACTGGAATGTGAACCACCACAGTACTCACAACAGTAAAACTGCTGAGTCTCACAGTGTGGTAGCTGATGGAATAAATCAGTCGTGTTATGGTAGGAATAGGGATCTTGGTTATAGACAGACCCGTTTCCTGATTCCACCATGCTACAACTGGGGCAATTGCCACCATTATAAGGACCACCACACCATTGACAACCAAGAGGGTGAGGATAAGACATAGAAAGAATCAAAGGGTTTCAGAGGGTAAGAAATGAAGAATCAAAAGGGTAAGAGGGTAAAGAGGAATATTTTTGGTATTTTTGAAAAACATGATGTAAAAACTAAGAATGAAAATCTTTTTGGGTTTTTGATTTTTAAAAGATGGTATAAACAAGGAGTGATGTCAAATCACTAATCTGCTATACGTAGGACTATTAGCACTGCTCCCCGGCAGCGGCGCCAAAATTTGATTGGTTCCAAACAGTCAAGTCTAATCACGCAAGTCTGCCACTTGTGAATGACAGACTGTAACAGACTTAAAACTGCTTAAACACCAATGCAATGAAGATCAGGAGAGTATATTGTTTCCCCAGGTCGTTAAGTCCCAACGAGCTGTGCGAGAATAGTCAAACGTGTAGTGATCGAAAGATTTGAACGGGAAAAGGAGATTTGAAGATGATTATAACTAAGGAAAAAGCCCATAAACTACAGGGGCTTAAATGCAAATTAAAGGAAATTAAAAAGATAAAATCTATTAAATAAACGCTATCACTATAATTAAAATGATGAACGTTTAAAACTCAAAACTTAAAAACTTACGTTTAAATTAAAATTACGTAAACGTACAAATAAAAACGTGAAAATTACACAAGATAAATCCTAAAAATATGAAAATAACATTTTTACAAACCTAATGATAAAAGAAAATTTATAGAAAAAGAAAATTATTTTTATAACTAATTATCTAATTATTATTAATTAAAAACTATTTTTAACTATTTAAAAATTACCTAAAATACAAGAAATTAGGAAATAAAGCTAGAAAAATAAAATTATGAAATGGAAAAGTCTAAAATATCAAACTAGAATTTTCAAAACTATTTTTGTATTTTTCTGATTATTTTTCTATTTTCTAGGAATTAAATACTATTAAAAACTACTTAAATTATTTAAAAATACAATTTTAACTAAGAAAAATATGGAAAATACTTTTTTGGCTTTTTATATTTATCTAAACTTAATAAAATTGAAAAATTAATTTTTTGAACCTTTTTCTAATTTTTTGTATTAAATGCTATTTAAAAATGCTTAAAAACTAATTTAAATTAAGAAAAATAGCAAAACACCTTAGAAAAATCTGAAAATTTCAGGAAAAGTTTAAAACATTATTAGGAAGCTAAGAAAATTAGAAAAACAGGTGCATGTGTGGAAGAATTTGAAACTGATGTACAAGTGCTTGATAGAATAAGCACTTGAATAAGCAAATGGGATCCAAAGGCTACCAAACCAAAAGAGAAGCTCTAATAAGCTAAAGTAACAGAAATGGAACAAATTTCAACAATCCCTAACCACTGATAAGCTATCTACAACAGATTGATATTTTGAGCTTATGGCAGAAACCAGTGACAAGGGGGTCTATTTTGAGCTTAAAAATAAGCACATGAATAAGCTAGAAACAGGAAGGCAAAACATGGAACCTAGACTAGACCTGGGTGAGAGTGTTTAAACCAAGAATCAGGCCTGGGTGAGCTCTTATGAGCTCTGTACACCAGCTGCAATTTCTGAGAAAACACTCAGTGTAACTGAGTTCTGTGCAGGGGATTATGCACCCAAAAGAAGAGCTTATATGGAGCTTAAAAGGATTGAACCAGAGTTGACAAAGAACAAATATCAATAAAAGACCAGTTGAAAATCATTAATCCAAAGGTTGAAAAACTGAATCTCAGAAATGAATCAGAAATTTGATTCACAAGTTTTGTGAAAAACACTTTTGACAGTAATTGACTTTTGAAGAACACACTAGCAACTTTGACCAAACTGAGATTTAATCCAAATTATTTGACTGATTATGAAGTTTTAAGACTAATAATGATTACCAAAAGCTAGATCTAGTAGTTATAAACTAATAAGCAACAAATTCTACCTACTGATTTTAACAGATATAGATCCTAGATTAATAACAAGATGATTTTGACTTTTTGAGCTAAACTGCAACAAACTAAGACTGATCTGAGTCAGTTAGGACTACACTAGCATAACTCAACCATATCCTACCTCTGCATAAACCTTGAATACAGTTAAAACTAATGAACCAAACACTCTTTTAAAAACATTAAGCACATTTTAATAAAGCTAAATAGTTAACAAGCATGAGATAGAGATCAAACTGAGTTCATATGATCTAATGACAACTATATAAACATATAGAAAACACTTGTGACCACAGATGTATAGATAAGCCAAAACTGCAATATGACTTAAAAATTGAAAATGAGGAATTTACTAACCACTGTCCAGTGGGTTTGCAGATCAAAACCAAACCAAACCTAAACTAAATGATACTAATCCAACCCCATTCAAAGGTCTGCAACACCAAGCCATGCTCAAATCCAACTAAGCTTAAACAGTTGACTTTTGTTGACTTTTTCACAAACTTGCTTGAAAATGATTCCAAAGCTCATCAAAAGCTAAAGTAAGCTTAAACAAGCTTGTTTGATTTCAACATAAGCTTATGAGAAGCTTTGACATAAAATTGAAACTAAAACTTTCACAAAGAACAAGAAAATTTGGAATTTATATAAAAAGCTTGGATTAATATTCAAAACACATTACAAGGATATTATAACTTAAATGAAATACATAGAACTTGAAAATACAACCTTTTACCTGAACTAAGACATTTTAAAGAAAAACGACATTAAGAAAATTAATAAAACTAACTACTACTGATTCTTGCTTCACTCTTCCTTTTTTATAGTCCCATTGGCTTCCACGTGTCCATCTGAGTAAATCCCACCACATTTTAGAGCCAATGGGAGAGCAGAGGCTACTTTTGCCTTTTGATGATTTTTGGCGGGAAACTTGTAACTTGACTTCTGTTGACTTTAGGCTGCAACTAGGGGGGGTGGAGGTGTAGGGTGATGATGAGTGGGATTTGGAAGAGATAAGGGTGAAAAGGGTGAAGTGATGCCTGAGTTGCAGAGCTAGCAGAGTTTACAGTCAAGTGGGGAAGAAAACCCACTTGGGAGGGAAAAGCACTGTTTGTTTGACTTGGGGTCAAAACAGGGAATGACAGGGGCCAAATGGTAGTGGCAGGGGTTCAAATCTGTTTTGACAGGTTTAGGCTTAGGTTAATATGACAAGGACCAAAGTGTAATTTTCCAATTCTTGAAGGACCATCTTTGCCAATATACCAAAGTTGTCACAAGGACCAAAATTGACAAGTCCCAATAGTACAAGGACCAGTTTTGTCATTTTCAAATTTTCCAGGGACCAAACTTGACAATTTCAAAAGTTCAGGGACCTTTTCTGCCATTTTACAAAAGATTTATTCAAGGACCATTTTTGACAAATTAGAATATTTCAGGGACCTTGAATAACATTTCTCTTTATTTAGATTTACCAGGGACTGTTTTTGACAACTTTTGAAACTTGGGGGACTAAAACTGCCAATTATGCAAACTTTATACGTTTTTCACCAGATTTTGATATTTTTGCATTTAAAACACATAAAACACTTATTTGTGATATTTTTATCATTTTGATGCATTTCTGAGTGTTTTCAGATGTTTTTGCAGTTTAAATGGTACAAAAATGATGAGTATTTAGACACTCATCAGTGTGAAAAATCATATATCGTTGATATTAATAAATACTTTACGTTAAGTATTTATATCAATAATGTTTACGTGATATGATATATATGTATATAAATGTGTTTATATATATTTAGTTAGAGGATAATAAGTTAGAAAATATTTATTTGCATTCGTTATAAATATTTTCTCACCATTTAGTCTTCGTCTTTTAGTCGGGGTTTAGTAAAATTTACTAAATATATAAGTTTAATGAAATGTTGGACAAAATGTGTTAGAGAAATATTAGTTTTGAAAACTTATTAGAAGTTTTTAAGAAAGTTGCTAAAAGACATGAAGTGGAGGGGCTAAAACTGTCAAAAGGTGAAACTTGTAAAAAAATTAAAAGGGAAAAACAGCCATTGATGGGAGTCGAACCTGTGACACCTCGTTGGAAGGCCAAACACCCCAACCAACTGAGCCAGGCATTGCTTGTTGTTTTACTTTACAAATTACATATATTTATCAAGTGTCTAACTGTTTATAATTTTTGTTTAACTCTTTCTCAGTGACTGTCGTGTATGTATACATGCACATGTGTTGAGTTTTTATTTCTTCTCCAAAACTATTTTGCCATTCTTTAAAAAAGAAAATGTCTCATGTTCTAAATATGCATAAGGGTTTACGAGATTGTTTTCCTTTTTAACGAAGCATATATAAATGTTTATAAACGAGTTCAAATATTAGCCACACAAGTTTTTAAAACACAACCATGATACTTTCATGCGAGTCGTATATAAGAAAAGAAAAGAAAAGAAAAGAAAGTTTAGAACGGCTTACTACACCGAGAGTGGTGGTGACGAGACACGAGGAGTTCGAGAGCAAAAGAGATACGGGTTAGGCTTGAACCCACACGATCAAAGTATTATCCCGACGAGGCTTAGACGATCTTGAAACATTCACTAACACCCTTTTTCCTTATTTCGTTTTCCACAGTGGACGAGTGTGAGAGGTGAGATGAGAGGAATGTTTAAGTGAGTTTAGTGGATGTGAGAGTTTGTGAGTTCAACAAAGGGTATTAAGAGTTTGTTATATAGAGGGGGATGGGTATTGTTCACCCATAAGGTTCCAAAAAAAAAAGAGATAGAGTTTGTTAGAGCTTGGAGCTTGCGTAGGGGAGGGAAAAGAGAGAGACGAAATTGATGATGTAGTGTGGGGCGTGGGTTTGCCTTGCTTTCACATGGGCATCACATGGCATGTGGTACCACAAGCATAATCTTAGGAAAGTTTGTTGGGTTGCTTTGTTTTTGTGTGTCTCGTTGGGTGGTCACAAGAGTAGAAGAAACACATGGTTTCAAATGACAATTTTTGTGTTATTAAATTAGAATAGGGTGCACATGTTAGGCTTTTTGTCTCCTCTTTGTTCCATTCATACACGTACAATATATGTGATCAAGGATGGCTTTGAGTTTTGTGTTTTTGGTTTTGCTATGGTTGGCACGTTGGGTCATAGGAGACACATATCAAATCTCTTTTACTTGCCACAGAAAAAAGAAAAAAGAAAGGCCATTGGTTGTTGTTATCAACACGCACATGCATGATACATATATTTCCAAAGGGTGATGTTGCTTGTGCCTTGTGTTTCATGGACTGCCACAGAAAAGAAAAAAAAAATAATATGACTTGTCTCATTTTGCTTGAGTCTTCACGCAAGGAGTTAGTAGGCAAAAGAATAAAAATAATGACCATGGTCTTTGTGTTTAGTTGACTGCAACAGGAAAGAGGAAAAGTAGGACGTGACGATGTGTCTCCTGTTTTACTACACATGCAAAGGAACAAGGATGAGATATATATATTGGATTTTGTTTTTGGTTTTTGTGTCCCTTTGGTCTCGACAGAATATTGAAACATAATTCCAAATGATACTTGTGCTAACTTTTGACTAGCCATATTTGAGAGGTTCATTTGGGCTTAAAGGGAAGCCGGGTGGGCTAGGCCCAAGGTGAGAAAAGAGTTGGATTGGATGTTAATACTTGCGAGCCCAAGTAAAAATAAAAGGTGATGGATCGGGTTTGGGTTAAGAAGGCCCGGTAAGAAATAAAAAAAGTTTATTATATATTTATTTTACGAAATTTTTATTATCGAGGTCGATGAGGAAAAAAAAATATCATGTGGCTTGTTGTGTTTAAAGTTCAAAACGAAAGAAAAAAAAATATAGCCACAAAAATCTGTAGGGAAATTTACGAGTGGTGACAGTACCTACCCCTTAAAAGAAAACCACGTCCTCGTGGTTTATGATGCGAGAATCGTCGAGGTCGATATAGTGACGAGATGTGAATATATATACTTAAAATGTGACGTGGGAAAAGAAGCTAGTCGTTCAAGAAAGATTTGGTGACGTGAGGCGATAAGTGAACAACAGATAAATGATTCGTTAAATGGAATACAACGCGG
Source organism: Chrysanthemum makinoi (assembly GCA_910596185.1). Lineage (NCBI taxonomy): Eukaryota > Viridiplantae > Streptophyta > Magnoliopsida > Asterales > Asteraceae > Chrysanthemum > Chrysanthemum makinoi. The sequence goes on along the minus strand of OU343217.1, from coordinate 161,811,514 downwards.
TTTCATAAAAGAGTACAATAGCGAGTTTAGAATAGAAGGTGTAGTGTCGTATGAGGTTACGAAGGATAGAACATAAGAGTGCCATAAGAGATCGTGACCAGTGACAGAGGTGGTTTAAATACGTGTGCGAGAATCAAGTAGTTGTATGTTACATAATAACATAGACGCAGTGACAAGTTGTACGTTACATACAGAAATAACGTAGAGGTCGATACAGTGACAAGTTGTACGTTACACACAGAAATAACGTAGAAGTCGATACAGTGACGAGTTGTACGTTACACACAGAAATAACGTAGAAGCCGTGACAAGTTGTACGTTACATACAGAAATAACGTAGAGGTCGATACAGTGACAAGTTGTACGTTACACACAGAAATAACGTAGGAGCAGTGACAAGTTGTATGTTACATACAGAAATAACATATAAGCAATTAGAGGCATAGCATAGTGCGATATGGTAATAGTGGGCATATTAAGCAGTTTAACATAGAGAGGTAACAAGTATAAGCATTTGTAGTCTACTCTACACTCTCCTTAAATTAATTACTTCTTAATCTCATTCAGTTTGTTACATCAATATTATTCTCATTTAAACTTCGCGACCCAATCAAACAAGAACAGCCTTAAAGTTTAAATGTGCGTTAATTAAGAAACTTAATGATTTTGAGAAATAATTAATTTAATTCAAATGAGAGCTTATACGAACTTAAAATACAGTAGTAACACATAGCACGACTACATCGTGTAACAGTAGGCAAGGCATGGCAGACATCGGCAACTAGGGCGGTGATGAAGTGTTTTTAGGAAAATTTGGTTATAGTTTAGGTTTTGAAAAATACCTAATTCTCTATAACCTGGCTCTGATACCAATCTGTAACACCCCCAAAATTTCACAGTGGAAGCGTTCGGGTCATGGGGTGCTACTAATCAATATACACAACACAAGGTAATAACGAATGGAAATTTTATTCCATTTTCAAAAGATATATTAATTTAAGAAAAGTTTTACATAATTGTTTCAAAGTGCGGAAGTAAAGCCCATAAAAATATATGTTGTCCCATTAAAAGTTGTATTAAAATGTTTGGAAACACTTCGGATGCCAGTCTTCAACGAATGCCTTTGCCATTGCCCACGCCAAGTAATAAACCTGAGAAAAACATGCTAAAATGTCAACACAAAGGTTGGTGAGTTCATAGGTTTAAGTAATCAAGTTTTCAAGTTGGACCACAGATGCACATATAGCATCTCCGTGAATGACACTATATGCAAAAGGGCTATTACGCTAGTACCAAGTTCATGCGACCGAAACTACGACAGTGTGCATGCATCTAGAAGCATGATAAATAAAAGCCCAGCAAGTGTATTTCCGCTACACTCAATCAATACGATATGATATACGCCCGACGTTTGCCTATCCGGTCAAACTCGAACGGGGTGTCATCCCCAATAGATCTATTCATAACAATCGCGCCTCCCCAAAGGGAACTAACGGTAGCATAGTTGGGATTCAAGGTTGTTTCACGTAATAGTGTTTTCAGTTTCAGTTTCAGGTCCGAAAAGAGTTTTGCATGTTTCTCACCCCAAAGTTTTATAAACAAGCAATAAAAGTAAAATTGGGGCTATAAACTCACCTCAGCAGTTCGGTGAATAAAGTATCAAGAGATCAAGTAACAAGTAGCTCCAACACGCAACCTAAATTAGTGCGTCAAATCTCAGTTTGCAGTTTTGTGTGTTCACGACTCAGAGTTTTTAAATAAATGCAAGTGTTTATACGTGGTTGTGTTTAATGTTGCTTGTGTGGCAGAGTTTATGTTTAAATCGTTTTAAAGTGTTTTGTAAGTATTGGCTCATGGACAAGTGTATAATTATATATATAAGAGTATATAAAAGTATACGTGACAAGTAAGTTTCCGGTTCAGGAGAAACCGAAAGACTTAGTACGGAAAATATTCACTATAAAAGTGTGAAAAATCATATATCGTTGATATTAATAAATACTTTACGTTAAGTATTTATATCAATAATGTTTACGTGATATGATATATATGTATATAAATGTGTTTATATATATTTAGTTAGAGGATAATAAGTTAGAAAATATTTATTTGCATTCGTTATAAATATTTTCTCACCATTTAGTCTTCGTCTTTTAGTCGGGGTTTAGTAAAATTTACTAAATATATAAGTTTAATGAAATGTTGGACAAAATGTGTTAGAGAAATATTAGTTTTGAAAACTTATTAGAAGTTTTTAAGAAAGTTGCTAAAAGACATGAAGTGGAGGGGCTAAAACTGTCAAAAGGTGAAACTTGTAAAAAAATTAAAAGGGAAAAACAGCCATTGATGGGAGTCGAACCTGTGACACCTCGTTGGAAGGCCAAACACCCCAACCAACTGAGCCAGGCATTGCTTGTTGTTTTACTTTACAAATTACATATATTTATCAAGTGTCTAACTGTTTATAATTTTTGTTTAACTCTTTCTCAGTGACTGTGGGTAGTTCGGGATAGGTGTAAGGGTTTTTTCCTGCCTTAGTTTAGGCCCCTTGCATGTTTTGCTTTGCCCTTTGTTGCCCCCTTAGGTTGCCTTTTTGCCCTCGCTGTAGGTTCCATCTTCCTTTGTTTTGCTTCCTTAGGTTTACCGCTTTGCTTTGCTTTTGGTTTACCCTTAGGATGCCTTTTGCCCTTAGGTTTGGTTTTGTTTTTGGTTTCTTTGTGTGCTTTTGTTTTGCGTTTGTGCGTGTTTGCTCTGCCCTTTTCGCCTGCTTTTGTTTGCTATCTTTATGCTTCCTTTTGCTATATCTCCTCTTCTTTCTCACCCGCACACGTGCACTAGCCGGAGGTCTCATTGGAAGCAGTCTCCTTACCCTCGGGTTTATCCCTGGGGTAGGGGTAGGTGCTGTCTACATTCTACCTCCCCCATACCCTGCCTCGGCGGGATTGGGTATGTTGTTGTTGTTGTTGTTGTCTTTCTCAGTGACTGTCGTGTATGTATACATGCACATGTGTTGAGTTTTTATTTCTTCTCCAAAACTATTTTGCCATTCTTTAAAAAAGAAAATGTCTCATGTTCTAAATATGCATAAGGGTTTACGAGATTGTTTTCCTTTTTAACGAAGCATATATAAATGTTTATAAACGAGTTCAAATATTAGCCACACAAGTTTTTAAAACACAACCATGATACTTTCATGCGAGTCGTATATAAGAAAAAAAAGAAAAGAAAGTTTAGAACGGCTTACTACACCGAGAGTGGTGGTGACGAGACACGAGGAGTTCGAGAGCAAAAGAGATACGGGTTAGGCTTGAACCCACACGATCAAAGTATTATCCCGACGAGGCTTAGACGATCTTGAAACATTCACTAACACCCTTTTTCCTTATTTCGTTTTCCACAGTGGACGAGTGTGAGAGGTGAGATGAGAGGAATGTTTAAGTGAGTTTAGTGGATGTGAGAGTTTGTGAGTTCAACAAAGGGTATTAAGAGTTTGTTATATAGAGGGGGATGGGTATTGTTCACCCATAAGGTTCCAAAAAAAAAAGAGATAGAGTTTGTTAGAGCTTGGAGCTTGCGTAGGGGAGGGAAAAGAGAGAGACGAAATTGATGATGTAGTGTGGGGCGTGGGTTTGCCTTGCTTTCACATGGGCATCACATGGCATGTGGTACCACAAGCATAATCTTAGGAAAGTTTGTTGGGTTGCTTTGTTTTTGTGTGTCTCGTTGGGTGGTCACAAGAGTAGAAGAAACACATGGTTTCAAATGACAATTTTTGTGTTATTAAATTAGAATAGGGTGCACATGTTAGGCTTTTTGTCTCCTCTTTGTTCCATACATACACGTACAATATATATGATCAAGGATGGCTTTGAGTTTTGTGTTTTTGGTTTTGCTATGGTTGGCACGTTGGGTCATAGGAGACACATATCAAATCTCTTTTACTTGCCACAGAAAAAAAGAAAAAAGAAAGGCCATTGGTTGTTGTTATCAACATGCACATGCATGATACATATATTTCCAAAGGGTGATGTTGCTTGTGCCTTGTGTTTCATGGACTGCCACAGAAAAGAAAAAAAAATAATATGACTTGTCTCATTTTGCTTGAGTCTTCACGCAAGGAGTAGTAGGCAAAAGAATAAAAATAATGACCATGGTCTTTGTGTTTAGTTGACTGCAACAGGAAAGAGGAAAAGTAGGACGTGACGATGTGTCTCCTGTTTTACTACACATGCAAAGGAACAAGGATGAGATATATATATTGGATTTTGTTTTTGGTTTTTGTGTCCCTTTGGTCTCGACAGAATATTGAAACATAATTCCAAATGATACTTGTGCTAACTTTTGACTAGCCATATTTGAGAGGTTCGCTGGGCTTAAAGGGGAAGCCGGGTGGGCTAGGCCCAAGGTGAGAAAAGAGTTGGATTGGATGTTAATACTTGCGAGCCCAAGTAAAAATAAAAGGTGATGGATCGGGTTTGGGTTAAGAAGGCCCGGTAAGAAATAAAAAAAGTTTATTATATATTTATTTTACGAAATTTTTATTATCGAGGTCGATGAGGAAAAAAAAATATCATGTGGCTTGTTGTGTTTAAAGTTCAAAACGAAAGAAAAAAAAATATAGCCACAAAAATCGGTAGGGAAATTTACGAGTGGTGACATACTACCTGGTCGAAGAGCTCCAACGTACCCTCCATCAACATCGTAACCCTCCTAACTACCGCATCCATATCAGCTCTCAAATCCTCTATACTAGCCCTAGATACTCCAACTAACCGATCCGTCAACTGACTAAGCCTAGTACCATGCGATGTAATCCTCTCCCACATCAGACCCATCTCACCATACTCCTCAGGCTCTGAAGCAATCTCCTATGGTATCTCAGATCCTAACGGGCTACCTATATAAGGTGAGTAAGGTGGTGAGTCAATGTCTAAAGGCTGTCCAGGGGAATCAGGCTTAGACAAAGGAGAACCTGGTCCTGGAGAATGTGCAGGACTCTGCAATGGAGGAGTACCCCCTTCTGGGATATCCTCATCATCCTCCTCCTGAGGATCCTCATCCTCATCTACATACTGCTCCTCAATCTCATACTCCTCCTCGACTTCATGCTCCTCCTCGCCTTCATCCATAGAGGGAGAGTCCATGAGTCGGAGTCTCTGTGCAGGTAAATCCTAAGGTGGTACACTAGGAGATCTAGGCCTCCTAAGACATGGTAATGCTGGTGGTGATGACAGAAGAGAGTGGGCTGCTAAACGGATAGGTGATGATGGTGGTCTCACAAACATGCGGGCAGTACTATGAGCAAGCCTAGGAGTCTGTGCTCGCGCTAAGACCTGATGTAAAGTCAGCTGCCTAGATGAGCTAGGGCGATCTGATGATGATAAACTAGAATGACGGGCGATCTCATAAGGATCACCAAGAACCGTCATGAGAGTCAATGTCTGGCGAACTAGCAACAAAGAAGGATTCCCTGCACACATCAAAAGCTAGTGAAGGCATAGTCTGTGACAATGTCATAGGGTAGGTATAAGTGTTCGAAACAACTAGTTTTAATAAGCGTATCAACTCAACCAAAACATATATCACATAATGAAAGCTTTAAAAGTGTAGGTACCGCTTTTTCTCTGTGGCTACTATGGGCGATTTCTTTAAACCCTTACCATCAAAAAACGAACTCTAATATGCTTATCTTGTTTTAATCCTTATAACGATTGTGTATTGGACGGTTAACATGTTTAATTAAATCCTATTACATTGTTTTTATTTGGATTCATAACTGATTGTGTTAGGGTTTCGTTCTCTTAGGGTTTTCTCAGATCGCTTATTGTTTTATTGCTAATCGATCTTTCCTTTTTCTGGTCCTATCAATCATGGAAGTCGGTTAGGATTATTTGGTTGGTTTCTTTATATTGCCTCGACTTTGTTTAGGCATCCGTATTTAAGATAGACGAGGATATTTTGTTTTTAGTTACAATCGATGGTTAGGGTTTTCTGTCCCTTGTTCGTTTTTTATTGTTATGGAGAAAGTTCATTATAATAAGGTTGATGTTGATGGTTTGCAAGCTAGGATGGCTCGCTTGAAAGGGGATACTGATACGTCTGATGTTACGCAGCCAAGAAAAGCAGTTAGGGTTTTGAAAAACCCTAATGTTAAATCAAACATGCATGGTTCTGGTACAAACACGACTAGTGGATCAAATCAGCATGTTAATGTTGCAATGGATTCGTTTGGGGCTGAAACGTTAGAAGGAACAAATCAGAGCACTTTGGATCATATTTCTTCACGTGAATTAGGTTCTGGAGAGAGTGGTTTGAATTATCGTGAGATAAACATTGATGCTTATGGTAACACTAACGTTCCAGTTGGGAATCAGGATGCGTTGTTTTGGGGTAACGAAGGTTCTCAATCTGATTTCCCATCATTGGAGGAGGTTCTTGATGTAGCAAAAAGTGGTAACCAGGTCGGTAATCAAGACAAGAGTGGGGCTGCTCCGTTGGAGGATACTTTGCCTAAAGGTGATGGAATTCGTATGGGTAATCAAGCTGGCAAGTTAAAAGGTATTGTGACGAATGAATCTAATACTAAGGAGAGCCCTATTGTTCAAACAACTGAAATTCAGCAAACAACGACATATGTGGGAGTTGCTAGTGGTTCTCAAAAGTCTCATACTCAAGGTACTCAAGTTAATCCTGTCAAAGGTAAGTCAAACTTTCGTGAACTCAAAGTTGATAATGTTTTTAATGGTGTTGACGTGTCCATTCCTCGTAAGGTGGTAGAAAATATTAGCACTAAATTTGATAACACCTTGTATGGATATTTCATTGGCAAGCGTATTGCATTCCCGGTGGTTGAGTACTTTGTTCGCAACAATTGGGCTAAGTATGGTCTTAAACGGATTATGATGAATGCACAAGGCTTCTTTTTCTTTAAGTTTGACTCGCAGGTTGGATTGGAGGCTGTTTTAGAAGGTGGTCCGTGGATGATCAAAAACAGCCCTATTATTCTAAAGAAGTGGACCATGCGTACTAGTTTGACGAAAGAGGAATTAACCCGTATCCCGGTATGGGTTAAGCTACACGATGTTCCATTGCAGGTATTCTCTGAGGATGGTATTAGTATTATTGTGACCCACATTGGTAAGCCTATTATGCTTGATTCCTATTCTAGCTCTATGTGTACTGATTCTTGGGGTAGGAGTAGTTTTGCTCGGTGTTTAATTGAAATTGATTCTCATGCTCCTCTTAAGGAATCTATTATGTGGGGTCCCATACATGGATAGACTTGGCTTCTCTTCTAAAACTATTAGGGTGGAATATGAATGGAAACCTCCTAGATGTGATGTTTGTTTGATATTTGGTCATTCTGTTGATACTTGTCCAAAGAAAGTTGTGATCAGACCGTTGTGGAGGAAAACCAGGATGGATTTCAAGTTGTTGGGAAAAAGGGTAAAGCTAAAAAGAATGCTAGGGATAATAGAACCGGCATCAGTATTTAATGGGGTCCCCTGTTGGTAAAAATATGCAAGATAGGCCTAAATCGTCTCCACCCCTTCTACTAGCAAACCTGTTCAAGGAAGTGCTAGTACTAGTGCGGATTAGCCCCCTAATCCAAAAGTGACTACATCTAACCCGGTAGGTCCTTCTAATACTTCTCCTACTGTTAAACATGTTGAGGTGAATAAGGATAACCAATCTGCTCCTAAAGTTATTTATAGTACTAACTATCCTACACCTAAAACAAGTAGCCCAAATTTAGGCGCTAATGTGACTACATCTAACCCGTTTGGTTCTTTGGCTACTGATGACGATGTTGATGATAATTATGAATTAGATGAGGATGATGTGGTTGAGAATGTTTATGATGAAACTGGTAATTTGTTTGACAAATCGGGCAAGCACTCCTGCTCAATGTCCCCGATGTTTAGTATCGCTTCTTGGAATATAAGGGGTTTGAACCATTCCCCTAAACAAAAAGAGGTTAAACAGGTGGTAAATGATAATAATCTTAGTGTATGTGCTATTCTTGGAATCTCATGTTGATGCATCGGTGGTGTATGATACATGTCGTAAAGTTTGTCGTCGGTGGAAGTGGACGTCAAATGGTAGTCTGTGTGATAAGGAGTCCCGTATTATTCTTGGTTGGAATGATGATATGGTTGATGTTATGATTATGTCTCAAACTAACTAGGTTATGCATGTTCAGGTTAATACTCAAGCGGACAACAAAACTTTTTTCTGTTCTTTTGTATATGCAGATAATTATTATGTCCATAGGCGTGCCCTTTGGTCCAATCTTGTTTGCCATGCTGGATTTATGCGTACTAGGCCTTGGGTTTTGTTGGGAGATTTTAATGCGGCTCTCAAGTTGGAGGATCATTCATGTGGTAGTTATGCTCCTGACATTGCTATGCGTGAATTCAAAGATTGTGTTCAGAAAATGGAGGTTGAGGATATTAATAGTACTGGTCTTCACTTTACTTGGAATCAGAAACCAAGAGGCTCATTTGGTACATTGAAGAAAATTGATCGGGTGATGGGCAATCTGAATTTTGCTGACTTGTTTCCAGGTTCGTTTGCCATATTTCAACCTTATCGTATTTCAGATCATTCTCCGTGTGTTCTGCGTATTCCAATAACCATAACTCTTAGGTTTCAAAAGTGGAAATACATGGAAGGATACGAAGAAATAAAAAACGATCCTAACGACGATACCAATAAGACAACTAGGATAATCCTACATCTCGAACCATGTACTACTTAGTTTCAAGATGGTACAAAACCATGAATCTAATACTATCTAGCCACGTCTACGAATACCACTAACGGATCTCCTAACCTCGTCCATCACTCTCCCAAGGTATGAGATCTCAAGACGCTGAGAGCTGCAATCTCTCCTAAGATCCGAAACTTCTCTCTCCAGCGTGTCGACCCTGCGCTGAAGCGCCTGGTCTGCCTCTCGAGTTGTCGCGAGCCCTCTCCGTAGGTCTACTACCTGGTCGAAGAGCTCCAACGTACCCTCCATCAACATCGTAACCCTCCTAACTACCGCATCCATATCAGCTCTCAAATCCTCTATACTAGCCCTAGATACTCCAACTAACCGATCCGTCAACTGACTAAGCCTAGTACCATGCGATGTAATCCTCTCCCACATCAGACCCATCTCACCATACTCCTCAGGCTCTGAAGCAATCTCCTATGGTATCTCAGATCCTAACGGGCTACCTATATAAGGTGAGTAAGGTGGTGAGTCAATGTCTAAAGGCTGTCCAGGGGAATCAGGCTTAGACAAAGGAGAACCTGGTCCTGGAGAATGTGCAGGACTCTGCAATGGAGGAGTACCCCCTTCTGGGATATCCTCATCATCCTCATCCTGAGGATCCTCATCCTCATCTACATACTGCTCCTCAATCTCATACTCCTCCTCGACTTCATGCTCCTCCTCGCCTTCATCCATAGAGGGAGAGTCCATGAGTCGGAGTCTTTGTGCAGGTAAATCCTAAGGTGGTACACTAGGAGATCTAGGCCTCCTAAGACATGGTGATGCTGGTGGTGATGACAGAAGAGAGTGGGCTGCTAAACGGATAGGTGATGATGGTGGTCTCACAAACATGCAGGCAGTACTATGAGCAAGCCTAGGAGTCTATGCTCGCGCTAAGACCTGATGTAAAGTCAGCTGCCTAGATGAGCTAGGGCGATCTGATGATGATAAACTAGAATGACGGGCGATCTCATAAGGATCACCCTGCGCAACCGTCATGAGAGTCAATGCTGGCGAACTAGCAACAGCAAGGATTCCCTCAGACACATCAAAAGCTAGTGAAGGCATAGTCTGTGACAATGTCATAGGGTAGGTATAAGTGTTCGAAACAACTAGTTTTAATAAGCGTATCAACTCAACCAAAACATATATCACATAATGAAAGCTTTAAAAGTGTAGGTACCGCTTTTTCTCTGTGGCTACTATGGGCGATTTCTTTAAACCCTTACCATCAAAAAACGAACTCTAATATGCTTATCTTGTTTTAATCCTTATAACGATTGTGTATTGGACGGTTAACATGTTTAATTCAATCCTATTACATTGTTTTTATTTGGATTCATAACTGATTGTGTTAGGGTTTCGTTCTCTTAGGGTTTTCTGTAATCGTTTATTGTTTTTATTGCTAATCGATCTTTCCTTTTTCTGGTCCTATCAATCATGGAAGTCGGTTAGGATTATTTGGTTGGTTTCTTTATATTGCCTCGACTTTGTTTAGGCATCCGTATTTAAGATAGACGAGGATATTTTGTTTTTAGTTACAATCGATGGTTAGGGTTTTTTGTCCCTTGTTCGTTTTTTATTGTTATGGAGAAAGTTGATTATAATAAGGTTGATGTTGATGGTTTGCAAGCTAGGATGGCTCGCTTGAAAGGGGATACTGATACGTCTGATGTTACGCAGCCAAGAAAAGCAGTTAGGGTTTTGAAAAACCCTAATGTTAAATCAAACATGCATGGTTCTGGTACAAACACGACTAGTGGATCAAATCAGCATGTTAATGTTGCAATGGATTCGTTTGGGGCTGAAACGTTAGAAGGAACAAATCAGAGCACTTTGGATCATATTTCTTCACGTGAATTAGGTTCTGGAGAGAGTGGTTTGAATTATCGTGAGATAAACATTGATGCTTATGGTAACACTAACGTTCCAGTTGGGAATCAGGATGCGTTGTTTTGGGGTAACGAAGGTTCTCAATCTGATTTCCCATCGTTGGAGGAGGTTCTTGATGTAGCAAAAAGTGGTAACCAGGTCGGTAATCAAGACAAGAGTGGGGCTGCTCCGTTGGAGGATACTTTGCCTAAAGGTGATGGAATTCATGTGGGTAATCAAGCTGGCAAGTTAAAAGGTATTGTGACGAATGAATCTAATACTAAGGAGAGCCCTATTGTTCAAACAACTGAAATTCAGCAAACAACGACATATGTGGGAGTTGCTAGTGGTTCTCAAAAGTGTCATACTCAAGGTACTCAAGCTAATCCTGTCAAAGGTAAGTCAAACTTTCGTGAACTCAAAGTTGATAATGTTTTTAGTGGTGTTGACGTGTCCATTCCTCGTAAGGTGGTAGAAAATATTAGCACTAAATTTGATAACACCTTGTATGGATATTTCATTGGCAAGCGTATTGCATTCCCGGTGGTTGAGTACTTTGTTCGCAACAATTGGGCTAAGTATGGTCTTAAACGGATTATGATGAATGCACAAGGCTTCTTTTTCTTTAAGTTTGACTCGCAGGTTGGATTGGAGGCTGTTTTAGAAGGTGGTCCGTGGATGATCAAAAACAGCCCTATTATTCTAAAGAAGTGGACCATGCGTACTAGTTTGACGAAAGAGGAATTAACCCGTATCCCGGTATGGGTTAAGCTACACGATGTTCCATTGCAGGTATTCTCTGAGGATGGTATTAGTATTATTGCGACCCACATTGGTAAGCCTATTATGCTTGATTCCTATTCTAGCTCTATGTGTACTGATTCTTGGGGTAGGAGTAGTTTTGCTCGGTGTTTAATTGAAATTGATTCTCATGCTCCTCTTAAGGAATCTATTACTGTGGGGGTCCCATACATGGATAGTCTTGGCTTCTCTTCTGAAACTATTAGGGTGGAATATGAATGGAAACCTCCTAGATGTGATGTTTGTTTGATATTTGGTCATTCTGTTGATACTTGTCCTAAGAAAGTTGTGACTGCACCGGTTGTGGAGGAAAACCAGGATGGATTTCAAGTTGTTGGGAAAAAGGGTAAAGCTAAAAAGAATGCTAGGGATAATAGAACCGGTACTGTATTTAATGGGGTCCCTGTTGGTAAAAATATGCAGTATAGGCCTAAATCTGTCTCCACCCCTTCTACTAGCAAACCTGTTCAAGGAAGTGCTAGTACTAGTGCGGATCAGCCCCCTTATCCAAAAGTGACTACATCTAACCCGGTAGGTCCTTCTAATACTTCTCCTACTGTTAAAGATGTTGAGGTGAATAAGGATAACCAATCTGCTCCTAAAGTTATTTATAGTACTAACTATCCTACACCTAAAACAAGTAACCCAAATTTAGGCGCTAATGTGACTACATCTAACCCGTTTGGTTCTTTGGCTACTGATGACGATGTTGATGATAATTATGAATTAGATGAGGATGATGTGGTTGAGAATGTTTATGATGAAACTGGTAATTTGTTTGACAAATCAGGGGCAAGCACTCCTGTTCTGAATGTCCCTGATGTTTAGTATCGCCTCTTGGAATATAAGGGGTTTGAACCATTCCCCTAAACAAAAAGAGGTTAAACAGGTGGTAAATGATAATAATCTTAGTGTATGTGCTATTCTTGGAATCTCATGTTGATGCATCGGTGGTGTATGATACATGTCGTAAAGTTTGTCGTCGGTGGAAGTGGACGTCAAATGGTAGTCTGTGTGATAAGGAGTCCCGTATTATTCTTGGTTGGAATGATGATATTGTTGATGTTATGATTATGTCTCAAACTAACTAGGTTATGCATGTTCAGGTTAATACTCAAGCGGACAGCAAAACTTTTTTCTGTTCTTTTGTATATGCAGATAATTATTATGTCCATAGGCGTGCCCTTTGGTCCAATCTTGTTTGCCATGCTGGATTTATGCGTACTAGGCCTTGGGTTTTGTTGGGAGATTTTAATGCGGCTCTCAAGTTGGAGGATCATTCATGTGGTAGTTATGCTCCTGACATTTCTATGCGTGAATTCAAAGATTGTGTTCAAAAAATGGAGGTTGAGGATATTAATAGTACTGGTCTTCACTTTACTTGGAATCAGAAACCAAGAGGCTCATTTGGTACATTGAAGAAAATTGATCGGGTGATGGGCAATCTGAATTTTGCTGACTTGTTTCCGTGTTCGTTTGCCATATTTCAACCTTATCATATTTCAGATCATTCTCCGTGTGTTCTGCGTATTCCCCAGGTAACTAAGCCTAAGCCTAAACCGTTCAAATTCTCTAACTTCTTGGTTCATAAAGATGGGTTTAGAAATACGCTATCGGGATGGAATCTTAATGTTCATGGTTGTGCTATGTATCGTGTGGTTCAACGCTTAAAGGGGCTGAAATCTCCTTTTCGTAAGCTTTTGCACAGTTAAGGTAATCTTCATGAGCTGGTGGTTAGGATTCGGCAGGAGTTAGATGACGTCCAAAAGGCTATTGATACAGATCCGTTTAATTCTGACTTACGGGAGGAACATGCTCACTATCTTCTTGCATATAAGGAGGCTACGTTAGATGAAGAACGGTTTTTAAAGCAAAAATCTAAAGTTCAATGGCTTCATGCAGGTGATTCTAATACGGCCTATTTTCACAATATTGTTAAAAGCAAATGTGCCCGTAATCGAATTGAATTGGTTAGAGATGCAAACAATGTCTTGTACGAGGGTAATCAGGTTGCAGGTGCTTTTGTTGCTTACTATGAACAGTTTCTTGGTATGGAAGGAAATTGTACTCTCTTTGATGATTATGGTATATTTTCTAATGTTCTTCCTCATCAATTGGCTGGCTCGATGGTTCGTCATGTTACGGATGCGGAGATTAAGGAAGCTATATTTTCTATGAGGGATGATAAAGCTCCTGGTCCCGATGGTTACACAGCTGCTTTCTTTAAGAAAGCATGGGATATTGTGGGTGTTGAGGTAAGGACTGTTGTGCGTGATTTTTTCATTAATGGTAAGCTTCTTAAGGAGATTAATCATACCATTATATCTTTGATTCCTAAAGTGTCTACCCCGTCTAAGATTAATGATTATCGGCCTATTTCTTGCTGTAATGTCATGTATAAATGCATTAGCAAAATCCTTGCTAATCGTATTATAGACGGCCTTGGTCAGTTGGTTAGTATTAATCAATCTGCATTTGTTCCTGGTCGTCGTATATCTGATAATATTTTACTTACCCAAGAGCTTATGCGAAATTATCATAGAGGGAGAGGTCCTCCTAGATGTGCGTTTAAGGTTGATATTCAGAAGCCATATGATACGGTTGATTGGACTTTTCTTAGGGCTATTCTGATTGGTTTTGGTTTTCACTCCAAAATGGTTGATTGGATCATGGTATGTGTCTCATCTACGTCTTATTCCATATGTGTTAATGGTGATCTTCATGGTCGGGTTTAAAGGTAAGCGGGGCATTAGACAAGGTGACCCGTTATCTCCATACTTGTTTACGCTGGTTATGGAAGTGCTAACTCTTATATTGCGAGAAAAGGTTTCAATGCTGTTGATATTCGGTTTCATCATTTGTGTGAGCAAATGAAAGTTATTAACCTTTGTTTTGCAGATGACCTCTTCTTGTTTGCTAGAGGCCATCAGGATTCTGTTAATGTCATTATGCAGGCTTTGGAGGATTTCAAGAACTTTTCGGTTCTTGTCCCAAGTATCCCTAAAAGTACAGCTTTCTTTTGTAATGTTCCTAATGCTATTAAAGCTGCTATTCTCCAGTCTATGCCATTTGCAGAGCGTTCTCTCCCTGTCAGGTACCTTGGTGTCCCCCTTATATCATCAAGACTTCTTTATAGGGATTGCAAGGTACTTGTTGAAAAATTGGAAGGTCGTGTGAATGATTGGCGTAATAAGTTCTTATCTCTTGCGGGTAGGCTTCAGTTGGTGAGATCTGTTTTATCTTCGATGCATTTATATTGGGCTTCGGTTTTTATCCTTCCCACTCGTATTATCCATGAGTTAGAGCAGCTTATGAGGGGTTTCCTTTGGTGTCAAGGAGAAATGAAAAGGGGAAAGGCTAAGGTTGCTTGGGAATCTGTTTGTAAGCCAAAGAAAGAAGGTGGCCTTGGTATTCGTCGTTTGGAGGATTTTAACATTGCTCTCATGACTACTCACATTTGGAGTATTTTGACACGTAAAGAGTCGCTATGGGTACAATGGATCCATTCGTATAAACTTCGTGGGAGAAGTTTTTGGGATGTCCCTTGTTTGGGGATGTTAGCGGGTTGGCGCAAGCTTCTTGCCATTAGACCCAAGGTTCGTCCCTTTATCTGGCATAAGATCAATAATGGGAAGGACACTTTGGTTTGGTTTGATATGTGGTGTCAGTTAAGCCCGATTCGTAATTTACTTACTGCTAGAGATATTGCTCGAGCGGGATTTAATTTATCTGACTCGGTTTATGATCTGATTGCATCTGATGTTTGGCGATGGCCGTTGTACTGGTTATCTCGATTTCCATTGTTAGCTGCTCTCCCGGTTCCTACTCTAAATGATATTGATGATGGATTATTATGGCGCAACCTGGATGGAAATTTTAGTTGTTTTTCAGTCTCGGGTGCATGGGAATCTCTGCGTCTTAGGGCTGATTTGGTTGAATGGTGTAATGTTCCTTGGTTCTCTCATTGTATTCCAAGGTATGCTATACATTTGTGGCTCACTATTAAACAGAAGCTAAAGAATCAGGATAGGATGCGACAATGGGAAGTTGGTCCTGATGTTGATTTGGCCTTGCTTAGATGCCCGCTTTGTGAATTGGTTCCGGATTCTCATTCTCATTTATTTTTTGAGTGCCAATTTTCTATGCAGGTTTGGTTTCAGGTGCGGATTTTATCTGGTATGGATGCGGTCCCACCTTCGTTGGAGAGTGTTGTTACAGTTCTTATTCCTTTATCTAAGGGGCGGTCGGTTAGTAGTATCATTTCTAGATTATTGCTTGCTGCTACTACTTACTTCGTTTGGATGGAACGCAATTCTAGGCTTTTCAAGCGTAAGAAGTCTTCTGTTGCTGAAGTGGTTAGCACCATTGTCTCTACTATTTGGTTGAAGCTGGTTACTTTCAAGTTCAAGAAGCTAACCTCGAGGTCTCGATTGATTCTGGATAAATGGAAGATTCCAAGTATATGTATACACGAAGGGAGTGCCGGGTAAGGGTTGTACTCTTTTTCCTACTCCAAGGTTTTTCCCTTTGGGTTTTTCTTGGAAAGGGTTTTTAAGGAGGCAAACTTCCTGGGTTAACTTGCTCCCTTCGTGGAGTGGCTGGATGCGGGATGCTCGCTTGTTACAAGTTTTTTTACTTGTTTATGCCTAGTTTGTTGATGTAATATAGCTAGGTTATTTGTGTTTATGGCATGTCATAAACACTAGTTTTATCAAGCTCTTCGCTTGAGGTTAATGTGGTACTTCAGCGACATTCCATTTGTACTTAACATTATTTTTTGGTTATATATTTGCCGGGGTAAACCCCTTTACCCAAAAAAAAAGTGTAGGTACCGCATTACTCAAAATATGCCTTTAAATAAAACACATAAGTTCCGTTCTATCACTTAATCCCATATCAAATCAATCCGAGTTCAAAATCCCAAAATCATAATATACCGTTGTATCTCAATAATCATATCTCATTTACCCAAAATCAATAATCATGTCTCATTTTCCAAAATCAATAATCATATCTCCAAATCATAACGTTTCCATAATCAGTTCACAATATCCCTTTTAACATATCATCTCATAATTCAAATTGCAGTTCATACCATAATCAAATAAGAAGCTTCGGCTTGGCAAGCGGGCGTGCGTCGGTCGAGGATCAATTTTTCTTAAGAGTGGTTATAGTTTAGGGTTTATAAAATACCTAATTCTCTATAACCTTGAGCTCGATACCAATCTGTAACACCCCCAAATCTCGGTACAGCGGAAGACTTAATCAAGTTTTCAAGGCGTTACTATTGGATTGTTATCGCACACAAGTATAGCAAAAAGATAGTCATTTAACATTCAAAACCAATCCCAAATTTAGTCATTTAAAACATTTAATCCAAAAGAGTAAATATTAGGCCCAAAACAAGGTTTAATCAATAGGTCCCAAAAGTTTATCAGAGTCAGAAATGATCCTTGAACCCCGCCTTTCTGCCAAGCTTCCACTGATCAAGTAATCCAAACATCTCTCAAATACCTGAGAAATCATGCTAAAAGGTCAGCTTACGCTGGTGAGTTCATAGGTTTAAGTTCAACAAAATCATAGTGGACCTGTAAGAGATGATTTGCTATACAAGACCTAGATAGAATAATACCGTTTGCACACACCGATCCTACCCGGATCACCAACCATATAATCACATCCCGTATTTAGGGATTACTCGGGCCCCGCGACTCTAGTCCAGCATTGTCGTGGCAACCTCTAGAAAAGTTGCCAACCCCGGACTAGGTCGAGGTAGAAGTCTATTCTTATCTAGGCAACGGTTAAACCTAGACTAAGGCAACAGCTACCGCACATCTATCTAAACAGTCAAGCATACAAGCAAATTCAAATAGTTTTCACAGTCCAAAAACAGTAGCATGATTCTCACCCCAATATAGTTAAAAACGTAGATAAAACTGGGGCTATTAAACTCACCTCAAGCAATCAACGTATGAATAAACACTAGCAGAAGATAACAGAAATCACGGCACAACAACTATTGACTCAGCACAACCTATTAATGTAGACCAACTTTAATATATATATTCCTCAAAATTAACGTTATCTACCCCAATATGTTCCATTTCTTTATTTCCAAAAACGTCTCGTTTCACCATTTAATCCTAGTGTTTGGTATTCCTCATGTGGGTGTATCGACTCAATATGATGCTATGAATGCACTCAACCAACCAATATATAACTCAATGCAACACAATGAGACCTCTAAACGATAAGCTCCATAGTTCAATAAGTTTCAGAATAAATAGTAGACCTTATCGAATTCGTCAACTCGATAAACTCATTTATTTACTCGTGTCGCTTATTATCCCATAAATCAATCGTATCCTAAAGAGTCATAAGGATAATTCACCCATTAATAGGGTTACCCAACGTACCTAGCGGGCTCTTATTAGATTCGTCAACCTAATAAGTCCGCTACCCACGTGGATCAACACTATTAACGTTAGGTTATCCGTAACCCATGCACACAACGTAAGTAAATAAATACTTAAACTAGTATTAAATGTCCACAATTGACATTTATTGATAAACGTGTACTCGAAATATTAATTACTTATTTATTACAAAACATTTCCAATTTGGTCGTTAGTTTCCATTTAAAAATAGTAAATAACAAGATAAAACTTGTTATCAATATTTTTGGTATAAAAGCCCATTTATTATTTATATTTCATAGTTTATTAGCATTTTCATGTATATATATATATATTTCATCAAATTCCAATATTAATCTCATATCGTTATTCGTTTCGAATCCACAAGCACGAGTCATAACTTCTCGGCTTTTAATCAATCAATAGTCCAAATTATACTAAAGTCCATGTTACGGCTTTGTCGGAGTCAACTATCGACTAAAAATTCAAAGTAACGCCGACGTAGCTCAAAGTCAACAATATATATATATCAATTCCAAATTTAAAAGTCATAATAGCGCAATTCAATCCCAAACCAACTCAAAACAATCTCGCCAACCAATCAATCAACCAAATATACCCGAAACCAATGTTATGACCCTAATGGTCATGACACGATCGCGGTTAAGACCACGTGAACCAAACAAGCTCTAGAAGCTTTTCGGCTCCACGCGTCTCATCCAAACCTCAACTACATCAACCAACAAGCTACCAAATCGACCCGACTCGGACCCGTGGCCCAAGTGGGTCACGTACGCAAGCCAAGGGCTACGCACGTGCCCTTTGTGGCTCGTACACCCTTCCAAACCAATCAAACATCACCCAAATCAATTCCACAACATCCAAATCCAATCATTCAAGCTCCAATCACTAACTAAACACAAAACCCATCATCTATCATAACCAAAAATATGAAACTAGACTTAAAATGCATAAACCCATCAAATTGATACACCACACATTTACCAAACACTAATTACTTGTTTATTTAGACACTAATTTGACTTATATTCATGTTTCACCCAAAAGCCCCAAATTTGGACATAGGGTCGAAACCCTAATAGCCCATACATGGCTTTTTATTGCACAAACAAGCTCTAATCTTGTTCCATTTACCTTATTCAAGCACCAATTGCACTATTAGATGAAAACCCCAAAAGTACGAATCTTAATCTTTAAATTTGAAGGTGTTATTGAAGGCTTTTGTGGGAGTATTTTATATGGATAGAAAGAGGATGAAACGATCTACAAGATAGTGGTGGAGGTGTAATGTCACTTGTTGGAATTTGGCCGGAGGTGGGGCGGCCAATGGTGGTGGTGGTGGCTAGGGTTTTATTTTGGTGGAAGAGAGAGAGAGAGTAGAGAGAGAAAGTGGAAGTGTGTGTATTTTTAGAGAGAGAAATGAAAGTAGTGAATGAGGTAGTGGGTGGTTATATATACTAGGAGATAAGGACTAAAATAAAAATGAAATGGGGAGGGACGGTGGCCGGCCTAAGGGAAAAAGGAGTGGCCGTGGTCGCCATTTTTCGTAAACTATCCCGTTTACCCATTCCCGAGCTTATATATTGTCCCCCGAGTGTCCCACGATGTTCATTCGACTTTCTAACATCGTTATTTATGTTTTTTCACAAGTTTTGACTATTTATTTGTTAATTTTCGAGTTACGGTCTAAAGGTTACAATAATTCTCATTTTAGGCTTTTCTAGTGCCGAATCGAATAGTGCCTACAAAATAGAGTTAAAACTCATATGATAACTCATTCAATAGTGAAATAAATCGTAAAAACCAATAGACGATATAAAATCAAGTCATGGTTTATAAAAATAGTGATAAAGGCAAAAGCTCGGTTTAGTTTAACGTAATGCGGTTATCTAAAATAGACTCCCTAAATTGGCAGTTGTCACAAACGACCCCAAGGATTACGACACATAGCACTAGTACATTCATCCATTCTTATAACACGACCAAGCTGTTGTGCAATCAAACCAACATCGACTTCAGAATACACAATTGCAAGACCTTAGTAATCTTCTCCCTCTCCAACCTTGTATTAGGAACCCAAGTCTTCAAGAACATATGATTCGATTTGATAAACCAAGGACCACCCTCAAGCACCTTATTCATACCCTTTTGAGTCTTAAATTTGAAAAGGAAGAAATCACTACGCATCATTATACACTCGAAGCCAAACTTACCCCACGCATGCTTAACATAATTAGCAACAATAGGAAAAGCTAACCGTTGCCCAAGGAAATAGCCGCATATCGTATTATCAAAATTAGAACGCATATCGTCAACAATGACTAAGGGATAACAACATTAGCACCACCAATCTTCCACCCATATTCTAGTCTATCACCACAATCCATAGACGTACCACCAATTGCAGCCCACGAATTAGGTTCAACATGAGTAGTCAAAGGAACATCCGAATTTGGACTAGAAGAACTTACACTACCACGTACAACAATGTTTGGATCCGAATTACCAGACGTAACATTTGGTTTCATAGAACAAGACCCATGATTACTAGGAAGAGCAAAACTCCCCGTCATTCCACCCAAACCCGCACATTTCAATATAGATTTCAATGGCTGTTTCTCATTAACCAAGACCTTACCATCAATATTGCTAACCTTCGCAGCCAACCCACCAGCCTTGGAAGGCTTCTTACTATTCAAAAACCCCGATTCCATCTCTCTTTCAACCCACTTACACAATAATGACTTGCAATAATACCACCAACCACGTATGATAACTAACAAACCCTAAAACGGGTTACACGCAAACAATAACGCAAACAGCAATAAAACTAAACCCTAAACGAGTTTAGAATTTCGTTAAGTTCCAGAAAACCACACCAAATCAGAATAAGCAAAGGATATATCGTTAAGTACCAGAAAAACCTAATGCGCACAATAGAAAAACGAAACTCTAATAATGGGATCGTTTACGGAAAATAACCAACGATTAGCAGATCACTGTGCAGCAATAGGAGTAAGATCGACCTAATATATGAAGCAGGATAAACTGAATTATATTGATGGAAGGTAAGGTGCGATCAAATCCAAGGCGGTTGAAACCCTAACCAGTGATTCACCCTAATAAACCTATAATCCGAAAAAACAAGCAGCAAATTAAACAACCCAATGATAACCAGGAAGATTGATCACAAGGATATTCAATTTGATACACGAATTAGAGGAGACAGGAAGATTTAGATGAAAAACGATTTAGGAGCAGGGTTAGGGAAAAAATGGCCAAAGAGAAATTTTAGGGTTTTAATTTTCAATTATATAATGCCCATGGTTTATGCCTTAAGAACACACATCAACCTTTTCTCTATTCATTCTTCTATACCAATTCACCAAGCTGTGGTTGTCTTTGTTTCATGTTATATCAAAGATCTATCCGCTGTCATAGACAACATTAGCTTGAGAGTCCGAGTTTTAAGAGCTTGGGTTCAAGAATTGTACAATAAACAGTATGTGAAAAATCTAGAAATGATCCTTATGGATGACAATGTAAGTACAAATCTTCTTATTGGTTTTGTTCACAAAAAAAATTGTTAGACGTAGGTTGCTATGTAGTTGATAGTTGGTACATGTTTTTGTATACAGAATACGAAAATGCGGGCCACATGTAGGATGGCCTTGGTGAATCAATTCAAGCACAAGTTGGTTGAAGGCGTAACTGTGACGCTAGAAAGATACTGACTTGGGGAAATACAGCCCAAGTATAGGATGGTGAACAATGCTCTGCATCTCAGCTTCTTGAGTAATACAGTGGTTGAACCCTGTCCTGATTTTACTATGTCGGTGTATGGATTTGATTTTAGAAACTACTGATCCATAACGGATTTGCAGATAGAAGAAGATGGTCAGTTTGGTATGTACTTTAATCCATGCTTTTATAATGTTTTAAATGGCTTTTGAGTTATTTTTTTAGATATAGGATGATTTTTTTTATATATATTCTTGTTAATACAAATATCGTCCTAAAACGTTATTTATATTTTATGATCTTTACCTTGTTTTGTTAACGACAAAAGTAAATTTCATTTTTGTAAAGTATAAATTTTGTCAAGATTAATAGACATTAAAACAAGCTTTTCTTAAAGGGTTTAGGCTATTAAATAGCCACCTACTTTCTCAAATATACCGATATGGTACGTATACTTTTTTTTATTACCCGGATGGTACGTGTACTTTTTTTTGTGTCAATATGGTCACAAAGTTCATTTGTCAAGCAAAAATCCTACGTGGCTTGCCCAGTCAGTATTATCTCATTTGGGTTTGGATGACGTGGCCATCAATTGGGAAAATATAACCGTTGTCAACCCTGTCATCTTCTCCTCTTTATAAACCTAAATCCTAACCCTAAATTGTACCCCCAAATCAAATATTATCCCAAAATCCAACCCAATTAAATCATGTCTTCAAACCCTTGTTTTTATTGCTTCAGCTGTGATAGCGGAAAGTTCGGAAAATTATGACAAAATAAGTAAGTACTTTGTTTGTAAGTTTTCTAAAAGACAAGAAAAGGTACTCCACTATTAATTAACATGTATTAAATAATTTTGATGTATTTTCTATTGATGTTTATGTTTGTCTAGATGGTTCAAGCGGAAAAACACAAGTAACTGGAGGGGGAGGTAAGGATGGGGGAGTTAGTGAAAAGGATGAGATATCAGGTGGGGGTTGTGTTGGACGTTGGTGTGGTTATGGAGGAAACGGACATGGAGGTGGTTATGGAGGAGATGGACATGAAGGTGGTTATGGTGGCGATTGTGGACACGAGGGAGGTGGTGGCGATTATGGACATTATGATTGTGGACATGAGGGGGTGGTTATTATGGAGGTGGTGGCGATTGTGGACACGAAAAGGGTGGTGATTGTGGACATGAAGAAGGACCTGGTTATGGTTATGGAAAAGGTGAACCTGAACATAAAAAACCTGGTTATATTTTCCCAATTGATGGCCACGTCACCCAAACCTAAAGTGAATAATACTGACTGGGCAAGCCACGTAGGAGCCACGTACGATTTTTACTTGACAAATGAACTTTGTGACCATATTGACACAAAAAAAGTACACGTACCATCCGGGTAATAAAAAAAGTATACGTACCATATAGGTATATTTGAGAAAGTAGGTGGCTATTTAATAGCCTAAACCCTTTCTTAAATAAAGTCTTCATCACTTAAGGATTTACATCTTATAATATTTTGATTAGCTATGTATCAATTAACATTGATATCCTTCTAAACTATAATGTGTATCAACATTTTTAGAACAAGTATGTTTAGTTTCTTAAATATAACATTACAAATGTATTTACTTATAACATATTAATTCTAAAAATAAAAAACAACATATTACATCTAATTCTAGAAAATTAGAAAAAAATACAAAGAAAATCTTAAAACAACACCTTCTCCCGATTGCAGCCGCCACCTCTCACCCTTTTTCCGGCCAAAACCATCTCTAAAAATGGCCTCTCTACCTCTAACGATCTCTGATTCGTTCTTGGTATGCAATCGATTTCTTAGGGTTGTATTATATTAAGAGGTGGCGTGTGTTCCTGTTTTGTTTGGACGAAACCCTAATATTCCTAAATCATTTTTTCATCTGGTGAATCGTTATTCTTTAGGGTTTTGAATCGACTTCTGGGTTATTCAATCGTTCCTATTATTCTGATTTGTATATGTCGATTTTAAACCGATTTTCTATATATATGGGGCGATCTGATTGGTTTGCGTATTACGATTTATAAAGCCTTGATTGGTTTTTATTTGTTATTGTTTCTGGTTTGGTGATGGCGTCTGCTGCACATTGGTTTAATCCTCAAGTTTAGGGTTTTACCGTGATATTCATTCCACGATTTCCTCTATAGGATGTCGTCTGGTGTGTGGCTACGTGGTTCTTGTTGTGGTGTTGGCGATCTGATGGTTCATGGTTCAACGAAACCCTAATTTTTAGGGTTTCGTTTTTTTATTGATTGTCACATCTAGCGGATTGATGCTTTGACTGCTATATCGAAACCCTTTTTAGGGTTTGGTTCTTTCTTTGTTGTTGGTGGCTATGTCATGTTCTGTTCATGGTGTAAGTACCCTCGTTAGGGTTTTTTTTACGGATGTCAAACCTGTTAGGGTTTGTTTAACAGATCACATGATTATTCATGGTTACTTTGTGCTGTGTACTTGGCTTTATGAGAGAGAGATGGCTGTTGTTGATCGATCTGGAGATTGGGGTTTCTTGCTGCTGCTACGCTTCTGATTATCTCCCTACTGGTGGATATGGATGTCTTTTGTGTAAGTTAGGGTTTCGTAACCCTAGGTTTGCAATTATCGGATCGGTGCTATCATGCAACTATGGTGGAATTGTTGGATGCTACTTTGCTGTTGCATTGTTGGTCGTTATTTGCATTTGGTGCTGATCATGATGATATTTTTTTTGGGTAAAGGGTTTTACCCCAGTAAATATATAACCAAAAAATAATGTTAAGTACAAATGGAATGTGGCAGAAGTACCACATTAACCTCAAGCGAAAAGCTTGATAAACTGGTGTTTATGACATGCCATAAACACAATGAACCTAGCTATATTACATCACCTAACTAGGCATAAACAAGAAAAAAAACTTGTAACAAGCGAGCATCCCGCATCCAGCCCACAAAGGGGGCAAGTCGACCCAGGAAGTCTGCCTCCTTAAAAACCCTTTCCAAGAAAAACCCAAAGGGAAAAACCTTGGAGTAGGGAAAAAGACTACAACCCTTACCTAACACTCCCTTCGTGTAGTATACAAGCACTTGGAATCTTCCATTTATCAAGTATCAGACGAGCTATTTCCGGCAGCCTTTTCCCCTCCTATTTCCGATCAAAACATGGCCTGTTAACCGCCTCTCTTTTATTCATCATGAATATTATGCAATTGGTTAAGAGGCTGTTATCATTTGGGAAGGGCGTGCTACACTATCCTTTGAATTTTTTTTAGGATCGCTCTTACTATCTAAAACCCTAATGCGTTTCTCTTTTCTTGATTCTGTTTTGTCTCCTTTATGAGACGGACGAGATCAGTTTGTATCTAGGGTTCTGGATATTTGGTTCATGGGGATCGATCGTTTGTGGTATACTCCATTATGATCGATCTATTTACCTCCTGTTTTTATTGACGATCTGATTGAGGTGGTATTGGATCTAGGCTTCACAATTATAAAACCTTGGTGGTTTTTATTTTCTATCCGTTTCTTGGGGTGTTGAACGGAACCTTAATTTTTTAGGGTTTCAGATATCAGACGTTTTGTAACAGGTTCTATTGCCATGTTCGTGGGTTAGGGAGATTGGAAGTCAAGTTTATGTTGGTTCTTGTTCAAAAACCATGGTGTGTTTATTCTCAGATCTCTTTTCTTATGCATAAATCGTATATGGTGTATCTTGAGAGTATGTTGGTAAGTTAGGGTCTGTTTCAAGAACCCTATGGCGAGCATTCCATTGTCCTGATATGAAGCCGTTAATATTCATCCATACTTTCTGATCTTGGGACGTGTGTTGGTAGGAGTAGGTTGTTTGGGCAGCCGATTTTGTATGTTAAAAACCCTATTTGGTCATTATCCACTTGTATTTTTGACTTGGTTATGGCAGGTTGTAACGTATGTGATGGTCCATAATACGGTGGCTTGATGGAGGTTATGTTTTGTGGTGATTCGACTTCACTACAAAGGTGGTTATGGTGGTTAGGGTCTTGCATGACCTATGTTTCGCTTTCACTGATTCGGTGTAGTCACATTGGATTCGATCTCGATGGTTAATTTCCAATCATATCAGTTGTGGAGCATCGTTTTTGCCATGTGGTTGCTTGATGTAGCTACATTTTGTTGGTGTACGCATGGCTGGGATAAGGTAGGCGTCATATGTCTTCTTATTCTGATTTTGTCATGGCGTTTGGAAGTTAGGGTTTTCATAACCTTATGTGTCTGTTTCTGAACCGCACTTCTTGGTTTTCATTCATATTTTGTGTTGCGGGTGATGAAACTGTGTGGAAGCTGGTGTGCACTTGTGTGTGTGGTAATGATTATTATTGATGATTCGAGCTGCTCATTATGGATGTGGTTCTTGGAACCTAGTAGTATTACATTTCATTTGTTTTTAAATGTAATTGGTTGTCTAGCGATTAGCTATGTGTGTAACACCCCCAAAAATGGGTTTGCAGCGGAAGAAAAGGTTTCTGGGGTGCTACTCCATTGGATCATAACACAAGGTGTAAAATAATAGATTTTTCATAAAAGATTTCATTTATTGAAGTAAAATAGAGTTTACAAAGGTTGAATTGTTGTGGAAAATGGCACATTAATAAAATATGGTCCGCATAAGTAAATCAGAGTCATCTATGACCATGTCATGCCAATGCCCAAGCGCCTCCAAAGGCTAGCTATCGCCTTTTTAACACCTGAGATAAACATGCTTAAAAAGATCAACAAAAATGTTGAGTGATATTCATAGGTTTAGTAAATGGTTGAACACAAGTTAAAGATGATAATTGCTTCGAAGACAATTACCATAGAAAAACAGAGATTATTATGCACTAAGCTCATGACACCAAACTAACTGCATACACCTAATTACTGGTGTAAGTAATAAAATTTCCCCCCAGAGGTAATAGCCAATTACCTAAAGATATTCAAATATGGTGCGCCCCGGTTATTTCCGATAACTGAGTCGGGGTCATTAATTCCCATAGTACTATCCCCAATATTTGCGTTCACTCGCAAGTGATTAATGGTTCATGATGAAGGGGACTTTTGGCTGCCAACTTAGGCTATAATAATAATAATCAGGCAAGCATACATTTTAAGAAAAGACTTGTGTTATAGTTTATAGCATGTATCTCCTTCGCGGGGGTTGAAAAACAAGTAAAAGCTAGGCTATGAACTCACCTTAGCGATACGGTAGGAAATGCACAACAATATCAAGTATGATATGACAACGGCTTCAACACGAAACCTAGATATAATATGGCAAGTCTTAGATAATATATTCCGTTTACGACCCTAAATGGTAATGTTTGAAAAATGATTTCCTATGAGACACTCGTATCGTTTTAACTTGTGTGGTAATGCTTAAAGTTAAAAAAATACATGTTTTCAAATACCTTCTCATGTGTTTGTGTTACGTAGTTTATGTAGACGTTTCATGAGTTAATTTTATTTTCGACGTTCATAAAAATGTAGTTGTGAAAATATTTCATAAGTATTGGCTCTTGGAATAAATGGAGGAATGATGTATACGAAACTTTCGTATAAAAGTTGGCTCGATTATTGGTTCAAGTATTATCGATGAGTGAATAAATATAAGTCGGATTGCAGTTATTTGATTCGCTAGGTTTCGAGGGGTGAAAATATATATACGCAACATATATTTATCGATGTCGTGGGTAAAGAATCTATATCTGAGAAAAATATAATATTTATAGATTTCGCGGATATGGTCGTCGAATAAAACATATTTATCGAACGAAAGAGTGAGAAAAATGTATATGTTTATAAACTTATAAAAGATTTGTATAAAAGTTGTCAAGTGTTAAATTCGAGGGTTTAAGTGCAAAACATTATATAAATTTTTAAAGCTTATAAAAGTCTTTAATAGAGGTGCAAAGTGGTTTGGGTTTGAAGGGCTAAAACTGTCACAAGTTGAAAGTTAAAAATGAAAAAAAGAGTAAAATCTGTATTTGAGAAAAATATAATATTTATAGATTTCGCGGATATGGTCGTCGAATAAAACATATTTATCGAACGAAAGAGTGAGAAAAATGTATATGTTTATAAACTTATAAAAGATTTGTATAAAAGTTGTCAAGTGTTAAATTCGAGGGTTTAAGTGCAAAACATTATATAAATTTTTAAAGCTTATAAAAGTCTTTAATAAAGGTGCAAAGTGGTTTGGGTTTGAAGGGCTAAAACTGTCACAAGTTGAAAGTTAAAAATAAAAAAAAGAGTAAAATCTGCCATCCACCAGGTTCGAACCTGGGTCAGTTGGATGGGAAGGAAGCGACACACCCAGTGAGCCAAACACTCTCATGTGTTATATATTGAAACCTCACGCCATATAATGGAGTTCCTACTGCATTAAAATTGTACATAACCTTCACAGTTTCATGCATGCGTATGAATTATATATATAAGTTGGTTCATAACTGATTTTTACAGCCTATTGACATTGTAAAATCCGATTCTTTGTTCAAATAAGCACTCATTCTTAGCTTACAAATAAATTACGGGTATGGGTTGGGTTGAATGCCCTCTTATGGGTCCATTTGGGTTGTGTTTTTCGACTTGATAAGTTGTAGTTTTAAATAAAAGAAAATAGTAGATAATTAAAATAAGTTTATAAGCACTTGTTCAAATGAGCCAAGGCGTAGCTTTAAAGTTTCTGCATGATGTTTTAAGTTTACAAAGAACCTTATATGGGTTCTAACGTGCGCGAGTATAACGAAGATTTTGGTGAGTTTGTAACTTGCTTAGTATGTTGTTAGGTGTTTGTCGTGACTAGTTTTTTTTGGGTAAAGGGGAGTAATCATGCACCCTGGTAAAGTATATTAACCAAAAAACAATGAAGTACAATGGATGAGAGTGAGTCCCTCATCTCAGTCCCATAGGACACGACCAAATCACTATATAAGAATGACATGCCATTCTTATAACTTACAAATCCAAATAACTAACAATGACTAAAAATAAAAATATAATACATCACAACTCAAATAAACACTTGAATCTTCTTCGTCATCATAGCGATCCAGATCATGTACATGAAGAAACCCATAATCAAGTTTCCCCAACTTCCAAGTGCATATTCCAAACCAAATCCATTTGCGACTTCTATTAGTATATGAGGAGCTACCCATGGACATAGATTGAATGGAACAAGAACAATCCAACCATGCCATAAACACGTAAAAAACAACATCATGGCACAATCAGAATAACAATGCAGTTATACCAAACTGCAACTTACAATAAAACATACTACCTATAATGACTAAACAAGTGAGTATAAGATGAAGTTAGTAGCTTGATCACATAGATAGCACCCAAAGTGTAGTCATCATAGAACTTCAATCAATCTTCCATGCGAATTAAAAACACCGTAATGAGGACGTGCACATCCACATAGAACCTGAACTTACCCAATAAGCCGTAAACAAACGGCTAAACAAAACACCAAACTATGACCTGATCGAATACCTCATCAACTTCAAGTTTCAACACACTGAAACTCAAGCAAGAATGTAGTGCAGTGTTTCATGATCAAATCATAGACTCAAACATAGGATTACATCCATGTAGAAATCATAAACGATATGGTACTAACAACCCCACACCCTATGACTCCCACAACTTACCAACATCTTGAGCAAGTTAACTTCCACATTCAATTAAAGAAAGCCAACGCACAAGACCAGTCCCCAAGCCCCATCCACCAAGTCAGAACATGCACAATACGAACCAAACTTGAGAATTCAATGGACTGGTACATACAATAGGGTTTAACCCTTACTTCCAATGATGATCGTCGGATTTTAATGACTAAGAAACCCATAAAACTAGACATCCAAAACGACCAGCAGCAACCCAAGAAGTGATTTTTGAACAAGAATCAAATAAACTTGACTTACACAAGATTACCTTGACTTTCACTCTCCCAAACCCACGAAACAAGGATGAACCCTCCACACCTAACTTGAAGAGATCAGATATAACATACCGTATACACAACCCAATGGTTACTAGCAAATGAATAGTAGCAAAACCCTACAAGGGTTTCGATTAAGCATCAAGGGATATAGCAGCAGCACCAAACAACCCACAGTCGAAACCTTAACAATTGATAAAGAAAAGATCGAACATAATAAGGGTTTCGTCTAACAAGATCATACCAATATTCAAAAATTGGTATGCGAACATGAAAACCCAAAAAATAGGCAGTGTAATCTTTAAGGGTTTATAAATAGTGTAACGATAATATAAACCCTAATAATAAATCGATTCAAAAGAACCGACTACAGGAGATCGATTAGGGTTTATAGATAGGCGGCGATTTTCAGTAGATGTAGAGGATAAATAAGCATGACACACCCCTTCCCATATAATAACATCAAGCAAAAACCGATTGCATATTATAAAAATAATAGAGAGGCAGTTTTGATGATGTTTAAATCTGATCGGAGAGGAGGGAGAGGGGTGGCTGGAAATCGCCCCTAAGGGAGAGAGTTTTAGGGTTTCTTTGTTGAGCCGAGTATCGTGACTAGTTTTTACCACACAAGCAAACGAAAAACGCAAGTGTATACACAAAGTGACGAGTTGGTATGTATATCAGAGAATGAGGTTAGAATTTAATGAGCTTACAGTGAGAGATTTGAGGGATTCGAACAATGAAGGAGTGTAGAGAACTAAGCCTTCACCGCGAGTGGGTGTCGAATGTGATGATGAAGGTGTCAAATATAGTTCAAACCAACGTGATTTTTCCTTGACCCGAGTACTATCTCCAATTCTCCAATATTTCCCAAGCTTTCCTTCCTTTTGTTGCTTCCTTTCTTGGGGCTGTCGATCCACAGTAGTGACTAGGGAGTGTTTGTATGTTTGAGAGAGTTGTGATGCGTGTGATAGTGAGTGAAAACCTGTGAATACATGCTTCAATTTATAGATGGAAACATGGAATGAAGGACTCTAGATTTCTTGGTCTCGAACGAGGGGTGATGCCCTTTTCTTGGCCACCATTGCTATCCACAGCCATATCCAAGATGTTCTTGTGACTGCTAGGGTAGTAGGAGGCCATTTGTGGCATGGTGAGGGTGACGCTTTTGTGTTTGACTGAGAAAAAAGGAAGAAGAATGCTGCAATTGTGTTTGTGTGGGAGGCTGCGAAAAGGAAAAGGGAAGAAAGACAGATATAGAACGTGGGTTAGGGTAGAGGAGTAGATTAGGTTTAGTTTAATTCTTTTCTATTATTATTAGTGTAATATTTGTTTAATAATAGGCTAGTGTCTAGTACTGTTTCTGTTTGCAATCACACGCAAAGGAGACAAGAGAGGAGTGTGTTGTCTCTTTTGCTTATCCTCACATGTCGAAGAAAAAAAATAAAAAAATAAAAAATAGATAGGCTGCGTTTGTGTTTGTGACTTGTCTACATCATACTTGGGTAAAGTCAAAAGAAATCAAGAAAAGTCACATGTTGCCTTGCCTTGTGGTTTTGTGCGTACAGAAAAGAAAAGAGAAAGAAATAGGAAGTGTATTGTATATGAGTTGCGTTGGTGTGTTAAAAATTGGCATTAGGTATTAGCTTTATAATTAAAGAAAAATACATAAAATTTAAGTGATTTTAATAATGAATTATTAGTATAAGAAACAATTTCATATATGTTTGTAATAGTTTCAAAGAATGTATATATGTATCAAAATAATCGTTGAGAGTATCGAATGCATTTGTGTATTCATGTAAGTTGTGGAAAACGTTAATAAACTAATAAACGTAAGTTAGTAGATTAAAAAAAATGTCCTTGCAAATAAATTATGAATTGGGGTAATGGCAATGTGAGTTACGTCACATGGTTGGTTGAAGAGTATCATCCGTTGTTGTATTGATAAAAAAAATATCGCGAGAGTCGAGAGAAATGGTTAAATAAACTTTCAAAATGAATTAGTTTGTGTTTACGATTAATTAATGACTTGGAATTTTATTTTTTATTTTTATTTTTTTATTATTTTTTTTTGGTAAAAGGCCTTCCACCCGGTAAAATGCATTACACAAAAAAAACGTTGAAGTACAAAGGATGAGGGTAAATCCCCCATCTCTGCCCGATCAGGGCGAAAAATACGCACACCAAGTGATAACCTTTTCTTGGGCAAGAGGGGTTATCGGTTCCATTCGATGATGATAACCTTTTCTCTTCTACTCTTGATACTCAAGTGGCTGTTGATATGGTTCGCGACGTTACTCCTCAAGAAGTTAGAGATGGTATCTTTTCGATGGGTGATGACAAATCTCCTGGTCTGGATGTTTTTTCTACGGCTTTTTTTAAGAGTGCATGGGATGTTATTGCTGATAATATCACGCGGGCTGTTAAGGAATTCTTTGTTAATGGTAAGCTTTTGAAAGAGGTTAACCATACTATTATTGCCCTCTTGCCTAAAGTTAATTCTCCTACCCGGATTACGGATTTTCAGCCTATATCTTGTTGCAACGTCTCTGTTTAAGTGTTTTAGTAAGATTATCGCTAATCGTATCAAGGATAGTCTTACTATCTTGGTTGGATCGAACCAATCTGCGTTTGTTCCTGGTCGTCGGATTTCGGATAATATTCTGCTTACTCAAGAGCTTATGCATAATTATCACCTCGATCGTGGTCCAGCTAGGTGTGCCTTCAAGGTGGATATTCAGAAAGCTTATGATACGGTGGATTAGCAGTTTTTGCGTAATACTTTGATCAGTTTTGGGTTTCACCCGCGTATGGTTCATTGGATTATGGAATGTGTTTCTACTACTTCTTTTTTGATCAGTGTGAATGGTATTCTTCACGGTTATTTTAAAGGCAAGCGTGGGCTTAGGCAAGGAGATCCTCTTCTCCCTATTTGTTTACTCTTGTTATGGAGGTGTTAACGCTTATGCTTCAGTGGAGGGTTAGGGATTCCGGGCTTTTTACTTATCATCACAAATGCTCTCAATTACGTATTACTAATCTTTGTTTTGCTGATGATTTGTTTTTATTCGCTCATGGTGATGTGGATTCGGCCGGGGTCATTATGGAGACATTGGAAGATTTTAAGCATGCTTCGGGTCTTACTCCTAGTTTACCCAAAGGCACGTCGTATTTCTGTAATGTTCTTAATTATGTGAAAATTGCTATTCTTCAGATTCTTCCGTTCTTGAAGGGGTGTTGCCTGTTAAGTATCTTGGGGTTCCTTTGATTACTACTCGGCTGATTTTTAGAGATTGCAAGGAGCTAGTGGAGCGGTTATCTAATCGTATCAAGGATTGGCGCAATAAATCGTTGTATTTCGTTGGTCATCTTCAGCTTATTCAGTCGGTTTTATCGTCTATGCATATTTATTGGGCCTCTATATTTATCCTTCCATCTAGTATTATTCAGGATCTTGAGCAGCTTATGAGAGGGTTTTTATGGAATAATGGAGATGGAGCGAGAGGTAAGTCTAAGTTTGCGTGGGATGTTGTTTGTTTGCCCAAGCATGAGGGCGGTCTTGGTATTCGCCGTATTGTTTCATTTAATAATGCTCTCATTGCTTCGCATATTTGGCGTTTGTTTACGTGTAAGGATTCCTTATGGGTCAAGTGGATCCATATGTATAGGTTGAAGGGGAGCCATTTTTGGGATACCCCGTGTCGAGGTAATATGACATGGAGTTGGCGGAAGATTCTTTAGCTTAGACCGCTTGTTCGTAGTTTCTTCTGGTCTAAGCTTGGTAATGGTAGGTCGACTTCTGCTTGGTTTGATCAGTGGTGCCCGGAGGGTCCTTTATCGCTTGTTGTTTCATCTAGAGATATTCATCGGGCGGGTTTTCTCCTAGTTCTACTGTGTTCGATGTGCTTAATGGGGTTTCGTGGTCGTGGCCTAGTAGTTGGATTGATCGCTATCCTGGTATTATTTCTATTACGGTCCCTAATTTGAGTGATGGTGTGGAGGATAAATTATTTTGGCGATATGGTGATTCCATAAAGCCATTTTTGGTTTCTCTTGCATGGGACTGTATTCGCCCAAGGGGTCTTCAGGTGGAGTGGCATCATCTAGTTTGGTTCTCTCATCGCATCCCGAGGCATGCGTTCCATCTTTGGCTGGTCTTAAAAAGACGTTTACGGACTCAAGACATGTTGAGATCTCATGATGGCCACAATGACCCTAATAGGGTTACGTTGGAGTGTCCTCTGTGCAGGACTCAACTTGATTCTCATGATCATCTTTTCTTTGATTGTGTGTTCTCTTTTCAGGTTTGGTTTTCTTTGAAGTCTTTTGCAGGTTTTCAGGATATCCCGAATTCTTTGGATGATGTGACTCGCTATCTCATTCCTTTATCGAAGTCTCGGTCGGTCAAAAGTGTTGTTTCCAAGCTTCTTTTTGCTGCTTCTTATTTCATATGGCAAGAACGGAACAACAGGATTTTTAAGCATCAAAGAAGATCGGAAGCCCAGGTTATTGATATTATAAAGTCTACGGTTCGACTTAAGATTCTCACATAAAAATTTAAGAAGACGTCGAATTCTGGAGATTTGTTGCAGTTTGGCGGTACTGTTTCTCTTTACATCCATAATGGTGGGTTCATATTCGAAGATTCTTGGCCGGTGGTTGTCGGATAGGGGTGTTTCGTTTGCGTATGCTTTTGGTGATTGTGGAGTTTCCTTGGAGATCCAGGTGAGTGTTGTACTCTTTTTCCCTACTCCAAGGTTTTCCCACTGGGTTTTTACTTGGAAAGGGTTTTTAAGGAGGCAGGCTCATCTGATTCATCAATCTCCATCGAAAAGGTGGGCGGATAGGTGGTGTCATTCATGTGTTCTTAGATGGATGTTCCCTGTTGGTGTTTTAGCTTTTGTATTCTAGTGATTTTGTAACGCTTAGTGGCATGTCACTAGCGTTTTTTTTGTGGATGTTCAAGCTTAGCTTGAGGTTAATGTGGCACGTCAGTCACATTCCATTGTACTTATTTGGTTGATTGTTAATATATTTTACCAGGGTGAATCCCTTTTACCCACCAAGTGCCAAAAACCAAAACTATCTTGCTAAGCAAAGTTAACGAACAAGAAACACAAAAGAAATATTTACGACATGCCATAAACAAACAAACAACTATTTCTTTTTGCGTCCCTGCACCTTGTAGTCTCTTGAAGAACCACTATTGATCTTGGAATTGGAAGAATAATTAACAATATCATCATAGTCCTCATAAACTTCATCTTCACTTTCAGAAACCACATCCACAAATGGATCACTACTCTTATTTGTACTCGTATCCACTTCCCTTTTATCCGTATAAGAATATGTGGCTTTTTCCTGCACATTGCATTCTGCGAGAACATTATCTTCATTCACAAGAGCATCAAACGCATTCTTCAACGGGACAATGTTGTTGTTATCATTATTATAAGGAACTGATTTACCATCCTTCTTACCTCCATTATCTGAATTGTTACGCCTAACTGTAGATTGGGAAGTAGGCGCCTTTTCACAGGTCTTGTTAATAGGTCTATAATAATAGTTAGGCTTAGGTTTGTTCAAACGAATACCTCCAATAGGGCGAGATGAAGGTTTAACCTGTTGTTTACCTTTGTCGTTTTTACGATTTATATCAATGAAACCATCATCATTGTCAGGATTCGAAGTAGTAGTCGTGCAATTCTTTGGACAATGATCATCCATATGGCCAAATATTTTGCACATCGAACACCGGGGAGGTTGCCACTTATATTAAATATTAATGGTTTCCAATGAGTGGCCAGACTTATTGAGGAATGGAACCGCGACAACCAAAGAATCCCTTAAAACCGTAGCCGATGATACCTGAATAAGAGCTCTAGCATATCCAGTTTGTCCCCAAGATTTGAGGCACATATCGCTCGAGTAAGAATCAAGCATAATAGGCCGGCCTATCATTGTGGCGATAAGGCTTAAACCCACTTCAGTATAGGCTGCAACCAGAATATTATGTAATTTAACCCACAAAGGTGCCACCGTAATCTCATCCTTCTTAAGAATAGTGTTTATGTTCCATATGTTCAAAACAATTGGAATAGTACGACTGAGCCATGGTCCATTCTCAAGAACCTGTTCCATCCCTTTCCTAGTGGTTACAATGTGTTTGTTCTGCTTTTGCAGTTGTAAGTGCTTATGTAACGGGCTGAGGATATGGGATTCATCCATGTCAATTGTACTTAATTTTGTTTTGGTGTAATGAATTTTACCGGGGTGAATTAACCCTTTTACCCAAAAAACGTGCCCGCGAAGTTATCTTCTTGAACTTGAAGGTAACTAGCTTCAACTGAATAGTAGAGACAATAATTTTGACCACTTCAGCAACAGTAGACTTCTTATGCTTGAAGATTCTTGCATTGCGCTCCATCCAAATGTAGTACGTAGTAGCAGCGAGCAGTAACCGAGAAATGATGCTACTAACCGACCGCCCCTTTGAAATAGGAATAAGGAATGTAATAGCACTATCCAAAGAAGGTGGGACCGCATCCATTCCAGATAAAACCCGAACCTGAAACCAAACCTGCATAGAAAACTGGCACTTAAAAAATAAGTGAGAGTGAGAATCCGGAACCAATTCACAAAGCGGGCATCGAAGCAAGTCCAAATCAACATTAGGACCAACATCCCATTGCCGCATCCTATCCTGAGTCTTCAATTTTTGCTTAATAACAAGCCACAAATGTATAGCATGCTTCGGGATACAATGAGAAAACCAAGGAACATGACACCACTCCACCAAGAATCTGAAGAATAGCAATTTTCACATGATTAAGAACATTACAGAAAACCAAGGAACATGACACCACTTCATCTAATGTAGCCTCCTTATATGCAAGAAGATAGTGAGCATGTTCATCCCGAATGACTGAATTAGATGGATCCTTATCAATGGCCTTTTGGACCTCATCTAACTCCTTGTGAATCCTATTCACCCGCTCATGGAGATTACCTTGATTGTGCAAAAGCTTACGAAAAGGGGATTTCAGCCCCTTCAAATGTTTAACAACACGATACATAGCACAACCATGAACATTAAGACTTCACCCCGCAGTAACCGTATCAAGAAACCCATCTTTATGAACCAGAAAGTTAGAGAACTTGAAAGGTTTAGGCTTAAACTTAGTTACTTGAGGGATACGAAGAACACACGGAGAATGATCCGAAATACGATAAGGTTGAAAGATAGCAAAAGAACCTGGAAAAGAATCAGAAAACTTCAGATTACCCATCACCCTATCAATTTTATTCAATGTAAAATATGAGCCTTTTGGTTTTTGATTCCATGTAAAGTGAAGACCGGTGTTATTAATATCCTTAACCTCCATTCTCTAAACACAATCTTTAAATTCACGCATAGCAATGTCAGGAGTATAACTACCACATGAATGATCTTCCAAGTTAAGAGCCGCGTTAAAATCACCTAACAAGACCCAAGGCCTACTACGCATAAAACCAGCATGGCACACAAGGTTGGTCCAAAGTGCACGACGATTACCATAATAGTTATCTGAATACACAAAGGAACAGGAAGGCAGTCTCTCTCTATGGGTGTTCTAGCCGCCACCCTAAAATCCAATTTCCAGCCATAAACAACCTTTCAAATCGCGTCTCTACCTTTAAACATTTGTTTTTCTACTGTTTCTATGCTAGTAATACTTTTGTTTAATTAGTATGCAATCGATTTGATGGTTGTGTGTTCATATGGGTGGCGGCTGGAGTTTATTGTGTCCTAATACCCTTAATTTTCAATCGTTTTTTTTCATTTAATTCGTCCTTAGATCATGTTTCTCATTCTATGATTTGATTCTATTCAGATTTATTGATGATTATCATGATTCTTGGCCGTTTTTATGGAATCGGTTGCTTTCTTAGGGTTTTGGAATCTGTTCTTAATTGATGGTGGTGTACATATATGCGGCTGCTGCTTATCGAATGAAACCCTAACTTTAGGGTTTCATTTTATTATTCGCTGGTATATGTATATTGGTACGTGATGGTTCTTCATCTATATGTTCTATATCTGATTCATGTATGTGGGTTACTAGAGAGGTGATTGTTCATGGTATTAGGGTTTCTAAACCCAAGTTCGTGATGTTATATCCTGGTTTGATCTTTGGTTATGGGGTCAAATCGTTTGCTAGTTAGGGTTTCGATTTACCCTAGGTGTGTTTAAATCATCTTTATCTGCTGTGTTGGGTACATGATGATGATATTATGTGGGTACGCTTGTATTGACCTGGTGTTTGGGTGACATTTATCAAGATTTTCATTCATAAATATGTTTCTGTTTGTTCCGTTACTAGTCTTGTGTTCGTATTGCTGGAATTTAGGGTTTGGGGAACTCTATAATAATCACATAATGGTACGCTTGCATGTTTGCTGTTGAATCATGTTTTTAGTGAGCGGTATCATGTTCCTAATATTATTAGGATTCTTCGTATTTGACTGGTTCCTTTGTACAACTGTTATTTTATGATGGTGAGGATCAAGTCAGATTTGGTTATGTTGGTACAAGTCTAGTGGACGCTCGAATTGGCAAATGGTGTTCTTCTTGATATTAGTTCTTGCCGGTTTTTGGTTGTTATCTAAACTTGTGGTTTGTTGGTGAAGTGTTTCAATGTGCTGCTGTAAACAGGTCATTTGATGCAATTTTTGGGCATATTGATTATAATTTCATCATGAAAGTTTGTCTTCTAGTTGGTCCATTGGCGAAGAAGATAATTTAGGTGATTCGATTGCTAAGTTTAAGCTCTTATGGGAGTTTGATACTTGGCATATTCATCTTCCTTTTTCTGACCTATGGTGTCTTTGGTTATTATTCTTAACATGTGGGTCGAGATAAGGATGTTGTTTCTGTAAGTTAGGGTCCGGCAACCCTATATTTCGTCTAAAGCTGATCATTATACATCGGGTTACATTCTTAGCTACAGTTTCACTCCGTTGAAATTTGTAGCAGATGAGGTATTGGAATCTAGTCTTAGTATTGGTTTGGTCCCTATCGGATCAATGGAAGTTCGTTGTAGTTGTTTGGTGTGGGTTGGTGCTGATTCGTTTCTAGTACTACCATTGCTAAGGTTGCATCGTTGAAGGTTATGGACTTCTATGACGACTTTTGAAGAGTCAAGTGGTTTTACTTGAGTTTTTAATTTGTAATCTTATTGTCGTGGTAGTTTTTATTTTCATTTATTGGTTATAAGAGTGGTTTGTCACTCTTATATTGTGGTTATTGGTAGGTTTGTTAGGTATGTTATAGGAATGATTTGTCATTCTTATATAAGAGTCTGTATGTGTCATAAGGGACTGAGATGAGGGAAGTCACCCTCATCCTTTGTACTTCAATGTTTTTGGTGTAATGCATTTTACCAGGGTGAAAAATCCCTTTTAACCAAAACAAAAGGAGCAAAAAAAAGTTTTTTGCTGTCGCACGAATATTAACCTGTACATGCATAACTTGGTTAGTTTGAGACATGATCATAACATCAACAATGTCATCATTCCATCCAAGAATAATAAGGGACCCCTTATCACAAAGACTACCATTTGATGTCCACTTCCATCAACGACACACCTTACGACATGTATCATACACCACAGAAGCATCCACATGAGATTCCAAAACCGCACACACACTAAGATTATTTTCATTAACCACCTGTCTAACCTCTTTTTGTTTAGGGGAATGGTTCAAACCCCTTATATTCCAAGAGGCGATATTAAACATCAAAAACATTCAGAACAGGAGTGCTTGCCCCTGGTTTATCAAACAAATTACCAGATTCATCAAATACATTTTCAACCTCATCATCATCAGCCAATTCTTTATTCTCATCAACATCATCATCAGTAGCCAAAGAACCAAACGGGTTAGATGTAGGTGTGGGATAGCTATTACTATGAGTTACATAACGAGCAGGTTGGCTATCCTTATTAATCTCAGCAGTTAGGACAGTAGGTGTAGGATTATTATGTGGAGTAGAAGTACCTACCGGGTTAGGGGACTGACCCGTACTAGTACTAGCTACTCCTTGAGAAGGTTTGCTAGTAGAAGGAGTGTTGACAGCTTTGGGTCTATACTGCATATTTTTACCAACTGGAACCCCATTAAATAAATTACCACTTTTATTATCCTCAGCATTCTTCTTAGCTCTACCCTTTTTCCCAACTAGTTGAAACCCATCATTAGTTTCCTCCACAACCGGTGCAGTCACAATTGTTTTAGGACAAGTATCAACAGAATGGCCAAAAATCAAACAAACATCACATCTAGGAGGTTTCCATTCATATTCCACCTTAATAGTTTCAGAAGAAAAACCAAGTCTATCCATATAGGGGACCCCAACAGTAATAGATTCCTTAAGGGGAGCATGAGAGTCAATTTCGATTAAGCAACGAGCAAAACTACTCCTACCCCAAGAATCAATACACATAGAGCTAGTATAGGAATCAAGCATAATAGGCTTACCAATATGTGTAGCAATAATACTAATACCATCCTTAGAAAATACCTGTAATGGAACATCATGAAGCTTAACCCATACCGGGATGCGGGTTAATTCCTCTTTCGTCAAACTAGTACTCATGGTCCACTTTTTAAGAATAATAGGCTGTTTTTAATCATCCATGGACCTCCTTCTAAGACAGCCTCCAAGCCAACCTGAGAATCAAACTTAAAGAAAAAGAAGCCTTTTTTTTGGGTAAAAGGGATTCACCCTGGTAAAATATATTAAAAATCAACCAAATAAGTACAATGGAATGTGGCAGACGTGCCACATTAACCCCAAGCTAAGCTTGAACAACCAATGGAAATCGCTAGTGACAGGCCACTAAGCGTTATCAAATACGTTTGCATTCATCATAATATGTTTGAGACCATACTTAGCCCAATTGTTACGGACAAAGTACTTAACCACTGGAAATGCAATACGCTTACCAATGAAATATCCATACAAGGTGTTATCAAATTTAGTGCTAATAGTTTCAACCACCTTACGAGGAATGGATACGTCAACACCATTAAAAATATTATCAACTTTAAGTGCACGAAAGTTAGATTTACCTTTGACAGGAATAGACTGAGTACCTATAGAAGGAGCATGTTGTGATCCACTAGCAACTCCAACGTAGGTTGGTGACTGCATAATTTCAGATGATTGAACAATAGGGCTCTCCTTATTTGAAGAATCATGCGTCACTATACCCTTGAACTTACCAGCTAGACTAGCCACACTAATCCCATCACCTTTAGGCAAATTAAAATAATCCTGGTTAAGAACATGACTTCCTGAATGAGGTGCATCGTCGAAAGAGGCCCCAACAGCCATATTGACATTCTTTT
Source organism: Chrysanthemum makinoi (assembly GCA_910596185.1). NCBI lineage: Eukaryota > Viridiplantae > Streptophyta > Magnoliopsida > Asterales > Asteraceae > Chrysanthemum > Chrysanthemum makinoi. Next base: position 161,770,536 of record OU343217.1, on the reverse strand, counting down.
CTTGATTACCCAACTGAGTATCACTTTTAGCTAAACCACGAACCTCCTCAAGAGTTGGGAACTCAGATTTAATATACTGATTTGTAACATTACCTTCAACGCCCCAAAATAAAGAATCATGCTCAACATGTTGCACGCTCGGATTACCACACGACCCTAGTTTTCCCTCAAAAGGACCAGAATCACGAGAGATCAAACCAATATCTTGAGATGGACCAGCAGAAAAAGCTCCACCAAAATCCAGGTTCTAATTATCATCAGTTGTATACCCCGTAGCAAGCTTAGGGTTTCGCAAAACCCTCATAGCCAACTTTGGCTTAGGTGCACCTTCAATTCCAGCATCATTACCTTTCAATCGTGGCATACGAGCATCCTAAGCCTCCAAATCAACATTAACATCACCACTTTTATCCATAGTACTCAAATTAGACAGCAGCGAAACCAAAATAAACGAAAACAATAAAACAGAAAAAACCGAAACCCTAAAAACGACTAAACCAGGAAAACAGGAAGCACCACGTCAATCTTCCAAAAAGAGAGCCTTAATAGAGCTAAGGCATGAGTTATAGCACAATTTAACTAACCAAATCCAACCATGCTTAGTACGAATGATAACAGAAGTAATACCAGATTTGCGAAACCCTAAAAAAGTAGACAACAAGAAACCCTAAAATCAAAACGATTGCAAGAATATGGAGCAATCAAGCAACACACGAATGTAATCACTTAATTGAAACAAATTAAAGCTATAGAGAATAGATTAGGGCAGGCATGTGATCGATTTTAATGGGAATAAGGGATTCGTAATATCGCCAAAACCAAAATCGTTATGATATTGAAAGTTAAGTTTAAAGGTTTCTTATTCAAAAAACTCTTTTTTGTGTATTTAATGGGTATTTAGTTTTGCATCTAAACGCACACTTTTGGAGCGAGGTTACGCTTGCTGCTCTATCCGTGGTTTTAGAGTCTCCCACCAACCGTTGTGTGGTATTTGTAAACTGATTCATATTTGATGGTTACAAGATCATGAAGGAATGGTGGAGGTTTTGTTTGTGGTGTTCTTTGCTACTACAATCAGATTATATGTTGAATATCGCTTGGATGTTTATACGTGGATTCTTCATGGAAGTCAAGGTGGACTGCCATAGTGATATAGAAGGCTCAAGTGGTTTTCTTGAGTAATATTGTTAATTTTTATGTACTTTTGTCATTATTGGTAGGTTCATTTTATTGTAAGTTATAGGAATCGTGTGTCATTCTTATATTCGAGTCTGTAAGTGTCCTAAGGGACTTAGGTGAGGGATATCACCCTCATCCTATGTACCTCAACGTTTTTTGGAGTAATGAATTTTACCGGGGTAAATTAACCCTTTTACCTAAAAAAAAACATGTTACATCATGGCTTGCATCACATTGGAAATCTTTGGAAGATTTCATAGAATATTTTGGTTAGATATTCACTCATCATATCTTACATGATCTTGGAGAGATTTGAGTGATCTTGGAAAGATTTTTTGTGATTTTTACTGTCAGACTGGCGGAACCAACAATTAACAAGGGCGGAAGCCTTTTTTTGGTTCCGTCCAGTCCGTGGTCTTGTAGTACAATTGGCCTATAAATAGCAAGCAAACCCAAGTTGTTTTCTCATCCCTCATTAGCATAAAACACATACATTCTCTCATTCTATTACATTTAACTCGGTTTCATTTCATTCCAGTGATCATCTTTTGTAGCAAAGAAGATCAAGGCATAATCAAGCTTCAACAATTAGTTGGAAGGCTTGTTTGTTATGTTGTTGTGTGATATATTATTGTTCATACATCATTGTTGTACCAAACCATCTTAAACCTCTGAGTGTGAGTGGTTAGTATTTTAGTCCTCAAAATACATAGTGTGTTGGGAGTGGTTGTACCCTTGTAAAAGAACTCGACATCTAGCTTTGTGTCGGAAATATTGTGTAAGCAACGTGTACAGGTTTTCACCGCCGGTTAAAGGAGCTTGTTGATTAGTGAAGATAACTCTCGAGTTGGAGACTCGGGGAGTGGAGTAGGGCAACGAAAAAGAGTCCTTTTAGACCAAACCACTATAAACAATTTTGTCATGGTTTGATTGTTTCTTTCCTTACTTACTTATTATATATTGCTTGCATATTATTTATTCTTCACTAACACATCTTTTATCTATATCGATTGATCGTACAATAAGTTTTCAAAACAAATTAAGATTTTAAACGGTAAAACTATTCAACCCCCCTTCTAGTTTTCCACCATTAGTACCAGAGCCTCGTTGCTCAATATTTTCTAAAATATATTGTATTTTATAAACTTGAAATGATCCATGGATTCCGAAACCTTTAAAGAAGGCCAATCTATGCAAAGACCACCACTCTTTGAAACCAATGGATTTATCTATTGGAAAAACCATTTTGAAACATATGTAAAATCAAAATATATAGATCTTTGGTTTGTTATCATTAAAGGTGATTTTAATACTACAACAAAAGATATTTCCAATGATGATCAAAAGAAATTAATAGCTAAAAATAATGAAGCTAAAATGAGCTTTATAATGCTTTGCCTAGAATAGAATATGAAAGAATTTTTATGTGTGAAACCGCCAAAGATATTTGAGAATCTTTAATAATTACACATCAAGGAAATTTTTTTGGGTAAAAGGGATTTTTCACCCTGGCAAAATGGGTAAAAGGGAACTTTCACCCTGGTAAAATGCATTACACCAAAAACATTGAAGTACAAAGGATGAGGGTGACTTCCCTCATCTCAGTCCCTTAGGACACTTATAGACTGAATATAAGAATGACAAATCATTCTTATAACTTACCAACCTAAACCTACCAATAACCACAATATAAGAGTGACACACCACTCTTATAACTAATACTTGAACATAAACTACAACGACTATAAAATATAACAAATAAAATGATATTCAAGTATAAATACTTGATTCTTCAAAAGTCGTGATAGAAGTCCAAAACGTTCCGCGAAGCAGCCTACACCATGGTAAGAATAATCACACAAAGCACCATCCTCACCAAAAGACTACAACGAATCCCCATACTATGGCACTATTCTTTACATCTTTGACATTCACTTGCAAAAGTGAATCAGATTAAAAACGCGAAAAGAACCTGCCATAGACGACCAATAAGGTTTTTAAAAACCGTAACATATATTGAAACCACTAGAAGCAGCGATCACAACCAAACAAAGGTTTTTGAACAAGAATACCCCCAAACTTGACTTCCATCCCATGCTATTATGCAACCAAACACCACTGAATTAACCACGCAAAACAGGTGGGACTAGCCTCAACATCATATCATCATAATGTAGCACGTGTATGTTGTAATAGCAAAGAAACCAAACTAAACCCTAAGTGATTTAAGGTGTAACGACCAGTATTAATGCAACTTCAAATGTACCACGTGAAAAGTGAATAAACACGATCAAAACCAATCTAAATAAAGATCAAATCATTCTAGCAAGGGTTTACCATCATCACTCCAACCAACAGGTACATCATCCAATTAACCACCTACAGCAGATCATAGTGACAACCAAACCATGACCCCAACACCACTAATATCGACCACGAATGGCCAACAATCTGCATGAATAAAATGATCCCTAAAGACCAGCGACTCCAGGACACCATTCAAACACACTCAGGGTATCAAAACCCTAACTTGCAAATGATTTGTCTCCATAACCAAAGCACAAACCAGAACGTACATCTCTCTCAAAACCCAGGTGAAATAAACATCAATCCAATCAGGAACATGTAATAAGTTAATAAACCCTAACGAGGGTAACCTTCAATCAATAATAGACAAAACCCTAAAATGGATTTGTAACATTAAGGACCAACCAACACCAGATCTGCACATCAAATAACGAAACCCATAAAGGGAATAATTAATTCGATGTGCAGCATAGAAACAACATGGTATCCCTAAGAAAACTGATCACAAAATGATCGAATAGTGAGAGGATGTTAGGGTTTCCATGTGAGATCACCAAATCCAAAGTCGAAACCCTAAGAAATCGATCACCATAAAAGAGTGACTGCATATAAAGGATATGTAGGGTTTCGGCCAATGAATGTATACACACAAAAAATACCAGCCGCCATCTTCAAACAACACAAAAACACATACTATAACCACGTATTGCATACCCAAGAACCAAATAATGATTAAAGGGTAGATAGGACGTAGTATATAGGTTGATTTATGGCCGGAGAATTAAGGGAAGATGGTGGCCGGATTTCTCCATGGGGGAGAGAGAATTTTAGGGTTTTTTTCTAAGGTCTTAAACACCCTGGCAAAATGCATTACACCAAAAACGTTGAAGTACAGAAGGATGGGAGTGATTCCCCCATCTCAGCCCTAAAGGGCAATAGACATGCACCAACACAAGTGCAACTTACAAATAAACTAAGCCAAATAAAGCTACTTATCACCAAGAAACACAAAAGAAAAATATAATCAATTCTTCTTGCGTCCTTGCACCTTGAAGTCTCCAGTAGAACCACTATAATTCTTGGATTTGGAAGCATACATCTCGATATCATCATAGTTTTCAAAGACTTCATCATCACTATCACTAACCCCATCCACACATGAACCTTGACCCTGAATAGAAGTAGAGGCCACATGACAAACGTTTGGGGTAACATTTGATGCCTTACTCGTAGTAGCAACATGGTTGTTGAAACGCTCCCACAAATCTGCAGTCTTTCTACTCATAGGTACCTCACGATTACAACCTTCAACAGCATTATCCTTTCCCCCACATGAAGAATCGGAAACATTAGAAGGCTGTGCAATTTGTTCCTGTACCGTATCCACACCATCATCACTCCTTAACACCCCATTAGTTGTACCAAGAGAAAGAGAAACCTCATTATTCGACTTAAGATCAGCTCCTAAGTTATGTTTGGAAGAGTTCTTTTTCTTGGCAGCTGGTTTTAAGACTGGTCTATACATAACATTAGTCTTTGGTTTAAAAGCCCGAGCCCCTTTGGAATCCTTACCAACCTCTTTACCAGCCTTATGAGAGTGAACATGACGATCAACACCAACATCCTTAGTAGTCAAAGCACTAGTAACCCGTGTACGTCTAAGAGGACAAAGATCATCGTCATGATTGAAGATAACACACTTACAACACCAAGGCGGCCACTACTCATACTCGACTTCAAGAACTTCCATGTAATGACCCTTACCCTTAGGTAAGGGAATAGCAACATCAATTGATTCCAAAACATCACGATCAGCAGATAACTCAATAAGAACCCGTGCATATGAATAACGACCCCAAGGATTGGTACACATAGCATTAGTACCCGCATCAAAACGTATAATCCGCCCCAACTGTTTTGCAATCAAACTTATACCAGCTTTAGAATACACAACGGAAGGTACATTATGTATACGAACCCAAACCGGTACCTTAGTCACTTTCTCCTTTTCCAACCTAGTATTCGGCACCCACTCCCGCAAGAAAATAGGTACCGATTTAATAAACCAAGGACCCCCATCAAGAACCTTAGTCATACCATCCAATGAAGAAAATTTGAAAAGAAAGAAACCATTCCGTAATATAGCGTGCTCCAAGCCGAACTTAGCCCAAGTATGCTTGACATAGTCTTCGACAATCGGAAATGCAAGTCGTTGTCCAATGAAATAGCCATAAAGTGAATTGGTAAATTTCCCACACATATCATCAACTACTTCAACTGGAATAACAACATTGGTAGCAGACAAAAACTTATCATTCGAATACCCCGACTCATGCGTCTGATTTGGATTAGTAAAACGTTCACCTGAGCTAGGAAAACGAAAATCAGAATGAGTCGAACTACCAGCCTTACCAGCCATATTCCCTTTAGTTGAACCCGTAACACATCCCTCAAGAGACCCATGATCAACATAAGAACCCGCAATAGTAACCTCATCACTAAAAATCTGATTGGCCTCAACCGAATCGTTAAAAGCAACATAACGTAGTAGAGGCATACCATCGGACCCATCAACAGCCTTCTTTAAACGTTTCATACTTTCAGATAATACATCGTTTTGTTGAGCCAAATCAGCCTCCTGAGCCATATCTACCTCCAAAGAACTTAACACTTGAACTTTATCCAATACAGCCACATGTTTAGTTTGAACAAAACATGGGTCATCTTGTGAATTAGAAGCAACCAAATCATGTAGCAACTCAGGCGTATTCACAAAAAAATCTGATTTGGCAGTCCCCGCGACGGAAGCCGATGCAAAGGTCGTACTAGGGCTCATCGTCAAAAGGTTTGACTCACCACATCTAGTACTACACCTTGTAACAGCAGCAGTAACGTTAATGCAAGTTGGACTACCACTCGCATTCAAAACAGAAGCACACGCATCAGCAGCTACAACCGTGACAGTAGCAGCTACATCAATATTAGGATCACAAGAACTCCGAACATCATCAGCTACATCCGAAGGACTCACAACAGAGGTCACATCAGATGAAATTTTAGTATCACATAAAGACATATCAATGTTCGCAACCTGACAAACCCCCTCATTCCCACTTACAACCTCGTTAGTAGTAGGGTAACATGAAACCCTAACCTCCTTACTGACCATGGAGACATCATGAGAATCAGAATCGATCCCTTTAAGATGAGCCATACGGTCATGTAAAGCATCCAAATCCACCGTAACCTCCAATCTAGATGATTGATTCGAATCGAGCAGACCCGTAACTGCCCCCAACGTGTAATCAGGAACTAACAATCCCTTTACAATTCCTATAAAACCCACTTTCAGTTATAAAGACACAATCAAGTAATAGATAAACCCTATAGCTAAGGTACGTACAGATCTTTTGCAATGGAGCATGTAACACCTAGGCAGGATAAAGTATAATATAGTTTGTGAATAAGAACAATTGTAATACCATGCAAAACATGACATGGTAAGAAAACAGCGAATGAATCAATAGATATCCACCGTTCCACGATTGATATATAGCCCAATCAACATCCATCGTCCCACGAATGCGAGAAATATAAACAATTAAAGAGTGATAATCAATAGTAATTAAATCGTAGGGAACGTTATGTTATCGCCGTTTTTTTTGTTTTGTTGCCACCTAGAGAGAGGAACCAATTAGGGTTTTTTGCTATTGGCTAGTCCCTTTACATCAAGGAAATTCACAAGTCAAGGATAACAAAATTGATCTTCTTGTTCAACAATATGAACAATTTGTTATCCCTGAAGATGAAACCATTGATTGTGGATTTGCTCGCTTTAATACTATTGTTACTTCTCTTAAAGCACTTGATGAATCTTTTTGTAGCAAGAACTTTGTCAGGAAATTTCTTAGGGCACTCCATCCGAAGTGGAGAGCAAAAGTAACAGTTATTGAGGAATCAAAGGATCTCTCAATAATGTCACTTGACGAGCTAATTGAGAATCTCAAAGAACATGAAATGGTGATGGAGAAATATTCGGAAATCATAAAAGGCAAAGGAGAGAAAATCAAATCTGTTGCTCTAAAAGCAAGAATGGAATCTAGTAATGATGAAGAATCTTGCTCGGATAGTGAAGACGAGGAGTAAGCCATGGCCGTAAGAGATTTCAAACAGTTCTTTAGAAGAAGAGGAAAATTTTTAAGGCAACCCCGGGATGAAAAGAAGTCATTTTGGAAAGACCGAGATGACAGAAAGGGAAAAAAGTGAAAGGAAGTACTTTAGATGTGGTGATACAAGTCATCTAATAGGAGATTACCCCAAGCCACCTAAAAGCAAAACTCAACGAGCTTTTGTAAGCGGTGCTTGGAGTGAAAGTGATGATGACGAAGAACCAAGTAAGGATGAGATCACTCTTATGGCACATGAATCAAACGAGGTACATTCCGACTCATCTTACTCCTCTATTGATGATGACAGTTTGCAAAAACAATATAATCAATTGTGTGAGGTTAGCGTGAAAATCATAACTAAAAACAAGTTTTTAAAGACTAAAAAAGAATTTTTAGAAAACGAAGTTTATGAGCTAAAAGAAAAGGCAAAACGATTAGAAAAAGGCAAGGCTAATGACGATGGTTGTAAATCATGTCAAGAGCTTGGTCTTAAAATAGAAAAGCTAAAACTTACACAAGAAGTTCTTATCGAACATAACTTTAAATTTAGGAGATTTAACAAAAACATTTCTTGTGCCGATGAAATAGTAAGAATTTAAAAAGTACCAGGAAATACAAGTGGATTAGGTTTTAATGAATTAATGATTCCAAGTAGTCAAACCAAAACGGCCGGAAAAGATAAACAAACTGTCCCAACTGCAACTGTTCACCACGGGCTAGACGGAACCAAAAATTTGGGTTCGTCCGTTGTAAAATTTGGTTTCGTGGTGTGTGCAGAAGGACAACAAGTTTGCAAAACGGACCGTAGTGAATTTGTCAAGGTAACTAAGAAATCTAAAGATAAGCAAAAACCTGCTGTTACATTAGGAGTAAGACTTGCTAAAAATGAATTTAGATCTAAAACTACTCAACAACGGCCTAAAACACCTATCGCCAAATGCCCCTTTCCCAAAAGCAACTACAACATACAATCCAACTATCAACATACCTGTTGGAATCAAAACTACCCTAGACCATATCAAACTCCTAATTACATGCCATGGAATCCATACCCATCATTTCCATACATGAACCAAGTAAATGGTATGTTTAACCCAAATGGACCCATGAGATATTGGGGACCAAACACTTGAGTTTGTGTCATAGGTATGCTTGAAAGTCGACTTAGAACCTGATTAATGGATAAAAGATAGTGGATGCTCAAGACACATGACAAGAAACAAAAGCCTCTTCTCAACATACCAAGAGTATGATGGAGGTAATGTTACTTTTGGTAGCAATCTCAAAAGAAAAATCATTGGCAAAGGTACGATCGCTCATAACTCCTTAACTATTGAAAATGTTGCTCATGTTGATAGATTAGGATTTAATCTACTTAGTATTAGCCAACTATGTGATAAAAAGTACAAAGTATTATTTGAAGAAAATGGTAGTAAAATACTAAAAGATGGTATCACCATAGCTAAAGGAGTTAGGAAAAATAACATATATGTCATGAAAATAGATAGAACATCTAAAGACAAACTTTGCCTAACAACCTTAGATGATAACTCTAATCTTTGGCATAGACGCTTAGGTCACGCTAATATGAGACTCATTCAATCCCTATCCTCAAAAGAGCTAGTTAGAAACTTACCCAAATTGAAATATGACCAACACTTTTGTGATGCTTGCAAAATTGGGAAACAAGTTCATAGTAGCCATAAGGCTAAAAACATGGTTTCCACATCTAAGTGTCTAGAGCTTTTGCATATGGACTTGTTTGGTCCATCCACTATAAAAAGTTTTTTGGGTAAAAAGGATTTTTCACCCTGGTAAAATGCATTACACCAAAAAGCGTTGAAGTACAAAGGATGGAAGTGAATCCCCCATCTCGGCCCTAAAGGGCAATAGACATGCACCATCACAAGTGCAACTTACAAATAACCTAAGCTAAACAACGCTACATAACACCAAGAAACACAAAGAAAATAAATCTAATTCTTCTTGCGTCCTTGCACCTTGAAGTCTCTAGCAGAGCCGCTATGATTCTTATATTTGGAAGCATACATCTCGATATCATCATAGTTCTCATAGATTCATCATCACTTTCACTAATAACATCTGCATTTGAATCTTGACCCTGAATAGAAGTAGAAGCCACATCACTAATGTTAGGGAAAAAATTTGACGTCTTACTCGTAGAAGCCACATGGGAGTTGAAACGCTCCCACAAGTCTGCAGTCTTACTTCTCGTAGGCACTTGACGATTACAACCCTCAACAGTATTATCCTTTCCCCCACATGAAGAATCGGCAACATTAGAAGGCTTTGCAATTTGTTCCTGTACCATATCCACACCATCATCACTCTTCACCACACCATTAAGTGTACCAAGAGACAAAGAACCCTCGTTAGGAGGCTTAAAATCAGCCCCTAATTTCGAAGAGTTCTTTTTCTTGGCAGCCGGTTTAGAAACTGGTCTATACATAACATTGGTCTTGGGTTTAAAAACCCGATCCCCTTTAGAATCTTTACCAATCCCTTTACCTGCCTTATGAGAATGAACATGACGATCAACACCAACATCTTTATTAGTCGGAGCACTAGTAACCCGCTTTCTTCTATGTGGACATAAATCACCATCATGATTGAAGATAATATACTTAGAGCACCAAGGCGGCCACCACTCATACTCGACTTCAAGAACTTCTATATAATGACCCTTACCCTTAGGTAGGGGACAACAACATCAATTGATTCCAAAACATATCAATCAGCGGATAACTCGATAAGAACTCGTGCGTATGAATAACGACCCCAAGGATTGCTACACATCGCATTAGTACCTGCATCAAAACGTAGAATCCGCCCTAACTGTTTTGCAATCAAACTTATACCAGCTTTAGATTATACAACGGAAGGTACATTATGGATACGAACCCAAACCGGTACCTTAGTCACTTTCTCCTTTTCCAACCTAGTATTCGGCACCCACTCATGTAAGAAAATAGGAACCGATTTAATAAACCAAGGACCCCCCCTCAAGAGCCTTAGTCATACCATCATATGAAGCAAATTTGAAAAGGAATAACTCATTCCGTAGAATAGTATGCTCCAAGCCGAACTTAGCCCAAGTATGTTTGACATAATCGTTGACAATCGGGAATGCTGGACGTTGACCAACGAAATAGCCATAAGGTGTATTCGCAAATTTCCCACACATATCGTCCACTACTTCAATTGGAATTACAACATTCGCGGCCGACAACAACTTATCATTTGAAACATCACAAGACCTTGACATATGTACATGATTATCATCAATAGAATTAGATGAAAGAGAACGTAAAAGAGGGAAAGCATCATTCCCTTCAGCAGCCCTCTTCAACCGTTTCATACTATCCGTCAATACATCGTTAGCCTCATGAACCATATCCACATTAGAACTTGACACATGAACCGTTTCCAAAACAGCCTTACCACATGAGGGTGACACCAAAGGCATTTCATAACTATTTTGAACCAAAGAAGGTTCCGCTTGAAACACGGTTGCACAAGGTCCCACACGATCAGAAATAACATCTAGTTTCCCAGCCTCTATACTAGGGCTCATCGTCGAAAAATTCGACTCACCACAACTAGTATGAAAGCCCATATCATCAGCAACATGTACCTGGTCGTTCCCATCAGACGAGACCTCAAAAATAGCATTAGGTACCTGGTCATGATCCGACCTCGACACATGTACCTGATTTACAGAATCACGATCACTCACAGCAGCCATAATACCTCGTACTTGAACCCGAAACAGTAGCCTCATTAGCATTAGGCCCTTCATGTTTAGATACATTAGTACCCGGTTCCATACATGGATCAGCTTGTAAAACAGTAGTATAAGGTTCCACAAATTCATAAGCAACCAAATCATGTAGCATTACAGGCGTATTAAAAGAATCTGATTTGGCTGTCCCCACATCAGAAGCCGCTGGAAAGGTCGTACTAGGGCTCATCGTCGAAAATTTCGACTCACCACAACTAGTAATAGACCCCATGACAGCAGCAGTAACACCCGTACAAGTTAGAGTACCACTCGCATTCGAAGCAGTAGCACTCACTTCAGCAACTACATCCGTAAAAGTAGCAGCTACAACAACATTAGGAACACAAGAACTCCTAACATCAGCAGCTACATCCGAAGGACTCACAACAAAGGTAACATCAGATGATATACATAACGTCCTAGCATTGTTCGCGACCTGATGAATCCCCTCGTTCCCACTTTCAACTTCGTTTATATTAGGGTTACATGAAACCCTAACCGCCTTACTAACCATGGAGACATCTCAAGAATCAGAATCAATCCCCTTTAGATGGGCCATACGGTCATGTAATGCATCCAAATCCACCATAACCTCCAACCTAGCCGAATGATTCTAATCATGCAAACCCGGATCCGCCCCCAACTTGTAATCCGGTAATAACGATTGCTTCACCATTCCTCCCAAAATCCCACTTTCAGTGATAATACACAAACAAGAATAGATTAACCCTAAATAATAAGGTACGTACAGATCACAGTCGTATGGTGCATGTAACGAAACCCAAGAATGGATAGCTTATAATATAGTAACTTGTTGACCCTTTAAATAAATAAAAGGTGAACAATCACAACAATTTAGTACCATGCATAAACGACAATCAAGAAATATAAAAAACAGCGATTTAAATATATTTGGATACTAGGCACCGACCCACGATTAGAATAGAAGCCAATTAACTGTCACCATCCCACGAAAGTGAAAAGGATTAAACAATTATAGCTTAATGAAAATTAGTAACTGAATCGTAGAGAAGGATCGCTGTTTTTTCTTTTTTTTCGCCACCAAGAGAGAGACGTATTAGGGTTTTTAGCTAGATGAGGCTTTTTACGCTATAAAACGTTATGGAGGCAACTTCTACACTTTGGTCATAGTAGATGATTACTCAAGGCTCACTTGGACAATGTTTTTGAAAACTAAAAACGAAGCCTCTGATAAATTTGAAATACTTAGTAAGAAAATTCAAAATCAACTAGGTGTTAACTTTGTGTCTATCTGAACGGATCATGGTCGCGAGTTCGATAATGAAACATAATTTGGAAACTTTTTTTTTCTTAAAGGTGTAACAATTTGGAAACATAATTTGGAAACTTTTGTGATACAAATGGTATAACACGTAACTTTTTGGCTCCTCGAACACCCCAATCTAATGGTGTTGTAGAACGTAAGAATAGAACTATTCAAGAAATGAGTAGAACAATGCTTAATGAACAAAACATACCTCAAAAGTTTTGGTGTAACGCCGTTGACACTTCCACATACATTTTAAATAGAGTCTTAATACGTCCTTTCTTGAATAAAACACCTTATGAAATCTATAAAGGCAAAAATCCTACTTTAGAATACTTTAGAGTGTTTGGATGTAAATGTTTTATTCTAAATACCAAAGACTATCTCACCAAATTTGGCCCAAAGTCTTATGAAGTTGTGTTTCTTGGTTACTCACAAACTAGCAAAACATACATAGTTTTAAACAAAGAAACAATGAGAGTCGAGGAATCGTTGAACATAACATTTGACGAAAGTCCACCCCCCTCTAAGACATCACCTTTTGTAGATGATGACTTACTTGAAAGACAACTTGTTTAAAGTCAAGAAATTAATGATAATAACAAGGAAGATGAACCATTAAATAAAGATATTACAAATATCAAAGAATCCAAAAGTCATCCTTTAGAAAAAGTCATAGGACAATTAAATCAAAGAACATTAAGATCACAAGCCCAAAATCAAAGTAACTACATTTCTTTTGTATAATCCATTGAACCAAAAAACGTAAACAAAGCAATAAAAGACGAATCTTAGGTAATTGCTATGCAAAAGGAGTTAAACCAATTTGTTAGAAATGATGTATGGAAATTAGTTCCAAAACCTAAAAAATCAAACTATAATTGGAACAAAATGGGTTTTTCTAAATAAAATGGACGAAAACCGTGTAGTATCTAGAAACAAGGCTAGGCTTGTGGCACAAGGCTATAATCAACAAGAAGGAATTGATTACGACGAAACTTATGCACCGGTAGCTACGCTTGAGTCTATTAGAATCTTACTTGCATATGCATGTGCTCATGACTTCAACTTATTTCAAATGGATGTTAAAAGTGCATTTCTAAACGGGTTCATTAATGAAGAAGTATTTGTTGCACAACCTCCCGGATTCACCGACTTTGAAAAACCACATCATGTTTTCAAACTTAAAAAGGCATTATACGGACTTAAGCACGCACCAAAAGCTTGGTACGATCGGCTTAAGACTTTCTTAGTTGAACACAAATACACCATGGGATTAGTAGATAATACTCTCTTTGCCAAGAAAATGGAATCACACATTATCATAGTTCAAATATAGTTGATGACATCATATTTGGATCAACTTGTCAAGAGCTATGCGATGAGTTCTCTAAAATCATGCACGACGAGTTTGAGATGAGTATGATGGGCGAGTTAAACTTCTTTTTAGGACTTCAAATTAAACAACTAGAGGATGGCATATTCTTTAACCAATCTAAATACATAAAGGATATGCTTAATAAATTTGGTCTTAAAGACTCAAAACCCACTAAAACATCTATGTCCTCGGAAATGAAACTCACCAAGGATGAGGAAGGTGAATCTGTAGATAACACTAAATATAGAGGAATGATTGGTAGCTTACTTTATCTCACAGCTAGTAGACCCGACATTATGTTTAGTGTTTGTCTATGTGCTCGCTTTCAAGAAGATCCAAAAACATCACACCTAGAAGCCTTAAAATGAATATTTAGATACATTAAAGGCACTACATGTTTAGGATTATGGTATCCCAAAGGAACGGGTGTAGAAACCATAGTGTATGCCGACTCGGACCATGCCGGTAATTATGTCGATAGAAAGAGTACAAGTGGTATTTGTACTTTTGTTGGACAATGTCTCACCTCATGGTTCGTAAAGAAACAAATGACCCTCGCTATCTCAACTACCGAAGCCGAGTATGTCTTAGCCGGAAAGGCATGTCAACAAGCTCTTTAGATGAAGCAAGCTCTCGTGGACTACGTAATTCATCTCAATGACATCTCTATACTTTGTGACAACAAATGAGCCATTGATCTCAGCAAAAATCCTGTCCAACATGCCCAAACGAAACATATTGAAATTCGCCATCACTTCCTTCGCGACAATGTTCAAAAAGGAAACATCTCAATCGAGAAAGTCTTCTCTGAAGATAACATTACCGACATCCTAACTAAACCTCTTAAACGAGAACCATTTAATCTTCTTAGACTTGGTTTAGGATTAATGGAACCGAACCTATAATCAAAAAAATAGCTTAAAACTTAGAATGACCAAAACACAACGAATTAGCAAATTTTTCTGATGTTCCCACGGAACCAAAATCCAACACAGAAGGAACCCTAAATTTGGGTCCGTCTGGTCCGTGGTCATCACAGTAGCAAAACTTTTTTAATACAAAACACATTCTTCTTCACAACCCACATAACCAAACGACCTACAAACACACCTAACTCATAATTAAGGTTTCTTCTTCAACTAATCACTGCCAAAATCATCATTGTAAGTATCCTAACTACATTACTTCTCTTAATTCTGAGTCTAGGGTTCTAATTTATGCACAAAACAAAAACATGAGGATTATGCATATTCTTGCACAAATCATGAACTACATTGTTAAAATTACATAACTAATCATGTTTCCCTTAGTTAGGAGTTACATATCATAAGGCATTATCATAATTAACTAAAAACCCCATATCAAAATTTTGAAAAATTTCTCACTTGTAGGAAAAACAATTTCTCATTATTCATATAAAACGTTATTTTCATCACTTGCATAATGTCATTTGAATACTAAAGGTAATGCATAACTTTTTGGGTAAAAGAGATTCACCCTGGCAAAATATATTAAAAAATGAACCAAATAAGTACAATGGAATGTGGCTGACGTGCCACATTAACCTCAAGCTGAGCTTGAACAACCAATGAAACTTGCTAGTGACATGCCACTAAGCGTTACAAAAGCTAGAAAATACAAACGGTAAAACCCCAACAGGGAACATCCATCTAAGAACACATGAATGACTCCACCTATCGGCCCATCGCTTCGAAGGAGATTGATGAATCAGATGAGCCTGCCTCCTTAAAAACCCTTTCCAAGAAAAAACCCAGTGGGAAAACCTTGGATTAGGGAAAAAGAGTACAACACTCACCTGGATCTCCAACGAAAAACCATGACCACCCAAAGCATACTCCAACGAAAACCCTCTATCAACCAACTTCCCGAGCCAAGAATCAGAACTGAAGCCCACCATCAGGAATGTAAAAGAGAAAGAGGCAGCTGCCAAACCCGCAACAGGTCTCTCGTATTCGACGTCGTCTTGAATTTGCATGTAAGAAGCTTGAGCCGAACTGTAGACTTGATAGTATCAATAACTTGAAGTTTTGATCTTCTTTGCTGCTTGAAAATCCTATTGTTTCTTTCTTGCCAAATGTAATAGGAAGTAGCAGCAAAAAGAAGCTTGGGGACAACACTTTTAATCGACCGAGACTTCAAAATAGGAATAAGAAAACGGGTCACATCCTCCAACGAGTCCGGAATATCCTGAAAACCTGCAAACATCTTCAAAGAAAACCAAACCTGAAACGAGAACACACAATCAAAGAATAAATGATCATGAGAATTAGGTTAAGTCCTGCATAGAGGGCACACCAACACATCATTATTTGGATCATGATGGCCATCATTATATCTCAACATATCTTGAGTCCGAAGCCGTCTTTTCATAACAAGCCAAAGATGGAATGCATGCCTTGGAATACGGTGAGAAAACCAAACAAGATGATACCAATCCACATCAAGACCCCTAGGACGAATAGAATCCCACGCAAGAGAAACTGAAAAGGGCTTCATGGAATCATCATAACGCCAAAATAGCTTATCCTCCCTATGATCTATCAAATTAGGAACCGTAATAGACATAATACCCGGATACCAATTCCCCCAATTACTAGGCCAAGACCACGAATTCCCGTTAATCACATCACGAACAGTAGAACTAAGAGAGAAGCCAGCACGATGAATATCCCTAGAAGAGATAACCAGCGACAAAGGACCTTCAGGGCACCAATGATCAAACCAAGCAGAAGCCGACCTCCCATTACCAAGCTTATACCAAAAGAAAATGCGAACAAGTGGTCTAAGCTGAAGTATCTTCCGCCAACTCCAAGTCATATTACCCCGGCAAGGAGTATCCCAAAAGTTACGCCCCCTCAACCTATACATATGAATCCACTTAACCCATAGAGGATCCTTGCAAGTAAACAAACGCCAAGTATGAGAAGCAATGAGGGCATTATTAAATGAAACAATCCTCCAAATACCAAGACCCGCCCTCATGCTTGGGTAAACAAACAACATCCCACGCAACCTTGGACTTACCTCTTGAGCCATCACTAGAACACCATAAAAACCCTCTCATAAGCTGATCAAGGTCATGAACAATACTAGATGGGAGAATAAATATAGAAGCCCAATAAATATGCATAGACGACAAAACCGACTGAATAAGCTGTAAATGACCAGCGAAAGACAACGATTTGTTGCGCCAATCCTTGATACGATTCGATATCCTCTCCACTAACTCTTTGCAATCCCTAAAAATCAACTGTGTAGTAATCAAAGGAACTCCCAAGTATTTAACAGGCAAAACCCCTTCAGCGAAAGGAATAATCTGAAGAATAGCAATTTTAACATGGTTAAGCACATTACAGAAATATGTCGTGCTTTTGGGTAAACTTGGAGTAAGACCAGAAGCATGCTTAAATTCATCCAAACATAATAACCTCGGCCGAATGCGCATCACCATGAGCAAATAAAAACAAATCATCTGCAAAACAAAGATTAATAATACCTAATTGAGAGCATTTGTGATGATAAGTAAATAAACCAGAATCTCTAACCCTCCGCTTGAGCATAAGCAATAACACCTCCATAACCAAAGTAAACAAATAAGGAGATAAATGATCCCCTTGTCTCAGCCCCCGCTTACCCTTAAAATAGCCATGAAGAATACCATTCAAAATATTACGCAGAAACTGCCAATCAACAGTATCATAGGCTTTCTGAATGTCCACTTTGAAGGCACACCTAGCAGGACCACGATCAAGATGATAATTATGCATGAGCTCCTGAGTAAGCAAAATATTATCCGAAATCCGTCTACCCGGAACAAAAGCAGATTGGTTTGACCCAAACAAAGAAGTAAGACTATCCTTGATACGGTTGGCAATAATCTTACTAATGCACTTAAACAACACATTACAACAAGATATAGGCCTAAAATCATTAATCCGAGTAGGAGAATTAACTTTAGGCAGGAGGGCAATAATAGTATGGTTTACCTCTTTCAGAAGCTTACCATTAACGAAGAATTCCTGAACCGCCCGAATAATATCATCAGCAATAATATCCCATGCCCCTTTGAAGAAAGCCGCAGAAAAACCATCAGGACCAGGCGATTTATCATCACCCATAGAAAAGATAGCATCTCTAACCTCCTTAAGAGTAACATCACGAACCATATCCAACGCAACATGAGGATCAAGCATGGAAGAGAAAAGGTTACTAGCATTAAACGGAACATATAACCCTTCTTGACCAAGAAATGCAACAAAATGAGTAACAAAAGCATTAGGGACTTGATTATACACGTACATAACACCATTACCATCACTAATAGAATCAATCCGACTCCTAGCCTTCCTACTTTTAACCACTTTATGAAAATACGCCGAATTAGAGTCCCCCACCCCAAGCCAATCAACTTTCACCTTTTGCTTAAGAAAACGTTCCTCCGTAAGAATAGCTTCATTGTACGCGTTAAGATAGCAGGCTTCTTCCTCACGAATATCAGAATTGAATGGATCTAAGTCAAGAGCTTGTTGAACAATGTCCAATTCATGACGAAGTTTCACGACTTTATCATTAATATTACCCTCATTAAAAAGCAATATCCGAAGAGGCTTCTTAAGAGATTTAAGCTTATTCACCACTTGAAACATGTGAAAGCCACTAAAAGGCTTACACCAATATTCCTGAACCTGTAATATAAACTGAGAATTCTGCACAAGGATGTTAGAAAACTTAAAGGGCCTAGGTTTAAATTTAAAGGAAGTAGGAATATTAAGAATAGCAGGAGAGTGATCAGAAATACGGTACGGTTGAAATATAGCATGAGCTCCAACAAAAGAATCCGTAAAACCAAGATTAGCCATAATACGATCAATCTTCTTCAATGTACCATCAACACCTTTAGGCTTCTGATTCCATGTGAAATGTAACCCGGTTCGATTAATATAAGCCACCTCGATCTCATCAACACACTCCTTAAACTCCCTAATAGCTATATCAATAACCGAGGACCCCGCTGCCTTGTCTTCCAAATTCAAAGCCGAATTGAAATCTCCAAGAATACACCAAGGACGCAATTGAACAACCTGCTTGTGAGCACTAAGATTATACCAAAGAGGTCTCCGATGCGTGTACCTGTTATGAGCATAAACAAAAGAACAAAAAAGCTCCTTTTTATCCTCCTTGAAACGAACAAATTTGTGAATAACTTGGTCCGTCATGCAAATCACATTCAGGTCAACATCGTCCAAGTTACAACCTAAAATGATACGAGATCCTTTATCACACAAATGACCATTAGAAGTCCAATCCCACCTACGAAAAACCTTAGCACATAAAACCTGAAGACGAGAGTTAGAAATATGAGACTCCAATATAGCACATATAGAAAGCTTATTCTCACCAAGAACCTGATGAACCTCCTTTTGTTTAGGGGATTAGTTCATTCCCCTTATATTCCATGAGGCAACACTATACATGATGAACCTCGCTAGAGGAAGTGCTTGCTTCCTTAAGATTAGTGCTCGATTTATCAAACATATCCATGGCCTCATCAACTTCACTATCACTATCCAACGTATACGTACCCGTGTCCTTAAACGTACTAGAAGCAACGTCACCTGTATCGAATGGATCCTCGCCACTAAGGGCCGCAAAGGAATTTTTCACTGAGACTAAATGAGAAGGAACGTTACCTTTACTCTGGACATGTTAGCACAGTAGCAGATATGAGTACACAGGGTCTGGAGATTGTCCAGAGTATTAAGGAGTTAGGACAGAGCTCCAGGATGGCTCAGAGATTGAGCGATGACATGGAAATTGATGCACCATTTGGGTTAGGACAGAGGGCTGCTTTCCTCCGTAGCCAGGAGGAAAGTGATGAGGTTGCTTGGAGAGATATTGGTTGTGTGGTCAGTTCTGTACCACATATCGCGAGCCCGAGCTACAGTCCATCCTCACCTTCATTCATACCATCTGCATCAGACATGGAGCGCCTTGCTCACGCCACTAGACAGCTCGAGACTATTGAGGTAGCTGCACCGGTTGAGGCACAGTCAGTGCCAGATCTATCAGGATCTCCAGATGGGGAGCTGACTCTCACTGAGAGGATATTCATTCAGTTGGATTCTCATGAGACCTTGCTAGGGGTCCACACTGATCAGTTGGAGAGAGTCGATCCAGCACGCTTGCAGGCTTGCGAGCAGCGTGTTGAGGGTTTAGACCGCGTCACTAATGTGTTGTTTGAGAGTATGGAGCTAGAGAGGCAGGAGAGGATTCGGTTGGGTTACAGGTTTGAGGCTCAGGTTAAGGATGTTAGAGAGTTGGATAGCAGGACACGGGCCTTGAGCAGAGGTCAAGCCCGGATGCACGGCCGACTTGAGGAGCTAGAGCGCATCTAGTGGATGGCTAGAGATACTGCCAGAGAGGAGTGGCAGAGGACCACAGGTTTGGAGTCCATGATGGCCTCTCAGATGAGGCGCATCGCTAGTTTGGAGGATACGCAGCGAGAGTTAATTGCTACCATTGAGCGACCACGTACTGAGTGTGGATATCCTTAGATCTTATTGCATGATGTATCACACTAAACTGAATTATAACAGTTAGTGTTAGTTATTACTCTTGTACTTCAGTTGTATTTCCGTTGTACTTCCGTTGTATTTCAGTTGTATTCCATCTAGTATCTCAACATGTACGTTAGGAACCTTGTAACCGAAGTTCTATCTATGTCAAACTTATTTTCCTATCCAATTGTCTTTTCTTTCATAGATTGCTCATATGATCTATCTGCAATATTTACACAATTACTTGACACTTACCTTGTTTAAGAGGTTCTATATCTCATCACCTTTCTTACTGCAGAAATGCCGCCAAAACGAAGATCAAACCGTACCAACCATGGTGGAGCTTCCAATGCTCCTATTCCAGCGAGAGTTACTCGCAACCAAGCTGCAAACAATGCTATTCCAAACAGAGTCACACGAGATCAGACCGCTGAAGTCACTACTCCTGCTAGAGCTACTCCAATTCAACCCACCATGAATCAAGCTATGATAGATCAACTAGTCAATGAGCGAGTGAACGCCGCTTTAGCTGCGGCAAACCACTCGTCTACTAATGCTGGAACTTCGAGACCACCCACCCACAGCCGCACTTGTACTTATCAGGATTTTCGTAAGACCATGATTGGAGGCTTTAGTGGAACTGAAGGAGCTGTTGGTCTGACTAGATGGATCGAGAAGCTCGAGACTGTGTTCCGAATCTGCAATTGTGAAGAAGAGGCTAAGGTTAAGTACGCATCATTCACTTTCACTAATGCTGCCTTGACCTGGAGGAACAATTTTCTGAAATCTGCTAGTATCGATGTTGCCTATGCCCCATGGGAGAGCTTCAAGGAGATGGTACTTCGAAAGTACTTTCCTCGTAATGAGATCAAGAAACTCGAGCATGAGTTTTGGAACCTCAAAGTTCAAGGCACCAATATGGCTGCTTATAACCAGCGTTTTCAAGAACTAGCCTTGTTGTGCCCTGAAATGGTTCAAACTGAGACCCGATTGTTGGAGAGGTACATCGGAGGACTGCCCCAATCTATCAAGGGCAATGTCACCACTTCTAAGGCTGCTGATCTTCACGAAACCATCGAGGTAGCCAACAAACTCATGGACCAAGTGATTGAGGATTCCATGGACAAAGTGGTTGACAATAAAAGGAAATGGGATGACCACTCCCGAAGCTACAACAACAATGGGTACCGTGGTAACAACAGTGGGAACATCAACAACAATCAAAACAAAAGGCAAAATGTTGCTAGAGCATATGCAGCTGGGATTGAAGAAAGGAAATCGTACACAGGGACTTCGCCACTGTTTAACCGATGCACTCTGCATCATAAGGGACAGTGTACAGTCAAGTCTGAATGTCCGAAAAATCGGACACTTGACCAGAAACTGCAGGTCCAAGTCATTAGCGACGGTTCAAATAGCACCGGCTCAGGACCCAAAAGCTGCTATAACTTGCTTTGGTTGTGGTGAGAAAGGGCATTATAAGAATGAATGCCAAAAGACCAGGAACCAAGGCAATGGAGGAAATCAAGGAAACCGAGGAAATCCAGGAAGCCATGGAAATGGCAGGGTTCAGGGAAATGTTGGACAACCAAGTAATCAGGGAAATGACGAAGGAGGTCATGGAAGAGTCTATGCTGTGACCAAAGTGGAAGCTCAGGAAGACCCGAATGTCGTGACGGGTACGTTTCTTATAAATAACCGCTATGCATCCATATTGTTTGATACGGGAGCCGATAGGAGTTTTTTTTTCTAATGCATTTAGTCCACTACTCGATATTGCCCCAACTGCATTAGGCAATGCATACAATGTGGAACTAGCTAACGGTAACGTAGAAAGAGTAGATACCATCATAAGAGGTTGCACCCTGAATCTGTTAAACCACCCATTCAATATCGACTTGATACCAGTAGAATTGGGTAGTTTCGACATCATCATCGGGATGGATTGGTTATCAAAATACCATGCTGCCATCATTTGTGACGAAAAGCTTGTCCAAGTACCCTATGGAGATGAAGTCCTAACTATAGAAGGAGACAGAAGTGATAGGAGAAACGCCTCAAGACTGCACGTCATTTCTTGTACCAAGGTGTTGAGGTGTATCGAGGAAGGATGTCACATCTTCCTAGCACAAGTCACCGGAAAGGACGAAAAAGAAAAGGAAGAAAAACGTCACGGAAGACGTACCAATAGTGAGAGAATTTCCCGAGGTCTTTCCTGAAGACTTGCCAGGACCCCCTCCGACCCGACAGGTTGAATTTCAAATTGATCTAGTGCCTGGTGCCGCACCAGTGGCAAGAGCACCTTATCGATTAGCTCCAACGGAACTCCAGGAGTTATCAAACAAGTTGTCGGAACTTGCAGAAAAAGGGTTCATCAGACCGAGCTCATCACCATGGGGAGCACCAGTCCTATTCGTCAAGAAGAAGGACGGAACTTTTAGGATGTGCATCGACTATCGCGAGTTGAATAAACTAACCATTAAGAACCGTTACCCACTTCCGAGGATCGATGACTTATTCGATCAACTTCAAGGTTCAAGTGTTTATTCAAAAATCGACTTAAGGTCAAGATACCATCAACTAAGAGTTCGAGAAGAAGACATTCCCAAAACCGCCTTCAGAACTCGTTATGGACATTACGAGTTCCAAGTCATGCCTTTTGGGTTAACCAATGCACCAGCTGTGTTCATGGATCTCATGAACCGAGTGTGTAAACCCTACATGGATAAATTTGTGATCGTATTCATTGACGATATCCTAATTTATTCCAAGAACGTGAAAGAACACGAGGAACATCTTAGATGGATCTTGGAAATGTTGAAGAAGGAAGAACTGTATGCAAAGTTCTCAAAGTGTGAGTTTTGGATATCGACTGTGCAATTCCTAGGCCATGTAATTGACACCGGGTATTCATGTAGATCCCGCTAAGATCGAGTCAATAAAGGATTGGACGACACCCACAACCCCTACTGAAATACGCCAATTCTTAGGACTCTGGGTACTGAAGATTCATTGAAGGTTTCTCAAAGATTGCCAAATCTTTAACCAAGCTAACCCAGAAAAACATCAAGTTTGGATGGGAGAAAAAGAAGAAGAAGCTTTTCAACTCCTTAAAGAAAAGTTGTGTAGTGCACCTATTCGGCCTTACGAAGGTAGTGAAAACTTTGTTGTTTATTGCGACGCTTCACATAAGGGGCTAGGAGCGGTGTTAATGCAAAGAGAGAAGGTGATAGCATACGCCTCTCGCCAGTTGAAGACTCACGAGAAGAATTACACAACGCACGACCTGGAGTTAGGATCAGTTGTGTTCGCACTCAGAATTTGGAGACATTATTTATATGGCACGAAGTGTGTCGTATACACCGATCACAAAAGCCTACAACACATTTTAGATCAAAAAGAACTGAATATGAGACAACGCCGATGGTTGGAGTTGCTCAGTGATTACGACTGCGAGATTCGTCACCACCCGGGTAAAGCGAATGTAGTTGCTGATGCTCTGAGTAGAAAAGAGCGACCAAAACCCCTTAGAGTCAGATCTTTGGGTATGACAATTAGTTCACCTCTACCATCGAAGATTTTGGAGGTACAATCAGAAGCACTCAAGGAAGAAAATCGTCCGAATGAGAACCTTTACGGAATGCCAGAAAGTGAAAATGGATTCGTAAAAAGGTCGGACGGAATCTTGTGTTTCAAGGAGCGAAGTTGGATTCCACTTTACGGAGGAATTCGCGATATCATTATGCACGAATCTCATAAATCTAAATACTCCATCCACCCGGGATCCGACAAGATGTATCTCGATCTGACGAAATTGTACTGGTGGCCAAACATGAAAGCCGACATTGCAACATATGTCAGCCGATGTTTAACCTGTTCAAAAGTCAAAGCCGAACATCGAGACCCTCGGTCTACTAGTACAACCCAAAATTCCCGAATGGAAATGGGAACGTATAACAATGGACTTTATCACTAAACTACCTAAAACCTCTAAAGGCTACGACACTATTTGGGTAATAGTTGATCGTCTCACCAAGTCAGCACATTTTCTACCGATGAAAGAAAGTGACGGGATGGACAAACTTGCACAACTATACCTGAAGGAAATCATCGCGCGTCATGGTGTACCAATCTCCATCATCTCAGACAGAGATAGCCGTTTCACCTCAAATTTTTGGAAATCGCTCCAAGATGCTTTAGGATCTAACCTCGATATGAGCACCGCCTACCATCCTCAGACTGATGGACAAAGCGAGAGAACCATTCAAACACTGGAGGATATGCTAAGAGCATGTGTGATAGATTTTGGAAATGGCTGGGATAAGCACTTGCCATTAGCCGAATTTTCTTACAACAACAGCTATCACACAAGCATCAAAGCCGCACCATATGAAGCACTCTATGGTCGGAAGTGTAGATCACCTGTGTGTTGGGCCGAAGTTGGAGAAAGTCAACTTACTGGTCCGGAGTTAATTCAAGAAACTACTAAGAAGATTGTACAAATCAAAAACCGACTGCAAGCAGCTCGTGACCGTCAAAAGAGCTACGCGGATAAAAGAAGGAAACCACTTGAGTTTCAAGTGGGAGATAAAGTTATGCTCAAAGTTGCGCCATGGAAGGGCGTAATCCGCTTCGGAAAACGTGGAAAGTTAAATCCTCGTTACATTGGACCTTTCAAAATTCTCGCAAGAATCGGACCGGTAGCATACCGACTCGAATTACCACAAGAACTCAGCTCTGTGCACAACGTGTTTCACGTATGCAACTTGAAGAAATGTCTTTTTGACGAAACTCTTGCTATCCCCTTGGAAGAAATCCAAGTTGACGAAAGATTGAATTTTGTCGAGGAACCCATTGAAATTATGGATAGGGAGATCAAACGGCTTAAGCAAAGCCGCATTCCGATCGTCAAAGTCCGTTGGAACTCTCAAAGAGGTCCTGAATACACATGGGAGCGTGAAGACCAATTCAAGCGTAAATACCCACACATTTTCTCTACTTCAGTAAGTAATCCTAACTGAAAACCGAGGACGGTTTTCTCTTCTAAGGCGGGGAGGATGTAACACATGGTAAATTTTCACTAAAATTTAACTAATAATTAGTAATTTATTTTTACTAAGCATAAGTCATTAAGCATGCATAAACTTTGCCTGATCATTTGAGTAGATAACTCGCATACAGTAGATGACTGCATCACTTTTGCATTCATATCATTTTATGAATATTTCATTTTGTCTTATGACTAAATTGTAAGACGAGAGGTTATCTCGTTTCCCCCAGTGACCGACACTACACGCGTACCGACACTATGATAAGGGCTTGATAAAACAAATGACAAATGTCCGTGATATGGAATATTACAAAGATAAAATATTTTAGACTCGTAACTATAAGATACTACGTTATAAAAGTTATCAAACAATGATACCTCGGTCACAATTTAATATCGCGGGACACAAAATATTTAACACACTTTCACTTAAACAATATCTCTTATAAGACTCAAACGCAATTAATACATAAGTGTAATTTATATACATACATTTTCACAATTAGTACTATAAGTATAATACATATATACATATACATCTTACATAAAGGAAAACCTTTATTAAAAATTTGAGATATAATATCTCTTTGTCTTCTCTCCCACACACGACAAAACCATCACAAAAGCAGAAAAAGGAGAAGATATCAAATCTCCATCTTCAACCTCTACTCCTGGCTACTCCTTGTAGTTCGAATCTCCCAAAGAGGAAAACCCAACATGTTTCTCCCATCATCTTCTCTTCTCTCTTACCAAAACCATGTAACTTGTTGTCTCTCAAATCCTCTCCTTTGATGCGCCGACTACCCTTTCGAATGGGTCCAAGAAGAATCAAGACAAAGCCACCCAAGAGAAACATATCTCAACATCAATCTACCTTGAGCCAAAGTCCAAGATTTTCTAGGTTTTTGGAAGTTAACTAGTTTTGGCTTCAAACCAAGTCACAAGAAAAGAAAGATGGACAAGCTTTTCCCAAAATACTTCCTTTATCTCTAGTAGAGATGCAAACGCCCCAAACTCAGTTTTCTCATCAATTTTTACCAAAAACTAGGGTTTGTGAAACTTAGGGTTTTCAAAAATTGATTTGTAGGTTTTGCAATTGGGAGTGTTTTGGAGCTAAATCAAGACTTGTTTGGTTCGAACCAACGAAGCCACTCTCGTTCCTCACGCATCATCTCTCGAGTTGAGGTTACTCATTTTCTTGTTGTAATGTCTTTTATGTTGTTTTATGATATTAAGTTGGAAAATGTTATCAAAGAAATTGTTATATGATTTGGTCATATCAATATTAATTGTTCTTTTGGTTATTTGAAATTTGAGTTTTTGCAAATGTGTTGTTAATCTTGTTCCTGTCGAGTGGTACAAATCAAGAAATTTGAAAAATTGAGTTTTTATAAAAGTTAGCCTAAGGACTAGAATCTTTGACACTTAAAATCTTGATATGTGACCATAAATTTAAGTCGTCGTTAGCAAATGGGTCCGTTTGGTTTTACTGTCGAGATAGAAGAAACAAGAAAGACTAGATAAGTCAAGTTTTGTAAAAAGCTATGAAAAAAATGCTAGGTTCTAAAGGCAGGAAACTAATAATAGTTTCGACATGATGCCTAAGTGCTTAACTTTGATATAAACTTTGGTAGCTAGTGTCGGGTTTCGGCTGTACACTTAACCGAGTCAAACACATCATCCTTTGTAAGCATGATGGGTTTTTACCTCGGCTGAGAACCCCCTCGGGTACTTGAGTATTTTCGACATTCCATGTCTCGTCATTGTTTCATGTAGGGGTACATTCTAAGCTATAAAGTCACCTCTTTACCATTTCATGTTGCATCTAAATCTAGTGATAAATTTGCTACTTGGTTCGAATGAAAAATCACTTCAAGGCTCGTGGTATCCACAGTCAACTCTTATGATGTTCACTTGAGTTGATAGTGAAGTATTGGGTCTCGATAGATGGTATAAACGTATGTTTAGAAGTGTGGTGAATAAAAATTGTCATTATTCCTTTAGTGTTAAGTGTTGTTCTATGATACTAGAAACTCGTTAAAATACTTGAGGTTCCTTTCGGATGAAATCCGCGTAGACCAGGCCAAGTCGATATTGGTCCTATACTAAAGGCTCACCATGTCGCACTCTTGTTCTAGTTGAAGAAACTGTATGATAGTCATCAAGACACCTTTCATGCTATATTTCTAACTAGGAGCCTTATGTCGAAATTATTGTGTCGGCCTAAGAATGGAACCGAGTTGAGTAGTACTCAATTTCCACAGTTTCGTCACTCCTTGCTCGTACTTTCAGTAAATGGTTTAGCCAAGTCTCGCTGGAAACAAGTCTCAACCATAACCATTTCTTCCCTTCATGGAAACAGTTAGCTAGTAAGTGGAAATGGGCCACAACCCATGTTTTAAACTTGTAAAAGAAACTTGGATAGTCAATGGGCCTAAGCCCAACCTCCTGCGCAAGATGTCGTCGCCGACCCACCTACGAATACAAGTCACTCATTTCGTCACTTGTCAAGGCATCAAATAAAAACTCGAAATAAATGTTTTCCAAGGTTCATGCTAAACTAAACTCGTCCTCGCATACTCCATTCCTTCATTTCGTTATATGCCACCATAATGTCAAGTGTAAAAAGGGTCTAATACAAGAAAAAAATGCTTAAAAATAAGATATACGTAATAGAGGTTACATCAAAAATGAACGTCAGACGTACTCAGATAAACAATTTTATGTCAAGTAACTCACTAGTCAAAATTTTAAATAGTGAGAACCAATTTCTTGATAAACAATCGAAGACCGCTACTTTATCACTTAATGTGATAGTCTTCAAATTTAACTCAAATATATTTTCTAAATACAACTAGAAAATAAATTAATTATATACATAATTTTGACAACACCATTTGTGTCAACTTAAACAAGTATATATACATCTATATACTTACCAGTGGAACATTGTGATTATTTTTCCAAAACAAACTACGGATTTTAAAACCATATAATCATTTTTACAAACTTAAATTTAGTTTTACTACAATTATAAAAACCATTGAACCACGTTAAGTAAGTGATACTTTTTTTTGGGTAAAGGGTTTTACCCCGGTAAATATATATAACCAAAAAATGTTAAGTACAAATGGAATGTGGCAGAAGCACCACATTAACCTCAAGCTAAAGCTTGAAAACTAGTGTTTATGACATGCCATAAACACAAAGAACCTAGCTATACATTAATCATCTAACCAGGCATAAAACAAGAAAAACTTGTAACAAGCGAGCATCCCGCAATCACCACACACGCAAAAGGAGCAAGACGACCCAGGAAGTTTTCCTTCTTAAAAACCCTTTCCAAGAAAAACCTCGAAAGGAAAAACCTTGGAGTAGGGAAAAAGAGTACAACCCATTCCTGGCACTCCCTTTGTGAACTATATAAACATTGTAGAACTTCCATTAAGACGTTGAACAATCCGCAATGATCACCGATCCAGGTAACTTCCATGTATCCATAATCCTTCGAATCCGCATAGAGTTCTTCGTGAATCGAAACGAAAGGATCTTCAAACGAACAATAGACACAATATCATCAAACACCGGAGTATATGACTTCATTCCCTTCTTAAACGACCTTGAATTCCGTTCACGCCAAATAGAGTAGCATGAGGCGCAAGGATCGACGGGATATAACACCAGAGGAAGATCGTCCCTCAGACAATGGTATAAGGTACGAGACAATATCATCCAGTCTAGGAGGGATATTATCCATACCACAAAGAGAACAAACTCGCCCACACTGTAAAGAAAAAGGAACTCAAAGAAAAGGTGAGCATGAGAATCAGGTTGGTTATCACAGAATAGACAACTAAGCAGGTTTAAGTCGCTTAATGTCGGGACCGACATCCCATTGCCTCAATCTATCTTGTGTTTTAAGCTTGCAATTAACGACCAACCAAAGATTAAACGCATGTTTAGGGATACACTGAGGGAACCACACAACATGAAACCAAGGAACCAGGTTAGCACTACCACGGATAGAGTCCTAAACATGAGAAATTGTAAACGACTTAAATTCACCATTAGGCACTCTCCAAACTAGCTCGTCCGGAATACCATCAGTAAGAATTGGAGGAGGAATCAGCAATAAGTCCGGAATCCTATTAATCCACTCACTAGGCCACCTCCAATCACCATCAGCAAGCAAATCACCAACAGAGTTGTTCAACGAAAATCCGCACCTAGAGATATCTCTAGCAGTAATCAAGCTCCTAAGGGGGCTCAAAGAACTCCAATTATCAAACCAAATAAAAGCCCTCTTGCCATCACGAATATGGAACCAGAAAAAAGGCCGAATAGTGGGGCGAATAAGAAGAAGTTTTCTCCAGCCCCAACTCATATCACCCGTACATGGAACATCCCAAAAACTCCTGCCTCGTAGTTTATAAGCATGAATCCATTTAACCCATAACGATTCCTTATGAGTCAAAATACTATAAACATGTTTTGCCATAAGTGCCACATTAAATTCATGTAGACTACTTAATGCCCAAACCACCCTCCTCTTTAGGCTTACAAATATCCTCCCAAGCTACCTTAGCCTTACCCTTTTTCATATCACCACGACACCAAAAGAAACCATGCATGAGTTGTTCGATATCATGTATAACACGTGCAGGAAGAATAAATACAGAGGCCCAAGAATATGCATGGAAGATAACACGATATAATGAGTCAGTAAACGACCCGCCATAGATAAAAATTTGTTCTTCCAATCGATATTCTAGATGAACCCTTTCAACAAGCACTTTGCAATCCCGATAAAGCAGCCGTGACGAGATAAGGGGAACACCCAAGTACTTAACAGGAAGCGTACCTTCCTTAAATGACAAAGAGTTCAAAATGGACAACTTAACCGGTTAGGCACGTGAAAGAACGCCGTGCTCTTCGGAATACTAGGAACAAGGCCCGATAAATTCTTGAACTCATCTAAAGCATCCATAACCACACTTGCTGAGACCACATCACCATGCGTAAAAATAAATAGATCATCTGCAAAACAAAGATTAAGTAACTTCTGTCTTTCACAAAGATGGTGATATTGGAACTCATCCCGCCGCTCAACCCTACGCCGCAATAATAGAGTAAGTACTTCCATAACAAGAGTAAAAAGATACGGGGACATAGGATCACCTTGGCGAAGCCCCTTTTACCCCTGAACCACCCATAGATATCACCATTAATACAAATGGAGTACGACACACTAGTAACACAAGCCATGATCCAAGAAACCATCCTATTGTGAAACCCATAACCAATTAGAATAGTCTCAAGAAAACGCCAATCAACAAGATCATACGCCTTTTGGATATCAATCTTAAATGCACACCTCGGCGGTCCTCGAGGACGATGGTAATTACGCATTAATTCTTGGGTAAGAAGAATATTATCCGAGATATTGCGCCCCGGAACAAAAGCCGATTGATTAATACTAACAACATCACCAAGCCCCTCTTTAATCCGATTAGATATAATTTTACTAATGCATTTATAAAGCACATTGCAGCAAGAAATAGGTCTATAGTTGTTGATGCAAAAGTTGGACGTTCCTTGTTTGGAGCTCCGGTTCCTACACCAATTGAGAATCGTTGCTTGAGACCTGCGCACTAAAAGACAAAAGACACTTTTAGGCTTATCGTGGGATTGTTTCCCACGATTATCCTCCGGCGTGAGAGTAAGTAATCGGTTTAGGGTTTTAGGGGAGTTAGGGTTTGCCAATCGTACCTTAAACGAGGGATGTGATTCCCTTTATATACGCAAGGAATCCTTGCTGGTTCCGTGTTCCTCAACCTTCGGCGTATCCCGCCTTAACCGGTTGGGAATGATTATCTATCTATTTCAAAGATATCGTGGATATCTAGTCTATCAATAGATCCGGCTTGGGCCTTCATGGGCCCAAACGGTTAATCTGCTTAGCCCAATTCGTACCGGGCCAAGTTAGCATTGGACTTTAGTCGGGTCCACGACCCGGATATAGACTATACGTCATCATGTCCCCCCAGTCTAGTATGCGCAGTGCATAACTACGGATGCTAGACTAATTATCGTATTCTATGAAAAATAAACAAAACGTAGCCAAGAAGCTTAAAAAAAAAACGAGCAGGATACAATGTATCTAGCCATAAAAAAAACGGCACCTCGTAATTCGGGGAAAAATTACTGCACCCATGTCCCATCAAACAATCCCCACCACATATGGAGGGTTAGTGGAGTCCACGTGTCGGCCATCGCGTGGAGGAAGAGGATTATATAACCCCTTCACTTCATTTTCACCGTCTCAACACACAGTAAAAAGAACAATCCGCCATTAACAAAGCTTCCAACATATCCAAGCCTTCAGACTGAAATACCCCTAGGTAATCAGCTGCGCCTTTGTTCTTGTTAATAACAATACCATGGTTAAGGAATTATCTGATTTTACATCCGACATAACGGAAGAGGAGCTACAACAGTTTGCATCGGATTATTATATCCCTAGCGCAGTACATCCGGAAGTACCGGCTGCGAATGCATCAATAGCGGATTTCCCCGATGGGAAAATTGGTGTATACACACGGTTTTTTGGAGGGAAAAGTTAGATGCGCTCAGAAATTGGAGGGAAACCTTTTTCTGGATTGACAACACTTGTTTTCCGTCGCATTTCGATTTTTACGCTAAGGGGACACTGCCAAAGGATGAGCGCCCCCTCCCTGGATCATATAATGCAGAGGATGCGGAAACAATAAATGCTAACCGCATCCCTATAAGCTCCTATCCCGAGGAGTTCTTGGTGCATATTGGCCTAAGCCACAATTATTTTGGCAGTGCAGAAGAAGTTCCTATCTTCTTAGACGCCGATGGTCAGGGTGGGTGCTCATGCTTTCGCACCCCGTTGAATTATATTACTGTAAGTTATTCACTGTATATTCTGCGTACTTGTTGTGAACTGTGTATATTTTTTGTTGTTGCGCAGAGATGGACCTGTTCAGCGTTGTGCAACTGACAAAGCCGATGGATGTAAAGGTGGGAACTCGACCCCTGAAGGAGGGAGAAGAGCCCGTGCTTGTTGCGGTCACCGGGCGTACCCTAGCGATGGACCTAGGCGAGGCAGGTGAAAGTTCCTCCGTGGCGCTCC
The DNA here is from genome assembly GCA_910596185.1 of Chrysanthemum makinoi. Classification (NCBI taxonomy): domain Eukaryota; kingdom Viridiplantae; phylum Streptophyta; class Magnoliopsida; order Asterales; family Asteraceae; genus Chrysanthemum; species Chrysanthemum makinoi. The sequence continues at coordinate 161,737,626 of OU343217.1, read as the reverse complement.
AAGCAACTCCCTTACAAAGTATGCCGAGTACAACAGTACAGACACCTCCCGTGCAACCAGCGCCCATAGCGGCAGAGCACGTGGAAGAAACAGATGAGGATGAAGAGAGTCCAGAACTGGAGCGCAAAAGGAAGCGCAGCGGCGATGGCGCTGCCACCTCCCGAAAGAAGCGCCCAGTTGTTTTTAGTGTGGAGTCATCTTCCAGTGATGTTGCGTCGCGCCCACCATCACCTAACACCTTCATTCCTGCGTAAGTATCCTTGAAAGATTATGTATCAAAATATAGCTAGATAGCACAATAACCGTGGATTATCTCATCATGTTTGTAGGTTTGAACAATCCGCAGAGTCGCCCCCCCAAGCAAGTCCAATTCGCGCTGAATCATCTGGGCTGAAAAGCCAAAGCGCGGAGCCTGAGACCGCTGGGGATACGCCCATGGAACAACTTGTTGATGACCTGGTCTCACTTGCTACGCGGATAAAGGTAAAGTACTCGGGCGAGACTAGCCAAGGTGCGGAGAAAGACAAACGCATTGCACTACTTGAGGCTCAATTGGCTAGTGCTAGAGGTGAAGCAGAGACTCTTGGGTCATATGCCAAAAAACTAGCCGAGGAGAAAATGGCACTGATGTGTCAAATAAATCAAGAGCGCGCGGAGGCCGCGAGCTATAAGTCTTCTTGTCTGTGGGCTATTAAATATTTGGAAAATGGCAAAGATGCACTGACCTCCCAGCTTGAAGACTTCGGCACTACTGTGAAAAGTGCTCTAGAGACGCAGGAGGAGAAGTTGCGTAAACTAAGCATAGAGTACGACGAGGAGTTATATCCGCAACTTCTCTCCACCATAGCTGAGCGCAGATGGCTCATAAGCCATGGGCTCCGCCTAGCAGCGTTAGGTGTCCTGGAGTCGCAAGAGATTCGTGACTCCTTCGGGGATGTGGTGAAATGTGCGCTGGAGCGTGGAAAGTCAGAAGCCATTGAAAAGCTGCAAGAGGCTGAGCCGCTAAAGGTACCCGCTGAGCGTGTACCTACTTATGATGGCTTATGACAATCTGTCACGCCATGAAGAAGATGAAGGACTTGGAACTCCCCAAGATCGCTGAACCGGAGCGATCGGACTATCCAATAAACGTAATTTTGTAGGTCTGACTCTAGCCCGTCATCTCGGTGGAGAGGCCGCTATGCGCCAGCACTATTATCTTAGACCCGATGCATCCCAACCGCAGGTTCGTTTTCGCTACCCAGAGATATCCTCAATCCTTTCGTCCCCGGGGAAGTCCCCAAACAAGTGTTGGAGGCGCATGTGACGAGGCTTGCTGAAAAGAAAGGTATTAAAGGAAAGGCTGTAATGTGTGGTATTGGCGCCGGCGCACCTCCTCGGTCCCGACGGGTGCCCGTGAGTGTCGCCACCGTGGCTCGTCGAGATGCTGATTTGTTACAGGAGCTGAATAGGATTGGGGATGATACTAGCCGCGTGGGTAGTTCCTCCTTGAAGCGTAGTCATAGTTTTTAGTTTATCTCTGGTGCTGTAACTATCTGTGAGAAATAACTTGTAGTCCGTTAATGGACCTCCTTTTGTGAAGGGTGTTTGTAAAGATATTTTTCTTATTGTGATGTACACACTTATCGTACTTATCTTTGCGTAAAAGAAGTATACGTTGTTTATCTTTGATGTACACACTTATCTTGTTTATCTTTGCGTAAAAGAAGTATACGTTGTTACCTGTATATGCAAGTGTGAATAATACAAGGACTTCATAATCATGTATGAAGATCCGAAAAAATGTCAAGTATAATCGTATATATTAATGGTATGCAGCTACATCGTAAATACCAAATTAAGGAATCAAGTGTCTTGGTTCCAAAGTTGTTAAACGTGCACATGTGCATTGTTGCGCATCCGTCGTGGGGTGCGCACAAAGCTTATTCCAACGTCTTGAGAACAAGGTGTTTAACAAGGATACGTGATCCAGCGTTGATGGGTTTGCAACCCTCTTACTCAACAAGTTGTTTATTAGGTTAACTTATCCTTTTGACCATCGTGGGTTTATATAGTGCATGCACGCCATGTAGGCAAAAATGTTAAAAAATTGTTAAGACATATAGTATATGGAAGTAACAAATTAAAGTGTGTCACGGAGTTAGCTAGAAACCGCAACGTTTTATTAATACTTGCAAGTGTTTATGAAGAAGTAAAAAACATGATACTAAGGAAATAAATAAAAAAAATACATAGTTGTGCGATTGGCCGTAGCCATTTCTATAGGTAGCACCTCTTGAGATTGCAGATGTTCCATGTACGTGGCAATTCACGACCATCCAAGCCCCGTAGCTTGTACGCGCCTGTTCCTAGTGCTTCAATAACCTCATAGGGTCCCTCCCACTTCGGTCCAAGCTTACCCGGTGTCTTCTGCGTGGCTTACATCATTAGCGCGATAGACGAAGTCACCTGGTCTGAATGAGACACCTCTTACTTTAGTGTCATAGTATCCCTTCATTCTTGACTTCGATTTTTCTTCACGTATAGCTGCACGTTCACGCCTTTCTTCCAGCAGATCTAGGTCAAGACGCCGTTCTTCATCATTATTTGCCACATTTACTTCAGCAGTCCGGATGGTTGGCATACCGATCTCGGCTGGTATGACGGCTTCTGTCCCGTAGACTAGAGAGAAGGGGGTATCTCCTGTACTGGTTTTGATCGAGGTGCGATGCGCCCACAAAACATGTGATAGCTCTTCCACCCATCTCCCTTTGTGCTTGTTCAGGCGTGTTTTAATTCCTTCGCCTAAGCTTCGATTCGCCCGTTCCACTAGGCCATTGGTTTGTGGGTGTTTAACTGACGCAAAGTGCTGTGTGATGCGTAGCTTCTCACACCAGTCCTTGAAGGGGTTGTCACAGAATTGTTTTCCATTGTCTGAGATGATTTCCCCAGGAAGACCAAAACGGCATACAATGTTATCCCATACGGCGCTTCACCGGTTGCCGTGATCGTTACCACCGCCTTTGCTTCAATCCACTTGGTGAAGTAGTCTATAGCGACTATGAGGAATTTTAATCCCCCCGCTGCGACGGGAAAAGGGCCTGCGATGTCAATACCCCACTTGTAGAATGGCCATGGTGATGTTATTGGCGTTAGCTCGTGCTGTGGTAGGCGCGGGATGGGCCTATGCACTTGGCAATCGTTACACTTCAGATAAGTCCCGCGCATCTTGGTGCATGGTGGGCCAATAGTATCCTGATCGCATGGCGCGTGCCACAACGGATCGTGGTCCCGAGTGCATACTGCATGAACCTTCATGGATCTCTCGCAAAGACGTAATTTGCCTGTAATAGGCCTACACAGCGGAGCCATGGTTGCAGGAAGGAGCGTCGGTACAAGATGTTGTCTCGGATTTCAAATCGCTGCGCTGTGCGCCGTATCCTGCGAGCTTCCTTACGCTCCGGGGTAGCATTCCTTTGTTCAAGAAGTCCACTATCGGTGTCATCCATGTAGGACCATCCTCCTCTATGATTGTGGAGACTTCCATCTCTGAGATAGACTTGCTTTTCAATGTTTCGACCAGAACTTGCTTTGATAGGTGTGCAAAGCTTGTCGAGGCAATCTTGCTCGGCATCCGCTTTGCGGTTTTCCCTCTAGGAACCTCGTTTGATGGTGAACTGTCAAAACCTTTGATCGTGTCTTGGTCTTGGCAAGATATCGGATCATGTTATCCTCCTTGGCCACGTATTCGCCCAACACGTGGTTGGCTACTAGCCGGGAATCCACGTTTGCTTCTAGGTTATGTACACCCATTCGAGCTGCAATGCGTAGTCCAGCAAGTAGAGCTTCGTACTCTGCCTCGTTGTTTGTCGCCAAATTCAAAGCGCAGGCATAGGTGAATTCCATTCCCTCTGGATTTGTAAGGATAAGGCCGCCCCCGAACCATCAATGCAAGAGTATCCATCTGTAAACAAGATCCATGGATCATGTTGGTCCGTCTTATTTGGTGTGGGTACCTAATCGGTGTCTGGCTTTTCAATGATGAAATCTGCCAGAATCTGTCCTTTAATTGCCGTCGCGTGGTCGTAGGAGATGTTGTGTTCGCCCAGCCAAGACACTCCACTTCGTAGTCGGCCTGATGCATCGGTTTAGAGATGATCTGCTTGATTGGTCGATCGGTGATAATGCAATCGTGCGCCTGGAAATACCTGCAAGTCGTTTAGCGCAAACACCAATGCAAGAACCAATTTTTCCATGGCGGTGTAGTTCGCCTCCTTTTCTTTTAGCGCTTTGCTTACAAAGTAGATAGGAGTTTGCACTGAATCCCTATCTGTTAGTAGTACTGCGCTGATTGCTCCATCGATTGACAAGTACATGATCAGTTCTTCCCCGGTCGGGTGCAACGAGCGTTGGGAGTGTTTCGATGCTGTTAAGCTGAGTGAAAGCTTCCTCTGCCTCCGTAGTCCACTTAAAATCACCCTTCTTTATGCACTTCTTGAGTGTTTTGAAAAGTGGTAACGATTTTTCACTGATTTGGATAGGAACCTGTTTAGGCCGGCCAACTTTCCGTTAAGAGACTGGACTTCCTTCAACGAGCGTGGTGAAGGAAGTTCGATGACCGCTTTGTCTTTTCTCGACATGGTTTTATACCGGTTCAATCAGTATCCAAGGAACATGCCTTCGTAGCGCGAATGTGCACTTTTTGGGATTCAGCTTCATGTTTATCTCTCGTAGAGTTTTAAACGTCTCCTCAATGTCGCGTATTAGCTCATCTTCAGTATGGCTCTTGATGACTAGATCATCGACATAGACTTCTAGGTTGTGGCCCACCTGTTTTTCGAAAACGTTATCCACCAACCGTTGATAGGTGGCACCCGCGTTTTTCAAGCCGAAGGGCATTTTTGTGTAACAGTAAACACCTTGGCCTGTGTGGAAGGCCGTCTTTTCTTCATCCTCTTTAGCCATCTGAATTTGATGGTACCCTTTGTACGCATCTAGGAAACACTTCAATGGATACCCGCACAGAGACTCTATTTTCCAGTCTATCTCTGGTAATGGGTAGCATCCCGTGGGCAAGCTTTGTTAAGATCAAGAAAGTCAACACACATTCGCCACTACCGTCACTCTTTTTGACCATTACTAGGTTAGAAAGCCAGTCGTGGTAGTAGATTTCGCGCATAATTCCCGCATCGACCAACTTGTGTACTTCGCGGGATCGCTGCGCGCTCTGGGGCTTGGCCGCGTTTCTTCTGGCGGATAGGCGAGTACCCTTGTCGGATTCGCAGGTTGTGTTCTGTGATTGAGCGGTACCCAGATCATGTGTTTTGGCTCCCATGCAAAAATGTCTAAGTTCTTTTGCAGGAGCGCACATACAGCTGATTTGCCGTTGTCTGATAGTGACCCTCCGATGGCTATTTCCTGTTCGGTATTCGGGTGGATCGCTACTTTCGATGTGGAATTCTGGTCGTCCGCTGTCTTTGGGGTTGGTGCGGTCTCACATGCAATCGTGTTGCATTCTCTATGTGGTATAGTGGCATTGTAAAGAGTAACAATACCACCTTCCACTGGGAACTTAAGCATCCCATGCGCTGTTGACGGCATCGCCGCATAGTGAAATTCCCGGTCTCCCAATGATGCCATTGTATGGCGAGGGAGATTTAATCACCATAAATTCCATCCGGGCCGCTATGAGTGTTCTTCGCTTCCAATGCCGACAGGTAATCTTATTTGTCCCATAGGCCATATCTTCTCACTGTAAAACCAGTCAACGCTGTTCGACCGGGGTTAACTGGTTGCGATTTCGTGACGCAGTGCTTGAAACAGTGCTCATACATGATGTCGGCAGAAGCTCCACCATCAACATACATGCGGTGGATGTCGTGACCCCCCGCGCTTATCTCTATAGTAAGTGGTTCCACCACTGCGTTGTTCGCGGTTAAGGTGGGGAACGAGATTTCCTTTCCCCGTGAAAAATCCTGGCTTACCTTCTGCTTTGTGACCCGCTGCCATGATTGTATCATGTAAATGGTGTCGGGCTTGTCTTTAGGCGTTTCTTTCTTATTGCCGCTCTTTTGCTTGTCCTTCCCTTCCTTGATATTCTTGACCAGATGGTCCAATCTACCCTCTTTAACCATCTTGTCAATGAGTTGGCGCAGTTGGACACATTCGTTAGTGGTGTGGCCCTTCTGCGCGTGGTAATCACAGTATCCACTGCCGACACGCCTATCCTCTGGAGTGCGCATTTTTGGTGGTCTCGGGAAGTTAGCGCCCTCTGTTGCGAGTATTTCCTTTGGCGATTTGGTAAGCGGGGTATATTTGTCATTGTCGCGTCCATTCCCCTGGTTGCGATAGTTCCTGTTACGGTTACTATTCCGATCTGTGGATTGTCTCCCAGGTTGTTCCTGTGACCGGTAGTTGGAGTAGCTTCTCTTGCTGTTTGCTGCGGCGGCTTCTCCTTGTACGAAGGACCGTGTAAGCTTGTCATTCAATCTTTTAATAAGTTCCGGGTTGCTGATCCCATTCATGAACCCTGAGATTTTGAGTACTTCGGGACATGCTTTGACTTGCATGCATTCATCCTTGAAGCGCTCCATGAAAGCGCTTGTGGATTCCCCTTGGCGCTGTTTGACTCTAGCGAGTTCAATGGGATTTTTAGCGCACTTTTTTCGTTGAGTAAAGTTTAGGCGGAATGCTTTCCTCAACTCTTCGAAGCCATTGATGCTTCTACGTGGAAGCTTGTTGAACCAGTTCCGCGCATTTCCCACCAGTGTGGAATTGAACATGTGGCACCATACAGGTTGTGGCCAGTTTTCAATGTTTGCGTTTGATTCGAAAATTTTTAGGTGATCATCAGGGTCACCTGCTCCATCATAGGTTTTAACATTAGTAGGCATGCCTCTTTTGTTCTCTCGAAAAATCACCGATACGTCTAGTGAACGCATCTATCTTCTCGACGGCCATGGGAGAGACATATCCTCCTCTTCTTGGTCACGGTTTTTCTTCGGATTTCCAATGTCCAGTCTCACTGTCTTCGTTGTCCGAGGAATTACTAGAAGATAGTTCCTCTCCTTCGGCGCACGCCGGTTGTCCTCGAATTTGTGCTTGGGGGCTTTCACTTGGGAATATCGCTCCCCCAGTCTATCTTGTACTCTGCAGCTACCAAGTCTAGTGTGGACACTGGTGCGCTTCTCATCTTCCTCACTTTCACCATAGGTCGTGAGTCGATGTATCATCTCCCTCGACTCTCCTTCCGATTCTATTGAACACCGGGGTCGGCGATTACCCCTCCCGCTTTCTCCTTCGATGACGCGGTGGAGATGTCCCAAACTCTGGGCCAAAGTCTAGCCGAGCATACAGGCTCCGACTTGGTCTTTTCTTTGCTTCCTCTTGCATGAGGATAGCTAGGGCTTCGTAATTTTGAGAGACAAAACTACTTGGCTCTAATTCCGGAACGACTCCCTCTAGGACGGGGGTATCCGTTTCTATCAACACGCTTGTTCCTGCCGGGTGCGTCGGGTGCTTTTGTGAAGTTAGCTTCTAGCACCGGTTGGAGTGGAGTAAAAGGAGCGCGGGTCTTTGGCACTGGTGGTGGTAGTTGTTGTCCGGGTTGTCCCCGAGTGGTTCCACCAGAGGAAGGCCAATCTGCCGATCCTCGATTCTTAGCAGACCGGTTGTCCCGAGATCCGCTTGGGGTTGTCCCGTTGTGCACCTTCTTTCCAAAAAATCGATTGCGATCGCTTTGTCATCCTAGTTCTTGGTTCTTAGTGAATGGTCCCACGGATGGCGCCACTTGTTGATGCAAAAGTTGGACGTTCCTTGTTTGGAGCTCCGGTTCCTACACCAATTGAGAATCGTTTCTTGAGACCTGCGCACTAAAAGACAAAAGACACCGTTAGGCTTATCGTGGGATTGTTTCCCACGATTATCCTCCGGCGTGAGAGTAAATAATCGGTTTAGGGTTTTAGGGGAGTTAGGGTTTGCCAATCGTACCTTAAACGAGGGATGTGATTCCCTTTATATACGCAAGGAATCCTTGCTGGTTCCGTGTTCCTCAACCTTCGGCGTATCCCGCCTTAACCGGTTGGGAATGATTATCTATCTATTTCAAAGATATCGTGGATATCTAGTCTATCAATAGATCCGGCTTGGGCCTTCATGGGCCCAAACGGTTAATCTGCTTAGCCCAATTCGTACCGGGCCAAGTTAGCATTGGACTTTAGTCGGGTCCACGACTCGGATATAGACTATACGTCATCAATAGTCATTTACCTTGGCCGGTGTGGAAACTTTAGGAATAAGAGCAATAATAGTGTGATTGAGTTCCTTGAGCAGCTTACCATTAGAAAAGTGTTAGGAATTAGAAATTCCAGGTATTAAAGAGTCGGTCACCTCAAGTATATGTAATCGTTAGAAAGCTCGTAGTCGTAGTTATTTTAAGTTAAGTAGTATTTAGTTTAGTAACACCGTGGAGGACGGACGGGTCTTTACCCACTGTATGCCTGATCCACAGCCCGATGTGTGGCGTTTTATGTAAGACTATAAATACTCTCTACCTCCCAAGGTAGAGAGTTGGAGCTCATAATAATATCTTTCACTTTCTCTCACTAAGTTCCCTAAACCTCTAACTTTCTCTCTCTAGAATTCCATCTATATGCTACCTTGTGTTAATGTTATGATGTGTATGTGAAAAGTTATATCTTACAATTGGTATCAAGAGCCATGGTTAGATCATATCTTACACATCTTTGGATTTCTAGTGGTTTTAGGTGGTTTTTGAGTTTGAAAAAGTTTAGTGGTTTTTGCATCATTTGATTGATTTCTAGTGTTAAAGTTTCGATTTTGGTTGTACTTTTATGTTTAGAATCATCAAAAGTGTTTAGGTTTTCATTTGGCAAGCTTGAATCATCTTGGTTGGGTTGTTTTTGGATTGAAAAGTGATGTTTATATGGTTTTTCAAGCTAGCGACTTAGCTCACGGATTATTTTCTTGGTAGCGACTTGCTTCACATTTTTGTAGCGACTTACAGTGTTGGAACTAGCGAGTTAGATCTAGCGAGTTAAAGTACAAGTAGTGGACACTCCACTACGGTAGCGACTTGTGGTAGCGACTTGGTCTGTAGCGAGTTGCTCTTTAGCGACTTGCATTGTTGGCGACTTGAGTAGCGAATTGCTGCCAAAATTTGGTTAGCGACTTGGTCTGTAGCGAGTTACTACTTAGCGACTTGCTTTTCTGTTAGCGACTTGGGACTCTAGCGACTTAGGGGTGTAGCGAATTAAGGGTTAGCGACTTAGTGCATTAATTTCTAGCGACTTAGTGCATTAATTTCTAGCGACTTAGTGCATTAATTTCTAGCGACTTAGTGCATTATCTTCTAGCGATTTAGTTTTTTATCATCTAGAGTCTTGAGTGATTGTTTACGGTTTTCTCTTGATTCAGTAAAATCCAGTGAAAGAATCCATTTCCCGGTTTAATCATAGAGCTATAAAATCCCGTATAATCTGTTAACATGTCTACCAACGTTCCACTGTTATCTCCAACGTTGCCGAAGATGTTCAAGCGCTAGCTCGATACTCGTCCACCCCTGCTTGACAGAACTGACTACGACTCTTGGGCTCAACGAATTAGACTGTATTGCCTTGGAAAGGAAAATGGTGTCAACATTCTCAAATCCATTGATGAAGGACCATATCGAGTTGAGACGACTAGAGACATACTTGATACTAATGCAGATGGTACTCTTGTTTACGGAATAGACAGACCTAAGATGTATGATGAGCTTGATGATAAGGATAAAAAGAGATTTGATGCGATATCGGGCTTCAAACATTGTTCTTCAAGGTCTTCCTAAAGACATCTACAAGTCGATCAATCATAACACGATGCTAAGGCGGTTTGGGACAATGTTAAGATGCTTCTCTCATGTTCTGAATTAACTATGGAAGACAGAGAATCCCAACTCTATGACGAATTTGAGCATTTCAAGATGAAACCAGATGAGAGTGTCTATGAGTACTATGTGAGATTTCATAAGTTAGTTAATGACATGAGGAACATCGGAATGACTATGCCTAACATTCAGTTGAACTCAAAATTTGTGAACAACATGAATCCCGAATGGCACAAGTTTGTTACCGTTGTGAAGCTCACTAAAGGATTGAAGAATACAAACTATGAGCAACTCTATGCCTTCCTCCTTCGGAATGAGAGACATGCTATGTTTGAAAAATTAATTCTCAATCAGTTCAAAACCAACCAGGGAGAGACAAGCTCGTCTAATGACTCTACAGCTTTCTACTCAAACATCGAAATCACAACCAAAGCATCACAAGTCATACCCTTGGGTAATGGTAATCACAAACTCATTCCGGATCCTATGTACAAACAAGCTGATGCTGATACTCACGTGGGTAGCTTCATTAATCAACTAGCTCTTCTCATCGGTCAAAACATGAATACTCTCCCACAAACCAACAACAACCTCAATCGCATCTAACCCACACAATCAAGCCACTATTAAACATGGAAGGATCGTGGTGCAACCAGTTCAGGGAAAGACAAGATGATCGGGGACGAGGTGGAGCTGGGAGAGGTTATGTTGGAAACCAGAATCGAGGAAGGAATGGTAACCAAGGTCAAACTAAGCTCATCAAATGTTATAACTGTGGTGGAGAGGGACACATTGCAAGGAACGGTACATCTCCAAAGCGCCACGAACGCCGATTACTTCAGAGAAAAGATGCTGCTGGCTCAAGCTCGGACAATGGTGCTACTTTGGATGAAGAGGAATTGTTGTTTCTTGCTGCGGGCAATGCCAAGACCTATGATGCAGATGTGGATGAGCAGCCTATTCAGGAGATAGGTCACAATCATCGAATGCCTTTCAGTGTGATTGTGATGCATACGACTCTGATGTGGATGATGGACCTACGGCACACACAATTTTATGGCTAGCATTTCTCCAATGGTTTCTCCCAAGGTCTCTTCTTCATCACTAGTTGGGCCATCCCATGACAAGCTCATCTCAGAGGTATTAAAACTATACGATGATGTTGATGTGCACCAGATGCATGACAAAGTACACTCAACTGAAACTATTGAATCAAATATTGAAAATATGGGTAATATCAATATTGTCCCATATGATCAATATGTGAAACAAAGTGAAAGTGAAGTTGTACCAAGTGATGCATCTTCGCAATCAACAATGACTATGTTTTTGATGAATACACCGCATGTGCCCCCGATGATTCCATTATTTCAGAACTAAATGCCTATAAAGAACGTGTTGCTATTTATGATCAACGTGCTAAGTTTGAGTTGACCACTCGTGAGCAGGAAATGGATAACCAAGTAAGTACAAGAATTAGAAAAAGTAATATTAGAGAAGAAGTATTGAAACAAGAATTAAATTCCTTGCAAGAAAAACTTTCTAAAACATCTAAACAAAAACAAGAACTTCAAGAAAATGTGAAAATGCTTAAGCAAGAATTTAATGCAAAGGAATCAAAACTCTTGAGAGATTTTTTAATCGAAAACTTTGAAAAACAAACTTGAGAACAAGTTGTACATACAAGGAAACACCATTCGATTTGCTCACATGGTCACTCAACATCGAGTCTTAAGCGATAAGCATAGCATTCCCCTTGTTGAGGAACCGAATCCGGAGGTAATTAAAAAGGCTAGGAATGCTCATAAGGTGCTTTATGATGGTAATGAAATTCTTAAGCCTAGGCGGAAACCTAGTTGCGTTGAGTGCACTGAGGAAGATAAGAAATCAGATGAAGTCACTAGGGAAAGGATGAACAAAAACTAGATGACCCGAAATGCAAAGAGAAAAAGATTATTATCACTCCCCATGACTACAAGAAGGAAAACTGGATTTCCTTGAACATGTTTAAGCCTCAAACATTGTTGACCCCGAACAAGTGTTCGGAAAAAGGATATGGACTTGCTAAAAGCTGAAAATCTTGTTGAAAAGAATTCCCCTTGTAGGAAATTCCCTAAAGCGACTGTGTATCCTCCAAATACACCAATGCATTTAGTTCCTAGAACTATTGCCACTAAGAGCAAGACCTTAATCACCCAATATGTTATTCTTCAACTATTTACCGATTTTGAGAAAACTTGTAAGAAAAGGATCACACCCAATGGGATAACTGAAGGGGAAAGGGGTTTTGAGCAAATGAAAGAATGTTATTTAACGGAGGTCATGCCTTTCTTTAAACAACTAAAAGATCATTTTGAGAGTCTTAAAGAGGGGACAAAATCGGATATTAAAGAAATGGAAAAGGAATTTGATGCAATGGTAGTTGAAGTTAGTGATTATGAGCGTGCACTAAAATATAATGAGATTGAGAGGAAGAACTTGCATACCTTAAATGAGACTCTTATTACTGAATGTGTTGCTCAAGATATCTTTTCACTGCTTCAAATTGCTCTATTAATGCTTCCAAATTTCATGAACTATCTGGGGCCCTGAAAGTCTCCCATGATCGTGTCATTGAGCTTGAAAAACTAATTCTAAACTAAACGAGAAAATTGAACTGGATGATCACGACAATTTGGTTAAACATTTTTCTAAACTAGAAGTTGAGCATTTTAATTTACAACTCAAATATCAACATCTCAAAGAAAATGTCAAAACTTCAAATATCAAGACATCTTCGGATGCTCCAGAGTTTGATGCAGTTTTTCAAATAAACAAACGTGATGAACAGATTCAAGCTCGTGCAACACGATCGAAAAGTTGAAAGCCCAAATCTCTCAATTAAAGGGTCAAAAGAACAATATGACAGCTCCCAAATGCCTCCTCCTTTAGATTCTCAGAATTCTCAAACTTTTCATCTTCAAAACCTAGTAAATGCTTTACAAAAGGAAAACGAAAGTTTTCTAGAAGAAAATGAAAAGGTTAAACGACATTTTAAAGAGTTATATGATTCAATAAAGTCACCCGTGACCAAAACAACGAAAAAATAACGTCTTTACAAAAAGAAATTGAGAATCGAGAAGTCGTGGAAATGGGAACCGCCACTTATTTTCAATAAGAATGTTGTCTCAAAGTCACCCTTAGACTGCAAATACACTGTGACATTTAAATATATTCCTCCTCATCTTAGGAATAATGAACATGCTTTTCATGAATCCTGTGCTCACCTTAAGGATAGTCTAGAATGTCTCCGTGAGATTGTCGAAGAGGATTTCATTAACAAACCTCTTGATAGTGAAATTAGGTTTGCTTGCCTCCGGGCCAAACGATCTCAAGAGTTGCTAGAATGTGTAATTGCCACATGTCCAAAATCCTTAACCTTAGGTGCAAAAGACAAAGCTGTGATGCCTTGTTCTATGCCTAGTGCCAAGCAGGAAATCCGTTCTATGCCCAGCCTTAAAAAAGGAAACACTAATGTGCCTTCAAGTAGTTCGATTCCGATATGTTAGTGCTAAGAAAGTGAACTTTAGTGTGCCTGCAAAAAGCTCAAATCAGTCTTAAAGTATACACTAATGTGCCTTCTAGTACTTCAGATCCTTGCACATCAAGTTCAAGAATGCAAAAATTAGATCAACCAACTAATGTTCCCATTCCCTCTACAGAGTAATCGGTGACTTTAAGGCGAGCAGGTCAAAGTCTCAAGACAATACAAGGAATGATAGGACCTTGCAAGCTAAGAATGTGCATTGGAAGAGAGTAGAAGACCAATCTAGGAACTTTAGGCTTGAGTTGAATAAAACGAATCGTGTTGATTCTAGTATTAGCCTTAGGCGCATCGTAATTAATTCAATTCGATACTATCTGCAAACCTTGTAATGTCATGCTTGAATTCTGTTGCTAATCATGAATGTGGTGTGAATGCTTTGTCTAATGCTGTCAAATGCCCGGTTAAAATTGCTAATGCTAATAATCGTGCAAATAAGGCAAAAGGCAAAACGAAAGATGTTAGAAAACAAATGGAAACCCACAGGAATAACATTTATAAAGATAGGTTATTATTGGATACCTTTTGGCCATAAGAATAATCGGTTTTGTTCTCAAACTGCTAAGATTATGCCCACTAGAAAATGGATGCCTACTTGTAGAACTATTCCCTTAAGAAGCAAATATACTTTGAATAGGTCAAATACTGACACCAAGATTGCATCTATTCCCAATGATTCCATTACTTCTACTTCGATATGGATGTTTCGATTACGATGTGGGTGTTCCATATACTGTTACTAACCAAGTGGAACCCATTCTTGCATGGGGATCCCAATTATCCGCTTATCCATTTTGTCGTGTTCAACTGCAGATCGTTCAAATCGTTACGTGGTACCGGACTCAGTCGTTCCAAGCATATGACCGAGACCGGTCGCGCTCATGAACTTCGTTAGCAAGTTCATCGGGACTGTTAGATTTGGTAATGATCATTTCGGTGCTATTATGGGTTATGGAGATTATGTTGTTGGTGATAGTGTCATCTCGAGAGTCTACTATGTTGAAGGGTTGGGTCATAATCTGTTCTCTCGCTGGTCAATTCTGTGACTCGATCTAGAAGTTGCCTTCGAGAAAACATACCGCTTTGTTAGAGATCTAAATGGTAAGGAACTGTTAAAAGGAACTCGTGGGTCAAACCTTTACACCATCTCTATCGATGACATGATGAGGGCTTCTCCAATCGCTTGTTATCAAAAGCGTCAAAAACAAAGTCATGGTTATGGCACCGTCGTCTCAATCACTTGAACTTCGGCACCATCAATGATCTTTCCAGAAAGGACCTAGTTGTAGGTTTACCTAGACTAAAGTATGAAAAGGATCATCTTTGTTCAAGATGTCAATTGGGAAAAAGCAAGAAATATGCCCATAAACCCAAAACTACTAACTCTGTCACAGAAGTTCTTCATATGATTCATATGGATTTATGTGGACCAATGAGGGTACAGAATATCTTTGGGAAGAAATATGTGTTAGTTGTGGTTGATGATTACTCTAGATTCACCGGGGTCAAGTTCTTAAGGACAAAGGATGAAACTCCAGATATCATCATCAAACTCATCAAACAGTGCAGTTCGACTTAACAAAACCGTAATTGTCGAACGCATAATGGAACCGAGTTTGTCAACAAACAACTTAATGAATTCTATGAAAGCGTTGGAATCAGTCCTCAAAGAAGTATTTCACGAACTCCTCAACAGAACGGTGTAGTTGAAAGACTAAATCGACTCTGTTGAAGCCGCTAGAACAATGTTGATTTATTCAAAGGTTCCAATGTTTCTCTGGGCTGAAGCAATCGCCACTGCATGCTATACACAAAATCGTTCCCTAATCCACACCGTACATGGAAAAACTCCATATGAACTTGTCCACAATAGAAAACCTAATCTCTTTTTCCTTCGTGTGTTTGGTGCATTGTGCTATCCAACTAATGAGGGTCAAGACTTAGGGAAACTTAGGGCTAAAGCGGACATTGGAGTATTTGTAGGATACGCACCAAACAAAAAGGGATACCGAATCTATAACAAAAGAACCCGAAATATCATGGAAACCATTCACGCTACGTTTGATGAGTCGACGGTCAAATGGCTCCTGAACACTCCATTCGGGACCCGCGACTTCAAGACAGTCCTGTTGGTTCATCTCTTGTTCCAAACTCTACTCAAGAAACTCCATATGTACCTCCATCTGAAGATGATGTAAAGAAATTGTTTGATCCTATGTTTGATGAACTGTATGATTCAAACACTAATGAGGTGATGATTCCCTGCAAATGAGGATGCTCATATTCCCGTGAATGAAGTCAATCCTTCGCCTCAATATCTTTAAGTCAAGAAGCACTGCTGCGATCCTTGCCTCATCAACAAATCATCATTCTTCAAATGTACATCATGGAAATGTTTCAGGCATCAATGATGAAGTTAATCCCTTTGCTACTCCTGAGGATGCTCCATTTGAAAACATATTTGCTACTCGAATCATCATCGAACCATCTTCTTCGTGAGACATCGACTCTACCTCCCTCAACAACGCCACATGAACACCTTAAAAATGGACTCACGATCATCCATTAGACAACATCATTGGAAATCCCTCTCGTCAGATCAACCCGGAAACAACTTGCAACCGATGCCTTATGGTGTTTCTTCAACTCCGTACTCTCTAAGATCGAACCAAAAGATGTTAAAACCGCCATGAATGAAGACATCTGGTTCAATGCCATGCAAGATGAAATTCATGAGTTTGATCGACTTGATGTATGGGAGTTAGTACCGGCTCCAGATTGTGCTATGATTATAGCTCTCAAATGGATCTTCAAAGTAAAACTTGATGAGCATGGTGATGTGTTGAAGAACAAGGCTCGTTTAGTTGCTAAAGGATATCGTCAAGAGGAGGGTATAGACTTTGAAGAATCTTTTGCTCCTGTTGCTCGAATCGAGGCAATCAATCTTTCGCTAACGCCGCTAGTAAGAACATGGTAGTGTATCGGATGGATGTGAAGACGGCATTTCGAACGGAGATCTTAAAGAAGTCGTCTCACGCCACCAACCTGAAGGATTTATGAATCAAGAGCATCCTACTCACGTTTATCGTCTGAAGAAGGCTCTCTACGGTTTAAAGCAAGCTCCAAGGGCATGGTATGATACATTGTCAAAGTTTCTTCTATCAACCGGATTCAGTAAAGGAGCAGTTGATCCTACATTGTTCACCAGGAAGTCGGGCAAACATTTAACTCATGTTCAAATTTATGTTGATGATATTATTTTTGCCTCGACCGACCCAATGGAATGTGATCGTTTTTCTAATGAAATGAGTTCAAAGTTTCAAATGTCAATGATGGGACAAATGTCATTTTCTTGGGATTACAAATTTCACAAAGTCCCGGAGGCATTTTCATAAATCAATCTAAATATGCAAATGAGATTTTAAAGAAATTTGGATTTGATTCAAGTGACCCTGTTGACACCCCCATGATTGATCGAACCAAACTAGATGAGGACCACTCGGGATCATGATTGACCAAACGAAATATCGTAGTATGATTGGATCCCCGATGTACCTCACAGCCTAGTAGACCGACATCTTGTTCGCCGTTTGCATGTGTGCTAGAAACCAGGCTAAGCCTACTAAAAAGCACCTTGAAGCAGTTAAACGGGTCTTTCGGTATCTCCAAGGAACCATCAATATGGGACTATGGTACCCGAAGGACACCGGTATGTCACTAACGGCCTATGCAGATGCCGATCATGCAGTTGTCAAGATACACGCCGAAGTACATCCGAGGTGCTCGCTTTTGGGTGATAAACTTGTGAGCTGGTCTTCAAAGAAGCAAATGAGTACCTCTATTTCCTCTACAGAGGCTGAATACATAGCCATGTCATCTTGTTGTGCTCAAATCTTATGGATGAGATCTCAATTATCGGACTATGGCTTTGAATTCAACAAAATCCTCTCAGTGATAATAAAAGTGATATTACTCTCTCATGCAACAACGTTCAACACTCAAGAGCAAAGCATATCGACATTCGACATCATTTCATCGGGGAACAAGTGGAAAAAGGTGTGGTGGAACTATATTTTGTGAGGTCGAATATCGCTTAGCGGACATCTTCACCAAAGCTCTTCCAAGAGAACGTTTTGAGTTTATTCTTCCACGCCTTGGCTTGAAAAGCCTTCAACCAGATACTCTCAAACGCCTTCGTGAGGAAGACGAGGAGTAAAAGTCTATCTTCATCTATCTCTTGTATATATCTATTCAAAAATCAAAATACAAAATTATAAAACCTTCAAAATCCATAAAAATCAGAAAAATTCGAAAAATCTTCAAAAATATTGTCTTTTTGTCATGCTTTTCTCGGTTCGATAATATCTACGGTCTTTGTGCTGTCATTCAAAGAATGACACGGGACTTTAGATGTTGATCGAATTCAAAAAAAAAAAAAAAAAAAAAATTATGTTTGAGAGAAAGAGAAAAAAAAAATGGTTTATTGTCATTTTCAGGCAATAACCCGGTTTTAAAAGAAAGAACAGAGCCATGTTTTACCATGTTTTCAAATTCCATGCTCGGATTCTATAACATTTATCTGCTGAAAACTAAATGCTTTGAAAAATAACTCGGTCTCTATTTTTGATAATCATCGGGACTTATCTGTCAAAATCTCTATCGCTCAATCAACAACCTATGTCATTGATTGAGGGGAGAATGATTTCAATTAAATTAAAAAGTTATTTGGCATTAAATTGTTTTCAAAAGATGTACATGCATGTTTAACCAATGGAGTTTAAAATCTCAACATAAGATCCTTATCGCTTAAAACGCTTTCATAATCAAGTCACAATTCTCCTTAAAAGCTTACAAAATCAATTTAAATCTACAGAGATCACAAATCTCAAATGTTTTAATAATTGTGATCGGGGAAGAAGTTGTGATTTAAATAGGATTTAAACCGATAATTCGATAAATGGTTTCTTAAGTGATTAGCATGTTTGCCTCCCCGTAAGTGATAAACGATTTCAAATTTTCCATGCACACATTGAGGGGGAGCATCTATATTAAACCACAATGATTTTGAAACGTGATCAACTTATCTCAATGTACAGGTTCCCTCTAGTATGTGCAAAACTCTTTTCAAATCTCGAGGCACATATTGAGGGGAGCAAAATCATGAAAACCTCATCCTTCCCCAAAATGCTTTATCTACTTGATTCGATTAGGGAAGTGATGTTGATATCTTTTAGAAAATGGTAATCAAAGAAGTTAATTCTTTCTCTTGCCTCCGTGTGCAAAACATTTTCAAATACTTGATGCACATGTTGAGGGGAGTTCTCGTTCTAAAAATATCAAAAACAATTCAGGTACAAAATGCTTTGATAATATATCACAAGTATCCGAATTGATTTTCAAATGGTTTTCAATTGGTTCCAATGGCGGATGAACAATACCAAAAAGACCGACCAACTTTACATTATGTATGGTGATATAAGGACGATAAGGTTAGGTATGTGTTCCCATGATCCGCCGGAACCGGAGGGATCTACCTGTGGACTATCCACTAGTTAGTGTAGAGTTCTTAGGAATGATGATAAAAGGAGAAAAATGAGATATGGGAAGAGTGCGGACTAAGACTGAGCTAGTAATGGAATAAACCCAACAAGGTTCTAGCTATGAAGTCTCGGTAAGCACTCAAGGGGTTGAAGAATTAAAAAGAATTGAATGAGAAAAGGGTGAAAACAAATAGCCCTCCATTTATTCAACCTTAGGCGTAAACCGGTTCAATTCATATGCTAACATGGCAACATCGGTATTGAAGACAAGACGTCATGGACCCAGTGACGCACCGCACTTCAACTTTCCAAACCACTCAAGTTCCTCTTAAAAGGACTTGTTTCATTCTCACGGGGAACCGACATTATCTATCGACTTTCTCTTAGAGATTTGTTGATATTGAAGAAGGAGACCCTCTCCCTAGTCTCCGATATAGGATCCAAATATGCACAAATTGAGTCTAGAGCCACGAGATCATCAATAAATCTCATTAGGACACTTTCAATGAAGACTCTCGTTTCACACAATGTGGAGAGAGAGATTATATCTTGAGTCCTACGCATTATCCTTGTGGTATTGCCGTAACATCCGAAAGTGATATGCAAACATATTCACAATGAAGATGGAAAGCCTTCAGGAGCCAACATCTAACAAGCTCCTGGTAGGTGGCATGTGAGATCTATTATACGATCAACCATGTGACAACCGAACAGAAACAATGGGGCGATTCAATCTTTTGAATCAATCCTCGTTCAGGTTATGGATTGACGGATACCTTTGAAAAACCGGTCTTTGTGCTTTAAAACTCTTTTCATTAGCACGTCGACCGTGCACTAATTTTTCAAATCAAAAGGTGTTTTATGATTGATAATTGATTTTCATTAAAACCTTCACGTATTGGAAAACAATTTCTATTGAGCAATACTCGATTGTTTTTCAAATATCTTTTCATCAATCGTGGACTCAAATTCGGGTTCACTCACTCCGTGTTGTCTTCTTTGAGATGTTCGGTTTGAGAACGCTAGAGCATTTGCGAAACCCTGTCAAGGAAATTCTTCGAATTATACCGATCACAGGCAGTACTTGTACTGATCAACGGGAACCGTGGGACGTGTACCTCAATTCAACGAAAGTGATCAAAGACACTTTCGTGCGATTTATTGCTAACCGTTGTATGCGTGCACGCCCGACGCTTGCATGTTCGTAATGAAGCGGTCAATTCATAGCCGCATGCTCACTTAACACATTCATCTCAAAAGAAATCATGATTAGTGCATCAATGACTCGGATATTTTCACTCCATGCTTCGCTACGCCGCCAATATCATGAATCAACAAATGCTTCCGCTACTCTGATGAGAATATATCATGATCCAGAATGTGAGCATGTCGGTCCGAATGTCACAACATCACATAATACCAACACCACAATGGATGTATCGAGATTTTCTACTAGCCGATGATCTCAAAAGCTGGCTCAACATTATTATCACGTGGATCAGTAAAAGACCTCCACTTGAAGTAACCAAACATGCAATGTGAAGAATCAATGACTACGAGCTTAGGAACAAAGGACTACATCAAGAATGCAAGAACAATTGTTAATGTCATATCTGTTTGTATTCAATGTAATTTTAGTGCATGATTGAGGTGACCTCCCTTAGGGGGAGATTGTTAGGAATTAGAAATTCAGGTATTAAAAGAGTCGGTCACCTCAAGTATATGTAATCGTTAGAAAGCTCGTAGTCGTAGTTATTTTAAGTTAAGTAGTATTTAGTTTAGTAACACCGTGGAGGACGGACGGGTCTTTACCCATCTGTATGCCCGATCCACGCCGATGTGTGGCGTTTTTATTGTAAGACTATAAATACTCTCTACCTCCCAAGGTAGAGAGTTGGAGCTCATAATAATATCTTTCACTTTCTCTCACTAAGTTCCCTAAACCTCTAACTTTCTCTCTCTAGAATTCCATCTATATGCTACCTTGTGTTAATGTTATGATGTGTATGTGAAAAGTTATATCTTACAAAAAGAAATCCCGAATAGCCAAAGAAACATCATTACCCACAATATCCCAAGCCTTTTTGAAAAATGCAGCCGTGAAACCATCCGGGCCCGGGGCCTTATTGTCACCAATTGAGAATATAGCTTCTTTATTCTCCAAATGAGTCACCTCCCTTACCATCCAGGCAGCCCTATCCGAGTCAATAGAAGAAGAGAATAAACCTGGATCTACAAACGGATTGGTATTCCCTTCCACTCCAAGAAAATTCTCATAGTGTTGAACAAAAATATTAGGCACTTCGTTGCCTTGGTGCATAACATTATTAGCATCAAGAACCACTCAATACGAATTCTATGGCTTCTACTCTTAACAATATTGTGAAAGTAAGCAGAATTAGAGTCACCTTCACGAAGCCACTCCACCTTAGCCTTTTGCTTCAAAAATCGTTCCTCATCCAGAACGGCATTACGAAAAGCCTGAAGATAAATACCCTCCTCATGATCTTTAAGCAGCTTGCGAATGGGTTTTTTCAAACCCTTCATGCGTTTCACCACCTTGAACATATTATGCCCCTGAATGTCATTTTTCCACCCCATAACACGATCAATCTTCTTCAAAACACCATTGCTACCTTTAGGTTTCTGATTCCAAGTAAAGTGAAGACCCGAAGAGTTAATATCGGAGACTTCAATAGTATTAACACAGTCTTTGAACTCATTCATAGCAATATTAGGCTCGTATCCCCCACCCGATTTATCTTCTAGAAACAAAGATGCATTGAAATCACCAAGAAGGACCCAAGGCTTATCTCGCATAAGACTTCCATGAACCTCAAGTTCATGCCATAAAGCACGCCGATCAATATAATAATTATGAGCATAAACAAACGAGACAAATAAAGCTTTGTTGTCAGCTTTAACATTAACCTGCACATGCATAACCTGGTTAGTTTGGGACATAAGTAAAACATCAATAACCGCATCATCCCATCCAAGAATAATACGGGAACCTTTATCACATAAACTCCCATTAGACATCCACTTCCAACCACGATAAACCTTAGCACACATATCGTACACACAAGACACATCAACATGAGACTCCAGAATAGCACATAAACACAAATTATTCTCATTAACCACCTGCCGCACCTCTTTTTGTTTAGGGGAATGGTTCAAACCCCTAATATTCCAGGAAGCAACACTAAACATTAAGAACGCTAGATGCAGGAGTGCTTGCCCCTGTGGTATAGGTAACACCTGTCAACGTAGACGCCATAAAACCAGATGTTTCATCATAGACATTCAAAGAAATCGTCCTCCCCATCGGCTCATTTTCCATCCCCTCACCAAGAGCCCCAAACGAGTTATTAAGCTTAATAATAGAATCCTTAGCCTTTAGATTACTACATGTTACTAGCTTCGGTTTTGTACCAGATTTAGCATTACTTACACTAGCATTAGGGGGAGGTTTAGAGGTAGTTGCATTCGAATTAGAAGACTTATTAGGTACCTGCGAATTAGACACATTACTAGTAGCTGGAGCTACATTTTTAGAGTTAGTAGTACCTTTTGGTTGATACATAAATTTCTGACCCACCTTGGTACCACCACGAGGGGCACCACCCTTCCCAACATTCTGTTTATTACCAACGGTTTGAAATCCATCCGCATCCTTTTCCACGACATTAGCAGCAGGGGTAGTCTTCTTAGGACATTGGTCACAAGTATGGCCAAAGATTTTGCATGTATCGCACCTTGGTGGCTTCCACTCATACTCCACCCGGATAGTTTCTTTAGTATAACCCATGCCATTCATCAAAGGAACACCAATGACCAAACTAGATTTCAATTCTGATTCAGAATTCACCTCAATCAAAGCACGTGCAAAGCTACAACGGCCCCACGATTCTAAGCACATCGTAGTAGTAAATGAGTCAATCATAATAGGAGTACCAATCTTTGTAGCAATTAGACTAAGACCATCCTCAGAAAAAACTGCCATGGGAACATCATGTAGCTTAACCCAAACCGGGACACGAGTTAAATCCTCTTTCAATAAGTTAGTATTCATAGTCCAAGGTTTCAATATAATGGGTATATTATGAATCATCCAAGGTCCCTCCTCAAGTACATCCTCTAAACCTTTTTGCGTATCAAATTTGAAAAAGAAAAAACCCTTGGCATTCATCATCACCCTCTTTAACCCATATTTCGCCCATGTGGTACGTGCATAGTACTCCACAACAGGGAAAGCAACCCTTTTACCAATAAAATAACCGTATAGCGTGTTATCAAAACGGCTACTAATATCCTCAACAACCTTAAACGGAATAGAAAGTTCAACATCCTCCATTAAATTATCAGATTCCAAAGGTCGAAAATTCGCCTTACCCTTTTTACTAGCAACAGTAGCATGCACATACGATGTTGTCTTAGAGGTATTACCAGATGTACTTGCATTTTTAATCGAATTAACAATAGTAGATGTAGTTTGATTAGCCATAGACGTACCAGTTGCATGAACATCTACCGGTGGATTAGCATGAGTAGGTAACGATGGGTACTCCTTTTCACTAAAACTAGATAGAAAACCAGAAGATCCAACATCCCAAAACGAAGCATCATCAACAGTCTTAAAAGACGTAGCCAAATTAGTAGAAAACTTACCAACATTCTCCATAGAAGCTGGAAAAGACGTCTCCAAAGGTGGTAGCCGTGTTTCATCCGTACCAATCACATTCTGACCACCAACATCACCTAGGACAACCCCTTGAATCGAACTAGCATCCAATGAACCATCACTAGCATCCATAACAGTAGTAGTCACGTGTTCTTGCACCGAGGAGAAACTAGGGTTTCGCAAAACCCTAGTGGCCATCTTAGGCTGAGTATCAACGTTACCAGCTTCCAAATCTTTGAAATGCTGCATCCTAGCTTTCAATGCATCAACAACAATTTCAGAATCGCCAACCTTGTCCATGAGATCAAACCAGGAAGTAATAAAACCCTAAAAAACGAATTACACAGAAAATAACCAAAACCAAAAAGAAAACCAAGAGAAACCAGGAAACACAAGAAGATCCTTGTCAATCTTCTACCACGATAACCTTAGAGGAGCTAAGGCATGAGATGAAGCACAACACACTAACCAATTTCCACCATAATAGCAATAACGATTGAGTTCTGTAGCGATCAAAAAGAAACCCTAAAACTAGCGATACGAAAAAACCCTAAATCCACACCGATTGCAATAGAACTGAATCAACCAAGCATTGCCCTCCTTATCTAGGTCGCGTGTCGGTGCCACTTCACAACAATTACTAATCCCACTTTTGGATTGCACATTTGCTAAGGTGAGTCTCATAGCCCCTCTTTTACTTGATAAACTGTTTTATACATTTTGGGGTGAGAAATATGCAAAACCTTTTATGGACCTAAACTATTGCATGATTACTATTACGTGGTTTAGCCTAAGCCCTTATGTCCCTAGAGAATGCCCTTTTTCATGAACCGTCAATTCCCCATTGGGAAACGCGAATGTTATAAATAGATCTATTGAGGGTGACTCCTCCGTTCGGTTGGCCATGCTTAGGCCAAGGCAAAACGTATACCATGTCGGAATCAAGTGTTGAGGGACAAAACACTCGCTATGGGCCCCTATATTGTATGATATCTTTTAGCATACAGAAACTGTCGTAGTATCGGTTGCATGAACTTAGAGCTAACGTAATAGACATTCATCCGTATATCATTATATTCGTTGTAATGATTATATGACTTTGCTTATGGTCCAAGCTTAATATTTAAATCTAAACCTATGAACTCACCATCTTTTAGCTGACCTTTATAGCATATTTTCTCAGGTGCTTAGTTGTGATCATGGATGCAAGGCAAGAGGCGGGTAAATGGTCGTAGTAGTATCTAAAAGAAGTGTTTTTACAAAAACTGATATTTTTAAATTGGGACCACTGAAATTATGGGATGTGCCCATTTATCTAAACAATGTTGTAAGATAATGTTTTAAAACTATTTTATGGAAATTAAACGGAGTATGTATTCCGTTCTTTATTACTTGTGTTGTGATTCACCAATTTCGTAACGCTCCCAATAACACGTATGCTTCCGCTAAACAAATTTGGGGGTGTTACATTTACATACAAAGCTCGTTTGGGCTCGCAAGCCTAAACGACATTATGATATTTTAAGTATTAAACATATATACGAGCCGAGCTCGAGCTTATTAACGAGCTCAATAAAGATATATTACGAGCTGAGCTCGAGCTCGAGCCAAGCTTTAACTTTTCATGGCCAAATCGTATAAACGAGCCGAGTTCGAGCAGAGCCCGAGCCTATATAACATACCATGACCCGAGCTCGAGCTTAAATTTAAGGCTTGAAACGAGCCGAGCTCGAGCTCGAGCCTTTTAAAACTTAAACGAGCCGAGCTCGTCCTCTGGTAGGCTCGAGCTCGGGCTCGGCTCGACTCGTTTCCGCCCCTCCTCACATTTGAGTATATTTATTGAATAATGGTTAACGTATTAAAAGAACAGTGTGACGATAATTTCATAACTAAAACGTCTAAAACAAAAAACCTTAAAAGTTAAAGATTTAAGATCATTTGAGGACAAAAAATTCTTTACATACCAAAAGATCAATCTCCACCCTCCATCTTCCCTCTATTTTTATTTGATCTAATGAATAGATTAATCTCAATAATTTCAACAACCCACTTTTATCATGTTTTTTTCAAATATTAATATCTTTCAAATCGTTAATCGTTAAGCGAAAAAAATATATCATTACAACAAGCATTTAATTATCTTTCCATAGATAAGAACTTTGATATACTTTCGACAATTTGTTTTCGTGTTTTTCACGTTTTTCTACATTCTTTTCGTTTTTTTCGTTACTGAAATTTGTATGAAAAAAATCACATGTGATGAAACACTAATTTGAATATCACATGTGATATTAGTGTTAAATCACATATGTTATGCATATAATATCAACCACTGATTTGTGCATTGATTTCAACCATTGATTTGTGCTTAACGATTAATGGTTTAAAAGATATTTAAATTATAAAAAATATGTAAAATAATAAAATGCTTTTAATCTCACTACAACAAAAAGGAGTATTTGGACCGCGTTTTTTGGAACGGTAACTGGTGGAGCGTACCAAAATTTCCAAAGGTAGGCCCAACAAATTTTATAGATCGGTTCTTTGACTAATTGTTCTATAAATTTAGTGAGTTGTTATTAAATTCCACCAAAAGCTGCATTTCAACTTTACTCTACACTCTTGTAACGATACTCATTCATCATAATCATTTTCACCAATCAAACCCCTTTGATCATAGCAAAAGCTTCAAACAAACCAAAGCTCTCAAAGTATGCCTAGTTAACTTCGAATCTAAGAAGGTACGCAAACTAATATCCTCGCTTTTTTATGTGTGAATGTTTACCTTTGGTTATATATATTATATATTATATAATTTTTATATATGTATGTAGGTCAATTGATATGCTCGCGTCTTTATATATTAACGAATGACTTAACTGCAAAGTGATGTAACTTTTATATTTTCATAAAATCAGAACGCTAGTCATTTGTTGCATTGGCGAGGTTACGTAATTAATATACCACAACAATGTATTAAGAATTAAATAAAAGCAGTTTGTACTTATATATTTTTTGCAATCTCATGGAAACAAAAAGAGAATGTATTATCATCTCTTTAAATATTAGACCAAGTTTTATGTGGTAACTAATCATTGATAATTTACATACTTTTATCTTTTTAACAACTAAAAAGCAGAAACTACGACCTTTTAAGAATAAAGACCTTAACCATTTAAGCTACAATGGTTCCTTGCCTAGTTTTACGAAAGAAAATACGTAAACATTAACTTAAGCATGACTTAAGAACAGTTTATTCTATAATATGGTAAATAAAATGTATATGTATATGCATATGAGACACACATTATTCAAAAGTAGGTTAGTAACAAGTCAAACAACTATAACCACCTTTATTCTTATTATGCGTATGATACATACATTCTAGTATTATTGTTTTCTAATTTCAGATGAATCGTAGTAAATGAATGTATGATATCCGACGTTCTGATCAAGCTCATTTGAAAGGCATGCAAGATTTTCTTACCTTTGCTAAGAATAATAGGGTGAATAGTGGAGGTGCTACTATTTATTGTCCTTATATAGATTGCAGATATTTTGTAAGACTTACAGATATCAAAGATATTGAGTATCATTTGATTACATGTGGTTTTGTGCAAAAGTGCACATGTTGGTCAAAACACGGTGAATTACTAGGTGATAACAACACATCAGTTCGTATAACTATTGATAATGAAAATGGTAATTCGTACATTAACTATGACTGAGAAAACTCAAATGAGATGTATGATAATGTGGAGGATACGATTGGTGAAAATGATCAAGAAAAATTGCAAACACTATTTGAGGACTCACAAAAACCATTGTATGCTGGTTGCACAAAATTTTCTATTCTTTATGGTGTTTTGAAGTTGTTTGGCATAAAAGCAAAACATAGATGGACGGATACAAGTTTCACAAACCTATTAGAGGCCGTGCATGAAATGCTTCCTAAAGATAATGGATTACCTATTTCGTTATATCAAGCCAAGAAAATGATGTGTCCAACGGATTTAGACGTTGAAAGAATACATGCGTGTCCGAATGATTGTATCTTATACGAGATACGTATGAAAATATACACAGATGTCCTACTTGTAAAGAGTTGTAAGACCCCGTATAATTCCCAAGTCATTAATTAAACGTAAACACGAACTAATTCATTTTGAAAGTTTATCTAACCATTTCTCTCGTGGTATTTTTTTTATTTCAATTAAACGACGTCACACGCGTACCAACACTCAATTAGTTATGGCAATAATTAAATAAACTCATGTTCGAGTCCATAAAAATGTTTTTATAATTAATATGAAAACACTCCCGAAAATGTATTTTATACATTTTTGGTTATAGTGTCAAACCGGGACACCGCAACCCACATTTAAACTCAAGCGGTACACGTAGAGGTGGCAAAACGGGCGGGCCGGGCGGGCACGGGCACGGGCTAGAATGGGCACGGGCTAACCGGGCACGGGCCAAACGAGCACATGTTATACAAATCGCTTAATAAAAGACCTAAAACGACGAAATAAATTCTTTAAACGTAATATCTTATTTATATTAAAAAAACATAAATATATTATATAAAAAAAAATTCTTTAAAACGACCGTAATGTTCTACAATTGAGAATAAAAAATGTGCCCGTTAGTGCCCATTTAAGTTTTCAATGGGCTAGATGTGCCCATTTCAAAAAAAAGAGGGGGCTAAATGTGCCCAAATATTTTAAAAATGTTCCTATTTAGCCAATCTTTTTGTTTTCCAGCTCAATTTGCCACCTATATACCCAACGTAAAATTTCAAAATCATTCTCTCTCCATAATTTTAGTTTTTGCCGCCACTCTAGTGATATTATAAGCTACTGGATATTATAAGCTACTAGATTTAACCAGCTGCCTAGCGCAGTTGGCCACCAACTACCGCAAAATATCCGGTCCACTCATGTATGCTTAACAGGCGCAAGTTCGAATCCGACTTGCAGCATGATGTGGAAACCGCGATCAGGTAATTCACTGGCATCAAACTCTTGTTGGGTGGGGTTGATGGGTACCAAAAGGTACACAGGGTTGAGGTGTCCCTGCCAATCTACACATTTTTTAAAATTCTTGACTTTGACTTAAGAAGCTAGATTATGAACCTTTGAATAATATGTTTTCAGTGGGACAAGAAATGATATATCATTACAACAAGCATTTAATTATCTTTCCATAGATAAGAACTTTGATATACTTTCGACAATTTGTTTTCGTGTTTTTCACGTTTTTCTACATTCTTTTCGTTTTTTTCGTTACTGAAATTTGTATGAAAAAAATCACATGTGATGAAACACTAATTTGAATATCACATGTGATATTAGTGTTAAATCACATATGTTATGCATATAATATCAACCACTGATTTGTGCATTGATTTCAACCATTGATTTGTGCTTAACGATTAATGGTTTAAAAGATATTTAAATTATAAAAAATATGTAAAATAATAAAATGCTTTTAATCTCACTGCAACAAAAAGGAGTATTTGGACCGCGTTTTTTGGAACGGTAACTGGTGGAGCGTACCAAAATTTCCAAAGGTAGGCCCAACAAATTTTATAGATCGGTTCTTTGACTAATTGTTCTATAAATTTAGTGAGTTGTTATTAAATTCCACCAAAAGCTGCATTTCAACTTTACTCTACACTCTTGTAACGATACTCATTCATCATAATCATTTTCACCAATCAAACCCCTTTGATCATAGCAAAAGCTTCAAACAAACCAAAGCTCTCAAAGTATGCCTAGTTAACTTCGAATCTAAGAAGGTACGCAAACTAATATCCTCGCTTTTTTATGTGTGAATGTTTACCTTTGGTTATATATATTATATATTATATAATTTTTATATATGTATGTAGGTCAATTGATATGCTCGCGTCTTTATATATTAACGAATGACTTAACTGCAAAGTGATGTAACTTTTATATTTTCATAAAATCAGAACGCTAGTCATTTGTTGCATTGGCGAGGTTACGTAATTAATATACCACAACAATGTATTAAGAATTAAATAAAAGCAGTTTGTACTTATATATTTTTTGCAATCTCATGGCAACAAAAAGAGAATGTATTATCATCTCTTTAAATATTAGACCAAGTTTTATGTGGTAACTAATCATTGATAATTTACATACTTTTATCTTTTTAACAACTAAAAAGCAGAAACTACGACCTTTTAAGAATAAAGACCTTAACCATTTAAGCTACAATGGTTCCTTGCCTAGTTTTACGAAAGAAAATACGTAAACATTAACTTAAGCATGACTTAAGAACAGTTTATTCTATAATATGGTAAATAAAATGTATATGTATATGCATATGAGACACACATTATTCAAAAGTAGGTTAGTAACAAGTCAAACAACTATAACCACCTTTATTCTTATTATGCGTATGATACATACATTCTAGTATTATTGTTTTCTAATTTCAGATGAATCGTAGTAAATGAATGTATGATATCCGACGTTCTGATCAAGCTCATTTGAAAGGCATGCAAGATTTTCTTACCTTTGCTAAGAATAATAGGGTGAATAGTGGAGGTGCTACTATTTATTGTCCTTATATAGATTGCAGATATTTTGTAAGACTTACAGATATCAAAGATATTGAGTATCATTTGATTACATGTGGTTTTGTGCAAAAGTGCACATGTTGGTCAAAACACGGTGAATTACTAGGTGATAACAACACATCAGTTCGTATAACTATTGATAATGAAAATGGTAATTCGTACATTAACGATGACTGAGAAAACTCAAATGAGATGTATGATAATGTGGAGGATACGATTGGTGAAAATGATCAAGAAAAATTGCAAACACTATTTAAGGACTCACAAAAACCATTGTATGCTGGTTACACAAAATTTTCTATTCTTTATGGTGTTTTGAAGTTGTTTGGCATAAAAGCAAAACATAGATGGACGGATACAAGTTTCACAAACCTATTAGAGGCCGTGCATGAAATGCTTCCTAAAGATAATGGATTACCTATTTCGTTATATCAAGCCAAGAAAATGATGTGTCCAATGGATTTAGAAGTTGAAAGAATACATGCGTGTCCGAATGATTGTATCTTATACGAGATACGTATGAAAATATACACAGATGTCCTACTTGTAAAGAGTTGTAAGACCCCGTATAATTCCCAAGTCATTAATTAAACGTAAACACGAACTAATTCATTTTGAAAGTTTATCTAACCATTTCTCTCGTGGTATTTTTTTTATTTCAATTAAACGACGTCACACGCGTACCAACACTCAATTAGTTATGGCAATAATTAAATAAACTCATGTTCGAGTCCATAAAAATGTTTTTATAATTAATATGAAAACACTCCCGAAAATGTATTTTATACATTTTTGGTTATAGTGTCAAACCGGGACACCGCAACCCACATTTAAACTCAAGCGGTACACGTAGAGGTGGCAAAACGGGCGGGTCGGGCGGGCACGGGCACGGGCTAGAATGGGCACGGGCTAACCGGGCACGGGCCAAACGAGCACATGTTATACAAATCGCTTAATAAAAGACTTAAAACGACGAAATAAATTCTTTAAACGTAATATCTTATTTATATTAAAAAAACTTAAATATATTATATAAAAAAAATTCTTTAAAACGACCGTAATGTTCTACAATTGAGAATAAAAAATGTGCCCGTTAGTGCCCATTTAAGTTTTCAATGGGCTAGATGTGCCCATTTCAAAAAAAAGAGGGGGCTAAATGTGCCCAAATATTTTAAAAATGTTCCTATTTAGCCAATCTTTTTGTTTTCCAGCTCAATTTGCCACCTATATACCCAACGTAAAATTTCAAAATCATTCTCTCTCCATAATTTTAGTTTTTGCCGCCACTCTAGTGATATTATAAGCTACTGGATATTATAAGCTACTAGATTTAACCAGCTGCCTAGCGCAGTTGGCCACCAACTACCGCAAATATCCGGGTCCACTCATGTATGCTTAACAGGCGCAAGTTCGAATCCGACTTGCAGCATGATGTGGAAACCGCGATCAGGTAATTCACTGGCATCAAACTCTTGTTGGGTGGGGTTGATGGGTACCAAAAGGTACACAGGGTTGAGGTGTCCCTGCCAATCTACACATTTTTTAAAATTCTTGACTTTGACTTAAGAAGCTAGATTATGAACCTTTGAATAATATGTTTTCAGTGGGACAAGAAATGATATGACTTTTCCTCTTTGCTTCGTTGACCGACCACCCAAGAAACCAAGCACACAATCTTGATATTTTTATGTCATCTAGGCTATGTCTAGTTTAATAGACAAAACTAAAATACCATACTTTGCTCAAGATAATAACCACAAGGTAAATTTTCAAAAGTTATCCCTTTTGCTTCTAAATTTCCAACGAGCCAAAGCATGCACACACATACATTTTATTTCAAAGTTTGGCAAACACAAGCTCCACTTGCACTATTATTTTCTTTTCTTTCTTTAAAAAGTGCAACAAAGAAGACACCACACTCCTTCTTTTCCTTTGCTTGTGGGTTCGAACAAAGAAGCACATGGTGCACTAGTACTATACATGTAGGAGTGTAAGAACAATAACCTACCAAGTACCAACTATCAATTTCTTCTCTATATAGCCGAACCTATTTTTTTTTTGAACGGTGACTTTCATTTTTGGATTAAGATTACACCCACCAAACAATGGGCCCTAATCCACCACATACCCAGACTATGTTGTCTTAACCGGTTCCACGCTGGCGTAGAGGGGATTTAAACGGCGTTCGCCCGGAAACCATACCGCCTCCACACGATTATAAATCGCTGAAGTAACAGCTGGAAGAAAACCGGGGCCGGCTTGGATTCGAACCTGCGCAACTAGTGGCTAACAGGCTCTCCTATTCATTGCCTAATATCAACAGAGCTTGTGGTCCGCAAATGAGGACTTCCCGGAAAGTCACCTATCCGGTACTACTCTCACTTGTGGCTCGCTTAATTGCTTAAGCTTCAACCACTAGACGACAAGTCCCATGATACAGCCAAACCTACTAGTTCCCTAATTCTTCACCTTTCACAATCAACTAGGTTACTAGGTGAGTAGAATATTAAGAAAACCATGCATCCCTCTTTTCTCTTTGGTCTCTTGTTCCCCCTCTTGTCGACAACAAGCAACCCATCACCCCCTAATACATTTTTTTATATAAGCTACATTTTCTTGTTCCATCTTTTCCCCATGCATGCGTATGAACCAAGGAGAACTAGTATGAAAGCATGTGTTCTCTCTTTTTCTTTTGTTTTGTTGAGCATGCGTCTGACAATAGCAACCCACGCCACACTCTTTTTTTATCATCTAATAACTTTGAACCATATTTTGATTTTTCTTATATAAAGAGTCTTTATAACCTCATTTCAATTCATACAAAATCAAAATATCACTTGCTCACCCTCACACTTAACTCATGGTTTACATATAAACACATCACAGTGGGAAATCTAAAGCAAGAAAGGTTTTACAAAAGGTTTCATAAGCTTAAAGAAACGGGTTTGATTTGGAGGCTAAAGGGTAATAGGGTTTAATAATCTTGAAGGATAAGCGAGGTTCGATCCTTGTTCTTTCACTCCTTTCGAACACCCTTCAAACAATTTAAGACGTATTCCATTTCATTAAGTGTTTAGCTCACAAAACATACACTTGTATGATTTTTACATGCTACTTTAAAAATGAAAACTTATCAAAGCTTTATTTATACTTGAATATTATGATTCAAACTTGATAAACTTGCGTTAACATTCTTATATGGCTCATTTAAACGTAAAAAAATAAACACTCCATAGCTATTCGGGTTTCTGAAAAGGATTTTTAAAGAGTTAAAGGCTTGAGAAGAGATAGGGGCGAGTACTACACGAGCTCGTAAGTAAAGTAGAGAAGGGAAAGCGAAGCTATAGCTAAAGAGAGAAGGGCAAAGCAGGTCAGGCAGGCGAGCGATAGTACAAGCAAGCTAACACGCGGGCGAGGTTGAAGGGGTCTTTGAAGTGATAGGGAAAGGGAAGAAAAGAAAGATGGTCACTCCTTTTCTTCATTTATTGTTCCATTTCATCTATGCGGTGTGATTTCTTTAGCACAGGCCACGGAGTGAAGTTGGAAGGTTCAATGAACTACGCGAAGGGAAAATCTTGGGCGCTATTGTCTTTGTCCGCTGATGTAATGGGCATGCTCCTAAATCCCTGCAAAATGATTGATGATGTATAGCACGTATAACAGGCCCGCCAGGCTCAATGCGTACTATACACATACTGGGCCCCGGCCCAACAACAGTAAAAATAACCATGAACTCTGGATCGACAGTAAGCTCAACAACAAAATTGGCCATAGTCCAGACCAAAAGAGGCACGCAAGGTACTCAGCAGGCTGAACCTCCGGCCGCTTAGGGCATTCTCAAGTCCGCATCTACGATTAACACAGAACCTTGTCCGACAAGGGTCCGGCTCCGGCAATTAAACTACTATATGCGAGTAACTAGGAAACCTAGCGGTAAGCCTCGCCTATAAAAAGGGCTCTAATCCTCATACAAGGTACAACTTTCTCTCTCATAATTACACACACATGCTCTTACTTCTCTGTCAAGAATGTGTACTTACTCTCACGCCGGAGTCTAATCGTGGGGTCCGTCCCCATGGTAAGACTAACGGTTTACTCTTCTTGTGAAGGGATATCAGTCAAGTTACTTGGATTAATACAAGATCAACCTACTAATAGCTTGTTAGTCTAGTCCAACAAGCTAGACTAACACCCATCACAGCCGGTCACACTTTTTGTACTAACATGTTGGCGACATCCGTGGGACCCAATACACAACTGCGTTCCAGAAAATACTCACCATGAGCACTCGGTCCGAGCCAACTCCCGCCTTTGTGTCCACATTGCGGAGTACAGCGGAAAGAGAAAACCACACGATTTCGACGGATCTTGAGGGGTCTGCGTCCGACGCAGCCCTCCGGAAGTATTGTGATAAGTACTTCGACCGGATCTTACATACTGTGACGAAGAGAGTTCAGAAACGGGAGGAAAGAGCCAAAGCGGTAAGAATCCGGACGGATTACCGTGAAGCCCCGCATCATCATGAATCGGAAATACCAACATAAAGGAGAGACTTGTGGAAACAACTCGAGTCAATGAAGCGGAGGAACACGCAAAGTGGTAGCGGCCGAAGACGTACCCGGTCTAGGTCACCTAAAAGGATAGAAGATGGACAGGAAACGGTGTTCAAAAGGCTGCGCAAGAGTGTGTTCCACCGGCTGGGAGACAAAGAAGAAAGTATTTCCGTGTACTCCGAAGACCCCAAGCAGCCAGTTCGCCAGGTTACTGAAAGAAAAGAGGGGAGAAGTGATGCGCGTACGAAGCGCGTTTGGGGTCAAAGGAACTTCCTTTTCGTCGAGCAAGTTTTTCAACACCCTAGGCAGTGAACCTAATCTTTGTAGTGTAGTATTGGGTAAGCCTCGGGTATTGATATCGTTCTCTAGGGGAATAGGAATGCTAGCAAGAAGTGTACTACGCTAAGGTTGGGGTTGAGGATGATTCTTTTTTATCTTTTTTTTTTGGGTAAAGGGGAGTAATCCTGCACCCTGGTAAAATATATTAACCAAAAAACATTTAAGTACAACAGATGAGAGTGGGTCTCTCATCTCGGCCCGTTACATGGGCAACAGACACACACCTACAATGCTCTATCCAAACATACTACATAAGAAAGACATGCCAATCTTATGGGATACCAAACATCAAAATTACTTCCTACCACGACCTAAGAGATTAATATCATACATGTCACAAAAATCCTCCAAGTGTCTAGGTAAATTGTAGACTTGAGCAGCATAATCATCAGATATGAAATCTTCTAACTCAAACCCACCACCTCCCCCAGATGCCATATATGTAGCCATAGGGTTATCTGGCTCCATAACCTCATCCTCTTCATTATCAGAACAAACCACATTCCCTACTTTCGAAAAAGGATTACTTGCCTTAGTAGCAGAAGAAGTCATAGTCTCTGAAGGCTTGGCAGCCTTATCTTTACCATTTTTAAACAAATCACTTTGTCGGTTAACCTGTTGAGATTCTTTACCCTGGGCTCCATCCAACACAGCTTCCTTATTATAACCACTAGAGTTCTCTACCGTAGCCTCAGTAGTAGAATCGATCACAGTACCGGGGATACCAGTGTCATTAGTATCTTGCATTAAGGGCCCCAAAAGAGTTAGTCACAGTGATAGGCGTACCTTGAGTATTAACCACATTTAAGTAGCATCATCCTGGACTTTTGTCTTTGCAACATATACCTGCTTCCTAGGAGCAAATCTAGGCCCCTTACCCATAGTAATCCCACTAGACATCTTCCTACCTTTGGGTTTGGCTTTCCGATTCTGTACCATCTTAAACCCTTCATCTGGCTCATCCAAAGACGAGGTGGGAGCTACATCATTATGCTCTTTAGTACTCTTTGGACAACAGGCATTATCATGCCCAAAGACTTTACACTCTGCACAACGAGGAGGTTTCCATTCATATTCAACCTTGATTGTTGCAGTAATAAAACCACTATCGTCCTTGTTAGGGATTGCCATAGTAACCATGTGTTTTAGATCAAATTCTGAAGATAATTCCACAAGAGCACGTGCAAAACTAATACGACCCCATGAATCAACACACATGGAACTAGTAAAAGCATCTAACATAATCGGTGTACCCACCTGTGTAGCAATTAGACTCAAACCGTCTTCCGAATATGCAAGTAATGGCACATTATGCAGTTTAATCCACACGGGAACTTTAGTAACCTTACTTTTGGCCAATAACACGTCAGGAGTCCATTTAGTGAGGATGATAGGCGAATTACGAATAATCCAAGGGCCCCGTTGAAGAACATTCTCAACACCCTCTTTAGAATCAAACTTAAAGAGGAAAACACCATCATCATTCTCCATAAATTTCTTTAAACCAAACTTACCCCATGTATTAGTGACGTAGTTTTGGACCAAAGGAAAAGCAATATTCTTACCAACAAAGAAGCCAACAAAAGTATTATCATAACGGTTGAACACACCCTCCATAGCAGCTTTAGGGAGAACCGTATCATGATTAGCAATATGATTCTCATTCACCAGTGGTCCAAAGTTAACTTTCTTAGTGACACGTTCCGGGTTTAATACATTAGCAAACGACCTTACATCATTAGGCACCTTTTAAGAAGCATTCACGTTATGAGTAGAATTAGACGCATGTACCACATTCGTAGATGCAACAAACTTACTCTCCTTCGAAACAAGACTAGGAAATTCCAAATTCAATTTCAAACAAGTATCCTAATAAGTAGGAATCACTTTAACCGCAACATCATCAAACTGATTCCCATCTTGTGCTCTAGGGTTTCGAATAACCCTAGCAGCTTTACGTGGCTCAAGAACATCAGCATTAACATTAATTCAATGATCACCTTTAAGCCGTTTTAACCTAGCATCCAACGCATTAATATCCAGCGTAGCATACGGATTTGAATCCTTGTTCAATCCAACTTGATCGGCCAAGTTGGTGGCTGCTGTTGCAGCTTTCAGCGAAGACCCATCCTTGTTAAAGAATCCTCTTTCCATCTCTCTAAAACCCCACAAACAATCCAAAGAATCGACACAAACAGGAAGAAATCAACCAGCAAGCTCACGCATAAGCAACACGTACAAAATAACGAAAACCCTAACTGAAAAGTTAGGGTTTTAAAACACTACGAATCTGGTCCTATCCCATGATACAAACGATTAAAATAATGATAAGAGGAATCAGATCGATTAGGTAACCCAACTTCTTTAAAAACCAAAAAACGATTCTTGAAACCCTAAGGGAACGATTCTTCAAAACCTAACTAAATCAGGAGAAACAAAACATAAATCCAATCAAAAACCAATTAACAATGATGTTAATCAATAAAAAAATCTAATAGATGCAAAGAATCGCAAGGTATAGGCAGATTTGAGGAAAAAACGATTTAGGGTTTTTAGGGTTTTAAAAATCGCCTAGAGAGAAAATGCATGGGGTTTTTTTTTTCATCAGCTTCATTACAAGAGGCCATATCAATACTAATATGACCAGGTTCATTATCAATGGGACCAGTATCACTAATCGAATAACCTGGACATATGAGCATCATGACAACGAGCCTCACCTTTGGAATCCAATAACTCCGAGGTGAAATTAATAGCTGAAACATATTCATTTGCATGTAAAGCACTAACCGAATCAGTTGCCAAACTCGTACCAACATCAGAATAAATCGGGGTGGTATTAGGGTTCATCGCCGGTACAAACCCCGACTCACCAAGACCAATACGACCCCCCCTTAACCCCATCAGATCCATCCACAGAAGACGCCATACATTTAGAGTGCATATGAACCTTAATCTGAGAACACGCTTCCACACTCTTTAAACGATTCATCCGGGCAACCAGCTCGTCCATGTTAAAGTTTAACGTAGGACTAACAACATTCAACACCTGACCAGCCCCTCCTGACGCCTTCTTATCACATAAAAATCCAGACTTCAACAGAATACAACAAGAACAAACTCACAAAAAACCTTAAAGGTTTTACTTCCAGTCGATTAAAAGATAAAACCCTAGACAAGGGTTTATTAATCCTTAATGATCCACACCAAGTGTAATGATAAAAACAATAATGCCCAAAGTAATCACCAATCGTACCTTGTAAAAATAAATCGATTTCAGAACCCTAAAACCGATTGGAGATATGAACCAGATACAAGAATACGAGCGATCCAGAAAACCTAAAGAAAAAACAATGAGCCACTAAACTTAACGTTTAGAAGATCAATGTAAGAATTGAGAGTAATAGGGTGACGACCAGGTAAAGAAAACGATTTGCAAACCCTAAAAAAACGAATTGCATAAATTGTTCTAAATCTTTGTCGCCTACAACAAATCTGATCAAGAAAGCAATAAACACGAATGTTAATTACTCCCTTTAACAAATCGCAGCAGGAAAACAGAAAAATAGAACAGATTTGATGATATACGATTAAGAGCAGGAAGGGTTTGAAGTCGCCACTTTAGAGAGAGAATTTTAGGCTTTTAACACAAAGTTCCCATTTATCACTTAATTAATAACGGTGTCACTGAACCTGGTCATATTAGTCTTGGCGAGTCGGGGTTTAATCCAACAATGAGCCCTAATATGGATTCTTGTAATGTGGCTGATATAAGTGTGACAAACGAATCAGGTTCGGTGGCTGATAATGGATGTTATTCTGTTGAAGTGGGCGTTAATGTGGCAAGGGAGTTGGCTGGTTCTTCGCATACTTCTAATCTCATTGCTACTGATTCGGTCCCATCTAAGGTTGATTTAGATCATGAGGTATCTTATGTTGATCATGTTTGCGCTTCAAAGGTCCCTAATTCGATGTCTTTTGATGAGGGGAAGGTTATGGGTGCTAATGTTGTCATTCCCATGGCTGTAATTGATGATATGTGCTCTAAATATACAAATTCGGTTTACGGCTATTTCCTTGGTCAACGTTTAGCATTCCCTATATTAGAAGATTATGTTAAGCATGCATGCGCTAAGTTTGGTTTCGAAAAA
This sequence comes from Chrysanthemum makinoi, assembly GCA_910596185.1. Classification (NCBI taxonomy): domain Eukaryota; kingdom Viridiplantae; phylum Streptophyta; class Magnoliopsida; order Asterales; family Asteraceae; genus Chrysanthemum; species Chrysanthemum makinoi. Next base: position 161,698,298 of record OU343217.1, on the reverse strand, counting down.
GCTATGTTCCGCAATGGTTTCTTCTTTTCCAACTTTTCGTCACATGAGGGTTTGGTTAAAATGCTTGAAGGGGGCCCCTGGTTTGTTAAATCACAGCCCATGATCCTCAAGATTTGGGTGGCGAATACTATGTTAGAAAAGGAGGAAATCAAACAGGTACCGGTGTGGGTGCGGATTCATAATGTACCGGTGGTGGCTTATTCTAAAACTGGTATAAGTTTGATTGATTCACAACTTGGTCGACTCATTAGATTAGATGCAGGTACTAGCGCCATGTGTGTTAATCCATGGGGTCGTTATTCTTATGCACGTGTTCTCATTGAATTATCTGCTACACGTGATATGTTGGAGTCAATCGATGTTGCGATACCATTGCCTAAGGGTAATAGTCATTATTTGGAAGTTCTTGATGTTGAATATGAATGGTGGCCTTCTAGATGCTCTAAATGCAATATTTTCAATCATGAGGATGGTTCGTGTCCTCGTAAGACTATGAAGGTCCCTGTTGTTGATGTTCACAAGAAGAGGGAAGTGAAGAAAGGTGGAAAAAAGGCTGCGAAATTAAAGCAAGTTTTGGTCTATAAACCAAAAGCATCTCTTCAATACCGACCTGTTTCTAAACCTAGTACTTCAAAGGAGAGTTTGGTGTCTAAGGTTGCCATGGAGGGTGATCAGCCCGTGAGCGTTTTTCCTTTGGATGAGGTGGGTAACTCCTCTAATAAGACTAATGAAAATGGCTATTTCTCGGATAATATTCACTTAGGTCATTTGAGGCGTTTTATTGATACGAGCATGGAGGAAAATAAGGTACTTGATTTTGCTGAAGTACCTTTGAATGATAATGGTATGAAGGATGGATGTGTTGGGGAATCGTGTGTGAGGGATTATGGAATGCATGGTATTTTACCTACTAAGGGTGATTATGCCTCGTGTTCATACGCTATTCCATGGGGTGTGGATCCTTGCTCTTCGAAGGGTAAGGATCCTAATGATGATATTGTTTCTGAAAGTGATGATGAAGTCTTAGAGAACTATTTTGAGGACTACGAAGACATCGGGCTTTATTCTTCTGCATCCAAGATTTGTAGTGGTTCTTTTAAAGACTTTAAGGTGCAAGGATGCGCGAAGACTTAGTTTGTTATTAATGTTTATCTTGTAAACTTGGTCTTTTGTTTTCTTGTTGTTAGGTAGCTTTTTAGCTTGATTTGACTGTAAGTTGCACTTGTGTGTGCATTTATGTCGCCTTAATCGGGCTTGAGATGAGGGATTCACCCTCATCCTTTGTACTTCAATGTTTGTTGGTGTAATGAATTTTACCAGGCGGAAGGCCTTTTTCCCAAAAAAAAGAATACATATATATTGAGAGTCATACGCATTATCCCTATGGTATTGCCAGAACATCCGAGTGATATGTAAAGTATTCACGATGAAGATGGAAATCCTTCTAGAGCCAACATCAAACAAGCTCTTGGTAGGTGACATGTGAGATCCATCATGGATCAAGCTTGTGACAGCTGGATAGAAACAATGGGGCGATTCATTCTTGAATCAACCTTGGTCCAGGTTATGAATTGATTGATACTTTTGGTAAAACCTTTCGATGAGCTTAAAAGTGTTTTCCAGCACATCGAATGCGCATTAATGTTTACAAACAAAAGTGTTTTTGAGTGAAGCTTGATTTAATTCATAAAACCTTCATCGTATTGCAAAAACTCTTTATTTAGCAATACGCGATTGTTTATCAAATCAATTTCTCATCAATCAGTGAATATTAATTCGCTGATTCACTCACTCCATGTTGTCTGCTTTGAGATGCTCCGGTTTGAGAATGGCTAGTACAGCTGCGAAACCTTATCAAGGAGATTCTTAGGAATTCTACCAGATCACAGGTATTATTTATACTGATCAACGGGGACCGTAGTTCTTGCAACCATATTCAACGAAAGTGAACAAAGACACTTTCGTGTGTTTATTGCTAACTGTCATTTGCAGGTACTCCCAATGATTGCAGCTAATAGCCGATAAGACGTCAATTCATAACCGCATGCTCACATCTCACACTCATATTCGAAAAAAATCATGACGATCAAAACATATAGCAAAGCTTCCGCAACTCTGATGTAAAGATGTCATGATCCAAAACTGTGAGCATGTTGGTCCAAAAGTCACAACATCACATAATAGCAATACTTCAAAAGATGATCTGGAGATTCAATGTTGTTCATGATCTCAAAGAAAGCTCGTGATCACATAACAAAAGAAACATTCAAGCCAAAGAACCACTATTGAAAATTGCAAAGTTATTATTTGGAAGCTTCAAAGTCTACGAGCTCGAGTATGAAGATTAAAGATAGAATGCTAGGATTCAAAATGTAACTCATGGGGTGACCTCCCTTAGGGGGAGATTGTTAGGATTTATAAAATCCATGTTAAACTGTCAGTCACCCCAACAATAGACTAGCATAAGTTAGCTCGTAGACACAATGTTATTTAGTTAGTTTACATTAGTATAAGTTACACCGTGGAAGAAGGACGAGTCTTTACCCACTGTATGCCTGATCCACAGCCCGAAGGAGGGCGTAGAATTTTGTATAAATAGCCCTCTCCCCACAAAGGAGAGGGTTGGATGTTCACAAGTAATCTAAGCTTGCCATTTTGTTTCTCTCTCTAAAACATCCTATTTGTTAATACAAATAAGCCGTAAAAACGTTTATTTATATTTTACGATCTTCTAATGTTTTGACGATAACAAATGTAAAATCATTTTAACGAAACAAATAAATACGTAAATGGTTTGAGCCAATAGTTTACTAACACACTTACGTTTTCATATGAAACACTAAACAAGTAATAGTGTTTTCATATTATAGTAACGCACATGTATAACAACTAGTGTTTACATATTGGGTAGATATATATATATATACATACTTAGTATGTATTGTATTGGGTAATATAATGGGTAGAAGTCTAAGTATTTGACCCATTGACTAAATACATTGAATGTGGTTGGGTAAAGCCCAAAGTACATGACCCATACCCATGGAACATGATCCATAACCCATGACCCATTGCATGACATCCTGCATAAGTCATAATGGGTATTATCCATGACCCATGACCCATGAACCATTGACTAGATGCATTGCATCTTCTAGATACATTGTATAATACCCATGATCCAAAGTCCATAACCTATGACCCATGATCCATGACCAATAACCCATTTAGGGGGAGCGTCCTACGGATCCCCATAATTGCTATGGACGGATCCCTCAAGCAAGGGATCCGTGGAACAATAGTGTTTTTTCCTCTTTAAATAGTGAGCCATTTCTTCATTGCAACCCACCCCTTTCACACACATTCTCTCTTATTGTTGTAAACTCTCTAACCACAGATCCAAAGGATCTTTCTATGTAGTTTTGTGTTTGTGTGATTCTCTAGGTTCCTCTGAAAGGCGAGATCACCACCTATTGAAGTCAAGCAAGCTCAAGTCCATGAGTTGCCAAGCTTCGTCATCATCAAGACTACTGATGTTATCTTGTTGATAGTTCTTTCCTCTCTCATTAGAAGTGTTGTGTTGAAGACATAGGTGAAAGATGTCTAAAGGGTCAAGTCGAAGGCATTAGTGAAAGGTGCTGAAGATCCATGTCAAAGGCATTAGTGAAGGGTGCCAAAAGTATGTGTCAAAGGCATTAGTGAAGGGTGCCAAAAGTCTGTGTCAAAGGCATTAGTGAAGGGTTCTGAAATTACGTGTTGAAGGTATTAATGAATGGTGCCTAGGAGTCGTATCTAAGGCATTAGTGAAAGGTGCCTAGGGTGTACATTCGATATGGTGTGTCGATGTACAAGATAGATTAGTATTGGATCTCCTTTATTATAGGTGTTGTGTAGTGTTGGGTAGTAGTTCCTCCTTTGTAATGGAACTCGGTATCTAGCCTTGTACCGGATAAAGTATAGGTGGCGTTGTGATAGGTTTGGTTCTACCTCGTGGAAGAACTCGGTGTCTAGCCTTGTACCGAAAAAAGAGTAGGCGACGTTGTGAAGGCTTCTCCGCCACAAGGAGTTTGTGTTGTGTAGTGATTACGAACTCTCGAGTAGGTGACTCAGGGAGTGAAGTAGGGCAAGCAAGGTATCCTTGTAACCGAACCACTATAAATACTCGCGTTGTGGTTTTGTGCCTCTTACTCTTTATCTTTACTTTACTTAAGTATATGCTTATCTATCAACATCCAACACACACATTCAAATAGATTGACATAAGTCGATCAAAATAGTTTAAAACGAAGTTTTAATCGGTAAAAATATTCAACCCCCCTTCTAGTTTTCCACAATTGGTACCAGAGCTTCGTTACCAAGTTTTTAGAGTATATTGTACTTTAAAGAGTTGACACGAGCCGTGTATAATTGAAAACTACAAAGAAGGTCTTTTACAAAAACAAACACCATGTCTTAAAAATACGTTTGTAGGATGTTGATTGGATGACAACATTATATTTTTATTTCTTATTTTATCTTACTAAATTACACTAACCTTTCTTGTCATTTTGCTTAGTTAAAGGTCATTTTAATCAAGCCATAGGATTTCCTTGGTAACAAGATTACCTTTCCTAAGAAGGTATCTTAATTACAATCTAGATCACGAAGGAACCAAAGTTGTCTATTGACATTTTTTTGTCAAAAGAAAAGGACACTCATAATTACATTAGAGGTATGTCTTTCTCAAAACCTATCTCTAAATAACATTAGCTTAGAATAAGTATGCTTGCATAGGAACCTATATGGTTATGTTTTTACTCTTCTAGGTTTATTATATGCTCTAGTAATATACGTGGCGTCTTTAGGAAACCTTCCCCTCATACGTGTTTCTCTTCCGGCTAAAATCTATGTATATAAATATGTGTTATCCTAACCTAAAAATATCAAACCTTTCTAATAATAAAACAAAACACAAATCTCAAAAATTCCTCCTTCCCCATAAAACCTATCCCGCTCGTCTCACAACCATCAAACCCTATTTTTTTTTCAAATCTTCCACTTTCATAACATACCTCTAATTCAAACTTCATCTTCACTCTCATCTCATCTCATCTCAAATCAAAACCAAGGAAGAATTTCATCATCATGGTCTATATCGCCTTCGTGATCATCGTCTTGACACACATCGCTCTCGTGTATCCCATGATCAAGTTTTTTTTGGGTAAAAGGGATTTTTCACCCTGGTAAAATGCATTACACTAAAAACACTGAAGTACAAAGGATGAGGGTGAATCCCTCATCTCAGTCCCGTAGGACACAAACAAATAACCACTGTATAAGAGTGACACACCACTTTTATAACTAACAAATGAACATAAAGAACTACAACGACTATAAGATTACAAATTAAAACTCAAGTACTCTTGATTCTTCAAAACTCGTCATAGATGTCCATAACCATCATCGATGCAGCCTTAGCCATGGTAGAGCTAGAAACAAAACAGCACCAATCCACACCAAAAAACTACAACGAACCCCTATTGATCTGAAAAGGACCAAACCATCCACGTCCATGATGCGAATTCGGCCAGGGTTATCATGGAGGCGTTGGAAGAATTTAAGCATGCTTCTGGTCTTACTCCTAGTTTGCCCAAAAGCACAGCTTATTTTTGTAATGTGCTTAATCATGTTAAAATTGCTATTCTTCAGATTCTTCTTTTTGCAGAAGGGGTTTTGCCTGTTAAGTACATTGGAGTTCCTTTGATTACTACGCGGTTGATTTTTAGGGATTGCAAAGAGTTAGTGGAGCGGCTATCTAACCGTATTAAGGATTGGCGCAACAAATCGTTGTCTTTTGCATGTCGTTTACAGCTTATTCAGTCGGTGTTGTCGTCTATGCATATTTTTTGGGCATCTATATTTATTCTCCCATCTAGTATTGTTAATGACCTTGAGCAGCTTATGAGATGGTTTTTATGGTGTTACGGTGATGGTACGAGAGGTAAGTCTAAGGTTGCGTGGGATGTTGTTTGTTTACCCAAGCATGAGGGCGGTCTTGGTATTCGAAGGATTGTTTCATTTAATAATGCTCTTATTGCTTCTCATATTTGGCGCTTATTTACGTGTAAGGATTCCCTTTGGGTTAAGTGGATTCATATGTATAGGTTGAGGGGTCGTAACTTTTGGGATACTCCTTGTCAGGGTAATATGAAATGGAGTTGGCGAAAGATCCTTCAGCTTAGATCGCTTGTTCGTAGTTTCTTTTGGTATAAGCTTGGTAATGGGAGGTCGGCTTCTGCTTGGTTTGATCAGTGGTGCCCGGAGGGTCCTTTGTCGCTTGTTGTTTCTTCTAGAGACATTCATCGCGCGGGCTTTTCTCCTAGTTCTACTGTTAGTGATGTGATTAATGGGAATTCGTGGTCTTGGCCTGGTAATTGGGGAGATCGGTATCCGGATATTATTTCTATTACGGTCCCTAATTTGATTGATAATTTGGAGGATAAGTTATTTTGGCCTTACGGCAATTCCATAAAGCCCTTTTCGATTTCTCTTGCGTGGGATTGTATTCGCCCTAGGGGTCTTGATGTGGATTGGTATCATCTTGTTTGGTTTTCTCATCGTATTCCGAGGCATGCTTTCCATCTTTGGCTTGTGTTGAAAAGAAGACTTCGGACTCAAGACATGTTGAGATATCATGATGGCCATCATGATCCTAATAGTGATTTGTTGGTCTGCCCTCTTTGTAGGACTCAACCTGATTCTCACGATCATCTTTTCTTTGATTGTGTGTTCTCTTTTTAGGTTTGGTTTTCTTTGAAGATGTTTGCAGGTTTTCAGGATATTTCGGATTCGTTGGATGATGTGATTCGCTTTCTCATTCCTATTTCGAAGTCCCGGACTGTTAAAAGTGTTGTCTCCAAGCTTCTTTTTGCGGCTTCTTCCTATTTCATTTGGCAAGAATGAAACAACAGGATTTTCAAGCAACAAAGAAGATCGGAAGTTCAAGTTATGGATATTATCAAGTTTACGGTTCGGCTTAAGCTTCTAACATGCAATTTCAAGAAGACGTCGAATGCTAGAGACCTAATGTGGGTTTGGCAGCTGCCTCTTTCTCTGTTACATTCCTAATGGTGGGTTCCAGTTATTTTGAAGATTCTTGGCGCTGGAGGTTGGCAGATAGAGGTGTTTCGTTGGCTTATGCTTTTGGAGGTCGTGGTTTGTCGTTGGAGATCCAGGTGAGTGCTGTACTCTTTTTCCCTATTCCAAGGTTTTCCCCTTGGGTTTTTACTTGGAAAGGGGTTTTACGGAGGCAGGCTCATCTGATTCATCAATCTCCATCGAAGAGGTGGGCTGATAGGTATAGTCATACATGTGTTCTTAGATGGATGTTCCCGGTTGGTGTTTTAGCTTTTGTATTCTATAGCTTTTGTAACGCTTAGTGGCCTGTCACTAGCGATTTCCATTGGTTGTTCAAGCTTAGCTTGGGGTTACTGTGGCACGTCTGCCACATTCCATTGTACTTATTTGGTTGATTTTTCATATATTTTACCAGGGTGAATCCCTTTTACCTAAAAAAAACACATCCATACTACGACTTGATCCAATACCTCATCTGCTATAAGTTCCAAGAGGATGAAACTCTAGCTTAGAATGTAACCCAGTGTATCAAGATCGACCATAGACATAAAATAGGGTTGTCGAACCCTAACTTACAGCAACAACATCCTTTTAAGACCCACACGTAAGAATAATGACCACCACAACACCACAGGTCTAAAAGAAGCTCATAAAAGCCAAGAATCAAGCTCCCACCGAGCCCAAACTTAACAACCAAATAAACATTGTATGGTTTGTATCTTGATACCCCAATCAGCAACAAGACACAACCCACAAATTCCAACAAGATCACGCTCAAAAAATGGAACAATGCATTACGGACCCATCAGGAAACAATACATAGGGTTAACCAAACCCTAACCTCTAATAGTGACGTCACATGACCCGATGATAACTCGAAAGTCCATAACCAGTCTATGATATCATACCATACATCCATTGCATCAAGACAAACATCCACATGCAACCACACAAGCTGATTACAGAAGCGACGCAATAAACGTGTATGAAAAATAATCTAAAACATGCGTACCTAAATCAGCCTGAACCAACAGGCATGTAAACACCATGACCAGGTTCGATGCGACTTCAGTACAAACACGAAGCAATCTGAATGAAGTACAAGGCGAACCAAACCTGCCATAGCCAAAAACTAGGGTTTTACAAACCCTAACTTACAACCACTATAGGATCCGAGCAACATAAATGACCTTGACTTGATTACAAACATATGATTCGAAGCACCAAGCAGCCAAGAGAATATAATACGAGCAGAATCACCATAGACTTGAATAAGGTTGAAAACAACCCTAACTTACCCGAGACGATCGACAAACAAATCAATATGATTAACATGCCGAGACCCTCACTTGCAATCGACCGGTACCAAAAACCGGCGAACAAAACAAGCCAACAATCACGAACTAGAGTTTAGACCAAACCCTAAGAACCATGAACATGTATCTCTCTCTTCACCTACATACCATAGATCTCAATCCAAACAGGATCACGCAAAAAATACATAAACCCTAACGAGGGTTACCAGAAATCCTCCAAAACAAACCCTTAAAAAAGGATTTACATGCACTCGTTATGTTCGGCACTCATGCAAAATATGACATTAACACCACCGACCCACGAATAAATTAACAACCGTCTCATGATTGATATGTAAATTGATGGAACAGAATCGGATTGCACATACTCTCATGCAGCCAATCAAAACATAGATAAAAGAAAAAAGCGATTCAAAGATATATGAAAATTAAATACACCGACCCATGATCTAAGAATGTGTAGAAAGATTAAACAATTAAAAGGTTTAAAAATTAAATCGTACAGGGAGGTGAAATCGCTAAATTACATTTAGACGCCATATAAAAAGGATATTCCGAATAGATATACGAATAAAAACAAAGCCAGCCACCCTTAAGAGAATTCCATAAATGATAACCCGTATTGCATACCCAAACAAGTGTAGAGAGGACGGATCAACATGGAGTTTTTGGCCGGAAAAGATGGAAGGGTGGCGGCCGAAAATCCCCTCTAGGAGAGAGAGAACCCTAAAGTTTGCTCACTCACTAACTTCCCATGATCAAGTTTTCTCATGGAGACATGTACTTTGTGTTGTTAATCTACATTTGTATCATATATCCAATCCTTTGTATCGCTCTTAGCATTGAAATGAAATATTACTAATGTATTAGTTTATCTCGTTTGTTTTTCATAACGTGTTTATCATTTTCTTTTCATTCGTATCTTTCACCTTAACATACTTTCGAAACCTACAATGCATGCTTAACTAGTTTATATTGGCTAGAACACACCTCCTTTTATAAAACCTAAAAGTTGCAAAAATCTATTTTATGTCAAGACCATTTTTCTGTCACTACAGATCCACGGATCCCTAAAGTTCAACTAGCCGGATCCCTCTTAGAAGGGAACCGTGAGAACCATGGAACTGGGAAACATAATCTCATGCAACATAAAAACCATTTCATAAAAATCTATCATAAAAAGAAGAAAAAAAAATCCACTAGAATGTTAGTACAAAGTAAGTTAAATGTCATTGTTAATAGAAATCAAGTAAAAACATTAGGAGATTATTTTCACCTATCAAATGTCCTCTTCTTTGATGCATCTCTTCATATTAACTTGCTCATACAAACTATTCACTTCCATAGGTCTTGTCATGACTCATGAGTATGAATTCAACTTTCAACTTACTTATGTCTACATTCCTAATGTCTCCCTTGAGCCCAACACACCTGGAAATCATGTCCGTGGGTTCAATATTCTCGAAACTCGCCACTTCTATGAAGGACGTATTTTTGACACACCTCTACAATACGAAGAAGGTATCAATACCTCTTTTCGAACCATAGGACTAGAAGGCCTTCTCGGAATTACGAGAAGATTTGTCCACGGTTTGTGTTGGAATTCTTCCCGTCAAGTTGAACTCGTTCGTAACGAGGATCGATCTCTATCACTATGGTTTTGTATCAAAAACCAAAAGTTTGTCTTAACTCTTGGGAAATTTGCTCACATTCTCTGAATTCCAAATCATGGACAATGTACCTTCACTGAAGATTGGTCTCTTGATTCTCTCTTCAACTATCATGAAGAAAATAGTCCATATTGTTCACACATACCTTCCCATCAAGAATTAACTCGCATGTTATGCAAACCTCGACCCTATTACTCTGATCCAAACATAATCTATACACGTGATATCCGAGATGATGTTAAACCTCTCGCAGTCATTCTACGTGAAAATTTTTAGAGTCTTAGGGGAAATCGAGAAATTCTTCCCGCTTGTTGTGCTCACATAATGTATTGTCTGCTAACCCAACAACCATACAATCTCGCCTATTCCTTCACAAGACGAATTGTAAACCTTCAAGGCAACAAGAACAAGCTAATCCCATATTTTTTTGGGTAAAAGGGATTTTTCACCCTGGTAAAATGCATTACACCAAAAACATTAAAGTACAAAGGATGAGGGTGAGTTCCCTCATCTCTGTCCCTTAGGACACTTACAGACTCTTATATAAGGATGACAAATCATCCCTATAACTTACCAAACTGACACTATCAATAACCACAATATAAGAGTGACAAACCACTCTTACAACTACTAATTGAACATAAACTACAACGACTATAAAAATATAACAAATTAAATGCTATCCAAGTAGAAGCACTTGATTCTTCAGAAGTCGTTATACAAGTCCAAAACATGTAAATAGGGTCATAATAACCTTAACTTCCAAATAGCCGAAGAAACCTTGACCCAATCTCCAAATCGCCAATAGGAATATAGTATAGTATCAACATCATGGAGAATCAAATGGATCAAAATCTCACAAGAAATCAGGACAATACGGCATGAACCAACAATAAAACCATATGCCACACGTCCCGAACAAACAAACCAGCCACAACAATTCAACAAGGACCACAAATGTCGTCAAACTCGTCTCATAAGTAGCGAATAAATACCACATAGTAACAATGGGTCACCAACTACAACAAATCAGAATAGGGGATAACCCGAGACCCCAAGTACCCAAGATATCATAATGAAGACAACGAAAAGTCATCTTTAACAAAAGCTGCTCAAGCAGAACTTACACCATTACTAGCAAATAGTGATCATATAAGCCAAATATACGCATAATGGTAGCACATGACCACTGTCACACCCCCAAATTACCTGTTTTGCAGCGGAATGGAATTCCTGGGGATTGACTGTCATAGCTTCACAATCACAGTTATATTGAACGACCTAAAGTGTCGTTGGAAAATACATCGCTTGAATTAATAAAAACATTCAGAGTTACAAAGATAGGTCCCAAATGAAAGTTACTATGTGCGGAAAATAAATTTGTTATAAGTCAAACGATGTTTTTAAAGTTCATAAAACCCAAGTAAGACGCGTCGTCACCGCGACTCTATGATATGTCCACATGCATGCCATGAAGTGTATGCCTTAGATACCTGAGATAAAACATGCTAAAAGTGTCAACACAAAGGTTGAGTGAGTTCATAGAGTTTGTGTTGAAATGTAAAGACTTTCAAAATCGTTTATGCAGCAAAGGCATTGTAAATCCACTCAGTTCCAAGTTCCGCCCATACAAAACTTGCAACCTGTGTGTTCACAACCCACTGCCAAAATATGTAGAGTTAATGTTCAAACACATGATGTCAAATGAATTCACAAAATAGTGCATAACTTAATGTATCCATAGTTACTTAATATAACACATAATTCGTACGGTTTCAAATTGTTCCATGACCATTAGTTCAGGATTGTACCAAGACCATTAGACCATGATTGTACCAAGACCATTAGACCATGATTGTACCAAGTCCGTTAGTACATGACTATACCAAGTCCGTTAGTTCATGAGTATACCAAGTCCGTTAGTTCAACATTATCCAAGTCCGTTAGATCGTGATCATACCAAGTCAGTTAGCTCAATGATTCATGATATAGAAATTCTAAGTATGGCGATACTGTTACTTCATATGACTAACATTCAGTTCAGATAAACATATAGTTTGCAAATAATCATGTTTTCCATAAAAGTTGTTGAGCATGTATCTCCCCCAAAGAGTTTAATAAAAGCATTAAAACAATTGAAAATGGGGCTATGGAAACTCACATGATGAATTGGTATGATGACAAGAGTGAGTACACCGAAATGTAGCGTGATACTTTAACCTTGACCTATTATGAATGATATGATACTTAATGAGTTATGATGTAATGATATGCATGCATTACGTATGTTATTTATACCATTTGTGAGTTTTGAAAATAATACTCTTCGTCGAAAAATACTCTTTTGACGTCTTGACCATTCTTAAATTACTTCACATGTATTTACGTTGAAATGATATCCGACGATAATCATTTGGTGATTTTGTCCAAATGTGGTTTAAAAAGTGAGTTTCGGCAAAGTTTAAGTAACCGTAAATAATTTATTACAACTCCGCTATACAAACGGTTGGTCGTTTTGAAAAATATGCTTGGTGATCTCGATTTTATTAGAAGACATCTCGTTACAAAAAGTTCTACGTCCATGTTAAAAACGACCCGCAACATGGTCCCTAGTTGCCGAAGTATATGTTTAATAGAAAATATATTAATGTTGCTAATAGAATAAAGTTACGGCAACTTTTGTTTATCGCGTGTAATTTGCTCGTTACAAGTCCGTTTTCTACGTTTTCTACATCCTTAGATTCGTGTCAAAGTATACTAATATATTTTTGATAATTCGACAAAATTTATAAAGCTTAAGACTCATTTTTGACTCGTAAGGAGTGACATTTTCATGCTGAAATTTCTGAAATTAATAGTTTTCCCTCGTCAAACTTGAAAAATTCATAACTTCTTCGTTATAGCTCCGTTTTAATCCGTTCAAGCGGCCATGGTTTCGTTTTAAAGTGTATTTTCTAAATATCTAGCCCAAAATATTTTACCAACTGTCGGATTTTCCAGATTTTCAAAATACCAACAGACCCTTAATTATAGTTGTCGAAATGAGTTTTTATCGCGCAAAACCTATTCTAACCAATTCAAAACAACTCCGAAGCTATTCAAATCCTACCATACACCTTCTTAGGGTGTCATGGGTTCCTAGACATCACCAAAACTAATATATAACAAGGAGTAATTATAGGATGGATTATATATATTTAACACATAAAAACCTTAAAAACCTTTAAAAATGGTATAAACATCATGAGACTTGCATGTTTCTCAAATAAAATGATATGACCATATAAATGAATGTAAAATAAAAATATGAATATGAATGCTTACTAGTGATATGATGAGGTTTATGGACAAAAGGTTTTTCCTAATCACTTGAGGTTTGTATTACAAAACCTTTGCAACAAATGATACTAAGGTTTAATTACACTTGTCTTGAAAACTTGGAATTGATCCTCCTTTTGGTCCCTTGGCTGCCGAATATGAAGAGAGAAAAGAGAAGAGATTTTTGGTCTTTTGGTTTTCAAATGAAAGAATGAAGTAAAAATGGATGTATAATACTTTTACTTGATATTTTGCAAATATCCATTTGGTGACTCACCCCTTGTGTCGACAAGGGGTGTTTGTCATCTTTTAATATGTTTTTTTTTTAACTTGTATAAGTGTAAGATACTTGTAAAAGATTTGAGGTTAAGTGGTAACTTGTAGTCATTTGTAAATATTTAGGGTAGCGTTGGATAAAAATAAATTTTCACGGGTCAAGTTAAGATATATTAAGGTCATAAAAATTATAAAAATACATTTCTTGAAAGATTTGAGTGAATAAATATTTATCGGGTTGAATTTAAGAAAACCGTCGTAATTATATAAATATAACAATTTATATACAAAATAAATTTAAAACACTGGGTAAACTCATAATATTATTTTATAACTTAATATAAGTATAAAAATATATCGGGATGATTTTTGGAATTAATGGATCAATTGTTCAAAATAATTAATTACGCGATAACGTTTATTTAATAAAAGTTATACGTTTAATGAAAAATGCAAACCATGCATAATATTGATATGAAATGATGACAATGATGTTAATGAAATGTAGACTAAACTTAGTCTATATGAAATGTCCTCGATGATATGATCATGAATTCACAGCTAAACCATTACGGTTACGTGAATTTGATGCTCGTAAACCTAGTTTACGATAAATGATGAAATTGTGAAACGTGAATTGTTTTGAGAAATGACCTGAAAGTACGAGTTGTCACATTCGCCCAACCAAAAAGGAATTCAGTCCCTGAATTCAGTCCATGTTGTTCTCTACGGTTTAGGGTTTGATGTGGCAAACTTTCCCATTCTCGAGTAAAACCTTCAAAAGACTTTTAGGTAACCGATTTTTACTTAATCTCACAACTCATCAAACAAGAACTGTCATGAGATTAGGCTAAATCGGTTTGAGTAACGGGTCTTTTGAAAATTTGGCTCGGTCATGGAATTGCTTACACATATAAGCCTACTACTCCCTTCATTGCATGATTCTTCCTGAATTAGACATAGGTGATCAGGCTATGTATAATTTAGGAGTAACTATGCAATGCTTGGACTAATCGACTCATATGATGTTTGGTGTTGAGTCAACCGATGTTAAAATTGTGATAGGGAATGACAGGGCATTCTTCATGTCAAATTCTGATGTGAGTAAAATGGGATGGGTATTTGAAGGCATCTATGTGACAATCGATTTTGAAATGAAAGTAAATAACTCGAAAAATGTACGTATAAACCGCATGTAAAGTGAACATGCACTTATGATGAAATGATGAGATGCTATGATGATGTAGTTATAGTCTAGGGTCAATGATGCAACCTAGTTCTCTATAACTGAAGCTCTGATGCCAATCTGTCACACCCCCAAATTACCTGTTTTGCAGCGGAATGGAATTCCTGGGGATTGACTGTCATAGCTTCACAATCACAGTTATATTGAACGACCTAAAGTGTCGTTGGAAAATACATCGCTTGAATTAATAAAAACATTCAGAGTTACAAAGATAGGTCCCAAATGAAAGTTACTATGTGCGGAAAATAAATTTGTTATAAGTCAAACGATGTTTTTAAAGTTCATAAAACCCAAGTAAGACGCGTCGTCACCGCGACTCTATGATATGTCCACATGCATGCCATGAAGTGTATGCCTTAGATACCTGAGATAAAACATGCTAAAAAGTGTCAACACAAAGGTTGAGTGAGTTCATAGAGTTTGTGTTGAAATGTAAAGACTTTCAAAATCGTTTATGCAGCAAAGGCATTGTAAATCCACTCAGTTCCAAGTTCCGCCCATACAAAACTTGCAACCTGTGTGTTCACAACCCACTGCCAAAATATGTAGAGTTAATGTTCAAACACATGATGTCAAATGAATTCACAAAATAGTGCATAACTTAATGTATCCATAGTTACTTAATATAACACATAATTCGTACGGTTTCAAATTGTTCCATGACCATTAGTTCAGGATTGTACCAAGACCATTAGACCATGATTGTACCAAGACCATTAGACCATGATTGTACCAAGTCCGTTAGTACATGACTATACCAAGTCCGTTAGTTCATGAGTATACCAAGTCCGTTAGTTCAACATTATCCAAGTCCGTTAGATCGTGATCATACCAAGTCAGTTAGCTCAATGATTCATGATATAGAAATTCTAAGTATGGCGATACTGTTACTTCATATGACTAACATTCAGTTCAGATAAACATATAGTTTGCAAATAATCATGTTTGCCATAAAAGTTGTTGAGCATGTATCTCCCCCAAAGAGTTTAATAAAAGCATTAAAACAATTGAAAATGGGGCTATGGAAACTCACATGATGAATTGGTATGATGACAAGAGTGAGTACACCGAAATGTAGCGTGATACTTTAACCTTGACCTATTATGAATGATATGATACTTAATGAGTTATGATGTAATGATATGCATGCATTACGTATGTTATTTATACCATTTGTGAGTTTTGAAAATAATACTCTTCGTCGAAAAATACTCTTTTGACGTCTTGACCATTCTTAAATTACTTCACATGTATTTACGTTGAAATGATATCCGACGATAATCATTTGGTGATTTTGTCCAAATGTGGTTTAAAAAGTGAGTTTCGGCAAAGTTTAAGTAACCGTAAATAATTTATTACAACTCCGCTATACAAACGGTTGGTCGTTTTGAAAAATATGCTTGGTGATCTCGATTTTATTAGAAGACATCTCGTTACAAAAGTTCTACGTCCATGTTAAAAACGACCCGCAACATGGTCCCTAGTTGCCGAAGTATATGTTTAATAGAAAATATATTAATGTTGCTAATAGAATAAAGTTACGGCAACTTTTGTTTATCGCGTGTAATTTGCTCGTTACAAGTCCGTTTTCTACGTTTTCTACATCCTTAGATTCGTGTCAAAGTATACTAATATATTTTTGATAATTCGACAAAATTTATAAAGCTTAAGACTCATTTTTGACTCGTAAGGAGTGACATTTTCATGCTGAAATTTCTGAAATTAATAGTTTTCCCTCGTCAAACTTGAAAAATTCATAACTTCTTCGTTATAGCTCCGTTTTAATCCGTTCAAGCGGCCATGGTTTCGTTTTAAAGTGTATTTTCTAAATATCTAGCCCAAAATATTTTACCAACTGTCGGATTTTCCAGATTTTCAAAATACCAACAGACCCTTAATTATAGTTGTCGAAATGAGTTTTTATCGCGCAAAACCTATTCTAACCAATTCAAAACAACTCCGAAGCTATTCAAATCCTACCATACACCTTCTTAGGGTGTCATGGGTTCCTAGACATCACCAAAACTAATATATAACAAGGAGTAATTATAGGATGGATTATATATATTTAACACATAAAACCTTAAAAACCTTTAAAAATGGTATAAACATCATGAGACTTGCATGTTTCTCAAATAAAATGATATGACCATATAAATGAATGTAAAATAAAAATATGAATATGAATGCTTACTAGTGATATGATGAGGTTTATGGACAAAAGGTTTTTCCTAATCACTTGAGGTTTGTATTACAAAACCTTTGCAACAAATGATACTAAGGTTTAATTACACTTGTCTTGAAAACTTGGAATTGATCCTCCTTTTGGTCCCTTGGCTGCCGAATATGAAGAGAGAAAAGAGAAGAGATTTTTGGTCTTTTGGTTTTCAAATGAAAGAATGAAGTAAAAATGGATGTATAATACTTTTACTTGATATTTTGCAAATATCCATTTGGTGACTCACCCCTTGTGTCGACAAGGGGTGTTTGTCATCTTTTAATATGTTTTTTTTTTAACTTGTATAAGTGTAAGATACTTGTAAAAGATTTGAGGTTAAGTGGTAACTTGTAGTCATTTGTAAATATTTAGGGTAGCGTTGGATAAAAATAAATTTTCACGGGTCAAGTTAAGATATATTAAGGTCATAAAAATTATAAAAATACATTTCTTGAAAGATTTGAGTGAATAAATATTTATCGGGTTGAATTTAAGAAAACCGTCGTAATTATATAAATATAACAATTTATATACAAAATAAATTTAAAACACTGGGTAAACTCATAATATTATTTTTTATAAACTTAATATAAGTATAAAAATATATCGGGATAATTTTTGGAATTAATGGATCAATTGTTCAAAATAATTAATTACGCGATAACGTTTATTTAATAAAAGTTATACGTTTAATGAAAAATGCAAACCATGCATAATATTGATATGAAATGATGACAATGATGTTAATGAAATGTAGACTAAACTTAGTCTATATGAAATGTCCTCGATGATATGATCATGAATTCACAGCTAAACCATTACGGTTACGTGAATTTGATGCTCGTAAACCTAGTTTACGATAAATGATGAAATTGTGAAACGTGAATTGTTTTGAGAAATGACCTGAAAGTACGAGTTGTCACAACCACGCCTAGTACCTTCCCATATAGCCAAACATACAAGGAAACCTTCTGCCCCGGTTTAGAAGTCATCCGAACTGCACCAAAAGGCTGAATTCAAGCCACCACACCTACCATCATGCACGATCAAGAATGACCATACATGTTAACCTACCAAAGCATGGAAACAAATGCATGACCATCACGAATCCAAAGTCGACTTGTATCTCCCTAGCAACATATTCACGAAGACCTTATAATAAGAGTGTCGACCAGGTTTTAGAGTCTTCCACCAATCGTTGTGCGAAATTTGTGAACTGATTCTTATTTGATGGTTACATGATCATGGAGTTGTATGTTAGGGTGTTCTAAACCCTATTGTTAGTTTTATGGCTGATTTTGTTTGCTATGGTTTGCATTCGGATCTTAGTTTAGCAAACAGATTTTATGTTGAAGATCGCTTGGATTTTTCTACGTGGATTCTTCATGGAAGTTAAGGTGGACCGCCATAGTGATATAGAAGGCTCAAGTGTTTTTCTTGAGTAGTTGTGTAAGTTTTTATGTACTTGTGTCATTATTGGTTGGTTCAATTTATTGTAAGTTATAGGAATGGTGTGTCATTCTTATATTCGAGTCTGTAAGTGTCCTAAGGGACTGAGGTAACGGACTCACTCTCATCCGTTGTACTTCAATGGTTGTTTGGTTAATATACTTTACCAGGGTGCAGGATTACTCCTCTTTACCCAAAAAAAAGAGTGTCGACCAGGTCTGTGAAAAACCAATACACGACTTCCAAGTCTTCAAACACGCATCATCTCTCATAACCTACTTAGAAAACACAAACCAAAAACCACGATCGACTTGCCGAAGCCCTAAAGTAATAATGATAATCCTAAAAAACGTCATAGATCGAATAAACAAGCAACAAATCTGAATAGGTAATGGCCACCAAATACAAACCTTTGCAAGAAAATGATCAGTTGGACGATATAGGAAAACCGATTGAATAATAGTTTAGGGTTTCGGCAAAACTTGACTTCCATCAACAGTACCATGCACAAGATGCCAATAATGATTTATATGTTAGTAATAAAAGCATATCATGCACGTATAATCCATCAACAAATCAGACAACTAAAAAACGAATATGTGCCTTTAAAATCACCGTCCCACGATGGAAATAAACCAATAATATAACCGACCCCACACCAATGAGAAGATATAAGATTTAAAGGATTATCGATGGAATCATTTTTTTTGTCGGCAAAGAAAACATAAACCTTGCAACCCAACTAATCATAATCTAGAACGTAATTCAAATAATCTCAAAAATATTAAAAAAACGTGAAAGATAGGAAGAATTGAAGCAGATTTGGTTGGGTTGCAAGGCGGCTGAAAATCGCCTAGAGAGAAACTTAGGATTCTTGTTTTGCAGCTAATCCCATATAGAATGTTCCTGACACGCCTTTATCATCATATCATGTACTTTCATCCTCAATTTCAAAGTCCGTTGTACGTACTTGTGAATAAGATGATGGAACCTCTAAACATATCTCACATCAAGTCATTCTTCGTCCCTGAATCGGCAAATACTCATCATCCATTTGACGATCCATCTAGTGAAAACGCTCAAGAAACCTAGTTTCCTTTCCAAATAGGTTCAATCTTTAGATTTCATCTTCTATCTTTGTAATGTGATCATCCTCATGAAATAAAACATTTAACATTTGATGTCTCACTTTTTTGGGTAAAGGGGAATGATTACCCCGGTAAAATATATTAACCCAAAACAATGAAGTACAATGGAATGTGGCTGAAATACCACATTAACCTCAAGCAAAAGCTTGAACAACCACTACTAATCCGAGTGACATGCCACACGGAAGACTATCCCTATTACAATGACTAAAACACCAATAGGGAAATACCATCTAAAACTACACAAAGAGAAACCACGTTTGATCACCCTCGAACCTGAATTGAATTTAACTTCCATATCTTGCTAATATTATCATAGGCCTTCGAAGACTTCCAATTACACGATGCAAGTTTAAGCCTTACCGTGTTTAGTAATACAATCAACCACTTGTTCTTTAGATCGCTTCATCTTGCCAAACAAACGGTTGTTTCTTTCTTGCCATATAAAATAAGCCGTAGCAGCCAACACTAACTTAGTACTTAAACTTTTAGTGTTTCTCCTCTTGGCAAACGGGATAATACCAAGAATAATATTATCAATAGATGAACTCGAAATTGGCAGTTTAGCATAATTAGTAACTTGAGTCCAAACCTGTTTAGAAAATGGGCATTCGAAAAAGAGATGCTCATGGGAATCCATACACCCATTACATAATGTGCACGAAACCAAAGTAGCATCCACATTATCCCAAACTCGCAACATATCTTAGGTTTTTAGCCTCCTTTTGATAATAAGCCACAAAGTTAAAGCATGTCTTGGAATATTACCCGGGAACCAAACACAATACATCCAAGGCACCTTATCCCCCCTAGGCCTAATCGTATTAAACACATTACTAACAGAAAATGGTTTAATAACACCACTAGAATCCTTCCAAACAGCCTGGTCACGAAATCCTTGTCTAAGAATAGGAACATTAATCGAATTCAATATAGGAATTTGCACATACCATTCATTCGGCCAAGTAAAGTTTCCATCAGCAATAATTTCATTAAGTTTCGATGCTTGATCAAACCCTGCATTATAAATACTTCGGCTAGAGATAACTTTCGCTAGAGGACCTTGATCACACCAACGATCATGCCAAGCCGATATTGAAGAGCCATCACCAATCTTGTAATTGATAAACTCACGAATAAGCGGACGAAGACGCAAAATTTTCCTCCAACCACACGTCATATTACCACGAATAGGCACATCCCAAAAATTGCGACCCATTAATTTATATTCATGAATCCACTTAACCCAAAGAGACTCCTTATTATTAATCAAATTCCAAAGATGCGATATCATTAAAGCATTATTGAAAACGGATAATCTACGAATACCAAGACCTCCCTCATTCCTTGGAAGGCAAAGAACCTCCCAAGCAACTTTCGCTTGGCCTCTTTTATACTTCCCTTGGCTCCATAGAAAACCTCTCATGATTTGTTCAATTTCGTTCAAAACTTGAGAAGGAAGAACAAAAACCGAAGCCCAAAAAACATGTAAAGACCCGATAACGGATTGAATAAGTTGAAGCCTACCTGCTGAAGAAAGGAACTTATTCTTCCAATTATCCACACGAGCTTGAACCTTCTCAATTAACTCCTTGCAATCACGATGAATCAATCGAGAAGACACAAGAGGCACTCCCAAGTACTTAACCGGCAACCTATCTTCAACAAAAGGAAGAATTTGCAATATTGAAAGCTTTACATGATTAAGCACATTACAAAAATAAGCCGTACTCTTGGGAATGCTAGGCACCAATCCAGAAACTTTCTTAAACTCCTCCAAAGCTTCCATGATCACTCGTTGAATTCACATCCCCATGAGCAAAAAGAAAAAGGTCATCAGCAAAGCATAGGTTGACCAGCTCCAATTTAGAACAATGATGGTGATATGTAAACGAATCAGCATCTCGAACCTTACGCTTAATAATAAGCGTTAAATCTCCATAACCAATGTAAATAAATACGGGGAAATAGGGTCACCTTGACGAAGACCCCTCTTACCTTTGAAATACCCATGAAGCGAGCCATTAATACTTATAGAAAAGGATGTAGAAGTAACACATTCCATAATCCATCCAACCATCCGAGTGTGAAATCCAAAACCAATCAGAATACCTTTAAGGAAATTCCAATCAACCGTATCGTAGGCCTTTTGAATGTCAACTTTAAAAGCACATCTAGCAACTCCACGATCCAAATGGTAATTGTGCATGAGCTCTTGGGTAAGTAAGATGTTATCAGCTATACTTCGACCAGGAACAAAAGCAGATTGGTTTGGACTTACCAAAAACTTTAAACTTTCTTTTATACGATTAGCAATTATCTTGCTAACGCATTTAAAAATAACATTGCAACAAGATATAGGCCGAAAATCATTAATCCTAGCAGGCGAAGAAACCTTAGGAATTAAAGCAATGATTGTGTGATTTACCTCCTTGAGCAGCCGACCATTAACAAAAAATTCACGAATCGCGAGCTTAAAATCATAAGCAATAATGTCCCAAGATTCCTTACAAAATGTAGCCGTATAACCATCAGGCCCCGGGGATTTATCATTCCCCATGGAGAACAAAGCATCCTTGATTTCAAGATCACTAACCTCACGAATCATTTCCATAGCCTCCTGTTCCCCAAGCCGATTCTGAAACAGCTCCGTAGTATTTAAATGTTCCGTTGTACCTGCTTGACCAAGAAATATTTCATAGTGTGATACAAACACATTAGGAACATGCTCATTTTCAAACGTCACACCATCTAAATCAGTAATCACATCAATTCGACTTCGAGATGCACGACTTTTAACCGACTTATGGAAGTAAGCAGTATTCGAGTCACCATCACGAAGCCAATTTACTTTAGACCTTTGTTGTAAAAACCGTTCCTCTAAAAGAATAGCATCACAATACGCTTGCACATACACGGCTTCCTCTTCTCGAAGAACAGTATTAAAAGGGTCTTTATCCAATGCACGCTGAACAGTATCAAGCTCAAACTGAAGCTTCTTAACATTATCGTGCAAATTACCATTCTCATACATCAATTTACGAAAAAATTTCTTCATATGTTTAAGTTTAGAAACAACTTTGAACATATAAAAACCACTAACCTCTTTGGTCCAACCCTCCATCACCACTTCTTTAAACCTTGCATTCTGAACAAGGATGTTTGCGAATTTAAACGGTCTTGGTTTGGACGGAACCATGGAAGGAAGACATAAAACAGGTGGAGCATGGTCAGAAATGCGATATGGCTGAAAAATAGCATGACCTCCTGGAAATACATCAAAAAATTCTAGATTAGCCATAACACGATCTATTTTCTTTAAAATACCATCAACTCCTTTAGGTTTTTGATTCCATGTGTATTTCAGCCCCGTATTCTGCACATCCATGACTTCAATATCATCAATACATTCCTTGAATTCACGCATCCTGATATCAATAGACGAAGAACCCAAAGCATTATCATCAAGCATCAAGGCAGCATTAAAATCCCCCAAGATACACCAAGGCCTACCACGAATGTAAACCTTATGCATACCCAAATTATTCCATAAAGTACGACGATGAATATAATAATTATGAGCATACACAAATGAACAAAAAACCTCTTTCTTGTCCGCTTTAATCCAGATTCGCGTATGAATAACCTGGTCATCTTGAGTTATCACCGAAACATCAACATCATTACGGTTCCAGCCTAAAAGAATCCTCGTACCTTTAGCACACATATTACCATTACTTGTCCAGTCCCAATGGTGAAATATAAACGAGCACAGCTTCATTAGATTATCACCTCTAGCATGAGACTCAAGAATAGCACAAATAGATAATTTGTTCTCAAATATTACATTCCGAACTTCTTTTTGTTTCGGGGAGAAGTTTAGACCCCGAATATTCCAAGAAGCGATGTTACACATTGATAACATTCCTACTGGGAGTGCTTGCCCCCTTCGAAGTACTAGCAGCTTGACTTGTACGATCAACCATGTCCAATTCTTCATCCACTTCCTCACTATCACTTTCATTAATCATAGACTCATTAACTTTATCCTCCCACAAATCATCATCATTATCCAAAGCATTGAAAGAGTTCGAAACAATAACCGGATTCTTATCTTTGGTCTTCTGGTCACTTGTATTATTCGGACCATCCTTCTTTGCATCCTTATCCACCCTTCGATATTGAAGGTTAAGAGCTGGTTTGTTCAACTTCACACCTTCTACTTGTTTTTGTTGTTTGTTTTTATTCTTGTTGCGCTTATTCTTGACCACTTGAAACCCATCATTCACAATAGAAGCAGCTGGAACTTCTTTAGGAAGTTTAGGGCATTTGTCATTATTGTGATCAAAAATCAAACAAGTAGAGCGACGCGGAGGTTTCCATTCATATTCAATAGAAACCGTAGCCAACGTGTGACCTAAATCCTTACCAATAGGTATAGCAATCACCAATTCCTCTTTAAGGTCCACTTCAGCCGAGACCTCAATAAGAACCCTAGCATACGTATTACGTCCCCAAGAACTCACACACATATTGCTAGTATACGCATCCAAAGTGATTGGTTTCCCCACCTGGGTAGAAATAAGACTCAACCCAACTTCAGAATAGGCAACAATTGGAACATGATGAAACTTAACCCAAATCGGCACATTATTAATTTCAGCCTTCTTCAAATCAGTAGTTTGCGACCAAACATTAAGCATAAGAGGTTCCCGTCGAATCATCCATGGTCCTTCTTCTAAAACACGCTGCATTCCTTCCTTAGTATCAAACTGGAACAAAAAGAATTCCTCATGAAGTTGAATTCGTTTTATTCCATATTTCGCCCATGTGTTTTTCACATAGTTCTCAACAAGCGGAAAAGCAAGCCTCTTTCCAATAAAATACCCATAAAGGGTATTTTCAAATCTTGACGTAACAGCTTCCACCGCCTCTAAAGGAATTGCAACAGCAGCTCCATCAACCTTTTCCGTATTTCGCATCTCTTGAACCTTCACAACTTCTTTGGAAGCCATTTTTTGAACTACATTCACAAACGATCCTGTAGTTGTAGCCTTATTCTTATCCGAAAGTAATGATGATGAAACACCCAAACTTTGAGCTACATCAGTATCAATCCCAGACAGCGGATTAGATTCCCAAAACGTATCAACGGTAGGGTTTTAACCAGTAGTAAAACTAGGGCTTGCATGGAGATTACCACTGTTCACAACCGACACCCTAGGGTTTTCCTTATTCAATTCTGACGGCACATTAATGTGAGAAGATTGGTCATTAGTGTTTAAGTGCGAAACCCTAACACTTTCCTCAAACGAAACCCTATTAGGGCTTCTATTAATCTCAGCCGCATTCAACGCATCACCCTTAAGAGAAGATGGCTTAACGTTACGAATAGCAGATCGCAACGGTTTACCATCAATGTTACGAATTCGCGATGCCAAACCAGATACCGAAGGCTTATCAGATTTACTCGCATCTTCCATCTCTCACTAAAAAATCGAAAACAATAAAAAACACGAAACCCTAATAAGGTTTCCAAACGAGATCCACAACAGCTACTAACCAACCTCCATAATTCTTGATCTTAACAATTAACGAACACACAAAAAACCCTAACTAATGTAGAAAAAAGAACCAAATGACAACTACACTACAAACCCTAACCCACGTCGAATCGGTTAACAATAACTAAGACCCAGATAATATTACCCTCGCGGACTAAATGATCACAAGAGATTAGGGACGAACGAATCGAGGCCTAACCACTATCATAATCTAGCTGACGAAGGAACACAATCAATGAGAATTAACAATCGTTAAACAATGAATGATGGATTACAGGATCGAACGCAGTTGCCAAGGATAGGGTTCAAAATTCGCCCACATTAGAGAGAGAGAATTAGGGTTTTTTTTTATTTGATGTCTCACTTATATAGTTGCTCAAACTCTTTAGAAAACAATGGCTTTAAAATATGATACCTTGTGCAAGTTTTGCATACCTTCTGTGAAGGTATTGTTTAGCAGGAGCCGGATCCCTCACTTTGTACTAGACGGATCCCTCCACTTAGGAAACCGTAGGATCTAGGCAGACAGAAATACAGTTGCAGACATCCATACATCAAACCATTACCTTAGACCACTTCATACTAGCTAAACATAATGTTTTAGGACCAATTAAAGTCTTCCTCAAGATCAGTAGGTATCACACTCACTCATACTTAACTTAGAATCACATTCAAGGTGCTTTTTGATTTATCATTTCACCAAAACTCACCATTCTTCCACTTCAATGCTCACACATTATTTCTCACATCTCAACACATCTAGTTTTATAATTATTTCAATTTAGAAAATTGATTTTAGTCATCCTCACCTCAAAATGGGTCAAAAACTAGTTTTTCATTTCTTATAATTTTTAAAGAATTTTCCAAATTTATCTTAAGATACCATCTAATCTCTAGGATCATTTAGCACCACTTGAAACTCTCAAATTTCCTAGTGTCATTTTTTATCATTCATTAGTACTCATAAAGTCCCATTTTCTTCCATAAAAGGCAATCATTAGCTACCATCACGCATTGCCCTTGATCATTTAAGCCTCCTTTCATTTAAGACACTTAGGAAGACTGAAACACTCAAGATGTATAGGTACTAGACCTTTCAAAACATCATTTCCTTCTTTTCTGGGCTGCTGAGAGCCGGATTCCTAGGATTAGCCTAGACGGATCCCTCATTGGAGGGAACCGTGGGAACCGGCTGACAGATTCAGCTAATTCTAGCTATAGAAATCATTTCAAGCTCTCCTTGCTAACTTGAACACTCCATCTTGCCTTAATTAACCTCCTTGATCAGTGCTACTCTGAAGTTGATTCTTGTGCATGCAAATCATTGCATTACAAAAGGATCTTAGTGGTTTAATCCTTGAATGCACTTGCCAAATCTTTCCCTTTATAAACCATCTTGTTAGGACTTCTAAGTCATCATCTACAACTTAATTCTTAGCAACTAGAAGCCTTTATCTCACTAACCCTTTGTCATCTCATCATAAGGAAAGCTCCTAGTGCTAACCTAACTCATCCACCAAAGGACCACTCAAGAAACTTGCTCGTTTTGAGTCGACCACTATGTTTATGGTTCTTCATGAGCCGTTAATGTGCTGCGGGCTGGAAGGTTGGGCTACTATGATGACTTGAAGATTTGCATTTAATTTGTTTTTTATAGTCGTTGTAGTTTGATGTTCAATTGTTTGTTATAAGTGTGGTTTGTCATGCTTATATGAGTGTTTGTAAGTGTCCTAAGGGACTGAGGCGAGGGAACTCACCCTCGCCCGTTGTACTTAAATTTTTTGGTTAATAATATTTTACCAGGGTGCAGGATTACTCCCCTTTACCAAAAAAAAAGAAACTTGCTCGTGTTGTTCACGAAATTTCTTCAACCAAATCATCTCCCGTTAAATCCACAAACGCTAGGATTTCCCCTCCACCAACTCAACCAATCAAACAAATCCCTAAAAGGATTGTTCCTACAAAACTACCATTACCAAACACCACTATACCTCCTAAACCAAACACTCCTATTTCCACTAAACCATCACCATTATTTCCTAGAGCCATATCATTCACCACACCAATCTCATCACCACATCTCTACAATTTAGAGGACTTACCTTCTAGGCCATCTCATCCTCCACCATTGCCAACATTCTCCTTAATAGAGAGAATAGCGCAACTAAATCAAGGTGTTGAATCGACACTAGCACCGGCATCCTTTTCTCTAGTTTTATTAAATGAAATTACATGCTTTAGGCTATATTTTCTTGAGAATATGTTTGGTACCTTAACACATATCTCATTTTGATGTTAACATCACATTTTATATCACCATTGCTGTCTTAAGCTTACAGGTAGACGAATCCTTCAGTTTAGCTTAGACGGATCCCTCCAAGGGAGGAACCGTGGGATTCGTGAAACAAAAGACAATTCTACTACAAACTTGTGTCTTATTTGCAGAAAATTACGCGTTATATACTTGTTTTCTAACATTTGTTTTGTAGATTTTCAATATACACATGAAGACTTTAACACCCTTAGCTAGGGGAGTTTCTTGTCAAAGCAAAATAATTGTAAAATCATTTGCAATACTTTCACATAGGATTATAATATCTACATGACGTCCTCCTTGCAAAGGAGAACTCGTCAAGGGGGAGCATGCTCGTCAAAAAGACGAAACCATTTGCAAACATACTTTCAAAGCACTCGCTTAGTCTTTCTAAATACTTGACGCCCTCACAAAGGGATGGACCGGTCAAGGGGGAGCTAAGACGAGGATCCTTCTCTTTCCTTACTCTCTAGTTTTCGTATTTTTACCTTTCATATGTTTTTCTTAAAACAATGTGTTAGTTTCTTTTCGACGCTCTTTTTGTTTCGACAAAAAGGGGGATAAGAGAGTAAAAACTCCAATTCAAACTTTTACGAATTTTAGTTTTTCCTTAAAATAATCTTATGTTTTGTCATCAACAAAAGGGGGAGATTGTTAATACAAATAAGTCGTAAAATGTTTATTTATATTTTACGATCTTCTAATGTTTTGTCGATAACAAACGTAAAATCATTTTAACGAAACAAATAAAATACGTAAATGGTTTGAGCCAATAGTTTACTAACACACTTACGTTTTCATATGAAACACTAAACAAGTAATAGTGTTTTCATATTATAGTAATGCATATGTATAACAACTAGTGTTTACATATTGGGTAGATATATATATATATATATATATATATATATATATATATATATATATATATATATATATATATATATATATATATATATATATATATATATATATATATACATACTTAGTATGTATTGTATTTGGTAATATAATGGGTGGAAGTTTAAGTATTTGACCCATTGACTAAATACATTGAATGTAGTTGGGTAAAGCCCAAAGTCCATGACCCATACCCATGGAACATGATCCATAACCAATGACCCATTGCATGACATCATGCATAAGTCATAATGGGTATTATCCATGACCCATGGAGCTAATCCATGACTCATTGACTAGATGTAAACCCATTTAGGGGGAGCGTCCTACGGATCCCTAGGAATACACTAGATGGATCCCTCAAGCAAGGGATCCGTAGGATTCGTGGAACAGTAGCATGTTTTTGTCTATAAATAGTGAGCCATTTCTTCATTGTAGGCTACCACTAATGTACATACTTTCTCCTAGTATTGTAAACTCTCTAACCTCAGATCCAAAGGATCTTTCTATGTAGTTTGTGTTTGTTTTTGTGTGATTCTCTAGGTTCCACTTAAAGGCGAGATCACCACCTCTTGAAGTCGAGCAAGCTCAAGTCCATGAGTTTCCTAGCTTCGTCATCATCAAGACTACTGAAGTTATCTTGTTGATAGTTCTTTCTTCCTCTCTAGAAGTGTTGTGTTGAAGGCATTAGTGAAGGATGCCAAAAGGGTCAAGTTGAATAAATTAGTGAAAGATGTCAACGTCCGTGTCTAAGGCATTAGTGAAGGATGCCATAAGTGTCAAGGGCATTAGTGAAAGATGCCAAGGGTGTACAATCGATATGGTGCATCGATGTACAAATATAGATAGGTTGTGTCTAAGGATATTTATATCCTTGATGATGTTGTAATAAGGAGTGGGTCTCCCTTGGGATAGGTGTCGTGTACTGTTGGGTAGTAGTTCCTCCTTTATAATGGAACTCGGTATCTAGCCTTGTACCGGATAAAGTGTAGGCGACGTTGTGATAGGTTTGGTTCTACCTCGTGGAAGAACCCGGTGTCTAGCCTTGTACCGGAAAAAGAGTAGGCGACGTTGTGAAGGCTTCTCCGCCATAAGGAGTTTGTGTCGTGTAGTGCTAATGAACTCTCAAGTAGGTGACTCGAGGAGTGGAGTAGGGCAAGGAAGGTGTCTTTGTAGCCGAACCACTATAAACACTCGTGTCGTGGTTTTGTGTTTCTTACTCTTTACCTTTGCATTACATATTTACATACTTATCTATCAATATCCAACATACACATTTAAATAGATTGACATAAGTCGATCTAAATATATTAAAACAAGGTTTTAATCGGTAAAACTATTCGACCCCCTTCTAGTTTTCCACATTATTTACCACTGCTAGAAGTATTATGTCGGTTTAAGTGTTTGTATTATTCTAGAATGTCTTGAGTAGAAAGTTTTGTATTAGATAAATATAGAAAAGATATTTATCTTGTAGAATACGTATTGTATATTGTAAAGGACTCCTTAGCATATAAAAGGAGGTCCTAGGTTAGAGTTAGATATACGCTTTGGAGATATCTAAAGTCGATCACTTCAAGGTTGTAAACCCTAATAGTGTCAAGAGTATTCGTATTTTAATAAAAATATTGAAGTGTTTAGTGTTAACCCCTATTCTGTTATTATTATTATTATTATTCATTTATTCTTAAGGTTAAACACTAGATTCCGCATAATGTTTAATATATTGTGTTTGTTAAGTCAGCTTCTATACTAGATCATTTGCTCAACTGGGATCAACAAGTGGTATCAGAGCTTGTGAACTAGAAGCTGTAATCAAGAAGAAGTTGTGTTTGATTCAGATCTATACTTATTCAATCATTCAGGATGAGTGACGAAACTCACTTGGTTACTGCCTCTAAGGTGCCTATCTTTGAAGCATGGAGAGTATGAGATATGGAAGATGAGGATGATGCAATACATTCGCATGATTGACTACAACATGTGGGATGTCATTGTAAAGGGAGATACTCTACCAAAGATTGGTACTGATGGTAAAGCAATTACCATTGTGGCTGAAACTGATAAAGCTCAAAGGAAGTTGGAGATCAAGGCTCATAGTAATCTCAGTATGGGAATACCCAATGAGTATTCGTTGGACTTTCAAGGATATGAGACTGCCAAGGAGTTGATGGATGCTATTGAACAAAGATTCGGTGGTAATAATGCTACCAGAAAATCAAGAAAGAACATGCTTAAGCATCAATTTGAAAACGTCTCTGCTACCAGTGGAGAAAGTCTTGATGGAACTTACAACAGACTTCAGAAGCTCATTAGTCACTTGAAATTACTTGATTATAAAGTTCCTCAAGAAGACATCAACCTCAAGTTTGTTCGAAGCTTGGCACCAGAATGGGCTATGCACACAGTTGTTTGGAGAAACAAAGATGATTTTGACAAGCAGACCTTGGATGATCTCTATAACAACTTAAAGATCTATGAGTCTGAGATGAATGTAACTAGTTCATCCTCTACTACTCAGAACTTGGCTTTTGTGTCTACCAACAACAGGAGTTCTCAGGAAACTACCATTGCTACTTATGGAGTTACCACTGCTAACACTAATGTTTCCACTGCTAGTGATAACATTAGTAATGGTGCTATTTGTGCTTTTCTAGCTGATCTCACAACCAATACTTCAGTGTTGAACCAGGATTTGGATCAAATTGATCCTGATGATCTTGAAGAAATTGATCTTAAGTGGCAGATGGCTATGCTTACCTTAAAGGCTAGGTGATTTTTGAGGAGAACTGGTAGAGAGATCAAGTACAGTGGTCAAAACAAAGCTGGGTTTGATAAGAGCAAGATGGAGTGTTACAACTGTAACAGGAAGTGGCACTTTGCAAGGGAGTGTAGGGCTCCAAAGAGGAATGGTGACAATTTCAAGAAGGCAACTGAAGAACAAAAGCCTTCTTCAGCATTAGTGGCTCAAGATGGAATTGGTGACTGTGATTGGAGTGACCAGATTGAAGAAG
Source organism: Chrysanthemum makinoi (assembly GCA_910596185.1). Classification (NCBI taxonomy): domain Eukaryota; kingdom Viridiplantae; phylum Streptophyta; class Magnoliopsida; order Asterales; family Asteraceae; genus Chrysanthemum; species Chrysanthemum makinoi. The sequence continues at coordinate 161,666,749 of OU343217.1, read as the reverse complement.
GACCCAATGCTGCTTTTCTTGAAAGTGAAGCTTCCAAAGTACAAAACTTTGCTCTAATGGCATATGCTTCATCATCATTTGGTTCTGATTCTAAGGTATCCAATAGTTCAAATAGTTCTGGTTGTTCTTTTAAATCTTGTCAGGATACTTTAAAAGCTCTTAAAGCTGTGAATGAGAGTCTTAGAAAAGAAGTTGAACGTCTTGAAATGGATAACTTAGTTTATAGAGTTGGACTTAAAATGTAGAAGAAAAACTTGAGTTTAGTAAAAAGTGTGAGTTTGAATATGTTGATAAGATTAACATTCTAGGTGGTGAAGTTGATATTAGAGATAGAGAAATCAATGTACTTAAGCAGAAACTTGAAGAAGCGAAAAAGTAAAACAAGAAACCCTAGATGTAAAAGAGAAACATGTAGTTAGGGTTGAGAAACAAAAACATGCTTCTGAGTTAGAGCATAAGTCAATTGAAAGTCACTTAATGAAAAAAGGTTCTGGCTTAGGGTACACTGAAGTAGCACCTCCCATGAAAAGTGCTTTTGCACCACCTGAAACTGAGTTGTCATTCAGTAGTGAGTTTAGTTTTAATAAACCTGTAGGTGAAAATGGTGAGTCTAAGTCACCTAAGGTAGTTGATGAGAGGTCATCTGATGCACCAATCATTGAAGATTGGGTCAGAAAGTGAGGATGAAAAGTCTGAGTCAAACATTAAATCTATTGATTCAAAACAAGCTAAATTTGTGAAACCTAGATTTGGATCACCTATCTCTAAGAAAGTTGTTGAGTATAATGAAATTCCTAGAGAACAGATGAACAAGTACAAACCTAGGGGAAATCAAAGAAACTTTAATTAGCTTAATCTCAAACAAGGTAGGAAGTGAGTTTACGTTTGTTAAAAAGGCTTGTTATCAATGTGGTAGTTTTGAGCATTTGCAGAGATATTGTAACAACTACCAACCACCTGTTTGGAACCAATGGAAGATGATCAATCACTAAAAAATTTCAAAACAATCACACCCTCATCCTAACAGAAACATGGTTCCAAAAGCAGTGTTAATGAGAAATTGAACAACTAAATCAATCATCAATGTTGCACCAAAAGGATTTCCAACTGCTAGATCAAAAACTAATTTCACTGCCAAGCAAAAAGTTTTCACTGCTAAGCAAAATATTACCACTGCTAAGGAAAAAGTAGTTTCCACTGTTGTGCCTAAGGTGATAACTGATACAGTGGTTGGAAGTCATTTTTATGCTATAAAGGCCTCAACTTGCTGGCAGTGTTGCAAAACAAGGTCTACAAGGCCGATTAATCACCGATTAGGTGCTACTAGGCCACCGACCTTTCCGATTTGTGTAAATCGTTCAAACAAATCGGTCAACCATGATCAACGACGGTTAACGATGGTCAAACTTGCCGAAAACATGGAAATCTTACCGAAAATACCCTAAACTCGATGTAAATTAGTTATAATCACTGTTTATATCTATTACAAGATGTTTTTCAAGGAAAATCTTGTCGAAAATACCAACACTTACCGTAAATACCTAAAACTTGCCAAAAATGCCAATACAATTAATCACCGGTTCGCTATTTTTGAAACCTTGAACAAATGTAATTACTTATAGTTGCTGTTTATATCTATTACAAGATGTTTTTAAGGAAAATCTTTTCGGGAATACCCAAAACTACCAGAAATACCCAAAACTTGCCAAAAATGCTAATCCGATTAATCATCGATTAATCCCGCCTAGGACCGATTACAAGCTACAGGGGGGTCAACCGCCTCACTACCGATTCACGATTTTTGCAACCTTGCTTGCTGGTAATGGAAACCAAAGACAAAGGTTTTAGATCATGTCAGTAGTGCATCAATGGACTTAAAGACATTTGACTATGTTGATGCACAAGGTAGACCCAAGTCAGTATTGGCTTGGGTCCACAAAAGGAACTAATTTCTCTACTTTCATGTGCAGGGAAATCTACAGGAAGAGCTAAAGGAAAAAGGTATATTTGATAGTGGTTGCTTTGGGCACATGACATGGGATGAGAGCAACCTTGAGGATTTTGAAGCATTTGATGGAGGATATGTTGCTTTTGGTGATGATCCAAAGGGTGGAAATATTGTTGGCAGAGGGACAATTAAGACATGAAAGTTGGACTTTGGGAAGGTATATCTGGTAAAGGGACTCAAATACAATTTAATCAGTGTTTCCGAAATGTGTGATAAAAAGAATTGGGTTCTTTTTGGGGAAACTGAATGTGTGGTATTATCACCTGATTTTAAGATGTCTGATGATAAGTATGTGCAACTTAGGGTTCCTAGGAAAGAAAACATATATTGTTTTAATATGAAAGATGTAATTCCTAACAGAACCTTAACTTGTTTATTTCAAAAAGCATCAGTTGATGAGTCAAAACTTTGGCATAGAAGGCTAGGTCACTTAAATTTCAAAACAATCAATAAATTGGTGAAGGGAAACCTTGTAAGAGGTTTACCTTTAAAAGTTTTTTTTAAAGTAAAGAACTTTGTGTGGCTTGTCAAAAAGGTAAACAACATAGAGCCTCTTGTAAGACCAAGACTGTGAATACCATAACTCAACCACTGTTTATGTTACATATGGATTTGTTTGGTCCTACATTTATGAAAAGTTTGAATCATAGGCAGTATTGCCTAGTTATCACAGATGATTATAGCAGATTTTCATGGGTTTACTTTTTAGCATCTAAGAGTGAAACTAGTGAGATACTTAAAGGTTTCATAACTAAGATAGAAAATCTAGTAAACCATAAGGTTAAAGTAATCAGATGTGATAATGAAACTAAGTTTAAGAATGATGTTATGAATTAGTTTTGTGTGGTAAAGGGTATAGAAAGACAGTTTAGTGTTGCTAGGACACCTCAGCAAAATGGTGTAGCTGAGAGGTAAAATAGAACACTAATTGAGGCTGCTAGAACAATGTTGTCTGAAACCAAATTACCTACTACCTTTTGGGATGAAGCAGTAGACACATGTAACACCCCCAAATCTCGGTACAGCGGAAGACTTAAACAAGTTTTTGGAGCGTTACTGGATTGGTACATCACACAAGTATAGTAAACAAGATAATCATATTATAGTTCAAAAACCAATCCCAAATTTAATTATCCAAATACAATCATCCCAAAATAGTTAAATGTAAGGCCCAACATGATTTATAAAATAGGTCTGCATAATATTATCAGAGTTTAAATATGATCCTTCAACCATGCCTCATTGCCAAGCTTCCACAGAACAAGCATTCCAAACATCACTTAGATACCTGAGAAAAACATGCTAAAAGGTCAGCTAACGCTGGTGAGTTCATAGGTTTAAGTTCAAATTCAATAGTGGACCTGTAGGAGTTTATTTTCTATGAGAGACTAAGATAGATACACAAAACACATCATCCTCATACCAATATCACAATCAATAATACCATCAATAATATAATCGGCTTCATAGTAGGGCTTTAAGCGACTCTAGCCAGCGCAGTCGTAGCAAGGTCTAGAACAAATGCTACCCTGGACTAGGTCGAGGTAGAAGTCTATACTTAGCTAGGCAAGTGTCATAGCAATATGACTGCTACCCTAGACTAAGGCAACAACTACCACATATCTATCTAAACAGTCAACACATAAGCAAATCAAAATAGTTTAAAAGGTCCAAAAGAGTAGCATGATTTCTCACCCCAATTTAGTTAAAACAGAGATAAAAGTAGGGCTATGAAACTCACCTCAAGTAAGCAATGCACAAACAAACACTAGCAACGAAGATAACAGCTAACACGGCTTAGCAACTACTAACTCGGCACAACCTATTAATATAAACCAATTCTTAATATATATAATTCCAAATTCAACGTAATCTACCCCAATGTATTCCTTTTCTTTATCTCCAAAAATATCTTGTTTCACCGTTTAGTCCTAGCGTTTGGTATCGTCGTGTGTGTGTATCGACTCAACAAGACATCATGAATGCACTCAAATAACCACAATGCGACTCAATGCAACACAATGAGACGTCTAAGTGATAAGCTCCATAGTCCAATAAGTTTCGGAATAAATAGTTAGACCTTATCGAATTCGTCAACTTGATAAACTCAATCATTTATTCGTGTCGCTTATTATTCCATAAACTGGTCGCATCCTGAGTCATAAGGATAATTCACCCATTAATAACGTTATCCTACGTACCTAACGGGCTCTTATTAGATTCGTCAAACTAATAAGTCCGCTATCCAAGTGGATTGACGCTATTAATGTTAGGTCATCCGTAACCCATGCACAAGACGTAAATAATAATAAATGCTCGAAAATGGCATTAAATGCTCAAAAATGGCACATTTCGATAAACGTGCACTCGAAACATTAAATACTCATTAATTAGAAAACCTTTCCGTTTTTAGTCGTTAGTTTCTTTTTTTTGGGTAAAGGGGAGTAATCCTGCACCCTGGTAAAATACTATTAACCAAAAACGTTTAAGTACAATGGAATGTGGCTGAAATATCACATTAACCTCAAACAACCGCTTGAACTACCACTAAATCATTTATGACAGGCCATAAATGAACAACTAGCTACTAACAACTAGGACTACTAGAAAACATCAAAAAAAGCATGCCAAACTAATGAACCAACAAACAAAAGTTACTTCCTAGCACGACCTTGAAGCTTGAAATCATTCAGTTGCCCCGGAAGATCGTAAACATGAGCCGCATAATCATCGGAAAAATAATCTTCAAGCTCGATACCTCCACCAGAAGATGAAAAGTAATTTCCTATGTTATCATTCGGCTCATAAACCTCATCCTTATCACTGTCAGAATCAACCACTTCACCCACTTTAGAAAATGGGTTACCTCTCTTAGTTGAAGTACTCGAAGATGGAACAGAAGAAGGCTTAGTAGGCTCTCCCTGAACCTTTGGCTCAGTGTAACTACTAGGCTGATCTTGTGTTCCCTTACCGTTGTTATCATCTCCCAGAACGTCCTCATCCACCAATGAATCCAAAACACCAAAAGAATTAGTAGCCTTAACATTCAGATCAGAGTTAACATTAGAAGGAGGAGCCGGCATCGAATCTTTAGGATTATTTATAGCTATTGTAGACTTCGTACCTGTGCCACTAGAGAATGTCCCTCCAGAGGATGAAGCGCCTCCTTTAACTGACCCACCCTTAGGCTCCCAACGATAATGAAAAGCAACCTTAGGTTTAGTAAAACGAATACCATCAATATGCTTCTCTTTACTTGGTTGTTTACCTTTACCATTATGATTATTGACCTCAACATAGCCATCATTGTCAACAACCTGTGAAACACTTGGTTTAACATTCTTAGGACAACCGCCATCATTATGGTCAAAATTTTTACATGTCTCGCACCTTGGAGGTTTCCACTTATACTCAACTTCTAGCGTTTCCAATGAATGACCAGATTTGTCCGGAAAGGGAATCGCCACCACAATCGAATAAAGTAAAGCAACCAACGATGAAACTTCCATAAGAACCCTAGCATACGAGCTGCGGCCCCAAGATTTGAGACACATCGCACTCGTATACGCGTCAAGCATAACAGGCCGCCCAATCTGAGTCGAAACTAAACTAAGACCGACTTCGGAATAAGCTACTAACGGAATATTATGAATTTTGACCCAAATCGGAGCAGAAGTAATGTCATCTTTTAAAACAACAAAAGCCATTGAAGTGAAATAGTGTCATCTTTTTAGTAGTTAGTTTCCATTTAAAATAGCGAATACAAGACAAGTCTTGTTATCGAAGGTTTTAGTATAAAAACCATTTATTATTTATGTTACTTAGTTTTATTAACATGTTTATATATATATTATGTCAATTTCGGTTTCAAATCGTTATCCGTTTCGAGTCTACAAGCACGAGTCATGACTTCTCGGCTTTTATACTTTCTGTAGTCCAATATATACTAAAGTCCATGTTACGGCATTGTCGGGGTCAACTATGACCAAAAAGTCAAAGTAACACCGACGTTGCTCAAAGTTGACAATTTATAATATAAGTGTTGGATCGATGTACTCTAACCAAACTAACTTATATAGCTTGTTAAGGGTTTAATAACCTCGGATAAATCCTAAGTTATTAACAATGGAACACTGAGTAATCTCTATTAAGTACGCGGAATTTACTTAACAAAGCTAAGAAGAATAAAACTTTAACTTTCAATGATTTTATTAATAACTCTGAATCTGCTTGTTATACAGATTCTTAAACAACTCTAAAACTCTAATATCGAACTTCTCTAAAACTCTAATAATATATGAAAACTCGTATATCTAATGCCAATCTAGGGGTCCTTTTATAGGCTTAAGGATAACCCTAGTCGGTTTACAATTTGTAACCTTGTACGACAAGTAATCTAAACAAAGAATATTTTAGAATAACAAAGCTTTCCATAATCGAATATAGCAGTTCTTTAGCTTTGCAGTACTTTGACTTCGACAACAGTACTTTGACTTTCACTTAGCAGTACTTTGAATCTTCAGTACTTTGACTTCTTTAGTACTTTAACATTCTTCAGTACTTTAACATTCTTCAGCACTTTCATATCCCAACAACCCTCCCCTAACTTGAATTCTACTTGCTTGACTTCAAGTTCCTTTGTAAATTTATCTTTAACATCTCCATCTTCAAGGAAAGATTGTGTCTTTGTCTTTGGATTGTATCTTTGTATTCTCTGTGCTTATATCATCATTATCAATGTATTCTTTAGAAATTATTCTTTACAGCATCCTTAATCAGTAATCTCTTTTCAGCAACATTCAGCAAGCTCCATCTTTTCAGCAACTCAGCAACATATGACAATATGTACATTAATTCAGTTTAAGTTTCAGTCTATTCTCATCACTTCCAGGTGTGTAAACTCTTGTGAGAGGTGAATCATTGAAAATTTAATGGATTTTGATGTCTCTTTACCAAAGCCATTAACCCTGGAGTAGCCAAATGTTTAGGTGTGTAAGACCATGGTTCATTGACAACCATATGATTTTTAGCAAATCATCAGCTATCAACAGATTTGATTTGTGTTTACCAAAAGCTGTACCCTTTTGGACTAGTTAGTTCTTGCAACCATGGTGAACTAATTACCATACCAATGGTTTTTCCACAGCCTTTACCACAAGCCATTTTTCTTGTGGGCTAGCCAACTCTTTACATTTACTGATATGGTGAGTTGATTACCATACAACTTATTAGCAAGTTGTCAACTATATAACGGATTTGAGATATCTTTACCAGAGCCGTTTGCTCATGGATTAGCCAATCCTTTTGTAACCATGGTGGATTGATAACCTATTGTTGTTACCATCTCAAAAACCATTTATTTCTTTTGACCTTTGTTTCAAAATATTTATCACTTAACAAAAGTTTTCTTTTCAAAATCATTAACTGATTTAAGGTTGCAAGCAGTACTTTGATGAAAGTACTGTTTGATCAGCAGTACTTTGAATAAAGTACTGATATTTCAAAAATTTATTCAAAGAAAATTCATACCAGTTATTCATGCATCATCCTCAGCCATAGTTGTCCATCTGATAAATAATTTGATGACCATAAGTGCAATTTCATTATCTTCTTCAACTTCCATACCATGTTCTAGCATTCTCCTCATGAGATCTGATGTAAGAGGATATCTTCTATCTGCTAACATGTGAATCATAGTCCCATCTTCTAACTCTAAAACATGCACTCCAGATTCTTCAAAGAATCTCCAGCTGATAATCTCCCAATCTTCTTGATTTTTCCAAATCTCATCAGTGCTTGTTTCTTCAGTTTCCCAAACAGTTGTGAGATCTCCAAGCAAGATTAAACCAACACCTTCTGATGGAATGTGTTCAAAGTATTCTTGCACCAAAATGATGTAGATGAAATAAATCCTCTCTATCTATTATGTGCAATAGATCCCATAACATATTAAACACTCTGAAGCTTTCATCTTCTCTATGAAACATCAGATAATTTCCATCTTTAGATTCTACAACTTCAAAAGTAGTTATTGGAGACTTTTTCTTCTTCTTTTCTGTCTTCTTTTCTGCATCATCTTTAGAATACTCAAATTCTACAATTCTTAAGTAATTCCTTAGTTCATCATTTGTATCAAATCTTAACTCAACCTTCTTTGATGGCTGTTGATCTTCAACTTCAGTTTTTCTTTTTCTTTTTAAGCTTTCTTTTCTATCATCTTCTTTCTGAGCATCATCATCTTTAAAATCTTTGATACTATCAACATTCTTGATAAGCTTCTCTAATGACTTCATACAACTCTTTCATCTCAACATAATTCAACTTATTCAATCCAATATATCCTTGACATTTTAAATAAGCCATCATTGCATTTTTTTTTTTGCGATTTGGTCTTCTTGGTAGAGCGAGAAGCAGGAATAGGTGATCGTAATGGTACAAACTTGACATTCAATTCTTCTTGTAATTTCTTAGCTGCTTCTTTATCCTTAGCTTCTTCAATATCAGCTTCAACATTCAATTCAGCTTGTAATTTTATAGCTGCTTCCTCATTCATAGCTATTTGAGCAACCCTTATTTGTGCTAAAGTGAGCTTCTTCTTCTTTGTTTCTACCATCTTACCTTTTCCTTTATCTTTTGGATCTATAACAGGTTGAGAAGCTTGTTGTTGTTCTTCAGTAACACCAGGAATGCTAACACCTCTTGGTCTTGATAAATTTTGCAATATTTCAACAACTTCTTCATCCACAACTTCAGTGTGCTCAACCACAGGTGTATCAGTCTCCTCTTCATGTAGAATAGTAGAGGGACCAACTTCTTCATCAAAGTTTAATACCCTTGGTGTAATTAGTTCTTGTCAAGATGTTTTTTGAAGACCAGTACTTTGATCAGCAGCACCTTGATCATCAGTACTTTGAACTCTAGTGATTTCTTACTCAGTACTTTCAATATGAACTTGTACTTTAGTACCTTGAGGTTGAACATCAGTACCTTGAGGTTCAGCTTCTTCTTCATTCAAATTCTTATCTTCCAATTTCATCCCCAATTGGAATGAAGATTGCTTTTGAACCTTTTTGCTTTTGGTCTTCTTAAACTGCCTTCGCTGCTTCTTTTTAGCTTTGACCCATAACCTGTGATGTTTAACTAAGGGCCAACAGACTTCTTGAATTTTCTAAACTTGATCTTCAACTGTGCTATCTGTGCAGCTTGAGCCTCAGTAGTTTTCTTCAATCTGACTAACTCTCTTGTCAAAACATAATTATCCAACACTAAACCTTCAGGGGGTATAGTAGTTGTATCTCCTCCAGAGGATGATGAGAAAATAGGAATATCTTGTTCTGGTGACCCAATAGGAGGAGTAGTATGGTGGGATGAGGTGGGAGAAACTTCAGTACCTTCATTAACATCAGTACCTTGTGATGCAGCACTTTGAGAAGCAGTACCTTGTGTTGAAGTTTCTTGAGATGCAACACTTTGAGAAGCAGTACCTTGAGAAGCAGTACATTCTCTTTCATCACTAGCATCAGCCTCATCTCTAATAGCTTGAACAATCTCCATCATTGAAGCAGTCAATGGAGTGTTCCTTCGATGAATAAATCACTCTTCTTAGCCATAAATGTGAAAATCTTGGCTGGTTGTACCACAACAGGTAAAAGACTTGACGGCTTTGGAAGATCTGAAAGTTGTTTATTCAAGAAGACTTGAATATATCTCGGATACATTAACCATCTTGATCCATGAGAGATGTGTGAGAGCATTCCATCTAAGATTAGCCTTGAAAAGTTGAATATACGGTTTGTAGCCAATCCTACCAGTGCAGATGCAATATTTGAACCAAATTGCTCCCAAGAAGTACTTTTAGAGCTGATACAATGAAGAAGAACATGTACCAAATACTTCCAATGTGGAATAAATAAGGGCTTCTTGAATGTTGTTGTGTCAACCAAAGACCCTTCATATCCAATATCTCTCAGTGTATCCCAAAGAAGCTGTTTATCAAACCTAATAGCTCCTTCTGCATCATCAAACAATAAATCTTCACGAATTGATGCTTCAGTAATCTTGACAAGCCGTCCAGCAACTTTAGCTTTAATATAAGATTCATCATTCTCCACATGTGTCCTTGCAGTTGCCCAAAACTGCTGTATCCAGGGCTCAATGATATCAGGTTCCACCAAAAATGCATAACCGATTGGGGAACCAGTTAAGAAATCAATGATGTCATGGAAGATGACATTGGCCTCTGTTTTATCTAAATTCGCCACCATGTTGTGTTTAGAGACTGTGTGTAGGTTTGCCATGTATGATTGAAAAAGATATTGATTCTTGAATACGTAATTGTGTTAGAGAGAGAGAAATATGGAAAAGATTGAAACGAATAAAGATGAGAGAGAAAATCGGAAAGTAGTTATTTATAGGTAGGATTTGAAAAATCACAACCCATAATAACAAAGTTACCATTTGTAAAGCCCTAAAATCCAGTTTACATTTTTCATTTTTTTTCGGATATACCCTAAGTATTTAAATAAATATACGACATTTAATACTATATGTTATATTAAGTTACAAAATATTAAGTACGTCCTATGTCTCACTATGTTTATTTTAGAACCGAGCTGCACGAGTAATGCGACACATTATTTCCTTTTTATTTCACCTAAGCCTCAAATAAAAATTCGACATCACTTTGTTATATCACACATTGCAATGTGTGTTGGACCATTTATAAACCATGTAACATACATACACGATTTCATTATATACACGTTTGAAAATTTGAGATACCACATTTGAAGATTTCAAGATCATGGCCAATCAAATCCCGATATTCACTCAATCACTCAGTACATTCCAAAATTTGAAAACCACCTTCCTTTGTATTTATCTAAACCGAATATCTCACACGTCCTTATTTCTCTCCCCAAGTTTTGACAGAATCCACCATATCTCATTCATACTTATATCATTCCTATTTAGTTTAAGATACATTCGCATAACTACTGCACGCTCCTCTTAAAATCTCAAAAGCAAACCATAAACAACTCCCAAAGTATAATTCGTCTGCAAGCAAGAAGGATTGGGAATAGTAATAAATTAGGGTCCACGATCTGCTTTTATGTTGGGTTGTGTTTGTGTTCATGCCCGCGACCAGGATTTCAATTTTGTTTGCTCTAGTACGAGTTCGGTTCGGGCTGCAGTTTGTGTTTCGATTTAGTTTTGATTCGTGGTTGTGACCGTCTTCGTCTTTCTATCATTTGGTTAGAAGGTAAACCTTTAATCTTGGTCACGAATGAATATTATCATTTATTATATCTCGTACATAAACCATTCGAAGTATGTCACTTAAACAGATTTAATAGAATACTAGAAGAAACTGTTTGTCGAAGCTCATGTATTTACGTTCAAATGTTTAGCCTAATGAAGCATAGTTTATATTATCATATGAGTAAGAACCAAGTTGATACTCTCATTTATAAATATCATTCTATATAAGTAAAGAACCAACTATGCATGGATTTTTAAATGGTTACAACAAATATAGTTCATATAGCATGTTTAGTATGAATATGCATGCATGTTATAGATAGATACATGTTATTAGTAAGCAATATTTTGAGAAAACGAACATATGGAGAACATAGGATCAATCTTTTTATCATTAAATATAAGATGCATGATAAACTGTTATAGTAAATTTGATATACATGAAATCAATGAGATATGATCAGGCATGGTCTCATAGGGTCATGTTTAAGGGCGATCGCGGGGTAAATGGGTGAGTCGTTTTGTATTTTTAAAAGTGTGTCGGGAAGGTGAGTCGGGGGTTAGTCCGTTGGCATGTTTGTTTAGTCGTAAAAGTAAATATTTTGGACCGCGAGCGGGCTTGATTTTGGGAAGTACATTATTATTTTATAACATAAGACTCTAAAATATGTTAAGTATTTAACCCGAATATTAAAAGACCGTTTCGACATTTGTGAAATTATAAATAATATGTATAATTATTAATTCATGTAGATCGTGTGAAGAAGGAGTAGCTTCAGTTTTCTGTGTGCTTCCAATTATTTTGGCTTGCTTTGCATAAGGGACAGATATTCCGTCATTTCAGTAATGACACTCCTTTTCTCTCATGACTCTTGCCTATTTTGATATCCGATTCGTATTCTCCTTACTCTGATTTGATATGATCCATTTGATATGATTCGTTATGCTATGATCCTCTGATTTGATATTCGATTATTTATTCGTTTGATATGATTATCTGTTGAGATCCCTTATTGATATGATTCCATTATATGATCGGTTGATATGATATGATTTGTTTGGTTTGGTTGCCCGAGCTAACTAGCTATGGAGGTACCATGGCCGTGTCATTGATGCACCAATGGCATGACAATATCTGGGGCGGTGTGACTAGTCCCCGGTGTTCCCTTTTTGATATGATATGATATATGTGATCACTTGGCCATTATGAATACGCATGTACAGTCTCGGTGGCATATGTATATATGATTTTTTTGCAGGAGCGTATGGATGCATCCTAGGTACTCAGTTCAGTTTTGGTGATGTGGTGCATGTGTGCAATACATCCCCTCACATTTTGGTACATTGGGCTAGCTACCCATGTACACTTTGATATGATTTGACGGATTTGATATGATATTGGATATGATATATGATTTGTAGATTTGGCTATTGGAGTATCTCCTTTAGTATAGGTGCTCGGGGCAACATTCTGATTTTGGTTATGGGTTATGATATGTGATTTGTTAGATTTGACTATTGGAGTATCTCCTTTAGTATTAGGTGCTCGTGGCAATATTCTGATTTTGGTTATTATGTGACTATCTGATATTCTGATTCATTCGTTTACTATGCCTATTCAGTCATTCAGTTGACTACTTATTCACTCAGTATTCTTATGTGATTCGTTTGACTATCGAACTCATGCTTCAGTTCATTTGGTTATTATACTCAGTCTTCAGTTCATTTGATTTACTATGCTTTCACTCTATTTTGGTTCGCTTCCAAGTTTATACTTTAGATTACCACTTCATCCGTTTACCGAGCTATTATATGATTATGGGATTCAAGTGTGGTCTATGCTATTATATGATTATTTGATCCATCTGTTTACCATGCTGGTATATGATTACATGATTTATCTGTCTACTATGTTAGTATGTAGTTACCTGATTCATCTGTCATCATGCTAATATCTGATTATCCGCTTACCATGCTGTTATGTGACTATTTGATTTGTCTGGTTGCCATGCTAGTATGTAATCATTTGATTTATCCGTTGATCATGTTATACTTCGTTCAGTTATGTCGAGGGATATGACTATCATTTAGTAATCTACTTGCAAATTGTGATTTCCATGTTTGTACTTCTGCTTGATGTTTCTGATGCTTATGTTATCGGTTCAACATAGTAATGGATGTTTACTTGACTTGTTGATCCACCATGTTTACACTTCTGTTCATGTTACTGGTTGATGAAGGAATATGGTTCAACTTATGTTACCTTTCTAGTTGACTTGTTTAGTTTGCCATGATATGTTCTTGTTTAGTTAATTCATTCAATTATGATGTTCGTTTGTATTCCTACCTGATACATGTGACTACCACGTTTATACTGCTGTTAGTATTTCCGTTGGTTATGATACTTGTTCTGTTTATTAACTATGGATGATCTGACTTGAGTAATTGCCATGCTTACAGTTGCTTCCGCATGCTTAGAATTCAGCTTAGCTTATATGTATTCTGAATTATCTAATTTATTTGTTTTGCCATATTTATGTTTAGTTGATCCATTGACTGATATGCTTGTTCACTGTTTGGTTACATGTTTTGATTATGATACTGTTCATCAACTCCTATATGATTATGTTTCGATACTTGTATGTTTGGTTATTTATATGTTCTTGTATTTGTTCAATGATTCGCTGCTTTGCTTTGCTTTGGTTCCTTTGATTTTCTTTCCTTCTGGATATTTGTAAATTTTGTGTTCTGCAGGTTCCTCATTGACTCATTGACTAATTGTGCTCATTCCGTTATGACCTTGTTACCAGTCTCCTTTGTTTCGTTTTGTATTTTGATTATGTTTAGCTTTTGTTTTGTTATATCTGTTCACTGGGCTTTTTAAGCTCAGCCGCATATCTTTTCCATGCGGCAGGTACCAAGTGGGATGCTAGGCTTTGATGGACTGAGAGTAGGAGCTTTTGAGTGAACCGACCCTAGTTTCCCTTATTATTTTGGACTCATTTGGAAGAACATTTGCTTTGATATTTCGTATCTTTTAGACATGTTGGATTATGTATCTTTCCTTTTGTAAGTCATTCGTTTATATGACTTGGTGTTTTATTTAATAAGACTTCCGCTTGCATTTTTATTAGTATGTTCTGATATGACTTCATAATGTGACATTCGGACCCTTGTCGGGTTGGGGTGTTACACCGTTAGTGTGTTTTACCCCTCAATATTACTTTTAGAACAATACTTTAATAAGACAAACAGTTCTTTCCACGTGTGCAGTACTTTCCCAAGCAATACTTTCAAAGCAGTACTTTCATATAACAAAATAGCAGTACTTTTCCATCTTTTTCTCTATAATAACAAACACTCCATGTGGGCATTGGATTTCCTCCCCTTAAGCAAAGCACATGACTGTCTAACTAACTAACCAGTCCTCCCCTTAAATGTAGCTTAATAATTAATCATGCCAATACTCACCACCAAGTGATTAAATCTGGAAACATCAAATCCTTTGGTAAGTAAATCAGCTACATTATCATCTGTATGCACCTTGACAACATTAATGAGTCTATGCCCATAACAATCTCTGATGAAGTGGTGCCTAATATGAATGTGCTTGGTCTTGGAATGATAAACTGGATTCTTCACAATGCAAATTGTTAGTACAAATATTACGATATTTAATCTATACAGTCTCGTTTGTTTTGATTGATGACAAACATGTAACTTGTAATACATAACGTAAAATGTACAAGTTACTTGTAATCACACTTTGTCTCAACATACATTCAACACCTCTCGATGTCTCAAGTCCTCGTATGTTACAACACAGGTTCGTACATGTTTGTTATGTGGCATTATGATCAAACCCATTAACAAATCATTTAGAATGTTTAAAATACGTTTAGAGTCACTAAGTATTTTAATAGGTTAATCATTCTATTTCGAACCTCATTTTACATTTTGCATTCACAAGTATTTCATACAAATACTAAAGTTTACTTACACTTGACAAAATATATTTTATTTTGACAAGCACTCTTTTACAAAAGGTAACTAGACATTTTATTAACTAGTTACATAATACATTTTACAAGTTTACGTTGATAAACCTTTTAATCTAAAAATGGAAATACATATTACATCATGTCATGCATCATCCTTGAAATCCTTGGAAGATCTCTTGAATATTTTGGATAGATTGTCACTTAATATATCAAATGTGATCTTAGGTAAGATATGGCAATCTTGAAAAGATTTGAAAAAAGATTTTTTAGATTTCCTGTCAGGCACCCACGACACCAAAATGTATAAAGGGCGGAACCCTTTTAAGGGATTCGTGGTCCGTGGACGCTCCTGTTCCCTTTTGCCTATAAATAGAAGCCTATTGTTTTCTCATTTCTTCACCACTTCAAAACACATCTTCTCCACCTTTTTGCATACATTTAGATCAATCATTAACAATGTAGTAACATACATTAAACACCCTAATGATCATGATCATAATGCTTCTAACATTCATCTTTGTTGTAAGCATACTCTTTGATCAACCAAGGAAAGCTTGGAGATCTAGCCATCCCCACTCACCACAAGTTGAAGATCTATCACAACAAGTCTAGGGAACTTGTGATCTTCATCATGAAGGCTTCCTATCAATGGAAGTTCATTTAGAAGTAGTTATTCATATCCATTAGACATTTGTGTCATGGATCATTAGTGTAAACATCATTGCATCATAACAACACTTTCACCAAACTAGATTAGATGGTTTATGTGTTTGTTCCATAAAACATAAGGTTTGTTATGTTGGGCCATAAAACATAATGGGAGTGGTTGTACCCTTGTAAAAGAACTCGACATCTAGCTTAGTGTCGGAAATATTGTATAGGCGACGTTAGGTTGGTTCTACCTCGAACTAGAACCCGGTATTTAGCTTTGTACCGGAAAAAGTGTAAGCGACGATTGTAAGGTTTTCTCCGCCGAGAAGGGAGCTTGTTGATTTAGTGAAGTAACTCTCGAGTTAGGTACTTGGGGAGTGGAGTAGGGCGGAAAGGAGATCCGTGACCGAACCACTATAAATCCTCGTGTTCGGTTTGCACTTTCCTTTCTTTATCTCTTTTATTTTATACTTGCACTATACTATTGTTTGTGATGTGGTTTGATGTTCATGATTGTGTGACAACTTGGTTTACCATGATTTATATTAGTCACAAACAATGATTGGTACTTTCATATTATAACAAGCTTCATAAGCGATTTGATACTAAAGATCTAAAGTTTTTAAACGGTAACGTATTCACCCCCCCTCTACGTTTTCACACAAATGGTACTCTCATTATCAATATTGATAGGAGTATTCTTGAAATTGAACCCATAATCCAATAGTTGATTCTGCATCCACAAAACTTGTCCACAACACTTGCAGCCACATATTCTGCCTCAGTAGAGGATGTTGCTGCAATTGTTTGCTTCTTACACTGCCATGAAACTAATCTTCTTCCAAGATATTGGCATCCTCGAGTAGTTGATCTTCTGTCATAGTTGTCACCTGCATAATCACTATCTGAAAAAGCTTCCAAGTGAAAAGGTGAATCCTTTGGATACCACAACCCTAACTTAGGTTGTTGTTTCAAATAACTGAAAATTCTCTTCACTGCATTCATATGAGAAACCTTTGGTGAGACTTGATATCTTGCACATAAACAAACAACAAACATGATATCAGGCCTAGATGCAGTAAGGTACATAAGACAACCAATCATTGATCTGTACAACTTGACTTCAACAGGTTGTCCATCTTCATCCTTGCCCAATGAGTTGATAGATTTAATAGGTGTAGTAACATGCTTTATTGCATCAAAATTGAACTTCTTAAGTATGTCAGATACATACTTGTCTTGACTTATGAAAATTCCCTCCTTTGACTGCTTAACTTGAAGTCCCAAAAAGAAAGTTAACTCACCCATTGAACTCATTTGAAATTCATTCTGCATCAGCTTCTCAAACTCCTTGACCATAGATTGTTTTGTAGCTCCAACTATGATATCATCAACATATACTTGAACCAACATGATATCCTTCTTGTCTCTCTTGATAAAAAAAGTCTTGTCTATAGCTCCTCTCCTGTAACCATGTTGCAATAAGAAGGTAGAGAGCCTTTCATACCAAGCTCTAGGTGCTTGATGTAAGCCATAAAGAGCCTTAACCACTTTATAGACTTTGTTTGGATGTGTAGGATCTTCAAAACCAGGAGGTTGTTTGACATAGACCTCCTCTGTAATCTTGCCATATAAAAAGGCACTCTTGACATCCATTTGATAAACCTGAAATCCCATATATGATGCAAAATCAAGGAAGATTCGAATTGCTTCAATCCTTGCTACAGGAGCAAATACTTCATCATAATCTACTCCTTCTTCTTGTCTGTAGCCTTGTGCCACTAACCTTGCCTTGTTCTTGATAACATTCCCTCTTTCATCTCTCTTGACTATGAACACCCATCTTGTACCAATGACCTTCTTCCCATCAGGTAGATCACATAATACCCAAACTTCTTGAAGCCTGAACTGAAGAAGTTCTTCTTGCATAGCTTCAACCCAACTCTCTTTAGTTAATGTATGAGCTATATTCTTGGGTTCTTCTTGAGAGATAAAGCAAGTGAACAGGCATGTTTGATGGTCCTTATGATTTAACCTGTTTTGTTTATAAACAAAGCTAAGCAAAGCATTATGTGGTGTAGAAAAACCCTTAGCTTTGGTTCTTGTCATCACTCCAGAAGTAGAAGGACCAATGATTTGATCAGCAGGATGATTCTTATGAATTCTTAAGATAGGAGTCTGTGGAACTTCATAATTATCACCCAAATTAGTGAAATCAGCATCTTCATTGGAATCTGAGAAAATACCTTCATCTTCAAACTCATCATCAGTATCTTCTAAACCAGGCATGGTTGGATCATCCAAAGTGCTGTTAACAGGTGCAGCAGTACTTTGATCGAAAGTACTGTCACCCAAAGTACTGTGAGTGAACTCTGCAGTCTTGTTCTTTTTCTTTGCTTCCTCATAAGCTCTTCTTTGTTCATCATCATAAGAATGTGCTATAACATCTTGAAAAAGCATCTGATTAAGTTCATCTAGAATAGATTGATCCTCAGCAGACAATGAGGATTTTGGCTCATCAGTACTTTTCTCCTTCTCAACAGTTTTAGGTTCTTCATCATGAACAGCATCAGGTCTAATATGGACTCCATGAACAACATACTGTACCTCTTCTCCATTGTGTACAGGTTGATTTTCTTCTCTAACAGGTACATAGTTCATAGAAGGAGTCAAAACTTCAAGGTCAAACATCCAATCAGGATCTTTACCCTTCTGATTTTCTTGATCTTCTAAAAATTCAATATGAAGACAATCTTGAACCTTCTTGGTGACTCTGTTATACACTCTAAAGCCTTTGCTGTTGGTGCAGTACCCTAATAAGTATCCTTCTTCTGACTTGCCATCAAATTTTCCCAAATTATCAATTGTATTAAGAATAGTGAGAGGGCATCCAAAAGGTTTCATAAAACGAATGTTGGGTTTGTTGCCCATCAGCAACTCATAAGGTGTCTTCATCTGAGGTTTGGTGACTGACACTCTGTTAAGCACATAACAAGCAGTACTTACAGCTTCAGCCCAGAATTGAATAGGTAATTGTGAATCTGCAAGCATTGTTCTGGCTGCTTCAATCAAAGTTCTATTCTTTCTCTCTGCAACACCATTCTGCTATGGTGTTCTTGCAATGCTGAAATCCCTCTTGATCCCTTTGTTAGCACAAAATTCATCCATAAGTTTGTTCTTGAATTCAGTCCCATTGTCACATCTAATACCTCTAACCTTGAGTCTCAATTGGTTTTCAAGTTCTATTAGAAGATCATGAATAGCATCAAAAGTATCATCTTTAAATCCCAAGAAAAATACCCAACTGAATCTACTACAATCATCTGTCACAACCAAGCAGTACTTTTTCTTGTTTAGACTTGTAACAGAAACAGGACCAAACAAATCCATATGTAACAGCTCCAAAGGTTCTCTAACAGTTCTTTCCTCAGGCTTCTTGCATGAAGCTTTGTGTTGTTTACCCTTCTTGCACGCCAAAAAGGAGTGATCATTCTTGTATGTTTTGGAAGGTAAACCTCTAACTAAATTTCCTTTGACCAATTTGTTGATATTTTTGAAATTTACATGGCCCAATCTTCTATGCCACTGATGTGCTTCTTCAAGTGATGCCTTTGCTACTAAACATGTAGCTCTTTTAGAAGAGTGAAGACTCTTCATATCCCAACTGTACACATCATTGGTTCTTGGTACTTTTAGTATTACCAAGTTATCATCAGCAAGCTTAAATTCAGGTGAAAGAATGAGACATTCCGTGTCAATGAATAACACAGGGTGCTTTTTATCACAGATTTGAGAGACTGACAAAAGGTTGAACTTTAGCTCCTTCACATATCTAACATTCTCAAAATCTATAAGCCCTGCCTTGATGGTTCTTTTTCCAGTGATTCTTCCTCCATTAGGATCATTCCCAAATGCAACTCTTCCCCCACAATAAGATCTAAAATCGATGAATCTCCTTGTCTCCTGCCATGCTTCCAGAGCAACCACTATCCACAATTAGATGATCTTTAAGCTCCTCTTCTGGGTTGCCCTGCACAAAGATAAAAGAGTTAGTGTCTTTTAGGAACCCAAGCCATTACTGACTTGTGTTCCCTTTGTGGAGTAACATACTCAAATTCCTTGAGTATGTAATCTTCACAGTTTTTGTAGACAGAATCAAGCATTATATTTTGTTTCAAAACTTGTGGTGGATTTTCAGGAAAACTTTCTTTTTCAACAAAAGTCTCCTTTTCTTTTTCAACAAAATCATCTTTATCAAAAACCTCTGTTTCACTCTCACTTGCTGAAAGTACTGTTTGTTCCCCATCAGTACTTTCCTTCTTAACCCATTTGGTTTTAACTTCTGGTGTAGAGTCCCTTGATCTAGCTTCTTTCTTGGAGTTGTAACGCCTTCTAGATTGATAGTAATTAGATCTCCTAGGATTCTTATTCCAAAAGGTGTTTGGTGAAAACTGAGCAGTACTTTGAGAAAGTACTGTATTTTGCTTAATAGTACCTTGGAAAGTGTTTGAAGGTACTGGGGGTTTTGAAAAAGGTCTTCTCTGGTGAGTGTACCTATAGTCTGGTGAGAAGTTTCTATGGTTAACCCTGTGTGAATGATTCCAAGCTGGTCTAGTCTCCCTTGGTTTTTGGTTAACAGTTCTGTTCTTTGGGAACTTACTTAGGTACTCTGAGTGAAGGTCACAGTCCTTAATCAAATGATTAGGACTAAAGCAAACAAAACATAGTTTTTGATCTGTAATCCCAAAATTTCTTCTTCTATGTGTATGACCAAACCTATCTTGTCTTCTAGGTGAATGATTAAAACTGTTTTGACCAAAATTATCCCAAAAAGGTTTAGCAGTATTGTGAAAAGGTTTTCTTAAAGGTACTGTGGAAGGTGTAGCAGTACTTTGAGTTGTAGCAGTACTTTGAGGTGAAAGTACTGCTTGGCTTTTAACATCATCTACCTTAGGTTTTTCAACAGTTTCTTTTGAGGTTTCAGACCTAGATTGACCTTTAAGCTTCTTCCTAAACTCTAGGCTGTCTACTCCAAAACGAGAAACATCAGGCCTGAGAGGTTGATGACTACCAGTGGGATGAGGGACAGCATGATAGCCATTATCTTTTTTAAACTCAGGAGGTGTTTCACTAACTGATTTCCTCATTACTAGATGTGTTTACATAATTAATGAGTTCATCATCACTAGTGGTTATATCCTCAAAATCACATTCATCCTGTTCACTAGGTGGGTGTTCTATGCTATTAAAGTCCATACCAAAACCTAGGCCAGTTTTAATGTAAGCTCTTCTCTGTTTTTCAACATAAGTGACATGATAAAGACCTGATTGTCCCCAAGCAGCAAACTTTTCTATCAATTCATCTCTCTCCTTAGTTAGTTTCTCAATTTCAGAGATCTTACAATTTAACTTCCATTCACTTAATTTTAACTGATAATCCTGTTGTTCATACTTTTCTGCCCAAGCCATTTCATTATTTTCATGTGTTATGATTTTGGCTTCCATAGACTCTAAAGTAATTTGATAACCAGCTACCTCAGACCTAGCCCTTTGATAATTATCTCTTTCAGTCACATAATCATTTAGCACTTTTTGATAAAAGTTATGACACTTTGAACATACCTCAGAGATAGGGGGTGAACTTGGTGAAGTGGCTACCATAGCAAGTAGAACATGATCATCTTCACACTCCATGCTCCAGTCAAAGCTTCCATAACCATCTTTAGACTCCATAGCAGCATGTCCAGGTTCCTCATCAAAAGCTGTGCTCCAGTCAAACTCTTCCACTAAATCCTCCACAGCTACCATACAATAGGTTACTGGTTCATCATCAAACTCAGCACTCCAGTCAACCTCTGATAAATTCTCTTGAGCAACCAAAGCTTTTGTTTCAGTAATAGGAATTTCTTTTAGCTCTAGCTTTGGTTTCTCAGTCATCCTGTTTGCTTGATATTTAGCAAACCTGCATTCCCTTGCAAAATGTCCAGTCTTTTGACAGTTGAAGCATTTAATCTTGGATTTGTCAAAAGTGATTCCTTATTTTGGTTTGAAGTCAATGCCTCTGCCTGTCTTCTTCATAAACTTCTTGATCCTTACAGTGATCATAGCAACTTGCCACCTGATATCAATTTCTTCAAGAGCATCCTCTTCAATCCGTGATAGATCTTCTTCATAAGTAACAGGTAGGGTAGCTTGCTGTGCAAATAAAGAGCATACGACTTCATCTGAGTGGATGGTATTTGTTGGTGTGGGTTGCTGAGCAAAGGTGGGGGTAGTCTAGGCAACATACTTTGAGCAACAAGACTTTGAGTAGAGAAGCAGTACTTTTAGTAGAAGTACGCCTCTCTTTCAGATGACACAAAAGCACTACTGTGAGACTTTGAGCTAGTTTGACCATTCATCTCATGCTCATACCCCTTCAAGTGATTATAGAGATCATCAAAGTCCATAACCTCCAAACCAGATTGTCCTCTGATCATAGTAGTAATCACATGCCGTGTCGATGGCAAACTCCTTAAGAACTTTAGATTAGCATCTTCAACTGAGACCTCTGCTTTGTACAGCTCCAGATGCTTTGAGAAGATTTTGGAATCTTTCATAGGCAGCATCAAGGCTTTCTCTTTCTCCAACGGTAAAGGTTTCAAATTGCTGCTTCAACAGATTTATGTGCACCTTCTTGGAAGCATCATTACCTCCAAACCTTGTCTTGAGAGCAGCCCAGAGTTGCTTTGCATCTTTAGCATCATGGAACTTGAGTAGATGACCATCTGGAATAGCAGACAATAGTATATTGAGAGCCTTCTCTTGATTTCTTATTGTTGCTGCTGGTAAGACTGGTTTGGGTGGTTTAGGTTGGCCAGGAATCTCTACTGGTTCAGGAACAACTTCATTACCATTGATAATTACATTCCAGAGTGCATGGTCTGTAATGGAAATGTATTGCCTCATCTTCATGCTCCATAAGTCGTATTCTCCCTTCTTAATGATTGGTATTCTTAGTGAGGTGATGGATGGGGTTGGAACAGCTTCAGTTGACATCTTTAGGTTTTTGTTGTTAACTAGGTTTTAAGGTTTCTTCTTAGTCAGAGTTTCCACACAAGCTCTGATACCACTTGTTGGATTGATGTGCTCTAACCAAACTAACTTATATAGCTTGTTAAGGGTTTAATAACCTCGGATAAATCCTAAGTTATTAACAATGAAACACTGAGTAATCTCTATTAAGTACGCGGAATTTACTTAACAAAGCTAAGAAGAATATAACTTTAACTTTCAATGATTTTATTAATAACTCTGAATCTGCTTGTTATACAGATTCTTAAACAACTCTAAAACTCTAATATCGAACTTCTCTAAAACTATAATAATATATGAAAACTCGTATATCTAATGCCAATCTAGGGGTCCTTTTATAGGCTTAAGGATAACCCTAGTCGGTTTACAATTTGTAACCTTGTACGACAAGTAATCTAAACAAAGAATATTCTAGAATAACAAAGCTTTCCATAATCGAATATAGCAGTTCTTTAGCTTTGCAGTACTTTGACTTCGACATCAGTACTTTGACTTTCACTTAGCAGTACTTTGAATCTTCAGTACTTTGACTTCTTCAGTACTGTAACATTCTTCAGCACTTTCATATCCCAACAATAAGTCCAAGTAAAATAATCACATTATCGCAAATCAATCTCTAATCAACCTATATCAATCTCGCCATCCAAACACACTACCAAATATACCCGTAACCAATGTCACGACCCTAATGGACTTGACACGGTCCCGGTTAAGACCACGTGAATCTAACAAGCTCTAGAAGCTTTTCGGTTCCACGCGTCTCATCCAAACACCAACAACAACTACTAACAAGTTACTACAAAAATGGAATGTGGCTGAACTAAGGCGAATTTTCTAAACCCTAACATCCCTAAATCGGTTTTCAACAAATCTGCCTATTCCTTGGGATTCTTTGCTTCTAACTGATTTTGATATCGATTAACACCATTGTTAATTGGTTCTTGATTGGTTTTAGGTGTTTTTCTCCTGATTTAGGTTAGTTTTGCAGAATCGTTCCTTTTAGGGTTTACTAAATTCATTTTCTGGTTTTTAGAAGTTGGATTATTAATCGGCCTGTTTCCTCCTATCATTCTCTTAATCGTTGTGTATTATGGGGCAGGATCTGATTCGTTGTGGTTAAAACCCTAACGTTTCAGTTAGGGTTTTCTTGATTCTGTACGAGTTACTTATGCACGGTTTTGATTGCTTCTTGTTTGTGTCGTGTATTTGGATTGTTTGTGGGGTTTTAGAGAGATGGAAAGAGGATTCTTTGATAAGGATGGGTCTTCGCTTAAAGCTGCCACTGCAGCCACCAACTTGGCTGATCAAGTTGGCTTGAACAAGGACTCAAATCCGTATGCTATGCTGGACATTAATGCGTTGGAAGCTAGGTAAAAACGGCTTAAAGGTGATCATGGAATTGATGTTAATCCTGCTGCTCCTGAGCCACGTAAAGCTGCTAGGGTTCTTCGAAACCCTAACGCACAAGATGGGAATCAATTTGATGATGATGCGTTTGAATCTGATTGGACTACTGAAGGGTTGGATTCGGTTAATGTGATTCCTACTGATGTGGATACTTGTTTGAAATCGAATTTGGAATTTCCTAGTATTGTTTTGAAGGATAGTAAGTTTGCTGCACCTACGCATGTGCTACATGCGTCTACTACTGCTCCTAACGTGAATACTTCTGAAAAGGTGCCTAATGATGGTAGGTCGTTTGCTAATGTATTAAACCTGGAACGTGTTGCTAAGAAAGTAAACTTTCGACAACTGGTGAATGAGCATCATAGTGCTAATCATGATACGGTTCTCCCTAAAGCTGCTATAGAGGGTGTGTTCAACCGTTATGACAATACTCTTGTTGGTAAGAATATTGCGTTTCTTTTGGTCCAAAACTACGTCACTAACACGTGGGGTAAATTTAGGTTAAATAAACTTATGAAGAATGACGATGGTGTGTTCCTCTTTAAGTTTGATTCTAAAGAGGGTGTTGATACTGTCATTCAATAGGGCCCTTGGATTATTCGTAACTCTCCTCTCATCCTCACTAAATGGACTCCTAATGTGATATTGTCTAAAAGTGAGGTTACCAAAGTCCTCGTGTGGATTAAATTGCATAATGTGCCATTACTTGCATATTCGGAAGACGGGTTGAACCTTATTGCTACTCAGGTGGGTAAGCCGATTATGTTAGATGCTTTCACTAGCTCTATGTGCGTTGATTCATGGGGTCGTATTAGTTTTGCACGTGCTCTTGTTGAATTATCATCGGAATCTGATCTTAAACATGTGGTGACTATGGCAATCCCTAAAAAGGACGATAGTGGTTTTACTACGGCAAGTATCAAGGTTGAATATGAATGGAAACCTCCACATTGCACGGAATGTAAAGTGTTTGGGCATGTTAATGCTTGTTGTCCTAAGAGTACTAAGGAGCATCATGATGTTGCTCCCACCTCGTCTTTGGAAGAGCATGATGATGGGTTTAAGGTGGTGCAGAATCGGAAAGCCAAACCCAAAGGTACGAAGATGTCTAGTGCTATTAATATGGGTAAGGGTCCTAGATTTGCACCTAGGAAGCATGTATATGTTGCTAAGACGAAGACACCGGAAGCTGCTAGTGTTAATGCTATAGGTACACCTGTTACTACGTCTAACTCTTTTGGGACTCTTGAGGTGCAAGATTACACGGACATCCAAAGTCCTGTTGTTGATTCTACTACTGATGAGGTAAAGATTGTGAGTTCCTCTGGTTGTACTAAGGAAGCAGGTATGGATGGTTCTCGGGGGAAGGAATCTCGTGTTGATATAGGTGCGGCTAGTAAGCCTCCGGAGACTATGACTTCTTCTGCTACTAAGGTAAGTAATCCGTTTTCTAAAGTCGGGAATGTGACTTGTTCTGATAGTGAAGAGGATGAGGTTTTGGAGCCGGACAACCCTACGGCGTCATTTTTGGCTTCTGGGGGAGGTGGGGGATTTGAGCTAGAAGAGTTTGATGATTATGCTGCTCAGGTTTACGATTTACCGGGACACTTGGAAGATTTTTGTATGTATGATGTTAATCTCTTAGGTCGTGGTAGGAAGTAATTTGGTTTTTTGGTAGTCCATAAGATTGTCATGTCTTTCTTATGGTATAGGTTGGTTAAGTGCACTTTATAGTGTGTGTCTGTTGCCCATGTAATGGGCCGAGATGAGAGATTCACTCTCATCCGTTGTTCTTAAAACGTTTTGGTTAATATATTTTACCAGGGTGCAGGATTACTCCCATTTACCCAAAAAAAACAAGTTACCACAACAACCCGACCCGACCCTTGGTTCTCATGGGTCACGAAATCCACAAATCACCCACGTACGAAGCCCTAGTGGCTCGTACGACCTACCACTTCATCCAAACACTCCCCAAATGGCTTCACCATTAACAAAACACAATCAAACAACCTCCAAACAACATCCAATCATCAAAACCATCAACCAATCTAGACCAAGAACATGAAACAATGATAAAAATGCAAAAAACACAAATAAATGACACAACACACGATACCAAATCACTAGTTTACATGTTTAATTAGTTATAATTTCGTTTTAGACCCATGTTCATCAAAACCCAACAAAGTCGCCCCATGTACGAGCCTAATAGGTCTCGTACGAGGCTTAACATGGATCAAACAAGTCACCACTATGTTCCTTTTACCTTTTCCAAACCCGATCTATAAAGTTACCAAGAAGTCCTAAAGATTCGAATAGTTTTTGCAAGATTTGAAGGTGTTAACGAAGGCTTTTATGTGCGTGCCATATATGGATGGAAAGAGGAAATAAAGATCTATCTAATGGTGGTGAAGGTGAGATACCACTCGCCGGAGTGCGGCCGGAATCTCGCCGGAAGTGGGGCGGCGGTGGTGGTGTTATATTACGGTTAGGGTTTTTGTTGGTGAGGAGAGAGAGAGAGAGTAGAGAGAGAAAGTAGATTTGTGTGTGTTTTTAGTAACAGAACTAAAATAGGTAAATGAGGTGGGTTGGGGTTTATATACTTGGTGTTGGGGACCTCAAAAATAATAAAAAGGGTGGAAGGGGGCGCCGGCCATAAGCTTCTCGAGGGGCCAAACCCGTAATATTTGTAAAACAATCCCGTTTACCCTTTCCCGAGCTCATATATTGTCCTACGAGTGTCCCACGATGTTCCTTCGACTTTCTATCGCATTTATTTAAGTTTTCCACTAGTTTTGATTATTTATTTGCTATGTTTCGTGTTACGGTTTAAAAGTTACGTTATTTCTCGTTAAAGGATTTTATTGTGCCGAATCACATAGTGCTTAACGAAAAAGGCTAAAACTCATACGACGACTCATACGATAATAAAATAAATCATAGAAACCAATAAATGATATCAAAACAAGTCATGGTTAATCGAAATAGTTCTAAAGGCAATTACTTGGTTTAACTTAGCGTAATGCGGTTACCTAAAATGGGCTCCCTAATTGCCAGTTGTCACAGCCTCCCAGCCTCAGAAGAACCCCGTCCCGGGTTTCACTCCGAGTTGCTTGATGTCACGAAGAGTTTAGGGTACTTCCTACGGAATACGTCCTGACGTTCCCAAGATATTTTTAAACAATTGATTTAAGATAATAGCAAGCTATTTATATGCTATCATTGCAAGCTGTTGATGGTTGTACAAATGAGACAGTATGTTATCATTGCTATATGGGACAATGAAGTGATCTTTTTCCATCAATACGAATATCTCTCATAGGTACAACTAAGTTTTCCTCCGAAAGACATTTCTTAAGGTTACTAACATGGAATACATTGTGTACACTGCTCAACTCCGAAGGTAGCTCCAGACGGTAAGCTACTGGTCCGATTCTTTCTAGGATTGGAAAGAGACCAATGTATCGGGGGTTGAGTTTTCCACGCTTGTCGAAACGTATCACTCCTTTCCAAGGAGAAACCTTCAACATAACACGATCTCCTACCTGAAATTCTAAGGGTTTACATCTCCTATTGGCGTGACTCTTTTGTCTATCACGAGCGGTTTGCAAACGATTACGAATCTGAACTATCTTCTCAGTGGTTTCTAGAACGAGTTCGAGACCGGTAAGCTGACTTTTGCCAACTTCCACCCAACAAACTGGAGAACTACATTTTCGGCCATACAATGCCTCAAATGGTGCGGCCTTAATGCTAGAATGATAACTATTGTTGTAGGAGAATTCGGCCAAAGGTAGGTATTTCTCCCAGCCTTTGCCGAAATCGATGACACATGATCGAAGCATATCTTCTAAGGTTTGAATGGTTCTTTCACTCTGGCCGTCGGTTTGAGGATGATAAGCAGTACTCATACACAATTTTGTTCTTAATGCTAACTGTAAGGACTTACAGAAGTGGGATGTAAAATGGCTATCTCGGTCAAAAATGATAGATATCGGTACTCCATGACGTGATACTATCTCCTTGATATACGGCCGAGTGAGCTTGTCGAGACTATCGACCTCACTAATGGCCAAGAAGTGAGCAGACTTAGTCAAATGATCTACGATTACCCAGATAGCATAATTGTTGCTAACTGTTCTTGGTAATTTGGTGATGAAGTCCATGGTGATTCGCTCCTATTTCCATATAGGGAGTTCGGGTTGAACTAAAAGTCCTGAGGGTTTCTGGTGTTCGGCTTTCACCTTAGAACAAGTCAAGCACTTACTGACATACATAGCTATTTCGGCTTTCATGTTTGGCCACCAATAGAGTTTCTTCAACTCATGATACATCTTATCGGCTCCGGGATGAATAGAGTATTTTGATTTATGCGACTCGTGCATAATCAACTCACGGATTCCGCCATGAAATGGTATCCAACTTCTGTCTCCGAAGCATAATGTTCCGTCGGAATGCTTCAAGAAGCCGTTTTCATTTTCTACCATTCCATGAAGGTTCTCAAATGGATGGTTCTTTTCCGTCAATGCCGCAGCTTGGGCGGCTAAGATTTGAGACGGTAGAGCTGAACTAATGGTCATTCCTAGGGATCGAACGAGTAAAGGTGGAATGTTCTCCTTACGGCTGAGTACGTCTGCCATGACATTGGCTTTATGAGGGTGATAACGAACTCTAACCAACGACGTCGTCTCATACTCAGCTCCTTCTGGTCTAAGATGTGCTTCAGGCTTTTATGGTCTGTAAACACTACACACTTAGTCCCATACAAATAATGTCTCCAAATCCTAAGGGCAAACACTACAGCACCTAACTCCAGATCATGGGTGGTGTAGTTTTTCTCATGCTTCTTAAGTTTTCGAGAGGCATAAGCTATCACCTTCTCCCATTGCATCAAAACAACACTTAAGCCTTTATGCGAAGCGTCGCAGTACATGACAAAATCTTCGCTCCCTTCAGGCAAAGCTAGGATGGGCGCACTACATAGCTTCTTCTTTAGAATTTGGAATGATTCTTCTTCCTTTTCTCCCTATTCATACTTAACGTCTTTCTGCGTCAGTTTGGTCGTGACGACTTAGCTAGTTTGGAGAATCCCTCAATGAACCTCCGGTAATAGCCTGCTAAACCTAGAAACTGGCGGACTTCTGATGAACTCCTCGATCTTGGCTGGGTCAACATGAACTCCTCTACTATCTATCACGTGGCCTAAGAATTGCACTGTTGGAATCCAAAATTCATACTTAGAAAATTTGGCATACAACTTCTCTTGCCTCAACAATTCTAAAATGAGCCTCAAATGCTCTTTGTGCTCCCCTCTATTCTTGGAGTATATCAAGATGTTGTCTATGAATACTATCACAAACTTATCCAGGTATGGCTTACATACTCGGTTCATGAGATCCATGAACACTGCTGGCGCGTTGGTCAAACCAAACGACATCACTTGGAATTCATAGTGCCCATAAAGAGTCCTAAATGCCGTCTTAGAGATATCCTCCTCTCGAACTCTAAGCTGGTGATATCCAGACCGCAAGTCGATCTTTGAAAAGACACTAGCTCCTTGGAGTTGATCAAATAAGTCATCTATTCTAGGTAGTGGGTATCGGTTCTTCACCATCAACTTATTCAACTCCCTATAGTCAATGCACATCCGAAACGATCCATCCTTCTTCTTCACAAGCAGTACTGGTGCTCCCCATGGTGACGAACTCGGCCGAATGAATCCCTTCTCTAACAACTCTGCCAACTGCTTAGACAGTTCCTCCAATTCTCTTGGAGCAAGTCGATAGGGTGCCCGGGCTACAGGTGCAGCACTAGGTATCAACTCAATTTGGAATTCCACTTGTCGGATAGGTGAAATCCCTGGCAGATTGTCAGGAAACACATCCGGAAACTCTCTAACGACGGGTACATCCTTAAGGTATCCTTCGCTCTTCTTCTCGCTTTTCTTTTCGGAAATTCAAGGCAAGAAAAGACAACCTCCTCTATCGATGTACTTCTGGGCCTTAATACAAGAGATGATGCTCAACCGGGAAGGACCTCCACAGTCGCTCCGATCTCCTTGTATGCTCAGAACTTTTCCGCCATACGGTACACACACTATCTTCTCATCGCAGATGATGTGTGCACCGTTCTTCGACAAACAATCCACTCTGATGATGATGTCAAAACTTCCTAAGGTAACTAGCAAAAGGTCTATGCTAAACGGGTGGTATAGGAAACTTAGTGTGCAACTTCGGACTACATTGTCTATCCTTTCCCTATTTCCATTAGCTAACTCCACATCATGACTCGACCCTAAAGGTGTTGGGGAAATTCCTATTAATGGCATAAAGGTGGTGGATACGAAACTCATATCGGCACAAGTATCCAACAGTATGGAAGCATAGCGGTTATTGAGAAGGAACGTACACGTAACTACGTTCGGGGTCCTCACCGGCTTCCTTCCTAATGGCGTACACTCGCTTTGTTCCCACGTCTCTCTGTTGATTCCTAGCACCCTAATTTCCATGGTTCCCTTCAACCTCTCGCTTCACAAGGTTATGGCCATTACTTCCCACACCTCAGTTAACAAATCCTCCTCCATTACCAAGGTTTCCTATCACCCACTGCTTTCGACACTCATTCTTATAGTGCCCTTTATTTCCACATCCAAAACAGGTGACAGTGGCCTTCCAGTCCGCACCTTGCGCAGTTTGGGCCACAACAAAAGGACGTGACCTACAGTCCTTGGCCATGTGTCCTACCTTAGAGCAATTCCTACACACTATTGCGCACTGACCATGGTGGTGTCGGCTGCAACGATTACACAAGGTTTTGCTACCTTCATAACCTTTCTTCTCTCCATTACCTATAGCGAAAGTAATTATCTTAAGACATTCTAGAGATAATGTAGATTACTACCAAGATGAAAAAGCTTGTAGCTCCCACTGAATTAGACATCCTGGCAGTCTCTTGCCGTTTGTTTCCATTCCCCTTAATAATCTCATTCCTCTTCCTCTTATCACTCTTATCACTCTTACCCTTGTCTCCTCCTTCTAACACAAAAGAGTCCATCAAACGCTGAGCCACGGTAACTGCCTCATGCAAGTTAGCTGGCTTCGCAGCGATGACGTCATTCCTAGTAGCTAGAGGTAATCCATCAGTATACCTCTCAATCTTAAGGGCTTCAGTGCGAACCATTTCTGGGCAAAGCAACGACAACTCTTGGAAATGATGGTTGTAAGTTGTCATGTCGTTACCCTTAACCTTATGGTTCCAGAACTCAACCTCTCACTTCTTAACTTTATTCCTAAGACAGTAAGTCTTGATCAGAATAGCCTTAAACTAGGTCCAAGTCATGCTATAGGGTATCTCACTTCCTACTGATCTGTGATAGTTGTTCCACCAAGTCAACGCTTCGTCCTTCAGGGTGAACGTTGCATACTTAACCTTAGAATCCTCATCACAGTTACTAACGATAAACACAGACTCAGTTTTATCCATCCACCTTGTTAGGTAAACCACTCCCTCGGTTCCTCCGAACTCGATGGGACCACATAATCGGAACTCTTTGTAGGTACAACCTTCAGCCCGATTAAGCGGTGGGGTTCCACCAGAGGTGTTAGAGTGATTAGACTCAGTTAGCAGTTCAGCTACACGATGTGTCACGAGCTGGTCGATGTGGGCTTGATTCAAAGGCGGAGGGTTCGATGGAACAGGACCATTCTCAGCATGGTCATTAACATTCTGGTTCCCAACAGCAGGGATATCAGTGTTCTGGACAGGATTAACCACAACAACAGGAGCTGCTCGGTTGGTCCTAGGCGGGTTTTGTCTTAGTGCCATTGACCTGAAGGTTAAAACAACAGTTTCATAAGTTCACAATTCACGCTCTATAAGACTGGATTTGGTTCCAAGGATTATCGAATCACGCACGAATACATAATCAAGGCTAACACGAATACTACATCTTAACAAAATAACTAGAGACCGAATCAAAACTAAAGGATGCACTTTCTAATAACCATAACTCATAGGTTTCGAAGTAGAAAACATGAAAGGATGCAGGGTAATCAAAAACGATCCTAACCACGATACTAACAAGATAACTAGGATAGATCTACATCTCGAACTAGAGACTACTCAGTTTCAAGATAGTACAATGCTATGAATCCAACACAATCTAGCCACGATCACGAACACTCCTAACTGATCTCCTAACATCGTCAACCTTCCTCCATAGAGACGAAAGCTCAGCAAGCTGAGCATCGCGATCACTCTTCATATCCACGACCTCCCTCTCCAACTCGCCTACCTTGCGCCATAGCGCTCGGCCTGCCTGTCGGGCTGTCGCGAACCCTCTCAGCAGGTCCCCTGCCTGCTCTTGGAGCTCCGACATGCCCTCTCTCAGAATTGTAGTCCTCCTAACTACATAACCCATATCTGCTCTCAAATCCTCTACGCTAGCCCTCGATACTCCAACTAGTCGATCTGTCAGCTGACTAAGCCTAACACCCTCAGATGTAATCCTCTCCCAAATCAGACCCGTCTCCCAATACTCCTCGGGCTCAGAAGCAATCTCTGATGGTATATCTGAACCTAGTAGGCTACCTATCTCAGGTGAGTGAGGAGGTGAGCCAGAGTCAAGGAGAATCAGGCTCAGGAAAAGGTAAGGGAGAGCCTGGTCCTGGAGAATGCACCGAATGCGCAGGACTCTGTAATGGTGGAGTACCCCCATTTGGGATATCCTCATCATCCTTCTCTTGAGGATCCACATCCTCCTCATCCTCATACTTGTCCTCATCCTCATCTATAGAGGGGGAGTCCATGAGTCGGCGTCTTTGTGAAGGTGAATCCTGTGGTGGTACAGTAGGAGATCTAGGTCTTCTAGGACATGTTGATCTTTGGTGGTGATGACAGGAGAGAGTGAGCTGCTAGGTGAATAGGTGATGATGGTGGTCGTACATACATACGAGCAGTACTACGAGTAAGTCTAGGAGTCTGGGCTCGTGCTAAGAACTGATGCAATGCGAGCTGCCTAGATGAGCTAGGGTGATCAGATGATGATGAAGTGGAACTAGAATGTCGAGCAATCACATAGGGATCACTCTGCGCAACAGTCATTAGAGTCCGTCTCTGGGGAAGTAGTAGCAAGGACATCCTTAGACACATCATAAGCTAGTGAAGGCATGGTCTGTGACAAAGGCATAGGGTAGGTATCAGTGTTCGAAAATGACTAGTTCTAATAAGCGCATCAACTCAACCAAAACATATATCACGTAATGAAAGCTTTAAAATAGAGGTACCGCATAACACAAAATATGCATTTAAACAAAACGCATAAGTTCTACTCTATCACATAATCCACGCATCATATAATCCCAAGTCACAACAATAATATAACAAGCTCATAATCTCCCAAAATCAATAATCATATCCCGAAACATAACATCTCAATAATCAATTCATAATTCATCATATCCCATTAATCAAATCGCAGTTCATACCATCTCAAATAAATACCTAGGTTGGCATGCGTCGATCGAGGATAAATTTTTCTAAAAAGTGGTTATAGTTTAGGTTTTATTAAATACCTAGTTCTCTATAACCTTGGCTCTGATACCAATCTGTAGCTCCCCCAAATCTCGGTACAGCGGAAGACTTAAACAAGTTTTCGGGGCGTTACTGGATTGGTACATCACACAAGTATAGCAAACAAGATAATCATATTATAGTTCAAAAACCAATCCCAAATTTAATTATCCAAATACAATCATCCCAAAATAGTTAAATGTAAGGCCAAACATGATTTATAAAATAGGTCCTCATAATATTATCAGAGTTTAAATATGATCCTTCAACCATGCCTCATTGCCAAGTTTCCACAGAACAAGCATTCCAAACATCACTTATATACCTGAGAAAAACATGCTAAAAGGTCAGCTAACGCTAGTGAGTTCATAGGTTTAAGTTCAAATTCAATAGTGGACCTGTAGGAGTTTATTTGCTATGCGAGACTAAGATAGATACACAAAACACATCATTCTCATACCAATATCACAATCAATAATACCATCAATAATATAATCGGCGTCATAGTAGGGCCCTAAGCGACTCTAGCCAGCGCAGTCGTAGCAAGGTCTAGAACAAATGCTACCCTAGACTAGGTTGAGGTAGAAGTCTTTACTTTGCTAGGCAAGTGTCATAGCAATATGATTGCTACCCTAGACTAAGGCAACAACTACCACATATCTATCTAAATAGTCAACACATAAGCAAATCAAAATAGTTTAAAAGGTCCAAAAGAGTAGCATGATTTCTCACCCCAATTTAGTTAAAACAGAGATAAAAATGTGGCTATGAAACTCACCTCAAGCAAGCAACACACAAACAAACACTAGCAACGAATATAACAGCTAACACGGCTCAGCAACTACTGACTCGGCACAACCTGTTAATATAAACCAATTCTTAATATATATATAATTCCAAATCAACGTTATCTACCCCAATGTATTCCTTTTCTTTATCTCCAAAAATATCTTGTTTCATCGTCGTGTGTGTGTATCGACTCAACAAGACATCATGAATGCACTCAAATAACCACAATGAGACTCAATGCAACACAATGAGACGTCTAAGCGATAAGCTCCATAGTCCAATAAGTTTCAGAATAAATAGTTAGACCTTATCGAATTCGTCAACTCGATAAACTCAATCATTTGTTCGTGTCGTTTATTATTCCATAAACCGATCGCATCCTAACGAGTCATAAGGATAATTCACCCATTAATAACGTTATCCTACGTACCTAACGGGCTCTTATTAGATTCGTCAACCTAATAAGTCCGCTATCCACGTGGATTGACGCTATTAATGTTAGGTCATCCGTAACCCATGCACAAGACGTAAATAGTATTAAATGCTCATAAATGGCATTAAATGCTCATAAATAGCACATTTCGATAAACATGCACTCGAAACATTAAATACTCATTAATTAGAAAACCTTTCCGTTTTTAGTCGTTAGTTTCTATTTAAAATAGCGAATACAAGACAAGACTTGTTATCGAAGGTTTTAGTATAAAAAGCATTTATTATTTATGTTTCTTAGTTTTATTAACATGTTTATATATATATATATATATATATATATATATATATATATATATATATATATATATATATATATATATATATATATATATATATACATATATATACGTCAATATATATATAGTTCAATATAGGTTTCAAATCGTTATCCGTTTCGAGTCCACAAGCACGAGTCATGACTTCTCGGCTTTTATACATTCTATAGTCCAATATATACTAAAGTCCATGTTACGGCATTGTCGGGGTCAACTATGACTAAAAAGTCAAAGTAACACCGACGTTGCTCAAAGTTGACAATTTATAATATAAGTCCAAGTAAATAATCACAATATCGCAAATTAATCTCCAATCAACCCATATCAATCTCGCCATCCAAACACATTACCAAATATACCCATAACCAATGCCATGACCCTAATGGACTTGACACGGTCCCAGTTAAGACCACGTGAACCAAAAAGCTCTAGAAGCTTTTCGGCTCCACGCGTCTCATCCAAACACCAACAACAACTACCAACAAGTTACCACAATGACCCGACCCGGACCCTTGGTCCTTATGGGTCACGTACGCCACAAATCACCCACGTACAAAGCCCTAGTGGCTCGTACGACCTACCACTCCATCCAAACACTCCCCAAATGGCTTCTCTAATAACCAAACACAATCAAACAACCTCCAAAAAACATCCAATCATCAAACCCATCAACCAATCTAGACCAAGAACATGAAACAATGATAAAAATGCAAAAACACAAATAAATGACACAACACACGATACCAAATCACTAGTTTACATGTTTAATTAGTTATAAATTCATTTTAGACCCATGTTCATCAAAAACCCAACAAGTCACCCCATATACGAGCCTAATAGGTCTCGTACAAGGCTTAACATGGCTCAAACAAGTCACCACTATGTTCCTTTTACCTTTTCTAAACCCGATCTACAAAGTTACCAAGAAACCCTAAAGATTCAAATAGTTTTTGCAAGATTTGAAAGTGTTAATGAAGGCTTCAATGTGCGTGCCATATATGGATGGAAAGAGGAAAGAAGGATCTATCTAATGGTGGTGGAGGTGAGATACCACTCGTCGGAGTGTGGCCGGAATCTCACCGGAAGTGGGGCGGCGGTGGTGGTGTTATATTAGCATTAGGGTTTTTGTTGGTGAAGAGAGAGAGAGAGAGTAGAGAGAGAAAGTAGATGTGTGTGTTTTTTTAGTGAGAGAAGTAAAATAGGTAAATGAGGTGGGTTGGGGTTTATATACTTGGTGTTGGGGACCTGGAAGGGGGCGCCGGCCATAAGCTTCTCAGGGGGCCAAACCCGTAATTTTTGTAAAACAATCCCGTTTACCCTTTCCCAAGCTCATATATTATCCTACGAGTGTCCCACGACGTTACTTCGAATTTCTATCGCTTTTATTCACGTTTTTCCATGAGTTTTGATTATTTATTTGCCAAGTTTCGTGTTACGGTTTAAAAGTTTCGTTATTTCTCGTTATAGGATTTTATTGTGCCGAATCACATAGTGCTTAACGAAAAAGGCTAAAACTTATACGACGACTCATACGATAATAAAATAAATCATAGAAACCAATAAAGGATATCAAAATAAGTCATGGTTAATCGAAATAGTTCTAAAGGCAATTACTCGGTTTAACTTAGCGTAATACGGTTACCTAAAATGGGCTCCCTAATTGCCAGTTGTCACAACACAGCATGCTATGTGCATAATAGAAGTAAGGTAGTTAAACCTCATAACAAGACCCCATATGAGCTTTTACATGGTAGGAAGCCTATGATAGATTTCCTAAAACCTTTTGGGTGTCCTGTTACTATCTTAAATACCATAGACCACCTAGGCAAGTTTGAGGAAAAGGCAGATGATGGATACTTTATTGGCTATTCTTTCAATAGTAGAGCTTTTAGAGTATACAATAAGAGGACTAGACGGGTTATAGAAAACCTACATGTTAGGTCTAGTGAAGAAACTCCTAGTGTTGAGAGTAAAGGAGCAGATTAGCTTTTTAATATAAATATGCTAACAAAATCCATGAATTATAAGCCAATCAACGCAGGTACATCCACTAATGTTAATGCAGGTACACAAAAGAATTTTGATGTAGGAACAAATTCTAAGGAAGCTGAATCTTCAAAAGAATTCTATTTGATTGAGAAGTGGAAACCTGGTTCTGTCTCTCCCATCATTGAAAAAAAGGTCCCTTAGATGATGATGCTGTGGAAATTGTAGATTCAGGGAACATGGGAGATCATCATCAAGATAAGGAAGAGTTATCTCATGGTAACTCAGTGTCAGTAGAAGAAATTGTGAAAAATAAGGGAGTTATTGATAACACTGCCAAGCCAAGTGTTACCATTGCTAGTTCATTTGATACTACTGCTGGCAAAAGTTATACCACTGCTGAGTCCTTACCAACAAAATCAACTGGCAGTACTATCTTTGATAACACTGCTAACCCATTTGATAGTACTGTTGATCTAGAAATTGATCCAGACATGCCACCTTTGGAAAAAATTGATTCTCCTACAGATGCTGAAGCCATTGATGGCCTTTTCAAGGATGCTGATGTTTCTAATTTGGAGAGTATCATTATAGAAAGTCCAGTTCCTACAACCAGAATCCATAAAGATCATCCCAAAGAGTTAATACTTGGCAACATAGATACCCCAATGCAAACAAGAAGCAAGACTCAAAACCTAAAAACCTTCACTGAACAAGGATTCTTCGCAAAGTCTCTTCACAAAAGAAACAGTCAACTAGACTTGCGAAATTGTCTTTTTACTTTCTTTTTGCCACAAAAGGAGCCCAAGAGAGTTGAAGAATCATTAGGTGAAGAAGGATGGATTGAATCTATGCAAGAACAACTGCTGCAATTCTGCCTTCAAGAAGTTTGGACACTAGTTAATCTACCTAATGGCAAGAGGGCTATTGGAAGAAAATGGGTATTCAGAAACAAGAGGGATGAAAGGGGGATTGTTGTTAGGAATAAGTCAAGGTTGGTTGCTCAAGGATACACACAAACAGAAGGCCTGGATTATGATGAAGTGTTTGCACCTGTTGCCAGAATTGAGGCTATTAGATTATTTTTAGCATATGCTTCATACAAGAATTTTGTGGTGTATCAAATGGATGTGAAAAGTGCCTTTTTATATGGGACAATAGATGAAGAGATTTATGTTTGTCAACCTCCTGGCTTTGAGGATCCTGACCACCCTGATAAGGTGTATAAGGTTAAAAAGGCAATGTATGGGTTGCATCAAGCTCCTAGGGCATGGTATGATTGCCTATCTACTTATTTGTTGGACAATGGGTTCAAAAGAGGAGTGATTGACAAGACATTGTTCATAAAGAAGCTCAAGGATGATATTTTGCTGGTTCAAGTATATGTTGATGACATCATCTTTGGCTCAACAAACAAGAAGCTGTGCAAGGATTTTGAGAAACTTATGCATGATAAGTTTCAGATGAGTGCTATGGGTGAACTTACTTTCTTTTTGGGGCTACATGTTCAACAAAGGACTGATGGTATCTTTATCGGTCAAGATAAATATGTAGCAGACATCTTGAAGAAGTTTAGGTTTAAGGATGTCAAAAGTGCAAGTACACCTATGGAAACACAGAAGCCACTGCTACCAGATGATGGAAGTCCAAGAGTTTATGTGAAGCTGTATAGATCCATGATTGGGTCTTTGATGTATCTCACCTCTTCTAGGCCAGACATAATGTTTGTAGTATGTGTGTGTGCAAGATTTCAAGTTACACCTAATACAACACACATGAATGCTGTGAAGAGAATCTTTAGATATCTTAAGGGTCATCCTAAATTGGGCCTTTGGTATTCTAAGGATTCACCTTTTGATTTGGTGGCCTATACTGATAGTGACTATGTTGGGGCAAGCTTGGATAGAAAGTCTACAACTGGAGGGTGTCAGTTTTTGGGAAGCAGGCTTATCTCATGGGCAGTGTAAAAAGCAAACAATTGTAGCCAATTCCACAACTGAATCTGAGTATGTAGCTGCTGCAAGTTGCTGTGGTCAAGTACTTTGGATTCAAAATCAATTGCTAGACTTTGGGTACAATTTCATGCATACTAAGATTTACATTGACAATAACAGTACTGTATGCATAATTAAAAATCCCGTTTTGCATTCTAGAACTAAACAATGTAGCAGACCTACTCACTAAAGCTTTTGATGTGGGGAGGTTTATGTACTTAGTAGTTAGTATAGGTATGATCAATCTCTAATTCTCAAAATGTTTTTGCAAAAGTTTGTAAAAAGATAGTACTGCTATTGGAAATCTTAGTACTACCACTGCTTATTCTTTTTGTTAAGTCCTGCTAGTGCATATAACTCTTAGTGCTTGTGTTACACTTATAACTGCTAAATGTCTAACCTTAACAAAGTTTGTGTAGTTCTGGGTTGTGTTTGTCTCATGCAGATTTTGGAAGAAATCTTGTACATAGTTTCTTGGATCGTTTATGTGCACTAGGATTTTGGAGTATTGTTGCTGGTGCATTTGCTGTTTAAAAAAATGTGTAAATTTTGTTGTATTCTTCTTCAAAAAGATGCATGCTATCCTAAATTGACAAATCATTTGTAAAGAACGACTTGGTTGAAAGATTGGAGGGCAAAGATGTTTCCACTGGTAGTTTTATGATGAAGTGTGAAAAATAGAGGGGCTGTTTTGAAACTTTTTGTGACAACGTATTTATTCCCCAAATCACGCCCGATCATTCAATTGGTCTCTCAAACACATTTAATTTTTTTGGGTAAAGGGGAGTAATCCTGCACCTTGGTAAAATATATTAACCAAAAACATTGAAGTACAACAGATGAGAGTGATTCCCTTATCTCAGTCCCTTAGGACACTTACAAGCAACTTTATATAAGAATGACATGCCATTCTTAACTAACAACCTACAATGACTATACTATGACAATACAAGTGAATAAACATATGAAATTAAAGGCTTGCTTCATACATGTAGCACCAAAGAATAGTCATCGAAGAACTTCCAATCATCTTAATTGTCCCACAAATATGCGTCTCAGAACACGGCTGTGAACACCAAGGATGCTCTTAACACAAACACTAATCGCACAAATCACTCAATTGTACTTATCCCAAATCCCACAAACCATAATTTTTACAATGGCATGTGAACTTTCATCTTCTCACAACTTGGTTGCATACTTAGACAAGAATGAAGATTCTGAAGGGTTTCATGAGATGATTGATTTCATCAAACAAAACCCTATCTCTTATGCTTTGATGGCTACACCTGTTGTTCTTAAGGCTTACATCCATCAATTTTGGAGGACGGCTGAGATTGTGCAGAGGGATGGTGTACACACAATTAGGGCAATGGTTGATGAGCAAGAGATTTTGGTTACTGAGGAGGTTGTTAGGTCTCTGCTAAAGTTTCAAGATGCTGATGGTGAAGTAAATATGGCTAATCTAGAGATCTTTGCTGGTCTGGAAAGAATGGGTTGTGAGAGAAGGGATACCAGTTTAAAATTTCAAAAGGGTATGTTTTACCCCCAAAGGAAGTTCTTGATACATACCTGTCTTATGTGTCTAAGTAGCAAAACCACTGCCTTGGATGAATTTCCCTCCAAGATTGCTACTGCTCTCATATGCCTTACTCAACAAAAGGTCTATAATTGGTCAAGAATGATCTTTGAAGGTTTACAAAAGAACGTCAAGGATGAGGGCAAGCAGTTTCTATATTCTAGGTTCAACCAGATGATCATTGATAGTCAAATTGTGAACCCAAAACCACATCAGAGGAAGTTTTCTCTATTTTTCATTACCACAAAAGTCTTTGCCAACATGAAGAGAAATAGTAAAGCTTTTTCAGGTACTGTTACTCCTCTCTTTCCTCATATGCTTGATTTGACACATGATTCAGAGAATGTAAAGGAGGATGAAACACAACTTACCCCAACCCCTACTGAGCATGATGTTTCCACTGCTACCCCAACCACACCACCACCTACAACAACTGCTGAGCCTTCACCTTCAACTTTACAACCTCAACTCATATTAGTCACATGTAGGAAGAAAAAGGGCACTAGGCTTCCTCAGGAACATGCTAGTGGTGTAGATCATGAGGCTGTCACAGGTGATGAAGGTAACATGATTGGAAGGGATTTCACTACTGACTCAAGCTTAGTAGCTGAGCAGGATAGTGATACCATCAATAAGACCTAACCAATGGCAACTCCTAATGTAGAGGGTTCTCTTGAACTCAATACAAGTGGAGGAATCCTCAGCCAACCGGCTAATATGGGGGGCATGGATGTTCAGGCTAGGTCCGATGCCATATTAAACTCACCCCATGATTTACATCTCAGAGAAGGTAATACATCTCAAAGTGATGAGGGTAGACTGGAAAACCAACAGGAATTGATGGATCATATTTTTATACAAACTAACAAGTCCAATGACCCACCTCTCAGACCAGGTAATACAGGTCGAAGTGGTGAGGATAGCTTGCAACTTATTAAGGAATTAATGGACAGGTGTACCACCATGGAGTCTCAGATCAATGGCTTACAACAGCTGACAACTTCTCAAGCTGACACAATCAAGAAGTTGCAGCACATAGTTAGAATTTTGGAGAGCCAAAGAAAGCCAAAGGTCAAACAATTCAAAAGATTGAAGAAGGTGGGCACTGCATAAAGGGTGAGCTCATCTGAAGGTCAAGGTTTAGAGGATGCATCCAAACAAAGGAGGAAAGATAGCATGAATTCAGGGGAGGCTTTGGTTGATATGAAGATGGATAGTGGTGACAATGTTAATGACTACTTGGTGGCTGATAAGGATGGGAATGAAGCAGTGTTGGATAATCTTACAAAGAATGCAGTTGTGGAGAATGTAAAAGAAGTGGAGCAAGTAACCACTGCTGAAGCCGCAACCACTGCTAGTGTTGCTGCAATCACTGTTGCAACAAGTGCTGAAACCACTGCTAGTACAATTCTAACCACTACTAGTTCAAAAGTTTCAGTTGTTGAACCAACCACTTCTACAACAATAACCACCACAATAACAACCACTACAAAATCAAAGGAATCTGAAGATGTGGTTGCTCTACAACTGCTTAACTTAAAGCAATCTCAACCCAAGATAATTGAAGTACCATCAAAATTTGCACCTAAAACTTCAAACAAACCACCTGTTAAAAGTATTAGAATTGGTGAGCCAGTACAAAAGCCAGTAGTTACTCAACCAAAGGATCTTGGAAAGGGTAAAGCTGTTGTTATTGAAGAAGAGCCACTTTTGAAGTTTAAGAGTAGAGAAGAGCAAGAAGCATATGATGCAGAGGTGTCTAAAAAGTTACATGAGGAATTGAATGTTGGTGTTCTTGCTGAAGAAAGGAAGGCTGCAGAACAAGAAGAAGCTTCTCTTAAGGCTATTGAAGATTGGAATAAGGAACAATTATTTCTTCAAGCCTTTGAGAGACTGTAGAAAGAGATGACAATAGAAGAATGTGGTCTGTATGATATTGATACAAGGTCAAAGTTGCTGGTTGAGATGTTCAAAAAGATGAAACAACAGAATGACTTTAAAGAATATCATGCTAAGAAGAACAAGCCACCTACCAAGCAACAGAAGAGGAATCAAATGATCAAATTCATCAAGCACATGAGTGATCAGAAGAATTTGAATTTGAAGAACTGTTCTTTTAAAAGAGTTGAGGAGCTGTACAACACTTGAAAAACAAGGATTGATGATTTCAAACCCATGGATTCAGAAAAGGAAGCTGACATGGTAAGAAAACAAAAGAGAGCTGGATCTTTTTTGGAGGAATCTATTTCTAAAAGACAGAAGCTGGATGATGCAGAAAGATTGGATCACTTTGTTGTGGTTAATGAGCAAATGCCTGAAGATCCTGTCTCTGCTACACCATTAAACTCTAAGTTCCCCCTTAAAGATTGGAAAATTGTCTCAGTTAATTGAAAGGATGTCATTGAGTTGACAAGATCAGATGGATACAAGAGTCAATATCTTTCTTTTGGTTATCTTCTATTCTTTCTAACAAGAAGTGATTTGGAAAAGTTATGGGAATTGGTGTCATTTAGATGTGGTAAATTAGGAGCCATGGGCACTATGGCCTTTTCTATATGGTCTGCTTTAAAGTGCCTTTTTGAGCCTAATCCAAGTGATAAGTGTTGGGAAGATTGCATGGTTCAAGATTGGGTACTATATATTGTGTTTGTTAAGTCAGTTTCTATACTAGATCGTTTGCTCAACTGGGATCAACAGTCCATG
The DNA here is from genome assembly GCA_910596185.1 of Chrysanthemum makinoi. Lineage (NCBI taxonomy): Eukaryota > Viridiplantae > Streptophyta > Magnoliopsida > Asterales > Asteraceae > Chrysanthemum > Chrysanthemum makinoi. The sequence continues at coordinate 161,622,953 of OU343217.1, read as the reverse complement.
ACCCATGGTCCATAACCCATAACCTGGTTTCGTAACCAAAATCCGGACTTAACTGACCCAGAGGCCGGATCCCTCGGATTACACTATCCGGATCCCTTAGGTAAGGGGTCCACCGGATCTGGGTGAATTGTAGACAGAATGTCTATAAATAGTGAGCCATTTCTCTATTGTTTCTCACCCTTCTTCTTAAAACTCTCTAAAATATTATCTTACTCTTTTAACCTCAAATCACTTGATCATTCTTGTAGTTCTTCTCTCTTTGTTGTGATTCTCTTTTTTTTTTGGGTAAAAGGGTTAATTTACCCTGACAAAATTCATTACTCCAAAAAACGTTGAGGTACATAGGATGAGGGTGATATCCCTCATCTCAGTCCCTTAGGACACTTACAGACTCGAATATAAGAATGACACGTCATTCTTACAACTTACATAATAAAACTTACCACCTAAAGGACGATCAGCCTCTGGTGATATATCTCGTCTTCTCCTTGCTGCTTCTTGCTACTCTATTTGGCGTGAACGGAATTCAAGGCTGTTCAAGAAAGGAATGAAGTCATATACTCAGGTGTTTGATGATATTGTATCTATTGTTCGATTGAAGATCCTGTCATTTCGATTCATGAAAAATTCTATGCGGATACGAAGGATTTTGGATACATGGAAGCTACCTGGATCGGTGATCATTGCGGATTGTTCAACGTTTTAATGGAAGTTCTTCAATGCTGTTCTATTGCGCAAAGGGAGTGCCAGGAATGGGTTGTACTCTTTTTCCCTACTCCAAGGTTTTTCCTTTCGGGGTTTTTCTTGGAAAGGGTTTTTAAGGAGGCAAACTTCCTGGGTCGTCTTACTCCTTTTGTGCGTATGGTGTCTGCGGGATGCTCGCTTGTTACAAGTTTTTCTTGTTTTATGCCTGGTTAGATGATTAATGTATAGCTAGGTTCATTGTGTTTATGGCATGTCATAAACACTAGTTATCAAGCTTTAGCTTGAGGTTAATGTGGTACTTCTGCCACATTCCATTTGTACTTAACATTTTTTGGTTATATATTTACCGGGGTAATACCCTTTACCCAAAAAAAACCTTACCACCTACAATGACTATACAAGTGAATATAAATAAGGAATTAAAACTTGATTCACTAAGGTAGCACCAAATACATAGCCATTATAGAACTTCAAATCGACTTCCATGTGATCTAGAACAGCACCCAAATCAAAGGACACGGCTAGAATTAGCAGCTTCAATACATCCTCAATAAGACGTGCAAAATAATAATCCATATGACCACCATCACAAGGAAGAGAACCTACAACTTACCACGATCACCACTTCCAAAAACAGGGAAGCCAGCAATCAACATGAATAAGCTACCCATAAACATAATGCCTCCAAATCCAGGTCGCCATAACTAATATACAAACCCCATGCAACTGCAATTATTGTTACTCACAACAATATGCAGATCGCACAACAAAGTAATAGAGATTATGTAAACCCTAACTTCCAATAAACCAAGCGAGGACCTCAAGATCGGAATTTTGTCCAAACAGCAGCTCGGTGACACTATAGAGTGAACAGCCCTAACCTCGAATAATAGCAGACATGAGACCAGACATGTCTCTAAAATCCACTAACACATGCAAAATATCCATACCCCAGCTTCGAAGTAAGAACAATATCGAACCCCAGAACCTAGAGTATCGTCCAGCCATCCCAAATAACCAAGATAGATCAGGAACAAGGCACAAACTGCATGATCAACTAACTCGATCTAATATCGACTTACATCTCATCAACCCACGAAGCATCATAACAGAAACCCACGTACATGTAATATGAGTGTTAACCAAACCAGGTACGTAATGACATGTAGGCTGAATAAAACCACGCACATAAACAACACGACAGTAACCCCAAGATCACATCAAAAGAATCGTAAATAACACATCATAACCTAGGGCTAGTCGACTTCCAATGACAAATAACCACCCAGCGATTCATACAACGCTAGGGATCCGAAACAAAACAAAAAATAGGGTACCACACAACCCTAACATCCAGATTCAGAATCACGACAGACCTCATGAAGCATTCCAAGCAATAGATACAGGTCTATGAACAACAACATAAATCTCTCAAAAACCCACAAACAATGTAGATCAAACCACACACTTACCCAGAAATACCAAAACCCTAAAAAGAGTTTACATGAAAAACATAGATCAGACCCTAAACGAGGGTCTCGTTCAGCACCAAAGAAACCGATCACCACAAATCGTACCAATAAAGATATGGCATAGACAAGGAATACGATCTGCATAATAATAAAAGAAAACCCTAACAATAAATCGATTAACCTATGTAACCGATTGAACAATAATGCGTTTAGGGTTTCGAATGGAAGGGATGAATAAATGATTTCCTACAGCCACCACCCCTAAAAATACGCAACCTACAAACCCGATTGCATACCAATAACCCAAGATTAGAGGTAGAGATACGAGATAGGAGGTTGATTAATGGCCGGAATAGTGATGAAGGGGTGGTGGATGGTGGCAGAAAAATCGCCCCTAGTGAGAGAGAACAATTAGGGTTTTTGTGATTCTCTTTTAGGTCCTTCACGAAGGCGAGATCACGATACTCATACAAGTCATCCAAGCAAAGCGTCCTTGATTGATTTTTCCATTCACAAGATTTTAGTATCTTATCTTGTATTTCTTATTTCACATATTTTTTGTGTAATAGTTGTGTAAAGGTTTGGTTCTACCTCGCGGAAGAACTCGGTATTTAGCTTTGTACTGGAAAAAGTGTAAGCGATGTTGTGAGGCTTCTCCGCCAATTTGAAGGAGCTTGTTGACATAGTGATTGAACTCTCGAGTGGGGTACTCGGGGAGTGGAGTAGGGCAACGAAGGTGTCCTTGTAGCCGAACCACTATAAATCACTTGTGTCGCTACTTTCTATCTCTTACTTTACTTGCATTCGTTATTTACTTTATTTATTGTTTGGTACTATCTATCATCCACAAGATTTCACATAAGCTTGAATCTAAACTTTTGAAATTTAATTCTAAAAAAAAGAAAAAAAAAAAAAACTAACCATTCTCTCTCCCTGGTGGCGATTTCTAACCCTAACTATGCTGAATCGTTCTTCATCAAATTGTCCCTATTCCTATTGATTCTTGTCTCGAATTGATTCTTTTCAGTTCGTTGCTGGTTCATTAGGGGCGGGTAAATTCTGGTGATTCGTTTTCTTAGGGTTTTAAATCGCCACTAGGTTTTGTATTCACACCTTTATTCTGATCATTGTTAGTCGGGTTTCTAATCCACTTTACATATTAAAGGGTCGATCTCATCCATCTTTCTGCGCATAGTTTAATCAATTGCTTGGTTAAAGTGTTTCACTTGTTACGATATCATCTAGGGTTTTGTATTTAGTGTGCAAAAGATTGGTAGGGTGGTGCTGGAGTTGCCGAAACCCTTTTTTAGGGTTTAGGCAAATCTGTTTTGTTTTAATCATTTTCCAGGATTCATCATTCAAGTCGGTTTGATTATCTTTATGACTTTCAGATCGATCTCTTATTCCTGGTACGATGTGTTGGTTTGTAAACCCGTTCTAGGGTTTTCTGGCTTATGGGAAGTTCGCTAAAAGTTATCCCGTTTTAGGGATTGGTTCGTGATTGCAAGTTCTACGCTGATGTTAGTTATTATGTTTGGGGGTTATGAGAGAGATGTAAGTCAAGTTGTGAGGGTTCCTTGTTCAAAAAACCCTTGGTTTCATTCCAAGACCTGCTGCTCACGTTGAATAATAATTTTACACTAATCGGTCTTGTTATTGCTGTTGCTGTAAGTCAAGTTTTAAGGATCCTTGTTTTTGGGTAAAAGGGCCTTAAAACCCGGTAAATATATCCAAAAAGCTTTGAAGTACAATTGACATAGGTGAATCCCATGTCCTCAGCCCGTTACATAGGCGATTTGATTCTACAAATGTAACAAAGCAACATACAACTGCTAAACGCAGCAACAAACACTAAACTGCTAACAACAGAATAGAAAACGATTACATTTAAATAAACAATCTAAATGTAAGACGACCAGGTTCATAGAACCACTTCCATAGTGAGCGACTCTATCTTCAATGTTCTTCATTGCTTGACCCACGAGTGCATCACCAACATCCAAGCTGCAATAGCAGCACACACGTCTAAAGTCGCATCGCCAACCTGCCCTACCAACACGTAAGATGGAAAAAGGTCCAGATCCAACCAACACAACTCTTCGACACGGATCAATCTGCCCTACCAACTAAAGCAGCAAACAAGCCAGCTTCCCATGCTGAAATGTGACCCAATAAGCACCGCATCACCACCATCGGACCACCAACCACACACCACCCGCGACTAATTAAGGAAACAACCCTAACCTAGCCGCACAACAAAGGCAGACCACGACTTTCAGCACAGGGGCACCCTAGGAAACCCTAGAACCGCCTTTTACTTTGAATCGCAACACCACACCAAGCACAACGGCTAACCACCCTAGTCGCACATGCAACCCATCCAACCAGGTCAATCGAACAAAAGCAATGGAGACAAATAATGCCGCCACCCATAATTCAAGCACCTCGCCGGAAACAACCACAAAAACCCTAGGCGGTAAAAGTCTAGGGCAACAACAAGGAAGACTGATTGACCTAACCAATGAGACTAGAACAATCAATACAAAACGCATCCTTGATAAACCATGGATCGGCCAAAAGGAATACAAAAACCGATTGGTCATGGAAACCCTAGAGACAGATCCAACCATCAAAACCTTAATCGGTTTAGAAATACAATGATAACCATGTCGCTGCTTCCAATCAGAAAAAACCTAACCGGTTTACGAGTGATACATAGGATTGGTTCCTTCTCTATACAAAATTCTAACTAAATAATGTAAATAATCTGATCTTGATGTTTAATTGGAAGGATTTAAACCCTAGATGATAAACAAATCGATCATAGAAAATCGCCCAAAAGGGCTAGAGAGAGAAAGCGGTTACGATAGGGATCCTTGTTCTAAAACCCTTGTCATCGTTCAAATGCTGATCTGGTCTTTTGATCGATGCTGCTGGTTGAATTGGAAGTTAGGGTTTGTTTTAAACCTTAGAATTCGTCTTCGTGATTATTCAGACCTGGTGGTATATGGTACTATTCGTTTTGATTGGTCTATGATACGATGGTTGGAATTTAAGGTTTTTTAAAGACCTTATTATGGTCTTATGTTACAATGGTGGTTGATTGTATGTACGAGTCCTTGGATACGCAAGTATGGTTCCGAATGATTTGTTGAGCTTATTCATACGTGGTGTTTGGGACTTCGTGGATTGTTATTGAGCCGTTGGGAAGGGTGCTGGAATATCTTGTGTGTTCTTTACCTACCTTTTGGTATCTTTGTGTTAGTTCATCTCATTGTGTTTCACCGCCGTTTCCTGATTCTTTTTGTAGCATGTTTGTGGGACAATGAAGAAGATTGGAAGTTCTTCGATGACTATGCTTTTGGGTCTACCTTAGTGAAGCAAGCTTTTAATTTTATGATGTTCATTCACTTGTACAGTCATTGTAGGTTGATTGTTTTCTTTTGTAAGTTGTAAGAATGGCATGTCATTCTTATATAGTGGTCGATGTACGTGTCCTAAGGGACTGAGGCGAGGGAACTCACCCTCGTCTTTTGTACTTCAATGTTTTTTGGATAATATATTTTACCAGGGTGTAGGATTACTCCCCTGTACCTAAAAAAAAACTTTTGAAATCAAAATTTAAATCGGTAAAACTATTCAACCCCCTCCCCTTCTAGTTTTTCACATCCTTGTTAAAATCTTTTTACACTATGTATTGTTGTATGTATATAGAACTTTGTAGCTATTTTATACATATATCTAATGCTCTGACTTTTATATTTTGTAGGTTTTGTGAAGACATGATCCGCTAAGACTTGCTTGTTTTTTGATAGTAGTAAATCTGTATGATAGTGATTTTCATTTAACTTCAATTATGCCTTTGTCATTCTAGCTAAAGAATATAGAAATTAGATGTATTTTTTTTTATAGTTTCTTTATGTGATTCAAGCGACTGTGTTGACTTAATTTTATAGATGAATTATAAAAATTGAATTGAATGTATTTTTGATTCAGATGAATTGTATATTTTTTTGGGTAAAGGGGAGTAATCCTACACCCTGGTAAAATACATTATCCAAAAATCATTGAAGTACAACAGATGAGGGTGAGTCCCTCATCTCAGTCCCTTAGGACACTTACAGATTCTCGTATACGAATGAAACATCATTCCTATAACTTACAATATAAGAGTGACAGACCACACTTATAACTAAACATCAGACAACAACGACTTAAAAAGAATAAAAAATAAATGCACTTTAAGTAGAAATACTTGAATCTTTAAGTCATCAAAGTAGTCCAAACTTCCAGCGTCAACCAACCCGCAACACCGTGATCACATGTGAGAAAGCAAAAAGATATGAATTCAGCATCGAATCCCACCGACCATAATGATCCAAGGAACCACACATCACGTCATGATTGCACACCAAAACATAGGGATTAACACCCTAACTTCCACATAACGTACCAATTGACCCATTAGATGAAGAATTCTGCCCAGTAAAGGATCAAAAAGTACTAAAGAGTAGATACACTTTATCCTTAAGCTACTACCAGAAGAAACAGTAGCATCATGATAAAACGTATCAAACAAATAAGGTTTAATAAAACCCTAACAACCATGCAGCGAACCTGCAAAGTATATACCATGATCACCCCATCAAAATAGCCACGTAAACGATCCAAGGGTGAACAAGTAGATCGAATATGCAACAAATCAGATCCAACACAATGATAACGTGCAGGATCAATTCGCACCAAACGGTCTATAGAGTTTTTGAATAAGAACCCTAAAAACTTAACTTCCATAACATTCAGCAACATCGATCCTTTGCATCTTCAATAATATTAATTCGACCACACCAGCAGGATCCAATAAAACGCATAATAGGGTTTACAAAACCCTAAGTTACAACTGATTTGCCCCAAACGACAAACAAACCAGTGAATCAATCACGAATTAGGGTTAAAACTAACCCTACGTACCATGAACATGCGCCTCTCTCAAACCCACTTACTATAATCATCAATTGAACAAGAACATGCACAATCTCCAAATCGACGTGAGCGTGCAGAAACATCACCACAACAGCAGGACCAATCAAACCCAGAAAATAAGAAACCCTAAAACTAGGGTTTCGTTCTTGCGAGCAGCCCTTAACCAAAGCAGTTAGGGATAGGTTTTAGATTGCCCATAGTAACCAAGTAACGATTGACAAATATGGAGCATAATCAGCAAGTCGTTATATGGTGGCAAGAAACCCTAAAAACGACAAACGTTTAGGGTTTAGATCCAAGGAGCGATTTCAGTCAATATAATGAATTGAGACCCACGACTCACCCATTCCCAGAAAGAACAAACACCAAATCGATTGCATATCATTCATAGAACAATAGAGTGGCGATTTGAATGGTTGAAAAATTGATCGGAATAGCAGGGGAGTGGGTTGCCGGAAACCGCCCCCATGGGGAGAGAGAATTAGGGTTTATATCCGTCCTTCCAGATGAATTGTATTTACGCATATTCGAGATGATTAATTAATATAATTTGCGTTGGATATGAGTGATTAATATGATGTACAAAACCTATTTTCCATTGAAAGATGGTGCCTAATACATGTGTGGAATGATTCCTAAACCTTGCCAAATGATCTTGTTAACAAATGCAATATCGTGCCAAGTGCTTTTGGCAAGACGGATAAAATGTGGCAAATACATTTGCCATGAGATATGAAACTATCCTAAATACTTTCGGCATGGTGGATAAAAATTGTACCAAATATGCATTCGGCACGAGACATGAGTTGGTGCCAAATACGCATATGGCACAAGATATAAAAGTGTGCCGAATAGACAATTTGGAACGAGAGATTACCAACTGTGCCAAAGAAAAACCATCCTAAAAACCCGTGTCAAATAGTATTTGGCATCGTATCTAGCCGACCTAAATGTATTTGGCACCCTCATATTTAGGACAAAGCAAAAACTGTGACAAAGTCGTGCCAAATAGCATTTGGAACAATTTTTCGAGTATTTGGCACTGTTTTCTCCCCTCCCAAATACCCTTCTTTCTTGTAGTGAACCTTCAACTATTCAAGGAACCATGTCCACCCGAGACCGTCCTCACCTTGGAAAATACCATAAGCAATAGGTAAAATTTGGTTGTTACCATCCATACCTACAGCTAGAAGATTGACTATGTGGTGAAAGTCACTCTTTAAGTGAGCACCATTGATTATGATCATTGGTCTTAAATGATTCCTAAAACTATGAATCTGTGACAACATGAAAAATATAACCTTAGTTAGTTAAAACAACATAAGTGAATTTTTGAAATTTTATAGAACTAATCACTTACCGCCAACGAAAATGAACAGCTTCCTTCGTTATCAAATTCTATATTGTCACAGTGCCAGGGTTTTTCTTTTCCAAATTGAAACAATAATAAGGCAATTTCTTAAAAGATTCAATAAGGCTACCCCTAAGCATTTCTAACCCCTTATGCAACCCCGTATATGCTTGCTGGTAGGAAATATTGACTCCAAAATGTACAACCGTATCCTTTATTATATCTTTGGATTTATATTCCTTATTTGGATCTGTTAATTTCTCTTTAACAAGGTAGCCTATTAACACTTTGTTAGCATTTTTGTGATGCTGACATGTTATGGTTTTTGGACAAGTGTGGTAGTCTTCAATTTTTTGTTATCAAAACCTGTACTCCCCTTATAACGTCCACAATGTATTTTTCATAAACATTTTTCCACCACACAACCCACATTAAATGTTTGAGGCTTTTTTTTTATCTCTGTATTCATAACCATCTAAAAAACGTGTTCACTCACAACGATTTGTTTAAATTCATTGATTAGCATTCGTGTTATTCATTAATTTGACCATTCTTGTTTCTTAATTCGCATTTTTTTTCTGGTTTTGGTGTTATCAATTATTAGGGTTTAGTAAAACGTTTTTTGTGGTCTTTTCCTCATAATTACTTCATTATTGCATTTATTGCTGATCATATTAAATCATGTGATTATTATTAGCTGTTATTGTGTAACAAAATCCTATTAGGGTTTCGTTTTTTTGGGTTGTTTGTGGTTTTGCTGCTGTTGCGTGTGGGTTATTGAGTTAGGGTTTTTTTTCAGTTCGCTTGGGTTTTGTATTATGGATTCGTCTAAGTTAATGGATAAAGTGGATAACAAGGGTACTTCTGGTCCTCAAAAGGCTGCTGATGGTATTTTGGGGTCGAGTTTGTTGGGGGAAGCGCCAATCCTCAAGTCCATTCTGAAAAAAGCGCATCCTTTTCCTCCTACTAACGTTAACCCTTTAAAAGGTACGTCATCTGATGTTGCTAATTCCACTCCTGTGATTGCACCTACTGTTGAAATTAGTGAAACGACACAAGTGAAGTGTCATGCTGATCCTGTGGTCGTTGGCCATGTGCATACGGAAGGGGATGCATGCGTTACTGATACATGTGATATGAATAATAATGGGACTAATTCTTATGCTTGTAAGCCTTCTTCCCATTTTGATGATATTCTTAAGATTGTGCATGAATTGTCTAGTTTTGGCTCTTTTCATGATAATGCTAATGTTAACAAAATGGGGAATGGGAGTGTGAATCTTGCTGCTGGTATACCTAATAAAAGTGCTCCATCAGGTTCTAATTCTTTGTCATTTGTGGATATGCTAAAAGATAAAAGCAATAAAAAGGTAGTGAGGGTCTCGGAGATGAGAAATAGTGAATGCGTGGCTGGTGCTAACGTGACTATTCCTTTGGAAGTTGTTGATGAGGTTAGTTCTCGGTTTGAGAATTCTCTTTATGGTTACTTTATTGGTAAGAGGCTCGCGTTCCCCATTGTTGAAAAATATGTTAAGAATACGTGGGCGAAATTTGGTTTGCAACGGGTAATGCTTTACAATGGTTTCTTTATGTTTTAATTTGCGACGAAGGAGAGGATGGAAAGGGTTTTAGAGGAGGGTCCATGGCTGATACGTCTTGTTCCTATCATGTTGAATATTTGGACTCCTAATTCTAAACTCAAAAGAGACGAGATTACTTTTGTACCGGTGTTGGTTAAGATCCATAACGTTCCTTTGGTGGCTTATTCTGAAAAAGGTCTTAGTCTTATTTCCACACAACTTGGTCGTCCAATTATGTTAGATGCTTATACAAGTGCTATGTGTCTTAAATCTTGGGGCCGAAATTCGTATGCGAGGGTTCTTGTTGAGGTTTCTTCATTGAATGATTTACTTGACTCAATGGTGGTTGTTATTCTTTATCCGAATGGCTCTGGACACTCAATGGAAACGCTTGATATAGAGTATGAATGGAAGCCTCCTAGATGTGCAACGTGTAAGATTTTTTATCACAATGACTTAGGTTGTTCTAAAATGGTTGAAACGGTGGAGAAACCGGTGGTGAATGACGATGGTTTTATCGATGTGAATAGAGGTAAAGGTAAAGGTAAGCAATCTGGTAATAAACATGTGGATGGTGTGCGGCTGCAAAAGCCCAAGGTGTCTTTTTTCTATAGACCGGTTGCAAAGAATAATTCGAGTGGTGCTTCATCGTCTCAAACGACTCCAAGTACTTCTGTTCAAGGTAATAATTTTGTCCCGTATGCGTCTATTAATGATGTAGATAAGGGTAAAACTCATCATTTAGCTCATAATGATAATAAGGTCACTACTACTCAAGATAATATTCCTGGTGTGGAGGCCCAAGTTAAAAAGACATACATTAGTGATAACTTGGTCGATTTGAGGAATTTTTTTGATGCATTATCGAATGAGGATGATATTTTTAGTTCGACTGAAGGGGTTGTGTTAACTCGTTTGAGTGATAGTAAAGGGGTTATTGATAGTGATAGTGAGGTTGATGAGATTATTGATTTCAAGAGTGACTCGGGGATTTTTAAAGATGACCGTATTAACAAAAAGGAAGCAAGCACTTCCTCGACCACAGTTTCCCATGTATAGCATAGCCTCATGGAACATAAGGGGAATGAATCTATCCCCTAAACAAAATGAGGTTCGACAGGTGATTAGTGAAAATAAGCTCTCGGTTTGTGCGGTTCTTGAATCTCATATTGCTAGGTCGCGGCTTGATGTTTTGTATGCTAAAGTCTTTCGTAATTGGGATTGGACTTCTAATGGTCATTTGTGTTCTAAAGGGTCTAGGATTGTTTTGGGTTGGAATCAAGAGGATGTTGATTTGAAAGTGGTTTTTATGGATGATCAAGTTATTCACACATGTATTCGGTTCAAGTCTGATAAGAAAGAGTTGTTTGCTTCGTTTATTTATGCTCATAACCGATATATTCATAGGCGCCCTCTTTGGGATAATCTTAAGTTGCATAAGCTGTATGTTCGATCTCGCCCTTGGTGTATTCTTGGTGACTTTAATTCTGCCCTTAATCTTGAAGATAAATTAGAGGGTTCGTCCATTATTGATATCGCTATGCGGGAATTTAAAGAGTGTGTTGATGAAATTGAGGTTGCTGATGTTAACCGTTCAGGGCCAATCTTGGTTTTTCGGAAGCCTAGGGGATTGGATGGGACTCTTAAGAAGATTGACCGTATCATGGCCAATCTTGGTTTTTCGGATGTTTTTGTTGGTGCTCATGCTCTTTTTCAGCCATATTGTATTTCTGACCATTCCCCAGCTATTCTTTCTATTCCTTCCTCCCTTTCTTTTAAACCTCGTCCATTTAAGTTTTCTAACATTATTGTGCAGAATCCTAGGTTTAAAATGCAGGTTAAGGAGTGTTGGGAGAAAAATGTGAGTTGTTTCCACATGTATCGTGTTGTTCGCAAGCTCAAGTTATTGAAGAAGCCGTTGCGTTCTTTGCTGTATAATGAGGGTAATATTCATGAGAAAGTTATTAAACTTCGTCATGAGTTAGATACGGTTCAGCGGGCGTTAGATTCGGATCCCTTTAATGTGGAGATTAGAGAAGACGAATCTGCGTATCTTAATGCATATAATGAAGCCATTCTTTTGGAGGAGAGTTTTCTGAAGCAAAAAGCTAAAATAGAGTGGCTTCGTGTTGGGGATGCTAATTCGGCTTATTTCCATAAGGTGGTTAAAAGTCGTAAAGCTAGGAGCAAGATTGATTCTGTTTTTAGTAATGAGGGGGTCCGGTTTAATCATGATCAGGTTCCTAATGCGTTTGTTAGTCATTTCACGTCGTTTCTTGGTCAAGAGGGGCATTCTATTCTGTTTGACGATAATGATCTCTTTAACACTACCCTTGATCCCGTTATTGCTAATCATATGGTTCGAGGTGTTACCGCTCAAGAGGTTAAGGATTGTATTTTTTCGATGGGTGATGATAAATATCCGGGGCCGGATGGGTTTTCTGCGGCTTTTTTCAAAGGTGCATGGGATATTATTTCTGAGGATGTTATTAAGGCGGTTCAGGAGTTTTTTTATTAATAGTAAGCTTCTTAAAGAAGTTAATCATACAACTATCGCTCTCCTTCCTAAAGTCAATACTCCTTCCCGGATTAATGACTTCAGGCCTATTTCGTGCTGCAATGTTATGTATAAATGTATTAGCAAGATTATTGCTAACCGTATCAAGGAGAGTTTAACATCTTTGGTTAGTTTAAACCAATCGGCGTTCGTTCCTGGTAGAAGAATTTCGGATAATATTTTGCTTACTCAGGAGCTGATGCATAATTATCATTTAGATCGAAGGCCTTCTCGTTGTGCTTTTAAGGTGGATATTCAAAAGGCTTATGACACGGTTGATTGGAGATTCTTAAGGAAAGTGCTGATTGGTTTCGGTTTTCACATGCTGATGGTTGATTGGATTATGGAATGCGTTACGTCTACGTATTTTTCTATCAGTATTAATGGAGCTTTACATGGTTATTTTAAGGGTAAGCGAGGTTTGAGGCAAGGAGATCCCTTATCTCTTTACCCTTGTTATGGAGATTCTCACTCTCATGTTACATCGTCGGGTTCGTTTATCGGATTCATTTACTTTTCATCACAAATGTTCTAAATTGAAGATTATTAATTTGTGTTTTGCTGATGATTTGTTTTTGTTTGCCCATGGTGATGTCCATTCGGCCCAAGTGATCATGGATGCTTTGTAAGAGTTTAAGATTGGGTCTGGTCTTACGCCGAGTTTGCCTAAAAGTGCTGCCTATTTCTGTAATGTGCTTAATCATATCAAGATTGTTGTTCTTCAGGTCCTTCCATTTGATGAGGGGTCTCTTCCCGTGAAATATCTTGGTGTGCCTCTTGTGACTACTAGGCTGATTTTTAGAGATTGTAAGGAATTGGTGGAAAGACTGTCTAATCGGATCAAGGATTTGAGGATCAAATCTCTTTCGTTTGCTGGTCGGTTACAATTAATTCAATCGGTGCTTTCTTCTATGCATATTTATTGGGCATCGGTTTTTATTCTTCCTGCTCGTATTGTTCATGATCTTGAACAACTTATGAGAGGGTTTTTGTGGTGTAACGGTGAGCCGCGTAAAGGTAAGTCAAAATTTGCTTGGGAAGTTGTGTGTTTACCAAGGCAAGAAGGGAGTCTTGGTATTAGAAGGCTGGATTCTTTTAATTCTGCTTTGATTTCTTCTCAAATTTGGAGCATTCTTACGGGGAAGGAATCTCTTTGGGTTAAATGGATTCATGTCTATAAACTTCGAGATCGCAATTTTTAGGATATTCCGTGTCGTGGCAATATGACATGGAGTTGGCGGAAAATATTGCAGATCTGGCCTCTTATTCGTAGATTTATTTGGTATACTATAGGTAACACTGCGAAGGCTTCTGCTTGGTTCGATTCTTGGTGTGATGCGAGTCCCTTGGCGTCTATTTTTTCTTCTCGTGATATTTATCGGGCTGGATTTTCTCTTGGGGATTCGGTTAGTGATATTATTTCTGATGAAGGGTAGGCTTGGCCCATTCAGTGGTTGAGTTGCTATCCTTCCCTTGCTTCGATCCCAGTTCCTCAGTTGGTTGATCATACGGAGGATAGATTGTCTTGGCGTACTAGTGATGGTTCCTTTAAGCGTTTCTCGGTCTCTACGGTTTGGGATTGTATTAGACCTCAGGGCTTTACTGTTGATTGGTTTCATGCGGTTTGGTTTTCTCAGAGGATTCCTAGACATGCTTTTCACCTTTGGTTGGTTATTAAGAGAAGGCTAAAGACGCAGGATATGTTGAGACAGCGGAATGACATTATGTTGCAATGTCCGCTTTGTGACTTGCAACTGGATTCTCATGATCACCTTTTCTTTGATTGTTTGTTTTCTTCTCAGGTCTGGGATTCGTTGAAGGTGTTTGCTGGTGTTGGTTCTATGCCTTCTTCGTTGCATGCTATCGTTACTTTTCTTATTATTAAGGCGAAATCTAGGTCTGCTAGGAGTGTTGTTTCAAAGCTTCTTTTTGCGGCTGCTACTTACATTATTTGGCAAGAAAAAAACAACAGGATTTTCAAGGCGCAAAAGAGATCTCAAGCCCAAGTTGTCGATCTTATCAAGTCCACAGTTCGTCTCAAGCTTCTCTCGTGTAGATTTAAGAAGACAGCGAAAGTGGAAGATCTGTTGCGTGTGTGGCATTTGCCTTTATCTCTTATCATGATGTGGTCTCCTGAGTGCTGGTGTCGGATGGAAGATGTGTTTTCTTTGGAAATTGCTTTTGGTTGTTTGGACTGTTCGTTGGAGATCCATTTGAGAGCTGTACTCTTTTTTCCCTCCTCTAGGGTTTTCCCACTAGGTTTTTACCTGGAGAGGTTTTTGAGGAGGCGGTCTCTTTTGGTCCATCAATCTCCTTCGAAGCGGCTGATGGACAGCTGTGGTGATTCATGTTTCATGCGATGGTTGTTTCCTATTGGTGATTTAGTTTTTGTATGTTGATGTTTAGTTTTGCTTTGTGGCATGTCACAAGCGTTTAGTATGTAGTGGTTGTTCAAGCTTTTGCTTGAGGTTAATGTGGCATCTCAGCCACATTCCAGTGTACTTCATTTGTTTGTGATTAATATATTTTACCAGGGTAAAGCCCTTTTACCCAAAAAAAAAAAAAATATGCATTCATCTTTTGATTTATACCAACACCCTAAAAAAATAAGTTTTGAGGAATCGTTATTTTTTGGGTATCTTGGTTTGGATTCAAAAATTGTTGCTGCTAAAAAATCTCTTGGAATGTGCTTAAAAGTATCTTTTTGCTAGTTACTAAAACATTTGTCTCCGTTTTCATGTTCAACTTCACCAACATCCTCTTCCTCCTCCTCACCATCACCATCATTGTCTGGATTTTATCCAATTCCATCTTCTTATCCTCTTCTATTCTAGTATCACTTTCAAAACTAAAATAATTATCATGTTTTGGAGTGTCATATCGTTGATTTTGGGTGTTGTAATTTTGATATTGAATGTCATATTGTTGGATGTAGCTAGTAACAACATTATGAGGGTCATCAAATCGGGTCAAATTAGTATTAGAGTAATAAAAAACTCAAGTGTAAGGGGCGATTTTGGCCGCCATATTCCCCCATTTTTTGGATAAAAAACAACCTTTGAATCTGCCTCTCTATCATCAATATGATATGCAATTGGGTTTGCGGGCTGTTATTACTTGGGATTTGGCGTGCTAAACCTATCTCTTTATTGTATATGGAATCGCCCCTCTTATTCATCAAACCCGACCATAATTGTAGGGTTTCGATTTCTTGTTTATCTTGCAGGGTTTCGATGTATATGGATCCGGTGTTTATCTTTCATATTTGTTTATTTGTAATCGAATGATTAACTTGTAGTATTGTACCTTTACTTTTGTCATGGGAATTGGCACCCCATCATATGAGTTATCCTCAAAGTAGGTGATTGCTTCTCTTTCGTTGCATTTTATTGAAGCATTGTCATACGCCTTGATTAATTTGGAAAAATCACTCGGCAATGTAAAAGTAAGGACCAAACAAATATGAAAGATAACCAAAAGACAATTGGACATTAAGGTTATGAAGTAACCTTGCAGCTTCAAGTTCACTTTCAAACAACCTAAGGTAGATGTACCTGCATGCAAAAAGACGTTGATCCCAATGTGTCAATTAATGTAAGTTTAATTTAGTTTAACTAATGCTCACTTTTTTCCAAGAAACTGGCCCATTTGATCTTCCCATCGACCACATTTGTTCAGTGTAACCCCTCTATACTTTGAGCTTCCTCTATAGAACCCTGAGTTTGGGTGACGAATGACCATGCAAAAATTCTTCTTGTGTCAAGTTCTTTAACTATGAAATGTATAGATTTATCAAGTTCCTTATACAGAATAAAACCTCGCTGTAAAAACTTGGTAAATATCTTAACACCTTTTAACAAACCTGCTTAAGACCTTCGAGTTCATCATTTATGTTGTAATTAAAATCAGGCCCGAAGAATCCAATGGTAGCCTAATCATAAGTCCTATAACAAACACCAAATTCATATAACAAAATAGTGCATCAAAGGGTGATAAAAAAAATGGGTGTCGTATTTACCTAGCAGCAACATGATTAGTGTCGGAACCACCTATAAACATCAAGTAACAAAAATTTCAGTAACCAAGTCAAAGAGACTTAAGCCACTAATCTGCCCCGTTTAAATTGAATGCACTTGTATGAAAATTCGGATTTTTTTCCTAGAAAAATTCGAATATAAACATGGTACTAAGAGATATTTTGTGTTTGGCGTTCGTATTAACAATTATTGTCATAATCCGACTGGATCAGCCATAGAATGTGCAATTCATCCTTAGAATGTCAAGCTAAAAGAGTTGCATCATATAAGTTAACAGAGAGACGCAAGGGAAAAATAAAATCGATTTTTTTCACAATCAATCCGATAAAGTAATATGTGCGAAAATCCGAGGAATTAATGTTGGTAAGATGGGTGGGTCTGGTAATGGTTCAAATAGGTAATATTCTATCGTGTAAATAATAAGCAGGTTAAATATGATTATAAAATAAGTTATTACACTAACAGTCCATTTATTGGAAAAAAATATTGAGAGGTAATATGTATTAAACATAAGGTTTGGGCAGCTTTTGACCCGTTAGACCTATTTGACCCCGTTACCATTTAGCACACTCATAACAAAACCATAGTAGACTAATGGTATATGAGACAATTCATAAACATGTCACATAGTTGTTGAGGTAATATGCAGTATACATAAGGTTTGGGCAGCTTTCGAGCCGTTAGACCTATCTAACCCGTTACCTTTTAGCACGCTCTACTTATAACAAAACCATCGTAGATTAATGGGTCATATGAGATAGCTCATAAACATGTCACATAGCTGTTTTGCGAACTCTAAAAGCATGCATCCAAGCACTTGCAGTAAAAGATAATTTGTTTAAACAAATGTGTAGATGACATACCCTTTCTGAAAGACTCACAATGTCATTTTTAACCTGAATGTGGTTAAATATATAACTTAACTTACGCAATTGGTTTAGCCTATTATCCTATTATCCTATTATCCTATTATCTGCTATAGGGGTTGTTTGATTTATCCTATTATCTGGGCTAGCTTTATAATCTGGGCTTAGGGGGCTGTTTGGTTTAGCCTATTACTTGGGATATGGGGGTTGTTTGGAATAGCTTAAATATAATGTTTAGCTATAACAAAGCATGAAAGAACCTTACACAGATATTTTGGTAATCAGGGCCATGAAGTCAAATGGCCAATCATGGTATAATTTTGTATTAGCTTATATCAGGGAGCCTGAAACCAAGGCATGTTCTGGACCAACTCACCAGCCCTAAAAAAACCAATTCCTAGCCCAATTACACCAGAAAGTTGCACAAGTACGAAACGGCATACCTCAAATGCACCATTGAAACTCCACTTAAATTGATTCATCTATAGCCTGGGATGTACAATAAACCATCAAACATATTTTTAGTAATCAGATCTTAAGCATTTACATGGCACTCTTCATTTCCTTCAACACTATCACTCATGTCCTCCAGAACACCATTCCATGTAGCAGGAATATCTAAAAACATTTTGTCTGTCAAACTTTCCACCTTGTAATTGAATTGAAAGCATAGTAAATGGCTCCACTCGCATGAGATAATACAATACATGTCATAGAGAAGCACATTTGCATTTAAGCTACAGATGTATTAGGGTCATGAACTCACGAATGTTAAAACACACTTCAAGGACCATTTTGAAAAGCCATAGGCTAAATTTAAAATGAATAATTCAGTCAACCATTAGGGAAAAAGTGGTTGTTAGGGCCCCTTTATTGTTGTGAAAATAAGATTTCCACATCACGACTAACCTATTTAACCCCCATATTTTCTTGCTCGTGTAAATATCTGAATAAAAAGTAATTTGACAAGTGTGACCTCCATTAAAATGATGTTATTGTGAAGGCTCGTTAAGTAAAAGATATTTGAAATAGAGATATTATCAGGAAGTTGGAAGGATAGGCAAAAAGTGATCAAATTATCCCGCAAATAAAACAATTTCTAGAACTAGAAATCCTTAAGTGAGTGATTGGAAAACCTACTGTCCCGGAAATTGAATAATGTGAACCATAATGGAATTTGGGTATGACAGTATCACTAAAGCTGTAGCATCTCTCCTGAAACTCCTTCAACCGGTCAGCGTTCAGTGGTCCAACAGGCTGCAAAATATGTTTGGGTCAATTTGTTCAAAAAAATATGCTAGTTCAAAATCTATTATGCACAAGTCTAGAAAGAAAAAGAAAAATGTGTGATCTTTTATAGATCTCGGTAAGACAGTGGACTTGTAAGATCCAATTGCTTGATGTGTAATATGCAAGAATCCATAAAACGGGGTACTAAACACCAAAACATAGTTAGTAGTTGTTAATACAAATAAACCGTAAAAACGTTTATTAATATCTTGCGATCTCTTTGTGTTTTGTTGATAACAAATATAATGTTATCTTAAGTATAATATAAGGATACATGTTATTTTTGTAAAGCATTTACATATAGCCATTTAAATACAAAAATGTAGTAATTAAGCATTTGTTGTAATAGTTTATTAGGATGGGTAAAAACCATAACCCATGGACCATAACCCATGGATCTTAACCCATACCTAAGTTGGCTAGATACAATGTATACTTAGATACATTGAATCTAAAGAAAACCCATGGACCAACCCATAACCCATGACCCATAACCAAAAAACCCATGGGCAAAGAGGAGCGTTCCACGGATCCCTAGGATTACACTAGACGGATCCCAGGTGGAAGGGATCCGTGGGATCCGGGGAACAGTGAAGATTTTTGCCTATAAATAGAGAGCTATTTCTTTATTCTAACTCACCCCTCTTCTTACTAAATCTCTCATACACTCTCATTCTCTTCTAACATATAGATCACTTGATCTAGAGAGTTGTTCTTATTTCTTTCTATTTGTGATCCTCATATAGGTCCTTCTCTAAGGCGAGATCACGAGCATTCTACAAGTCATCCAAGCAAGGGGTCCTTGATTGATTTGTCACTCCGCAAGATTTCTGTAGTGAAGATCTTGTATTAGATAAGCGAAATATACACCTTTTACCATTCACTCATAAGTTACGGAAGAAAACGAGAAGTTATCTCGTGAATTTAGGAAGCCACGGCACCGTACGCATACCGACACCAAATTAATACCGGCAAACATTTATAATCAAATTCCAACATAATAAGAATGTCATATTATTACATTTAAGAAATCGTTTTCAAAAATATAATTCTTATATTTTTCGTATACCAAGAAGGTACGTTTACTCGAGGATTCGACAAAACACGGGGTACGAATTATACTGTATCTAATAATAGGAAAAAACAAAATACAAATTCCTAACCTACCCTACTCCCACCCTACTGCGTTCCTCTTTTCTTTCTTTCTCCTGCTACGCTTGTCTCCAAAAGCCATGAGTAAAAAGCTTCATGCTCCCCTTTCCTCTTCAATCCTCAAGCATGATATGTCATTTCCATGTATCCAAGGCAGATGGACGAGCACATGTGGAGACTGGAGAAAGCGACTAGAGCCAAGAACGAGATCAACCTATGAGCTAGGCCAAGAAAGCAAAGATGCTTTATCTTTTTTTTTATCATCTACATATAAGAAAATCTTCTACAGGTTTAAATTCATATTTCACATAAAACACCACCCCAATTAGAGCTTTTGTAAATTAGGGTTCTTAGTAATTAGGGCTTGTATAAAACAAAGGGCTTTTGGAAATTGATAGAGGGGTTTTGTTAATCGAAGCATAAGGAAGGTCTCCAAGTGTTTAATTTCACCAATTCGTTCTAGGTCTCCTCTAATTGGACTTTCCGATATTCGGTGTTCATAACAAATCGACCCAGTTGTAAGAACAATAGTTTTTATTGTTTTTATTATGAATAAATTTGTTAATTTAAAATTTTGTATGTCAAATTTATTGTTAATGTCGAATGACAATAAAGTTGTTGTTGTTAGAGTGTTGTTGGCAAAGTATGGTAAAAGAAAAGGGGTAAGAACAAGAAATCTAAAACTTTGTATTCGACACATGTGTGTTTGTGACTTAGGTGTAAGCTCTTTTGCTCATTTCTGTGAACTAGGACATTAGGCGCCTCGACTGGGTCAGTCCCTCTCGAAGGTTGTTCACCTTGCTTGATTCGTGTCTGACTCGTACCACTCATAAACCCGCAAGGGAAAAATGGGTATAGAGTCTTCCTCAATATGGGTCGTACCCTATTGCTGCAAGGCAAGACTCGGTTTGAGTCTCCAGGTTCTCTTCGAATTTGATTCTAAGTTTGTAGTCAATACAACACTTGAAGTCTATGGTTCGCTGTTGTAAGTTAAATCTTGTTTCGGTGTACAAGTAGGTTACCAGGAATGGTAGAAATTGTAATTGTGTCGAGTCACCTAGGATGCTCCTTAAAGGGGCATGGTGATTACATTAAGTCGCAACAATACACCCCAAAAAGTGTTTCTCACATTTCCTATCATTAGTCGAATTAGCCGCTATCGTCCTTATCCTTGTTCGGGTACCAACTGACTCAAATGAGTCAATATGGTAATATGTATTCATATCACAAAAGGGTGCTTTTATTTGTTGATTTAGGGTCCCAGCAAGGCACCTCGAAGGCGATGACGTGATGCCTAACGTTGGGTCTCGAGGAAAACCGTAATGGTCTCGTTTGTAATATCAGTGGCTGTATAAACTTGTGTATCAACTGTTTTCTCACATGTCCAGGAAAATCTATTGTTCTGGGGCCTAAAGCCCAGTAATGCTAAGGGTCCGTTTGGCATAGTCTTTGGGCCACAGCCCACCCTTTCCCTTGTCTATTTAGCGTCCGTTGGGTATATCAGTCCACCAGGGGCGTATACCGTGTACTATCTCGAGTTTTTCCTGACATATTTCACTACCCATATTTCTTTCTCAACTTGACACATCAATAACACACGGCTATTCCATTTGTAGTACGACACTTAAATCATATCGACTTTAATGAATACTGGAAACCATTTTAAAAACAAAGATGACAAAATAATGTTTTTTTTACATACCTCGAGAAGTAATCTATACAAGTAACTAAATGGTTTTATGTTATTAGAAACCAGATTATAAACTTCATATACGACTTTTGACGTTAGTCAAACTGCTTAAATAGAAAATTTCACTCAAATTATACTACCTTCCTATAACTATATAAACTACTTTTACAATTCATACACGAGATATACTCTATGTAAACTGATACTTTCAATTATACATATTTATATATATATAAATATATATATATATATATATATATATATATATATATATATATATATATACCGTGTCTTATATATATACATAACTTTTCGAAAACTATTATTAATTAGATATATTCGAAAACCACATTGTATTTTATTAATTCATGAAACACATAAAATAAGTTACGACTTAATTCTTTTGATACTTGAAATATATAACACACGTATATATATAAACTCTTCTCACCGTCAATGTCTCATAACAAATGTACATACTTTTCGTACATCGTCATCCGGTCACCAACAAACTGAAGTCTTGTTCATCCTTATATGCGTGTACCCTTCCAAGTACTATCATTGGTCATCATTAAACCAAAGTCGTAATTCCTTCTTCAAAATTCCTTCCATGTCATACCCTCATAAGCCGAGATTCACCCAAATCTTTATAAATTATTCTAATATAAATGATGCCACTTAAACAAAAACAACAACAACAACAATTAAAATCTATAAAGTTAGTTAAAATTTATCGAGTCTTAAACATAAATAAAAACTAAATTGCCGTATTAATTAGGTTGCGTGTCGGAGCCGTGCACTATCACTCCTTGATTAAATTCCCTTTAGACTTCATATTGCACATTGGCAAGGTGAGTTTCATAGCCCCTACTTTTACTTGTTTTACAACTGTTTTGGGGGAAGATACATGCTCATTTTTACTTAAACGATTTAATTACTAAAATTCTGCATTCTATGCATACTATGCCCTTTGATTGATATGTTTTAAGATACATCATACCTAGATGCTTTAAGGACCACACCAAAACCTTTGACCTAGAATATTACGCAGCTTAGCCTAAGACTTTAGATCCCAAATTGCCCTTTTCATGAACCGTCAATTCCTGCTGGGAAGCGCGAATGTTATAAATAGATCTATTGGGAGTGACTTCCCTGTTCGGTAGCGGGGTCAAGGCGTAACATATAGCATGTCGGGACGGAGTGTATTGGGATAAACACTCGCCATGGGCTCCACAAATGTATGACTTCCTTGTGCATATAGAAACTGTCGTAGCTTCGGTTGCATGAACTTAGTGCTAGCGTAATAGATTAAATATATGACATTATATTCGTTGTAATGTACATATACCCTACTTATAGTCCACTAATGAAATCTCTTTTATGAAATCCTTTTATGAATTGAAACCATAAACTTTATGACATTATGCAAGACGTAATGATCATCAAAAACCAAATTTGAAACAGTTTACTGAAATCCCTTTTTAAATAAACCTATGAACTCACCAGCGTAAGCTGACCCCTTTTAGCATGTATCTTCAGGTTTTGAGGTGATAGCTTATCTTTGGAGGCGCAAGGCAAAGGCATGGCATGGTCATAGACGACTCTGATTTATGTATTGAGACTACCTTTTTATAATGGGCCATTTTTCGCATCAAATCAAAATGTAAACATTGTTTTTAAGAAATGAATAAAAGTTATTTATAAAAATCCGTTGTTCTATGCTTATGTTGTGGTATCAATTTAGTAGCACCCCAAATACTTGTATGCTTCTGCTGAGTCATTTTTGGGGGTGTTACAGATTGGCATCAGAGCCTAGGTTATAGAGAACTGGGTAAAATTTTTTAAAACCTAGACTATAACCACTTTTACAAAAACCTAACCCTATGACCGACACGTGCCTGCCTGCCGAGCTGATGCCTCACTTATGACTCTATTAAGATCATACTTGATAAGATACATGTTATATCACTGCTCACCTAGTTTCATTATAGGTTATAATTATTTTCCCTATACGTATACTTACGTATCACATCACTGCACTTTTCTCTCACATAAAGAGAATAATTGTTCTAATCCTTCAAGACAACCTTTAAAAGTATTGTGACATATTACTAGCGTAACTAAGCTAAGTATTTCAAAATTCATTGAACCTCGGGTGAATATAGACTGATCACCTATATTCAACCAGGGACAGTGGGACATAGCCTGATCACCTATGTCCGACTCAGAGGTGAATTTTGCAGTACTTAGGATAGTTATAATAGCCTTATGTCAAGTGAGAAAATGATAATATTTTGATAAACATGTAACATTTCAATAAACCACACATTGACGGTTACACTAAAGCCACACATTGGCGTCACACTAATCCTTAATCATAAACCACTCACCGGCATTCTTTAATCACAAACCACTCACTGGCA
Organism: Chrysanthemum makinoi; assembly: GCA_910596185.1. Taxonomy (NCBI): domain Eukaryota; kingdom Viridiplantae; phylum Streptophyta; class Magnoliopsida; order Asterales; family Asteraceae; genus Chrysanthemum; species Chrysanthemum makinoi. Next base: position 161,598,847 of record OU343217.1, on the reverse strand, counting down.
TTCCTTAATCACAAACCACTCACTGGCATTCCTTAATCATAAACCACTCACTGGCATTCCTTAATCACAAACCACTCACTGGCATTCCTTAATCACAAGCCACTCACTGGCATACCCTAATCACAAGCCGCTCACTGGCATCACCCTATTCCTTAGTCATAAATCACTCACTGGCGTCACAATATTCCTTAATCATAAGCTACTCACTGGCGTCATACTACTTCTTAATCATAAACTTTATAATTCCATATCATAATCGGGTTATGTTATAGTCACTCCTACCCCACACCTTACACCCCATGGACAAATCAAACCATTCCAGGAGCAACCTTTCAATAGCATCTATGAGAAAATACAATAAACCTTTGGCAAGATCTAGAACGGCATGATAAGGGACCTATAATCCCACAGAAACTTGAAAACTTTACGCCCTACCTTGAGAATTAAAGACCTAGAAGCTTCACCCAACTCTTAAGAATAACAATGCCTACCTTGTTACCTTCCTACAAACGAAATAAAAGAGTTGCCATACAAACTATTTCCGATTATCCCACAAACCATTATAATCAAAATACTTCATGAATCACTTCATGAATTATTCTACAAACCAAATTACCACCTTACCATTTCACCATAAAATAAACTACAATTCTACCCATACCTTACCAAAATAAAGTGTTCCGTAATACTATGAAAGGTATACCAGAACCACCCTATTGGTTACTTATTTCCTCGAAATGTATTTTAAGTTAATACCCCATAAACATAAATGAGCAATGTCCTCCTTGATAGCTAAGACTGGCCTTAGAATGTATCCTACACCTTTGCCTAAAACGATAGATAACCATGAGGTTCATCAACTATTAAACCTCCAATCCTACCCAACTTAGACAACTAAACCTTACTTTGTAGCTATGGGTAAATATTATATCCTGCTACACATCCTTACTACAACAAAATTTTCAAATTGGAGGATTCTCTTTAAAAAAAAACAAAAAACCAACAATAATATTTTCCAAATCCCTCATTAAAATGAGCAAAAATGCTGAAACACTAAAAGTTTCGCAAAACCTCCTTAAACATCCCATAATTAAGAACCGGTTTTACAATCTTTTAAAAATGTGTCATTTTTACATATTATCGATTTTGAAATCTGGTCTTAGTCAAACTTGTATAAACATTTAGTCGAAAGAGAAATTTGAAAACAAATGTTTCTTCATCCCTTAAGAATCAACCCATTAACTTTAGAATCATGAAACGCCAGGAATGGGTACGTTTGATGAGACCTTAAGAAGTTAGAGGTTCCCACACTGCCAAAATAGTGAAACCTCATAACACCAAGAATTAGAACTTTCACCCAATGAACCTACCCCAGAAATTCATGGCTCCTCAGATAGAGGATGTGCTACTAGTATAACACCTAGGTACCCATACCCGAAGAGGAAACCCTAGAACAACCAAGGAAAAAAAATAATAAAATAAAACTTGTTCCAAATACCATCACCTCGTTTCCGACACTCTATCGGATAACGTAAACTGAGATCCAGGACGGATCTCCTATAAGGTGGGTAGACTATAACAACCCGTAAAATTTCGGATTATTATAATAATATTTATTACGTCAGAAAATGCAAATCGGTTATTTTCTGACAGATGTCAATATTTAAAACCAAAAACAAGAGGTCATCTCGCTTCTTTAGAAATAAGTCACCGCACGCCCGATACTTGTCCACTAAGTATCTGATAATAAAAGTGAAATTTATTATCATCCAAGTTAAAATTTAAGCATACATAAGCTTAATCCAATAGTTATTCCGCATACTGCAGCACAGTAGCATTCAAAACTAAAAATAAATGATTAGATAAGCGAAATATACACCATTTACCATTCACTGATAAGTTACGGAAGAAAACGAGAAGTTATCTAGTGAATTTAGGAAGCCACGGCACCGTACGCATACCGACACCAAATTAATAATGGCAAACATTTATAATCAAATTTCAACATAATAAGAATGTCATATTATTACATTTAAGAAATCGTTTCAGAAAATATAATTCTTATATTTTTCGGATACCAAGAAGGTACGTTTACTCGAGGATTCGACAAAACACGGGGTACAAATTATACTGTATCTAATAATAGGACAAAACAAAATACAAATTCCTAACCTACCCTACTCCCACCCTACTGCGTTCCTCTTTTCTTTCTTTCTCCTGCTACACTTGTCTCCAAAAGCCATGAGTATAAAGCTTCATGCTCCTCTTTCCTCTTCAATCCTCAAGCATGATATGTCATTTCCATGTATCCAAGGCAGATGGACGAGCACATGTAGAGGCTGGAGAAAGCGACTAGAGCCAAGAACGAGATCAACCTATGAGCTAGGTCAAGAAAGCAAAGATGCTTTATCTTTTTTTTATCATCTACATATAAGAAAATATTCTACAGGTTTAAATTCATATTTCACATAAAACACCACCCCAATTAGAGCTTTTGTAAATTAGGGTTCTTAGTAATTAGGGCTTGTATAAAACAAAGGGCTTTTGGAAATTGATAGAGGGGTTTTGTTAATCGAAGCATAAGGAAGGTCTCCAAGTGTTTAATTTCACCAATTCGTTCTAGGTCTCCTCCAATTGGACTTTCCGATATTCGGCGTTCATAACAAATCGACCCAGTTGTAAGAACAATACTTTTTATTGTTTTTATTATGAATAAATTTGTTAATTTAAAATTTTGTATGTCAAATTTATTGTTAATGTCGAATGACAATAAAGTTGTTGTTGTCAGACTGTTTTTGGCAAAGTATGGTAAAAGAAAAGGGGTAAGAACAAGTAATCTAAAACTTTGTATTCGACGCATGTGTGTTTTTAACTTAGGTGTAAGCTCTTTTGCTCATTTCTGTGAACTAGGACATTAGGCGCCTCGACTGGGTCAGTCCCTCTCGAAGGTTGTTCACCTTGCTTGATTCGTGTCTGACTCGTACCACTCATAAACCCGCAAGGGAAAAATGGGTATAGAGTCTTGCTCAATATGGGTCGTACTCTATTGCTGCAAGGCAAGACTCGGTTTGAGTCTCCAGGTTCTCTTCGACTTTGATTCTAAGTTTGTAGTCAATACAACACTTGAAGTCTATGGTTCGCTGTTGTAAGTTAAATCTTGTTTCGGTGTACAAGTAGGTTACCAGGAATGGTAGAAATTGTAATTGTGTCGAGTCACCTAGGATGCTCCTTAAAGGGGCATGGTGATTACATTAAGTCGCAACAATACACCCCAAAAAGTGTTTCTCACATTTCCTATCATTAGTCGAATTAGCCGCTATCGTCCTTATCCTTGTTCGGGTACCAACTGACTCAAATGAGTCAATATGGTAATATGTATTCATATCACAAAAGGGTGCTTTTATTTGTTGATTTAGAGTCCCAGCAAGGCACCTCAAAGGCGACGACGTGATGCCTAACGTTGGGTCTCGAGGAAAACCGTAATGGTCTCGTTTGTAATATCAGTGGCTGTATAAACTTGTGTATCAACTGTTTTCTCACATGTCCAGGAATATCTATTGTTCTTGGGCCTAAAGCCCAGTAACGCTAAGGGTCCGTTTGGCATAGTCTTTGGGCCACAGCCCACCCTTTCCCTTGTCTATTTAGCGTCCGTTGGGTATATCAGTCCACCAGGGGCGTATACCGTGTACTATCTCGAGTTTGTCCTAACATATTTGACGACCCATATTTCTTTCTCAACTTGACACATCAATAACACACGGCTATTCCATTTGTAGTACGACACTTAAATCATATCGACTTTAATGAATACTGGAAACCATTTGAAAAACAAAGATGACAAAATAATGTTTTTTTTTACATACCTCGAGAAGTAATCTATACAAGTAACTAAACGGTTTTATGTTATTAGAAACCGGATTATAAACTTCATATACGACTTTCGACGTTAGTCAAACCGCTTAAATAGAAAATTTCACTCAAATTATACTACCTTCCTATAACTATATAAACTACTTTTACAATTCATACACGAGATATACTCTATGTAAACTGATACTTTCAATTATACATATTTATATATATATAAACCATGTCTTATATATATACATAACTTTTCGAAAACTATTATTAATTAGATATATTCGAAAACCACATTGTATTTTATTAATTCATGAAACACATAAAATAAGTTACGACTTAATTCTTTTGATACTTGAAATATATAACACACGTATATATATAAACTCTTCTCACCGTCAATGTCTCATAACAAATGTACATACTTTTCGTACATCGTCATCCGGTCACCGACAAACTGAAGTCTTGTTCATCCTTATATGCGTGTACCCTTCCAAGTACTATCATTGGTCATCATTAAACCAAAGTCGTAATTCCTTCTTCAAAATTCCTTCCATGTCATACCCTCATAAGCCGAGATTCACCCAAATCTTTATAAATTATTCAAATATAAATGATGTCAAATAAACAACAACAACAACAACAACAACAACAATTAAAATCTATAAAGTTAGTTAAACTTTATCAAGTCTTAAACATAAATAAAGACTAAATTGCCGTATTAATTAGGTTGCGTGTCGGAGCCGTGCACTATCACTCCTTGATTAAATTCCCTTTAGACTTCATATTGCACATTGCCAAGGTGAGTTTCATAGCCCCTACTTTTACTTGTTTTTTTAACTGTTTTGGGGGAAGATACATGCTCATTTTTACTTAAACGATTTAATTACTAAAATTATGCATTCTATGCATACTATGCCCTTTGATTGATATGTTTTAAGATACATCATACCTAGATGCTTTAAGGACCACACCAAAACCTTTGACCTAGAATATTACGCAGCTTAGCCTAAGACTTTAGATCCCAAATTGCCCTTTTCATGAACCGTCAATTCCTGCTGGGAAGCGCGAATGTTATAAATAGATCTATTGGGAGTGACTTCCCTGTTCGGTTGACCCTGCTTGGGTCAAGGCGTAACATATAGCATGTCGGGACCGAGTGTATTGGGATAAACACTCGCCATGGGCTCCACAAATGTATGACTTCCTTGTGCATACTGAAATTGTCGTAGCTTCGGTTGCATGAACTTAGTGCTAGCGTAATAGATTAAATATATGATATTATATTCGTTGTAATGTACATATACCCTACTTATATTCCACTAATGAAATCTCTTTTATGAAATTCGTTTATGAATTGAAACCATAAACTTTATGACATTATGCAAGACGTAATGATCATCAAAAACCAAATTTGAAACAGTGTACTGAAATCCCTTTTTAAATAAACCTATGAACTCACCAGCGTAAGCTGGCCCCTTTTAGCATGTATCTTCATGTTTTGAGGTGATAGCTTATCTTTGGAGGCGCAAGGCAAAGGCATGGCATGGTCATAGACGACTCTGATTTATGTATTGGGACCACCTTTTTATAATGGGCCATTTTCCGCATCAAATCAAAATGTAAACATTGTTTTTAAGAAATGAATAAAAGTTATTTATAAAAATCCTTTGTTCTATGCTTATGTTATGGTATCAATTTAGTAGCACCCCAAATACTTGTATGCTTCCGCTGAGTCATTTTTGGGGGTGTTACACTAAGGGCACTTCCATCGAAGTGGAGATCCAAGGTAACGGCGATCGAAGAGTCAAAAGATTTGACAATCCTCACTCTCGATGAACTCATAGGCAACCTAAAAGTCTACGAGCTTGTCCTCGCTAAAGACTCCGAAGCCTCAAAGGTGAAAGAGAAACACAAATCTCTTGCCCTTAAAGCCAAAAAGGCTTCAAGCGATGAAAAAAACTCCTCTTCAAGTAGTGACGACGAGGAGTACGCCATGGCGGTAAGGGGCTTTTAAAAGTTCTTTAGAAGAAAGGGAAGATACGTCAAACAACCGTATGACGATAAGAAAGGATTTCGGAAAAGCAAAGAGGACGAGAAGCCAAAAGATGATCGTACTTGCTTCAAATGTGGGGACCCAAACCACTTTATTAGTAAGTGTCCCAAACGGGATGATCAAAAGGCGTTCGTGAGCGGCACGTGGGGAATGAGCGACGAGGAGGACGAAGAAATTTGTCTCATGGCAAATGACGAGGTATGTCACGAATACTATAGTAGCTCATCACTTGATGATGACTCATTGCATAATGAATATGATAAACTATGCAATATTAGCTTAAAACTAGTTAACAAAAACAAGCTTTTAAAGAGTCAAAACCAACGTTTAGACAAAGAAGTCATAGAACTAAAAGCAAAACTAAAAAGTTTAGAAAAGGGTAAAATAGCAAGTGGTGAATGTGAACTTTGCGTTCAACTTCAAACACTAGTTGATCATCTAGATTCTAAAATTGCTAGAATGAGTACAAACACTTTAGATACAATATTAGATGGTGTTAAAACCAGCAACAACCAAAAAGGTTTAGGTGTTCAAAAACTTGATCCATCAACTAGTGAAAATAAAGAAACAAAATTTGTTAGGGCACTAGAAAAACCAGCCACTGTTGTGGCGGATCCCGCGGATCCCTTGATAAGGGAACCGGCTAGTGTATAGCCAGGGATCCGTGGATCTGCTGTAGCAAACAGTAGCAATAACATAGCTTCTTCATCTAGAACTGATTTTGTTATCATTAATAGGAAGAAACCAACTCACATCACCACTAGACAACCACCTCCAAAATATAATCCTACTTTTGCAAGAAACAAAGATCCATCTTTTTCAAAACCTAATTCATTTAGGAGACCTAATAACGTTTACCCGAAAAGTAACCATCAAATGGGATGGAATCCAAATATGCAAAACGGTTTTCCTTTTCAAAACTTTGCTCCATGGAATGCATACTCATCTTATCCATACATGTCTAACATGAATGGAATGTTTAACACTAATGGACCCATGAAAAAATGGGGACCAAACTTTTGAGTTTATTATTGTTTTAGGTGTGCTTAAAGGTCGACCTAGACCCCGATGAATGGGTCAAGGATAGCGGGTGCACGAGGCACATGACCGACAATAGGGATCTATTCTCCACATATGAATCCGTAAATGGAGGTAATGTGGTGTTTGGAAATAGCAAAAGTAGAATCATCGGTAAAGGTACGATTTCTAACAAATCTCTAACCATTAACGATGTGTGTCACGTAGAAAACCTAAACTTTAACCTCTTAAGTATAGGATAAATATGTGATAAAAAGTGCAATGTACTTTTTACCGAAACGGGTAGTAAGATACTAAAAAATGGCATAACCATAGGAAGAGGAATTAGGAAACATGGAGTCTATGTCATTAAAATTGGTAATGAACCTAAAGACAAACTATGTCTTACCTCTATGGATGATACTTCGACCTTATGGCATCGAAGATTGGGTCACGCCAACATGCGACTTCTTCAATCGCTATCATCCAAAGATCTAGTAAGAGATCTACCTAAGTTAAAATATCAACATCATTTTTGTGATGCTTGTAATGTAGGAAAACAAGCTCATTCTAGTCATAAAGCTAAAAACATGGTGTCTACAACTAGGTGTCTAGAATTACTACATATGGATTTATTTGGTCCATCCGCTATCCAAAGTTATGGAGGCAACTACTATACTTTAGTCATAGTGGATGACTACTCTAGGTATACATGGACAAAATTCTTAAAGAACAAAACGGAAACCTTTAATTATTTTGAAATATTAAGCAAAAAGATCCAAAGACAACTAGGAAGTCCCATAGTGTCTATTAGGACGGATCATGGTAGGGAATTCGATAATGAAGTGCAATTCGGGGCTTTTTGGGACGCTAATGGTATTACTCACAACTTCTCGGCTCCACGCACTCCACAATCGAATGGGGTAGTAGAAAGAAAGAATAGAACCCTACAAGAAATGAGTCGAACCATGCTTAATGAGCAATCTATACCTCAAAAGTTTTGGTGCAATGCCGTTGATACTTCAACGTACATACTCAATCGAGTCTTAATTAGACCAATCTTAGTAAAAACTCTATATGAGTTACTTCGAGGCAAAAAGCCTACGTTAAATCACTTTAGAGTCTTTGGTAGTAAATGTTTTATTCTTAACACTAAAGATTACCTTACAAAATTTGATCCTAAATCAACCGAAGGTATCTTTTTAGGTTACTCGCCAAATAGCAAAGCTTACGTCATATTAAACAAAGAAACAATGAAGGTAGAAGAGTCATTAAATATAAAATTTGATGAAAGTCCACCCAAACCCTCTCCTCCTCTTGTCGATGACGAGATTATAGAAAGTGAAGCTATAGTAATAAAGAAAAAAATAAGTGAAGAAGAAGAACCTCTAAGTGATGAAATAATAAACATTAAAGAGTCCAAAGATCACCCCATAGATAAAGTCATAGGAAAGCCAAACGAACGAACATTAAGGTCTCAAGTTCAAAACCAAAGTAGCTTGTTTTGTTTCGTTTCAACCTTAGAACCTAAGAATACACAAGAAGCCATAAAAGATGAGAGTTGGGTAATGGCTATGCAAGAAGAACTAAACCATAATAGGAACCAAATGGGTTTATAAAAACAAATTAGATGCAAGCGGAGTAGTGTCTAGGAACAAGGCTAGACTCGTTGCTCAAGGGTATAACCAACAAGAGGGAATAGACTTTGATGAGACCTACGCCCCCGTGGCTAGATTAGAGTCTATAAGAATACTCCTTGCGTATGCTTGTGCTAATGATCTAAAGCTTTATCAAATGGATGTCAAAAGCGCTTTTCTAAATGGTTTCATTAATGAAGAAGTATATGTAGCTCAACCTCCGGGCTTCATCGATTTTGAAAAACCCAAACATGTGTATAAATTAAAGAAATCCCTTTACGGTCTTAAACAAGCTCCAAAAGCTTGGTATGATAGACTCAAGTCATTTCTAATTAAACACAACTATACCATAGGGTTAGTTGACAACACACTTTTTAATAAGAAAAGAGAGTCACATATAATCATAGTACAAATATATGTAGATGATATTATATTCAGATCCACTTGTCAAGACATGTGTGATGATTTCTCTAAAATCATGCATGACGAGTTCGAGATGAGTATGATGGGAGAACTTAGTTTCTTTCTTGGTCTACAAATAAAACAAGTAGAAGATGGTATCTTCTTCAATCAATCTAAATACATCAAGGAGATGTTAAAGAAATTCGGTCTAGAAGAGTCAAAACCAATTAGGACTCCAATGTCATCCGACACCAAACTCACAAAAGATGAAGACGGCGAATCCGTAGATAATACTAAATATCATGGCATGATAGGTAGTCTTCTCTACCTCACGGCAAGTAGGCCGGATATCATGTTTGCTTATGTGCTAGGTTTCAAGAAGACCCTAAAACATCACACCTAGAAGCCGTAAAAAGGATATTTAGATATATTAAGGGTACAACACAACTAGGATTATGGTATCCTAAGGGCACGGGAGTAGAAACAATTGTATATGCAGATTCTGACCATGCAGGTGATTACGTTGATAGAAAAAGTACAAGTGGGGTATGTACTTTCATGGGATGTTGTTTAACATCTTGGTTTTCTAAGAAACAAACGGCACTTGCAATATCAACAACCGGCCGATGCGTCTCGCCGCAAAGCATGCCAACATACACTATGGATGAAACAAGCGTTAGTCGACTACGACATTCATCTAAGCGACATAGCCATCCTATGTGACAACAAAGGTGCCATCAACTTAAGCAAGAATCCGGTATTGCATTCTCGCACAAAGCATATAGAGATTCGTCATCACTTCTTAAGAGACAATGTTCAAAAGGGGAACATCTCTATTGAGAAGGTAGCATCCGAAGACAACATAGCCGACGTCCTCACCAAACCGTTGAAGCGGGAACAATTCAACCTACTTCGTCTTGGTCTTGGTCTAATGGAACAAACGTCGTAACTTATTTGACTCTACAAGGTATGTAAACACTAGCCTTCTTCTTTCTGAGTCTAGGATCTCTATTTCACGCACAACTTACAAACAATACGGGAATTTTCAAAACCCAAGATAAGTTTTCCACTTATAGTTTTCTTATTTTTTTTCAAACACATACACATTTTCAAAGAAAACCTCTTTTCAAAATGTTTTCTAAAAGGATGATACCTTCCGTATCAATTTCACAAAAGCAATTTCTCACGTCTAGGACAAATCGCTTTTTCATTATTAATACAAAGTAAAAACCCGTTTTCATTGCATCTCATGTCTTTTGAATGCTAAAGGGGACACATAACTAATATGTGTTTTCGGGTACATTCATTTAAGCAAAAATGAATTAGGAGCATTGATAACACAATATTACGTACTTATGTACTAAATATGTGTTTTCGGGTTATCTCAATAGGATTTTTTTTACCTCTAGTTTATTTTCCTTTTCTTTTTAAAGGTCGAGAAAACCGCAACTCCAAATAGTTTGCATATAGGCACACACTAGGCAAAAATGTTTCCAAAAGGAAAATTTTGTGCTGCCGGATCACTGACCCACGGATCCCAGCCGTCATGCTGGACGGATCCCTCAAGGGAAGGATCCGTGGGATCCGTGAAACGAAGCTATTTTACCTTCTATTTTTTCACTTTGGATGAAAAATCCACATTTGTTTCATTTTGGGAGTATGCTCTTTAATGCTTGTGTTCTCATGATCACATGCCTTGAATTCATATCTAATCATTAGATTTTAATCCACATTTTGGGTCAAGCATTCATTACAATGCTTTGTTTTTCTATATATAGAACTCCAAAAATGCTTGCATAATCCATCTCATCCTCATAACCACAATACACCATGTCATCCAAAAACCCTTTAGATGAATCACCTAGTACAAACAATCATCTTCATGATACCCAAACCTTTGTGCTACCACCATCCAAAATACCACAATCAAACTCTAGGATATCCGCACGGATTAGTATCCGATCTTGTTGTTTAGCAAAACCAACCTCAAATGATTCATCCTCAACAAATAACTCACCACAAGATGCTTCCATTATAGCACTTCCCTCATCACCAACAAGTACACCAACTTCATCACCACCTAAAGTCACTCTCTTGGAACTCCTTTAGACTCCAACAAGATCTAAACAACCTAAACAAAAATAAATAGTCTTTTCAACACCCCCCACATCTCCAAATACTATTTTTCAAGATCTTGAAACATCACCACCATTAGCTCCCATCACATTACAAGAACATCTAGGTTCTTTTCCACCACTATTTACAAACATTCCGGATGTTGATCCATATTTTCCTATTTTTCCACCACATCTTCAGCATAACTCAAATCAAAACAACCCGGAAAACGTCTGCACTCGTTACCCACATCATTTACATTGTGAACATTGCCAATCCACTAGGTAAATCGCAATAGAAGTTAGGGAAGAAATGCGTTTCATACTCAACCTCATCCTTGATCGCATCAATACCATCACTCATCAAAACCTCCATCCATAACCTTATGCAAGCATGGAAGGAATCATTACTACTATTTTCTATTTTTAGTACTTTTTCTTTTGAAGTCATTTTCAAGAACAAGTCTTGTTCTTATTTTTACATTCTTGTAGGTGGCATAAAAACCACTACACTTTGTTGTTTTATTACAAGGCCTTGTTTACATACCTTGGCTCCCAATCTTGATTCTCGGCAATCACAAGATTATTTAAGCATGTTACTAACCTTTCTTTTTGTAGGATTTTTATTTTTCTTCACTTGATGCCCCAAACAATGGGGAGCTACCGTCAAGGGGGAGTTAGCGATACGTGGACTATTTTTTTCCACACTTTTATGTTTCCAAAGGTTAACTTTTTGTTTCGACAAAAAGAGGGAGAAGAAGTAAAACTTAGGGGCTTTCAAAACTTACATCTATTCTTAAGTTTTACTCATCATAACATTATGTTTTGTCATCAACAAAAAGGGTGAGATTGTTAATACAAATAAACCGTAAAAACGTTTATTAATATTTTGCGATCTCTTTGTGTTTTGTTGATAACAAATATAATGTTATCTTAAGTATAATTATAAGGATACATGTTATTTTTGTAAAGCAGTTACATATAGCCATTTAAATACAAAAATGTAGTAATTAAGCATTTGTTGTAATAGTTTATTAAGATGGGTAAAAACCATAACCCATGGATCTTAACCCATACCCAAGTTGGCTAGATACAATGTATACTTAGATACATTGAATTTAAAGAAAACCCATGGACCAACCCATAACCTATGACCCATAACCAAAAAACCCATGGGAAAAGAGGAGCATTCCACGGATCCCTAGGATTACACTAGCCGGATCCCAAGTGGAAGGGATCCGTGGGATCCGGGGAACAGTGAAGATTTTTGCCTATAAATAGAGAGCCATTTCTTCGTTCTAACTCACCCTCTTCTTACTAAATCTCTCATACACTCTCATTCTCTTCTAACATATAGATCACTTGATCTAGAGAGTTGTTCTTCTTTCTTTCTATTTGTGATCCTCATATAGGTCCTTCTCTAAGGCGAGATCACGAGCATTCTACAAGTCATCCAAGCAAGGGGTCCTTGATTGATTTGTCAATCCGCAAGATTTTTGTAGCGAACATCTTTTATTCGACATTTCACATACTTGTGTGTAATAGTCGTGTTGGTTTGGTCCACCGTGCTACGGACTCAGTATTTAGCTTTGTACCGGAAAAAGTGTAAGCAACGTTGTGAAGGCTTCTCCGCCAAATGAAGGAGTTTGTTGACATAGTGCTTGAACTCTCGAGTAGGTGACTCGGGGAGTGGAGTAGGGCAAGGAAGGTGTCCTTGTAGCCGAACCACTATACATCGGTTGTGTCTTTTCTTTCCCTTCGCTTTACTTTATTTACTTGCTTTATCATTAGATCTATACTTTCTCTACATCCATAAGATCTCACATATTAACGAATCTAAAAGTTTTTGAAACTAACGTAAAATCGGCAAAACTATTCAACCCCCCCCCCTTCTAGTTTTCTGCAGTAGTTACTAACATTATCTGCTATGGGGACTGTTTGATTTATCCTACTATCTGGCTACCTTAATAATCTTGGCTTAGGGGGGCTGTTTAGTTTAGCCTATTATTTGGGCTGTGGGGGTTGTTTGGAATAGCTTAAATCTAACGTTTAGTTATAATAAAACATGAAAAAACCTTATGTGATGACTCCTTTTAGGATGATTCAGATGTATTTGATGAGTCCACAGATGCTCGCACGTAAAAACAATTTCTTCCATACTAATCAAATAGTTAGCACTCAATAGTCTGTAAGTCAAATTTGCACAGGGAAAGTTGAACATAAAAGAAATACGTATACGATTGATGAGAAAATATGTACAAAGCAAGTATTATTAGGCACTTTACCAGTCTCAAATGCAAAGTTTGCCACGCTATCCGAATCTGTTCAGGAACCTCAAAAGACTGATGGTGAGCTGCTTTTTCTAATTCTAAACGTGAAGCTTTTCACGTTCTACATCCTATAAAATCACCAACATAATTAATTTTGTATTAAAAAATTGCATGGTTGTTGCATCCTATAGAAAAATATTGAATACATTTTATTAAATAATCATAAAAAACAACAACTGAAAACTCTAAGAAGATTGCTAATCAACTTCTATTCCTTCGTTTCGTGCACAAAAGCGACATTTATACAAAAAAAAGTCCAAATAACAAAACAATTAAGTTGAAAATAGTATTTTAAATACTTCACTCATGGTGCATATAAGAACCACATAGGCCTGATCAATTTCCAACATTTCACTCTAATTCTAGACAGAAGTTGATAAACTTATATATGTAAACTTGCAGTTTACTATGGGTAGGCAGCCTTGTTGCAGCGAAAGTAGCGATTTGAAGAAGGGGTCATGGACTCCCGAAGAAACAAACCTAAATAGCCTCGACGTACCTCTGAGGAGGCCTAGTAGATTCATAAACGATGTCCTTCTACATCTCACCTGCTGGCCTGCAATCATGGCATAGTCCAAAAACATTTATCTTTGTTGTTGCTACTTCTGGCTCATCTGGCTTGTTGTATCTGCATAATCTGCATAAACACTATTACTTAATTGTGTTACTATTAATGCAAAAACACAAATATTAGCAGAATCTGCAAAAACGTAAAAACAAAACACTATTACTTGATTGTGTGAACTTCAACATATTAGGGTTTTGCCAAAAAAAATAGAGAGGGTCGACTTGTGGAAGAAAATAGTATTAGGGTTATGATTTTAAAAGGATATAATGAATGAAGCTATATTGTGCATAATCTGATTCGCAAAAATCATTAATCTCAGAGGTTTATAGATTATGTGAAAATATAAAACAAAAAAGTTGTTGATTCGGTGGTTATCAAGTGTGTTAATGCTACAAGCCATCCAAGGTTCGATTCTCTCCTTTAAACTTTTTACTAATTCCGGATTTTATATTTATTAACAAACTAATCTTGATGACATGGAATAATGACATGGCATTATGGGATGCCAAGTGGCATTATATGTGGCATGCCTCCTCTTATATATAATGTATATATATATATATATATATATATATATATATACATATATATATATATATATATATATACATATATATATATATATATATATATATATGCTATATATATTATTGTACTTTGGCGTGCATTTCTTGAGTCTATGATCTTATACCACCACACGAATGACGAAACTAAACATTTTACAAATGTTGATACGAAACTTCCACGAAAACTAAAACGTATTATCTCTTGAAAACTCATACGAATCGATTACTTTCTGCGTGTCATGTTTTGATACGAGCTTATATATATTAGGTTACGCGGATCCTTTATCGTCATGCTTTATTTGACACCGTTGCATTACTATGTCACCATACGCTAAGGTGAGTTCATGGCCCCTATTTTCAATTATTTTGTACTACTTTTAGGGGAGATACATGCTTAACTATTTACATATTACAGTGAGTTCATAATTTCACTTTATACATTTATGCTGCAAACCCGAACACAAGTATTTTTATGTATCTTTGTTGTGATGGTTATTGCCTAAGACACACTTTTGCCACTAAAAGTCCCTCATATCATGAACCATTAATCACTTGCGAGTGAACGCGAATATCGTGAATAGATCTATTGGCAGTTGACGCCCCATTTTTGTTGACCAGATAGGTAACCAAATGCACATTATTTGAGGAACTACTAGGAAGTTGGCAAACTCCTAGCTCGAGGGCATTGTGACTTGCATCATCTTTATGATGTTTGTTACTTATATCATTTTTATGATATCACACACTTGTTAAGGTTTGCGTTCATGAGACTTAGAGCAATAACAAGGTACTGTAATCATGATACGGTACTGCAACAACTAGACTTATGGGTGCTAACAACATGGCCCACTGTTTCTGTTATGGGCGTATCCCAACGTAGCCCATTGTTTCTTAAACTTGAAACTTGTGTTCAACTGATTATTATACAAACAGTCAAACACTATGAATTCACTCATCTTTCACCTGGTTAGGGTAAACAAATGAACTACTTTTGTGTTGACCCGAGTAGGGTAAACAAACGAACTACTTTTGTATTGACCCGGTTAGGGCAAACAAATGAACTATGGTGTCACACCCCCAAATTACCTGTTTTGCAGCGGAATGGAATTCCTGGGGACTGACTGTCATAGCATCACAATCACAGTTATATTGAACGACCTAAAGTGTCGTTTGGAAAATACATCGCTTGATTAAATAAAAACATTCAGAGTTACAAAGATAGGTCCCAAATGAAAATTTCTATGCACGGAAAATAAGTTTAGTACAAGTCAAACGATGTTTTTAAAGTTCATAAAACCCAAGTGAGACGCGTCGTCACCGCGACTCCATGTTGTGTCCAAATGTATGCCATGAATTGTATGCCTTAGATACCTGAGATAAAACATGCTAAAAAGTGTCAACACAAAGGTTGAGTGAGATCCATAGGTTTAATTAATTCGTTTGAACACAATAATCGTAGTGTGAGTTAAATGGTTCACACTCATCGTTGAAAACAAAATCGTATTTATTTCACTAAGTTCATGACACCAAAGCGTAACATCGCACCAATAAAAATTGGTAATCATCGTTTCATCGCCGCCCTAATAGGTAACTTGCCAAATTACCTTCCTGGTTCAAATATAGTGCTTTCGATTTCCCTAACTGGGTCAATAAGAGCGTGAGTGTTAATTCAATAGGCCTATTCACAATATTCGCTCACTGCAAAGTGACTAATGGTTCATGATGTAGGGACTTAGAACATGGCAAATACTTAGTGACAATAAAACATTCGGATATAGCATGTAGTTCAAAGCATTTGTGTTCAATTAAAAATGTAGCATGTATCTCCCCAAGAGTTTGTAAAAGCAGTTAAAAGAGTAAAAGTGGGGCTATGAACTCACCATTTGCAATGATTACGATGACAAAAGTGGATACACCGAGGTGTAGTGTAATGCTTTACCCTTGACCTATTGTGAATGATATGATAGGTAATGAGTTATGATGTTATGATATGCATGCATTTCGTATGTTATTTATACCATTTGCGAGTTTTGAAAAAAATAATATTTATCGTCGAAAAATACTCTTTTGACGTCTTGACCATTCTTAAATCACTTTACAAGTATTTACGTCAAAATGTCATCCTACAATGGTTTCGTAATGATTTATAGTGAAATTATCACTTTTCGCCGTAAAATAATGTCGTCGGAATTTTTATGAAAGACACAAAAATGGCTTCGAAAAACTAGTTGTAAAATGGTGTACGTCGAACGTTAGGAAACGAACTCAACGGTTTTGGAAAGCTTGTATCAAAATCTAGAAGTTTTAGTACATGAGTTTTCGTCATAGAGGTCTCGAACATAAAGATAATAGGGGTTAAATATGGTGATTTTGTCTAAAATGTGGTTTAAAAGTGAGTTTCGGCAAAGTTTAAGCAATCGTAAATAATTTATTAAAACTTCGCTATACAAACGGTTGATCGTTTTAGAAAATATGCTTGGTGATCTTAATTTCAATAGAAGACATCTCGTTACAAAAAGTTCCACATCGTTGATAAAAACAGCCGTCAACATGGTCGTTTTAGTTACCGTAACACTTATCTCGTAAAAATAATATAGTTTTTCTAAAAATAATAGTTACGGCAAGTTTATGAAAACGTGTATATCTTAGTCGTTTCAAATCCGTTTTCTACGTATTATACGTCCTTAGCTTCGTATCAAAGTATACTAATATATTTTTGATAAGTCGAAATAATTTATAAAGCTTAAGACTCGTTTTTGACTCGTACAATACAAAAATAGTTTGCTGAAATTTCAGGATATATATATTGATTGCGCGCCAAACAGTCAAGCTAAATCACACAAGCCCGCCACTTGTGAATGGCGGACCGTAACCAGCTTAAAACTGCTTAAGCACGAAATCAATGAAGATCAGAGGAGTATAGGGTCTCCCAGTGCGTTATGTCCCAGCGACCTATGCAATGGATCAATCAACGAGTAGTGATCGAGAAGTTTGAACGAAAAGGGAATATGATTTGATTATTATAACTACAGAAATATCAAACAAACACAAAGGCTAAAATGCAAATGAGAGGAAATTAAAAAGATAAAATCTATTAAATAAACGCTATCACTATAATTAAAATGATGTTTTGTTTTTATGTTTTTATAAAACTGAAATTAAAATCTACGCGACGTACAACTAAAAACGTGAAACTAAGTCAATATTAACCTAAAATATGAAAATGATGTTTTTACAAACCTAATGATATAAGAAAATATTTAGAAAAATAAAATTATTTTTAAGACTAATTATCTAATTAAAAACTATTTTTAACTATTAATTAATTACCTAAAATGCAAGAAAATATGAAATTAAGCTAGAAAAATAAGATTAAGACTTGGAAAAGTCTAAAATATCAAAATAGACTTTTCAAAACTATTTTTGTATTTTTCTGATTATTTTTCTATTTTCTATGAATTTTAAACTATTAAAAACTAATTTAATTACTAAAAATTACCAAATGGACTATGAAAAATATGAAAAATTACTTTTTTTACTTTTTATATTTATCTAAGCCTAAGAAAAATGAAAACTTATTTTTTTGAACCTTTTTCTAATTTTTTGTATTAAATGCTATTTAAAAAGTGCTAAAAACTAATTAAAAATAGGAAAAATAGCAAAACAGCCTATAAAAATCTGAAAATTTCAGGGAAACTCCAAAATAATATTAAGAAGCTATGAAAATTAGAAAAACAAGCACTTATGTGGAGAAATAAGCAACTGATCTCACAAGTGCTTATAAATAAGCACTAAAATAAGCCAAAAGCTCACCAAAAGTTACCACACTGATACAGAAGCTATAATAAGCTAAATATACCCTAATGCACTTAAAATCAACAGGCTATAGCTACTGATAAGCAATATTTCACAGATTTGATGTTTTGATGTTATAAGCTAATGACAGATTATGGTACCTACTTGCAGTTCAAGAAAAAGCACCCAAATAAGCTACAAACTACAAACCAATGATCAAGACTTAAACTAGACCTAGGAAGCTACAATATACTAAATGACCAGCCTTTAACAGGCTAGGATAAGCTCTGTGCAAACTTGGATGGCGAAAAAAATCACTCAGGTGACACTGAAATTGGTGCTTGAGGCGGTGAGGCTCAGTTTGAGCTTATGCCCAAGCTTATCCAGAAAGCCTAAGCTTAAAACAGATACTAGGTTTTAAAGACAACCTATCAAACTACTTGTAAACCAAAAATCAGGCCTTGAAAACCTTGAATGAACTCGATTGCTTCATCTGCAATTTCTGCATAAACCCACTTTTGACACCCTTTTGACTTTTGAAGCAGAGGATTAAAAGTTGACTTTAATGAGATTCCAATGCAAACTTAGGACTGATCTTGATGAGATATTGTGTAATGAAAGTTTATCAAGCAAGTTTAACAAGTTTTAATCCTATTTGAGTTGTTTTATGTAACTGATCCCAACAGTTAAACCAACAAGAACAGATTTATACTCATTTTGACTTTTAGTGTTATTTGGTGCAATGAGATGGCTAGATTGACTTTACTAGTGATAATAGAAACTCAAGCAACAAAAATCTTACACCAAGACACTACTGAAAACAGTTTAAGCAGGTAAACCAAACACCCACGAATGTACTTGTTATGGAATTTTAAATGGAACAAACACTGAGCCAACCTTTTTTAACAATCTACCTAAGTTTAATTAGCCTAAATATTGCTTAATGAACAGAATTCAACCACTTCAAACCATAATTACCAAGTATGCAAAGACCATGAAAATTACTTACAATTTGTCCAATGGCCACTATGGCCTGTCAAATTGAAACAAAGAACCACTAACCTAATCCAAATCAAATGCTCCCATTTTAACCCATTTCCAGCTTTAAATCAACCCATATCCTTTCTGTACCCATTTTGCTCCAACTTTGACTTTTGTTGACCAGTTGCACAAGTGTTTCAATCTTAAACACAAGCTTATAAAAGCTATAAAAGCTAATATAAGCTTGTTTCAACTCATAAATAAGCTTATTGAAGCTTGGGATTCAGAAGCTAGAATTGGAAAATTCAACAGTTGCATAAAATTTTGGAAGCGAACATGAACTGAATTGATACTTAAATTAAGTTGAGATACACTTGATTATCTCTATTGAGTACAAATTAACTTTAAAACATGACTGAAAACTAGTTAAGATGATACAAGCTAAAAAAACGACATACAAAATTAAAAACTAAAACTAACTATCCAACTTGCTTCTCTTGGCCTCTTTTTATGCACCTCAGCTCTTTCTCTCACCTTACGAGCAAATCCGGCATCCATCACGGGCGTTGATTGTCTAAAGCTCATCTTAGCCACAAATTGGGTTTTGGCGCCATTTTTCTGTTTTGATATGAGAGAGGGAAGGGGTGCAATTAATGCAATGTGGATGGGTAGGTGAGGTGGGGGAGACAAAGGGTTGTGTAGGGTGGCTATGGGTGGAGTTTGAGGAGGGGGTGGTAGCAGACAAACTGGTCGGGGAGGGGACAGGGAAAGCGGGTTTTGTTTATTTTAAATGGTGGGTTGGGTTGTGGGTCGGGATATAGGACCGGGTAAAGTATTTGGGCCAAGGGTTGTTAGCATTGGGCTTGGGGATTAAATTAGGGTCCGGATTGGATTTGTTGGATTATTAATACAAAGGACCAAAAATGTAACATTCCAAAACCAAAGGACCAAACTTGTAAAAGCTGAAATTCAGGGGACCAAACATGTAACTTATGAAGAGTAGTCAAGGGTTGGTATTGCCAACTTTACTAATCAAGGGTTGATTTTGACATTTTGAAATTCCCAAGGACTAGTTTTGAACATTTTGGATTTTTAGGGACTAAAATGTAATTTTCTCAAAACTTTTAGATTTTCCACCAAAGGACTAAATATGACAATTTGTGATTTAAAAAGACCTTTGGTGACTTTTCTTCTGAAATTCGGGCTCAGGGACTATTTTTGACAATTTTATAAACTTGGGGACTAAAGCTGCAATTTTTGCAAATTTGATATGTTTTTCATCTGATTTTGATATTTTTGCATTTGAAACACATAAAACACTGATTTGTGATATTTTGATCATTTTGATGTGTTTCTGAGTGTTTTCGGATGATTTCGCATTTATTTTGTACAAAAATGATGAGTATTTACACACTCATCAATCCCCACACTAAACTATTGCTAGTCCCTAGCAATTTTTGAAAAACATAATGGATTTACATCTCTTTACCAAAAGCCATTACTTCTGGAGTAGCCAAATGTTTCAGTTCAAGCAAGAACCATGGTACACCGATAACCATCGGATTTATTGGCAAATCATAAACCATATAACGGATTTGATGTGTCTTTACGGAAGCCGTACCATACGGACTAGCCAACTCTTATATAAATTATCAACATTATCTTTGGTGAGCTGATTACCAATTATGGTTTTTCCACTGCCTTTACCACAAGCCATAATCTTGCGGGCTAGCCAACTCTTCACTTTTTAGGATATGGTGAGTTGAATACCATACAATTTTGGGCAAATTGCAAGCCATATAAGCGGTTTGAGAAATCTTTACCAAAAGCCGTTTGCTCTGGATTAGCCAATCCTTTTGTCTTACTGAGACATGGCGGTTGATAACCAAATGAGTAAGTGCAAAACACTTACTCCAAAAAAAATTTGGCCAAAGCGAATTAGGCGGATAATTACATGATAAAATTCGTGAGAATTCCCCCCCACACTAGAGATGAATATTGCCCTCAATATTCAAAGTACCGGCGGTTATGCGAAACAAAAGAACGTAAAAGGGAGATACTACGGCCATTATTTAGAAAGAAGATTTTTTTTTTTTGTGAAAACACTTATATACACAACATGTGGGCAATCCCCCACACTAGGGTGGTAGAAAATAGAAAGAAGTCAGAAATATGGGTGAAAACCCATACGGTGTGCTATTGTTTTGATTACCGAAGCTAGCTTGACTCGATCCCGCATTCATTTGTTCATGGGGAAAGTAGCGTGGAAAACCAATCTCAATCGGACTTCGTTCACAGGTGTTAAGAAACATATGAACATCGAAAGTTCCACACCGGCGAGATATAACGCGGTATTGTTAATAGTAAAACTATAAAAAGAATGATACGGGGTCAAAGATGGTGTCCTCATTCGAAAGAGAAAAGGGAAAGAGCAACCACACCATCTGTGAAGAATGGAATAAAGGCGTACATGAGAATGCATGTCCATTCCTCAGCAGAGAGAAGCAAATCACCAGTTTTGACATTTTTAAGCTTAAACTTGAAGCTTATATGGTGATTGTCAAGAAGATGTCCGGGAGGGAGGGTGGGAAATGGTTCTTCAATTAACAGACTTTCCAGAAAAAGGATGTCTCCCTCCGGATCAAGGTAAGTGTTATCAATTCCGTTGGAATTGGTGATCACTAAGAAATGCATCGACTTCATTCCAAAAGTTGTCATCTTCCTCATCGAGGTGAGAGAAGGAATGGAAGAGTCGGGAATAAGACTAGAGGATGATGGATCATTTTTGAGCAATTCATCAATGGGCAGAATGTCTCCCATTGGATCACAAACATCATCATCCAACTCGAGATGAAGCTGAAGAGAGTTTGGTTTCATCCACAGATTTAACAAACTCGATGCGACAAAGCTGATTCGGAGGTGGGACAAGTGGTGTGCTCTTAGAGCTAGCAGTTTCCACCACTTAGATGAAGTCTCGAATCTAGATCATCATCATCATCATCAAGAATACTCTTGACTTCCCTGTACAGACTTTCAAACCATTTGTTTGAACCGGGGTAATTTTCAAAGCTTTGAGCTCGGCACGCGTTTTCATGACTCCTCTTAACCGTGAAATTTGAGAGTGTTGCATTGAATCTTTCAGATCTTTGATCAATTGTGGCAACACTCTGTTTGTCTGAAGGTTTGGAGTTACGTTGATATTTAATGTGAGCTCTTCATTGTCAACCCGTATGGTCAACTCTTGACAAACACATCAATCAGAGCACGACTCGTTCTCAAGAAAGCTCTCCCTAAGATAAGGGGAACTCTAGGATCTGCATCGAAGTCTACTACAACAAAGTCGGCATGAAAGTGAAACTTTCCCACTTTCATCACGACATCCTCGGCTATCCCAAGTGGACGAGTTACGGTACGGTCCGCTAGCTCGAGTGTCATACGAGTGGATGAAAGTTCAGGAAGAGACAATTTCTTCCATCTTGAGAGTGGCATGAGGTTAATGCTAGCGCCAAGATCGGCCAAGGCGGAGCATTGAAACATCCCAAGAAATCACACGGGATTAAGAACCGGCGGGGTCTTCAAGCTTTTCGGGAAGCTTATTAAGAATGGCGGTGAGCATTGCTCATTTAGAGGGTTTTAAGCCATCTCGGATAGCTTGTCTTTGTTGGTTAGTAAGCCTTTAAGCGTGGATGCAAATTTAGGCATTAGAACGAGAGCATCAGCGAAGCTTATATCAAAGTGAAGCTCATTGAAGATTTGGAAAAATTTTTCCATTTGCTCTTTGTTTTTGTCTTTGAGCTTCTCATCATTCATTCTTGATGGGTAGGGAAGTGACTAGATTTTGAGCCGGAATGGAAGTGTTTTCGGCTCGGATTTTTCCTCGGAACATCGGGTTCGGACTTAAAGCTTGGACTACCGAAGGTGGGGCGTGTCTTGATACCGTGGGCTTGAATAATGCACCTTGTCCGTTGTCTCCTTGGTAACTTGACTAAATGCCACGGGAGGAGGGGGCATTGGAGTCGAAGGTCCATTGTGCGTCTTACCACTACAGTGGTGGCGGCTTTCAACTCGGCATTAGGATTGGGAATAGTATTGCTTGGGAGTCCTCCAGAAGATGGTGAAGCTTTGTTCATATTCATGTTCATGAAACTGCTCATCATATTCTTCAACTCATTTGTCTGCCGAGATAATGTGGTATCAATTTCCTTTTTTAGCTCACCTCTCATGTTATTGATCTGAGTTTGCATTGAGCGCATGTTTGACTCAGTCATTTTCATGAAGTCATTTGGCATGGGAGCTTGAGGAGGTGGTTGATAACTTTGATGATTAGGAGCTTGAAAAGGTTGTTGATAACCTTGCTGATTTGGAGTTTGATAATGTTGGTTGACATTGTTCGGTTCGATTGAAATTTTGAGAGTTATTGAAGTTTTGTCCTTGATTCGAACGGCGATTTTGATTGCCATGGTTTTGATTGCCATGGTTTTGCACGGGAGGAAAACCAGGTGGTGTCATACCGCTAGGTGCACGGTAGTGAGGATCAGCCTGTGGTCGGTATTGATTGTGGTTTACCGAAGCTACGGGAGCTTGGTAAAAGAAAGCATCGGTTGCTTGACAATCATAATACGCGTGTGGACCACTACAAATTTCACACACCTTGTTTATGGCTTTGATTGGTTCCGGCTTATGAATTTCGCTTTTGATCTCCTTTACCTCTTTTATCATACAATGGATCATGTCCGTTAGAGCTGCTAGCTGCTAACTCAGAAGAGTTCTTGGATGTAGAAGCGAGTGTTGAACATTGACTTTGTTTCGAGAAATAGGAACTTTTAATTTACTCTCGCAAATTTCAAGCACATCTTTAGGTCTACGATTCAAGATATTGCCACCCAGCGGATGCGTTCAAAGAATCTTGATCGTTCTGATTCAACCCATTATAAAAGATATTGACTTGTTGAAGCTCAGTGAATTCATGATGGGGGCATTTCCTGAGGAGATCTTTGAATCTCTCCCATGCCTCTCCAAAATTTTCATCGAAATTTTGGCGAAATCCAGAAATTTCATTTTTTAGATTAGTCGTCTTTGATGGAGGGAAGAAGTAATTAACAAACTTTTGAACAAGATCCTCCCAAGTTTCGATGGATCGAGGGTTCTTTTTCGGCCAAATCCGGTGTCCCTCAAGTGAGAACGGGAAAAGCATCAACTTGATTACTTTTTGTGGCACATCCTTGAAATTGATAGTTGAAGTCAACTTGTTAAACCACCGGATGTGTGCATACGGGTCTTCTCGATCGGACCGCGGAATTGATTCGTAGACACAAGTGTGATCAAATGTGTCTTCAATTGAAGTGATCGAATTGATTCTTGGTAAAACAATGGCATCTCCATAACCCTCGGTGGGTGCACGGGCATTTCGCCATGAATGCGTTAGATGCGCCATGGTGTTGCTAGAAATAGTACGAATCTCGGGTTCGACTATTTGGGCGCACGCCCTACGAAACGTCTTCTAGGAATGTCTGCTAGATCACGCAAAGGACTCAATGATCTAGAAGAACGAGTGCGCATGCACTAGAGATAACTCTAAGGACTCTCAGAGTTAAGGAGAGAAATGGAATTATGAAGATATTTCAGATGAGAATGAGAATTATGAAGACGTTTTATAAAAATGGGGTGAGAAGAATCTTTATGGGTTTTCGGTTGCGAAGCGTCGATATCACAACAACATCAATTAACACAAAATCGAGGCAAAACAACAGTGAACTTAACCAATAATCCAAGATGAATGGCTTCTTTGAAAAAGGTACACCAATCACAATGGACACAAAGGCAAGTTTTATATCTTTAGTTCGGGAACTTATTATGGTCGCACCCCCAGTTAGGTAGTGCACTGCCTTGGTTTCTTGGTGGTAATCTTTTAAGTTGCTAATTATTAGAGAAAGCGACGATTCTTTTGTATTTTTATTTTATATTTGATACATATATAGAAACAAAAGGAAAATATTTTTGTGTTTTATACGTTTTTGGTTGTTTTGGGTTTTGGATTTTTAGAAGAAAATATGGGTATATATATATACAGAGATGGATGATATAAACAAAGAGTGAGGATTCAAACAACTAATCGCTACACGAGAAAATAGATCAGCCTGACTCCCCGGCGCGGCGTAAAAATTTGATTGGCGCCAAAGCAGTCAAGCTAAATCACACAAGCCCGCCACTTGTGAATGGCGGACCGTAACCAGACTTAAAAGCTGCTAAGCACGAAATCAATGAAGATCGAGGAGTATAGGGTCTCCCGGGTCGTTATGTCCCAGCGAGCTATGCAATGGATCAATCAGGAGTAGTGATCGAGAATTTTGAACGAAAAGGGAATATGATTTGATTATTATAACTACAGAAATATCAAACAAACACAAAGGCTAAAATGCAAATGAGAGGAAATTAAAAAGATAAAATCTATTAAATAAACGCTATCACTATAATTAAAATGATGTTTTTGTTTTTATGTTTTTTACGAAACTGAAATTAAAATCTACGCGACGTACAACTAAAAACGTGAAACTAAGTCAATATTAACCCTAAAAATATGAAAATGATGTTTTTACAAACCTAATGATATAAGAAAATATTTAGAAAAAGAAAATTATTTTTAAGACTAATTATCTAATTAAAAACTATTTTTAACTATTAATTAATTACCTAAAATGCAAGAAAATATGAAATTAAGCTAGAAAAATAAGATTAAGACTTGGAAAAGTCTAAAATATCAAAATAGACTTTTCAAAACTATTTTTGTATTTTTCTGATTATTTTTCTATTTTCTATGAATTTTAAACTATTAAAAACTAATTTAATTACTAAAAATTACCAAATGGACTATGAAAAATATGGAAAATTACTTTTTTTACTTTTTATATTTATCTAAGCCTAAGAAAAATGAAAACTTATTTTTTTGAACCTTTTTCTAATTTTTTGTATTAAATGCTATTTAAAAAGTGCTAAAAACTAATTAAAAATAGGAAAAATAGCAAAACAGCCTATAAAAATCTGAAAATTTCAGGGAAACTCCAAAATAATATTAAGAAGCTATGAAAATTAGAAAAACAAGCACTTATGTGGAGAAATAAGCAACTGATCTCACAAGTGCTTATAAATAAGCACTAAAATAAGCCAAAAGCTCACCAAAAGTTACCACACTGATACAGAAGCTATAATAAGCTAAATATACCCTAATGCACTTAAAATCAACAGGCTATAGCTACTGATAAGCAATATTTCACAGATTTGATGTTTTGATGTTATAAGCTAATGACAGATTATGGTACCTACTTGCAGTTCAAGAAAAAGCACCCAAATAAGCTACAAACTACAAACCAATGATCAAGACTTAAACTAGACCTAGGAAGCTACAATATACTAAATGACCAGCCTTTAACAGGCTAGGATAAGCTCTGTGCAAACTTGGATGAAACTGAAAAAAAATCACTCAGCTGACACTGAGCTGGTGCAGGGCAGCTGAGGCTCAGTTTGAGCTTATGCCCAAGCTTATCCAGAAAGCCTAAGCTTAAAACAGATACTAGGTTTTAAAGACAACCTATCAAACTACTTGTAAACCAAAAATCAGGCCTTGAAAACCTTGAATGAACTCAGTGCTTCATCTGCAATTTCTGCATAAACCCACTTTTGACACCCTTTTGACTTTTTGAAACAGGATTAAAAGTTGACTTTAATGAGATTCCAATGCAAACTTAGGACTGATCTTGATGAGATATTGTGTAATGAAAGTTTATCAAGCAAGTTTAACAAGTTTTAATCCTATTTGAGTTGTTTTATGTAACTGATCCCAACAGTTAAACCAACAAGAACAGATTTATACTCATTTTGACTTTTAGTGTTATTTGGTGCAATGAGATGGCTAGATTGACTTTACTAGTGATAATAGAAACTCAAGCAACAAAAATCTTACACCAAGACACTACTGAAAACAGTTTAAGCAGGTAAACCAAACACCCCTGAATGTACTGTTATGGAATTTTAAATGGAACAAACACGAGCCAACCTTTTTAACAATCTACCTAAGTTTAATTAGCCTAAATATTGCTTAATGAACAGAATTCAACCACTTCAAACCATAATTACCAAGTATGCAAAGACCATGAAAATTACTTACAATTTGTCCAATGGCCACTATGGCCTGTCAAATTGAAACAAAGAACCACTAACCTAATCCAAATCAAATGCTCCCATTTTAACCCATTTCCAGCTTTAAATCAACCCATATCCTTTCTGTACCCATTTTGCTCCAACTTTGACTTTTGTTGACCAGTTGCACAAGTGTTTCAATCTTAAACACAAGCTTATAAAAAGCTATAAAAAGCTAATATAAGCTTGTTTCAACTCATAAATAAGCTTATTGAAGCTTGGGATTCAGAAGCTAGAATTGGAAAATTCAACAGTTGCATAAAAATTTTGGAAACTGAACATGAACTGAATTGATACTTAAATTAAGTTGAGATACACTTGATTATCTCTATTGAGTACAAATTAACTTTAAAACATGACTGAAAACTAGTTAAGATGATACAAGCTAAAAAAAAACGACATACAAAATTAAAAAACTAAAAATTAACTATCCAACTTGCTTCTCTTGGCCTCTTTTTATGCACCTCAGCTCTTTCTCTCACCTTCTGAGCAAATCCCAGCATCCATCTGGGCCGTTGATTGTCTAAAGCTCATCTTAGCCACAAATTGGGTTTTGGCGCCATTTTTCTGTTTTGATATGAGAGACAGGAAAGGGGTGCAATTAATGCAATGTGGATGGGTAGGTGAGGTGGGGGAGACAAAGGGTTGTGTAGGGTGGCTATGGGTGGAGTTTGAGGAGGGGGGTGGTAGCAGACAAACTGGTCGGGGAGGGGACAGGGAAAGCGGGTTTTGTTTATTTTAAATGGTGGGTTGGGTTGTCGGGTCAGGATATAGGACCGGGTAAAGTATTTGGGCCAAGGGTTGTTAGCATTGGGCTTGGGGATTAAATTAGGGTCCGGATTGGATTTGTTGGATTATTAATACAAAGGACCAAAAATGTAACATTCCAAAACCAAAGGACCAAACTTGTA
This sequence comes from Chrysanthemum makinoi, assembly GCA_910596185.1. NCBI lineage: Eukaryota > Viridiplantae > Streptophyta > Magnoliopsida > Asterales > Asteraceae > Chrysanthemum > Chrysanthemum makinoi. Next base: position 161,570,419 of record OU343217.1, on the reverse strand, counting down.
AAACTGAAATTCCCAGGGACCAAACATGTAACTTATGAAGAGTAGTCAAGGGTTGGTATTGCCAACTTTACTAATCCAAGGGTTGATTTTTGACATTTTTGAAATTCCCAAGGACTAGTTTTGAACATTTTGGATTTTTAGGGACTAAAATGTAATTTTCTCAAAACTTTTAGATTTTTCACCAAAGGACTAAATATGACAATTTGTGATTTAAAAAGACCTTTGGTGACTTTTCTTCTGAAATTCGGGCTCAGGGACTATTTTTGACAATTTTATAAACTTGGGGGACTAAAACTGCAATTTTTGCAAATTTGATATGTTTTTCATCTGATTTTGATAATTTTGCATTTGAAACACATAAAACACTGATTTGTGATATTTTGATCATTTTGATGTGTTTCTGAGTGTTTTCAGATGATTTCGCAGTTTATTTTGTACAAAAATGATGAGTATTTACACACTCATCATATATATTTCGTCGTCAAACTTGAAAAATTCATAACTTCTTCGTTATAGCTCCGTTTTAATCCGTTCAATCGGCCACGGATTCGTTTTAAAGTATATTTTCTAAATATCAAGGCCAAAAATTTATGTCTACAGTCGGATTTTCCAGAAATACAAAATAAGATCAGACCCTTATTTATACTTGTCGAAAAGAGTTTTTCTCGTACTAAACCTATTCCAATCCCTTCAAAACAACTCCAAAGCTATTCTAATCCTACCATACACCTTCTTAGGGTGTCATGGGTTCCTAAACATCATCAAGAGTGATATATAACAAGGATTAATTATAGGATGACTTATATATGTATAACTCTAAAAACAATGTAAAAATGGTATAAACATCCATAAGTCTTGCATGCTTTGCTCAAAAATGATGAGATGAGTATGAAATAAATATGAAAGATAATGATGTATATGAAATGCTTACAATGGTGGAAGTGTTCGAGTGATGAACAAGGAAACAAGAACCAAATGTCGAATAACTTTACAAACCAAAACCCGATAGCTTCCTCAATGCTAACCCCGATTTCCTCTAAAATGTACCCCGTAGCTTATATAACCCAAGCAACCTTTTTATCTTAGTTTAAAACCCAAAACTCTTTCTTTCTTTCTTTCTTGGCTCGACAGTGGAACAAATGAGTGAGTTGAGAGTGTTTGAGTGAACTTTCATGATGAGATATGTATTGTAAATGTATAATCGGTATATATATATATAGAGAGACAAGAGATCAAGTTGTCCACTGCCAAAGTAAAGGAGAAGTATTATTTTTGGTCCTTTTTATTGGTTGACCACGCAACAACAAGAAGAAAAGAGTACAAATAGTTCTTCACATGTGAATGTGTGTGGAGTGTTGGAACTTTGTTTCGTGTGACAGTAGCCAAAGAAACAAAAGGGAAGAAATGAGACTTTGTACTTTGTTTACTTGACATAGCAAAGTAAATAATATACTAAGTGTGTGTGGTGTTTGTATATACGCTAAGAAAAATGAAAGCATGTGCATGTTGTTTGTAGTTTAACTGCCATGTTGCCAAAAGAAAGAAAGAAAGATATATGTTTGTGGTCATAAAAATTGTAAGAATACATTTCTTGTAAAATTTGAGTGATATAATAATTATCGTGTAGTTTTTAAGAAAAGCGCCGTAATAATATAAATTTAACGATTTATATACAAAATAAATTTAAAACACTAGGTAAACTCAAAATATAGTTTTTATAACTAAATGTAAGTATAAAAATATGTCGGGATCATTTTTGGAAGTATCGGATTAAATGTTCAAAATAATAACTTACGCGATAGCGTTTATTTAATATAAAATTTACGCGTTTAATGCGAAATGCAATGTCATGAATGAACTAACATGATGCAAATGATGCTAATGAAATGTAGACTAAACTTAGTCCATATGAGATGTTCGTGATGATATGATCATGAATTCGCCGCTAAACCATAAAGGTTACGCGAATTTGGAACACGTAAACCTAGTTTACGATAAATGTTGAAATGGTGAAACTTGAATTGTTTTGAGAAATGACCTGAAATTGCGAGTTGTCACATATGGGTGTATAAAAACCTAACCCACTGCTTATTTTATCAATATTTGTAACTACTACAAATATTCACCCGAACTTGAAACTATTGAAATCAATTGTTTTACTCACATTATAATTTAGCAAAAGGTTGTGAACACACAGGTTGCAAGTTTTGTATGGGCGGGATTTGCAACTGAGTGGATTCACAATACCTTTGCTACATGAACATTGTTTATAGGCTTCCAACTTATTTGCAACAAACTCTATGAACTCACCAACCTTTGTGTTGACATTTTTAGCATGTTTATCTCAGGTCCATAATGAACGAGGCTGGCACGGAGGAGCACGGATACTCAAGAAGGCTATAAATTTTATTATCATTCGAAACCTTATTTAATAAACTACGAAACTACTGGGACCTCATTTTGTAAACTCTGATATTCGAATGATAAATCTTTTAAAACGACTTAATTAAAGTTCGTTTTCTATTATTATAACTGTTGTACCATGAAGTAACACCCAGTTTGAATTCCGCTGCGTATCACGAAATTGGGGGTGTTACATTATATATGTAAAATTGGTAAGAAACCGACTTATAATAAGCAGGATAATAGGAGCGATTCAAGACCCAATAATCAATTTAAAGACCCTAATAACCAAGGATTCACCAGAATATGATGAAGAATGAATTAGAATGGTTAGGATTTCATCAGCACGCCACCACTAGATAAAAAACAATCCTCAACACGATTGCATACCAAGACAAGAAGATCGTATAATGGTAGAGAGGCGGATTTAGGAGTTATTTTGGTCGGAATAGTGGAGGGGTGGCGGCTGGAATCGGCAAATTGATGTGACACTTACGCTATCTTGTTTTCCTATGCTTGTGTTGTGTACCAATCCCGTAGCACCCCGAAAGCTTGATTAGTCTTCCGCTGTACCAAATTTTGGGGCTGTTACAGATTAGTATCAGAGCCAAGGTTATAGAGAACTAGGTACTTATCAAAAACCTAAATTATAACCACTTTTCATAAAAATTGATCCTACGACCGACGCGTGCCTGCCTACCAAGCCGAAGCCTCTAGTATCGATATGATGAGCTATTAACTATTTGGTATAGATGGCGATCTATAAACCCTAACTAATCTTTAATGCTAATCGTTCCTATGTGGATTGGTTTCCTGTTTTAGGGTTTCGGATTTGGTGCTCAAAAGATTTATCTACAACCGCCTTTAGGGTATCTTTTTGAATCGATCTGTGCATGGTTTATGGAAGTCGGTTCTGACTTGTAATTTATAGATCGATCTCTAGTTCCTTTGGTTGGATCTATCTTTGAACGATTATAAAACCTTTTGGTTTTTACATTCTATCGTTTTTGGTGCTTTATCTTTGAGAGTATACCCTCGCCAGGGTATTGTATATCTGCTGGTACGTTCTTGGGTTTTGGTCCTGTGTAAGTTCCGTTAGGATCTTTGTGGTTATGGACGTGGGTTATAGGAGAGAGGCTGTCTAATTGGATGTTAGGGTTTTGATAACCCTATGCAACGACCTGGTTATTGGATTTACTGGTATTATTTCATATATGATGTCTAGTATCTGGTCGTAGGTTTGGAGAGATGGTATACCAAGTGCTATTCGAACCATCATGGACATGTTTGATGATTCTTACTTTGTTCTTGGGTTCGTGTTAGCTGGAAGTTAGGTTTGTCACCCTATGTTTATGTTTTATGCTCGGTACCACACTCATTTCTTTGTTGGTCTTGGTGATTTGATTATTTGCTGCAGTAAGGTTCATGATTGCGGTTATTTATGTTATAGATGGAAGTTAAGATTATGGGGGCACTTGTTCAAAACCCCATTCACACATCGATCTACATTCTATGGTTTGATATTTGTTTAGCTCGAGGATGCTTTGTTTCTTTGGAAGTTAGGGTTTTGACCCTATGTTAGTCCCATGTTGGTCTGGTTCTTACATTTGCTTAGAGCTTTGTAATACTACTCGGATGTTGTCATGGTGTGTAAGTTGCATAAGGCCCTCTTTTCGTGCTGAGTGTTTTATCATGGTTGTTTTTGGAAAGGGCAATCATGGGGTGTAAGTTGTTGATTTGTTGCCTTTTGGTGCTACAAGATAAGGAAGGTTTTGTTTGTAGTGCTCCTTGCTACTACAAACAGATTATATGTTGAAGATCACTTAGATGTTTATGAGTGGATTCTTCATGGAAGTTAAGGTGGACCACCATAGTGATATAGAAGGCTCAAGTACTTTTCTTGAGTAGTATTGTAATTTTTATGTACTTTTGTCATTATTGGTAGGTTCATTTTATTGTAAGTTATAGGAATGGTGTGTCATTCTTATATTCGAGTCTGTAAGTGTCCTATGGGACTTAGATGAGGGACACACTCTCATCCTTTGTAATTAAAAGTTGGTTAATAATATTTTACCAGGGTGCAGGATTACTCCCCTTTACCCAAAAAAACTATTTGGTATAGATTGGAAAATTTGGAAGATTAGGAAGAGAATTATGCGACGTTTGACTTGAGGATATGCTTAGACTTATGTAGTATTTGATATGAGAAAACATCTAGAATCACGCGATAATTGTTTTGATATATATTTTGAATTATGCGGTATCTGAAATGAGATATTGTTGATTGATGGGATATATGGTATTACTGAATTCGAAGATTTATATTATGTTGGAGTTACGGGTCGGTTTAATGTTAATAGACCAGACTGACACAATTATCAGACTTATTGGGTTGACGAATCCAATAAGGCCCGGTAAGTGTGTCGGAGGAATTTATTAGCATATGATATGTTGGAATCGCTCCTAACTCGTAAATGGAACGAGATTGACGGGATTACTATTTCTATCGTTGTTACCTCAAACACATGGGCTTGTTATGTCAATTACCCATAGATGTATGTGTTTGGGTATATAAACCCCTCCATACTTCCATGGAGGGGTGAGTCTCATTAGTGTAATTTTCCCTTTCATTAATAAAACACACACTAGTTCTCTCCCTTCTCTCTAGTTTCTCTCTTTAACTTGAAGATGGGTTTCTTCCATCTTCCCCGACCTCCCGATTCACCAAATCTTCCACATATACGATCCTAACATTGGTATCAAGAGCCAGGTCAGTTTTGTATCATTGGTTGATTTTTTGATGATTTTATCTTGTCTAAATCTTGTGTAAAAATCTGTTTAACAAAGTTGTTAACTTTTAACATTATTTTAGTGTTTAACAGGTTTTTTATTCAAGTTTAATGTAATTTTTGGTCAAAAGTTGTATGGGATAACAGAAAAGCAAAAGGTCACAAACAGTTTTTGCACAACAGTTTTATTGTCTCTGTTACTCTCGTATACTTTTTGTATCATATTAGTGAAACTTTTGATGGTTTATGGTCAAGTCCTCGTGGTCAAAGTGGGTCATTATATGTATTTTTCTAGGTTAGTATGAATCTGGACAGATTCTTGGTCGGAATATATCGCCGGAAAAAGTCAACATGGGTCAAAACCCTATTCTTACGCCTATGGATCTTCAGTTTGGATACGAGTAGCTTGGAAAGTTACTCGTAAGGATTTTTTACGCCTAACATGGCTTACGTGTAAGCTTACGCGTAAGGTTTAACCTTACGTAAACTTAATGGTTTACGCGTAAGTACATGTTACGCATAAGCAAGAAGCTTACGCTTAAGATGTTATGCGTAAAAATGTTTACGCATAAGGTTTTCAACCATATTTACGCCTAAGACTCTTGACAGAAATACGAGATGAAGTTGAAGACCAGACCAGAAGTTGGAGACCATGACTTGACCAAACCAAATACCAAATATCCAACATCAAATCCTATGTCACCTATCCTAAAAGACCTCGTCCAAACAAACCTTCACCATATATCTCCAACTGAGGTACAAATTTAACCCAGAAACAATCAATGAAAAAGGTTCGAACTGCATAAGTATGACTTCAGATCTAAGCATCATCATCAGTCAAGTTTCCTTTTAATGCAAAGGAATCCATAACCCTTTATCACATCTACCTTTTCTAACCTATCCCAATATCACACAATCAAGACTCAGACTTAAACTGTATAACAAAATTAAACATGATCTCAGATATCTTTCGTGGAATTTAATTTCAAGACCTTTGAAAGATCGAACACACGAAAGAATGATACATCATAGATCTGTGAGAAAACTCATTTCTTTTAAATATACGAATTTAAAGTGAAAGACAATAACAATTTTGTTATTATTTTTCCTTTTGTTTCGATCCAAGAAAATCACAAGGACAAAAATAAACCTACCCGAGACCCTTACAAGGATCTTGATGCTGTGATAAACAGGCTCAAAGATGTGGACTTCAAGTGTAGAAAGATTCATGCTTGAAAGTAATTTAATGACATATGGGTCACTCATTATGAACAGGTTTATGATTGTGATTTGAGGATTTGAAGAGAGATGATAATGGTTGTGTTCTTGTGTTTTGACTGCGAAAATTATAAATGTTAGATGGGGGCACACGTTAAATGTGTGAGAGGTTTTTTTGGGTTAGGGTTATTACTAATGGTGTGTTTCGTTGATTTATATTACTGGTTTAGGTTATTGTTTGGATCGGGATTGGGCCCAGGTGTAACGGGCTGCGTGAATCATCAATGGGGCTGATCCGAAATTCTTTAATTTGGGCTGATGGATTGAGTGACATATCAAAAGAGATATGGAATGGACTTACAAGATTGGATCCGAATGTTATATCAAAAACCATTGGATTGAAATGTAAAAGTACCAATGTATCTTTAATACATTGTGTTAAAACTTTGAGATAATTCTTTGGGGAAAAAGGAGTGGTATTTTGGTATGATAAATTTTCACCAAAGGTTCGGTTGACCCAACTCTTTTTATACAATATCACGGGGCACATATCTTAATTGTTCAAATTTACGTGGATGACATCATTTTTGGGTCTACACATAAAAAGTTTTCAATCGCTTTTGCAAAACTAATGAAGAAAAGTTTTGAAATGTCCATGATGGGTGAACTCACGTTCTTTCTAGGACTACAAGTTCATCAATCACCCCGTGGTATTTTCCTGAGTCAGTCCAAATATGCCCTTGAATTGAAATGTAAAACCATTGTTATATCAACCGAACAACAGTTTTGAAATATGATAACTATAAACCACCATTATAATGTAAACCCTTATGACTCGTCAAATGTGTGCGATGCCCTGAAATATGATAACTATAAACCACCATTATCACAGACTGTGTCTCCTCCCTATCCAGTCCTCACTCACTCATACCACATTCGACGGCATATCTTTGTGTTTCTGTTATGTTCATGACATTTCCCTCATATAGATGCACCGTTTAACTCCGAGATAGGACATTCTTCTTATGCTTCCGAAATGCCTATCCTATCACCAAATTAGAACTCCGCCTCGGAAATCAGTATATTGGAACATGTACTTGGTATGTTCCACTTTACATTTGTATTCCGAAAGGACATGATTGGTTATGGATTTTACTTACTCTGACTCGATAAGTTCTTAGTTAGAGGGTCTAGTTCCATTACCATCTACCATTATCATTGATTCGTGCTAAACCGTCAAGTTATCTCACACAAGCTAGCCACTTGTGAATGGCTAACCGTAAGAAACTTAAAACAGTTCAGACACAAAATGCAATGAAGATCAGAGGAATATAGTGGATTCCCGGGTCGTTAAGTCCCACGGAGACTCAATGGTGCATCAAAACTTTCAGACGATAGAATGATCACTAAGGATAGTGATCAGTAAGGATTTGGATAGAATTATTACACTACTGATTGATTAGAATGAGATTTGGATACAGAATTGATAAGCAAAACAATCAGATTAAAGAAACGTAAATATGTACGATTAAAAATTATGTAAACGTACAAAATAAAAAGTGAGATCTAAGAAATAAAAGACCTAAAAATATGAAAATGACATTTTTGGAATCCTAAAAATAAAAGAAAATTATTAGAAAAATAAAATTATTTTTATAACTATTTATTTAATTATTATTAATTAAAAACTATTTTAACTATTTAATAATAACCTAAAATAAAAGAAAATATGAAATAAGGCTAGAAAAATAAAATTATGATTCAGAAAAATCTAAAATATTATAAAACTTATTTTAAAACTAAAAATATATTTTTTACACTTTTTATCTATTTATTACTAATTAATTATTATTTAAAATACACTTAAATACAAGAAATTACAAAATTAACCTGGAAAAATAAAATTTTAACTTAGAAAAATCTAGAATATTATAAAACTAATTTTAAAACTGAAAAGATATTTTTTATGCTTTTTTAATTATTTATTACTAATTATTTAATACTTTTGACTATTTAAAATTCTAATAAATACTAAACAGATTAGGAAAATTATGAAACTTTTTCTAAAAATAACTTAAGGTGACAGAAAAGTAAGAAAAATATAAAAACTAGATTTGCTTAATAATAAGCTGAAAATAAAAATCAAAAAGCTAATTAATATTAAATAAACGCTATCACTATATTTAAAATGATGTTTTTGTGGATTTTCTTTTTGAAAACTATTATACTACTGATTATAAGCTACTTTAATGGAAACAAAAATTTTACAAACTTAAAAATAAGCTATTTGCAAGCTAAAAAGCTCAACAGTGGGCTTAAGAGCTTATTTTGATGAATTAAGCTCAAATAAGCTTGTAAACTGGAAACAAAGGTGAAATAAGCTAAAACAAGCTACAAGCTACTAATATGAATTTAAAATACACAAATAAGCACACTGATAAGATGGAAATAAACAGATAAGCACTTGTATTAAACTGAGAAATGGACAGAACAAAAGGCCACTTGCAGCCCTATCAAACAAGCTAAAAAATGGAATATGAAGCTTGGGACCTCAAGATGGCTAGGTCAGCTACCCAAAGAACCAAGAATCACAAGCTATGATTAACTAATGAGCTCTGTGCAAGCTTGTGAAAATGGGCTTAAAACTGTGCACAGGGCACTATTTTGAAACAGGTACTCAAAAGAAGCTGAGTAAAAAGCACTAAATAAGCTGATTAAAAGTGAACTAGTATTTTTCTAATTAAGTTTAGCAGCTAAACTTTAATATCCCAAAAGCTTATATCCTAAATTTCAATATTAAACACACACTAAAATTATCTATTTAATTCAAAAACGACCAAATGAAAATTTTGACTTTTTAAGAAAACCAAATCAGTTGACTAAAATGAACTTTGGATCAATACTACTTACTGATTATGTTTTATTAAGGTGAACTAAGACTGATTTGAGCAATATAAACAACTTATGAACACAAAATCATGATCATGGATCATGAAAATCCAACAGTTAACACAAGATTGGATGAAAAGCTAATTTTGACTTTTCACAAATAAGCACTTGTTTTCTTGGTTGCAATGAACTATTATGACCAAGTGTGACAGGAAACAAACACAAACAACAACTCAAACAACCTCTAACACAGTTTAACTTCACAAATCCAAACAAACCTTTATATGACTGATTTGGTGATTTTCAAAGCAAAACACAAATTCAGACCATGCAAATAATTAGAGACCTTATATTATCCTTAAATAAGATTAAAGAAACACAGAACAACAACATTAACAACATAAAACCAAGAAATTAAACTTAAGCTAATTTAACTGTCAAAATGATATTTTTAACAACTACAAATTTAAATGAACAAACAACTGATTTTAATGCTTAAATACACTTAACTATAACTAATGAACATAAAGAAACAGAGATTCAAGCTAATGAACACTTGTACAGTGAAATGCAAAAGTTGAGTTAAAAGCTTACAAGAGGCTATCCCACTGAAAACACAGAACCAAGATCACAAGACCACTCCTATAGGCTTACCACTAAGCCACTAACCCAGGGCAATCCAATATTCACCCTGCTCCAGCTTTGATCACCATTTCTTGTGATTTTTGAATTTTCAACTATTTATTTGGTATTTTTGGTGAATTTTCCTTTTTGATATTAAACTGAATTTTATTGTTTCTAAAAGCTTGAAGAAGCTTTCTAGGAGCTTATATGAGCTATCTCAGTCCATAAAATCAACCAACAACAACATTAGAACATTTTGGAATTTTGAACATGGAAATTTTGCATAAACTGAAATTGAGATTAAAACTTGAAATTGATTATCACAAAAGCTTTATTGTACACAGGAAACTTGAAATACAAAGTTCAAAAGCTATAAAATACACTGGAATTTAAATTTAAGCTAAAACGACATTAATTAAAACTAAAATCATATTAGATATGTTACTACATTGCTTCCCCTCTCTTTATAATCAACTTTTCCACTCTTGTCAACATCTCTGAACATATCCCACTTCATCTGAGCCATTGGATCTTCACATTTCATCACATTCGTCCATGTGTAATTTTTGGCGCCAAAAGTCTCTAGCAGGTTTTTGTCAATTAATGAAGTTTGGATGATTGTGAAGGTGGAGGGGGTGATATACAAGTGGTGAGACAGGTGTAAAGAGTGGATAGAGCAAATCAAGGAAACCACTGGTATCTGGATTTTTGGCGCGACAAAGAGGTAAGGGATGCACAGTGTCTGGTGTTTGACTTATTTGACCGAGGATTATTAATAGGCAGAGGGTTCAAAATTGGTTTTGACAGGGATCAAAATGTATAATGGACTGGCTCAAGGGTCAAGAGCTCAAGGGGTCAAGGGTCAAGTTGGGATTGGGCTAAGGTTTGGGCCAGCAGTGTTATTGGATTGGGCTTGGGTTTGTGATATTAAAAAGGGATCCGTTTGGTTTAGTAAATATTTAACGCAAGGACCAGAAATGTAATTCGGCCAAAGTTGAGGGACTGAACTTGTAGTTTTTCCAAACTTATCAAAAGGACCAAATTTGACAAACTTTGATAGTACAAGGATAATATTTGATAATTTTCCATTTTAAAATATCCAAGGACTATTTTTGACACTTTTCAAACTTGAGGGACCTTTTCCGCCATTTGACCAAAGAATCATTCAAGGACCATTTTTAACAACTTAGAATATTTCAGGGACCTTGAATGATATTTTTCTTGATTTTGATATACCAGGGACTGGATTTGACAACTTTTGAAACTTGGGGGACTAAAACTGCCAATTTTGCAAACTTGATACATTTTTCATCTCATTTTGATACTTTTGCATTTAAAACACATAAAACACTTGCTTGTGATATTTTCATCATTTTGATGCATTTCTGAGTGTTTTCAGATGTTTTTGCAGTTTAGATGGTACAAAAATGATGAGTATTTAGACACTCATCAATCATCCATCACGATCACATGCAATGATTATTGATAATTTCTATTTGAATTGGTCGTAATTTTGTACCCAATCTAGGTGCTTCGGCATATCCAAGTTCTTGGATTGTGGGATTCAGATGGAGCTTCTTACTATCGTGGAAATAGTATTCTCTCCTCAGTGATTAATATCCGTTCCAGTATCCCGTTTTCAGTGCTCACATTCTTTTGTGATCAACCTTGCCTAAAGCCCGTATTTTCCCCCATTGTAGAGTGATGGATTCTGGATGAAACGCAACTAAGACTACCTGGACACCCGTTATTGGTGCTCAAGCAAGCCCTTGGATACCACATGTAGTTGCCATCGATCCCAAAGGACGACTCCTGATTAACCCCGTTCATTTTATCAACAACCAAATCTCGCGATAGCTAAACAAAACTTGACAGAGCAAGTGGCCCGACGAGTGGCCGAACTGCTAGCTGAGAAAACTCACCCAAACACCTCTACTCAAAATTTTAGACTGAGTGAAGACAAAAACAGGAATCATGCTTTGTTTAGTAAGTTGTTGTTAATCAGATTTAATGGTGCTGGGGGAGCCATTGTTCTGACTCAATGGTTTTTTTTTTGGGTAAAGGGGAGTAATCCTGCACCCTGGTAAAATATATTAACCAAAAAACATTTAAGTACAACGAATGAGAGTGGATCTCTCATCTCGGCCCGTTACATGCCCAACAGACACGTACCTACAGTGCTCTATCTTTTTAGGTAAAAGGGTTAATTCACCCCGATAAAATTCATTACTCCAAAAAATGTTGAGGTACATAGGATGAGGGTGATATCCCTCACCTCAGTCCCTTAGGACACTTACAGACGCTAATATAAGAATGACACACCATTCCTATAACTTACAAAAAAATGAACCTACCAATAATGACAAAAGAACATAAAACATTACAATACTTCTCAAGAAACGCACTTGAGCCTTCTAAATCATTATGGCGATCCACCTTAGCTTCCATGAAGAATCCACATATAATATGTCATGAATGATCACCCAAAGTCCACAAACCCATATCATAGGAATCCTCCAACTTACCACAAGTCCAAGTATCCAGCCATCAAGCATGTACATACAAAGACTTGTACCAACACAATGCATCCCAATACACACTTACACGAGCATAGAATTATCAAATGCAGAAAAAAAAAGTCCCTCCAAACATAGGCATCAAGATGACCAACATGCTCACAAACTTCAAAGAACCACGACCATAGTGAGCAGCTCTATTCTTCAAAAAACTGCATCTCATAGCTCTTGAGCACACCACCAACATACACGACCACGAATCTTAATAACCAAACATAGATTCTATTCTTGTCATACCAAATAACCAGCTCCAACATACAATCCAAATAGGGTTTACATAAAACCTTATCGTCCATAATCATCAAATACAAGCAGATCGAGGCATAAAGTTCCCTAACTCACAATTAGACTAACACCAGCAGCATACCAATGATGATGCATCAATCAATGAACCAATAATAGGGTATAATAACCCTAACTTACAGATCCCTCGTATCACGAACCAAAGATTAAATCCCAAAGCACCAAGTTTTCTAAGATACGAATCAAATAAGGTTTAATCAGACCCAAACGTCCAGAAAAACCATTCATGACTAGAAAATAAAACATAAACGCGCCCAGGTCATTGCAATCAGATTAGGGTTTTTGAGTAAGATTACCCAAAAACTTAACTTACATCTCTCCAAGCCTATATACATAACCACCTACATCAGATCATGAACATACAAGCAACAATAAACCCTTTTTTTGGGTAAAGGGGAGTAATCTTGCACCCTGGTAAAATATATTAACCAAAAATGTTTAAGTACAACGAATGAGAGTGAATCTCTCACCTCGGCCCGTTAAATGGGCAACAGACACACACTAAAAGTGCACTTAACCAAACAAATTACATAAGAAAGACATGACAATCTTATGAACTACCAAACAACCAAATTTACTTCCTACCACGACCTAAGAGACTAACATCATATATGTCACACATATCCTCCAAGTGTCTCGGTAAATCATAGACTTGATCAGCATAATCATCAAAATCTTCAAGCTCAAAACCCTCACCACCCCCAGACACCAAAAATGACGCCATAGGGTTATCCGGCTCCAAAACCTCATCCTCTTCACTGTCAGAATAGGTCACATTCCCGACGTTAGAAAACGGATTACTTACCTTGGTAGCAGAAAAAGTCATAGTCTCCGGAGGCTTAGAAGCCTCACCAATATCAACACGAGAGTCCTTCCCCCGAGAACCATCAATACCTGCTTCCTTAGCAGAACCAGAAGACTTCCCAGTCTTCGCCTCGTCAGTAGTAGAATCAACCACAGTACTTGGGATGCCCGTGTCATCTTGCCCCTCAAGAGTCCCAAAAGAGTTAGACGTTGATGCGATTTCAGATGTCTCAGATGTTCAAGAAGTGTTACTAGTGATTGGAAATGAGATATTTGAAGGCCCCATGGCTCGAGGAGTGTGTTTGGTATCTCATATTACACCACACGAAATTAAGTGACACGTGCCATACTTCAATTACAATATTTATTGCTGAAACTTTTCATTATTGCTGAAACTTTTCATTTTCCAGTAGTTATGTTCATGGAACGTTTTCTTGCCTATTTATATGGCTTTTCTTTGTAACAAGCATATCATTGAATAAACATTTCAAAGCTTTTGCTTCCCTTTGAATTATTGCTTATAATTCGTCCTAATCATTGTTAGGACGCGTTTCCGAACTCTGATTTCGATACTAAATCAATAGGCCTTGCTTTGGTTAACACCGAATTCAATTCAATAGGTCTTGAATTGTCTTCATACTATCCCGTGTTCTTATTTCCGCTGCAATTACGTATCATACGTAGTAATAGGTGTACCTTTAGGATTAACACTAGCAACTTCCGGTGTCTTCGTCTTAGCAACATAAACCTGCTTCCTAGGTGCAAATCTAGGACCCTTACCCATATTAATACCACTAGACATCTTCGTACCTTTGGGTTTGGCTTTCCGATTCTGCACCACCTTAAACCCATCATCAGGCTCATCCAAAGACGAGGTGTGAGCAGCATCATGGTGTTCCTTAATACTCTTAGGACAACAAGCATATTAACATGCCCAAACACTTTACATTCAGTACAATGGGGAGGTTTCCATTCATATTCAACCTTGATACACGCCATAGTAAAACCACTATCGTCCTTTTTAGGGATCGCCATAGTAACCACATGTTTCAGTTCAGATTCCGATGATAATTCAACAAGAGCACGTGCAAAACTAATGCGACCCTATGAATCAACACACATGGAACTAGTAAAAGCATCTAACATAATCGGCTTACCCACCTGAGTAGCAATAAGGCTCAACCCGTCTTCCGAATATGCAAGTAATGGCACATTATGCAATTTAATCCACACGAGAACTTTGGTGACCTCACTTTTAGACAATAACACATCAGGAGTCCATCTAGTGAGGATGAGAGGAGAGTTACGAATAATCCAAGGGCCCCGTTGAAGGACAGTATCAACACCCTCTTTAGAATCGCAACAATAAACCCTAACATGGGTTAACATGTAGCGTACAAGCTTAGACCTCCACAAAAAACAGCAAAACCCTAACACGGGTTTACTTTCAAGATGAATATGAATTCGGCATTCAAAACCAAATACCCATATCAACGTCAAGCACCAATTAAAAACCAAAAAGGTTTTATAGTCTTTACTTCCAAGGTCGACCAAACAATAAGCCACCAGATTGTACCAATAGCAAATGTGTTGGAATATGATCTACTAGAAAACCAATAGCAGCGATTATATATAAGGAGTCGATTTAGAAAACCAAACCGACATGAGTGATTCACAATCGCCTTAAAACACATTAACAAAACCCTAATAAAAAACAAACCACCATTAAAGGCAGTCGATTGAACAAAAAGTGAATTTAGGGTTTCGGAAAATCAAACAACCCACCAGCCGCCACTTCTAAGATATTAAACACAATCCACAAATCGTATTGCATACCCAGGAAGGGTAGAGAGGACGATTGTGTTTGGATTATGGCCGGATTTGAGAAAAAGTGGCGGCTGGAACCTAGAGAGAGAGAGAGATAAACGAATTAGGATTTACTAGGTTCCTACAGTGCTCTATCCAAACATACTACATAAGAAAGACATGCCAATCTTATGAGATACCAAACATCATAATTACTTCCTACCACGACCTAAGAGATTAATATCATACATGTCACAAAAATCCTCCAACTGTCTAGGTAAATTGTAGACTTGAGCAGCATAATCATCAGAAATGAAATCATCTAACTCAAACCCACCACCTCCCCCAGATGCCATATATATAGCCATAGGGTTATCTGGCTCCATAACCTCATCCTCATCACTATCAGAACAAACCACATTCCCTACTTTCGAAAAAGGATTCCTTGCCTTAGTAGCAGAAGAAGTCATAGTCTCTGAAGGATTGGCAGCCTTATCTTTACCATTGCTTCACCTCGCAACATGGAGGAAGCAAAATCCACCACGGTACTATGACCATTGCTTCACATTCCCTACTTTCGACAAGTGGTCACCAAGATGAAGGCTACCAGGGAAAAGGAGAAGAATAACTACAAGGGAAACAAACCACGATACAATGGCTACGGATGTGATCACTACGGAGAGTGTATTGTGGTGTGCAACAAATGTGCAAAGGTGGGACACATAGCCAAGTATTGTGGATCCACCCAAGCGACCCTCGAGACAGATTGGAAGGCCAACATCACCTGCTTCGGTTGTGGAATGAAGGGACACCTCAAGAGTGAAAGTAGGAGACAGTTGAATCAGGGAACTGGTGGAATGAAGCTAACAAAGAAACAAAAGGCTAGAGAGAGCAACGGAGAATAAGGCGTGACGTCGTGGACGACTACTTTAATTTTCTAAACCTGAATTTGAAATTTCTTAAGTTACGATGCTGTAAGACTTTCTTATTTTGTCTGTAAGAATCGCCCTATGGTGCACCGACCTTGGTATACGCTATTTTGGGATGTAAGCTTATTCGACTTTGGTATATCCAATACCCTTTTATCTTTTATGCTATCTTTCTTATGATCGTTCTTTTCCATCATCATTAGTGTATATTGCCCTATTTATCTTCTCTACGATTGTCTGTATCTTTATCACTGACAGTTGCCGGCTTCACCGTTTCAAATACTGTTCATAAACCATAGAGTTCATCACTCACCTTAGTAACTAAATTTGGCATTACATCATCAGACAAAAATTATACAAATATTGGCCACCTATGTATAATTCAGGTACGGATCATGTTATGCCAGAAAAGGTTGCTCAAACCTCCATCGAGAATTAAATTTCTTCATCCATTGATTGAGAGATGACTATGAAATCAACCCAACCTTTCTTCCATTCCAGTCTTATCTGGCGTTATAATTTAATCTGAAAGGATATGTTACGCCACCTACTCTCATAGAACGACTTCTCCACACAACGTTTCACGCTACTCTACCTACTCTGATATCCTAGAATACATGTCGACGATTAGACGAAATGTTGAGTTGGACAATTTCCTGATGACTCGTAACCTTGTATGCGGTTAAAAGGCATGGTTGCTTGTAGAAATCATGTCAAACACTATGACGATATATTCAGGTCCATAATCCAAGTCATATCCTTCGCGATAGATGCTAGGAAACGATACCGAATCGATCGATCGATTGCTAGTAGCAATCAACATCATTCTACATGATTCTACCCTCCACGTTAGTAAGCAAACATACCATTGAGACTAGTCGATTGTAGTAGGAACGAACGTACATCTGCTTAGTTGATGGAGGAGCCATAAAATGAGTGTACTGGAAGAAATATCCAGAAAAGTTGAGAGAAGTTGGGAGAGAAAGTACGTGAAGTGAAGAAGGAGAAGAAGAAAACTATAAACTATCAATTGTGTTCAATTTGACCTAAACTATAAACTATCAATTGTGTTCAATTTGACCTTGTTGTGGTGATTATTAAGGCTAATAGGCTTTTAATTTCACTCCCCTAAATCAAGTAAGTGTTTTCCCTAATCTTTGTGATGACGGTTTTGAGTTCTAGAATTGGAAGTAGTAATAGAAGATTTCCAATTCATGGAATTACTAGTTGTAGTCTCTAATTAAGACTAATTGTTATATAGGAAGCTTAAGGGAGCTTGTGACTTATTCTTTATAGAAAACCTATTGTGGAATTGAGGTAAGTATAGTGGGTTTATGTATTGTTATGCTTATATTTGAATTATTGATTGTATGTTATAGTTTTGTTGGAGCTTGTAATAGTAGCTTTGGATCCATAGCTTTTAATTGTCAAGTAGTGTAATTATGCATTTGAAGGTATG
Organism: Chrysanthemum makinoi; assembly: GCA_910596185.1. Classification (NCBI taxonomy): domain Eukaryota; kingdom Viridiplantae; phylum Streptophyta; class Magnoliopsida; order Asterales; family Asteraceae; genus Chrysanthemum; species Chrysanthemum makinoi. The sequence goes on along the minus strand of OU343217.1, from coordinate 161,552,619 downwards.
TTTTCATGTTATAGATGCTCCAAGAACCTTATTGTATTGTTAAAATTCATTAAGCATAACCCATTTACTTACTAAGCATTTTGCTTACGTTATAGTAGTTGATGTTTTGTATGTTCTAGCAAGGGAGATAAGGGTAAGAATCAAGTGTAAGATGGATTACACTTAACCCGTTAGTTGTTGAAGTCTTTTGGACCAAAGGTGTTGAAGCTGGGAGCCCCGAAGAGTGAAGTTTCATTTTGGTATATTTCGGATCATATGGTTGTTCTTCACTTTTGGTTTTGTGGTCATGTTCTTAGTGTAGTATAAATGGGTTTCAATTATTAGCGTCAAACTCTTGTCGTTAATGGGTCAAAATTTTGGTAGAATATTGTTTGGCGCAATGCCATTTGATTTGTTTTAGATGGTATGAGTCAAGAAAATTAATAGTAAAAACTCTTGTGTGTTATGTTGGGTTATTTGAAAGCCTTAGTGCAGTACTTGTAAGTTTTGGAAGTAAGGTTGCGAATGATGTGCAGAATTTCTACACAAATGTGCAGGTCTGGTCACCAGACGGCATCACCAACCTTGTAACCCTGTCCGGTTATAAATTTCTCTGAGCCGGTTAGTTTCTACTTCCGACGGCGTCCCAGTTAAAGGGTGACGACGTCTGGGGATAACCTGATGTCATCGGGTGTTAAAACCCCTGAGCCATTGGGCTTTAAAGTTTATTCATGATCTAACACCCTTTTTAAAGGGGGACGGCGTCGCATAGTGTGGGCGATGGCATCCACCCGTCAGATGGGAATGTTCAAGTACTTTCTAAATCAATTTAAAAAGAAAATTTCGGGTCTTCTTTCGTTCATTACTTTAAGTTCTGGTTTATTAACCAAAATGCCAAGGTAAGTCGGTCCAAATTTTGTCATTTTAAAAAGTTCAAACTTTTCTGTTTTGGGGGCGTAACAACTTGGTATCAGAGCCTTGGTCTAAGAGATTTAGGATTTCACCTTAGAATTTCCTAGACATAGGCCGCGTGAAAATGTGTTAGTGATGGTTTTGCTACGTGTGCATTTCCTTGATAGTTTTAGGAACACATTTTTTTTGGGTAAAAGGGCCTTAAAACCCCGGTAAATATATCCAAAAATTCAATGAAGTACAATTGACATGGACGTACATCCCATGCCCTCTGCCCGTTACTTAGGCGATATGACTCTACATATGTAACTAAGCTAAACAAGCCACTAAGCGCAGTAACAAACACTAAACTGCTTTAACAAACAGAATAGAAAACAAATTACATTCAAATTAACAATCTAAATGTTACTAAGTCCAGGTTCAAAGAACCACTTCCATAGTGTGCAGCTCCGTCTTCAATCATCATTTGTTGACGTCCGAGTACAACACTAACTTCCATGCCATTAGACAATGATGCACCTGCCCTACCCACACTAGAAGAGGGCAAAAGGTCCAAGCACATCAACAAGGCTGAGAACCAGCCACTACAACTCGGTAACCAGCATGAACTCTGTTACAAACCCATGCCAAGCAACCAAGAATCCAGGTGACCAACTAAAGTAAGATGACTCTAGTACCATCATGCCCTAGCCGAACCACCACAAGCCACCATAGCCGGCTAATTTTTTACATGCACCCAACCCTAGCTAGAACAGCCATGACCAAGCAACACAACAATCAACCGGCCATGCAATCAAGACCAGATTGTCGAATAAAAGACAACCAGCGACAACCAAATCATGACCGAACAGCCATGAACCGTATAACAAGCAACCAAACAGAAAGAACCCATGCAAGCGTATGAACCCTAGCATCGATACCCCATTGATTGCAACCCAAAGCTGATTCTATCAACCCCTAATCGAACTTGAGATCAAATCAACCAACAACCAAGTTCATGAAGCTTGAACCCCAACGAAGACAAACCCCACAATCCACAGCATTGCCGAGCCACATAAACCCTAACCGGAATGAACCCAACTCAGCAAGACACCCACGATCATGGAGAAAATAACCCACGATCAACACCAGCAATTCAAAGAAGGAAATCTCCTGGAATCGCACCACAGCAGATCCAGGAAAAACCTCCCAAGAATTGCATAAAAATGAAACAAGGATGATGAAAAATCCGTAACAAACTGTTAAGAATCATCATTTCAAACGATCCTTGTTCAACATCCATCAAAACCGAATGGTTTTGAAACCCTAATAAATCCAGCCGGCTACCCCAATCTAAAAAACCTAACCGGTTTGAATGAATCAAAGGATTGGTTTCTCTCTAAACAAAAATCTAAGCGATTAATGTAGATTAACATAACTTGAATCTTGATTGGAAGAATTAATTCCCTAGAAGATTGAAAATCCAAACTAGGGTTTCAAGCTAAGAAAATCGCCCATAAGGGCTAGAGAGAGAGAGCCGATTTAATTTTTATTCACTTATTTGACTGCAACAACAAAGATGTTGTGTCTCTTAGTTTTAGGAACACATATGTTACATCTTTTTATAACTACGCCTGGCCACCATGGTTATAAGAAAATGGCACATATGTGTCGCTTAAAATCATTGAGGCTATACACGAGTGGCATGTTAGGGTTTTATATGTAAATGTAATATACTTAATGTGTATACTATAGGTAATTGTACTTGATATAATGCTTTGTTTAAATTTCAGTAGAGAAGAAATTGATACTCCCCACCCAAAAGAAGCCGTAAATGCTACTACTTCTAAGCGTGCCGAATCTTCGGCAAGTGATCCGAGTAAGAACGATATAAATCATGAGAGTTCTTCTTCCTCCAGTTCCGAAGGCCCTATTTTAGAAGGGTTTACGGAAGAACAAACGAAAGCTTTGCATGTTTTAAGGAGGAAAAGAATATGTAAGGCCCTCGAGAGATCTATGCCATATTATATTAAAGAGACCACCCTCAATATCCAAGAAGTGATGCAAAGAGAGTTCGCAGAACTCAAACGAGATGAGGGTCATGGTAGGAGCACTAAAAATGATAAGTCATCTTATCGTGACTGCACGACTTGTGATGTACCTAAGTTCACGGGAACTCTTGACCCCAATTGCTTGTAATAGATGGATTATAGCCGTTGAAGGTGCTTTTTGCACAAGTGGGTGTGAGGAAACAAAGAAAGTTATATATTGTTGGGTTCAGTGAATACCCAAACCCCTTAATTCTAGAATTTGAATAGAAAATACCCTAAGTGTTTATAACCTTAAACACTAACAAGTCATTGAGCGCATAGCCACTCAGTAAGCTATCTTCAGGATACTCAGTACGAGGCTAAGAAGTAAAGTCTCTCCACTCAGTGAGGCGGAACTCAAGGGGTGGTGGATTCAGTGAATGATGACAATAACTCACTAAATCCCAAAATTCCTCACCAACTACTATCACTAAAGACAAGACAGAATATCAAGACTGAAGGCTAACAAGATAGAAGATCAAGACTGAAGAATGAGCAGGACAACGTGGGATAAGTTTGAACAGATAAGACGAAGTCCTTATCAACCCAAAGTCAATCTTTCCCTGAAACACTAACATCCAGGATCAGTGTCATCACTAACAAGAAGAAAGCAACCTTGTCACTTACTCAATATAGCTATTGTTAATAGAGACAAAATACATCAATATTTTTTCTTCTATAAACCTGTCAGTTTTTCCTCTAGGATAAAGTTAAAAACACACTTGTATAAATAGCCATAAGGTAGGATTGAAAGATTTTAAGCTTGTGCATTAATTGTGAAAACCACACACAACCAATCTTTTACTCCTCCAAATACAACTATGTCCCTGAGATAGCTCAGTGGTACCTGAGTAGTTGTGCATAGACTTAACCTAAGCTTCGTGAGGAGTTACACCATACTTGTCATTCAATCCCAAGTGCTTGTTCCGCAAGCACTTGGGTAATATATTCTTTTTGATTCATTATTAATAAAGGATATAAACGTTGAAAAATCTTAGTGTGTTTAAGTTTTTCTTATCTTGTTTAATTGTGATTTTTCCAATACTTCACTTTTTTTTTGGGTAAAAGGGTTAATTCACCTCGGTAAAATTCATTACGCCAAAAAACATTGAAGTACAAGTGACATGGGTGAATCCCATGCCCTCAGCCCGTTACATAGGCAACAACTACTGCATAAAAGCAGAACAACAACACAGCAAAAAGCTGTAACTAACAATTACATTAAAAAACAAATCTAAATGTAATAAACCAAGGTTCGAAGAACCACTTCCATTGTGAGCAACTCAAACTTCTATAATCTTCCATAAATTACCTTCGAGTGCAACACCAACAACCACACCCACTCGCACCAAAGCCAATAGATGGTAGCAAGAATATTCAAAACCCATTTGCGTCTGCTATTAATATTACACGTGAAGCACAACACTAATAACCAAAAAAGAGTGAAACCCACAGCAAACGGATTTGAAACATGAATAGGGTACACGCTACCCTAACTTCCAACCTTACAAATAAGCACCAGTCAACATAACAACCCGAATAAGCACCAGAAAAAAGGATCATAGTTGCAAGATAACAAGTACGGAACCTGCATGGACAAAGACACGCCGCACCATACAAGAATATAAGATTCGAAACTACCACATGAAGACCACTATCACTGATACAAGCAGTCGAGTACCATACAATAGATCGAACCTTATACAAAGAATAGGATTAAAAAACCTAACATCCACACGTCCACATGCCACGACATTAGACGCATAACCATAAACAAAATAGCGATACAACAAATTGTACCACACATCCAAGACCCGAATCACCAAGGTATGAAAGTAAACATGATGTACTATTAGGTTCCACAAGAAACCTAATAACTATAACGATTCAGAGCCAGTCACAATCAAATCACGGCTAGTACAACACCAACCAGATCTGATTCAAAATAGGGTATGCCAAACAGACCCTAACATCCCAAGGGTATGCCAAACAAACCCTAACTAAGCGTAAAAAACTTGCACAAGATCTGAAACACCAAGATATTGACTTCCATCATTCTCGAACCCGCGTAATCAAACCACCATGGTACACCAGCCATAACGATTTAAACCGAGTTCTAGCAGAAACGATCCACCATCTACAATTATTTTAGTCAAACCAATTGAAAAAATAATAACCAGTGTGGAAGTGAAGAACCAAGCAGATTGAATCAACAATAAACTAAACATAGGGTTGACCATATAACCCTAACGTCCCATAAACCGATTCATGAGACCCTCCAAATCAAAATGACGAGCAAAGTGCAGATCTGAGAACAAAAGTACTAGGTTTTTGAACAAGAACCCGACCAAACTTGACTTCCAACACTCCATGCCCTCGACCTTAGCAACACTTATGGGCATGTTGAGTTACATAACCACTTAGTGAATCCAAAGCACGCCGACTGCTATTATTATTACAAGAGAGCCTAGCAATAATAACCAAGATAAACAATCAAATCAGCGCCATGGATCTGGAGCAACGAAATATGGTATCACCAACCCTAACGAAAATAGGGTATCACCAATCCAATACTTTACTTCAGTCATGTATCACACTTAGTGCAAAATTGTCTTTTTACTAATTGTGAAACGGGAACAACAAGTGGTATCAGAGCCAGACTGATTTATAAAACCCTTTTTCAAGCCTCTCAAAAACGTTTTTTAAAATCAGGATCCAAACATGGCTGAAAGTAATGTGCCCCAACTTGTCGACAAAAAGGGTGGAGTCTATGCTGTTGTTGCCCCTCGACTCAAAGTTGGCAAATTTAAGTGTATTAATGAAGGTCGATTTATCCCAAAGACTGCTGAAGGTTTACCTAAACCTGAAGCTCAGTGGACTCAGGATGAGAGGAGAGTGGTCAACCAGGACCAGAGGCTCAAAAGCATCATCATATCTTGTCTTCCTGATGATGTTATGGAGTCTGTCATAGGCTGTAGTATAGCTAAACAAACCTGGAATGACCTGGTCCACAGCTATGAAGGTCCCTCAGATACCAAGGAAAACAGGATTATGGACCTAAAACTTGAGTACAATACCTTCAGGGCTAAAGACTCATAAACTCTCTCTCGAACTTACACCTGGTATAAAACTCTATTAAATTGTCAAATGATGGTGTCAAGTTGTCCAAACATGAAATCAATGTTGGTTTTGTTAGCATCTCCCTGAGAAGTGGTTGAATTTTTCTCAGGGACTTAGAAATGCAAATCATATTCAAAATATTGAACTTCCTAAAATCTATGGGAAATTTGTCTATGAGGAAAACCTCATCAACAGACGATACCCTGACTTGAAAAAGTCTCAGGAAGTCAAGAAGTCCCTGACAACCACTTCAACACCAATTTCTACTGCCTTTTATTCAAACAGTGTGGTTCAGGATTTTCAGGAAAATTTAGACGATGAGCCTGATTCTCAACAAGCGAGGAGTACCTGAATGACATGAACATCGAGTTTCAGGAAAGGCCATTTCTTGCTAACTCTAAAAGTTTTATAAGAAGGAACAAAATTGTTTCTAATGCTAAAGCTAATGAGACACTGAGTGTTTTAAGTGTCACAAAAAGAGTCATTTTGCTAAAGACTGTTTATCAAAAACTATATGTGGGCGCTCTTACAAACCCTCAGGGTCAATCCAGTCCTTAGGTTTTAGCAAATTTCAACCAAAAGTCTATCAGTCTCATCAAAATTTCCAAAAAAAGTCTGACCAAAACAAAGTTGTTGATTTTGAAGCTAAGAATAGGAAAGCCAAGGCTAAACTAGCACTTCTTGAGGCAACTCCCTCAGAAACAACATACAATGTTAAATCTGTGCAGGGTAAAAACAAGGGCCTGGTAGCTGAAGTCTTTGACTGGGATGAAGAGCCAGTCTCCGCAGATGATGAAATGGTGCAAGTCAGTGCACTGATGGCTCTCTCAAAAGAGGACAAGCTAGCTGTTGGGAAGAATCAAGCTAGGAATGGTGAATGGGTTAACATCACAATGAGGAAGGTAAACATTTTACTTTCTATGGATGATGATTCTGATTGGCAGTCTTTCATGAACTATATTAATGTAGACCTTAAGTTCGTAGAAGAGCAACGATTAAATCTTTTTTCAAAATACAACAAGTTAAGTTTTGAATTAAACAAGTGTAGAGATGAATTGCTTATTTTAAAACAAGCCAAGATTGAGGTTGTCACACTACAAATTCAAAACTTTGATTAGTTAAAAGAAATTAAGCTCTTCAGGAAGAACTCAAAAAGGGAAAAGATATCATTGAAAGCTGGACTGCTAAGAATCCTAGAGTCTTTGATACTGTTCAATCCCCTAGTAGAAAAAAGAGAATCATAGGTGAAGATCATCTCACTGATTCTCTCAATGAAGAACAAAGTCCAAAACCATTTGTATCTACTAGCATGCTCTCTAAAAAGGAGTTAATGCCTAAATCTAGTGATTGGGTTGAAAGGGTAAACCCTGAGAGTAAGCTTCCAAACTTCGATTCTGGAAGGATACTTGAGCCTGAAATTCAGGCTCTCAAGAGCATGCTTGGACTCCCTGATGTACCCAGTAGTACTGAACACATCACTGAGTCTGAAGCTGAATCTCAAGCACCGCTTCCACCTCTAAAACCTCTTCAGGGTGCTGCACATAGCTCTGAGCTTACTCCTCTACAATTCAACCCTCACTCACCAAAAGAAAGGTCAGGTCTTTTTTTTGGGTAAAAGGGTTAATTCACCCCGGTAAAATTCAATCACACCAAAAAATGTTGAAGTACAAATGACATGGGAGAATCCCATGCCCTCTGTCTGATCAGGGCAACAAAACAAAGCACATTATGTGCAACGTACATAAACCACTATATAAGAATGACATGCCATTCCTATAACTTACCACTACAACGACTAGACAAACATGTATAAAAATGTGCATGAAATACTAAGGCATAGTTATTATAGTACTTCCAATCAAACCCATGTGAACCAGAGATTGAGTAGACACATCAAACATCCACATTGAAGCTTGAAACACATGCAGAAACTCTAGCCAAGGCATCCAAGCATCTTCAAACACTAGAAAAACCATTAGTATGAGAAACAAGGAAGAGGACCACGTCACAAAGTACCAAACATCGACTAATCCATTGCAAACTTGAGTAATTACGCAAGAGCATAATACCACCATATGAGAGTGAAACGCGTAGTAGCATGGATCTAAATAACATGGAGCAGGGTTTAGGAAAACCCTAACGTCCATTACACCATAATCTTCGCCCCAAGAACCATGCAAATGGAATGTGGAACAAAGAGAGGACCAACGAATAGAGTTGAAAACCCTAACTTCCAACACAAAAGAAGAATCGTATACCAATCCAAAAAATCGAATCACCACACAAATCTAATATAGACGCATCAAAACAAGGCCAAGGAACAAGGCCTGATCGAATAGGGATGAATAACCCCTAACTTCCATATACATCATGATAAATCAGCAAAACAAATAGGATCAAAGTCTACGCCTCATCACCATAGTACCAAAACAGCCCGCTCATCATGATGATTAAAAACCATACCCTAACACATCTCGTTAAGATCTGAGTTAGAGATAAAATAGGGTCGACAACGCAAACCCAAACCTCCATAGGGAACAAACCCTAACGAAACGCAAGCACAACAGCAAGATCGACCCCCACCGATCCTGACATACATCTCTCAACCCATAATACCAATGTAAAACCAGATATAGAACCATAACCTCCATTCATACCATAGGGTAACAGAAACCCTAACTGCCAAGTAAATAAGAGATCGACATATAATAATATACAACCATAAGAGCAATAGTCGACCCAAAACCATAGAAAGATATAGCATTAACCGAATATGAACAGCTTCAAGATCTAAACCACCAAAATAACGATTGAAAAACCAAATAGATTAAGACATGTATGGTTTTAGATCGCAACAACCATGAAGAACCCTAAAAAATGATATAACAAACCACCTAAAAGATAGGATCGCAAAAAATCCGATTGTTTTCTTAAGGATACAAAAACAAGGCGATCTCTAAAGATTTAGGATATAAAAGCGCACGCCCCACCCCAAAATATAACTATTACCCTAATCCGATTGCATATCATTCAATAAGAATAATAGAGAGACGGAAAAAAGGAAGCAGTTTTTTACCGGAAAGAGAGGGGGGGGGGCGGAAATCACCTTTAGGGGAGAGAGAAAAGTAGAGAAAGGTCAGGTCTTGGTAGAACCATTTTGAAAAGACCAACAAAACCAACCCAAGAAGATTCAGTCCCCACTAAGACTTCCACATCTTCAGTTCCTACTGAAGAAGACCAAATCCAACAATTGACTGAACTTGTGAGGAAGTTGACTAATAAGATGAACTCTATTGAGAAAGCTCCTGATTCAATAATCAAGGAACCAAAGTCAACCTCCTCTAGTTCCTCAAAGTTAAAGTCAAACACCAAGCCCAAACAGAAGTGTGATATGTGTCGTTATACTAGTCATACCACTGATAATTGCTATAGAATCCTTTTTTGCATGATCTGCAAAAAGGAAGATCACAGAACTTCTGACCACTTACAGTATGTAAATTCATTCAGTGAAGCAAGTCATACCAATCTTGGTCATCAGTATGCTTCATCTTCCAAGCAGGCTCAAAGGCCTAAAGCAAAACCCTTTCCTCCTTGCCCACATTGTGGCTTTAATGATCATCATCTTGATGACTATCTCATGAACACTTGCTGTGAAATATGTAGAAATCTTAGCAAGGAGAAGTTCAAAACAACCCCGCATCACTGAGTCTTCCTCAGTTAGCAAATGCAAAACCTGTGGTAGCACACTGCACTCAACCACTGACCATGAATCAATTGCTAAGTTTAAGCAGACCATCAGACCCAAGCCCACTAGTAAGTGGGTCAGCAAGAGAAACTAATTCAGTTTACTATTTGTGTAGAGACACGCCAGGGAGCCTATTTGGCATCTAGATAGTGGATGTTCAAAGAGCATGACTAGTGTGAAGGAGTATCTGCACAAGTATGTAAAGGAACCAGGACCCAAGGTAGTATTTGGTGATAACTCATATTGTCCCACTTAAGGTTATGGTTCAGTAAACTGCAATGGAATAGTTTTCTCTAGAATAGCTTATGTCAATGGTCTGAAGTACAATCTTATTAGTGTCAATCAGTTGTGTGATGCAAAATACATAGTGCAGCTCAAAGATAAACAATGTACTATTTTCAATGCCAACAAAGAAGTTATTCTTATAGCTCCTAGGAAAGATGATGTATATGTACTGGACACGGCAACTCTCTCTCATAATGGAACATGTATCTTTGCCAAAGCCACTGAAACTATCAACTGGCTGTGGCACAAGAGACTCTCTCACTTAAATTTCAAAAATATAAACAACTTGGCAAAACAAAACAAAGTCCTTGGTTTACCATCACTGGTTTTTGCAAAAGACAAACCATGTTCAGCCTGTGAAAAAGGCAAACATCATAGAGCATCATTCAAAACAAACAAAATTTCTCCATAAAAAGCTGCCTTCACCTCCTGCATATGGATTTGTTTAGACCTGTCAGTCCAAGATCAATCCAGCATGAGAAGTATACTCTTGTCATTGTTGATGAGTTCTCAAGATACACTTGGGTATACTTTCTTTCAAAAAAGAGTCAGGCAGCTGAAACCATAATGTCATTCATCAGGAAGATTGAAAACCAGAATGACATTACTGTTAAACAAATCAGAACTGATAGTAGTACTGAGTTCAAAAATTAAGATCTTGAGAGTTTTTGTGATGAAAAGGGAATTTCCTCAAAATTTTCATCTCGTTATACCCCTGAACAAAATGGGGTAGCAGAAAGGAAAAACAAAACTCTCATTGAGGCTGCCAGAACCATGTTAAATGGCTCAGCACTCTCAAAGCACTTCTAGACTGAAGCTGTCAAAACAGCTTGTTACACTCAAAACAGGTCAATCATTGTCAAAAGGTATAACAAACCCCCGTATGAGATCTTCAAAGAAAGACTTCCTGATATCAGCTACTTTCATGTGTTTGGGTGTCATGTGTTCATTCACAATCACAAGGATCAATTGGGCAAATTTGATGATGGATATTTCTTAGATTACTCACTGATCTCTAAAGCCTTCAGGGTGTTTAACCAGAAGACAACAAGTTTAGGAAAGCTTTCATGTCACCTTTGATGAAAGCTCTAAAAGCATCAGGTTCACCAATACCTCAGTAGAGGAAATAGAAATTGATGACTCATCAAGATACCCTCCTGATGAGTTCAACATGAAATCAATTCCTCATATCAAGCAGATGCTGATATCTCATACTATGTCTTGCCTCACAAACTCCCTCAACCAATAATCAGTGAATTCATTGATACTCCTTCAGTCCCTACTGGGATAGGTAATACTGAACCAAATGTTCAGGAACCTGTAATTAATGAATCTCAGCCTGAACAACAAACCACCTCATCAAATGATCTTGTTTCTGTTGCACCTGCCCTTGAACCCATTCCTGAGCTCCCAGTGACCTCATCAAGCTCAGATCCTAGACCACAAAGTAAGTAGACTAGATCTCAAGATATAGAGCTTGTAAACATCATTGGTGAACCCACTGAAGGAATGCTCACAAGAACCATGGCTGCTAAACTATCAGCAGCTTCAGCCAATGAATGTCTATATGCTGATTTTCTCTCAGAAATAGAACCCAAAAGTGTCACTGAAGCTTCAAAACATCCTAGCTGGGTTCAGGCTATGCAAGAAGAACTTCAACAGTTTTATAGAAACAAGGTCATGACCTTGATCAAATGTCCTCAGGATGTCATTGTCATAGGAATGAAGTGGGTTTTCATGAACAAAACTGATGAAAACAACACTGTCATTAAAAACAAAGCCAGACTTGTAGCCAAAGGTTACAATTAACAAGAAGGCATTGACTATGATGAGACATTTTGTTAGGTTCCCATATTAGTAACACAAGCATCAATATAAGAAATGGAGAAGAAGAGATCGGTTGAACAATACCAAAAATACACGTATGAATAATAAGAATAGTTATGCGTAGAGTATGAAGGATAAATTGAACAACCAACCCTCAAGTGAGGGTTATAGAAGAGTATTTATAGGGCAAGGAGCTAGGGCAACACATCTAGACTCCTTCCCTTCTTATGGGCTTGGGCCAAGGCTTATGGGCCTTCTACACAAGCCTTAGCTTAATAACAAACATAAAGGCCATATTAAGCTAACTATTACATATGAATCACTAACACTTGAATTAATGTTTAGGAGTGATTCCAACAATCTCCCCCTAAGTGTTGGTGATGAATGAAAGAGTGATAAACGTTGTAGGTGCTGATGTAATAGTAGCTTTGACGTCTTCTGACATTCTTCTTTCTTGTGAGAAGAAGTGTCTTGATTCGAACAACCTCCCCAGTGTAGAGAAATTGTTTCCTTTGAAGTATTCTGCTTTGACGTCATCATTTACTTTTGTTCTTTGATCTTTGTTCTTTGTGATGGTAGTGATAGTATGTTGTTGTTGTGCGCATTAGGTGCAGCCGTTGCTCGGTGTCTCCACGTCTTTCTTCAACATGCTCACACACTCTTTGACGTTGGATTTCAGTACTGATGAAGTTCTCTTAGTCTTTAAACTTTGTAGATTCTTTGACTTGACGAAGAATCATTCTGACTTTTGTGTTGCCTTTTGAGAGAACTTCCATTAGTGATGATGTTGGTATGAGCATGTGAAGAATCTGCACGATCAGTCCGCTCCAGAGCTTCCATAAGAAGAAAACATAAGAAAGGTTAGTAATAAGCGGATTCCAGCACTTACAAGTTCGAACTTCGAGAGTGTTAACAGCATAGTGTGAAAACACAACTCTAATTCTCACAAAGGCCGTTCCTGAACTGGAGTCCCACAAGTGAGATAACACGATGTACCAAAGTACATCTACAGTTCAGATGAGTCGCTGAGATACACCGAAGCATCACCTCACGACTGTAGACCGTTTGAGACACACTAAGCGTAATCCACGGGGAGTTACCGAAGTGACCTGCTGTCAGGGCTGTTTGATGTTGACCCTGGCAGGAGTTTCCATTCAATCACTGAGGATCACATGTGTGAACCTCTCATAAATGTTCTCGACAGATTGCTAAGATATGTGAAGGACACGATAAAGTATCACTTGCGTTCTTATTGTTGAACGTCAAGCGATAAAAATGTCAAGTGTACCTAAGAGATCTTTTGATGAATCTCGTGGCTCTAGACTCAATAGTGCGCTTTGGTTTTCCTGGGCGGAGACTAGGGAGAGGGTCTCCTTGCTTCAATACCAGCAATCTCTAAGAGAAAGCCGATAGTTTACGTAGGGTTCCCTGTGAGAATGAAACAAGCTTCTGTTGAGAGAAACTTGAGTGGCTAAGAAGGTTTAGTGCATGCGTCCTTGGGTCCATGACGACTTTGATCTTCAATACCGGTGTCATCATGTGACAACCAGTAGCATATGAATTGAACCCGGTGTCTTCCCTGAGTTGAATAATCTGGAGGGCTATTTCTTTTCACCCTTTTCTTTGCTTTTCTTTTTAATTCTTCAACTCCTTCTTTCTCCGATTCTCATTTTCTCCTTTTTATAATCATACCTAAGGACTTCTAATTCTAACTATTGGTAGTGTCCTTGGGTAGATCCCTCCGGCTCTGGCGGATCATAGGATGGTTATTCCTAACCTTAATCACCTTATAACTCCATTGCCATAAAACCATTTTCATGAAAATCTCTAGAAGTGTTTGTAAATGAAAACCATGTTTGAACACTTCAAGAGTTTTGGATTTTCAGAAATACTCCCCCTCTACATGTGCTTAAGAATTTTGACAGAAATCTGCACGGTGAGGAAAGAGCGCGCACTTTTTGAATTGATCAACTCAAGATAGACAATTCCTTGTGAGACACGATTACGTTGCATAGTTAAGCGAGATACATTGTCAGCTTTTAGGTGACAACTAGCTCTAATAACTACCTTGAAGATGTGGACAACCCCGAAAGGTTGTCAAACCCGACAAAGTTCATGTCTATCAAGAGCTTCTCGCATGGGTACAATTTACTTGGATAAGTCTTGGAAGACAAATCTTTTCAATGTATGACTGTTCAGATCTCATCAATTCATGGGTTGAAGTCTTTTCACACGAGGATTCAATAGCAAAACACAACATATTTCTTATCACATAATTTTTCTCCCCCTCAAAAATGGCATATAAATATATTATTTTTAAAGAAATGTTGAGAATAAATAGACCATTTTGAGTTTTGTAGGAAGATTACACGAAGAAAAATTTGTGAACAAAGTTTTTGATCAAATACTCCCCCTCAACAAGTGATATTAACAGTTGAGGTTTTGAAAAAATATAAGGGGAAGTACTTGTTCTTTTGAGCAAAACCTTTTAAAAAATGAAAGGTTTGATAAGTTTTACTCAAAAGTAAGAAGCTTTCGCTCCTTTTATAAGGATTATGGCCAGCGTACCACAGGGTCCTTTCATTACAAGTACGGGTTGTACACTGTTATGTGTGCACAAACCATTGTCATTATAGAATCACACATCCAAATTAATATGAAATTGAAACAATTTAAGGGGTACCAGGTAGTCCATCAATCTTTCCAGGAATGCGAACAGGGCGTTGATAGCCTGTGAGAGTAATCTGGGGCGACCACCTACGAAGCTCTCCAGAGTTCTGAACTGGTCCCGTCTGTACAACCTTTCATCGATACGAGTGATGATCCTCTTCACATCCCGTCTATCCTGAGAATTTCATCGCTTTGGAGACCCAATGCCCTCATGTATCGCCTTCAACCTATAAGCCAAGCCGTCCCTGACCTTCTTCAATGTGTGATCCCCAAATTTGTAAAGATCTCTACACGCCATCAAGCAGTTGTGTTGTAGTTCACTACGGTAAACTACTCCGAATGGTTTGCTGATGAAAGTGTATTGTGGAAGCTGGTTGATGTCAGGAAGTTCTAGCTGAGGTCTGGTGAGGTTGACACGAGTCTGATATGATTCAACGACAAGTTGTAAATCTTCTACACGTTCCTGGATCACTATGCTTCTGATGAAGATGAGTAAGGACTTGATGTATTCACGTTGAATTTCGGTCGAGAATTGTCTCATTCTTCCCTGTACTTTGGCAAGATACAGATCTTCAATGTCGTTGAGAGACAAGTTCGAAAGTCCGCTTCACAGAATTCATAGTCCCTTTCATCTTGTCTTTTGACCACGATAGTCTTGAGGAAGGTGTAGTCCCATTTAGACGAAAGAGTGACATGCTTAATAGCAACGATCCCTTTATCACTGTACACTTCATGTTGAGACTTTCGAACATGGCAGCTTTTGTAGTAGATTCGTCGGCGTTCCGGCCAATGGTGAATCCCTTACATTGCATCAATGTCATCTTGTTCCACGCGGTTAGAAAACATGTGAGTAGCCTTTTCCTCGATGGCTATGCGGTTGGAGTATATGGCATGGGAACGGAAGTGTAAGTGATATAGCGTATTTCTTTGAACTATCGCTACTGTGTAGAAGAAATTCCAAGTCATTGTTGAAGAAGTAGCAGAATGGAATCTTAGGTTGTTCTGGTTGGCCAATCGTTGGAAGGGGTCTAGACCAGTCGGTGTAGTATGGAGGGTTGTCTCTTCTGGTGAAGTCGATGTTTGATTCAGGGTTGAGCCAATCAATGTTATTAGACATGGCTCGTGCTATATTATCAAGGTGATATTCAACTTCAATAGCACTTTCCGAGCTATCTTTGAGTAGTTGAAATGCTTCATTCTTGATTCGTTTCAACTCTGATTTCGTCATCTTCTTCACACGGAACTTTTCTTGCAGTAACTTAGCATGCTCCAACGTACGAACTTCTACCATATCGTCATCGTCTTCGTCTAGCCATGAGACGACATCAGCCTTAGGCTTCTTCTTCTTTTTATTTGGCCTTGATGAGGATGATGATTTCTTAGTTGAGGCGGGAGAGGTGGGTTGTTGTTGGGGCTCAGTGACTTCCTCATCGTCACCACCAATATACTCAAAGTGATCACCGGTTTTCTCTGTCTGGGGTGGTAACTCAGAGTCCTGAGGTTTGTCAGCGAAGGCGTGGAGGAGATCGTCTTGGTGTTGGAGTCCTTAGGGGTGGTGGTGGCACAGAGGAGGGTTCTCCATACTTCTTTGGACGTTTAGGCTCGTTATCTTTATCCTTATACTTGTCATCATCGTCTCTTGGACGTTTATGCCTTTGAGCTTCTTCTCTACATGCTGATTTGAGTTGGTATTCCAGCAATGCATCAAACAATTTACCTTCGTAGGAAGTAAATGTTTCAGATCGTTTAGACATTTGAGTTACCAGCCTGGAAACCAATTGACATCGGAGAACACTATAGTATCAGTTGGGTTGATTGTTACGGTCATGGGTGTTGATCTTATAGTTTGCTTGGCCAGATGCATCAGATTCGGATAGAGTTGTCTGTTGAACATTTCTTTTGTCACTCCAGGAACGGTGTCGAGAAGGAATTTGTGAGTATATTCTCTTGCCGTCTTCTCCAATTCCTTTTGGAAATCTCCTTTGATAAACTTCTGGATTTGTTCCCTTTCATTCAACAACTCGTTTATCCCCTTTTGAAGAAAGTTGATTCTGTCAGCGAGTTGATTCAGCTTTTTGTTGGTCACATCCTCCTTCCATACTTGCTTGACAGCTTTAACAATCTTTGTCTTAGCTCGGGATATCCAAGAGTTTGTTGGTTTCTTCATTGATTTAGATGTGGATCTGGTTGTTCCTTTGGATGGTGGTGGAGATGAATGAGAGGATGAATCTGATGATGATGAGATATGAGGAGACTCAGGGTCCTTTGCTCGTTCAGAAGTTTCTTCTTTTGAGCGTCTTTGGACTATCAAGAAGAAAATCATCATATTCAACTTCGTCATCTTTTCGGACTTAGCCAATTATTCTGCCTCAATCTTGGCTTCTTCATCAGCTTTTTCTTTCTTAGACTTCTCCTTTTCAGGTTCCTCAAATTCATAGGTGATGGTATCTTCCAATCGTTGTTGTTGTGGATCGTGGGTGGTGGTACCAGTTCCCTTATCGGGTTGATTAACCGCATCGAGGCTGGTGTAGATAGTGCACCACCACTTGACCCTTCGGGGCCACGAGTTTGATCCTTTACAAATTCATCGGCAAGATGTTTGAGTCTGAGGTTCTTCAACTTCTTTTGATATTCTCTTTCCTCATCAAATGGTTCTTCTTCAGAGCTTTCTGTCACAATTCTCAATTTCCGGTCATTTCTCAAACTCAATATTCTTCATATTAGTTCATGCATGGTTTTGCATTTCTCGTTAGACGCATAAATTCTTATTAAATAAACGCTATCGAACGATCTTTTATTTTGAACAATTGATCCGACACTTCCCAAAACTTATCCTGATATATTTTTATACTCAATTTAAGACCATAAAAATTATATTATTAGTTTACCTGGTGTTTTAAATTTATTGTGTATATAAATTGTTATATATAAATAATTACGACGGTTTTCGTAAATTCTACACGACAATTATTATTTCACTAAATTTTTGCAAGAAATGTATTTTTTTAATTTTTATGACTTCAAAATATTTTATTTTGATCCGTTAAAATTTATTTTTATTTAACGCTACCCTAAATGCTTAAATAAATACACAAGTTACTAATAATTCTTAACTAACTACATATCTACTCTACAATTACAAACTTAAAAAACAATTATGCACATTAACTCTATACTACTCACCCTTGTCGACACAAGGGTGATTCACACTACTTTTGGTGCAAAAATATCTTCTATACTTGCACTTATATTAATAATATACAAATGACTACACATACAAACTTAATACCAAAGGTGAAACAAAAACTACTCCTTCCTTTTCTCCCTCATATGAACCGGCCACCTTGAGCTCCAAGAAGAAGAACATAAAAATTTTGCTAGTCAAGTTCTAAACAATCTAGACACACTCTTGATTAAGGTTGTGAAATAAAAACCTTGGGTGTTTAGGATTAATCATTTGTTCATAAAACTTCATCAAGCAACTTGTAAGCATCACATATTCATTTTTATCTTTCATACTCATGTTATGTTCATATTATCATGTTTGGGTAAAACATACAAGTTATATGATGTCTATACCACTTAAATTGTTTATAAGCTATATAAATTTACATATGTTATCCTATAATTATCCCTTGAAACATATCACTTTTGGTGATGTCTAGGAACCCATGACACCCTAAGAAGGTGCATGGTAGGATTAGAATAGCTTCGGCGTTGGTTTGAATTGGTTAGAATAGGTTTTGCGCGAGAAAAACTCATTTCAACAACTTTAATTAAGGGTCTGATCATATTTGTTAATTCTGGAATTTTCGACAGTTTATAAAAATTTTTGGGCTAGACATTTGGAAAATATACTTTAAAACAAAAATGTGGCCGCTTGAACGGGTTAAAACGGAGTTATAACGAAGAAGTTATACTATTTTTAAGTTTGATGACGAAAACTATTTGTTTCAGAAAATTCAGCATGTTGTTTTACCTTTTTACGAGTCAAAAATGAGTCTTAAGCGTTATGAATTGTGTCGACTTATCAAAAATATATTAGTATACTTTAATACGAATCTAAGGATGTAGAAAACGTAGAAAACGGACTTGTAACGATTAAATTACACGCGTTAAACAAAGTTGCCGTAACTTTAATATATAAGCAAATTAATATATTTCTATTAGAGACATACTACGGCAACGAAGGACCATGTTGAGGGTCGTTTTTAACATGGATGTAGCACTTTTTATAACGAGATGTCTTCTAGTATAAGTGAGTTCGCCTAGCATATTTTCCAAAATGTCCAACCGTTCGTCAAGCGGAGTTGTAACGAATAAAATACGGTCACTTAAACTTTGCCGAAAACCACCCTTAAACAATATTTTGGATACGAGTACCATACTTAACCTATGTTATTCTCCATGATCGAGACCTCTAGGACAAAAACTTAAATGCTAAAACTTTGAGATAATGATACAAGCTTTCCAAAACCGTTGAGTTCGTTTCCTAACACTCGATGTGCACCATTTTACGACTAGCTTTTCAAGGCCGTTTATTCACTTTCACAAATTATCAAAGTATATTGTTTTGCGTCGAAAAGCTGTAAATTCTTGATAAATCACTAAACGACTATCGTAGGAGGTTGTTTCAACGTAAATACTTGTAAAGTATTTTATAATACGACGGGATGTCATAAACATATATTTTGACGATAAACATTATTTTCAAATGTACAAGTGGTATGGATATCATATGAGTTTGCATGCACGACATTGTTTCATGACTTATATTAGAGCATATCATTCATATTAGGTTGCGGATAGAGATCGCACCTCATTTCAGTGTATCTACTTTTGTCACCATAATCATTGCATGAGGTGAGTTTCATAGCCCCTACTTTTATACGTTTTGAATTACTTTTGGGGGAGATACATGCTCAATTATTTTCATTTACTTTCATAAGTACTCTAAACATTTATGGATTACCGTGAGTTTTCATAGCCCCACATTCTATTAATTGTTTACAAACTTTTGGGGGAGATACATGCTCAACTACTTGCTTTTACAAATACAAATACTCAAAACATTTACACTTTTATGCTACGCTATACTTTTTATACTTGATTGCATAATACTTGATAGCATTTATACTTGATTGCATTATACTTGATTGTGTTATATACTTGACTGCGTTATACTTGATTGCGTTATACTTGATTGTGTTATATACTTGATTGCGTTATACTTGATTGTGTTATACTAAACTTGAAAGTCTCCTAACATACACGAAGCAGTCCCCTCGTTTGCATGATAAGTCTCTTTGGATAACACATGCATTGGGTTTCGGAGATGAAGTAAAACTAATGCTATTATTTTCCTTATGAGCAACACAAAGTCTCCTTGGATAACACACGCATTGGGTTTCGGAGATGAAGTAGAACCAATGCTATTACTTTCCTTGTGAGCATCATACCCACCTGAGGTTTCTGGAGATGGAATAGAGACTCATGGCTAATTGCATAAGTTTTGATGCACGTGTACGTGATCAATATACTAGTTACATACTTAAAACATTTATACTTTTAACTACTATGATACATGCATACATAATTGACATACTATTTTTAGCAGTGGGTTGTGAACACACAGGTTGCAAGTTTTGTATGGGCGGAACTGAGTGGATTTACAATGCCTTTGCTTTGTGACCTCATTTGACAACATGTGCATGAACATAAACTAGACATTCTATATTTTGTGCAATGGGTTGTGAACACACAGGTTGCAAGTTTTGTATGGGCGGAACTTGGAACTGAGTGGATTTACGATGCCTTTGCTTTGTGGACTATTCTAATTGACCAAAACTTTGCCTTTGTCGCATGAACGCTCTTTAAAAGCTTTACTTGTTAAAAAAACTCTATGAACTCACTCAACCATTGTGTTGACACTTTTTAGCATGTTTTATCTCAGGTATCTAAGGCATTCACTTCATGGCATGCATGTGGATTTATCATAGAGTCGCGGTGTCGACGCGTCTCACCTATATATTTATGCCCTTAACTATCGTTTGATTGTAACAAACTCATTTTGGTATATTGGAAATATTTTGGGACCTATGTTTTGTAAACTCTGATTATTTTACAAAATCAAACGATATTTTCAAAACGACACTTTAGGTCGTTCGATATAACTGTAACTTTGATGCTATGATCGTCATCCCCCAGGAATTCTATTCCGCTGCAAAACATGTAATTTGGGGGTGTGACACTTTCCTTATCATGCTCAAGCACAGGAGTTTTCCCTTTTCCTTTATCAGCTATTGGACTGGGAGGCTTAGCTACTATTGGAGTGTCATCAATTGCAGTTTCAGAGTAGGTGACCTCTTCGTCGATTCAGATTTCCTCGAGCTTTCATCCAGTAGCTTTCGTTGCGGTTCAGGCTTGGGAATAGGAATAGGAACAGCTTCCTTAGAGGGAACTTTCCTTTTGAGTGCAGGTTTCCTCTTGGGAACTTTCTTTGACTCTCGGCGCTTGTAACACTTCTGCCTGCCTCTCCGGTTTTTCTAGTGGGTGTACCGGAGGACTTTTCATCAAGAAAACCGACTTTGCTTTCATCAACTGCTACCAGATACCTTTTGTATGAATAGATTTGTTTGATGCATCGGTTAGAAGGTGATCTGGCAACACTGCACCCTGTTTCTTTGTTGTAGATTCCTTAAATCTGACTATGAGTGTAGGCTCATACAACATGGAGTGATTGTTGGGATCATTGGTTCTCAAGGAGATATCAGGATTATACCCTAGAGCTTTTTGGATCAACAGTTTTGTATATCTGATGTATGGGATTTTGGAGCCAAGCTTTTTGAGGAATAACATCATGTCGTCCCATATCAGAGCTTCAACTTCAATGTGTTTCATGTTGACCAAAGCCCAAAAGATCTGTAATTCAACAAGCTTGGGATGCTCATAACCACTATCACGTCCAGAAATGGATTTGGTGATGATAATGTAGAGGGTTCTCCATGGCTAAGGAATATTCTTAAGATCCCCGTATGAATGCTTTGTGATTACTCCTGAAGCATCGTCATAACCAATGTCGATCATGAATTGCAAAACAGCCTCTTCAGTTGGTGTGGCAGTGTATTCGGTTGGCTCGATGACAGGAATGAGGAGAATAGCCCTTAAATCTGCCGGTGTGATGGTGACTTGTTTGTGGTTGGCGTCCACCGTCACAAAGGCATTTTGACCTTTGACCTTTGACCTTTCGCATTGTATGCCGGAATCGGTGAATGTAGATCTCCGCACTGTAGCGAATTGGTGAGCATGTTCGATAAGGATGATTCTTCGAATGTCCACAGCAATTAAACAAAAGACTCGAGCGTGAGAGTATCAAAATCTACACGAAGGTTGTTCTTTCCAATCTTCATCGGATAGCCATTAGGGAAGATATCTTCAACGGTGAGAACGTTTGGTGCTTCAACGTTTTGCATTTGAGCGTCCATGTCGTGATCTGAAAGATATTTAGCCAAAAGAACCAACATATCGAAAGACATTACATTAGTGAACAGATGGTTTTATTGTCCAATTATTGAATGTGATATGTCGATGATTGTTACGAGTCCAATGTCACTTGTTTGTCCAATAGTCCAAAGACGTCATGATAAGTTTCGTGAGTTGATTATCTTTAAGTTTTAAAGTTCATGTTTTCACTTATTTTTCAAAACTTATTAAACGATAAAGCTTATAAGTGAAATTATTGGTTTCGTGGCGTTATGATTTATTTATTTACAAGTTTGCACGCGTAACAATTCATAATTAAGGTTAAAACTAGGCTTAGGCGTAGAAATGGCAAGCTTATGCGTAAACAGGAGTGGTATACGCGTAAGCATAGGCTTATGCGTAGGTTCTTGACTTACGCGTATGAAATATTACGTGTAGGAAAAGGGGGGCCTTATGCGTAAAGCTTACGCGTAAGCGTATATGGAACCTTACGCGTAAGGCTTACTCGTAAGAGTCAACCTTATGCATAGAGGTCCTTTGTTTACGCATATCCCTCACAGGATACGCGTAGTCCCCAATGTAGAACCTTACGCGTAAACGTTACGCGTAAGATTTCTCTTACGCATAACACGCTACGCGTAAGGTGATCCTTATGCGTAGTTTGCAAGTAACCTTTATTCTGAATTTTCAAGCGTAGAAAACCTGAAATAAATTCGTCATAGCACTAATATTAACACATACATTCAATTATTTTCATATCACATCATGAATTTTTCATTCAAACAGTTACACGTAAAACACTTTTGCGTAAAACCTAAACCCTAAGGTTCAAAAAGATTCTGGGAAGTCTAGGATGCCTATTAAGTTGTTTTATCCAAGTTTTAACATCAAACTCAACATGAATCAACAATACCCAAATTTCAAGAACATGAACCCTAATTCTTAATTATCAACCAATTAATGTTTCTGGGTTGATTCAAAGCTTAGATATGATTAATTCAACATGAATACGACATCTTACAAGCAACCATTCAACCAGAAACGTTCACATATGAAAATACCCAATTTCACGCATAAACCCTAGTTTTCAAAATCAATCAATTCGTGTATCTGGGTGATGTTAAATGATAAAAATGGTTTCAGTGATGTTATAGAAACGTTTTGACACAATCATTTTCACTACAAACACATAAACTTGATTAAGTGTTCATACGCTTATGCGTAGAACACAAAATCATCCATAGAAACAAATCTAACCGTTGGTTTAATAAATGAATCAAAACCATTGTTTGTAAACACGTTTAGATTATGAAATTACTTACAAAATGATGATCAAACAAACGGATTAGGAGATTGATTGTTAGGCGTAGGATTTGGTAGGTGTGGTATTAAATGTGAAGAGTTAATGAATTAGGTGGAAGTTTTATTAAAAATAACTTTGTGCTTTTGACAATTTTAGCCCCTCCACCTTTTCCATTTACATCCAATGTCCATAACTTCCGTTTTGGTTACCAAACGAGAGATATTTGGAAAGAATTTTGACGACACTCCCCCTCGACTTAATAAATAATGAAGTTTTATAAATTTTAGTCCGAGGAGTATCAGTAAACCAGAAAAGTGGCCACCATTTAAAGAAACAACCGTGATAAGGTAACATGCAAGTACAAGGTTTTATGATACTGAAAAATATTTGCATTCTCCCCCTCAACACTTGATCGAAAAAAATGCTGAATTTTGAAAGATTTGAGTGTTGACGGAAGAATTTGTACTTGCCACGTTAAAAGAACTATAGATAGAAGAATATTTTTGTTGTTTTATCTGATTTTATATTTTTGTATTTTGTTTTTGAAAAATATTTACAAAAGAGGTTTTGGTGTTTGACTGGTTTTAAGAATGTTTTAAGAGTTCATCCAGTTCCTCTTGAGTCAAACACCGCATGCCAATCCGGTGGATCAACTCATTAAACCTAGCAGGAGCTAAGGCTTTGGTGAGGAAATCTGCCAATTGGTATTCTGTACCGGAAGAAGAGAAACCCTAACTCTCTCTCCTAGTGTGGGCGATTTTCTGCCTCCCCTACCTCACAATATTCCGGCTTAAATTATGTCTATCAAATCACGTTTTTTCTTTGATCCTTCTCTAGGATTAACTGAATTTATGTGTAGATCGGATTTGTGTAGGTAGGGGAGTCGGTTTTTCTCTTGATCTATCCTTAATCGCCCATATAATTTCAAACCCTGATCCCTAAATCATTTTTCTTTACTGGAAATCATTTTGGGTTATGATTTGTCCTCCTAAACCGACCTCTAAATCGGTTATTATTATTTTTAGGGTTTCGAATTTCTAATTATTGATTTGTACCTTTAAACTGACATTCTGAGTGCATATTCCAAGTCTGTTTTGGGTATATAAACCTTTAACGATCTCCTATTGAATATCTTGAATCGTTGAAGGCTTGATAACCCTAACACGATTACTCTTTGTAATCGTTAGTTAGGGTTCCATCTGGGTTGAATTAGATCGTTTATGTTTTATGGTTCTATCTTTATTTGATCTGCTTGCTGGTGATTTATATATCAGGTTATTGAATCTATTCATTAGGTTGATGTATGGTGGTGCTTACACGATATACAAACCCTAATTCTTAGGGTTTCATATTTTTTAACGGATCTGCTTGTTAACTTGATTGTCAACCTATGCAAGGGGTTGTGTGGTGATTGCTGGTTCATTTCATGATGTTGCTGCCATGTAAGTGGGTTTGGGAGAGATGGAAGTTAATTTTTAGGGTAACTTGTTCAAAAACCCTGTTTTTTGGTAGTAGGTCTTGGAAGTTAGGGTGTTTTCACCCTATGGATTGTTTCTTGGATCGTATTCCATGCCGACCTGCTGGTAATGAGACTTTATTTTATGTGTTTTGGATCTGGTTTACGATGGGGATTGGAAGTGGGTGCTATGTGCTGATGGTTGGCTATGGTTTATGACTATTACATGATTCGGCTAAGGAGCACTTGTGGTATTATGTTGGTCAGATTTACACTTGTCTTCTTGTGTTTGCTGCTCCAACTTGACGCAAATGGATTTGTTTTGGTATTGATGGAAGTTAAGTTTGGGGACTCTTGTTCAAAACCCCATTCACACGATGCCATGCACATTGGGTACATATGTTTCTATCTTACTGATGTTATGGCGATGGTGGTGGATTTGTTTGTGGTGTTTGCTACTACAAACATATTTTATGTTGAAGATCGCATGGATGTTTATACGTGGATTCTTCATGGAAGTTAAGGTGGACCGTCATAGTGATATAGAAAGCTCAAGTGCTTTTCTTGAGTAGTATTGTCATGTTTTATGTACTTTGGTCATTATTGGTAGGTTCATTTTATTGTTAGTTATAAGAATGGTGTGTCATTCTTAAATTTGAGTTTGTAAGTGTCCTATGGGACAGAGAGGAGGGAAATCACCCTCATCCTTTGTACCTCAACATTTTTTGGAGTAATGAATTTTACCGGGGTGTATTAACCCTTTTACCAAAAAAAATTGGTATTCTGTACCCACAAAGTATAATTCAACAGTACCCTATTCCACGTGGTCCTTGATGAAATGATATCGAAGATCGATGTGCTTTGATTTCTAATGTTGAACTGAGTTGCACGAGATCGCAATAGCACTCCGATTGTCGCAGTACATCGGGATTCTGTCAAATACATAACCATAGTCTTTGAGTTGTGTTCTCATCCAAATGACTTGAGCACAACATGCCGACATGGCTACATATTCTGCTTCGGTTGAGGACAGCGATGTACAATCTTGCTTCTTCGATTGCCATGACACCAATTTATCACCAAGAAATTGTAATGCTCCTGAAGTACTTTTCCGTGAATCTAAGCATCCTGCGTGGTCAGCGTCTGAAAAAGCAATTAGTTCAAAACCAGAATCCTTCAGATACCAGATCCCCAAATTAATGGTTCCCTTGATGTATCGGAGGATTTTTTTAGCCTCATAGAGGTGGGTTTCAGTTGGTCTCGACTGATAACGGGAGCAAAGATATACGGCAAAAACAATATCAGGTCTGCTAGCTGTTAGATACATGAGAGACCCAATGATACTTCGGTATTTGGTAGGGTCCACCAATTTCCCATGTAAATCAGCGTCTAGCTTCTTGGTATGAGCCATTGGTGTGGCATAGGTGTCACAGGTTTGCATTCCAAATTTGTTAAGAATTTCAAGGGCATATTTGGACTAACTCAAGAAAATACCACGGGGTGATTGATGAACTTGCAGTCCTAGAAAGAACGTAAGTTCACCCATCAAGGACATTTCAAAATGTTTCTTCATTAGTTTTGCAAAAGCGATTGAATACTTTTTATGTGTTGACCCAAAAATGATGTCATCCACGTAAATTTGAACAATTAAGATATGTGCCCCGTGATATTGTATGAAAAGAGTTGGGTCGACCGAACCTTTGGTAAAATTATTGGCAATGAGGAAGGATGATAACTTATCGTACCACGCCCGAGGAGCTTGTTTGAGTCCATACAAAGCTTTGTTTAGTTTGTAGACATGGTTCGGGAACGCGGGATCAACGAACCCTTCTGGCTGGCTGACATAAACCGTTTCTTTCAGTTGACCATTCAGAAAAGCAGTTTTGACATCCATCTGAAAGACCGTTATATTCATATGAGCCGCGAACGCGAGAAAGATCCGAACAGCCTCAAGACGAGCAACCGGAGCGAATGATTCTTCAAAGTCAATACCCTCTTCCTGTCTATAACCCTTAGCCACCACACGTGACTTGTTTCTGATTACGTTCCCTTCAGCATCCAATTTGTTCTTCTAAATCCATTTGAGACCAATGACGTAGACCCCTGTTGGTCTTTCAACCAGTTCCCATACTTCAAGACGTTTGAATTGGTTGATTTCTTCTTGCATGGATTCAATCCAGTTGTCTTTTGTCATTGCGTCTTTAATGTTTTTAGGCTCAGATTGGCAGACAGTGAGTGCATAAATGCAATGTTCACCGTCTGTGTGAAGACGTTGTCTTGTTACGACTGGTTGATTCGGGTTGCCAATTATGTTTTCAAGAGGATGGTCTTTTGTCCAACGATGTGTAGAGGGTTGATGTTGGTATACATTGTGCAGATTTTGAGGATTCAAATGACTTGTAGATGATTCCGCGACATCAGGTGCAGCAGTTTCATTGGCAAACGGGTTAAAGAACGCATTTGGATCAAAATCTGCAGGTGGGGTTACATCATTAAGAACATCATCAGCTGGTTCAGCGTCGTTGGATGCGGTTTGTTCAACTGTTGTTGTAGAGTCAACTGGTGGTGCTTCTTCAATCGTAGCTGTTGTAGCAGGTGTATTAGGTATTGGAATATGATCAGGTTGTGCAGCGGAAACATCGGATACACCTGGAGCACGTTCATCAATGTCATCACTAAACAGTGGAGCAAATAGCTTTTCCATTTGTTGACGAGTGAGTGGGGGCTTGGTTCACTGATGATGGGGTTTGAAGAAAGTTTAAACGGTTGTGACCGGGTTCCAAGCTGTTATGCTCAGAAGCCATTTCAGTAAGCTCATCAAAATTAGCATGAATCGTTTCCATAACCTGCTTTGTACGACGATTCCAGATCCGGTAACCTTTAGAGTTATCACAGTATCCAATAAAGACTCCAATGTCAGCTTTGGCTTTGAGCTTTCCAAAGTCATCACGATCATTATTTGGGTAGCAAAGGGATCCAAATACATGAAAGTGTTTAAGGTTCGGTTTTCTGTTGTGGATAAGCTCAAAAGGTGTTTTGTTATGGCATTTTGTAATCATTGAACGGTTTTGAGTATAGCATGCAGTTGAGACAGCTTCAGCCCATAAGTAATCTGGAAGTTTAGCATTGATTAACATCGTTCTGGCAGCTTCCACTAACGTACGGTTTCGTCTTTCAACAACTCCGTTTTGTTCTGGGGTACGTGCAATGGATGTTTGATGCTCAATTCCCACTTTCTCATAATATTCCCGAAGAGTTAGATTCACAAATTCAGTTCCTTTGTCTGATTGTGTTCCGGAGCTGAATTTGAATTTTCGTGAGAAAGGTGATGATCATCTGTGGAGCTTGATCTTTACTTCGAAGAAAATAAACCCTAGTCCATCTTGAGTAGTCATCAACAATTACCAAGATATAGCGTTTGCCATTAATCGTCTGTACGCGCATCGGGCCACACAAATCCATGTGAAGAAGATGAAGCACATGCTGATAGCTGTGTTCCACCTTTGAAGGAAAATGAGCACGAGTGCTTTTTCCTTGTTC
Source organism: Chrysanthemum makinoi (assembly GCA_910596185.1). NCBI lineage: Eukaryota > Viridiplantae > Streptophyta > Magnoliopsida > Asterales > Asteraceae > Chrysanthemum > Chrysanthemum makinoi. The sequence continues at coordinate 161,524,231 of OU343217.1, read as the reverse complement.
ACAGGTTGAGCAGAGGTGATCTTTAGAATACCGGAATCTTGGGAGACCTTCAACAAGTTTATGTCGAGCAAGATTGGTGATGGTTTGAAAGTTTAAATGTGAGAGACGACGGTGCCATAGCCAAGATTTTGTTGATGTTGCCTTTGAAAGTAGACAGATGGGAGATGAAGCAACCATGTCTTGCATTCAGATTGTGTACAGACTAGAATTGCGAGAGCCATACATAAGATCGTTTCCTTGTAGATCACGAATGAAACAAGTTTTCTCCCAAAAAGCAACTTCCAAATCTCCATCACAGAATTGACCGACAGAAAAGAGATTGTGACCGAGGCCTTCCACATAATAAACCCTGCTAATTTCGATATTGCCATTGATATAATCTCTGTAGCCCATGATAGCTGCGAAGTGATCATTCCCGAATCTGACAGTGCCAATGAACTTTGCAACAAAGTTTGATAACAGTTTAAGGTTGCCTGTCATGTGTCGGGAACATCCGCTATCAACAATCCAAAGGATGATCGGTATCACCTGCATTACACACAGACGACACAGATGGAATAGAAGTAGATGTGGAACCCGATGAGTTAGAGGGTTCCGAAGCAGTTATAGTAGAAATACACTCATCAATGATTTTAGGCATCCATTTAAATCCTAGTGTATTATGTATCCATTTCTGCCATCTCCAACTAGTCTTAGCTTTAGTCTTAGTGAATGCACTAGGTGGTACTACAGTCCTTGGAGGTGATACTGGAGCTACAGGGACCTCAATGCGTTTCTTAGAATCTAAAGAGGGCGGTTTACCAAGCACAGACTTAGAAGCATTAGTGGGCCTAGAGGTATTCCGGGTCTTAGGATTCCGTAAACGAGACAAGATAGCTCTAGCAACACATTTGTCATGACAATCAGAAAGCATACTTTTACGACAAATAACACAAGAAGCATCAGACTGAATATCAAAAGTACTTAAAGGTTTAGCATTCGTTACAACACTTTTTCCATTACATTTGTCAGACGCAATATCTAAAGTGGGTGCAACTGGAGTCTTATTCAAAGTCCTAGGGTGTTCTTCTACTTAAGCATTCTTTATTGTTCTTTTCTTAGGTCGCAACTTCCTATTCTTCCTTGTAGGCTGTGAAGTGCGGACGTTTGGAAAAGAGGCAACTATTCCTGTTTCAGTAGAGGGAAGCACATTAGTATCTTGTGGTTTATCAGTAGGCATTCTGGGTTCACGTTTGCTAAGTGTTACAGGTGCAATTTTCTTAATGATGCTAGGCTGAACTTTTTCATACTTTCCTAACATCTCCCTTAACTTAATAATAGTGTGCACCAAATCTTGATTTTCAGAACGAAGATTTCCAGCAAAATTCATGACTTCTTTGTGTAAGATAATGATCAAGTTCGTTTGATGCTTCATTACGAGTCTGTTTGAGTAAATCAAATATGACACCATATTCCTTTTTCACTTTTACAAGTTCTTGTTCATATTTTGAGATTTGACATTTCAAAGACGCGTTTTGATCATCCAGTTGCTCAAATTTTGGATTAAACGTTTTGGATTGCAACTGATGGATTTTGTTTTGCAAAGCAAGTTCACGATTTTGACAATATTTTTGACACCATTGAAGACGACGTTTTGAACTGAAAGCTCGTTTAACAGTCGTTCATTTTTAATTTTTAAAGACTGAATCTGATGCACATTATCAGTATTCTCAACAATATCAACAGAATCAACAGAATCAGCAGAGATATGATCAGATGCATATGCAACAGATTGTAATAACACAAGATTATTGATATCAGCATAGATAACATCTTTCAAGAGTCGATCAACATCTTTTCTCAACAATTTATTTTTACGTTTAGTATTTGAAATCGATGTTTCTGTTTTCTCGAAAACTGCTTTCATTAGACCAAGTTCCTTGTGAAAATCCCTTTCCCAATATTGTGCACAGGTTTTCAAATTTTTGACATGGGGTAAAATTCTTTTCGGAAGAATATCTCTTTGTTCTCGCGCCAGAGGCGATTGAAAATGTTCAACTTTTATTTCAGAATGAAATTCAATCTCACGTTCCAAAATTTTGATGTCAGATAAGAAAGTGTCAAAGTATTTTATAACGCGACAACTTTCAGCTTTCGTTTTTACTTCACTAAGTGAAGGTAAAGGACCATTAATTTGTGCACCATTAGGTTGGGGATTAGAAACTGGTGTGATAACCAAAGGTTTGTTAGAAGAATCTTGTTGTGTGACAAAAGTTACGGCTTTTGAATAGTTAAATGGTTTGTTATAAATGACATTTTCCATTTTTGACCGACTCTCGTCATCTGCATCTAACTCCTCCATGTGATTATATTCAACAACAGTCATAATTGAATCATCAATTCTATGTTCTACACTGTAAACTTCAGGATTTGGTTTGAATGCTCTGTTTGAAAACTTAGGTTTGTAATCAGCAAGATTCGGTCCATATCCATTTGGATTTGGTTTGAAAGTAAACTTTTGAATCGTTGTGATTGATTCACCATGTTTATAAACAACAGTTCGAAACTCTTTGATTTTGTGTTGTAAGTCGACAATTTCCTCAAGATAGGCATCTATTCGTTTCGTGGAATGCTGTTTGTACTCAGAGAATTGTTTTTGACAAGTTAACAACTCAGCCTTGGCTTTTTGAGTTTCCAAGGTATGAGCGTTAAGTTGTTGTTTATGTTCATGTTTCAGTTGTTCTATTTGAGACAACAAAGCATTCTTGGATGCGGCTAGATCACGTATCTATCATTCTAATGATTTTTTGTTTTGATGAGATTTGGCAAAAGCGACTTCAAAACCTTTATCCCGTTTTTCTTGATTTTTAAAAACGTTGATTTGCCTTATTAAGCATTCGTTATCCCTAGTTAACAGTGCATTTTTATCCATTAATTGCTTGCAAATTTCCAACCGAGATTCTTGGTCTTTAATTAAGGTCAGGAGCTCAATTTCTCTATTAGACAAAAGCTCATCTTGTTCAACGTGAGTCTCAACATGATCATTATTTAGATCCTCAAATATAACCACGGAGCCAACTTGATTATCAATATTAACCATAAGGTAATCTTGATCATCAAATATAACTACGGGATCTATTTGATAATCATCGGAATGAGATGTAGATGGCTCATGTTGAACTCTCTGATCCTTGTCGGATGGAGAAATTGGCGGAGAGATCAGATCATGAATGAGTGTATTTTGTTCCGATACCTGAGACAAGCCATCAGTGTCATACACTGGGCCTGTGTCACTCATGTGTAGAGCTTGCATTTGTGCCATCAACATCACTGCTGCATTAGCCTGCAAGTCCTCCATATCATCATCAGAATCAGCATCTGCCATAAAGCTCTGTTCCATGTTGGTAAGAGTTCCACCAGCTTCATCCTTGAGAGCCAAGAGCAAAGCCTCTTTGAAATAAGCACTGCCTCTTGTCCTCGGCTTAGGACATGCATTAGCCAGATGACCCTTCTCATTACAGTTATAACAACGAAGACCATTAACCCCATTCGAGCATTCCCTGTTCAACCACTTAAGCCCTTTGTTGTTGCGGAGCACCCATGTTATTCCTTCCCATAGCATTAAACCCTTGACCACCTCCCATCTGATGAACATTACCACGATTCTGAACTTCAACTCGTCCATTGTTAACCACAGCCTGATTCCTTGTGTTTGATGAGGTACGAATGCGATTGTTGGATTTGTTGGAATATCGGCCGAAGGCTCTAGCAATCATGACAAATCCTTGCTGCAGGGCATCAAAAGCTTCAGTATCCTCATTTGATTCACTATAAAGTGCTTGATCAGTGTTGTTCTTGTATGGAACCAATTGAGTTTCTTGAGATTGTTGCTGTGACGGATTATATGGTGTAATTGTTGCAGTTGGTTGAGGAGCGGGTTGAGGAGGAACACTAGTTTGAGCCCACAAAGCAAGTTGTTGATTGTCCGGAAGTAACTGTGGAGCCGGGAGTCCACGGATAGCCCTTTCTTTGTCAACTTCTTTTTGGTGAGGCTTCAAATAGTCGTACAACAATCCGTATGTAGCATGATGAAGATTCTTAGCTTGTCGGAGAAAAATGACATACTTCTCCCATTCCGGACCAAGACTACCTAGGAACTTAGTGTTGACAGCAATTCATGGCATGATGATATTGTGTTTGTCCAAATCGTTGATGATGTCTGAAAAGCGATGATGATATGACTCTAATGTCTCTCCTGGTTCAATCATGAAGTGTTCATAAGCCAAGTAGATTTTGGTTTCCATGTCTTCCTGATTGAGTGATGTGCCTTCCATAAGAAGATGAATATGTTCCCACATTGCTTTAGCTGTCTTTTGAGCATCAACACTTCGAAGGATCGGATTGGGTAATCCCAAAAGGATGTATTGCATTGCTAGTTCATCGGCTTCAAAATGTAGAAGTTCGTCACCTGTGAGGTCTGAGATAGTTGCAATGTTGGTGACAGCATCTCTTGGTGGATTGGCATTAGGATCTGCGGGTGTGACAATAGTAGGCATCTGAAATGGACCTTCCATAATGACCTTCTTTAAGAACTTTCCATGTGGCTTCTTTAGATCACAGAACCTAAAGAGCCTTATCACCCATTGATCATAATTCCCAGGAGTGAGCATTGGAGGTCTATCAAGTGTGCCAGCTTCATGAATTGATTGTTGGCTACTTAAGGCTTCACACATCTTGCCAAACCATGACGGTTCCTTCATAGTATTTCTTGATGGATGTTGATTGTAGAAGTTTGTGTAAGGTTGTACTTGAAGACTAGGTGGTGGTTGAACCATTTGTGGAGTATGTTGTTGATTAAATTGTTGTTGATAAATTTGTTGTTGTTGATTAAATTCTTGATGTTGTGGACTTAGTTGTTGTTGTTGTTGTTGATTATAAGTGTAAGGAAAATAGCTTGAGTATGGTGGTTGTGACATGTTGAAAACTTGTGTTGTTAAATGGATCTTTGTAGTCGAATGAAACATTGTTGATGAAGTATCCTTAGGCGTAGAAACCAAGTGTAGGCAAAGTAAAACTTAAGCGTAAAAACACCAAACTTACGCGTAAAAGGGATAGTTACGCGTAGGATTAGCTTACGCGTAAGAATTGAGAAACACTAAAGTTATGCGTAAACTGAAAGTTAGGCGTAGAAAACTTATCCGTAAGATTATCTTAGGCGTAAGACAGAGCTTAGGCGTAAGAATAAGCTTAGGCGTAAAAGAGTTCTACGCGTAAGATTTGAGCTTAGGCGTAAAATTAGGGTTTAGCCAAAAAAAATCCTTTACACTATCACAGTGTAAGAGATATCCAAAGTCGAAGTGTTTTCAGGCTTATCCAAGCAAGAAAACACTAAGTAAACCACGAAAACTGAAGATCGATCCACGGATGAGTTACGTGTAAGAATAGGGTTTTCTTACGCGTAGAAAGCAACCAAAATTGATTTTCTGCCCAAAGATGTTTCTAAGCAAGATTTTTGTGATGAAACAGATTCAATATCACCAAAATAACACAAAAGTGTGAAACTTGATGATCCAAAACTTCAAAACACCTTACGCGTAAAGATGAACACGCGTATAAAATAAAGCTTAAAACTAAGGAAAAACACGTAAAGTTCGAAACTTTTTGCTTAAAACTAAAATTTTAACACTTAAAAACGATGAAAGTACAAGAATCTTGGATTGAAAAGTGTAAAAAATGAGTTTTTAAACGTGACCAAGTTTTTGAACCGTGAGTTACGCGTAGAACCAAACAACTTCAAAAACAAATAAACTTTTCACCCAACTATATGGCGAATGATACCACTGTTAGGTTCCCATCTTAGTAACACAAGCATCAATATAAGAAATGGAGAAGAAGAGATCGGTTGAACAATACCAAACACACACGTATGAATAATAAGAATAGTTATGCATAGAGTATGAAGGATAAATGGAACAACCAACCCTCAAGTGAGGGTTATACAAGCGTATTTATAGGGCAAGGAGCTAGGGCAACACATCTAGACTCCTTCCCTTCTTATGGGCTTGGGCCAAGGCTTATGGGCCTTCTACACAAGCCTTAGCTTAATAACAAATATAAAGGTCATATTAAGCTAACTATTATATATGAATCACTAACACTTGAATTAATGTTTAGGAGTGATTCCAACACATTTGCTCATGTTGCAAGAATGGAAGCCATCAAGATCTTCCTTTCATATGCAACATACATGAACTTCAAAGTTCCCTAGTAAATCCTAATTCGTTTCTCTCTCTCTCTCTCTCTAGGTTCGAGCCGCCACTTTTTCTCAAATCCGGCCATAATCCAAACACAATCGTCCTCTCTACCCTTCCTGGGTATGCAATACGATTTTTGGATTGTGTTTAATATCTTAGAAGTGACGGCTGGTGGGTTGTTTGATTTTCCGAAACCCTAAATTCACTTTTTGTTCAATCGACTGCCTTTAATGGTGGTTCGTTTCTGATTAGGGTTTCGTTAAACTGTTTTAAGGCGATTTTGAATCACTCATGTCGGTTTGGTTTTCTAAATCGACTCCTTATATATAATCACTGCTATTGGTTTTCTAGTAGATCGTATTCCAACACATTTGCTATTGGTACAATCTGGTGGCTTATTGTTTGGTCGACCTTGGAAGTAAAGACTATAAAACCTTTTTGGTTTTTAATTGGTGGTTGACGTTGATATGGGTATTTGGTTTTGAACGTTGAATTCATATTCATCTTGAAAGTAAACCCGTGTTAGGGTTTTGCTGTTGGTGTGGAGGTCTAAGCTTGTACGCTGCACGTTAACCCATGTTAGGGTTTATTGTTGCGTGTATGTTCATGATCTGATGTATGTGGTTTTGTACATGGGTTTGGAGAGATGTAAGTTAAGTTTTTGGGTAATCTTATTCAAAAACCCTAATCTGATTGCAATGACCTGGGCGCGTTTATGTTTTATTTTCTGGTCATGAATGGTTTTTCTCTATGTTTAGATCTGATTAAACCTTATTTGATTCACCGATTGATGTATCATCATTGGTATGCTGCTGGTGTTAGTCTAATTGTGAGTTAGGGAACTTTATGTCTCGATCTGCTTGTATTTGATGATTATGGACGATAAGGTTTTATGTAAACCCTATTTGGATTGTATGTTGGAGCTGGTTATTTGGTACGACAAGAATAGAATCTATGTTTGGTTATTAAGATTCGTGGTCGTGTATGTTGGTGGTGCACTCAAGAGCTATGAGTTGCAGTTTTTTTAAGAATAGAGCTGCTCACTATGGTCGTGGTTCTTTGAAGTTCGTGAGCATTTTGGTCATCTTGATGCCTATGTTTGGAGGGACTTTTTTTCTGCATTTGATGATTCTATGCTCGTGTAAGTGTGTATTGGGATGCATTGTGTTGGTACAAGTCTTTGTATGTACATGCTTGATGGCTGGATACTTGGACTTGTGGTAAGTTGGAGGATTCCTATGATATGGGTTTGTGGACTTTGGGTGATCATTCATGACATATTATATGTGGATTCTTCATGGAAGCTAAGGTGGACCGCCATAATGATTTAGAAGGCTCAAGTGCGTTTCTTGAGTAGCCTTGTAATGTTTTATGTTCTTTTGTCATTATTGGTAGGTTCATTTTTTGTAAGTTATAGGAATGGTGTGTCATTCTTATATTAGCGTCTGTAAGTGTCCTAAGGGACTAAGGTGAGGGATATCACCCTCATCCTATGTACCTCAACGTTTTTTGGAGTAATCAATTTTACCGAGGTGAATTAACCCTTTTACCCAAAAAAAACTTCAAAGTTACCAAATGGATGTCAAAAGTGCCTTCCGGAATGGTGAACTCAAAGAAGATGTCTATGTTCAGCAACCCCCAGGCTTTGAGAGTAGTGAATACCCTGACTATGTCTGCAAGCTTGACAAAGCCCTATATGGACTGAAACAAGCTCTCAGAGCATGGTATGAAACTTTCTCAGCCTTCCTGATCCAAAACAAGTTTGTCAGAGGAAAGATAGACAACACCCTGTTTATCTATAGGACAAAACAAGATGTGATACTAGTCCAAGTCTATGTTGATGACATCATCTTTGGCTCAACAAATTATAATCTTTGCAAACAGTTTGAAAAACTGATGACAAAAAAATTTGAAATGAGCATGATGGGTGAACTCACATACTTCCTTGGACTACAAATCAGGCAAACTGATAAAGGAATCATCACCAGTCAAGAGAAATACACTAGGAATCTCTTGAAGAAATATGAGATCTCTGATTGTGCCTCAGTGAAGACTCCAATGGTTCCTCCAAATAACCTTGGACCTGATCTCAATGGCAAATCAATCAATCAAACTCATTTCAAGGGGATTGTAGGATCACTGATGTATCTAACTGCTTCCAGACCAGTTATACAATTCTCAGTATGTCTGATTGCAAGATATCAGTCTAATCCTAAGGAGTCCTATCTCACTGCAGCCAAAAGGATTCTCATATACCTGAAGGGAACTCCAAGCCTTGGACTTTACAATCCTAAATGTTCAGGGTTTGACCTCAAAGGTTATTCTGACTCTGACTATGCTGGCTGTAACATGGACAGAAAAAATACCTCAGGGTCCTATAATTTTCGTGGGGGGAAACTGGTTTGTTGGAGTACTAAGAAAAAACAATCAGTGGCTATGTCTTCAGCTGAAGCTGAATATGTGGCAGCTGCGGGGTGTTTTTTTTTGGGTAAAGGGGAGTAATCCTGCACCTTGGTAAATATATTAACCAAAAAAGTTTAAGTACAACGGATGAGAGTGAATCTCTCACCTCGGCCCGTTACATGGGCAACAAACACACACTAAAAGTGCACTTAACCAAATAAATAACATAAGAAAGACATGTCAATCTTATGAACTACCAAACAACCAATTTTACTTCCTACCACGACCTAAGAGACTAACATCATACATGTCACACATATCCTCCAAGTGCCTCGGTAGATCGTAGACTTGATCAGCATAATCCTCAAAATCTTCAAGATCAAAACCCCCACCACCCCCAGAAGCCAAATATGACGCCATAGGGTTGTCTGTTTCCAAAACCTCATCTTCACTGTCTGAACAGGTCACATTCCCAACTTTAGAAAATGGATTACTTACCTTGGTAGCAGAAGAAGTCCCAGTCTCCGAAGGCTTAGACGCCTCACCAATATTACGAGAGTCCTTCCCCCGAGATCCATCAATACCTGCTTCCTTAGTAGTACCAGAAGACTTCCCAGTCTTCACCGTTTTAGTAGAATCAGCCACAATACTTGGGATGCCCGAGTCATCATCCACCTCAAGAGTCCCAAAAGAGTTTGATGTAGTAATAGGTGTATCTTTAGCAATACCACTAGCAGCTGCCGGTGTCTTCATCTTAGCAACATATACCTGCTTCCTAGGTGCAAATCTAGGACCCTTACCCATATTAATACCACCAGTCATCTTCGTACCTTTAGGTTTGGCTTTCCGATTCTGCACCACCTTAAAACCATCATCAGGTTCATTCACATTAGAGGTGAGGGGAACATCATTATTCTCCTTAATACTCTTAGGACAACAAGCATTATCATGCCCAAACACTTTACATTCCACACAGTGTGGCGGCTTCCATTCATATTCCACCTTTATACTTGCCGTAGTAAAGCCACTATCCTCCTTATTAGGGATCGCCATAGTCACCACATGTTTAAGCTCGACATCAGATGATAATTCCACAAGAGCACGTGCAAAACTAATACGACCCCATGAATCAACACACATGGAACTAGTAAAAGCATCTAACATAATCGGCTTACCCACTTGAGTAGCAATTAAGCTCAACCCATCTTCCGAATATGCAAGTAATGGCACATTATGCAATTTAATCCAAACGGGAACTCTAGTTACCTCACTTTTAGACAATAGCACATCAGGAGTCCATTTAGTGAGAATGAGAGGAGAATTGCGAATAATCCAAGGGCCCCGTTGAAGAACATTCTCAACACCCTCTTCAGAAGCGAATTTAAAGAGGAAAACACCATCATCATTCTTCATTAGTTTCTGAAAACCAAACTTACCCCACGTGTTGGAGACGTAGTTCTTAACCAAAGGAAAAGCAACATCCTTGCCAACAAAGAAGCCAACAAGTGTATTTTCATACCGGTTGAATACACCCTCCATAGCAGCCTTTGGAAGCACCGTATCATGATTTTCAATACGTGTCTCATTCACCAAGGCACGAAAATTAACTTTCCTAGAGACACGTTCCGGATTTAAAACCTTAGCAAATGACCTCACTTCGTTATTATCACAACCAATCACATTAGTACCTGAAGTAGATGCATTCACCACGTTAGGACCTGAAGTAAAAGTATTCACCTCGTTAGGACCAGAATTCACCACATCATCAACTTTAGTGCTCGAATCAGATCCACCCACAAACGTATCACTAAAATTTGTTTTATCCAGATTAGTAGTACCCCACACAGAATCGGAATGAGTATCATGCGTGCTAGGGTTTAGAACAACCCTAGTAGCATTACGCAACTTCGGATCAGCATTTTCACCCTCAATACCACGTTCACCTTTGAGACGTTTAAACCTAGCTTCCAACGCCTGAATATCAACTCTATTATACGGTTTCATGTCCGTGTTTGCACCAACTTGATCGGCCAAGTTGGTGGCAATTTTTGAATCCTTCATCGAAAACCCATCTTTATCAAGAAAACCCTTCTCTATCTCTCTAAAAACCCACGAACAATCCCAATATTATGACAAACACAAGCAGAAAACCCTAGCGTCTTACAATAAAACCCTAACTGAAAGTTAGGGTTTAAACCACCACGAACCAGCAACTAACCTTCTCCCATGGTTTAATCGCATAAAACACTAAAAACCAGACCAATAAGGAGTGATAAACCAAACAAATCCAAATCAGAACAATCAATTATATATATGACCGATTTAAATCAGTTATAGGATCGATTTAAGATAGATAATGGCGGCTTAAAACCCTAAAAAAACGATTACACCAGATCTGAACTAAAACCTAAAAAACAAGCAAGGAATTGAGTAAACCAATGTTAAACACAATGTTTAAACACTAAGATAATCAATTTGATCCAAGAATCAGAGGTTTTAGGGCAGAAAAGATGAAAAAACGAATTGGAGGAGGAAGGGAAAAAAGTCGCCACCTAGAGAGAACTTTTAGGGTTTTGAATACAGCTGCGGGGTGTTGTGCCAATGTGCTATGGATGAAAAGTCAACTCATTGACTATGACATCCATTACAAGATGGTACCCATCTTCTATGATAACACCAGTGCTATCGCAATCTACAACAACCCTGTCCTTCACCAAAGAACAAAACACATTGAATCAGATATCATTTTATTATGGACCACATCATGAAAGGAGATATGGAACTCCATTTCATCCCTACTGAACATCAACTTGCTAATATCTTCACCAAAACCTTGGATGAACCTACCTTCAAGAGACTGAAAGCTGAATTAGGAATGCTTGACATTGAAAGTCAGCAACCTGAGAACCAATCCTAATCTCAGCAGTTCTCTCAGAAAAGGTCCCTGATCCCTGAATAAACCCCAAAATCATCTTCTCACTGAATGAGTAATACTCATTCAGGGTCCCTGACATTAGATAAAGAGCATTGAATGAGTAACTAAATGCTCTAAGTATTTCAGTTACTTAATGTCCTAGGTTGGTAAATATACCAATTTAATATAGGAATATATGTCTCTACACCTTTCTGTCATCCATGTCATAGGTCCCCTTCAACCTTACCTCATCCCATTAGGCATTAAATGCCCTCTCTCACAAGAAAAATCCTTAGGATATTTCAAACCTGCAAATGCACTTTTACAGTGCACTGCAATTGTTTCCTTGAAAACCGTGAGAAAACTGCGGGTACTAGAGTAGCTGCATTAAATGAGGAAAATGAAATGTTTTTCAAAAACTGGCTTTACAAATCCTCACATGTGCAAGAATTACCCCTTTACCACTCGATAAATACCCCTCTCATAACCTCAAAAACACACACACAATTTGATTTTTGCAAACAAACTCTGTCAAAACCCTTTCAAAATCAAAACAACAATTGTGTGTTCTTTGTATTAAAACCTGTTTAAGCACTAAATTCATCTTTACAAACAAAACTCAAAGTATTTCTTCATAAACTTTTAAAAGAATTTACTTTGCTTTGATTGTTCTTGTCAACTATATTATCAAAAACCTAAAATCTTTCTGAATGGAAATGGCAAGAACTTAGAGTCTTCAGTTTGCATCACAGTGGGTAGGCGGTCTTGAAAATGTCGAATTTAAAACGAACAACGTTATAGGCAATTTTGAATACCCACATGATGTCCCAGCCTATAAAGGAATCATGAAATTTTTGCTAAACTGCCCACTAAAACAGGCCTTTGTTCAGTCCCCATCTATATTGTACCATAACTTCCTCAGGGAGTTTTGGGCAACTGCAGTGGCCTATGACCCAACGCCCTCTACTGATGAAAAAGAACCAAGACCCCTCAGGGAGTTTCTCATCAAGTTTTCAATTTTAAATGGGGAACAAGCAGTCACCCTGGACTATAAAACTTTTTGCTCGTCAACAGGGCTTGACTATAATCAGGGAAACTACGTTGCTCACCCTGACCCAGCCATTGTTAAGGTTGTCTTAGGTAAAACTTCTTTTGATCCTAAACTTTTAGACAAAACCCCAGTCATCAAGAACTCCTTTCCCGTGGCTTGGAGGATCCTGTTCACATTTGTGATTCAAGTTCTCGGCGGGAACCACTCATCCACTGAACAGATTAATTCCATTCAGTTGATGATGGCATACTACTTGTTGACTGGTACTAATGTCGACACATGGGAGATCATTTACAGTGATCATGTAACCAAGCTATAGAGCAAAACTAGGGAAAAATACGTTTCATACCCTAGATTTGTCTTTAGTGCTTTGCAAGTGTTACTGGGTTGCAACTATACTCAGGATTATAAACATGGTGATTTACCAGCCACCCTGAGTCAATTAAATTTTTAAAAGAACCCATCCCTGGTCACTGATATTGAATTGACGGCCCATATAGTTGCTGTAAACAACCAGAGGGACTCAGTGTCTCCAAACCCTACTCCCAAAAAGAGAAAGGGGAAGTCTCAGACTGGGACTAAAACCAAATCCAAGTCTCAGGGCCCTGATGCTTCTGGAGCACAACCTAAAAGGCACAAAAAACCCAGACTGATAAGACACCTAAGGGAGACCAAGCAACAACCACCTCGGTGACAACGAAGGACACTGATGCATCACAGCCAGTGTCCTTGGTCCCACAGACTACTCCCTAAGATCCAGAGGGAAACACACAACCCGCTGGTAGGGGAACGCCTTCCATAAATCCTACTGAGGACACTCGCAAATCAAAGATTTTGTCTGAAGGCACAACCACCGATCCCAAAGACTCAGGGCGAAACAAAAAACCCACTGATAGGGATCTTACTGCCACTGCTTCTAAGGATGGCACTGAGAAACTCCCACCAGTGCTAGAAGGAGCATCGAGGGACAAAGACTCAGGAGGAAAGAAACAACCCGCCAATATGGACTCATAACCAATCCTGACTCCGGAGAAGACACAGGGAAATACCCATCAGTGTGTGAGGGGTCCTTGGGGACAAAGACTCAGGGGGACAAAAACCACCCACTGATACGGAACCCATCACCCCCACCGGTCTTCTAACAGTTGCTGAGGTTAATGAGATATTATTTTTTGATGAAGAGATTGTTGTTGACAGTGAGGAAGAGATTTTTCTACTGGTGAAGAAATGGACACTGATGTTCAACCACAAGAACAAGAGCATCATCCTAATCCAAAAGAGCATGAGGAGTCACCCTTTCAGCCTGATGATGACTCCTCTGTCTCTTCAGACTCTTCCACCTCATCCTGCCCTGAGGAACTGAATAAATATGACAACGTTCTTCCCCTGACTGAAAGTCAGCTAGTGATGTGGTTAAAAAAGGCTACCAGGAAGCTATACTCTGTAGTGACTGATAGTCTTTGGGATCAACATATTGAAGTAGCTGCAAGCTACGCTGATCTCAAGGCTGAAGTGGTTTCCAATCTTGAAGATAATGATGAGCACAGGGATCTCATTTATGACCATCTTCACAAGCTGGATGATCACCTGAATAAATTTCTCAAAACTTTTCAGGATGCTCATACCAAGCTAGATGAAATCAGGGAATCAGTCAAGGAAGACCCTGCACTCAACTCCAAAGTGCTTGAGGCTACGGAAACATACATGAATAACTCTTCTAGTCTCACTGAACTAATCGCTATGCTGAATAATTCAAACGTTCAGGGTCTTACCACTTCAATCCAGGCTCTTCAGTCCACTCTGGGATCATTAGATACAAAGGTTGCTGAGTTGGCTAAATCATCTTCTTCTATGGCCTGGAATCTCGGGCCTAGAATGACTGCTCTTGAACAATCTCAGGCCACACTTGTAGAAAAGGTCACCAGCCTTCAAAAAGACACATCAGACATCATTTCCATGGTCTTGAAGATTTATCAGACCTTCAAAGGTCAAGCTGCTCCTTCTCCCTCAGTGTCTCAACCAACTCTTGCTCTCACTGACACGCCAAAAATAGTTGAGGGGGAGAGATCCGCTGAAGAGACTCCCTCTCACACTAAGGGGGAGCCAACTCAACTTGTATCTGTAGTACCCATCTCTTCCATCCCACCATCCGGAACACCAGTCACAACAACACCATCAGTAACAACAGCAACAACAACACCAGTGGTAACAACAACACCCCCAGTGATGTCAACATCTCCTTCGAATCGGTCAATCTAATTTATCGTTCCTAATTGGTGCACTCTCACGTGGGCTGGTTGTTCTCAATTAAGTATATTGATTCATTGTGGGTTGGTGTGTATCCTAATTATTACTCAAAGATCATTCTTCTTTCATTGATTATACTTATTGGTTGATACTGAATTATAAGATCGGTGCTTGTTATAGTATTTATATATCGTGGGTTGGTGATTTTTTTTGCCTCATTATTACTACATCATTTAATCATCATTATCCATTATGGCTGGGGGTTAAATTCTGTGATGCATGCGTTTGAAACCCTAACTTTATGTTAGGGTTTTCTTATTCGAATAGTGGTCGCTGCAGTTGCTGTTCGTTCGTGGTCGTATTTGCTGCTGGTTTTTGATATTTGTTCGTGGGTTAGAGAGATGGATAAAGGTTTTTTGAATAGCGGTGCTAATGTTCCTATCGATGCTAGTGTGGGTAAAAAGGTAGGGTTTGCAAGTAATGATATCCAGGTTAGTGATGGTGACGTTGAGATTACTAGACCTGTTGGGGCTGTGTTTTTTGATGACGATAGGGAGGATGAATTCCCCTTGCTGAATTCGTTGGCAAAGAAGATTAAGAATGTTGATGGACACATGATACGCTCCAGTAGAGTTCCACATAGGGCTGTTGGTTTTGATTAACCGAAATCATCAATTCAGGCCCTTCATGAAATACCTCAACAGATGCACGAGATTGACACAAGCATACAGGTTAATAATGTTATTCCACAAGATGGAGTTATTAACGATTCTAGGGCTGCAAATTCGTATGCCTCAGTTGTCAATGATGCTGATGGATGTAATTCGGAGCTTACTGGGAAGTCTCATCAAATAATGGCTGATTCGTTTGCTTATGTGCTACAACCTAAAACTGTAAAGAAGATTAATTTTCGGTCACTTGTAAATGAAGAAAAGGTGGAGAGCTTTGATTTTGTTCTTCCACAAGCTGCTATTGATGTTGTTAAGAGCAGGTATGAAAATACTCTAGTTGGTTACTTTCTTGGAAAGCATTCCCGGTTGTATAGAATTATGTCACCAACACTTGGAATAAATTTGGTTTTAAAAAGTTCATGAGGAATGATGATGGTGTCTTTTTGTTCAAATTCACATCTAGTACGGGAATAGAACAAGTCCTAGAAAGGGGTCCATGGATGATTCGCAATTCGCCCATTATCCTTACTAAATGGTCTTCTAATTTGCCTCTTTCTAAAGGGGAAGTTACTAAAATACCGGTTTGAGTTAAATTACATAGTGTTCTGATCCTTGCATACTCGGAGGATGGTTTGAGTTTGATTGCCACTCAAATTGGTAGACCTATTATGTTGGACGCATATACTAGCTCTATGTGTGTTGAGTCATGGGGAAAAATCAGTTTTGCTCGTGCTTTGATTGAACTTAGCTCGGATTCTAAGTTAAACACTGAAGTCGTTATGGCCATTCCTAATGAGGAGGGGAATGGGTACACTAAAGAAGTTATACGTGTGGAATACAAGTGGCAGCCCCCCCCCCCCCCATTGTGTTGAGTGTCACATTTTTGGGCATGATGTTCTGCATTGTTCGAAACGTGTTAAAGTGACTACTACAAATAATGAAGCAGCAAGTAAGGCTAAGGGTGTTGATAATGTGGACGAAGTGGATGATGGGTTTATTTCAGTAAATCATAAGAATAGTAAAGGTAAACAAAAGGCTAAAACTTCATCTCGTCCTAATGGAGGTATTCGATTAAATAAAAATAAACCTAACTACTACTATAAGCCTATATCTAAGCCGTCTAATGTTAGTTGTGAAAAGCCTATTATGGGAGGGGTAAGCTCTGAATCGCAAAGTATGAGTAGTAAGAGAGATGTTAGCATGGACCATGCCAACAAAAAGAATATGTATCCGGATGATAGTAATCTTGTCTCTCTAAAGAACTCATTTGATGCTCTTATAAATGAAGATTATGAATCTAATCTTCAAGATAAGGCATCGGGCTCTGGCAAGATTCAAGTAGAAGTGGATACGAATAGGAACAATGTTAATGATTTGTTGATGTGGTGATGCGATTTCAGATGTCTTAGATGTTCAAGAAGTGTTACTAGTGATTGGAAAAGAAGTATTTGAAGGCCCCATGGCTCGAGGAGTGTGTTTGGTACTCATATTACACCACACGAAATTAAGTGACACGTGCCATACTTCAATTACAATATTTATTGCTGAAACTTTTCATTATTGCTGAAACTTTTCATTTTCCAGTAGTTATGTTCATGGAACGTTTTCTTGCCTATTTATATGGCTTTTCTTTGTAACAAGCATATCATTGAATAAACATTTCAAAGATTTTGCTTCCCTTTGAATTATTGCTTATAATTCGTCCTAATCATTGTTAGGACGCGTTTCCGAACTCTGATTTCGATACTAAATCAATAGGCCTTGGTTTGGTTATCATCGAATTCAATTCAATAGGTCTTGAATTGTCTTCATACTATCCTGTGTTCTTATTTCCGCTGCAATTACGTATCATGTGGAAATTGAAAGTGAAGATGAAGTATTCGAGAACTACGATGATATCGCTAATTATGCAACAAGCTCTAAATTCAATGGTGGTTCTTCTAAGGACTTCAAGGTGCAGGGACGCAAAAAGAAATAGTTGATGTTTTATATGTTTATGGCATGTCATAAACATTTCTTTTGTGTTTCATGTTAGTTAGTTTTATTTATGCTTGTTAGTTTGGTCAATTGCACATGAGCTGCATGTTTGTAGCCTGATCGGCCCAAGTTGAGGGATTCACCCTTATCCGTTTGTACTTCAACGTTTTTTGGTGTAATATATTTTACCGGGTGGAAGGCCCTTTACCCATAATGCGATGATACAAAACTTATAAAATGAAGATCACAATATATTAGGAATTTATTTGTAGCATATTGTATTTTATTTGTAAATTACACATCATTTGTAAGTTAGAAAATAATAAATTTTAATATTTTTGTGTTATTACTGTATGTCTTAAAACAATGATACATAATACCCAAAAAAATATATTTGTTCTATCAATGCGTATCATCATTGCTTAAAGAACTTGATTCTCGGGTATAAAGATATTACGACTATGAGGTAAATTACCCATTATAGCACTCTGACTTTCCACATACTCTCCAAGAACTCTTCTTCTCCTTCTTCTCCAACAATCTCTTTCAACAATAGGTTAGATTTTTATTTTTATTTATTTATTTATTTATTTTTTGGTTATTGTTAACTCTGTTAAAACTGTTACGAATTGAAACGCATTCTCTTCTATTTGAATGTTAAAACAAACTTACCAACTACGGTTTCGATTCAGAATGCATGTGTAGTAGACTTGTAAACTTAAAGAAGTTACTTATAATATTGCATCCTATGATCATAAGAAACGGGGTTTTTAGTATTAATAGGCGCGATCAATTAGTTAAGATGTTCGTTGTAATGTAGATGTATGCTCAATTTACTAATATAAGTAATGATATTTTGGTTGATGTTAGCATTTGTTTAGAAAAACTTGTTTAATAAAAGATATAATTGTAGTTAATCCTATCAGATCTTTTTAAGGATACCCAATTAGTGGTGATATTATATTCATATTATTATGATTTGTTAATGATACATGTTTAATGAATATTAGATTATGGTATTGGTCTTAGATCTTTCATATGCTTATTGTGAAGTAAATATAATGTTTGTTCTTAGTTAGGTTTTCTTGAAATGAAACTGATTAGCTCATTGGATGATATAACTTAGAATAGTACATACTTATTGGTAAAGGTAAAAGGCATGTCATTATGCGTTAATTCGATGAAAGCAAGATAGTTGAAGTATAATCTGATGTCGGAATATAGATTTCGTTAAGCACGTTGGAATATGATAACGGTTTGTAACTTTTATTTCATGAGGAAAACTTAAAATAATAGAGTTGAAATATGGCCGTATAATATTTGTGTTAGTAGCCTGATTTGTGGATGAATACGAAAACAGTTATTTAGATTAATCATCAGTATTTGGCAACAACATTGTAGCTTAAGATGAGTTACTGAAACAAACATGTAGGTATGCTAAATTTTGAAAATATGTAAGTTCCTTCTCATACACGTTTCTTTTTTGATTAAATAGAATGGTCACTCATTTTATCGTGGAGGCGAACACACAAAACTTTTGAACACAACAGGTAATTTCTAACTAATGTTACTTATAATAGATATCATATTAATTTTCCCAATATGTGATAAGGTTTTAAAATGTACCTTTTTGAGGGGTCGTTTAAGCCCTTATTTGATCACTTTTGTATCCGTTATTACTTAATATCGTTCATTTTCACTTTTTAGGTATCTTGAAGGCAAAATGCTGGAATGACACTTATTCGGACGAAAAGGCGCGAATATACGAAGAAAATGGCCAAAGTCAAGAATCGAGACACTAAGGCTGCTGAAACTGAAGGTGACGGTGTCAGGTGTTATCTGCGACGCCGTCGGACCACTTTTATGACAGCTCAGTAGCCAAATTGCTTATTTTCAAGTGACGGCTTCAGGTTTTAAAAGAGTAGGTCGTCGCAACTCAGACGGCCTAGATTTGATCCAGACGACGTCAGAGACTGAAGGGGACGGTGTCACAAGCATAAGGTGACGCCGTCGCGAGACTAACGTGGCCAAGACGAAACCCTAATAACGGCGACCCGATGGCGTCACAAATCAAAGGGTGACGCCGTCGCATATGTAATCTTATATATAGAATCTGAATTTTTTAGTTTTCAGTGTGTAGTCTTTTGGAGTAAAAACCTAAACCGAACCAAGGTTGTCTTGTACAGTATTTTAGGGTTCCATACCCTATCTTACACCAAGATAAGTGTTTTACTTCATTAATTCAATTATGTCTTCAATTACTTGTGTGTATGCTTGCATGTTCTCCATGTCCGGCTAATTTACTTGTGTGTTTGCTTAGGGAATATGAAACTTGATTATTGAATATTGATTGGTTGTCTCTTATCTTAATTGTTAATGATCTAGTATTGCGATAGGTCATTCGTTGTGTAGTTAATGCTTGATTAATCTTTGTGAATCTTAGCTTATAATACCTAGAGTCATTGTAGGCTATACCATCCGAAGAGTACCTTAGAGTTGAGTTTATAAATCCTACAGATTTTGTAGGCGATAACCTTTGGTAGTTTCAAAGAGATAGGGATAAACGCATACCCTACGACCTTAGACACACAACGCGATTAAGAATAAGGACGTGACAATTCAACCATCAATAGGAGATAATTAAGGAGTAATAAAACCTATGTAAACACATCTTTAAATCATCATACGAGCACACAATAATTAGACATAGACTACATACACCTTAGTTTAGATAATTAGATAAGTAGAAGTAATCGGTAGAAATACCAACCCCCAAATCCAAACCCCGAGATTCGTACCTTTCCATTTCCTAAAAAATATAAAAAGCTAAAAAAATAATCTACCTTAGCGTAGTAACTTCTCACTAGCATTCCTATTCCCCTAGAGAATGATATCAATTCCCGTGGCTTACCCTAATACTACACTACAACGATTAGGTTCACTGCCTAGGGTGTTGAAAAACTTGCTCCACGAAAAGGAAGTTCCTTTGACCCCGAACGATGCGTGTAGCGTTATCAAGTTTTTGGCGCCGCTGCCGGGGAATAGAATAGCTAGTTAGGAGTTCACCTCATTTAGGTTTCTTTGCTTGATTCCTATCAAGTAAATTTTTCTCATTTTTTAGCTTTCTCGTAGTCTATCCCCCTTCTTCGTGACCTTTCTTCGTAACCCCATCACTTTTCATCATGAAAGGTGATAACCAACCAACAAACCTGCCATTTCCCTCTACCAACCCCCTTAGAAAACTTAGAACCCGCAGTTCCACCAAAACCCTGCTTGAACCTTTTGCAGAACCCGAAAGAGAGCTCAATAGGCGAAGAAAAGCTCTCCATAACTCGGAACCTCAAGGCACTACCATCAACTTTGATGAAGCCACAACTGACGAAGAGTCCACTCATTCCCCCCAATCCCCTGAAACCATCAACATTGACAATTTGAGCCAACATAGCGAGGAAATTCCCGCTACTCCGGTCAATGGACCCATCAATCCACCTGAAGCAAAGTCCCTCGGGGAATACTCTTCCCCCTCTGCATCTGGATTTACCAATGCCATTGTCTACCCCTCGGAGCAAGTCAATGAGGTGTTGCATGCCTCCGACATTTGGCTTATTCAGAATGCATGTCAATTCCATGGATCCAACAGTGAAAACCCCATTCATCACATCAAACAATTTTTAAAAATTGTTGATGCTATCTATGCCGACGGAGCATCCAAGGAGACATCTAGACTCCGGTTTTTCCCATTTTCTCTTCGAGGACAGGCCAAGGAGTGGCTCGATAAGCTGCCTCCAAAGTCTATTTTCACGTGGGAACAACTCACGACCAAGTTCACTAAGAAGTTCTTTCCCCCCGGAAGGACTGCATTAATCAGGAGCAAAATTCTTCACTTCCATCAAACAGATGGAGAGTCGATCGTTAACTCCTAGACTCGTTACAAATATATCATTCAACAAGCCCCACACCATGGTATCAACCTTTGGTTGCTTGTTCAAATCTTTTACGACAATGTCTCTCGAAAGGATCAAAAAGGGATTGACTTCTCAACTGGCCGAAGAATTTCTAATCTCACTGCGGAAGAAGGGTGGGACCGCATTGAGGAATATGTTCAATACCAGGACAACCCTTGGAACGAGCCAGTAACTGCAATGAGTATCTCTGCTTTCTCGAGTAAAAACTTATCATCTCTTGATGATCGGATTAAGAAAGCACAAGAGAAGCTTGCATACCTCACAAAATCGCCAGAACCCAAACGGTTATTAAACCCATACCTTATATGCGACATTTGTGGAGGGCCACACGAGAGTGATGAGTGTGATGACACACGCCAAGAGAGCGTCTTCCTTTCCAGTCATGATATTTATGATGACCCTTCACTTCTTACATTCTATCAAAACGATGAATGCAATCCTTGGGGTAATCTGAAATGGAAGACTGAAGGACAGGAGGGATCTGAATACACCATCTGTGATGCCTTTGAAAAAGAACTCGGGCAGTTTACCATAGAAGGGGCCACACTCTTAAAAGGTCTTGAAGGATTCATTCAAGAGCAGCGAGCTGAATTAGAGGGTCAATTCGCCGAGCTCCACACAAGAATAAGCGAACCTGGCTTAACCCATCACGATCCAACTTGTGCCATCACCACTCGGTCAGGAATTACTACCAAAGATCCCCCACACCCTGACCAGAATCCCACCACCAGGGAGTCCGGGTCAAGAAACGAAGCAGTTCCTGAACCTCCGCACGATCCCCCTCTACAAACACCAGCACCTTCCCAGCGACCAACTCTCGCACGGATTCCTTATCCCTCACGTTTAAGGAATTAAAAGGCTGAAGAAGACAATGAGAGAATATTGTCTTACTTAAAACGGGCTTCCGTCAACATACCACTTCTCGATGTATTCTATCATATCCCTAAACATAGCAAATACTTCAAAAGGATAATATCTAATCGGAAGAAACTTGAAGGGTTGATATCATTAGGGGAAGAGTGCTCGGTTGTCATCCAAAAAGGCCTGCCCAAGAAGAAAGAAGATCCAGGCAGTTTCACCATTCCTTGCTCTATAGGGGCGCTTTCTATGAAAAACGCCTTGGCGGATCTTGGGGCAAGCATTAACCTGATGCCTCATTCCTTGTTCCTCAAACTCGGATATTCAGGGCTGAAACCAACTAGAATGAGTATTCAGTTGGCTAATCGATCAATCAAATATCCCATTGGAGTTTGTGAAAATGTTCTTGTAAGGGTAGGAGAATTCAAGTTTCCAGTTGATTTCGTGATTTTAGAAATGGAGGAAGATAACTCAGTCCCAATAATCCTTGGAAGACCTTTCTTGGCTACAGCTCATGCCATTATCGATGTTCATGATGGTAAACTCACTTTACGAGTGGGGTCCGAGAGCTTAACCTTCGACATCAAGGATTCTATGAGTCACTCCTCCTCCTACGATCACCTTGTTTATTTTGTTGAAGAAGTTGATGAATTTGCTGATGACATAGATGGCTGCATTGATGAGTATCTATTAAACGAATTCATGAATGATGATAACAACACAATATACAACGACGACGAAATTGAGATGGTTGGAGCTGTTTCCTTTTACCCGCGTAGGGAAGAAATTGAACCCATTGAGCTTCAAAAGCCAGAAAACAAGCTAAAACCATCAATCAAGGAACCCCCTACCTTAGAACTAAAAGATATCCCGAGCCATTTGGAATACGCCTTCCTTCAAGGAGAGGACCAACTCCCTGTCATCATAAGCTCTTTGCTGACCACTGAACAGAAAGAGAAGCTCTTGGAAGTTTTAAAAGAGTACAAAGGAGTGATCGCATAGAGTGTTGCTGACATTAAGGGTATTGATTCTACATTCTGTACTCATAAAATCCTCATGGAAGAAGATTACAAACCAACCGTTCAACCGCAAAGGAGGGTTAACCCTAATATCAAGTAGGTAGTAAAGAAGGAGGTCGTCAAGCTCCTCGATGCCGGTCTCATCTACCCCATTTCAGATAGCCCATGGGTCAGCCCAGTCCAAGTGGTTCCAAAAAAGGGAGGAATGACGGTTGTAAAGAATGAAAAGGGTGATTTAGTGCCACAGAGAACGGTTACTGGTTGGCGTGTTTGTATCGACTACAGAAAGTTAAATGATGCCACCCGGAAGGATCATTTTCCTCTGCCATTCATTGACCAAATGCTCGAAAGGTTAGTTGAGCATGAGTACTACTGTTTCCTCGATGGCTTCTCAGGATACTTCCAAATCCCCATTGCCCCTGAAGATCAAGAAAAGACTACGTTTACATGCCCATACGAGACTTTTGCTTACAAGCGAATGCATTTCGGGTTATGCAACGCCCCCGCCACCTTTCAGCGATGTATGATGGCCATATTCCATGAATTAATTGAGGACAGCATGGAAGTCTTCATGGATGATTTCTCGGTATTTGGGAATTCCTTCGACCTTTGTCTATCCAACCTTAGGAATATGTTGAAACAGTGTGAAGAAACTAATTTGGTCCTGAATTGGGAAAAATGTCACTTCATGGTAAGAGAAGGAATTGTCTTGGGGCATAAAGTCTCCGGAAATGGAATCGAGGTCGATAGAGCAAAAATCGAAGCGATATCCAAACTACCCTATCCTACTACCGTTAAGGCCATTCGAAGCTTTCTAGGACATGCGGGCTTTTATAGAAGGTTTATTAAGGACTTCTCGAAAATTGCCCGCCCGATGACGCAGCTTCTTGTCAAGGATGCCCCTTTTGATTTTTTTGAAGAATGCAAAGAAGCATTCAATCGTCCAAAGAAAGATCTCACTCAGGCTCCAATAATGGTCACCCCTTATTGGTCGCAGCCATTCGAAATCATGTGCGATGCTAGTGATTATACTGTAGGAACCGTGCTTGGCCAAAGAAAAGAGAAGCATTTTCAACCAATTTACTATGCTAGCAAAACCATGAATGTAGCGCAAGAAAATTACACGACCACCGAGAAAGAGCTTCTAGCTGTGGTTTTTGCCTTCGATAAGTTCAGGAAATATCTCGTCCTTTCCAAGACTGTCGTCTTCACTGATCACTCCGGCTTACGCTACTTGTTTTCCAAGCAAGATGCAAAACCCCGACTCATTAGGTGGATTCTATTACTTCAAGAATTCGACATTGAAATTCGAGATAAAAGGGGGCTGAAAATCTTGCTGCTGATCATCTGTCACGTTTGGAAAACCCTGATCTTGAGAAGTTGGACCATACCGAGATTCACGACTCTTTTCCCGAGGAACAACTAATGGCCATTAAGGAAATTGAGCCATGGTATGCGGATTACGCTAACTATCTGTCCAGTAGGGTTTTGCCAAATTACATGACCAAGCAAGATAAGAGAAAATTCTTCACCACACTTAAACATTACTTCTGGGATGAACCCTTCCTATTCCGCATATGCCCCGATCAAATCATTCGGCGTTGCGTGGCCGGAAGGGAGATTGATCGAGTTCTGAAAGAATGCCATGCGGGACCATCTGGGGGACATCACGGTGCAAATGTCATGGCACGAAAGGTTTTCGATGCCGGGTTCTACTGGCCTACTATTTTTCGAGACGTTAAAAGATTGGTTCAAACGTGTGATGCATGCCAACGATCGGGAAACATCTCGCGAAGGGATGAATCACCTCAGAATTATATCCAGGTCTGCGAAATATTCGATGTTTGGTGTATAGACTTCATGGGACCTTTTCCATCATCCAGAGGAAATGAATACATTCTCGTAGCTATCGACTATGTATCCAAATGGGTGGAGGAACAAGCCCTTAGAACTAACGATGCGAGGGTAGTCATTCATTTTCTTAAAAAGCTCTTCGTACAATTCAGGATTCCCAAGGCATTGATCAGTGATAGAGGAACCCACTTTTGCAATGCTCAAATGGAAAAGGTAATGAAGAAGTATGGCGTTCCGCATAGATTTTCTACTGCATATCATCCTCAGACGAATGGACAAGTAGAAAACACAAATAGAGCATTAAAGCGGATACTTGAAAAACGGTCCACCAGAATAGAAAAGATTGGGCATTCAAACTGGATGAGGCACTCTGGGCATTCAGAACTGCTTACAAAACGCCTATCGGAACAACCCCTTTTCGCTTGGTAAACGGGAAGGCGTGCCACCTCCCTATTGAACTTGAGCAAAAGGCGTACTGGGCACTTAAGGCCTGTAATATGGATTATTTTGAGGCAGGGTCAAATAGGTTCTTACAGCTTCAAGAACTAGATGAACTAAGACTGGAAGCTTATGAATCGTCGATCACATACAAAGAAAGAGCGAAAAAATGGGATGATCAACGAATAAAGAATCCTAAAGAGTTTTTGGAAGGAGATAAAGTGCTCTTGTATAATTCAAGACTGAGATTATTTCCGGGAAAGCTCAAATTGAGATGGTATGGACCTTTTTCAGTAAAGAAGCAGAAGAACAATGGAGCTGTGGTGCTACTGGGCCACGATGGAAGGGAATTTACCGTAAATGGGCAACGTGTGAAACATTATCAGTTGGACAATAATGAAATGGTCAACGATGAAGATATTATTTTGGAAGAAGGTGCCGGTAATGAAGTCACGTAGGGGCACGACTACGAGTCTAGCTACAAGACTCATAAATAAAGAAAAGCGCTTCGTGGGAGGCAACCCATGCTTAATTGTTTGCTTGTTTGTGTCATATATCTTTTATTGATTGTTTATTCTCATGTTTAAATTTGTAAAAATGCTTTATTTTGTTTTTAACCTCGTCTTAATTACATATAAAGGTATTTTACATAAGGGATAAGTGTAGGGAGGATTACACACGTTTTCAAAAGAAACGTAAACATGAGAATTTCAATTAATTAAAAGATATACATGTGTGTTTGTTCTAGTCAAATGCTTGTATCGAGTCATAATGGATGTTTTGCAGGAAGTTTTTCCAGATTCTAAAGATGTAAATTTTCCAGAAAATCGCATACCGCTTTTTCAGGATAACTGGCGTCGGGGAAGGAGCAAAACAACTGATTACTTTTTCTCGTTTTCTGAGCTACTTATAAATTTTTGGAATTTTTCAGGTCTTAATTTTCCAGAAATTCTGTAAGCATCCATTCCACAAGCATTATATCCTAGTTTAGTAGAGTCCTATATATATTATTACCGCCGATTTTACGCGAAGGTTTCATTTTTTTTCTTCAAGTGTGCAGGTTTAATTTACCAAGATGAAGATACATAAGATGAGAAGGAGCTTTTCAAGCAAAACGTTCTTCTTGAAGAAAGATGTGACCACCACTTTACACGGATCCTACCGAGCTAATCAGGGGAGTACTAGTTTCTTTCATCTTTTATTACCTTCCATTATCATAACTTTGATACTTTCGGGGAACATTGGGGACAATGTTCAGTTTAAGTGTAGGGAGGGAAAATAAAACGGGAACTTTGAAACTATGCTTATCCTTGAATATTTGCTTTGTCCAATTGCATTTGTGTAATAAACCATGAGAAAATGTCGGTTAGGGTAATTTTTGCACCAAATTTAAAATTTTTCATGACATATAGGAGTGGGCCATTAGTCTTAACAAAAGCGTCTCATGGATAGGAAATTATATGACTAGCACAAAAACCCTTTACCACTTAAATTCCACCCAAAATGTGTGGATCGCCCTTAGATTAGTAGGAATTAAAGCATTCATCTTTAATGCTTAGTGTGTGAACCGGTAGTATAATAGATTCTAGAACTTGTTTTGTGATGCATCCCGAGATCGCTAGTAAGACTACACTTGTGTAGTTAGGAATAACTAAATGATAAGAGGCATTAGGATAACCCTTGTTTGATACCCGTAATATAATTACTTCTTACACATCGGTTGAGTAATTCCCCCACACCTTTGCGTTGTACTCATCTTTACCCCTAGTTAACCCCTCAGAGCCTATCCTTTTCGCGGTTCTCGTGATGTTTCGGTTTTCTGGAATATCAATGAAGAGCATTGTTTACACCCCACCCCCAAATGTACACCCAAATCGCCTTAGCCTACCCTGCATGCACTCACTTTTAGTGCATTATTGTTATCATACCAAACCCTTAGTTCAATTATCTAGTTGCTTGCATAAGTTACTAAGTCGAGTCATATCCTTTGTACACAGTTTTGGGACGATTGGGACTCATGGGAAAATTTAAAGTTTATGAAATGACGGGAAGGGAACGTTAAATTCAAATTCCCTTTATTTGCGTAATAATGTACTCCAAGTGTTTTGATCTTTTCAATTCGGGTCATATTAGTGTTAGAGTAATAAAAACTCAAGTGTAGGGATGTGCCTATAAATCCCTATCATTTTGATGTTACCGTGGAGGATGGTAGAGTAAAAGTGTATGAAAAAAAAAATATATATATATATATATATATATATATATATATATATATATATATATATATATATATATATATATATATATATATATATATAGAAAAAAGAGAAAAGAAAAAAAAATAGAGTATAAAAAAAAAAGCATACGGGCTACCATTCTACATCTATCTTTAAATTTATGTTTGTTTGTTTCAGTTATCTAGAGTCTAGAGTGTCGAGTCTTGGCTTAGCAACGCCATTCTTCGCATGCTTGTAACATAAAGATTTTTGACTTGCCACCACTAAATAGCCTATCCCACCAAACCTTTTGTTTCCCTACCATAAGCCTAACATTAAAACCCTTTAAAAGACCTCTTTGATAGTCTTTCCTAAGTGCTTACGCCAAAGCGATGGAGGTTTGATCTAGTCTCAAGCCTATGGTAATCTATGTACTAGGACCGGTTAATGAGTGTTTATCTTCCATTTCCAATTTGTTATATTTCATATACACCCGAGAGATGTGAGTGTCCAAACACCCCATGTGAGGTGCTAGTATGTAATTTCCGTGCTTGTTATGACTTTTGTGGAGCTTATATGTGTTGTGGATTGTTCTAAATTAATTGGCTAAAAGCACATTTGCTTGAGGACAAGCAAATACCAAGTGTAGGGATATTTGATAAGGTTTTAAAATGTACCTTTTTGAGGGGTCGTTTAAGCCCTTATTTGATCACTTTTGTATCCGTTATTACTTAATATCGTTCCTTTTCACTTTTTAGGTATCTTGAAGGCAAAATGTTGAATGACACTTATTCGGACGAAAAGGCGCGAATATACGAAGAAAATGGCCAAAGTCAAGAATCGAGACACTCAGGCTGCTAAAACTGAAGGTGACGGCCTCAGGTGTTATCTTCGACGCCGTCGGACCACTTTTGTGACGGCTCAGTAGCCAAATTGCTTATTTTCAAGTTACGGCTTCAGGTTTTAAAAGAGTAGGTCGTCGCAACTCGGGCGCCCTAGATTTGATCCGACGACGTCCGAGACGAAGGGACGGCGTCACAAACATAAGGTGACGCCGTCGCAAGACTAACGTGGCCAAGACGAAACCCTAATAACGGCGACCCGACGGCGTCACAAATCAAAGGGTGACGCCGTCGCATATGTAATCTTATATATAGAATCCGAATTTTTTAGTTT
This sequence comes from Chrysanthemum makinoi, assembly GCA_910596185.1. NCBI lineage: Eukaryota > Viridiplantae > Streptophyta > Magnoliopsida > Asterales > Asteraceae > Chrysanthemum > Chrysanthemum makinoi. Next base: position 161,495,209 of record OU343217.1, on the reverse strand, counting down.
TCAGTGTGTAGTCTTTTGGAGTAAAAACCTAAACCGAACCAAGGCTGTCTTGTACAGTATTTTAGGGTTCCATACCCTATCTTACATCAAGATAAGTGTTTTACTTCATTAATTCAATTATGTCTTCAATTACTTGTGTGTATGCTTACATGTTCTCCATGTCCAGCTAATTTACTTGTGTGTTTGCTTAGGGAATATGAAACTTGATTATTGAATATTGATTGGTTGTCTCTTATCTTAATTGTTAATGATCTAGTATTGCGATAGGTCATTCGTTGTGTAGTTAATGCTTGATTAATCTTTGTGAACCTTAGCTTATAATACCTAGAGTCATTGTAGGCTATACCATCCGAAGAGTACCTTAGAGTTGAGTTTATAAATCCTACAGATTTTGTAGGCGATAACCTTTGGTAGTTTCAAAGAGATAGGGATAAACGCATACCCTACGACCTTAGACACACAATGCGATTAAGAATAAGGACGTGACAATTCAACCATCAATAGGAGATAATTAAGGAGTAATAAAACCTAAGTAAACACATCTTTAAATCATCATACGAGCACACAATAATTAGACATAGACTACATACACCTTAGTTTAGATAATTAGATAAGTAGAAGTAATTGGTAGAAATACCAACCCCCAAATCCAAACCCCGATATTCGTACCTTTCCATTTCCTAAAAAAATATAAAAAGATAAAAAATAATCTTCCTCAACCCCAACCTTAGCGTAATAACTTCTCACTAGCATTCCTATTCCCCTAGAGAACGATATCAATTCCCGCGGCTTACCCTAATACTACACTACAACGATTAGGTTCACTGTCTAGGGTGTTGAAAAACTTGCTCCACAAAAAGGAAGTTTCTTTGACCCCGAACGACGCGTGTAGCGTTATCAATATGCATATCATAAAACTCAAAATAAATATACGGGATGCGTTTTTGAATTCGGATCCTCCCAATTCTGTTTACCAAATTGCTGTACAGAGGCAGTGTCTGACAGCCATTACCGGAACGTGTCAATACCGGTGCTGAAATTGGTGGATACTTGGATGCTCATATAGGATCTCGTCAAAGGAGATGCTTCGGTACTTTAGGAAACCTTCATCAGTCAGATGTAAGTAGTTCATCATTAATCTATTGAGGGTATAAGATAAATAAAAATTTATATTATCTGTTTAATACGTACTAACAAATATCAATGTGTATTCGTTATGCAGCTCCTTCCTCATCAATTTCTGCCACAAATTAACAGAGTGCGAGTTATGACGAGTGGCATGCTGACTGCGATCGTGAGATAGCGTCGCATTGATCTTCCGGGTAACACGCACGGGCACGTTTTTTTTGGACTGGGGTGTGATTAACTAGTTTTTTGGAATGCCTCAAGGTTGGATCGCGATTGGTGTTCACTGAAGTTGAGGATGCTACTATCTCAATGATCTCATTTTCTGATACTGGCTTAGGAATGCATTTGGAGAACGTACCACGTATAATATTGAATGACGGTGCTCCACTTAAGAGAAGCCCAATAGACAAATGTATGTTTATTATATTTTATTAATAACGTTTTAACCTGTTTTTAAATATATGAAAATATTTAGTTGAATCATATAATGTTAGTCCAATCTTTGAATTGTAGATCCTCGGATGAAACACAAATGTGACTGGGAAAATCACACCGATCACGATGATGAGAAAGACTGTTTTATCAAGAAATTTTAGATTATGTAACTAGCAGAGGTTGGCTGGTAAGCATGTCGTATTTTTCATCTCATTGTTTTGTAATCGACTTATATTATAAACTTTTTTCTTATTATGCCTTTACTTATGTTGCCTATTCGACTTTGATTTGTTGAATGCAGACAATACATCATCATTTTGGGAGGCCATATGAAATGTATAAGTACCACAACGCACTTCTGATACACAATGAATAATCTTTCTATGTGAACAAGGATTGGGAACACCATGTAGACAGGCCTGAGAGTAAGAATCATGTCAAAATCAAAACTAATTGGAAGACCATTGAGAGGAGGTGTGAGTGGGAGAAAGACAAAATGGTAAGGTTCAAACTTATTAGGATGGTCAAAGATGATGCTCAAAAGGTGGATGAACGTAATCGGTGATGATTCGAGTATTCCATATGTGTTAAACCAAGCTGTTGTGGTATTTGATGTATTTTGGTACTGTCTAAACCGACTTTGTTATGATGAAGGTCCGGAACATCTTGAATGACTTGTTTTATTTGCTGCTTAAGGATTACTTTCAGGTTGCTTATTAATCACAATAGGATTTTGATTGACCGTTCTCGTTATACGGTTAGAACTTAATGTGTGGTATGTTAGAACTTAATGTTTAAGTATGCTTTCACAATTGTTCTGAGACATATTATGTATCTGGTTGATGAATATTAATGTTTATAAGTAGTTGCAGCAATGATGATTTATAAAATATTGTAAGAAGTTGCAAGTCGTGTTTATGTATGATGTGATATATGATTTTATTATGCATAATGTATTAGACTAATAAGGTTGATGAAAAGTAGTACATAAATGGTTGCAGAATGATATCATTCGGCATTTTGACTGGCCAACGATTATTGAGGATAATAGTTTAACAGCAACTATCAAAATATGATAGTGGACATGGATGTTTAAAGCAAATTATTGGTTTTATATTCATCGAATTCGTCTCTGAGCAGCCCTTCGATTAGCCTCCCCATGTGCACTTATCCATCCATTTCTTTCCCATCTTCTTTCCAGCCACCTTTGACGATTTGGGTCAATAAGCGTCGGATACCTACGATGAGCCAAGTAGATATCCAATGCATGACCAACTTGAATTTGAGATAGCCATGAATCAATATACCATTCATGCTCTATCTTATGAAGACTATATTCTTCTTCCATTTGGAAAGTCGGAACACGCAAGTAGTATGAACCTACGTCAATGTATTGACTTAAATGTTGCGCAAGTAATCGTCTCACGGAGGTGTATGTTGTATTATCCGTTGACATGTTGCATATCATAAGTTCATCGCCACCCCAATAATCGTAAATCACATTTGAAGTTACAACTCTACCACCATGATGAATGCATATGTCAATGGTAGGAGGAGCTTCACCCCATTCATTGTTATAAGGAAACATGATAGGATTAGAAAAGATGAAATATATGACAAACGCTTAAGAATAAAAAACCATAACTTACTTGTGAGCCCTAATCCTACGATTACTAGTTTTGAATCGTAGAGGCATTATAGTGTATAATGTGGTGAAGATGTGATGTTGGACAGAATTTATATCATAAACATACAATTCTAATTTTAGAAAGGATTTAGGTACATAAAAGAGTATTTTAGAAAATGATTTGGTTGAATCATGAAATATTTTTAGTAAAGAAATAAAGTTATAAGCAATATTTGCATTTATTTAGAGGATCTTGCCGAATGATATATATAACTAAAACAAATGGTAAATAGTTATTGGGAAACATCTAAATATCATAATAAAAAACGAACTGGTATGCTACGTATATGGAAACCATTTTATCATAAAGTATTGCTTATTACTTATCAAAAAATATTACAAAGACACATATTTTATAATTCCAATGAGTTGGACAGGCGGAATAACTTTTTTAAAATTGATACAAATAGAAATTTTTGGGATATACTCTATCAGACAATACAAAATACTACATATGTTACAATCTCAGCAGAGGACCAATTATTCCTTTTCTTATTCTGAACACAATGCAGCATTTCCTTGGAATTCACAGCCATGTATTCGCCAATAATGCGCCAAAGACCATAACTTCATTCCACTTGTAAAGTACTGAACATCTTAAACTTGACCGTTCTAGAAAAATAAAATGGAACACAATGGGGATGTTGATACATAAAAGAAATCCTAAAAATTAAAAAAATTAAAAAAAATTCTAGAAAAATAAAAAAAATAACTTAGAAATTAAAAAGTCCTAAAAATAAAGCTAGACCATCCTATTGAGGAGGAGGATGAGAAAGAGCGTTAATACGCTTAAGGATATGATTGAGGATGAACCTCATCTCATCTTGTAACTCGTGGACCATGATTCGGGTCCTTTCACTAAGATGGGCGGTGCGCTCACAATGGGAACAACCGTGCCGTAGGGGAGTATGATCATTGTGGTGGAACATTTTTTTGGGTAAAGGGGATTTTTCACCCCGGTAAAATTCATTACATCAAAAATATTGAAGTACAAAGGATGAGGGTGACTCCCTCATCTCAGTCCCTTAGGACATTTACAAGCAACTCTATATAAGAATGACATGCCATTCTTATAACTTACAAAATAAAACAAACAACCTACAATGACTATACAAGTGAATAAACATATGAAATTAAAAGCTTGCTTCACTAATGTAGCACCAAAGCATAGTCATCGCAGAACTTCCAATCATCTTCGTTGTCCCACAAACATCATGGAGACATAAACGAATCACTATGACACGATTCTCTAAACGATATGTTGCTAAATGCAACTAAGATCCGAATGCAAACCAGAGCTAACATAACCTGCCATAGACTAACAATAGGGTTTTGCAAACCCTAACTTACACCTTCATGATCTTGTAACCATCAAATAAGAATCAGTTCACAAATTTCACACAACGGTTGGTGGTAGACTCTAAAACCACGGATAGAGCAGCAAGCATAAACTCGCTCCAAAAGTGTGCGTTTAGATGCAAAACCGAATACCAATAAAATACACAAAAAGAGTTTTTTGAATAAGAACCCTTCAAAAACTTAACTTTCAATACGATCCGTAGCAGCACCGAATGCAACTAACACTTCCAATTCTGATTAGCAGACCGAAAACAAGCAATACAAATGGACCAGTAAGAGAGCAACAACACCATATTCACGAATGAATGTCATAATAAAAATCGCCCAAACACCAGGTCCAAACAAGCGTACCAACAGCATGTCATCATCAAATAAACAATAACATCATAAATAGATGATACAAACACGCCCAGCACACACATCACGAACTAAGGTTATGAACAACCCTAATACCCATGAACAATCGCCACTCTTCAAATTCAACATGCAATCACAACCCAGAATCGACTTACATAAATCAGAAACCACGAGGGTTACATTCAACATGAAGGCCGCTAATGATCGTACAGCAAAGATGGAACCATGAAAACCCTACGATCAAGCCCCATACCAATCCAAGAAAACCCTAAAACGGTTACAAAAAATACTCGATAGAAAGTAATAGTTTAAGGTTAAATAGAAAAAAATAAACCCTAAGTAAAGATCGATTATAAAACCGATTGGAAAATGATTAGGGTTTATAAAACAAGTGATATGGAGATTCCATGAGATATAGAGAAGATAAAATCAGCCGCCACTTCCTTGGAAATAAAAACGCATCCCATACAACGTATTGCATACCCAATAACGAATTAGAGGGTAGAGAGGACGTGTAGGAGATGTTTTATGGCCGAAAATTTAGAAGGAAGGGGCGGCCGGAAATCTCCATATGGGAGAGAGAGAATTAGGGTTTCATATAGTTAGGTGGTGGAACATTGGTAGAAGTGTTGTTGGTATTTGATGGAGTGATGAGGGAGGAAAGCAAAGCATTTTGCATTTGCAAAGCCTCATTTAGGTGAGAATCCACCATATTTGAAAAAGCATGAAAGTTTTCTAGATGAGCTTGTATCTCCACTTGAGATTTTGGGTGGTCTTCCCATATTGACTCATCAATGTCACCAAGATAAGGAGAAAAGGATGTAGGTGGTAGAGTATGGTCTCCATATAATGTCCCATGAATTTCATTGTGGATTAGGTGGAAGAGATGAGGTCTAGGTTCCAAAGGGGCGTTTGGGTCAAATGATGCTCTTGGTGGTTCATGAGCGATGCGCTCAATGGTTCCGAATGATGGAAGTGGTGGTGGATTTGCGGGCCTAGGAGGTAGATCTTCTAAGTCTTCTAAGAATGGGTTTGGAGATGTTGGTGGAGTTGAGAAGAGTTCTATAGGTACAAGCTTTGGAGATTTTGGTGGTGATGGTGATTTTGATGATTGTATTGGAGCCGGTGGTGGAGAGGTGACAATTGGTGTTTTAGTAGGTGGTGGAGTGGTGATGATAATGGGTGATTTCGGTGGTGGAGTTGGAGTACTTAGAGTAAGGAAGTTTTCATCTCTTATTGAGAATGAAATGTTTAGTGGTGATGATTCGGAGGAAGAGCTAAGGTTCTGAAACAACAAGGTCTAACACTTATTCTTGCGAATTTCTTAAGTGGTTTGGTTGGTGGTGATGCTGTAGATGACTTTTTCATTTGTGATTATCTTATTCTAAGAAAAGAAGGAAGAAATTGTTGAGTTGTGAAGATGATCATCCTTGATGTCTTAATTTATAGGATCATGAGATTATGGAGAATTGTGTTTGATTTGATGTTAAGCCATACAAGTGAAGTCATTCCTAATAATTTGGAAGAGTTTAAATTCATGTCAAATCTCCCTAAGTCAATCCATAGAAGTAGTGTTGAGTAAGATGACCAAGATATGCAAAAAATGGGTTTCAATCATTACAAAATCTTGAAGTTCATATCATCCACGGATTTTAAGGAACCAAAAATATGGTTCCTTCCTTTATAAGAAAGGGTTCCTTGGGTGGATTTTGAGAATTGTTTAATTTTGGTGGGAAATGGATATCCTATTTGTCTAAGTAAAAAGCAGTAAAACTATCCTATAAACAAATTTTGGTAAATTAAAATGCGGGAATGAGTAAAATTCAGCAACTTACATGCACTACCCACGACACCAAAAATTTACACAGACGGAACCCAAATTTTGGTTCCGTCTGGTCCGGCAGTAACAAACGGCGACACCAAAATTCAACACGGACGGAACCAAATTTTTGGGTCCGTGAGATCCGTGATGTGCAGAAATTTTGGCAGTAGCGTTTTTTAACCCTCCGGGACTTTTCCGAATCCTGAAATTTTGCTTAAACATATGGAGATAATTATTTCTAGTTAGGAACAAGCAATAACACACATATAAACATACGGGAGCATGTATTTCCAATAAAGGCTAGTGATTTTCACTAAAAAGTGAAAACGGGTAAAATTTGATAACATCTGAATGTTATCCCCTGCATGAGAAAGTTAGTTCACATTAATGTTTTAAGTATTTTTATCGTCCTAGAAAGCGAGAACACACAAATTACATCATACAACATTGTTTTTGTCCTTGTACCAAACACCCTCTTAAAACCTCGTCTCACTTGTCCAACTTCTTGTATATCTTGGACTGATCCTACCGAGGCATTTGAACATCTCCTTGGTTTGCTTGAACTCCTCCGTGGGGTTCTCAATCTCTGAAAGTTAGGCGTAGTACTAATGAGGTGGAAGCCTCGAGTTGGGGAGACCGTCTTCGGAGCTATTTGATGAGGATGAAGGAGTAGGAGGTTGTGGCCTTTTTCCCATGGTTTTAGTCTTGGATACTCTTTCATCACTCGAAGGTACAAATATGTGAGGGATGAGAGGATAGTCAAGTTTCAACCCTCTAGGACTTGGCGGAATGGGTGCATAAGCTCTAAAAAGACGGGTAAGAAGCATCCCGTACGGAAAAGCAACAGAACCTTGAGTGGGAATGTCTACCATCCTCCTAGCAATGTAGTATGCCAAGTTGAAAGGTTGACGAGTAGACAAGCTATAGAGCATGTAGCATAGCTGCATAGGCAAGCATTGATGTGGTCACGGTTTTCATTGAAGCTTATGACATTGGCTCTAAGGAGTTCTTCCCATTTTTTGAAGTGAGGCTTAAGCTCATTAAGTTCCATTCCGTATGGATCTCGGTTAACTTCCTTTCCCTCTCTAGTGACACGGGTTGGTGCTACCCTATCAAAGAAGAGGTGCTCAAGAATGACATCTTTGTTGACCAAAGGAGTTTGGTAAGGAGGAGAACGGTCATGAATTGAATCAAGAATAGTGAGTGACCACTTATCCGAGTATAGACAAGTTCCAACACAAGGAATTCCTAACACTTGAGTGAATTGAGTGAGGGAAATGGTGTAGTCATTTTGGTTGATTCTGAAGCTAAGAGACATGAGACCATCATCATTTGTCACAGAAATTACACTAGCATAAAACTTTAGGAAAAATCTAGAGAAACGGGCTCGTCAATGTCTAGAAGACAATCGAAGTGGATGGTGGATAGTTCTTGACGAAGGTTCATTCCTTCGACAAAGGATGGGTGAATTGTCCTACTATCATGAAAGTACCTTTTCTCTAGACTCTTAAAAATCTCAACTTGGTCTTTGGTAAGACCCTTAGTTTTGTGGTGTTGTGGGATGTATCCAAGGGTGTCTTTGTGATAATTTTGCGGCTACCATCTTTGTTCCTAGGAGCAAGAAATTACATGTTTTAGTAAAAGCGAAAACTAAATTAGCTTTTTTGTTCTACTGTGTACCTATATGCAAACAATGTGGAGTTGTGGTTATCTCGACTCATTTTATGCATAAAATAGTTTTTATTAGTAGTGTTTCGCAACATGCAAGAGATAACCCAAACGCTCCTAATTCAATGTGGCTTCGTTTGAATATACCCAGGAATGCATATTAGTTATGCATTACCTATCATGTCAAAATTATACAATGTAAAAAAAAACTCTCTCAATGACGGCGATGATGGCGATTTCATTGTAATCTTTTCACCAATCGTGATTGATCTATCATTTTCTATTATTCCAACACATTAGTGGGTCGGTGGTAAGTAGTTATAATTTATATTGTAACTGATTCTCTATTGGTCCATCCTTGTTCGTGGGTCGGTGGTTAAATATATAGATCAGATTCTAAGATTGGTGTGGGATTTATTACTCTTGTCGCTTACTAATTAATGTGGGACTTTATCATGCTGCAATCATTAGTCCATTATTAGTATGGTTTAATTCTGGGCGTTATTGTACCATAAACCCTAGCGTTGGCTAGGGTTTTCTCTCTTTTTTATTTGTTCATTCATGCTGGTTTCGTTAGTGTGGTTCTTGCGCTGCTGCTGTTGTCGGTCATTCGTCATTTAGAGTTTTTTCTTTGGTCTTATTATTTGCTGCTATTGGGTATGGAGAACTCATTGTCGTTGGATAATCAAGGTGGTAAAAAATCTGCTAATGCTTCAAATGGTGCTAAGGGTTCAAATCTGTTAGGGGATGCTCCGATTCTTAAGTCGATTTTGAAAAAGCTCACCGTATCGTGCCCCTTACGAAATCGAATTCTAATGCTCCTATTAACGCTAATCTTGTTGGGCTAGGTATGTCTTCAGTTTCGCAACTGAATGTTGATACTAATGTTTCTGTTTAGGATGGTATGTCGAGTTGTGTTAAGGGTAATTTGGTTGATCCTATTATTGATTTGAATATTGAGGTTTCTGGTGGGAGTCCTTGCATGGCTGAAGTAGGTATTATGAATGGGGTTACTCCACCTGTTGGTACGAATTTACCCCCTAATACTAGCCTTGCTACTGATTCGTCTAATTCCATGCATAATGAGCCTTTAAAAACACCATATGCTGCCATGTTTAAATCTTCAAGTTTTCCCAAGGCTATTAACATTGTTGAAATGCGTAATGAGAATTGTGTTGTGGGGGCGAATGTCACTATTCCAATAGAAGCGGTTGATGAGGTTTCATCTAGGTTCACTAATACACTTTATGGCTATTTTATTGGGAAGCGACTTGCATTTCCCATAGTGGAGAATTCTGTGAAGAATACTTGGGCTAAATTTGGTTTGGAACGGGTAATGTTAAATAATGGATTTTTCTTGTTTCAGTTCGCAACCAAAGAGGGTATGGATCAACTCTTAGAATCTGGTCCATGGTTAATTCGTCTTGTTCCTATCATTTTGAATATTTGGACTCCTAACTCTAAGCTTAAAAAGGATGAGATTACATCGGTTCCAGTTTGGGTCAAGTTACATAACGTTCCTATTGTGGCTTATTTGGAGATTGGGCTGAGCTTGATTACAACACAAATAGGTCGTCCAATTATGTTGGATTCGTATACTAGCACCATGTGTCTCAAGTCATGGGGTAGAAATTCGTATGCTCGTGCTCTTGTGGAAGTTTCTTCTTGTAATGCGTTATTGGATTCTTTGGTGGTGGCTATTCCTTTTCCTAATGGGAGTGGCCATTATTTGGAGCGTGTTGAGGTCGAATATGAATGGAAGCCACCAAGATGTGAAACTTGTAAGATTTTTGATCATACTGATGAGGCGTGTCCTAAAAACATTGCTACTAATGTGAAACAAGTTGTTGATGATGATGGATTTGTGGAAGTCAACAAGCGTAAGGGAAAAGGTAAGCAAGCTACTAAGGAAAAGCATATTGATGGGCTTCGGCTTACTAAACCGAAGGTTGCATTTCATTATCGATGGGAGCCTAAGAAAGGTGGAGGGCCATCTTCTTCGAGTGGTCTTAACGTGGATTTACAACCTGATATTAGTACTACTTCTACTAGACTTCATCCCTCTCCTAACGATTTGGGCAATGATAGAAATAAAGATGTTTCTACTAGTGATTTGGGTAATGAAAGGAAAAATGATACGAGTGTCCCTAGTGTGTCTACAAACGCGACGATCAACACTCTCAATTGGCATATGCTCTGGTAACTCCTCCTCAGGATCCTCTTCCGGATCTTCTTCCGGGTCTTCCTCTGAGTAGGAATCACTAGCTCTCCTGAGTCGCTGGTGAGGTGGTGACTCAGTGGATGATGGTGTCGATGACTCGAGTAGTGGAAGGACCCATGTAAGCAGCGTGGGTCATCTGAGAGGCTAGTGCAGGCATGAATGAATACCGCTCTCTGTATCCAGGTACTATCACAATCATGCGGGGTTTTTGCCTGCGTGTCAACAAAGCTGATGGAGTGGTGGTAAGGGTCGGTACAGATGGAGTAGGTGCAATGACTTGCTAAGCTGCTAGAGTGGCCTGAATGTACGAATATGTGGCCAAGTGTGCAAGCTGATGGATGGTAGGTGAGTGAGCAAGTAGGATGTCCTCCTGAACATCGTGAGGGAAGGCTGGTGAAGGCATGGTCTGTGACAAGACGGTGCATATGTGTAAGTATGTAGAAAAATATACTCATGATAAATCTGAAATAGTGTACTAGTAAATAGGAAATAAAACATGCAATCCAATTCAAATGAACTCTTAAGTAAAATGGCAAGTAAGGCAAGCGGCAACTGACGGTCGTAGTATGATGTTTTTGTAAAAAGTAGTTATAGTTTAGGATTTACATGTACCTAGTTCTCTATAACCTTGGCTCTGATGCCAATCTTTAAAACCCCCAAATTTGTTTAGCGGAAGCATACGTGTTATTGGGAGCGTTACGAAATTGGTGAATCACAACACAAGTAATAAAGAACGGAATACATACTCCGTTTAATTTCCATAAAATAGTTTTAAAACGTTATCTTACAACATTGTTTAGATAAATGGGCACATCCCATAATTTCAGTGGTCCCAATTTAAAAACATCAGTTTGTGTAAAAACACTTCTTTTAGATACTACTACGACCATTTACCCGCCTCTTGCCTTGCATCCATGATCACAACTAAGCACCTGAGAAAATATGCTATAAAGGTCAGCTAAAAGCTGGTGAGTTCATAGGTTTAGATTTAAATATTAAGCTTGGACCATAAGTAAAGTCATATAATCATTACAACGAATATAATGATATATGGATGAATGTCTATTACGTTAGCTCTAAGTTCATGCAACCGATACTACGACAGTTTCTCTATGCTAAAAGATATCATACAATATAGGGGCCCATAGCGAGTGTTTTGTCCCTCAACACTCGATTCCGACATGGTATACGTTTCGCCTTGGCCTAAGCATGGCCAACCGAACGGAGGAGTCACCCTCAATAGATCTATTTATAACATTCGCGTTTCCCAATGGGGAATTGACGGTTCATGAAAAAAGGGAATTCTCTAGGGACATAAGGGCCTAGGCTAAACCACGTAATAGTAATCATGCAATAGTTTAGGTCCATAAAAGGTTTTGCATATTTCTCACCCCAAAATGTATAAAACAGTTTATCAAGTAAAAGAGGGGCTATGAGACTCACCTTAGCAAATGTGCAATCCAAAAGTGGGATTAGTAATTGTTGTGAAGCGGCACCGACACGCGACCTAGATAAGGAGGGCAATGTTTTAGTTCATTGTTTTAAGTATCACTTACTTAAAGTGGTTCAATGGTTTTTATAATTGTAGTAAAACTAAATTTAAGTTTGTAAAAATGATTATATGGTTTTAAAATCCTTAGTTTGTTTTGGAAAAATAATCACAATGTTCCACTAGTAAGTATATAGATGTATATATACTTGTTTAAGTTGACACAAATGGTGTTGTCAAAATTATGTATATAATTAATTTATTTTCTAGTTGTATTTAGAAAATATATTTGAGTTAAATTTGAAGACTATCACATTATTAAGTGATAAAGTAGCGGTCTTCGATTGTTTTTCAAGAAATTGGTTCTCACTATTTAAAATTTTGACTAGTGAGTTACTTGACATAAAATTGTTTATCCGAGTACGTCTGACGTTCATTTTTGATGTAACCTCTATTACGTATATCTTATTTTTAAGCATTTTTTTCTTGTATTAGACCCTTTTTACACTTGACATTATGGTGGCATATAACGAAATGAAGGAATGGAGTATGCGAGGACGAGTTTAGTTTAGCATGAACCTTGGAAAACATTTATTTCGAGTTTTTATTTGATGCCTTGACAAGTGACGAAATGAGTGACTTGTATTCGTAGGTGGGCTGCGGCCCGACGACATGCGCAGGAGGTTGGGCTTAGGCCCATTGACTATCCAAGTTTCTTTTACAAGTTTAAAACATGGGTTGTGGCCCATTTCCACTTACTAGCTAACTGTTTCCATGAAGGGAAGAAATGGTTATGGTTGAGACTTGTTTCCAGCGAGACTTGGCTAAACCATTTACTGAAAGTACGAGCAAGGAGTGACGAAACTGTGGAAATTGAGTACTACTCAACTCGGTTCCATTCTTAAGCCGACACAATAATTTCGACATAAGGCTCCTAGTTAGAAATATAGCATGAAAGGTGTCTTGATGACTATCATACAGTTTCTTCAACTAGAACAAGAGTGCGACATGGTGAGCCTTTAGCATAGGACCAATATCGACTTGGCCTGGTCTACGCGGATTTCATCCGAAAAGAACCTCAAGTATTTTAACGAGTTTCTAGTAGCATAGAACAACACTTAACACTAAAGGAATAATGACAATTTTTATTCACCACACTTCTAAACATAGGTTTATACCATCTATCGAGACCCAATACATCACTATCAACTCAAGTGAACATCATAAGAGTTGACTGTGGATACCACGAGCCTTGAAGTGATTTTTCATTCGAACCAAGTAGCAAATTTATCACTAGATTTTGATGCAACATGAAATGGTAAAGAGGTGACTTTATAGCTTAGAATGTACCCCTACATGAAACAATGACGAGACATGGAATGTTGAAAATACTCAAGTACCCGAGGGGGTTCTCAGCCGAGGTAAAAACCCATCATGCTTACAAAGGATGATGTGTTTAACTCGGTTAAGTGTACAGCCGAAACCCGACACTAGCTACCAAAGTTTATATCAAAGTTAAGCACTTAGGCATCATGTCGAAACTATTATTAGTTTCCTGCCTTTAGAACCTAGCATTTTTTTCATAGCTTTTTACGAAACTTGACTTATCTAGTCTTTCTTGTTTCTTCTATCTCGACAGTAAAACCAAACGGACCCATTTGCTAACGACGACTTAAATTTATGGTCACATATCAAGATTTTAAGTGTCAAAGATTCTAGTCCTTAGGCTAACTTTTATAAAAACTCAATTTTTCAAATTTCTTGATTTGTACCACTCGACAGGAACAAGATTAACAACACATTTGCAAAAACTCAAATTTCAAATAACCAAAAGAACAATTAATATTGATATGACCAAATCATATAACAATTTCTTTGATAACATTTTCCAACTTAATATCATAAAACAACATAAAAGACATTACAACAAGAAAATGAGTAACCTCAACTCGAGAGATGATGCGTGAGGAACGAGAGTGGCTTCGTGGGTTCGAACCAAACAAGTCTTAATTTAGCTCCAAAACACTCCCAATTGCAAAACCCCCAAATCAATTTTTGAAAAGCCTAAGTTTCACAAACCCTAGTTTTTGGTAAAAATTGATGAGGAAACTGAGATTGGGGCGTTTGCATCTCTACTAGAGATAAAGGAAGTATTTTGGGAAAAGCTTGTCCATCTTTCTTTTCTTGTGACTTGGTTTGAAGCCAAAACTAGTTAACTTCCAAAAACCTAGAAAATCTTGGACTTTGGCTCAAGGTAGATTGATGTTGAGATATGTTTCTCTTGGGTGGCTTTGTCTTGATTCTTCTTAGACCCATTCGAAAGGGTAGCCGGCGCATCAAAGGAGAGGATTTGAGAGACAACAAGTTACATGGTTTTGGTAAGAGAGAAGATAAGATGATGGGAGAAACATGTTGGGTTTTCCTCTTTAGGAGATTCGACCTACAAGGAGTAGCCAGGAGTAGAGGTTGAAGATGGAGATTTGATATCTTCTCCTTTTTCTGCTTTTGTGATGGTTTTGTCGTGTGTGGGAGAGAAGACAAAGAGATATTATATCTCAAATTTTTAATAAAGGTTTTCTTTTATGTAAGATGTGTATGTATATATGTATTATACTTATAGTACTAATTGTGAAAATGTATGTATATAAATTACACTTATGTATTAATTGCGTTTGAGACTTATAAGAGTTATTGTTTAAGTGAAAGTGTGTTAAATATTTTGTGTCCCGCGATATTAAATTGTGACCGAGGTATCATTGTTTGATAACTTTTATAACGTAGTATCTTATAGTTACGAGTCTAAAATATTTTTATCTTTGTAATATTCCATATCACGGACATTTGTCATTTGTTTTATCAAGCCCTTATCATAGTGTCGGTACGTGTGTAGTGTCGGTCACTGGGGGAAACGAGATAACCTCTCGTCTTACAATTTAGTCATAAGACAAAATGAAATATTCATAAAATGATATGAATGCAAAAGTGATGCACCATCATCATCAGATGCGAGTTATCTACTCAAATGTTCAGGCAAAGTTTATGCATGCTTAATGACTTATGCTTAGTAATAATAAATTACTAATTATTAGTTAAATTTTAGTGAAAATTTACCGTGTGTCACAGTAAAGCTCGAGCTAGAATAATAAACGGGCTACAACTCGGGCTCGGGCTCGTTTAGGCTCGGCTCGTTCGAGCTTTTTACCGATCTGACCCCGAGCTTTTCACGAACGGCTCGGCTCATTTCCATCCCTAAATGTGAATAACTAATTAATAACCCAAGCTTGATAAACTATTTTAATTTGAAAAAAATAAAAACTTTGATTGAGAAAATGAGACAATCGCGCCTAACTAGAATTCCAAATAACCCGACCTGAAAAACCCGAATCGAAAAATTAACCAAATTTATTAGTAAGTCTATTACTAAAGTGCATACCCTCTTCAAAAATTCTAGATCCGCCACAGGTTCATAGTCCTTATGTGCCTCCCTTCTTGGTTGTGGCTTTGCCACAAATCCACGACCAAAACATGTTAGTTGCATCCATCTTACAAACTCTGATCTAAACTACGTGTGGAGCTTAATTATGGTAGTTGTGGTATATACGGGTCACTTCTCCAATTGCCTTTGTGGTTTGACCTGTTTTTGAGTTATCAACAAAATTCCTTATCCCATTTATCTAGTAAGAAATACAAACTGAATCATACACAAACAAGTTGTTTCAGTTCCTCATGCTATGTCAAATTCCAACCTTAGGGCATGGTTATTTATGATGTGATAGTGATAATAAGTGAGCTTGTGTGTCTTTTTGTACATAATTGAGCACTAAAAGTCCACCTGCATACCTATGTTTATCTCAAAGCAATCACTAAAAGTACTTTTAATGAATGTCCACCTTAGGTATACCAAAGCAAATATCCACTTTGTGTTTCAACCAATTAAAAGAGATTTTATTTGGTAAAAATGATACTACTTATTTAATTGGTGAGAGTATGATTAATGGAAATTCTTAAAAGTTTGTGCAATTTGAAAATGGACATTTATTTTGAGACGGATGGAGTAATGATTAACGAGAACGAACCAACTGGCTTAACTCAGCTGGCCATCTGGGCTCCTTCTGGAGCTTGGGGGAGGTTTTAACTAGGATTCGAGTCTCGCAAGATACAAAAAAAAAATCCAGGTTTTCCTCCTAGTGCGATGTCGTGAGTTCTAGGGGTTTCCTTTCGTAGGTCTCTCCTAGTGGTTCGGGTCCCGAGGCCTGTCCGTTTGGATGGTTTAACTCGAGGATCGGATTTCATGTGTTGTGCCGTTCTAAAAAGAAAAACGAGAAGAGAACAACCATTTTGCTTAATAGACCAAGAAGACTTGAGTTACCATGCAACACCTGTTTAATAGTGAAATCCAATATATTCCTTCATGACATTTTGTCTTGGTTAGTGGTAAAGCTGCACCTAATTTTCTCATTTTGGTGTGATCTTCATGTAGTCCAGTTTTTGTTCCCCAGCATGAGACTCATGCATAAAATCTGCAAGATCTTATGAGTGTTCAAAAGATGAAATTAATGAAAGTACTAACATCAATGACATTTACTAAAAACCTGCTCAAGTCATAGCTAAACGAATTCTACCAATGTGCAAGAAAATATGGCTAATTAACGTTTCGGAATGGGAAGTATCTTTGTTCGAGTTACAGCTTGATGAAAATACTAGTTGGATCAGATGGTTGTGCATTTGGTTCGTCTACGAGAAGTCCCTAGTTCGAAACCCCTCAATGGCATTTTTGAAAAAAAGCACCAAAAAAAAAAACCCTAATTCTCTCTCCCCCATGGAGAAATCCGGCCGCTACTATCTTCCTAATTTCCGGTCATAAAAATCAACAATATATGTCCTCTCTATCCTATAATGATTCCTCTTTCATTCTAGGGTATGCAATACATCATATTGTTACGTTTTTTTTCTAAAGATATGGCAGCTGAGTAAATCTTTATTTATATCTGATGATTTCTTCATGGTTTATGCACGCTACCCTATCCCTAATCGTGTTTGCGATCAAAATCAGTTGGCAATCGCTGTTTATCTTTTATTAGGGTTTTGAGGGTATTGTTCAGGCGGTTTGAAGAACCCTTTTAGGGTTTTGATTTATTCAATTCCTTATTAAGGTTTCAGTGTTTATTGTGCTCGTTCATTATGGCATGCTACGCATTGGTTATATCCTGAATTCGTTTTTAGGGTACCTCGTATATCATTCAATGATTATCAAGGTTGGGTATCGTCTAGTGTGTGGTTGTGTTCATTTGATATGCAAGTAATCCTTTTTTGGGTTTTGTTTTTTGTAAGTTATTTGTAAGTTCCATATGGATGTCTTGTGTCATATAAGCGGGTTTGGGAGAGAGAAGGTCTCGTGTGGGGGCTGAATTGGATGTTAGGGTTCGTTAGCCCTATGTTTTGGTTGTTTTGCAGATCGTGACGGATAAGTTAGGGTGTAAATCTTGGTCGATTCTTAAAGTCTGATCGTGCAGATTGTATTTGTAAGTTAGGGTTTGTAAACCCTAGGTTTTGTCTATGACAGGTTGTGTTTACATGGGTTTGCATTCTGATTTGCAGTTGGCAGCTTATGGTTTACAGAATCATGTCATAGTGGTATTGGTTGTGATTCGTGAAACTAGGGTTTAGTGAGCCCTAGTGTTCGTCTATGGTTGGTTCTTATCACATTGGGCTCATTCGATTGGGTTATTTGCGATGTAATGAACTGTCCATAGTTGTAAGTGTGGCAACATGGTTCGCATGATTGTTTTAACTGGTTTGTTGTTGATGTTAATTTATTACTGCTTTTATGCGATCATGGGTGATGCGGTGTTGTTATTATTGCATTATTGCATTATTGCATTTATGCTATTGTGTGATGGAGGCATCATGAAGGTGTTATTATTTCACTTGGGTCTTCATGATCGCCAACGCTAACGCTCTATATGCGAGAGCCGTTGTGGATTCGACCTTGGTGATTTATTGGTTGTTATTCGATGGTGATGGATGTTAGGGTTCTTTAAATCCTATTCGAGTCTATGGCCTTTTGCTTCGTACGGATTTCAATCTTTATGCATTGAAGCGTACCATTGGGGTGAGTTGTAGCTTTGCTGGTCATTGGAACATTCTAACTCCATGGTGTCAAATCATGGTTTGTTGGTTTGTTGTATGTTACGTTGTTTTTGTGGTTAAAGGAAGGATGATGATGTGCTGAATTCAATCAAACCTTACATGGTTTTGATATTGGTTTCTTCGCTTTCTCTACAAAGACATTATCACTTGTGAAAAGTTGTGGGATTCATATGGTATGGGGCTTAGGTTCATCGTGCCATATCATTCGTGACTTCTGCAAGGAAGATTTTGTGACACGCCATAAGGATTTAGAAGGCTCAAGTGTTTTTATATGAGTAGTAATGTATTGTATTTTTGTACTTTAATCATTTTGGGTAGTTCACTTTGTTAAGTTATAAGTATGATTTGTCATGCTTATATTTAGAGTCTGTAAGTGTCATAAGGGACTGAGATGAAGGAAATCACCCTCATCCTTTGTAATTCAATGTTTTTGGTGTAATGCATTTTACCAAGGTGAAAAATCTCATTTACCCAAAAATTAATTAAACCTTTTCATAATATGAATGGTCCCTTGTGTGAAATACCAAATCAATTATGCCTACTGTTGTCAATGAATTCAAAAGGTCCTTTGTGTCAGATCTCGTGTGAACCAAAAAAAACAAAAAGGGCTAGTCTATCCCCAAAAAGTACAATCACAGTCTATCCCAAAAAGTACAATCAGTCTATCCCAAAAAGTACAAACACCGCATTAGCATGACTCTGAGAAAATGTGACAACATAAATATGCTTGATTCATTATACATGAACCAAATTACCTGAAAACAAGTTAAATACATCAATTAGAGCAAATTGAATAAGTTACTGCATCAGTTACAGAAAGCTTCAACATCCAACAGAAGACCTGGGTGATACTGATGATGATACAACTGGACTTTGAGCTTTCAAGTAGTCTATTTTAGATTTAAACTCCGTATGGAACGACATGAGTGAGTTTTGGCGAGAAGCGTATGTGATGCTAAACTGTCTGATCTTTTCCTCAAGATCTTTCCTCCTCCGAATTTCACAGGCCAAATCCTGCAAATTCTTCTCATTTTGCTGAGTCAGTGATGCAAGTCTTTTTGATGAATCAAAGGTCGCTAAAAGTAGTTTTTCTCTTTCTTCTGTTAGAAGTTGAGACTCCTTTTCTAGCCCCTGAATTCTTTCTTTAGAAGCTTCTAGTAGGTGGTTATTGATATCCGACTCTTGCTCAAGGCTCTCGTGTCTTTCCTTGATTAGTTTGATTTCACCACTCACCTCTGCCTTCCATAAAGCAATTTGTTGTCCCAAAGTGCCGTCCTAAATCACAAACGTAAATTTTATAGAAGCAAAATATAGAGGCCTGCTCTTAAATGCTATGCTTTAGATTTACACCCGATTCGCTTATTAGTATATGCTATTCAAACAAGGAAACCTTGTGATAATTGCCGACAAGGAAACCTTGTGGTAATTGCTGACACTAAAACAAATCAAAAAAAGGAATAAACTGTTGTATCAGTTAACTTAAACAAGGGCTCTAAACTAAATGGGTGTAATTTGGTCTATAAGAGACCATGCAACAGGAATCACACTATTGTGTATTGGCTATTTTGAATGCTTATGACATCACCTAGCTCCCATTTTATTAGCAATTATGAACTGTATTTATTGTTTAAGGTTACCAAAATGATATAAAGAAAAAGATTGTATTAAAAATGATATAACATCACCTAGCTCCCATCTTTTTAAGAAAAACTGGAATTTAAGAAAAACATGACTTATGAATATCGATTTATATGAAAAACAAAGGCTCTTTACAAAAAAAAAAAAAAAAAAAAACACCAACATGTAGTTGAAGAATGAAAAGTTAAAGTGGGGCACAAAATTGTTTGTTTCGATCGAAAAATGTATATGGGACATAGGCTAAGCAAAGAATCAGAGTATGTTATACCTGAACTAAAAGAGATAACAACTCAACATTAAGATGATGAATAATATCAAAATGGGCATGTAACTTCTTGATAGTTGTGTCCATGCAGCTACCTTATATGTGTCGCTATATTGTGAATTTCCCCTTGCATCTTTCAGATTCTGTGCCGTTTTATTTCCTTCAACTGGAGAAATTTTACACGTACTTTTAAAGGCATTCATGGCCATAGAAACGTTTGCTTCAAAAGTTGATATAAGATACTTGAAAATTTCGCTTGTGTTAGATAACAGTTTAGCAGTAGGGGACTTCTCATCTGCTGCAAAACTCTGCTTGAGTCAAAAAGAAGTTATTAGGTTAGATACCTCATACAGAGGATTAAGGTTTATATAAAACAAAAGAACATGCAATCTGTACCTGAAAAGTAGAGAATACATCTTCATGTACAACTTTGCAATTTGCCAAGGACTCGTTCAACTTCTGAGGAATTTCCTGAATCAGCAGAGCTTCTTTTTGAAGCTTTGATATCTCTTCCATCAGGTGGTTGTTCATCACTATTTGTTCTTTATACTGCCTCTGTAGTGTGATTTGAATCAAAGCTATAAATCATGTAATGATATAAACTATAGACTATTATCCTTTTTATGCACGAGGGACACAAAAAAGACCAGGGTTACTTCTATTAACCATAAATTTATGAATGAAAGTATGATTTTTTTTAGTCATTCACTCTTATAAGAGTTCAGGTTGATGTCGACAAAGAAATTCAATATGATATGATAAAATCAAACAAATAAACTAACCTCAAATTTATTTTTTTCATCGATAGCTTCCTGCAATTGCCTTCGAAGACTCTGGACTTCTTTGTCATTGTCAGCTTTACAATCCTGTAAAGACCATCAATTAACCTAACACATACTCTATTATGTTATGCAATTAGATCCGAATATTTGTGATACTAGTCTTGAAAGAACTAATTGTAAGAAAGCTCTAGCTAAGTTTCCTAACTATTTATATGAGTATGAAAAGTTAAACTTACAGAGATTTCATCAACTGATGGAACAGATGAAGCTTGTCTTGCTGGAGTCATTTGGATTGAATCAAGGTCAGCTATGAACCCATTGTTCATTTTGAACCAAGTGTCTTCGTCAGCAACATCACCAAATTCGTCTGGAAGGGGACTATATTCGGATGTTTCAGACTGATAGGATCGTTTAGCTACAAATGCATTTCGTATCGGTTTAAAATTAGGGGTGCTAAAAGCATCACCCTGTTGTGCGCTACACGTGTCACTTGTTTCTTCTTTTGAGTATTGTTTCAAGGATCCGCTGCCCTACAAACATTTTACATATCAGCCATACAAAATAGACAGGAATGACTCAAATAAGGTGGTTTAAGGGTACTCCGCCTATTCACAATCAGTAAGTTGTTGGGCACTGCTTACCTGGGCTGTAATTCTTTCTCTGTGTGATTTTCTCTCCTCCTCCAATTCCATAGCAAGCTTTTCGCGCTCCAGCTCATACTGATAAATTGAAGGCCGCATTGAAAGGCAATATAATCATTCATTTGCTTTCAAATAAATAACTGATGATCAGACATATATATGAAACTTATATGGTCTATACAGTCTACCTTGAGCATGTCATTTCTCAGATTCAAGATCTCTTGCTCCAGAACCCCCGCATGAGATCCCTATAAAACAAGTTCAGCACCATTTCATTTCAATCGAAACCTTACTGACACAAGCTTAAAACATGATAAAGTTCACCTCAAGTTTCTTGCGTAATTCCTCTATCTCAATTTTTTGTCTCTTCAGTAACGCAGCATCTGTCAGAATCTGGAGATAAATGGAAAAGTAATTAGCTCCACCAACTATAATGCATACACAATGAGCAATAAAATCAGCACTATAATCATTGAGAATGATGAGCAAGTATGCCGAAGCACTGATCAATTAACAAGAAGGTGTGTGTTAGCTTCAAGTCCAAATGACAGTCACCAGTAAATGGGCAAAAGCTAAACAGACGTTAGATATGCCAAATACTACAAAACGGAAGGACAATGATATTTGTGCACTCTTTTCTTATATTGCCTTTTTTAATTGGTGCAACAGATACAATTTCCCTGTATATCTTATTAACTACAAAAGTAATAATTTACTTGAAAACCACTCGATCAAACTAACTTGATGGAGATTATTCATTCAAAGTCTGCAAGCGTAACAATCAACCAGTGACCTAATCTATGTTCAACCTGACCAATATGGCCTTAATTTTGCAAAAACAAAAAGAAAGTCTGTGGCAAAAATGGTCGTCTCTTTAAGACAGCCTACACACTACAATATCATATGCTACATGCACCACAATCAAGAAAGATTGTTATAAGAAGCTCATGCTAATATAAGGCATACCTCGTTTACTTGAACACAGTTGGTAATACGTTTAGCTCTACTAGCAAATTGAAGGGTTCCCTTTGATTCCTCGATATGAACCTATGTATATGCCAGTTAAATAAAATTAACAAATGTGCACATCGTTCTTACTTAGTAAATTTAAATTGCAGACGCATATGATATACTACCTCCTCTGGTGCCACGGTACAAATAATTGAAGTTTTGGCATTGCCACCAAGCGCAGGTTGAAGGATACGGGTGAGTTTGCTATCACGATAAGGAATGTGTCCCCTGTATATAGAAATGTAAATTTTTAAGCTCACCGTTTCAGATATATGATCAAGGCAGAAAAATACCTTTGCTTTGCACCATCGCTCAGTTTGTTGATGACGTTTCCAAGTATCATTAAACTCTTATTGATGTGTTTTCCTTCCTTCAGTCGAACCCCACCAGCTCCAGTTTTGGCAATTCGTTCAGACCCAGCTAAATCTACCAAATTCTAGAGAAGAAAAACTCATGAAACGGATATAACTTAATATACGATACCAAATAAAACATTATAAAGATAAAAAGGTACATACCAAGACGGAAACACGAATAGCATCATCCAAAGTTGAATAATCATCGTCACTTGCGTCTTTCCTCTTGCTCTCAATCACCTGAGATGTAAAAGATTTATACACCATGTAACAAGTATAATTCTTGTAATATTACTAGCATCATAAATTCAAAATCTTCCACATAAAAGTGAACAACATACCATCCGAAAGATAGTGTGGGATCTACTGCTTCGGACGTTCATATTAGTCTCACCAAAGTGTCTGTTAGCTAAGAAAAGCAGATTCAAATATACATACAGTCAGTTACAGATTACCAAGTAGATCTGATGTTTAGGGTTTAGGGTTTAATCTTTAAAAACACAGGATCAGGTGATTGAAAAAGTTAGAGCAGATTCGAGGCAATCAAAGATTATTTCAACAGCAGGAAGAGCATCACTCATTAACGTGGTAATAAACAGAATTCCTATCTATCATATGACCGAATGTTCCAGTAAATCGAAAAGCAACAGTTGTTAAATTATGAACAGCAGTAGAGAAAGTTGTGTTCATATTTAAGTATGAGAGTTCTGTAGGAGGTATATTAGCACAAAAAAAAGTGGCAGAAATGGCATAAAAGACTGTAAATAACCCGCATGACGTAAGGAAACACGATTGATGTTTAATTACTGTAAAGTAAGTTTGTACCCTTTTCTTAGGTTGTTAGTGTTAATTTCAGATAGAGGTGGTAAAATTCGAGCAACAACAGAGGTTGTGAGCTGAGTGTACACAACAAATGGCGTATAGTGATGCAAATCAAGTCTGTTTTTTCGTGGAATGGTTGAAAAATATTACTAGCTTACTAAGTTACTAATATTTAAGCAGCAAAAGAAAGCTACAAAGTCATATGGTGCTAATTTTCCTGTAATCTAGGAATTGTGTGTGTGTGTGTGTGTTAAGAGCATGGGAAGATCGTCTTTGGGTGGTTAGTTGCTTGTAAATAACTTCTTTTCAAATTTGAGTTCAGCGATAAAATGTACCAAACATTTTCTGGAAATTACATATGTAGTCAACTAAAGTAACATAGAAGGTAGACGAAAATGACAAACCTTCGCCCATTTCGATGAGCTTTAGTACTTGGTCAGCACTATTTACAATCTCCTCTCTAAGACCCGCAACAAATATTCCACGCTGCAAAAAACAAAAAACGTAAATCAGTAAAAAAGAAAATCGCTATGGTATCTGTTGCAGTGTATTCAGATAGACTCACATCCAAACTTTCATGAATCTGCAGTTTCTGATTCTCAACAGCGAAAAGATCATTAATTTCTTCATTATAAATCTCCATGTACGAGACTCGAATGAGAAACTCCCTATCAGTTGACTGCAAAGAGCAAATATTGGTAAATCTTTCATACACACAGCTTTTGAGTTTATGGTTATGTAAATAAAACAACATACAAGGTTGGTCTTTGCAAAAATATCTTTGACTGCGCAGTGAATAATTCCTGGATCGTTGTCAGACCCATTCATTGTAAACGTTTTCCCACTACTTGTCTGTCCATATGCAAAAGCAGTACCTGCACAGATTCGAAATTAACAATTCAATCGAGTGAGAGAATGTAAAAAACAATTAATGTGTGAGGGGGTGTTTATTTTTTCTGCTTACAAAAGCAGAATCAGTTTTGTGTAATTCCAACTTCTTCTGCTTATTTCGAAGTCCTTATTTATAAGGAGGTGAAAAAATAATGAGAAAGTGAAAGTTAGTTATACCGTTAAATCCGTCAACGACGGCGTGGATAATATCCTTAGTAAGAAGGTCATAGATACTGGAATTGGAAGAAGCTTGATCAAAAACATGATCTACAATAAGAATCACAGTTAGTTTTAAACTTTTAATAGAGGCAACACCAGAGTCAGTGGATAGAGATGAATATGGTTTGTTTAATTACCGAAAGTGTAAGAAAGAGCTGGAGGAGCGGGAGTGCCGGAAGGTAGAGATCTATGAAGTGAAATACGGTTTTGTTCGACTTTCCAGGGAGTGTGACTGTCTTCTGATGAGGATTTGACTGGTGGTCGTACTCGCACCGCAACGCATATTTTCTCCATGGAGCTTGATTGATCTGGATCTGGTGATGATGAGGGGTTTTAGTTTAACTAGGGATAATGGAGAGGAATATAATTCAAGTGTGTCTAGGCGGGATTCTTTTTGTTTCTATTTCATTTCAAAATCTAAAAAGGAGCGTTGTGCATAAAGGTGTGAATATTGTTTTCCCATTCCAATTTTTGCATTGCCAAATGAATCACTTTTTTTTACATTAGCATTAGCGTCACCTGTTTTTTTCTCTCCTCTTACTTTCCTTCACTTTCTCTTACACTCTGTTCTCGAGTTATATTTTAAGAGGAAAAGAAAGGAAATGAAAGGATTTTTTTTTTTTTTTTTTTGTCTTTTTAGTTTTTTTTTAAGAAGGGAAAGGGAAGCGAAAAGGAAGATGTGAGGAAGTTTTGTTAAGAAAATATTCCCCTCATTTTTTGGAAGAAAAGGAAATCATATGTTGTGTACACAGTAAAGACTAATACACTCTTTTTTTTAATTTGACATTAACAACTAAAAAGCATACATGTAATTTAAACAATTTATTTTCCTTTTACTCCCACTCAAGAACATGATTTATTATTACATTTTTTTTCCCTTCCTCTATTTCAACAACATATCAACTAACACTTCATTTCATTTTCCCTTTCTTATTCTTTTCCATTTTCCTTCACTCAAAACTCAAGAACTGAGTGTTAGACCACTATGCGAGGGCATGAGAATGACTTGGTGACCACCAAAGTCACACTGCCACCCTAGGAATGACAAAAAAAAACTGGTACCTGAAAGGGAAATCTGAAATCTGAACTAATTGGGGCAGTGAGAAGCATGCTTATTGGGTTATGGTGCAGGATTTGGGGTTTAAACGGTGATTTTAATCGGGTTTGGGGCGGGGAGCGAGGAATAACATCTCTGTCCCGCCCCGCCCGAATAATAGATACATGTATACATATATATACTTATACTAATATATTATTTTTTTGTATTTACGTAATAAATAAAATATTTCTAAAAAGATAAATGCTAAAACATTTGACCATATCAACTTACAAAACTTCCTACCCACTCATTTTCTACACTTGTCACTAATCTAAAACACTCTCTCATTTATCACTATTATTCCTATTTTGCCCTTTAACATTATTTAAACATATTAAAATGTTTAAAGAGAGATAAAAAAAATCCCCACCATTTCTACCACTCTTTGCCGAAATTTTGTTTCATACATCTTTCGTTTTCGTTTTTCGTTTATTTTTATCTTAAATGAACGTCTTCTTTTTGCTTTTGTCTATTTCCATTTTACAAGCAAAAAATAAAGCTTATGATTACAAACTAAAATAAAATGTTAGACTTACATTTAGCAAAATATAAAGTTTTTTACAGAGGTTCGTGATACAAGCAACGAAATAGACAAGCATATAAATTTAAACATGCTATACATAACATATTCCATACAAAAAACAAAAATCAAAATGTTTATCTCAGTTAAATTTAGCTAGAATTGTTGCCTTTTTTGACCCACTTGACCACTCAATATGCATCACCATTATGATTGAGATCGAACTAGAACTTGCACGAATCAATATTTGAGAAATTTTTTTGTTGTTCATGGCTTGTAGTCTTCGTCATACCAATCGAAGTCGTATGAACCTCTGTGTTGCTTGTAGTCATTTTCACCCCACTCGAACTCGAACAAATTTGTTTGTTGCTTGTAGTATTTTTCACCCCCATCGAGCTCAAATGAATCTGTGATAAGACAATAGATCACATCATCGGTGAGGTACTATACTAAACATTTAAAACAATGGATAACAAAATGATTTTTAACAGTACCTTCTTCTTATTTTTCGTTGAAACTTTTTCGATTATGTCTTTCTTTCTCTTATACGGTGGGCGTCCTTTACCACGTACTTTTAAGGGTGGTAACAACCTTCTTCTAGTCGAGCCTGGAACAAGATGAACATTTTTAGATGTTGCATTCATGTTACTAGTAACACCCCAACTCGAAACATCATTAAGTTTTTCTTTTGCCATATTTATGCAATTGATCAGTTACTCGTACTTCTCTTGAGAATTTGCAATATGCGCAGCTTCATAGAAGTTGGCACATAAGTGATCAAACTGTTTAGATTTCTCTCCACCTTTCAAATCATCATAGCAGTTTATCACAAATTAATGTCTATGCTTCACATCTTTTCTCCATCGAGACAAAATATACCGTGGATGAATTTCGTTAACATCCTTCTCGATCAATATTTTTACCATATGCCTACAAACTATTCCTCGAAAAGTGGATATTGTTCCATCTATTTGGAACAATGAAGAATTGCAACACATCATACCTCGTAACTCATCTTGAAACAACTTAAAAATGGCGTTAGTTTAGGTATCATGAAACTGTCTTTCAAAATTAAATCGAGTTATCATCATATACGAAGAATTTAATGACTCAAAGTCAGCCTTAGTTTCTTTCTCTATCTTGCTTTTTAATGCATTGTTATACTGTTCAATGAATTGTCGTAATGAGATTTTTGAATTAACATACACGTCAAAAAATGGAATTCATTGCTTTCACTTCTTTGAGTCGTAGACATTATCTTTTACAATGTGGGAACCCAACGCCTTTGATCCTTGAACAAAGAACATAACCACTCATTTCTTTCAAGACTATAATCCTCAATCATTTTGGACCATCCATCATTAAACTCTTGACACTCCACAGACTCGTACACAAGGGATTTTAGAGTCTTCGATATTGCTTTATATTGTCCAAACCCTCCTAACTTTTCAGGTACCTTTTTCATAATATGCCAAAGGCAAAGACGATGATGAGATTCAGGGAATATTTGTGCCACCGCTCCTTGAATCAACCGACATTGATCTGTTATTATTGTTTTAGGAGGACGCCCATTCATGCATTTTAACCATTGCTCAAATAACCATGCATACGTGTCTATATCCTTATGTGATAGTAAACCACATCGAAATAAGATAGATTGTCCATGGTGATTCACTCCAACAAAAGGAGCAAATGGCATACTATATTGGTTGGTAAAATATGTGGTGTCAAACGACACAACATCTCCAAAAGAATCGTACGCTGCCCTTAAACGTGCATCGGCCCAAAATACATTTTTCAGCCGACCATCATCATCCATGTCAATCACGTAAAAAAAATTTGGACTACGTCTTTGCATACGAACAAAATAGTTTTGAAGCGCTTCAGCATCCCCACTTCCAAGTCTTAGTTTTCTTAATTGTGCAATGTAATTTATACAATCTTTCTCATCAAATGACATAATATCATACCCGTTAGCTTCAACTACTATATAATGATTTTTTTTGTTTAGTGTCAACTCAATTCTTCTTTTAGAGTATGAATCCATTTTTTTATGCGATCAGTGAAATCGTTCTTTTTTGGGACTTAGTTCATGATTATGCTCGAGAGAAACCTGGAGATATAGTGCATATTCCATCACCATAGACAATGACAGAAATCTTTGCCTTACAATATGTTTTACTTGTTGTTCTGCATACTCTTTTGGTGTTACGTTTAGGCACATATACACACCGTTAGCACATCCAAGAACGTAGTATGTTGCACTATCGCGTGTTTTTGTACTAGTTTTTCGAATTCCAAAGCCACATTTGTAAGCATATTTTTGATTAAAAAACATAAAGTTCCTCTTCCGAATCAAACTTTAATCCAACAGCAGTAATATTCTCTATTGTGTCATGCATTTGTTGGATATGAGCAGGTACTTCATCATCATCAAGATTGACATTTGTATCATCTTGTACAATATTTATATATTCCAAACAAGGATCACATATCCTGTTACAAAAGTATTACCAAAATGAATGAAATATAATGCACCATTTCTAAAAGCTTCTAACCACTACAAGCAGGACCAAAAATATTAGCATTATATACCCCACCATACACAAATACACTTCTAATTTCACTATTAGAGTAAGCACAAACAAACAACCCAATATATCTCAAACTCAAACAATATATATACCTTTTACTTATATACAACAGTCTATGCTTATGCTCATCATTTTAATCCATACAATTATATATACAACCAACTGATAAAGATTACTCAAAA
Organism: Chrysanthemum makinoi; assembly: GCA_910596185.1. Lineage (NCBI taxonomy): Eukaryota > Viridiplantae > Streptophyta > Magnoliopsida > Asterales > Asteraceae > Chrysanthemum > Chrysanthemum makinoi. The sequence continues at coordinate 161,465,873 of OU343217.1, read as the reverse complement.
ATGCCAATAAACCCACCAAAAAGAAAATCCAAAACTTACTTTATTTTAGACATACGTTATATGTGCAACAACAATGGTGTAACAATGTAGGTCACTTGATGAAAATGAATTTTGTCAAACAGTGGCACATCGGCGGTTTGAATTCCGGTAGGTCGGTGAGGTTTGAGAGGAAGAGAATACGCTACGTAATCTTTTATCTCTCTTTAACCTTTTTAATATGTTTAAATAATATTAAAGGGCAAAATAGGAGCAACAGTGCTAAATGAGAGAGTATTTTATATTAGTGGCAAGTGTAGAAAATCAGTGGGTAGGAAGTTTTGTAGGTTGATATGGTCGGATGTTTTAGCATTTCTCTTATAAAAAAGTATATTTCTCTAATATTGCTATTTATTTATCTTTGAAAGACTGCAAAATTATGATTATAGGAACTTGTTTAATGTCATATTTTTAAGTTGTAAATTTTTGGCGTTGTAATTTATCATTATTTACGTATAATAATATCGTTGAAAACTTAATATGGCTTGTTTATAATTGAATATTAATAGGTTCTTAATTTTTCAAGATATTACTTGCGTTCTTGATAAGGATTTAAAACATATGTTTTTAAGGGGTCTGTTAAGCCATAAATTGATACAATTTATATCTGTTACTTCTTAAAATCGTTTCTTTTCACATTTCAGGTCTTTTGGAAGCAAATTGCTGAAATCAAGCACTTTTGGACGAAAAAGAGCGAAAACATGAAGAAAACGACAAAGCCAAGAAACAAGGTTGTTTTTCACACCTGACGGCGTCCCAACCCATAGGGCGACTAATACCAAGTATAATATATATATATATATATATATATATATATATGTTAATACAAATAAGCCGTAAAAACGTTTATTTATATTTTACGATCTTCTAATGTTTTGTCGATAACAAACGTAAAATCATTTTAACGAAACAAATAAAATACGTAAATGGTTTGAGCCAATAGTTTTCTAACACACTTACGTTTTCACATAAAACACTAAAACAGGTATAAGTGATTTTATGAGTTAGTAATACATATGTACAACAACTAGTGTTTACATATTGGGCAAACATATACATAATTAGTATGTATTATAATGGGTAATATAAATGGGTAGAAACTTAAGTATTTGACCCATTGACCAAATACATTGAATATCCAAGACCCATGGTTTAAATCCATGACCCATGGTTTTAATCCATAAACCATGGACTAGATGCATTGCATCTTGTAGATACATTGTATCTACTTGGATACCCATGATCCATAACCCATGACCCATGACCCAAAACCCATGGGCAAAAGGGAGCATCCCACGGATCCCATTTTACCGGACGGATCCCTCAAGAGAGGGATCCGTGGGATCCGTGGAACAGTAGTTGTTTTTCTTCTATAAATAGTGAGCCATTTCTTCCTTTTGGGGTGCCACTCCCACACATACTTTCCCCAAGTATTGTAACCTTCTAACCACAGATCCTAAGGATCTTTCTATGTAGTTTGTCTTTTGTTTTTGTGTGATTCTCTAGGTTCCTTTTAAAGGCGAGATCACCACTTCTTGAAGTCGAGCAAGCTCAAGTCCATGAGTTACCATGCTTCGTCATCATCAAGACTATTGAGGTTCTCTTGTTGATACTTCTTTCTTCCTCCATAGAAGTGTTGTGTCCAAAGCATTAGTGAAGGATGCCGAAAGAGTCAAGACGAAAGCATTAGTGAAAGGTGCTTAACGTACGTGTCAAAGCATTAGTGAAGAATGCTAAAGGAGTCAAGACAAAGGCATTAGTGAAAGGTGCCAAGCGTCCGTGTCAAGGGCATTAGCGAATGATGCCTAGAAGTCAAGTCAAGTGAAATTAGTGAAGAATGTCAAGATTGTATATGTAGGATCGTTATATTTATTGTGTTGATGATTCGGGTGGTCTTGGATGATCAAAATACATGTTATCCATTAGAGAGAGAAAGTAGAGAGAGAGGGAGTTTCTTGGTAGAGACTTGTAGAACAAAATGTGAAAGGTTAGATTGAAAAGCTCCACCCCTTCCATGGATGGAAGGGGTATTTATAGTTACAACTTACACGACCTCCTATCGGCCTGTGGATCAGGCATACAGTGGGTAAAGACCCGTCCTTCCTCCACGGTGTTGCACTAAACTATTCTACGCTACAAATTAACTAATAAACTAATAAATAACGTAACTAACGATATGTCTACGAGCTAACTTATGTTAGATAAAATTTGGGGTGACCGATACTTTACTTATGGAATTTCCAATTCCTAACAATCTCCCCCCTAAGGGAGGTCACCCCATGAAATACATTTTGCATCCTAGCATTCTATCTTTGACTTCGTTCTTAAGCTCGTAGACATGAATTCTTCACTTCCACAATCTTTGTGCATTAGTATCGATTCTTCAAAGTCCGCATTGATTTGTACTTTTAGTGGAGGCCTTTAACTGATCCACATCTTTGATGATATTCGAGCTTTCATTGAGATCATCAGCCACAGTAAATCTCTCTGGATCATCCATAGTTGTGTTGCCTTCATGTGATGTTGTGACTTTTGGACCGACATGCTCACACTTTTGGATCATGACATCTTTCCATCGAGTAGAAGCTTTCTTGGTTCATGATATTTGCGCAGCGTAAGCGAAGCATAGTATAGAAATATCGAGCCGGTTATGTAGATATGCACCAGTCATGATTTCTTCAATTAAGAGTGGATGCTTGTGAGCATGCGGCTTTGGATTGACTCCTCAATATCGATCAGCTACAACCGTCCAAATGTACCTGCAAAACAAATTAGAAATAAAACACACGAAAGTGTCTTTGATCACTTTCGTTGAATTGAGGTACACGCCCATGGTTCCCGTTGATCAGTCAAAGTCACTGTGATCGGTAGGATTCCTAAGAATCTCCTTGACGAGGTTTTCGCTTTGTTCTAGCCGTTCTCAAACCGGAACGTCTCAAAGAAGACAACACGGAGTGAGTGAACCAAAGAAATTGAGATTCACGATTGATGAAAAATGATTTGAAAACAATCGTGCTTAGAAGAAAGAATATTTGCAATACGACGAAGGTTTTATGAGAAAGATCAATTTTCAATCAAAATACTTTTGTATTAGAGAATGAGTACACATTCGATGTGCTAGTGAAAAGAAGAGATTCGCACATCGAACGGTTTTTCTAAAAGTATTTTTCAATCAGAGATACTTTTTGAATTTGAAATGAATACACATTCGACGTACTAGAGAAATGAAGGTTTGCACATCGAACGGTTTTTCCAAAAGTATTCGTCAATTCCAATCCTGGACCAAGGTTGATTCAAGAGTGAATCGCCCCATTGTTTCTATCCATTTGTCACAAGCTTGATCTTTAGAAAAGATCTCACATGTCACCTACCAAGAGCTTGTTTGATGTTGGCTCTAGAAGGCTTTCCATCTTCATCGTGAATATTTACATATCACTCGGATGTTCTGGCAATACCACAAGGATAATGCGTAGGACTCTCAATATATACTTACTTTCCACATTGTGTGAAACAACAAGTCTTCATTAATTTTGTGTCCTAATGAGATATTGTGAATGATCTCTTGGCTCTAGACTCAATTGTGCACATTTGGTTCCTATGCCGGAGACTAGGGAGGGTCTCCTTCTTCAATATCAACAATCTCTAAGAGAAAGTCGATAGATTATGTAGGTTCCCCGTGAGAATGAAACAAGCCCTTTTAAGAGGAACTTGAGTAGCTTGGGAAGTTGTAGTGCAATCGTCCTTTGGGTTACCCACCGTATTCAATACCGGTGTTACCTTAGTAAACACCAGTAGCATATGTATTGAATCCGGTTTCTACCCTAAGGTTGAATTATTGGAGGGCTATTTCTTTTCACCCTTTTCACATTAATTTCTTTTTCATTCTTCAACCTCTTGATTACTTACAAGACTTCATTACTAAAAACTTGTTGGGTTTATTCCAGTACTAGCTCTGTCTCAGTCCGCACTCTTCCCATTTCTCATTTTTCTCCTTTTTTCATCATACCTAAGGACTCTACACTATCTAGTGGATTGTCCCTGGGAAGATCCCTCCGGTTCTGGAGGATCGTGGAACTAATACCTAACCTCACCTCACCATCCTTATAACTCCATACATAAAGTAAAATGGTCGGTCTTTTGGTACAGTTCATTATTCCTTGAAACCAATTGAAAAATCATTTGGAAAAACAATCAAGGTACTTGTGATACGAGATCAAAGCATTTTGTACCTTTATAGTTTTGATCATTTAGAAATCCTCCCCCTCAACATGTGCATATGATTTAGAAATTGTTTAGCACATGGAGGCAAGAGGACTTTGAAATATTTTCTTTGATCACAATTTTTATAGAAAAAAGGCATTTGATTTTCTTGGTAAAATTCTCCCCCTCAATATGTGCATAGGATAAGAGAAATCATTTTAACACATAGAGGCAAGAGTTCTTTTGAAGTACATCCATGATCACAAAAGCCATTAAGAAAACCATTTGCTCCCCCTCAATATGTGTAGCCCGAGATTGGCGTTGCTTTTATATGAGAGAGCGACTGCACATTTTCATCAAATCGATCACCTTTTATCAAATTTCATTATTAAATCACAAATTCTCCCCGATCAAAAATATCAAACCCTTTGAGATTTTGGATCCCAAGTGATTTAATAAGGTTTATAAAACATTGGAGAATATGTGGCCTGGTTTAAATACTCATCATGTTTTTGATAAATCCTCCTCCTCAACATGTGCATTGTATATTTGAAATCGTTTGGCACATGGAGGCAAGAGTGCCTTTAAAGGACTAAAACCAATTCCATTTAAACAGATAAGATATTTAAATCACTATCTCTCCCCCGATAAAAATATCAAACCTCTTGAGATTTGTGATCCCAATTGATTTAAATTATTTAGAAAATTTTAGGGAAAAAACGTGACAAGATTTAATTTTGAAAAATGACAGATAAGGACCAATTTAAGACGTTAAAGATTGTTAGTGTCAGGTATGATAGTTTTAAGAGATCTTTAAGTAAAATAAAATAATTTCACAATCAAACAAGAACAGAAAAAATTTCATTTTGAAAGACCTTGATTCTAAAGAAAAAATCATGCCATGACATAACATTAAATCTTTAGATCACCATTTTTTAACGTACAACCCGGAACTTTTATGAAGAAATATCGTTTGAAAATATTTTATTTAAAATCACTCTCCCCCTCAAACCATGATAGTAGTCAATGATTGAGTGACTTAAGTTTTGATAAAATGAAGTCCTGTGATTTTCAATGATTAGCTCAATAAATTTTCAAAACAATATTTTCCATTTTCAAAACAATTTATTCAAATTTTTCAAAAATTGTTTAAAAATGGTATCCTGCACAAAGATACGTTAGGTGGTTGAGAAGCTTATGTTGATGTTGTAGGGCTTGGAAGAAAAACCGTCTGCTGATGCAGTGAGACCTCTTACGTTGCATTCATGCCAACTCACCATAGAAGTCCAATTAAGCTCCGTTTCTTCATTTGTCAACCCAAGATATAGTTACCCTTTCCTTTCGGCATCCAATCATCTTAAATTGTGGGATCCGGATCGGGAACATTCTTTTATACCAATATACCTGCATACGTTAGTGAACACACACACAGATATATGGTGGTCGACATCACTCAAACAACAATCGACTAATAACAGTCAATTCAACATATCAATCAGATGATATAAAGTATGGGATTATGTGTTCATCAAACTCTAATCATCTAAACCTAACAATCATATCATGGGCACCTAGTCCTTCAACATAGGTTAACGTCATTTTCAATTAAGCATATAGGATAATTAGGAAAGCTCGTTAGATGATATAAATTTGAAAAACATTCTCCCCCTCAATCAATGACTCATTTTCTGAAAAGTTTAAAAGCACTGAAGTCATTGATTGAGTTTGCAAATTTTATCAAAACTCGATCTTGATTGTTTTACAAAACTCATTTTCCACCAATTCGTTAAAACATTTTTTGAATTTTAGACGGAAAAAACATTTGTGTAGGAACAGCAGTCTTTTTGACGACATGCTTTCCTTGTTTTGTTTTAGGATAAGTGCACGAAATATTTGAAAAATGGTTTAGCGCATCACTTTCCTTCCTTGAAGAACGGGTTGCTATCTGAAATAATAGCAAACCATAGTTTTAAGCAGTTCTGATGCGAAATGCTGCAAGCCATATTTTGAGACATGTTTAGAAAATAATATTTACACCTTCTGCTCGAACTTCATCTATGGTCCCGTGCTATTATTGAATGACATTTCTAAGACCACATATGTTATCGATACCAGAAGACATGTCTTGAGAAAACATATTTTTGATCTTTTCAAATTTTGATTTTTATGGATTTTTGTTGGTTTTATATTTTTCTATTTTCTTTTTCTTGGTTTTATATTTTTGTATTTGGTTTTTGAAAATATTTACAAAGATAGATTAGATGATATAATTTAAGAAGATGATGATACGAGTACCGAGATAAGGATATCGAATAGCACGTCGTAGAAGATAGAATTCGTCATCTCTTAAACTTCCACCACCAAAGCTTCGAGGCTCAGTAGAAGATTGAACATGAGCCTTTGAGAAAGAGACTTTGGCAGCTTCCCCAAACGAAAATCCTTATGTTGAGCAGATTAGAAGCTCTATTTCAAGCTTGCTTTAGCCAGGTGCACAAGGAAGCACACCATTATCATAAATCCCATTGCTCCATTTAAGAATGATAATCGAGGATCTCCATTCGGGGTTATATCATCCAATAGAAGAACATCAACGTTTCATCCTAAACTTAAATAATCTTCTCAAATTCCTTTTCCACGAAGTCGAGGCAATCCATTCCAAAGGTGTCAAGAGAACAATTCCCCAAGTAGTTGAATTGATCACGGTCGGTCTCTTTGTATAATGTTCAAGAACTCTCCCAAATACACATCATGAGGGGAATGAAAACACCTTCCCATGTTCACATTTTTCTTCCACGATGATCGGTATGAAGCTTAAGAACCCGTCACCAATACCCAAGAGCTCTCCGAATACACATCATGAAAGGAATGAAAACACCTCCACAATGTTCACATTTTTCTTCCCTGATGATCGTGTATGAAGCTCAAGAATCCAGTACACACATTCCTACCTAAAGAATAACTGATAACACCTCTCTCATGTCATACATTTATATCCCCTGAATATGTCATACTTGTGTACCTCTTTTATCTTCAGAAACTTTCTCTTACATCTCTTCCCCACGTAGTTGGAATAAGAATACTAAACGCCTTGATGAGTAAAACCTTGAGTTTCTCTGCGGTCATGACATTTGTTTTCCGGGATATCTTCAATCACTTAGAAGAATTAAGTTCATCAAGTTTACTCGCCATGAGTCAAACCTTGAGTTTCTCTTGCGGTAATAACATTTGTCTTCCGGGATATCTTCAATTACTTAGAAGTATTAAGTTCATCAAGTTTACTCGTGTTTAGATGCTTGTCTCCTTCCCCTTCTTTGGTTTTGACACCGAAGTCACAAATCATTATAAGCCCATATACTAGAAATTTGTTGAGAAGAACACTTGAACACTTGTGAGAATCAACTTCTTGAAGACTCTCTCGACTATTTTTATCAACCCTTTAGTAGACAATTTGAAGTAACCACTGAAGAAGAAAACCCGATATACCATACTTGAAACTGAAGTCAACTTCCCACATTTGTATCTTAAGCTTGCACCTAATGATGGAAGAACGGTGTATAGAATTTATGCTTCAAGCAAATCTCTATGTACTCACTACCCAAACAAAGTATGAGACATTAACACCTCTTGCTATTATCCACACCGTCATATCGTGCGAGTAAAACAAAGTAACTCCTAATAGTGATAGTTAACCGGGTCTTCAACCATCCACCTCGACTGCTGGTAACTAGATAAACTAAGTCTTCAACTCAAATTCTTAAGCCCGAGCAAGTTATCAAATAAGAACACGCCTTTGTGAAAGTCAACTTCAATCTCAAATAAGTGATAAATGATTAACTCGGAAGTAATCAACTTGTGTCAAATTTCCAACCGTGAATAAATGTACAACCGGATGTACATTGACCCAATTAATGAACCGGAACAAATGATTCCTCAACATCAATTCCATCTTCCTAAAGATATACATATAGAGACCTGATCGGAAGATTCACCAATAAAGTCTTCAAGCGGATGAGGTAGTCATTTTCCTTAATGTTCATGTGGTTGATTTACGGAGTGCACAATAATCCGTGAAGATTTGGTAAGGAATACCAAAGAGCGGATCATTTTTCACGAACAATAATCCGTGAAGATTTGGCCAAGGAATACCAAAGAGCGGATTATTATTCAATAGTGCAACTGCAATATTACAATAGTCAATATCAACGTCTCGAGTCCTTTGCTAAAGAATATGAGCAAGTATAATTGGGGATTGAATCGACTTATAACACTCTCCCAATTAGTGCTCTCCCCTAAACCGACAATCGTTTGATAAATGCCGATTAAGAAGAAGTCTTTAGATCATTAAATGCAACTCGTCTTTAGTCCTCTAACATGTAGCAGAAAATGTAGAACCGACTGTAGACTCGACCTTCTTCAAGATTGTGCAGTTGGGGAATAGATAGTTAACATCTTCAACTCACACCAAAAAGCATCCCAATTAACTTACATCTTGCAAATCCCTTAACTAAAATCCCTCCCAATCAAACAAGAACAGAAAGATGTTCATCAAGGAAATCAGGGGCACTTAGCGAACACACACAAGATGGTAACACCAAACTACCAATCACATCAAACAAGTACAGAGAGATTGTTTGGAATCATCATGTTGATGTATACGTGAAGCATTAACCGGAGCTTGCACTTTGAATAAACTCATCAATCCGGTGAAGATGTCAACCAACGGCTCTTAGAAGAAAACTCCATTTGAAGATGACCCGATAAGAAGAAGCTCGGTTCTTACATGAGTTTAAAGCCGTATGACCATTTATATTCTCAAATATCAATCAACAATGCAAAAAATTCACACTTCTTCTCCCCCTCAAGAATTGCATACGGAGATGCCATTCTTGACTAAATAAGTGAAATCGTCCAAAAGTATTCTATTCACACTTCTCCCCTGCAAAATTAACGCATGATGTCGCCATCGTCATTATAGTTGAGCAAGTGGAATAAGAAAAACAATCAATGGTAGCCCGGTTCACTTGATGACTGAAGCGCATGGAAAAAGTATGAAGCATGTTGATGAGAATGGTCATTAGTGAGAAGATTTCTCTTCTTCAGAAGATAAAGCGCACTGAAGTGTACACTTTTCTTTTCTTTAGAGTACGAGGCATGAACTGATGTGTTCATACGTCATTATGATGAAGTACGAGGCCTGAACTGATGTGAACAGACGTCATAATCTCTCTATTTTCAATCTCTTTTAGCAAAACATGTAATCAACCCCATTATCATTCAGTAGACTCTTTGTAGTGACAACTGATGGAGAAAAACCCAGTATGAAGAATTTGACCCTGAAGTAAAATACCCTGAACTCATGACTTAAAATTGCACATATGTAACAAAGAGCGGTGCCAATTTCCATTAGCATCTCTAAGTACTCTCTATGTACTCTATACTCTTCAACCAACCAACCATCAAGTAATAGACGTACATTACCTCTTGAAAATCCACAATTGAATTTGACACTGAGCACTACAATGTAACTCCTTAAAGTGATAGTTATTTTGTGGTGGTATGAGCCCAATTCCCCCAAGTGGTAAAAGAAAAGGTAAAAGACACCCAACAATAACTAGATTTCCAAGTCTTCATTTTTGATAACAAGCTCGAACAAGGATCTTGAAGAATCTTCATCCAACCATCCTCGATACCTTCAGATACTAAGTACACTTGCCGTGACATTTCACTTCAACCTCAAATAGATAATACTGAATTAACGCCGTTGTCACATCTTCTGAACTGCTCAAATCTAGCCTTCTTTGACATTTAAATGAACTTTGATAATGGTTTTCATCTCGACCATGGTTAAAGGCACATAACCCCGTAAAAACATGTAATAACCAAACTTCCATGAAGACAACTCAATCACACACCCAATCCATGAAGTACACCCTTTTATCCCTTCTTTGAAGCAGACACTGTAAGTTCTCTCTCAACTTGGGGCGATTTTTCTGCCTCCCCTAGTAGCCGCCATCTCTTCCTTTATTCCGGCCAAACACAGCCTCTATAATCGCCTCTCTACCATTTTGGTATGCAATCGATTGTTTAGACTTGTGTTCTATCATATAGGTGGTGGCTGCTAGGATCGATTTATCAAAACCCTATATATCCTTATCAATTTATCTTTTCCTTTAGTCGGTTTTGTTGATCAATTTCTTATATATAAAACCCAACCCTATCCTGCAGTCTTTCATACGATTCTGTTTTGGGTTTTATTTGGTCGTTGTTATAGCCTAATCGCAATTTTATCTTTTGCGATTAGGGTTTTCAAATCGATCTGTTCATGGAATGATATAAGTCGGTTCAGACTTATTATTTATAGATCGATCTTTGTTGGTTGGATTTATGCTGAATGATAATAAAACCTTTTTTGATTTTTACATCCTATCGTGTTTGGTGCTTCAAGGTTTGAACGAAACCCTATTCTTAGGGTCTTGTTTTATTTTTTGTCGGAAGTATACCCATGTTTGGGTATTGAATCACGGTATCGATAGGGGTTGTGTTATGAAGTGGGTTATGGGAGAGAAGGACGTTGGTTATGATTGGATCATCAATCGCATCATATGGTGGTGACGTTAGGGTTTCTTAACCCTATTTTGTGTCTATGGCTGATTGTTCGTTGCTGCTACTAGTTGTCTATGACGAGGACGAATCTTGTTCTATGAATGTCACGTTTATTCATTTTATCCGGTAGTAGTTAATGATTCGTATTACATGCAATCCTGGTTGGTCCATGATGTTGTTACATGCATTGTGCCTGCTGCCAATGACCCTTTAACTTGGTCTTGGGCTCGCAAATGCTGGAAGTTAGGGTTGCATCACCCTATGTTTATGGTTTATGCTTGTTACCACACTTAGATGATGCTGCTTATTGTTCTATTGACTATTGTTGCAGCAGGGGTCATGAGAGTGGTTTATTATGCTATGATGGAAGTTAAGTTCGTGGGGACTCTTGTTCAAAACCCCATGCTCACAATGCTATGCACGTTGGGTACTATGATTCTATCTTACTGTTGGTATGGCGTTGGTGGTGGTTTTGTTTGTGGTTTTTGCTACTACAAACTGATTTTGTTGGTGCATATGACTTGATCCTTGGTTGTTGTCTTCATGTGTTCTTTCGTATTTGTTGGAAGATGGGTTCAAGTTCGGATATGCTGGAAGGTTGGGTCGCTTAGACCATGTTTATGCTTCAAATTCGATTTGCTACGGAAGTCACTCTTATTAGGTTATTTGATTATGCTTTTTGCATAATACTAATAGTAGACGCAATTGGTTGAAGCTGGAAGTTTGAACTATTATGACGATTTGAAGATTCAAGGATTTCTACTTGAATAGCATTTAATTTTATATATATAGTCGTTGTAGTTTGTGTTCAATGTTTGTTATAGGCGTGGTTTGTCACGTTTATATGAGTGTCTGTAAGTGTCCTAGTAAGGGAGGCGGGGACTCACCCTCCCTTTGTACTAAAAACGTTTGGTTAATAATATTTTACTAGGTGCGGGATTACTCCCTTTACCCAAAAAAAAAAAGAAGCGCATAATCGTAGCACCAAAGATCGTAAGATATCCAGAATTACACTTTCCTTTCTCCAGGATGGTTCCATCATTACAGGATTTTACAATTCCATGGTTTAAACCGAGAAATGGATTCTTTTGTGGGATTTTACAAAACCAAGAATAAACCGTAAGATAGATCCGGAATGAACTTTACTATTACCAGGATGTTTCCATTGTCACGGGATTTTACAAGTCTATGATTTAAACCGAGAAATAGGTTCTTTCGCGGGATTTTACAAAATCAAGACAAAACCGTAAACAATATCAGCTTGAATGTGTACTATGACAACTTTGGTTTCAGTGAATATCTGTTTTAGGGGAACATACAGCGGTTCATCAATGGTTCATTGTCCAGCATCAACAATATCATCACCCATCCAAGAACACTATGGTAAACACATCATTCACATATTCTGTCGGCTATTGCTGTGACCACTTGGTGAAGTAAACCCGATATTCCAAACTTGATAATGAAGTAGAGTTCCCCAGATTTGTTACTTAAGCTTGTACTAGTCCTCGAGAAAAAGAAACGGTGTACCCAATGTACAAAACCTCTTGACGTATTCTCAATCAAGCAGAGACAATCAAGTGATAATTATGTTGTGGGTTAAGCGAGAAAGAATCACAACCGTAACTAAATAGCCAAGTCTTTATCACCCTCTATAAACGCCCAAACAAGTCATCTTCACGGAAGGGTAGAAAGAAAGAAGACGAAATAAGTAAATGTGCCCGGAAAACCTCACATCAAATCCGAATAAGAAATACCGTCCAAACAACCCCGTTGTCAACTTAGTTCCAATAACAATCCAAGCCATGACATATTACCTTTCGTGAAAATTCATGAACCAAAGTATTGAATTGCATAACTCAACAAGTTTCATCATCAAATCTTATTTTATCCAAGTCACAAATAATCCAAATCTTGAAAAACCCATCCAACTCAATCATGTGTACAGCCTAAGATTGGTTACTTGTAATAATCGATGCCCGATCCATCTCACAACCACAAACACCGGATTCAATTCAAGTCGCACCGTACTTAAACAAAGATAATCCTCATATAGTCAATCCAAGCCCATATCTGGTTGTACTTATTGACATACCATTCATTCTCAAGAAATATCAACACATATGTGTCAATATTTTGAGATCGTGTAAATTCGGATAGCACAAATCATTTTACCAATGTCTCATCAAACTAATTGTTTTGAGAAATATCAACGTAGAGCTCAAGACGAAATTTTCAATCCATTAGTCCATAAAGGAAAAAACTTTCGAACCAATTTACAGACCCACATGCTAAAATATTCAAATTCAATAAGGCTGGCCCAAGACAAAGAGTAATAATCACCGGTTGGCCAATTAGACTTCTAGCTGACCCAATCCATACACCTTCTAACCCTAAACTTATGGGTATATAACACTCATTAAATCACTCCAAACCCTAATATTTCTCACAATCAAACGCCCCCATCAGTCAATATCCCAACAAACCCTAATCCCACATACCACTTAAAAATCCGCCCCCTCTTATCACAGATATATCAAACCCAAATCATACTCACTTAACCATACGCCTCTCTAGTTCAGTCCGCCTCATTCACAACCACAAATGACACATCAAACATATATCAAGCAAAGGCTTCATCATTCAAGTACCAGGCAAAAGAGACAACAACTAACTCGCCACAGGGTTGGCTGGAGTACAATCATAAACGCCACAAAGATGGCTTGGTTGAGTCACTGTTTCAATAACTCACAAAGGTTCACAGGTAGGTTTTAATTTCGTTCCTTTGTAGTAGTTATTGAGTCACAAACGAACCAAGGGACAAGGTTATAACATACTTGTTATACACCTTATTTTGTGTTCGGATAGTGAAATATTTGTTAGGGTTTGATTGGTCTTAAATAATCATGAGACGAAATCAAACAATATAAACACGGATCGATGATGAAATAATCATGTGAGAAAAGATTTTCAATAATCGTATTTAATTGATATTCACATGAAAATTCTGAGATCCCCATTTTTCTTTTAATCCGAATAAAAGGTGAGATGAAAACAACGTTTTTGTCTAACTTTTGGTTATTCGAATAAACATTGGAGTTAAGCTTTAACAATGGGTTGATGATGATTCTCTTACTTTCGAAAATGACCAATAAGTGTCAAGATGATATGATAGAATAACGAAAGTACTAGGTCTGAGATTTTGAAATCATTTCAAATACTTTCTTATGATGAAGGATGTAGGCAGTGGTAACTTTGTTTTTACACCAGTCCGAATTTTTTCGTAATGAGTGTTGATGGGATAGGTTAGAGTTGTTGTTGAAGTTGTGATGTTGGATTTTTGTTGATGGATCAGTTTTTGTTCTTTGTTCATGTTTTCTTGGACCAATGATGGTAGACTTGAGGTCGAGACATGGTGTTTTAAGTAAATGGAAATATTGTGGTCGAGGTCAAGTGATGAATCTTCTTCTTCATTTCTGTCTATGTCGTAACAGAGTCATAAGCCAAGTCGCTACCGATTTTTACAAACCAAGTCGCCACCCAATTTTTCAAACCAAGTCGCTACCTATTTTTTCAAACCAAGTCGCCACCCAATTTTTCAAACCAAGTTGCTACCCGTTTTTCAAATCAAGTCGCTTCGACTGTTGACTCAATAGTCAAGTCGATAGAGGTGAGACAAGTAGCTATTTTGACATAAGTCGCTAAAACAGATTTAATCATCACAAGTCGCTATTTTTGAGTCAAGTCGCGACATGATTGTCAAGTCGCTATTAAGAAGCAAAATGACCAAATTTTTTGACCAAGACAAAACCCAGAAAAAGCTTAAAAGGACATACATTTAACCCATAAGACTGCATATGAAATGCATCAGTACTGACCCAATATGACCACGTTGATAATACCCAATGACCACTTATCTTCACTGCTTATGGTACAAATTCATAAAAAATGAGATACGAGTATGGACACCATTGACACAAAACAGGTGTGACCAGAACAGTTTTGGACCAAAATAAGGATACACAAACCACATAATACCAAGAATAGACCATATGATAAAACTTTTAATTTATGTAAACCAATAAAGAGGATACAACAAAACATGTAAAAACCTGTTTAACAAAAGTACCAAAAACAGTTTTGACAAGAATCAAGAGACCTTTATAAAAACAGTTTAAAAACCATTTATCAACAACACAAACCGAACCGTGTAAAAAACCATATAAATCATCAACACAACCAAAACTGGGCTCTGATGCCAATTGTAGGATCGTTATATTTATTGTGTTGATGATTCGGGTGGTCTTGGATGATCAAAATACATGTTATCCATTAGAGAGAGAAAGTAGAGAGAGAGGGAGTTTCTTGGTAGAGACTTGTAGAACAAAAATGTGAAAGGTTAGATTGAAAGCTCCACCCCTTCCATGGATGGAAGGGGTATTTATAGTTACAACTTACACGACCTCCTATCGGCCTGTGGATCAGGCATACATTGGGTAAAGACCCGTCATTCCTCCACGGTGTTGCACTAAACTATTCTACGCTACAAATTAACTAATAAACTAATAAATAACATAACTAACGATATGTCTACGAGCTAACTTATGCTAGATAAAATTTGGGGTGACCGATACTTTACTTATGGAATTTCCAATTCCTAATTATACTCGATGAGCTGCATCGATATACAAATAGAGATAGGTTGTTTCCAAGGATATTGATATCCTTGATGGTGTTGTAATAAGGAGTTGATCTCTACTAGGGTTAGGTTTCGTGTAGTATTGGGTAGTAGTTCCTCCATCGTAATGGAAATCGGTACTTAGCGGGTAGGCGACGATGTGGTAGGTGTGGTTCTCCTTTGTGAAAGACCCCGACGGTTAGCCTAGTACCGGAAACAGAGTAGGAGACGTTGTGAAGGCTTCTCCGCCATAAGGAGTTGGTGTCGTGTAGTGATTACGAACTCGAGTCGGGTAGTGGAGTAGGGCAAGGAAGGTGTCCTTGTAGCCGAACCACTATAAATACTCGTGTCGTGGTTATGTGCTTCTTACTCTTTATCTTTCATTACACATTTATATATCTATCTATCAATGTCCAACATACACATCAAAATAGAATGACATAAGTCGATCTAAATATTTTAAAACAAAGCTTTAATTGGTAAAACTATTCAACCCCCCTTCTAGTTTTCCACAATTGGCATCAGAGCTTCGTTATCAAGTTTCTTAGAGTATGTTGTGTTTGAAAACTATAAAGAAGGAAATCTTTTAAAATAACTTTCTTCTATGTTGGATATTGATAGATTAGTCTAACATTTTTTTTTCAAGAAATCTTCATGCTAGGATCTCTCCAAAGTCTTCATTTCTATTCAAAGAATAATTAAGTCAACCTTCAAGGAAGAACTTAAAAGTAATCGCAATCTACTTATTCTAAGTACTACTGATTACTTTAAAAGCTCATGAAGTATTTTCGGTCTTATTTTTGGGTAAAAGGGTTAATTCACCCCGGTAAAATTCATTACACCAAAAACCATTGAAGTACAAATGACATGGGTGAGTCCCATGCCCTCAGCCTGTTACATAGGCAATACAACTGACTAAAAGCGAATAACATCACAACTAAATGCTGAAACAAACAATTACATTTAGAGCCTATCTAAATATAATAACTTGAGGTTCATCGAACCACTTACAAAGTGAGCAACTCAATCAACTATAATCATCCATACATTACCCATGAGTGCCACATACTCCCTAACCATATGGACATGACAAAACATGCCGTCTTTACCAAATAACAGATCCATACATTACAGACCATTTACCATCATACCAGGTTGCTCCAACAACTATCCACACGCATAAAGCACCAAGACACCAATGTATGAATCTCTCAAAGATTTGCGAAAAAAAACAAAGATCCGCAATCAACCTTGTGCATTCCATGTACCCGTACCATCCAAAACACCCAATTGCATCCAAGCAAACAACCAAATGCAATATCATAAAGGCATTAAAACCCAACGTAATAATAGCAAAGAGTAGACCTTGTGTCGTCATTAATCACCCCATACTTGCGTACCAACATCATAACCCACTCAAAAGTCACGGACCGCAAGACGCTAAAGAAGGATCCAAAGATAAAGATAACACCGCCGAAAATCGACCCCACCCCCGCATAAATCGATTCTTACCCGTAAATCAATAACCCCAAGTAAAGAAAAAACGAATTGGATTGGAAGAATTAGGCCGGATTTGTCTGGGATTGCACGCCACCTCAAGATATACACAAACCACACTAAACCCGATTGCATACACTAGGTAGAGAGGCGGATTTAGTGCCGACGGCCTAAAAGGAACAGAGGTGGCGGTCGAGATCCGAAATTTTAATAGATAAACCAAACGAATCGACCTAACAACCCAAACCAATCTGAATCTTAGTCGCTAATCCAATAATCCCAATGAAGAGATTAGTAGAAAACGAATTAGATAGGAAAAATTTTAGCCGGATTGGTTTGGGTTGTGGCGGCTGGATAGAGAGAAAAAGTTTAGGTTTCTCTCTCCAGTATTTTCGGTCTTATGGTTTCCTTAAACCATACCAAGAGCATAAAGGTATGTTCACTTTTCATTAGCTAGTTTACATCTACATGAATATGTTGATACCTTTCTTTATTTTAGACATTAATAATTGCTAGTCTCTTAAAAGTCTCTTTTCGCCACTTTCCCGACTTACTCATCATTGAGAATAGTATTCCTCTTGATCTCGTCAAACTAACGTCGTCGTCACAAATGGATCCTTGATAATTAAACTATCAAATCCCGTTGACCAAAAATTTGTTATAACCCCAAAACTATTTTTGTTCCATAAGCTATGTTATAACTTATTACAAAAATAATGCCAAACACCCTTTTTCTGTCTACAGTAGCCGGATCCCTAATACTAGGGATCCGAGGGAATCTTGGGACAGAAACCAACTATACGCCTTTCAAAATCAACCCTGCTCATTTTCCCTCTCCTCACAAAACACAAAAACGACCCAAGAGCTGGTTGCATCTCCATAGGACTCCATATCCTCAAGCATCCATCTCTAGAACATCATTGTAAGTAATTACACTAACATGTTCTAATTTTCATCATCCTCATCCTAGGGTTTATGGTTTCTCAATTTTTCTTAATTAATTGATAAAATTAGGTTTCCAAAATTGATCACTAGAAAGGGTTTTCACATAACTAAGATTACATTGTGCTTACAACATTGTTAATACAAATCAAAACCATAAACCCATCTCAACAAATTTTGCCTAATTGGAATATTTGTTTTTCTAGGACCAACTATGCCTAAAGCCACCCAACAAGACCACCATGATACCGTCCATTACCTCACCCAATACTATCGTAAAGAGGGCTTGTAAAAAACCGATCGCAAAGTCTTCAAAAGACTTGAAAACCGACTTATCCACGAAGGTCATGTGGTCAAGGAATGTTTCCTTGAAAATACCGACATTCGTCAAGTCTTCTCGGCAATCAACTTTGATTGTCTTCTTGATTTTGATGAACAAATTTGTCTGGTTGAATTCTACAAAAGAATTAGGATCATTCGAAACACCGATGATAGCATTTCAATCGCTTTCATCATCAATAAACGAAACTTCACTCTACCTCTCAACACATTTGCTCAAATCCTTCGTATTCCTTGTGAAGGAACTTGTATGTACTCTCAAGATTGGGCAATATCCACTCAATCTTTTGCTCTTGATTCCAAACCAATGTACCATACTCCTCTTGATGAACCCGAAACCGTTCGAGACACTATTTTCAAAGTTAGAGCCGACCAATCCCGTTTCAACCGAAACAAAGAGCTCATTCACCGTGATCCCTTTCAAATGAAACTCTTCGAAATGCACCCCATTTTTAGAAAATGGGAAGAAATTCTTAAGGAAAACGTCATTAGCCTGGTCGGTAACAAAGACCTTCCAAATGCATGTCTCGTGCAAATGATCTATTGCCTTATTCACCAAAAGCCATTTAATCTCGCCTATTACATGGTGAAGAGAATGTTCAGGGTATTCAAAGTTGCCAACATGGTACTTTCGTATGGGATGCTCCTAACACGACTCCGTAAGTATATTAGTGCATTGCAACCATCTCCTATCAACGATGATCATTTCCTTTCCTATCACGTCTACCTCTTACCAAATGACCCTCTAAATGGTTCATGATCAATGGAAGGAAACCTAAGGCTCTCTCGGACTCCTCGGACGAAGAAGAAGAAGTAAATGTCAACCCCGAAGCTAACATCGACTTGGACCCCTTTGACTACTATCAACAACTTCCAACTCTTCCAAACGAGACTGCGAAATTCAAACAATTAAAGGGTATGATCCAAAACCTAGCTAACTACGTCATGAAGTCGGGAAAGAGGAAAAGAAAGGATTGACGAAAGAGACATTAGGATTATGCTTGTTTTTAGACATTTGGCTTATGTATGAATGCTTATGTTTTGTTTTAACACACTAGTTTGTGTTAGTTTGGATATTGTCATTACTACTCTTATCTATGATATGATTTATGTGTTATCATGCTTATGTTGTTGTTCTTTGGAGTAGAGTTTAATAGAAATTAGTATATATAGTATAGTGCAAAATCTGCATTTCTTTCTGTGATGTTTCTGATCTGCAGTTGCCGGATCCCTAAGATTATACTAGACGAATCCCTCCTTTGAGGGAACCGTGGGATCCGTGACAATAGATGAGCAGTACATATTCCCATACATCAAAACAGCTCACTAGATCACTTCACACTAGCTAAGCATAAGACCTTAGAACCACCTAAGTCTTCTTCAAGCATTAGAAAGCTTCACACTCACCCATAGCTAACCTATGATCTAATTCAAAGTGCTTTTGATTTATCAACTCATCAAAACTCACCATATTTCCGCTTCAATACTCACACATTCTTTCTCACATCTCAAAACACTTAGGTGGATATCTTCATCAATTTTAGGAAATTGTTTCTAGTCATCTTTATCTTAAAATGGGTCAAAAACTAGTTTTTCAATTCTTTTATTTTTTAAAGATTTTTCTAATTTTATTTCAAGTTTACATCTGATCTCTAGGATCATTTATTATGACTTGACACCATCAAAATTCCTAGTGTCATCCTTGAACACCCATTGGTGATCATAAAGTATCATTTTCCTTCCATAAAAGGCAATCATTAGCTACATCACTCATTGCCCTTGATCATTTAAGTACTCTTTCATTTAAGATACTTAGGAAGACTGAAACACTCAAGGAAGTATAGGTGTTAGACTTCACAAACATCATCTTTTCTTTTTCTTCACTGGATAGCCGGATCCCTAGGTTTAGCCTAGACGGATCCCTCAAAGGAGGGAACCGTGGGATCCGGGTGACAAATTCATGTCAAGTCTAGCTTAAACAATCATTTCAAGCTCATCTTGCTAACTTGAACACTCCACCTCATCTTAATTAAGTCCATAGATCAGTACAACCCTGAAGTTGACTCTTATGCATCCTAATCATCACATTCCAAAGGATCTTAGTGGCTTAAGTCTTGAATGCACTTGCCAAATCCTTACCTTTATAAGTCATCTTGTTGGAATCCCTTAGTCATCAAACACAACATAATTCTCAGCATTTAGAAACATTTTCTTTAGTCATTTCATCATGAGGAAAGCTCCTAGTGCTAACTCATCCACCCAAGAACCACCCAAGAAACTTGCTCGTGTTATACACGAAATTTCCTCAACCGAATCATCTCCGGTTAAACCCACAAATGCTAGGATTTCCCCTTCGCCAACTCAACCAATCAAACCAATCCCCAAGAGGATTGTTCCCACAAAAATATCATCACCAAACTCTAATTCCTACTAAACCAAACACACTCTTTTCAACCCAACCAACATCATTGGTGTATAGAGTCATATCATTTACCACCTCACAATCATCTCCACATTCCTACAACTTATAGGACTTACCCCCTAGGCCATCTCATCCTCCACCATTATCGACACACTCTTCACTAGAGAAGATTGTACAACAAAACCAAGGTGTTGAATCAACACTTGCACCGATGTTCATTTCTCCATTTCCCTCTAATGGTCCATTTTGGATTATGAGGAGACATCAAAGTCAACCACCCCATATGGAAGTTTACACTTCCCTACCTCCACCATCAACCCTTGTTGAGCCACCAATTAATGTGCCTCCAC
Organism: Chrysanthemum makinoi; assembly: GCA_910596185.1. Lineage (NCBI taxonomy): Eukaryota > Viridiplantae > Streptophyta > Magnoliopsida > Asterales > Asteraceae > Chrysanthemum > Chrysanthemum makinoi. The sequence continues at coordinate 161,444,806 of OU343217.1, read as the reverse complement.
CAATCCCTCCTTCATTTGAGGATCCCCAACCTTCTTCACTTGAACCTCTACATCAAGTCGCTCCATCTTTACCACCATCTTTTCAAAACCATGACAAGGATTGCTATCATTGCCAACATATTAAAGGGTTGATACATGAACTACGTGAGGAGCAACATTTCATGTTTTATCACTTCCTCGAACGTTTCGATGAGTTCAACAAACCCAAACAACCATGAGCCTAAGGATTAAAATGGTGTCCTAGTCTCAAACTTAACTTAGATCGTTTAGGAATCCCATCTCATGCTTAATCATCTTCTTGAAAGATTGGACCAAATCAACAAGTCTACTCATCCTTAGACTCAAGCACATGGTTGCTTCTTAAGTTTTGGTCACTTATTAGTATTAGTAGAATATGTATTACATGGCTAAATCATTCTCTTAGTTTTTAGAGATTTGTAGATCATCTCTTATGTTTTATTGAATAATAGTTTATATGCCATATTGCTTTGAGTATATGTTTGTTGCTTGAATACATATCTAACTTTGATGTTAACACTATTGGTTACATCACCATTGCTGAATTCTGTTATCAGTTAGACGGATCCCTGAGTTTTGCCTAGACGGATCCCTCCAAAGAGGGAACCGTGGGATCCATGCAACAAAAGACCAGCTTTCTACTAACTTGAGTCTTATTTGCAGGAAATTATGCACTATATACTTGTTTTCTAACCTTTGTTTTGTAGATTTTCAAAATACACATGAAGACTTTGACACCCTAAGCTAGGGGGAGCTTTGTGTCAAACCATACATTGCAAAACCATTTGCAATATAATCCTCATATAGATTACATTTCGTTACATCCCCTTGCAAAGTTGCAATCATCAAGGGGGAGCATTATCGTCACTGAGACGAAACCATTTGCAAACATAGTTGTAATGCATTAGCTTAGTAGTTTTTATTTACTTGACGCCCTCACAAAGGGATGGACTCTTCAAGGAGTTAAGACGAGAACTCTTCCCCGTCACTTGCTCTCTATATTTTTTTTCCTTTACATGTTTTTTCTTAAAACATTGTGTTAGTTTTTCACTTTTGTTTCACAAAAGGGGTAGAAGAGAGTAAAAACTCCAATTCGAACGTTTATGAATTTTAGTTTTTCCTTAAAATAATTTTATGTTTTGTCATCAACAAAAAGGGGGAGATTCTTAATACAAATAAGCCATAAAAATGTTTATTTATATTTTACGATCTTCTAATGTTTTGTCGATAACAAACGTAAAATCATTTTAACGAAACAAATAAAATACGCAAATGGTTTGAGCCAATAGTTTTCTAACACACTTATGTTTTCACATAAAACACTAAAACATGTATAAGTGGTTTTATGATTTAGTAATACATATGTACAACAACTAGTGTTTACATATTGGGCAAACATATACATAACTAGTATGTATTATAATGGGTAATATAAATGGGTAGAAACTTACGTATTTGACCCATTAACCAAATACATTGAATATCCAAGACCCATGGTTTTAATCCATGACCCATGGTTTTAATCCATAAACCATGGACTAGATGCATTGCATCTTGTAGAAACATTGTATCTACTTGGATACCCATGATCCATAACCCATGACCCATGACCCAAAACCCATTGGCAAAAGGTCCCACGGATCCCCAGTTTTACACTAGACGGATCCCTCAAGTGAGGGATCCGTGGGATCCGTGGAACAGTAGTTGTTTTTCTTCTATAAATAGTGAGCCATTTCTTCCTTTTGGGGTGCCACTCCCACACATACTTTCCCCAAGTATTGTAACCTTCTAACCACTGATCCTAAGGATCTTTCTATGTAGTTTGTCTTTTGTTTTTGTGTGATTCTCTAGGTTCCTTTTAAAGGCGAGATCACCACTTCTTGAATTCGAGCAAGCTCAAGTCCATGAGTTGCCATGCTTCGTCATCATCAAGACTATTGAGGTTCTCTTGTTGATACTTCTTTCTTCCTCCATAGAAGTGTTGTGTCCAAAGCATTAGTGAAGGATGCCGAAAGAGTCAAGACGAAAGCATTAGTGAAAGGTGCTTAACGTACGTGTCAAAGCATTAGTGAAGAATGCTAAAGGAGTCAAGACGAAGGCATTAGTGAAAGGTGCCAAGCGTCCGTGTCAAGGGAATTAGTGAATGATGCCTAGAAGTCAAGTCAAGTGACATTAGTGAAGAATGTCAAGATTGTATACTCGATGAGGTGCATCAATATACAAATAGAGATAGGTTGTTTCCAAGGATATTGATATCCTTGATGGTGTTGTAATAAAGAGTTGATCTCCACTGGGGTTAGGTGTTGTGTAGTGTTGGGTAGTAGTTCCTCCATCGTAATGGAACTCGGTACTTAGCCTAGTACCGGATAAAGGGTAGGCGACATTGTGGTAGGTGTGGTTCTCCTTTGTGAAAGAACCCGGTGGTTAGCCTCGCATCGAAAAAGAGTAGGCGACGCTGTGAAGGCTTCTCTCGCCATAAGGAGTTGGTGTAGTGATTACTTAACCTCGAGTAGGTGACTCGGGGAGTGGAGTAGGGCAAGGAAGGTATCCTTGTAGCCGAACCACTATAAATACACGTGTCGTGGTTATGTGCTTCTTACTCTTTATCTTTTATTACACATTTATATATCTATCTATCAATGTCCAACATACACATCTAAATAGATTGACATAAGTCGATCTAAATATTTTAAAACAAAGTTTTAATTGGTAAAACTATTCACCCCCCCCCTTCTAGTTTTCCACAATATATATATATATATATGTGTGTGTGTGTGTGTATATATATATATATATATATATATATATATATATATATATATATAACATGAGGCATGACACATAGATTATTCCACAATTGCCACCTCAATGCCATGTAATTCATTTTAATGCCACGTAATCATAAGTTGTCCACCTAAGCAATATTTTTTTAATTTATTAGAATTTTCGGAATTTTTTTTCATTTATTTAAATTTCTTTTTTTTATTCTTCAAAAAATCATGCATGCAGCTGGATTCGAACGTGGGTCTGTTAGTCTACAAACAAACATGATTACCACTAGACCAACACATTTTTTTGATTATAACTTGAAAACCAAATTTATAAATCTCTACAACTAATCATTGACCATTTTGATTAGTTTGAAAAGAAATGTATTTATTTACAAAAACATAATTATAAGAATCCCTACAACAAATTATTTACCATATCATACAAAATAAGTTTTTTTTTTAAATTTTGTCACTTGCAAGGATTGAACCTAGGGTGTTTGTATCATTAACAAGCATGATAACCACTAGACCAACATATTTTTTTAATTATATCTTACAAGCCCAAATCTATAAATCTATGCAAACCATTTTAATGAGATAAATATGAGAATTACTAGATAACCCTAATCACACGGTTCATTATTTTTACAGGTTTTAATGTCGTTTTTATTATCTAATGAATTTTTTGACATTGAATTATCTTGCTTTCTCCTGCAACATGAATGGGTTAAATATGAATGTTGTTTGTCAAATGAACAAGAAGTAAGGCTAGCATGCAATTGTTTTATTATTCTTGGAACTCAACGCTAATACACCAATGGTAAAAAAACCCTAATGATGAAATTGTGTTATATTTTAAATATATTGTGTATGCATATGTTGGTTTCGGATTTAAAGATTCTTCTAAATTTGTTTTATGGATGTCCTCGGCCTCCACAATCGTTTATTGAAACTATGGAAGAGTATATAGGAGAAGCACCATGGATAGTATGTATCCCAACAGACACCGTGCGTATACCATAGTAATGTTTATATGCTTTTAGTATTTATTTTCATGTGATTTTTCTATGATTTCCTTTTGGTTGTCAGAAGTTACGGACAATATCCAATCTTTAAGTAAGTCATAATAGATATATATTGACTAAAAGGACATCTTTATATATGTAGGTGAGCAATTTAAGCTTATATTGTATCTTTTATATCAATTTCTTCTGAATAATTTTTTTTAAGTGAAGTAAAGAATTAGGACTAAATAATCATTGTTAAACAACTGTTATTGAATTGATTATCCATAACTTATGTTTGACCCATAAAACTTACAAATATGCAGGAACTGATGTTGCTTGGATGTTTTCTTATGGCCAGAGCCACTGGACTGACACCTATGATTGATGAGGTATTGCAATCATTTTGTTATGAATGCAGTACGGGCTATATATGGCTCTTATTTTCTTAATAGGCCACCCATGGGTTCTTATTCAAACACCCTTTGACAAAAACCAAACACCCCTTTACTTTATCCAAAGAATCTATTATAATCGTATATATTGAATATCTTAGTAATGCAATATATTTACTTTCTCTAATTTATCGTATTGTAGCCTAACAAGATTCGTGTTATGGGGACAAAGCAATCACCGAGACCATGAAGAATGATGGTGTTGTAACTATACCTAAGTGAGTGGGGAAGTAGGTAGAGAATGTTTTATTAAGCATGCATATTTTTTTTACTATATTTCTTTGTTGGTTGCATGCACATCCATAATACAAATATTCTGTTTGCAATATGTAGGCGTTCATACAGAAGGCCAATGAGATATGGAGGTTCTTTTAATAAATTATTTTACTTTATTAATTTATTTCCACAACTTTTGTTTTAATGGCGGTACTATATGATTCTGGTGGCAAGTGAATGCTTTTTGTTGGTGTATTGTTTAGGCCAAAGTTTATTAGGCGCATGGTGATATGAATCTGATATGCTTATTATCAAAATCCAGTGAAAATCTATGTGTATAATTCTATTTAGACTTCTATATCCAATTGAGATGATCACGATATTTAGAATTCACATTTGTGTTATGAAGTAACTAATATACGTTAGAATTTTATGATATGATCAAAATCTAGCATATGAATATGCAAGCAGAGGAGCACGTTTGGCTCTATCAGCACGGATAGAGGATAGTCTACGAGAAGTTGCTGATCGGTGTCGCCAAATTCGAACGCTGGATGTTATCAAGATGCAAGGAGAACGCCGTAAGCCTTTTGCCATTGTGTTATCACAAAGGGTGTCATACGTGTTTTGAGAATGCCGTGATATCTATACTTTTGACGAGGTATGTTGAAATAAATTCTTTTTCTGTACCACTATGTCGCTTTTTATTCATAATTGGTTCATCATTATTTGTTTACAGTATTATTTTGCACGATGTTGGGACTTATAAAGGTGTTGAATTGGTTTCGGGGCAGGAAATAACCAGTGATAAGCTGGTTATGGATCCATTAATTACCATCACATCCTCACTACGTATTTAAAGTTGGAGGTCTCAGTGGCAAGGTGGCACGGAGAATATGCATCACAAAGAGCTCTTTAAAGCCCAATATATCCAGTTGTTTGGTCATAGCCATGCCGGTGGCTACTTTAACTCATTTACTTATGAATGGGTCTATTCGGGTTATGTTTTATCTCTATTGGGTTATATGTGTACATTAAAAGAAGCTTATAAAGGAATGGGTCAGACACGTCAATCAAAAGTGTGTTTTTAAGGCATAAAAAAATTCCACCTGATCCGAATCATACAATCAATACATGTGTTGATCTGACCCATTCATTAGCCACCTATAATGTTTTGTATTGAATAATTTGTTTGGTTGGCACAACTAACATATCTTAATTTACTTTACATTTCAGGGTTGTTGTCTATTTTTCAGCTTTATGTGATGCTCTTGATGGAAAAAAAATCTTTGCATGAGGCGATGGACAATCTTTTTTCAGTACACACCTTGGACACAACTGGTAGCAGTTCTGTTGATCAAGCTGATAGTGTAGAAGCGAAAGACAATACATAAGTGAAGCCCACTTTGCTATCAGACCACTGTGGAATGGTACTTACGTTATTCTGAAAATCAATACATATATTGTATCAACTATATATGCGCTTTAAAGTGGGTTTTTATTTGTTATTGAAGAAGTTACTTCAAGTTATTATCAATTCCAACGAAGGTCTGCTATTGAAAGTGTTGGTGTCACCATTACCTTTATTTCTTGAATTGCTAACTGAAAATTTTAATCTCAACAAATGGGAGTCTACTCAAAATTATGGGAAGCAGATGATTGGGCTACAAGAGGCGGGCTCGAAAAAATTAATTGGAGCAAAGCACCATTTTACTCATATTACAAAGACTTCGACAATGAGGGTTGTCCGGTACCTGGTTCCAGCAGTTGTGGTTCTGGGATATATAACTGACTCATTCAAATTTGTAATTTTACAACGTAGGTTACAGTATATAGGTTAATTTTCAAACAAACAGTTGAAGAAAAGATTTTACACCGAGCTAGCCAGAAAAGTACCGTGCAACACAACTTGTCATGACTGGTGGTCGTGCTTCTAACCCTTCTAACTGGTGGGAAGGTTCAACTTACCAACAGCTTGACGCAATTGCAGCCCGTCGTTACAGATGAGTCCATATGAACCATATGGTGAATTACCAATGGGTAAATTGGTAATTCAACGTCCCTAAATCATGCAAAAAGAAAAATGTTGTATTTTTCGTGCGACATCCAATTTTTTTAATAATAAGTTGATACATTTACACTTGGTTGCATTAAATCCTTCTACTGATTTGGTTTTGTTGGTTATGTGATCCAGGCAATGATTGAAAAAATTGAGCTCATGGAACTTGATAATAAATCTAGGGGCAAGGTATATTAATGATATAATGGAGAGGTATCCTCAAATTGTACTCCACTTGAAGAGTAAAAAGCTCGAGAACTTTGTCAAGTTGCTGAAAAGTACAGGTTAGCATATTTTTTGTTATGCTCCTTTTAATTGTCTACCCAATGGTTAAACTCACATCCATTGCAATAGGTATTCTTGGTATATGCTAAACCACAAAATATTAATCTTATTAAACTAATAACCAATGTGAGCATTACACGTGTGGGAGTATAATAAGTGCAATCTAAGTAACCAAGAGATGGAGTTCTAGCATCTAGAATCCTTAGCAGCAGGAGTATTGCCTCATCTTTTGAGATTTGTGAAAGTCCAAGAACTGTCATACGGTGAGTGAAATTGATACAAAATAAGGAGATATTTCTGCAGCGGTTGGATCTCTAAATATTGTTCGTGGCCATTAGATCATAAACACAAGCGACTTCACAAACCGCCCCAAAGACTCCCATTTAGTCTTTGCTAAGATATAGACCGAGTTAGATGGATCAGCTTGAAAACTAAGTTGAATAAAAAATGATTTTCATTTACGATGCTTCTTATTTGTATATTTAATTTTACAACCCATTTCACAACCTGCTATTTCAACTAGCCTGATGTTGTTTCATTTCTTTTTTTATTAGGGATTGTAGGTCCATTAGTTTATGAAGTAACTGACACACAATGATGCATCAAGAGTGTGGAACATATAAACAAATGAGATCTTTACAAAAAGAAACTTGGTATTTACTTCATATGGAAGAAAGGAATTAAAAGGTTACTCTTGATAAAACAACCCTTCTATGTTTCGGATATGAAACATTGAATTTTTGGCAATGCATATGAAAGTGACCAAGTATTGTTAAAAATTCACCTTGTGCAATGTTTGAGCTGGATCTGTAAACTAATTATTTTTTATTTTATTACCGTTTTCAGTTTGAGACGAAATGTCCACACAAATAGGACTGAGTGAGAGTGTGCGTACAAGTCAAAGATAGAGGTAATCTTTTTCTTTTTCAACTTCACTTAAGAACAAAACCATTCTATGCAAAATTATGACAAAGTATCTATTAGTGTTGTGTTTGTGAAGAATATATGTAACCAAAGAACAAAGGTCAATTAACCGACATTAGAAGTAGCAATATTGACCTTTTTACTTTTATATGTGTCAATTTAGGTGGTGTTTTATGCCTAACAGGTCAAACAGTTAGAATAAAACTTTATAGGGAACAGGTCAAATGGGTCAAATAGCTCAAAGTCAACCAAAGTGTGTTTTTAGTAGCATATATAGCATCACATATCAACTTATATATCCATTATTAAAAAAAAAAAGTACTGTACTAAAATTGATATTATGTTTTAAACCAAATTTGATACGCTAATTATCTGTAAAACATTTAAACAATTTGGAGAAATAGTGACACACCCACACCAAAATTACCCATTTAAACCCAAACCAAAATTACCCAATTTTGAATCATTACTCAACCTGTCCATTTTGCCACGAAATACGAGGTAGTAAGATCAATAAGATAAATAAGCTAGGAGAATAAAGAAAAAAAAGGTTACCCCAGGAGTCTTTGGCACCACACATAGGTGCCTAAGGCCGAGCTCCCTAAAAGCAACTGCAAATTTAGCCAAAGACATAGTCTCCACAACAGTATATGGTGATGTATTAGTAATAGGATAAAGATCAACATACATCTCCATCTCCTCAGGCTCAATATCCAGATCCTCGAGTTTCAACCCTTTTCCAGAACCAGCCTTTGCAAAATCAAATGCATGTAACCTCTTTAACATCTCGGCTCCAGTCAAACGCCTATCTTTTGTGAATGTCTTCCCTTTGAGTAATACTAGCAAATGAGACCTCAAAACAAGCCCACATAGTTCAGGAGCATCAGTAATAGGTGGCTCATCAATCACTGGAAAACCATTATGTGACGTCATTCTTAAAGAACAATATGTTACCAACTTTCTCAACACCCGAAAAAGTTATCAAAGGCCCGGAAACGACATCACCCGCAACCAAATGTCTCATGTATGGTTCGACATGGGCTTCCAGAAAAGGTAGTCCTTTCATTATCATAATTTGGTCATACACTCCTTTGTTGAAACAATCAGAATTTGCCAAATAAGGAAAACAAGCATCATCAATGGAAGCATTAGTAGATTATTGGTGAGCTCGTAAGTATAACACAAAGGGAAACTGTCATTCTCATGGTGCCACCAAGAAACGAGGCAACTCCAAGTTAGGCAAAGAGACCAAAGCATCAAGATTAGCATCGGGTGAAGGAGTCTCCCAACACCGTGATGATGCCCGGCTAAAATGACGGGAATAAAAAGACCAGAAGGAATCGCAATGCCGTATGTTATGATACCAAGAAAGTACATTGCAAAAAAGAAGAAAACAAGACTAGATATGCAAAATTCATTTACATTTAGGGAACTGAATAAGCTTCTAATGGCATCATCATTTGTTATGAGTAAAAGAGAAGCAAGATCATTATAGTGACCATCTGGACACTGAAAGCTTTTATAACTTCCGGAATGTCCTTTGGTAGGACATTCTTCTTGTATATTATCGGGGCAAGGAATGCACTTTGCAAGCCATGGAACAGACGCAACAAGACGTAAGGACCGAAATGATGATGACCAAAAGCACCCTAAAAGAAGGACCTCTCCTACAAAATAGTTTAACAACCAGCAAAAGCACCTTAGAGTACTATCACAAGGACCCTAGATGTAACTTTGCAAAACTTTCGATATATTACGTTCAGGATGCTTCTGAAAATACCTCTAATAACTCCAAGTAGTATGATGGCGAGGAGATCTATAGTGTTATAAGAAGGTACCGCATTATTGATATTAAACATGATGAAACCTCCTTCCCCAAATAATCCACACGTTTCGTTTTTACAATACTCTATGAGAGACTTCAAAACCACAACAACTACAGCAGTAGTGAAAAAAGTTCTCCATAGAAGAGCGCCACCAACTGAAGATGTTGGGAACAAGATTTAATTACCCAAAAGAGCGATTTCGCATTAGCTCACATGACCAAATGAATCTCATGAATCAACTCTTTGTTATTATTACAGATGCAAAACCAACTTATATCTGATTATGTAACATAACAGTACCCTTACCCCTAATTCTTTGTTTACAATGAACTTCTCAATAAGTTTACATAAGTTACTAATGCTACATTATAAAGCATTTGAGCCTCATTAAAAGACAAATTAAATGCAAATAGTGACCATATATTTAACTTTTTTTCAACCATGCAAGTTGTATTCGGAACCACTTCAAATTTTTTAATAGTTATCAGATATCTTGTGACTGGAGATTATAAATAAACATTAAACATAGAATTAGTATAGAAGTGTTGGCACTATGGGTATCCTGCTTGTAACAGTCAAATCGATATATTTTAGAAATTCTTTAGATAAAATTTAGATAAAATGGTCACCAACTTGTATCTATGACGTAGAAAAAGTTTGATTATGTTTTTACAACAAAATTAGAGTATGATTGTAAATTTGTAATAATATGGTTTTTCAATCATATTCAAAACATTCTGGTTTACAAAATCAATTAAGGAGAAGACATAAGGAGTTTGAGATACGGCCTGACATAACACCTTTTTTACCACTGCTGAAATATTCCCCATTTTGACCCATTACCCAACCTGCTCATTGCGCCTTCTCTAAGCTCAATATCTCTCATATTGTTAGTTATTTCGTTGAATAAACGTGTTTTTTCTACATCTATTTTGTAATTATTTTCAGAGAGAGAGAGAGAGAGACCGACCATGAGGTTTCTTCCTCAAGAGCAAACACGAATCCACCAGCCGGGGCACGAAAGGCAGCAGCAACACCAGCAGCAGCTCCACATGTAATCAAATCCCTTCGGTCCCTATCATTTTTGAAGTATCTAAGCCAATTCCATGTCAAATGGTACTTGCGAGAACCTCCCTATCCAAGTAAGTTGGCTATGCAAGCCCCAGTCTGAACCATGGGTCCTTCCTTTCCCACAACAAATTCAGGTCTTTCAAACTTACTATGAACATAATTATTTAAATTTATATTACTCTCCCATGAGGATAGATTAATTTTGTAGTGTAAGCAAGACTTTGTGTGTTCTGTTGTTATAATGTGTTAATGGTTTTAATGATCCGTAGTGGTGACAATTTCATTCTTCGTGTTGATGGTTTTAATGATCCGTAGTGGCGACAGTTTTATTCTTCAATTGAAATTGCTTAGATTTGTAGTTCTGTACACCAACAGTGATATGCTTGATATTTTCTTTAAATGGTCTATTGAACTGATGTGATTTTTATCACTATTGATCTGCTTGATGTCAAAGACGCGAAGCTTAAATTCGGGCCTGAAGGTAATTTCTACTTTTCCATAACAGCTGGAACCGACAATGTACTTTATGAAATAGACGTCAACCTTTAGGATAAGGTGGATGTGAAGGTAAGTACTGTTGTCAACAGTTTTTTAACATGTCCTATATATTCAATCGATATCATAATGATGGGTTTTAAAACTGTAGGAGAGTAAGTCGAGCATTGGGTTGAGAACTATTGTTTACCTTATAAAGAAAAATTAAAGTAAATGGTGGAACATGCTTTTGAAGAAAGAGGCTTCATTGGGATAAATGAACTGTGTTGTGTAACCAAAAGGAGGCCGGATGCAAGCAGCAACAGAGGCGGCAGAAAATGCTCAATGGCAAGCTGAACCTAAAGCTAAATTGGAAGCAGATCTAAAGAAAGACCTTTAGTGGGAAGCACCTAACTAATAGCTGCCCGTAACTAATAGCTATATTTATTTCCTGCACGTAACTAATAGCTGCCCGTTTCGTATCAAGATCTTTTTCTTTTGGCTAAATAAAGTGAATTTTGTGTTGCTTACTGGATTTGCAGTAGATGTTGATCCAAGGGCTGTGTTCCCAAGGATCATCTGTCGTCCCCGTCTACACGGTGTCATGGTTGGAATGGGACAAAAAGATGCATATGTTGGTGACGGACGGGGCTCAGTCCAAGAGAGGTATTTTGACTTTAAAGCCATGTCTTTTGCAATGTGTTTTTTTACGTCACTTAAGGACATCCCGAGGTTCTATTTTCCAAACAATATCAAGATAAAAATCTTGAGATTATTTTCTTTTTCTGTATTTGGCAATGTGCTGTTTTACATTTATTTCCTGCACGTAACAAATAGCTGCCAACTTCATATCAAGATCTTTTTCTTTCAGCTAAATAAAGTGAATTTTGTGTTGCTTACTGGATTTGCAGGAGATGATAATCCAAGGGCTGTGTTCCCAAGTATCTTCTGTTGTCCCCATCACACTGGTGTCATGGTTGGAATGGGACAAAAAATTACCTATGTTGCTATTTGAAGATTTTGAGCCATAGGTGATTTTGTTAGTCTTCTTTTTCCTACATTACATTTGTTATATGATTTAATGTACTGTTATTAAACTAACTTAGTATGACCAACTTTATGTTGGTTTATCTATTTTCTCAGCTCTCTGATTTTGGCCATGCAAAATGGGCGTCAACAACCTCATCTCATATCACATGCACTGATGTTGCGGGAACCTTTGGGTTAGTAACTTGATCACATTCAATTCTAATTTCGTTGTTAGAATTTCAAAAAAATGCCATTCATGGGGTGTTTGTATATGCGTTTAAACTAATTCTTGCAATATGATTCATGTAAGCTGAACTTTAAGGAGCAGTCAATAAGAGAACGCAACCCACATCAGGTTTTCCCCTTTTTATCATTGAACACAACCCACAACAGTTTATCACTAATTTGAACTTTAACACTCTTTCTTGATTTAGTGGCTGGAATGGTCTTCCACCAGAAGTACTTATGGTTTAGTTTCATATTCAAATATCAGGTAGTGGGACTGATCAAGAACGATTAGTGAAAAAGAAAGCTCCGAGATGGTTTGAGATGAAGGTATTCTCAAAGGTTCGATGTTCCATATCCCTTGCTGAACTAAACAAACACGGTTCCAGAATCTGACATATAATCAACTATGACTTTGAACCTGAATATATGATCATCTTTTACTTAAGTACATTTTATGCTATTTGATTATTTATCAATTTTCTCATGATTGCAGAGCAAACTGTGAAGGTCTTCAAAGAGTTTATGTATTCCATATGCAGACAAAAACGTCTAAAAGATTGTTTATAAATATGCCTCGGGTGGACGACACGACCCACGTGGAATTTGATGGATTTTGAAGCTGGAATAATGGACAATATACTCGGCTAAAGGGCATTACACGGAAGATGCAAACTTGATTGATCCGCTGCTTGATGTTATTAGAGTTCGTTAAGTTTAACTGAACAGATTCTTTTGTAACTTCATCCAATACTTGAGCAAAAGAAAGCTATAAGTTTAACATTTTTCACAAGATAATGGAACAAATATTCAAGCAGTTAAAAATGTATGTATTGACCCACCAATAAAGACCACAAATAACTAAACCCATTAACACAATGATATTCATCATGTATTTCAATTAAATCCTTTTCTTTCAACATGTACACTAACCATTTTTTACCACCCTTCTTTCGTTATAGAAAAATATGCCAACAATATGAAAAATATTAACATAACTAACTTATCTTATAAGAAAACCTTTTTTGTTTTTGTTTAAGGTAATTTTCTTTTGAAATTTTTTTTGTTGGATACCATAAAAAAACTGCAACTAAAAGCCAAAAGGAGGGAAGGAAAGTTATTCATTCATCGAGCTTCATAAAATGTCGTACAATGAAGGAATTCGGTATGACAATATTAATGACAAAAGGGAAGGTTAATAGATTTTTGTTTTTGTTATAGTTATTTTATATATTTTAGGTCACAGGTCCTAAGTATAACTCAAAAATTAAACAAACTCCATATATTTACATGCTGCTATCACCTAGGTTTTTATTTCTTAATAACCATATCTCAGCATTTACTATGACATTCCCTTAATCTTGAAAGTTCATCTACATCCACACTATAGATTCACAAGGTGCCTATTTGTGTAGATAACAATGGTTGAAATGAGAGCGATTTGGTGAGAAAGATGATTGAAGTTAGAAGATCTAATATTGAAGACCTGTTTCAACACAAGATAAAGTTGTAGATATTTATTCAGAGTAAATTGCATGTAATATGAGTAAATTTACTTTGTATTTTTTAAATCATAGACTATGTTGTTAAAAAAAACTTTGTATATTTTAATTGTTTTATAAATCTTGATGTTCATTTATTTTCACCATTCTTACGCTACTAATAGCTTCGTATACATATATATCTTACTATTCGAAAAGTAATACACTCAAAGAATAATCATTGAGAAGATTTTTAGATTGAGAAGGTTGAGAAACATTTATAGCCATTTGATTCTTTTGATCTTAATTAATGATATAAATTGTTTGTTATGATGAAAAGGTTAGAATAGTAATTAGTCATTTACGAGCATTTAAGGACCAAAGGTGTTATGATTCAAAATTCTAATTTGGCTACGTGTTGCAAATGGACGTTTTTTCGTCACCGATTTAAATTTATTCTATGGCCTCCATATAAGTATTATTTAATTATTAATTTGTTTTTTCTTTCAATCAAATAATGACCATGCATATTAACATAGACATTTACAAGAAAAAGTCTTGTTCAACGTAAGATTCATTTTTTTTAAAGTTTTCCTATACTTCTTTTAGGGTTCAGAACACATTTTTAATTCGGTTTTGAATCATTATAGATGATTCTAGTAGTTATATATATCGGACTATTTTGAATAATGTGTGCGTGTTTTTCGTAAATCATATTTGGGATAATGAATCATACAACGAAGTGGACATTTTATTTTATTTTTATTCGGGATAATGAATCATACTAATGATTCAATAATTAAAAAGAAAAAATTGAATCGTTGTATATTAATATGATAGTGATTCACAACAGATTTATGTATTAAAATATGAAATTCTATGAGTTCCGATTAGAGCGCGAAAAAAAGAATCATAAATAATTTCTATAGACGTAAATTAAACAATTGATTCATAAACAATAATATGAATCATTGGATTAAACAAGCTACGTAATAACTAATGACAAGGTTCAAATGTTTTTTGAACATAAATTGAAATTGTAGTGCTTTTGATCAAACGAGAAAGAGTGATTAAAAATAAATTGCCATTAATATTGAAATTAAGAGGAGGAGAAGGTAAGTATATCATTAATGTAGTTTAATATGAAAGAGAGTATAAGTTTTAAATACCCATCATACCCTTAAGTTAGCTTAGTGAGATTAATGGCTAAGATTGTTTCTCAATCTTCTCAATCTAAAAATCTTCTCATCATCGGATTCTATATATATATATATATATATATATATATATATATATATATATATATATATATATATATATATATAGCGAGTCAACTTTGATCAAGAAATAGCCAAAGGAGTCAAACTAGATATATCCCAGGAGTATTAGATATCCCCGGGTTCGTTTCCCAACGAGGTGTGAAATAGAACGTCGAATACGATTTGTGATCGGGTGATTTGAATGGGATAATAAGATATTTTGGATTTTTTACTACAATTATAAAATATAAACTGAAAACAACTAATAAAGCAAGTAAAACAATTATGTAAAGCACACGTAAGCAAAAACGTAAAGAAAACCTAAAAACGCGCAAAACCCGGGCTAATCCCGTGCCTTAAAAGTGAAATCTAAGCAATACTAGTCCTAGAAACACAAAACTATTTTTCCTAAGTCCTAAATGATAAAAGAAGATTTTAGAAAAAAGTCGGATATTTTTTTGACTTTTATATTTTTTTATTATGAATTAAAAACGATTTTAAACTAATTAAATGATAAAAAATAGTAAATGAAAATAGAAAAATCTGAAACTTTTTCTAAAAATACTTTATGCTATAAGGTTTGTAAGAAAAATAGGAAATATGAAAAAGCAGTTTGAAATAAGCAGTAATAAGCTGAAATGGATTAATAAGCAAATAGCTAAAATGTATATAAGAGAATTAATGGTGCAAAGCTTAACGCAAAAGACCCAAGGGCAACTATGGTTACAGGTACGTGTGTTGAAGCTTAGAGAGGATGAGGTCTCAGGTTCGAGCATGCCTCACCCTTTTTGGTATTTTTTTTTTATTTTTTTGAAATTCTATTTGATCAAACTTGTAGATAAGCAGTAAATAAGGACTTTTGACAAAGCAAAATATTTTTAAAACTTTAAATAAGCTGGTAATCAGCTATGAAAATCAGCAGATGGGTATAAAAGCTAAAGCTAAAGACTAATTAAGCTACTAGGACCCTAAGGTAATCTAATTAAGCAACTAAACCTCAAAAGTTGACCTAAATAAGCAGATAAGCTATAAAAACCAAATAAGCTAAAAGGGGCTGATGTGTTAATAGGAGCCTATGAGGACAAGTTTGAGCTTATCTAAAAGCTACTAAAAGCTACAAAGACAATCTAAAAACCTAAGAATAGCATAAAGCATCAAACAAAGAACTTGTAAAATGAAAAGCATACATTTTTGAGCTTATATGAGGCTTTAAAATAAGCTGATAAGAAGGTATCTAAGGCTGTTTTTGGTGTTTTTCCGATTTTAAAGTTTTGAGGAGCTGTTTTTGAGATTAATTTTTGGATTTTGAAAACAGATAAAGTACTTATACTAGAGAACTGAAAAACATACTTTTTTTGGATTTTGAAAAAGGTTTAGACCTAAAAATTTACCTGAGAAAACACCTACTCAGACTGTTTTTGGATTTTTTGTTAAAACTTAGACAGAAACTTAAAAACACAGATATTGGACTCTAGACCTATGGACACTTAAACTAAACTTGAGAACTTACCTTTTAGACTAATTTTAGATTCAAAACAACTACTGAAATGAAATAAGCTTAACAAAACAGTTTTGAAATCTAAAACTTGGAAAATGGACTTAGACCTTTTGTAACTTAAAAACAATGTTAAAAACTAATTGTAAACTGACCTTAGGACTAAATCAAAGCTTTTTGAAATTCATAAAATGACCAAAACACAAAGTTTCAAGTTATGCCAAACACCCCTTTAAGAGGGCTGTTTTGCTTTTTATGAAGATTAAGACCTTTATGAGCTATAACTTTTGAAAATAGATTAACTACTAACTATATTAAACAATAAAAAGCAAATTTTGACTAATAATTAGTACTTATAAATAAGCTAATGACAAAAGACATATTTTTGGTTTTTTAGAGAATTGATGCAAACTACAACAAATGGTATCAAAACTACAAATAAGCACTCAAAAGCAAATAACTAACAATAATAAGCTATAAGAACTATTAATAAGCAGATAAGCAATATTAAATAAGCAATAAGAAGTTAAGTAGAATAAGCAATGAAATAAGCTGAAAAGGAAACTTACTAAACCCTTTGTCTAAACAAGGGTATAACAAACAATCTACAAGCTGCTATAATAAGCCCCTATAAGCTCTTCCATGTCTAGCTTATCTTCCTTTGGGCTTATTTGACTTTTGGTTTGACTATTTTTGACGTTTTTTGGATTTTTGAAATAAACACAGTGATTAACTAAGGTAAGCACACAATATTAGGCTATATAAAGCTTATATGAGCTTATCAGAACAGATTTGAAAGCTTATGGAAGCTTTATCCAACTACTTTACTTGTTTTTTTTTTGTTTACTTTTTTATGTTTTTCTGATTTTTTGAGATTTAGTATTTAAAAACAGTAAATAAACAAACTAAACTCACAATAAGCTATATACAACATTTCATGAGCTTATGTAACAGTAAAAAGAGCTTATCAAAGATTAATCAACCATATTTAAACATTAAAAACAATAAAGTAAAAGACAAGTAAATGAAATAACTGAGATTTTTATTAAACAGAAATTGAGATTACAAAACTTAAATGAAAACAGAAGATAAAAATTACAATAAGCTAAGAATATTAAAAAACTACACGCGACTCTAACCGCTTCAACTTGTGAGGCGAGGGGGGTTTTTATAGCCAATTAAGGAGAGGATCCTAGGGTTTGAGAAGGTCATAGACCTTGTTATCAGAGCCCTTGATCAAACTTCCATCATCATATGCTCAATTTCAGCCCTTGATCAAGCTTCCACGCATCATCACGCAATCAGATTGCTCCAAATAGCCAACGTGTCATTCCTTTGATGTCGGGGCGATGCGCCAAGGTGTCGGGTGTTTCTAGA
Organism: Chrysanthemum makinoi; assembly: GCA_910596185.1. NCBI lineage: Eukaryota > Viridiplantae > Streptophyta > Magnoliopsida > Asterales > Asteraceae > Chrysanthemum > Chrysanthemum makinoi. Next base: position 161,426,837 of record OU343217.1, on the reverse strand, counting down.
AGCAAATTTCGATGCGTGTAAATGAGGGGAAGCGGTAAATTTCTTGGGAAGAAGCACAGTGGTAAAAGGGCGCGTTATTTTGTTTGGTTTGACCGGGCATTAATGTTTTGACCTGGGTTGGTTGTAACTAAAAGGGAGTGGACCGGGTATTTTTATGAAACGGGTGAAAGGGGTATGGGATTGGGCTTAGACATGTTTTAGGGGTTAGGTAGTTATTGGGTTTGGATTTTGGGTATAATGAATTACCGGGTAGGGTAATTTGGTATATGTTTAGGTTTAGTTTAGGTTTTATTTAAACGAGTCATTCTTGCCAATGTGTAAAGTTCAAGGACCATTCATGCCAATTTGAAACGTTCTTCCAAGGACTATTATTGACAACTTGAGCATAATTGTGACCTAATTTGGTAAATTCCTCCCGACCTCGGCTTTACAAGCTCTTTCCAAATCTCGTGCTCGTTTTGTCTTTTCTTGTCCGTTTTTGTGATATCCGTTACCTTCACATTCATAAACACAAAAACACAAATATATTTGGTTTTAGAGGTTAGTTTTTCGTCATTTTGGTCCGGTTTTGATAAAGAAATGGTATGTGTTTTCACACGTACCAAAATACCCCAGACTAGAAGATTGTCGTGTCCTCACGCAATGTCATCAACTCACACTTCTAAAACCAAAGATTTTGACCTCTTTCTTCTAAAGCTATGAAAAGTAGAAAAGCGTTCCTCAAAAAAGATTAAGAAATCCTTAGCTCTATAAATGCCCCATTAAACCATTTTATTTCATACATAGATATATCATTCAGCACTTTTCTTTTTGTGTGACGGTTTGTTTGAACTTTCTTATCTATCAATAACTCTCACATATTTTTGATAAATAATTTTAGGATCACAGAGTAGGAAACACAACTCATAAAGAAGTGACCATACAGATAAAATTCATCGTCCTTGACTTTTCACGAGTCCCCAAACTAAGCTTAAAAACAGATCATAGCTATACACAAATTAGATACTAACACTACCCATAGATGCTACTTGTGTACGCATGGCTACTTCTCGCTCCCATAATCCTAGTTCCTCTAAGGATTTTATTTTGAAAATCGAGAAATTTTTGTTTTTCTCTTTTCTGATTTTGATAGATTTTTAGCCGGATAAAAGCATCGAGTTTAGATGCTAAGTAGTTTCCAAACTTTCCATTGAGAACCGTTGCTCACAAAAATGAGGTCCACATCAAGGTCCTAATTTAACACGATTTAGGGGACATCCTTTTTATTTACAAACGAAACATCCTTTTTATTAGGACATCCCCGGAGTCGAAGCTTGGCTTATTTAACATTTATCAAGCACAGTTTCCCTCGGTATTTTAAACAACCAATTCAACGGGATTACCATTTTATTAGGAGTCTTATTATGACTTTGGAATTTTTCCTCCGCCTTTTTGAAGTCCATAACAACGGGGGTACCGTCTAGAAAACTTTTATGGCTTTGGATTTTTACATTTATGAATTTGAGCTTTATTTCACATTAATTAATTGCCAAACCCCGAGTCCTACAGTCTTTATAACAATAGAAACAATAGCACGTACTATCAAGAATCAGTTTTCTATTACACCGTAACACTAGCAGTACCTTGATGTGTACCCAAATCTCATAAGCAAGGATTCTCTAAAGAATGAGTGAAAACTAATTATCGCCAAAACCAAACACCTTTAATTATTTTGAAATTTTTATTTTTGGGTTTATTTAGCTGCTGGGAGTAAAAAGCCACAAGTAACCTCTACGAGCTCTAAAGAGATTCAACTACTCCACGCTTAGCATCTAACTTCTATATAACTCTATCATTTCTTGTTCTCCATAAATTTAAAATCTTAAATAATAAGATCCGTGAATGCTTAGCCAAATAATTTAGCTTTTTTTTTTTTTTTTTTTTTTTTTTTTTTTTTTTTTTTTTTTTAAAATCGATTTTGCTCTGGAGAAAAAAACCGAATCCCTTACAACTCTAAAACTCGACATCATGCAATCTCTAATCTCTTGTTTCTTACTCTAATTCGTTTAAGTTATGTGAATACATTCGTGTTTTACGTAATTGTTCCTGATTTTAGTAATCGATTGGAGTTAGGGTTTTGTTCTTGTCGATTTTTACTTTTTTAGGGTTTCGCTATATGTAAATCATTTTTTTTAATATTCTGTGCTTCATGGCTGATTTTGGTTAGTAGATTTGCGCATGAATTCACGCCTTAGTCTCACTAAGGCCTTCGTTTGTGGAAGATTGACGTGGAATTCCTATTTTCTTTGTTTAACGTTTTTTTAGGGTTTTGTTTTGGTCGATTTGTATTTTCTTGTTTTTTCTTAGTTCGCTGCTACTTTTTGATTGTATTATGGATACGAGTGGTAAGGTTAACGTGGATTTGGATGCCTTGGATGCTCGTATGCAAAGGTTGAAAGGGAACGAAGCTGGTGGTGATGTTGCGCCTAAACCTAGATTGCTTGTTAGAATTCTACGCAACCCTAATCCAGCTACATCTGATGTTGACTCGAACATAGCTTCTGGGGGTTCTTTTGCTTCTGATTCGTATAAAGAGATTGGTCTTCACTATCGTGAGGTTAACAAAGATTTGAATGATAATCCTAACGTGCAAGAATCGTTATTTTGGGGCGAGGATGGTAATGTTAATAATCAATATACCCAATCTGATTTCCCTTCTCTTGAGGAGGTTCTTGGGGTTGCAAAAAGTGGTGATCAGGTGGGTAAACAAGCCGAAGGGGCTGCTGGGGCCTCATTGGGTGTTGTACCGATATCGGGAAGTCATAATATCAATCTGGATAATAGTAGTTTGCCTCAAGGTGATGGGATTAGTGTGAGTAACAAAGCTGGTAAACTCAAAGGTATGGTCACGCATGATTCATCTAATAAGGAGAGTCCTATCGTTCAATCGGCTGAAGTTGTGCATCCTTCAACCTATGTTGGAGTTGCTAGTGGTTCACAAAATGCGCGTCCCCAAGAAAATCATTCTACCCCTGCTAAAGGTAAGTCAAATTTTCGATCACTTAAAGTTGATAATATTTTTAATGGTGTTGATGTTTCCATTCCTCTTAAGGTGGTTGAAAATATTAGAACAAAATTTGATTACACCTTGTATGGATACTTCATCGGTAAGCGTATTGCATTTCCTGTGGTTGAGTAATTTGTTCGTAACACCTGGGCTAAGTATGGTTTAAAATGGATTATGATGAACGCAAAAGGCTTCTTTTTCTTTAAGTTTGAGTCACAGGTTGGCTTGGATGCTGTTCTTGAAGGAGGTTCATGGATGATTAAGAATAGTCCTATTATTCTTAAAAAGTGGAACATGAGTACTAGTTTGATGAAAGAGGATTTAACCCGTATTCCGGTTTGGGTTAAACTTCATGATGTTCCATTACAGGTATTTTCTAAGGATGGTATTAGTATTATTGCTACACATATTGGTACGCCTATCATGCTTGACTCTTATACTAGCTCTATGTGTATTGAGTCTTGGGGTAGGAGTAGTTTTGGCCGTTGCTTAATTGAAATTGACTCTCATGCTCCCCTTAAGGACTATATTACTATTGGGGTACCATATATGGATTGACCTGGGTTTTCTTCTGAAACCATTAGGGTGGAATATGAGTGGAAACCCCCTAGATGTGATGTTTGTTTGATTTTTGGCCACTTTGTTGATTCTTGTCCCAAGAAAACTGTGACTGCACCGGTTGTAGAGGATAGCAATGATGGGTTTCAACTAGTTGGGAAAAAGGGTAAAGCTAAGAGGAATGCTAAGGAAAATAAGAGTGGTACTGTTTTTAATGGGGAGCCAGTTGGTAAAAATATGCAGTATAGACCCAAAGCTACTAACACTGCTTCTACTAGCAAACCTCCCCATGGAGTTGCTAGTACTAGTGCGGGTCATTCCCACAACCAGGTAGGTAATTCTGTTTCACCTAATAACCCTACACCTAATGACCCCATTGATGTGTCTAATAAAGGTGGCCAACCTACTCATGTAGCTCCTACGATAAGTAACTCAACTCTGGCTCGTAATATATCTACATCTAACCCATTTGGTTCTTTGGCTACTTATGATGATGTTGATGAGAATAATGGTTTGGCGGATGATGAGGAGGTTGAAAATGTTTATGATGAATCAAGTAATTTGTTTGATAAATCGGGGGCAAGCACTCCTGTTCTGAATGTTCCTGATGTTTAGTATCGCCTCTTGGAATATAAGGGGTTTAAACCATTCCCCTAAACAAAAAGAGGTTAAACAGGTGGTTAATGATAATAATCTTAGTGTGTGTGCTATTTTAGAATCTCATGTTGATGCGTCTGTGGTGTATGATACATGTCGTAATGTTTGTCGTCGGTGGAAGTGGACTTCAAATGGTAGTCTGTGTGATAAGGGGTCTCGTATTATTCTTGGTTGGAATGACGATATGGTTGATGTTATGATTATGTCTCAAACTAACCAGGTTATGCATGTACAGGTTAATATTCGGGCGGACAAGAAACATTCTTTTGTTCCTTTGTGTATGCAGATAACTATTATGTTAATCGGCGTGCCCTTTGGACCAACCTTGTGTGCCATGCTGGTTTTATGCGTAGTAGGCCTTGGGTCTTGTTGGGTGATTTTAACGCAACTCTTAAGTTGGAAGATCATTCATGTGGTAGTTATACTCCTGACATTGCTATGCGTGAATTTAAAGATTGTGTACAGAGGATGGAGGTTGAGGACATTAATAGCACTGGGCTTCACTTTACTTGGAATCAGAAACCAAAAGGCTCATTTGGTACATTGAAGAAAATTGATAGGGTGATGGGTAATCTGAAGTTTTCTAAATTGTTTACAGGTTCTTTTGCTATTTTTCAACCTTATCGTATTTTAGATCACTCTCCTTGTGTTCTGTGTATTCCCCAGGTAACTAAGCCTAAGCCTAAACCGTTCAAATTCTCCAACTTCTTGGTTCATAAAGATGGGTTTCGTGATATGGTTATTGTGGGATGGAGTCTTAATGTCAATGGATGTGCTATGTATCGTGTGGTTCAACGTTTAAAGGGGCTAAAATCTCCGTTTCGTAAGCTTCTTCATAGTCAAGGTAATCTGCATGAGCGGGTGGTTAGGATTCGTAAGGAGTTAGATAAGGTCCAACAGGCCATTGATAAAGATCCGTCTAATCCAGACATTCAGGATGAACATGCTCATTATCTTCTTGCATATAAGGGGGCTACATTAGATGAAGAACGGTTTTTAAAGAAGAAATCTAAAGTTCAGTGGCTTCATGCAGGTGATTCTAATACGGCTTATTTTCATAATATTGTTAAAAGCAAATGTGCCCGTAACCGTATTGAATTGGTTAGAGATGCAAACAATGTCTTGTATGAGGGTAATCAGGTTGCAGGTGCTTTTGTTGCTCACTATGAACAGTTTCGTGGTATCGAAGGCATTTGTAGTCCTTTTGATGAGTACGGTATATTTTCAAGTGTTCTTTCAAAGCAATTGGCTGATTCGATGGTTCGTCATGTTACAGATGCGGAGATAAAGGAGGCTATATTTTATATGGGGGATGATAAAGCTCCTGGTCCTGATGGTTACACGGCTGCTTTCTTTAAGAAAGCATGGGATATTGTGGGTGCCGAGGTTATGTCTGCTGTTCGGGATTTTTTCATGAATGGTAAGCTTCTTAAGGAGATTAATCATACCATTATATCGTTGATCCCTAAAGTGTCTACTCCATCTAAGATTAATGACTATAGGCCTATCTCTTGCTGTAATGTCATGTATAAGTGCATTAGCAAAATCCTTGCCAACCGTATTAAAGAGGGCCTTGGTCAATTAGTTAGTATTAATCAATCTGCTTTTGTTCCTGGTTGTCGTATATCTGATAATATAATACTTACCCAAGAGCTTATGCGGAATTATCATAGAGGAAGAGGTCCACCTAGATGTACCTTTAAGGTTGATATCCAGAAGGCATATGATACGGTTGATTGGGCATTTCTTAAGGCTATTCTGATTGGTTTTGGTTTTCACGCCAAAATGGTTGAATGGATCATGGTGTGTATTTCATCTACATCTTACTCTATATGTGTTAATGGGGATCTACATGGCTGGTTTAAAGGTAAACGGGGTCTTCGACAAGGTGACCCGTTATCTCCCTATTTGTTTACGCTGGTTATGGAAGTGCTAACTCTTATATTGCAGAAAAAGGTTTCTAATGCAGTGGATTTTCAGTTTCATCATTTGTGTGAACAACATAGAATTATTAACCTTTGTTTTGCAGATGACCTCTTCTTGTTCGCTAGAGGCCATCAGGATTCTGTTAATGTCATTATGCAGGCTTTGGAGGATTTCAAGAACTTTTCGGGTCTTGTCCCAAGTATCCCTAAAAGTACAGCTTTCTTTTGTAATGTGCCTAATGCTATTAAAGCTGCTATTCTCCAGTCTATGCCATTTGCAGATGGTTCTCTCCCTGTCAGGTATCTTGGGGTCCCGCTTATATCTTCGAGACTTCTTTATAGGGATTGTAAGGTGCTTGTTGAAAAGCTGGAAGGTCGTGTGAATGATTGGCGTAATAAGTTCTTATCTCTTGCGGGTAGGCTTCAGTTGGTGAGGTCTGTTTTATCCTCGATGCATCTATATTGGGCTTCCGTCTTTATTCTTCCTACTCGTATTATCCATGAGTTAAAGCAGCTTATGAGGGGTTTCCTTTGGTGTCAAGGAGAAATGAAAAAGGGAAAGGTTAAGGTTGCTTGGGAATCTGTTTGTAAACCAAAGAAGGAAGGTGGTCTTGGTATTCGACGTTTGGAGGACTTTAACATTCCTCTCATGACTACACACATTTGGAGTATTTTGACACATAAAGAGTCGTTATGGGTTCAATGGATCCATTCTTATAAACTTCATGGGAGAATCGTTTGGGATATCCCATGTTTGGGGGATGTTAGCTGGGGATGGCGCAAGCTTCTTGCGATTAGACCCAAGATTCGTTCATTTATCTGGCATAAGATCAACAATGGGAAGGACACATCGGTTTGGTTTGATATGTGGTGTGAGTTAAGCCCTATTCGTAATTTGCTTACTGCTAGAGATATTGCCCGGGCAGGGTTTAATTTATCTGACTCGGTTTGTGATCTGATTGCAAATGGTGTTTGGCGATGGCCGGTGGACTGGTTATCTAGATTTCCAATGTTAGCTACACTACCGGTCCCTAATCTTAATGATACTGATGATGGATTATTATGGCGCAAGCTGGATGGTAACTTTAGTAGTTTCTCAGTTTCGGGTGCATGGGATTCTATGCGTCTTAGGGCTGATTTGGTGGAATGGTGTAATGTCCCTTGGTTCTCTCATTGTATCCCAAGGCATGCAATACACTTATGGCTCGCTATTAAGCAGAAGCTGAAGACTCAGGATAGGATGCGCCAATGGGACGTTGGTCCTAACGTTGACTTGGACCTTCTTAGATGCCCGCTTTGTGAATTGGTTCCGGATTCTCATTCTCACTTATTTTTTGAGTGCCAGTTTTCTATGCAGGTTTGGTTTCAGATCCGGGTTTTATCTGGAATGGATGCGGTCCCACCTTCTTTAGAGAGTATTGTTACAGTCCTTATTCCTTTATCCAAGGGGCGGTCGGTTAGCAACATCATTTCTCGGTTACTGCTCGCTGCTACTACATATTTCGTTTGGATGGAGCGTAATGCTAGGATTTTCAAGCGTAAGAAGTCTATTGTTGCTGAAGTGGTTAGCATCATTGTCTCTACTATTCGGTTGAAGCTGGTTACCTTCAAGTTCAAGAAGCTAACCTCGCGGTCTCGGTTGATTCTTGATAAATGGAAGATTCCAAGTATTTGTATTTCGCACGAAGGGAGTGCCGGGTAAGGGTTGTACTCTTTTTCCATACTCCAAGGTTTTTCCCTTTGGGTTTTTCTTGGAAAGGGTTTTTAAGGAGGCAGACTTCTTGGGTTAACTTGCTCCCTTCGAGGAGTGGCTGGATGCGGGATGCTCGCTTGTTACAAGTTATTTTACTTGTTTATGCCTAGTTAGTTGATGTAATATAGCTAGGTTCTTTGTGTTTATGGCATGTCATAAACACTAGTCTATCAAGATTTTCGCTTGAGGTTAATGTGGTACTCAACCACATTCCATTTGTACTTAACATTATTTTTTGGTTATATATTTACCGGGGTAAAACCCTTAACCCAAAAAATAATTTAGCTTTTGCAAATTAAAGTCAATCATGGGAACTTGCAAACTCTTGGCTTTGTTAAGCTAGAATTCGCATTTTATAGCTCCTTGTATGAAAGAATAGCAAAAGCTTTTAATTATAAAGGTTAAGGGGACAAGCTAGGAATCAACACGCCCGATCAAGTCAAAATTTTATTCCTACTCTCACCAGCGGAAAGTGAACAAGGTGTCAAAACATATATATTATTTTTGAAAACTGCTTCTTCGAATGAAATCAAGCTTTGCATATTTAAAGTCAATTAGGGAAACTTGAAAATTTTTGGCCTTGTGAGCTAGAATTCGCGTTTTATAGCTTCTTGTCTAAGAGATTAGCAAACTTTTCAATCAAAAAGACAAGCAAAACCTTCAAAATTTTTGAATTTTTCTCATTTTTTTTCATCATTTTTTTTTGACATTTTTGAGGAAAAACGGGGTTGCTATAGTACACGAAAAACTGCTAGGCAGAAATCTAATCAAAATATTACCCACCCCAGACTAAAACAAAACATTGTTCTCAATGTTTAAAGGTAAGGGTTCTCTACGCAAATCTAAAGCCATTTATTAAGTATGCTAAATAGATAAACGTTAATCGAAAAAGATTTGGATATCAGATTTCCCATATAAGAATCGAAGCATGAAACTCGAGTGGAGAAAAGACAAAACACCGAGAACGAGAGTCTTCATAATTCGGGCAAATCCTGGACATAAACATCAAAAACACGAAACACGAGAAATGGAAGAGGCGAACCTCCTCACGTCACTTATTAGAAAATAGAAAGAAGATAGAAGGATAAGCATGGGTTGCCACCCACGAAGCGCTTATATTTTTGTTCACCGAGTCGCTAGCTTGACTCGTGCCCGAATTCATTTGTCCATGGGGAAAGTTTGGAGATTCGGGACAACCATGGATGGAATGTCCCTTCTAAAATAATGTTTGAGTCTATGGTCGTTCACCTTGAAGTTGGGACCGTCGGGTTGAGATAACTTGATCGTCCCATAAGGAAATACTTGGGTAACAGTGAATGGCCCGGACCAACGGGTTTTGAGTTTGCATGAGAAAATCTTTAATCGAGAATTGAAGAGGAGGACTTGATCACCAACGTTAAAGACCCAATTTTTGATTTTAGAGTCATGAATCCTCTTTGTTTTCTCTTTGTAGATTAAAGAGTTCTCATAGGTTTGATCCCGAAGTTCATTCAATTCATTCATTTGAACTTTACGATGATCATCTGCGGTCTTAAGGTCATAATTGCAATGCTTCAAGGCCCAGTAGGCCTTGTGCTCAAGCTCAATGGGTAAATGGCACGCCTTTTCGTACACCAATTTATATGGGGTGCACCCAATGGGTGTCTTGTAGGCTATATGGAAGGCCCAAAGTGCATCATCTAATTTGTCGGCCCACGAGGCCCGATGCTCTCCTAGGGTCCTTTCTAATATTCTTTTCAAACCACGATTGGACACCTCGACTTAACCGCTCATTTGCGCGTGATACGCGGTAGAAAGACGATGGGTAACTTTATATTTTGACATAACCCTGGCGAATTATTCATTACAAAAATGGGTATCGCGATCACCGATGATAGCTCGAGGTGCTCCGAATCGGGAAAACAAATTCTTTAAGAACTTAACAATGACTCGGGCGTCATTTGTGGGGAGCGCCTTCGCTTCAACCCATTTTGACAAATAGTCAACGACCACGAGTGTCACACCCCCAAATTACATGTTTTGCAGCGGAATAGAATTCCTGGGGGGTTGACTGTCATAGCATCACAATCACAGTTATATTGAACGACCTAAAGTGTCGTTTGGAAAATACATCGTTAGATTTAATAAAATAATCAGAGTTTACAAAGTATAGGTCCTAAATGAAATTCAACATGTGCGGAAAATAAGTTTGGTACAAGTCAAACGATGTTTTTAAATTGTATAAATCCCATGAGAGACGCGTCGTCACCGCGACTCTACGATATGTCCACATGCATGTCATTTGGAAAATTCATGAAAGTGACTAAACGGCCTTGAAAAACTAGTCGTAAAATGGTGCACGTCGAGCGTTAGGAGACGAACTCAACGGTTTTGGGAAGCTTGTATCATTATCTCAAAGTGTTAGCATTTAAGTTTTCATCCTAGAGGTCTCGATCATGGAGAGAAATGTAGTTAAAGTATGGTACTTGTGTCCAAAATATTGTTTAAGGGTGGTTTTCGGCAAAGTTTAAGTGACCGTATTTTATTCGTTACAACTCCGCTTGACAAACGGTCGGACATTTTGGAAAATATGCTTGGCGAACTTACTTTTACTAGAAGACATCATGTTACAAAAAGTACTACGTCAATGTTAGAAACGACCCTCAACATGGTCACTTGTTGCCGTAAGGTTTGTCTAATAGAAATATATTAGTTTTTCTTATATAATAAAGTTACGGCAACTTTGTTAAATCGCGTGTAATTTAATCGTTACAAGTTCGTTTTCTACGTTTTATATGTCCTCGGAATCGTAATAATATATACTAATATATTTTTGATAAGTCGACACATTTTATAATGCTTAAGACTCATTTTTGACTCATAAAAAGTCGAGATTACATGCTGAATTTTATGAAACAAATATTTTTCGTCATCAAACTTCAAAATAGCATAACTTTTTCGTTATAGCTCCGTTTTAACCCGTTCAAGCGGCCACGTTTTCTTTTTAAAGTATATTTTCTAAATATCTAGGCCAAAAATTTTTATCTACTGTCGAGATTTCCAGATTTTCAAAATATGGACAGACCCTTATGTAAACTTGTCGAAATGAGTTTTTCTCGCGCCAAACCTATTCTAACCAATTCAAAACAACTCCGAAGCTATTCAAATCCTACCATACACCTTCTTAGGGTGTCATGGGTTCCTAGACATCACCAAAAGTGATATGTTTCAAGGGATTCATTATAGGATAATTATATTACATAATAAATAATAAAAACAACAAAAGTGGTATAAATTCATATGTAACATGCGTGTTTTTCTTGCAAAAATGATGAAATAACAATAAGATGAATATGAAAAAGTTATGAAGATCATGAAATGCTTACTAGTAACTTGATGAGGTGAAGTGAACAAAGGTTTAATCCTAAACACCCTAGGTTTTTATTTCAAAACCTTACTTAAGAGTGTGTCTAGATTGCAAAGAACTTGACTAGAAAAATTTTTATGGATTCCTTCTTGGTCCTTATGGTGGCCGGTTCAATGGGGAGAAGAGAGGAGAGGACTTTGATCTTTTCACCTTGAATGTGTGAAGAGTATGTGTTTAGAATGAAAATGACACTTGAATCTATAAAATATCTATCTAATATGTATATGTGTCTAGGCTAGCAAAAGATTTTTGTGAAAATTCTTGTTGTGTCATCATAAGAGTCGGCAAAGGTAGAAGATAAGAAAGGGGTGGATGAATTTTAATGTCAAAGTGTATTAATTGATAAGTAAAGTGTGTAATTTGTAAGTGTAAATAGGTATTTGGGGTAGCGTTAGCTAGAAATAAATTGTAACGGAACAAAATAAAATATATCGATGTCATAAAAATTATAAAAATACATTTCTTACAAGAATTGAGTGAATAAATATTTATCGTGTTGAATTTACGAAAACCGTCGTAAATATTTATACCTAACAATTTATGTACAAAATAAATTGAAAACATCGGGTAAATTAATAATATAATTTTTATAGTCTTAAAATGAGTATAAAAATATATTTGGAATATTTTTGGAAGTGTCGGATCAAATGTTCAAAATAATTGATTACGCGATAGCGTTTATTTAATAGGAAAAATAAACGTTTAATGAATAAGTGCAAATCCAAGCATGAACTGAAATGATGATAACGATGCTAATGATATGTAGACCAAACCTAGTCTATATGAAATGTCCTTGATGAAATGTTCATGAATTCGCAGCTAAACCATTAAGGTTACGCGAATTTGATACTCGTAAACGTAGTTTACGATAAATGATGAAATAGTGAAACTTTTAAAGTTTGTAAAATGACCTGAAATTACGAGTTGTCACAACGAGTATGTACTTATTTCCTCTAGATGACGGAAATGGCCCCATAAAATCAATGCCCCAAATGTCAAAAATCTTGCAGACTTGAATTGTATTTTGTGGCATTTCGTCCTTTTGCGATATTTTTCCTTGACGTTAGCAAGAGTCACAAGACTTCACCAAGTCGTGGGCGTCTCGATAAATGGTCGGCCAATAGAAACCGGAATCAAAAACCTTTTTAGCAACAAAGTAAATGTAGGACCTTAAACATATCAACCTTATTACTATACCAAAGCTAACCACAAGTATACCACGTGAAACACACACGCTATGCGTATGTCACGAAACACAAACACAAACTATGCGTAAATAAAGAAGAAAGATCAAGATGGAAAGATGGTGACTTGAAGTTATAAAACCGTGTATGTGTAGAGAAAGATGAAAATAAGAACTTGTTATATTGCTTAAAGAAAACACACACACACACACACTCAAGCATACCCCTCAAATGAGACTTTGAGGGGTATTTATAGTACAAGTAACATGATGCCCTAAGGCTTGGCCATGGGCCTTGTATGGGCTTCTTATGGATTGGATTGGACATGGATTGATATAAGGCTAGCTTAACTTAACTAATACCCATTTAGCTTAGTCCAATCCACGAGCCCGTTGACTATTATAGTACGATATCTAACACACGTTACAAAGTTCATAAACGTGAATGACCATCACTTCTAATAAAAACTATTAAGGCTAACAATCTCCCCCTAAGGGGTGGTCATTCAAAAAATGCTCCACTTGATAAGATCTTTACTTTTCTCGAGCTTGAACTTTGTGTGTAGATATGGAATAGTCATAATTCTTTGTTCCTTCATGCTTTGTGATTAGTTAATGTGGTATAGATCCATTTTTCAACTTCTTTGATGTAGGTGTCTTCACGTCTTTCTCCACCATGCTCACACTTCTATTTGACTTTTAATTACCAATGATGTAGTTCTCGAGTCCTTATACTTTGTAGATTCTTTGACATAGACGAAGAATCATCTTTAACTTTGTGTTGCCTTTGATTTTGGTGAGAACTTTCATTTGTTGTTGGTATGAGCATGTGGAAAATCTGCACGATCTCTTCCTCCCGCGAGCATCCATAAGAAGAAAACATAAAACATGTTAGTAATAAACGGATTCCGGCACTTACAAGTTTGAATTTCGAGGGTGTTAACAGCATAGTGTGAAAACACATCTCTAATTCTTACAAAGGCCGTTCCTGAACTGGAGTCCCACAAGTGAGATAACGCGATGTACGGAAGTACACCTACAGTTCGGATGAGTCACTGAGGTACACCGAAGCATCACCCCACGACTGTAGACCGTTTGAGACACACTAAGCTTAATCCACGGGGAGTTACCGAAGTGACCTGCTGTCAGGGCTGTTTGACGTTGACCCTGGCAGGAGTTTCCATTCAATCACTGAAGATCACAGAAGTGAAACTTCTCATAAATGTTCTAGCAGATTGCTAAGATCTGCATAGGACTCTAGAATATATCACTTATGTCCTAATTGTTGAACAACAAGCGATGAAATGTCAAGTGTTCCTATGAGATCTTTTGATGAATCTCGTGGCTCTAGACTCAATTAGTGTACATTGGTTTTTCCTAAGCGGAGACTAGGGAGAGGGTCTCCTTCTTCAATACCAATGATCTCTAAGAGAAAGTCGATAGATTATGTAGGGTTCCCAGTGAGAATGAAACAAATCCTTTTAAGAGGAATTGAGTGGCTAGAAGGTTTAGTGCAGTGTGTCACTGGGTCCATGACGTCTTTGTCTTCAATACCAGTGTCATCTTAGTGACAACCAGTAGCAGATGAATTGAACCCGGTTTCTGCCCTAAGGTTGAGTATGGAGGGCTATTTCTTTTCACCCCTTTTTCATTATATTTCTTTTTAATTCTTCAACCCCTTCTTTCTCCTTTCTCACATTTCTACTTTTTTCAATCATACCTAAGGACTTATAATACTAACTATGGGTATTGTCCTTGGGTAGATTCCTCCGGCTCTGGCGGATCATAGGATGGATTTTCCTATCCTTAGACACCTTATAACAAAATGACTGTCCTATTGTTGCCATAAAACCATTTTCTTGAAAATCTCTCAGAGTGTTTATGATAGAAAACATGTTTGAAACACTCCGTGAGTTTTATATTTTCAGAAACACTCCCCCTTCACATGTGCTTATAAGTTTTGACGAAATCGCACATAGAGGGTAGATTTCTCACTTTTTGAATTGATCGGCTCATGATAGACAATTCCCCACGAGACACGGTTACGTTGCCTAGTTAAAGAGTTCCATTGTCAGTTTTTAGGTGACAACCAGCTCTAATAACTAACTTGAAGTTGTAAACACTCCTTGAAAAGGAGGTTAGACCCATGAAAGTGCATATCTAACACAAGTTTCTCGAGATGGTACATTTACTGACTTTGATTCCCGTCAATTCATTTGTTCCGACTGAGTCGAGCTCATTTTGAGATTCAAACAACGATCATTAAACTTTTTGATCACGTCTTCTCCCCCTCAAAAATAGCATATTCGTGATATTTTTGATATCAACGGATTAAACATCATTTTTAGAATCTTTTGGGGAGACAAACGGATTTGATTTAAGCATGAATTTGGAACATTTTGGTTTTATACTCCCCCTTTAATAAAGCATAATCAATTAAAGGGTTTTAGAGGGAGTTATCTTGAGCACAAAATATTTGAAAGATTTTGAAAATCTTTTTGAACAATCTTGAAAAAGGTGCTCAAGATGATGATGATTTCTCACCAGTTTTAAATGTAGTGCCTTGAAGCGTACACTTGATTTTTTCTTTAGAAACACGAGGTTTGATCTGAAATAATCAAAAGTCATCATTTTTGTCCGGGTGTCGTACTGAAGTATACGAAAGCCATTTTTTAAGAAATTTTGAGAAACGACATGTTTTGGAAAACATTTAAAGAACTCTCACTCAAGCATCTGTACATGCCCGTATCATTGTTGAATGACATTTCTAGAAACGTACAGAATATCGATTATACGAGAGACATGTCGTGAGAAGAATATTTTTGGATTTTTGATTTTATAATGTTTTTGTATTTTTGAAAGTTTTATATTTTTATATTTTGCTTTTGAAGGTTTTTCAAATTTTGTATTTTGTTTTTCAAAAATATTTACAGCGAAGCTTTTTGGAACATCATTTTCAAGAAAATTTGAGAAGACGTTCTAACTCCTCAGGGGTTAGGCTTCGCATTCCAATTCGTCAAACTAAATCGTCAAACCGTTCTTTTGGAAGGGCTTTAGTAAATAGATCGGCGAGTTGGTAGTCTGTCTTCACGAAGAATAATTCAACAATACCTTCTTCCACATGTTCTTTTATGAAGTGATAGCGGACTCTGATATGCTTAGTCTTTGAGTGATGAACAGGATTGCACGATATGGCTATGGCACTTTTCGAGTCACAATACATAGGTATTTTATCGAAAGTAAAGCCATAATCTGTGAGTTGTGTTCTCATCCATAGAACTTGAGCACAACACGCAGATAGAGACACATACTCAGCTTCAGGGGTTGAAAGTGCAGTGCAATCTTGTTTCTTTGAAGACCAGCTTACTAACTTTTCACCCAAAATTGTGCTCCTCCGGATGTACTTTTTGCTGTAACTTGATCACCTGCGTGGTCCGCATCTGCAAAAGGCAATTAGATCAAATCCGGATTCCTTCGAATACCAAAGACCCTTGTGAATGAATGTCTTCAGGTACCGAAAGATCCTTTTAACCTCTTTGAGGTGCAGTTCGGTAGGCTTTGCCTGAAACCGTGCTAATAAGCAAACAACAAAATGAATATCGGGTCGACTAGCAGTAAGGTACATGAGAGAACCAATCATGCTCTGATATTTCTTCGGATCGATAGGTTTCCCAAACAAATCGGCTCCAATTTTTGGTGAAGTTACCATTGGTGTTCCGACCGAGTCACAATTATCCATACCATGATTTTTCAAAATCTCAGTTGTATATTTAGCTTGATTAATAAAAATTCCACGTGGGGATTGATGTATTTGTAAACCAAGAAAAAATTTTAGTTCCCCTATCATGGACATTTCAAATTTGCTTTTCATGAGATTTTCAAAATGTTTTGAAAGATTCGGATTAGTGGACCCAAAAATGATGTCGTCCACGTAAATCTGAACAATCAAAATGTCGTTTTTGCATTTTTGTGTAAACAAGGTAGGATCGACCGTTCCTTTGGTGAAATTGTTTAGGATAAGGAAAGAAGACAGTTCGTCATACCACGCTCTCGGAGCTTGTTTCAAACCATAGATTGCCTTTTTGAGTTTTTAGACGTAGTCTGGATGTTCCATGTCTATGAAGCCTTACGGTGACTCCGTACACTTCTTCTTTCAGAGTACCATTCAAGAACGCGGTCTTAATGTCCATCTGATAAACCGTGATGTTTTTGTGAGCTGCATAGGCTAAGAATATCCTGACTACTTCTAGTCTAGCTACCGGCGCGAATGACTCTTCAAAGTCAATTCCAACTTCCTGTCTGTATCCTTTGGCCACAAGACGAGCTTTATTACGAATTACAGTCATCTCTTCATCCCGTTTGTTCTTCCATAACAATTTGAGATCTATTACTCGAATGTCAATTGGTCTTGGAACCATTTCCCAAGAGTCATGTAGACGGTATTGGAGAAGTTCCTCCTGCATCGCTTTTATCCATGCGGGTTCTGCCATTGCCTCGCGAATGTTTTTCGGTTCAATATTGCTGATTGAGCAAAGGTAGATGCACAAGTCGCAATCGGTGGCAAGTTGGCGTCTCGTCTGAATTGGCCTTGAAGGTTCACCAATCACTTGTTCAAGCGGATGGTCTTTAGTCCACTTCAGAGTAGAAGGATACCGTAGATTATACGAGTGCGAGTTAGATGGTTCTCATAAGCTTGAAGATGATTCAGTTGATTCCGTAGCAAACGGGTTTTCAAATAAGTCTTCATCTAACGTTGCATCATTCTGGTTTTGAGTAGGTTCTTCTTGAAATGATATGTTTTGAATTTGCTCATCACCTGCTGGTAAAACTGTTTGAAGAATTGGAGTTGCTGGAGTAGATGTAGATGATGTTGATGGAGTTGGTGCATCGGTTTCGACCGTTGTAGATGCATCTTCTGTTGGTGGTGGTGGTAGATTATGAGCGGGTGCAGCGGAAAGATGGTTTGATGCATTTGTCGAGGTTCCACCATAGTATTCATCGAACATTAACTCAAAGAATTTCTCCCATTCTTGTTCATGAGGTGTGTCAGCAAAAGTTGATGGAGCTCTTTGTGGTACGAGTCCTGAACTGATGTGTCCAGAAGTCTGCGGGTTTAGTGCGGGTTCTAGAGCGAGTCTCTCAGAAGCCATCTGTGAAAGTTCATCAAAATTCACATTCATCGTCTCCATGATCCTCCTAGTTCTTCTGTTATACACCCTGAATGCCCTCGAGTTATCTGAATATCCAATGAAGATTCTAATATCACCTTTAGCTTTCAATTTTCCTAGATCTTCTCTATCGTTTGTCGGATAGCACAAAGTGCCAAACACGTGAAAGTAAGAGATATCAGGTTTTCTGTTGTTCACTAGTTCATATGGGGTTTTATTGAATCTTGGATGGATTAGGGATCGGTTCTGAGTGAAACAAGCAGTGGCAACTGCATCAGCCCATAGAAATAACGGTGCACTAGAATAGATTAGCATTGTGTGAGCAGCTTCCACAAGAGTTCGATTTCTTCTTTCAACTATCCCATTCTGCTGTGGATTTCTAACAACTGATGTCTGATGTGTGATTCCAACATCTTCAAAATAAGCTCTTAACTCCTGATTAGTGAATTCTGTGCCGTTATATGTTCTTACAACCCTTACTGGAGTTTGAAGAAGTACTTGAATACGTTTCAGAAAGGTGATGATGATGCCTGGTGCTTCGTCTTTTGATCTCAGAAACCTAACCCATGTATATCTTGAATAATCATCGACGATAACAAGAATATACTTTTTCACATTAATGCTTTCAACTCTCATTGGGCCACATAAGTCCATGTGTAACATATTCAACTTTGCTTTCAAACTAGGTACGGATTTGGGTTTATATGATGCTCTTTTGCTTTTTCCTTGTTCGCATGATGGACATAAGTGATCCTTGGTGTATTTGAACTTTGGAAGTCCGTTGACGATGTTGTCTTTGGCAAGTTTGTTAATGGTGTCGAAATTGAGATGGGATAATCGTCTATGCCACAACCAGGTCTTTGTTCCAAATGCTCGTGTCATAAGACATATTGGTGATGAAGAGGCCATTTGGTTTATGTCGATAGCATACAAGTTTGTATCACGATTCCCAGTTAAGAGATTAGTGCCATCCAAGTTTCTAACGAAGCAAGCATTCTTCCTAAAAGCAACCTCTAAATCTGCATCACAGAACTGCCCGACTGAAAACAAATTGTGTCCCAACCCTTCGACATAGTAAACCTGAGTGATCAAATAATTTCCAAAAGGTAGATCTCCATAACCCATGATAGCTGCTACATGATCATTTCTGAAACGTACGGTTCCCATAAATTTCCAGACGAAGTTGATCAGCAGCTTCAGATTCCCGGTTACGTGCTTGGAGCAACCCGAGTCAACGATCCAAAGACATATTTCGATAACCTGCCAATAAGAGAAGAAGAAGATTTTGGAAACCGTTTTGATTTTGGTTCCTTTGGGTTAGAGGTAAAATCCTGATCACACTCATAGAAGTTATCTAATGGGAAAGCAGGTTCTTCACTCATTCTACCATTCTGGAGTGTGAAAGTTCTACCTGTAGGTTTCCAAATGTCATCCCTAAAGTAAACGCTATGCTTTCTATCAGTAGTGTAAAGCCTAAGTCTTGCAACTAGTCTTCCTACTCGATTAGCATAAGTTCTTTTAGGAACGTTCTTCTGAACAGGCTTAACAATCTCATTCTTAGAAACACAATCATCATGAACATTAGTTAAAGATTTCTTGCAAGTGAAACAAACAGATTCAACAGGTTCATTAAACTTAGCAGATTTCATAGGTTCATTACATTCAGATGAAATGTCTTTCTTATTACAAAGCGGTAAATTCCTATGGTGTTCTTCTACTTTCTTCTCTTTATTCAAGCTACTACTCTTAGAGGCAGGCGAGACTCTATTGTTCCTTGTATTGCTCTTAGGCTTTAGTCTGCTGCTCCTAGAGGTGCTTCCTAGTCCTGTAGAAGGTAAGGCACACTCATTAGGATTCACATTTTTATCTAGAGAAGTGGTTTCAACTATCCTAGTCTCTTTAGAGTGCATTTCTAAACTTATGTCGTTTGTTCCATATGTTTTAGATGTGGAGGCAGACGCATTAGTGGTACTCATCTTAAAAAGGCCAGGTGCTAAAACTTTTGGTTTCTCTATAACCGCTTTTCCTTTTTCAACATTTTGTTTAGGCAAGGCAGGTGGAGTGACTGGTTTTGATAAATCATTTTTCTCATTGACTTTTGGAGGAGGCATAGAAACAGACATTTTTGGTTTGACAACCGGTTTGGGAACATTTGCTTTCTCCTCAGTCAATGGTTTTGTAATCTTAGTATCCACTGCCTTTCCTTTTTGACATTCCAGTTGAGCCCTCAAAAGATCATTTTTCGCTTTCATGTCATTATAGGCACGCTCATACGACAGTTTGTCATACTTGCATTCCTCAGTTTTTCGATCAAGTTGTTTAAAATATGAGACATTTTCTTTTTCAAGTTTTTCGAGAGCTTTTTCATATTTTGAAACAATTTCGAAGGTGTCAGACTGGAGTCTTTCATGATCTTCAACATAATATGTTTGTAAAATAATGGACATAATATCAGTAGTCAGAACATCTGCGAAGAGAGAATCATTTAAATTTTCCAAAACTTTGATGTGTTCAACACTTTCATTAGCTTGCTTTACCAGAGATTTATGGTCCTTGGCAAAGTCACCTGTTTCTTTCAAAAATGCTTGTTCAAAATGAATTACCCTTGAGTTGATGTTGTTCAGCTGGGGGGCAATTTCAGTTTCAAAAAACTTTTTATTTTCATCATCAAAACTAGAAAACCAGATGTTAGTTGTAATATTGGTTTTAGATTTGACAGTCTCTTGAAGTCTCCCAATTCTAGTTTTAACATCGTCTAAAATACTTCTAGCATCACTTGTGTTAAAAGGATTGTTTGAGGACATTTGTTCGATTTTCGAAAAAGATTTTGAGACAACTACAGGAGTTGCAACTGGTTTTGAAACTGGTGTTGACACATTGTTTGAAACACTGGGTGTTATGGAAAACTTTGATTGTTCTTTTTGAGAAACAAAAGAAATACCATTAATTTTGTTCCATTTGTTGTAATCAATTGGTTTGATTTCTGGATGATTTTGTTTCATTTTTGATCTACTCTCCTCAGATAGTTCTAACGTTTCAAGAGAATCATGAACAATTATGGGTTCATGCAAAGGTTTTCCATTGTTCAACACATTCCGTTCTTTCTGAGCTTTCTTGAGGAAACAAGGAGGTGTGTTACCAAGAGCCATTTTTTGAGTTGTATGAAAATACGGATTTGTCTGATTAATCAGCATATTGGTTGATTTGGCTGAATGACCCGTTGTAACAAGCAAATTTTCCAAATTTTTTATCTTTTCATTCTTATCAAGAATTTCATCAAGAAGAGAATCTTCTCGTTTTGAAAAATCAGCAATCAACTGTTTCTTCTCTTTTTCAAGATAAAAAAATAATGCTTTTTGTTTAGAAAGTTGGTCGTTTAGATCAGAAATTTCCTTGTTTAAAGATTTTATTTTCAAGTTCAAATTCACATCAAGTGTGTTATACTTGATTTGCAATTGTTGTTCTCTTAAAATGGAATCTCGATAACCAATTTCTAATTCTGACTCTTTGTTTTTGTGAAATTCAAAAGCTTTTGCGTTCTCCTTGTAACTCTCAAGCTCAGTGGTCAATTTAGCATTCGCGGCCTTAACATCGCGATTGACCTTTTTAACTTTCTCAATTTCAATGCCACAGTTGTTGATTAATGATTCAAAATAAGCACGTATTTCCTCATCAGTCTTAGTATTTTGTGCCACACAGCCTCCACTAGGATCCACATCTGGAGTTTCAGAGTTAGTATTGCTACAACTCGGATTGTCCAGGTATGTATCATAAGTAGGTGCTGGCGTCACAGAATGCTGTTCGTCATGAGTAAACACATCAAATATGACATTGTTATAGCATGGATCAAGGATTGGTACCTCAGATACTGCATTGGCTTCGTAGACAGGAGGTGCGTCTGAGTCAGTGTCGTACTTAGTCTCCTGAAGATTTGCCATGAAGATGCAGTTTGCATTGATTTCCTCGAGGTCTTCCAAATCATCCATAATAGCCATAAAGTCATGTTCCTCAGCACTCAATTGAAGTCCAGATTGTTCCTTTTGTACCAACATGATAGCTTTCTGAAGATACGCAAGATCCTTCTTTTTCGGCTTAGTTGGACAATTTCGTGCCATGTGACCCACTCCTTGACAGTTATAACACTTAACCTGATTACCCTGATTAACATTTCCATAATTCCCAACGAGGAGCAAACATTCCCATTCTGATTACCCACTGCTCTATTCCCAACATTCTGCCCAATCTGATTTCCAACAGTCTGACCCAACTGATTACCCTGATACGGAACCGCCTGATTACCCATGCGAAATCCAGTAGCATATCCCTGCTGATTCCCAATAACTCCAACCATTTGTCCTTGATGACCCATATTCACACCCGGCTGTGCAATTTGCCTGTTGCGAGTGTTTGATGAAATCCTTTGGTTGTTGTTAGTTGGTGTGGAATAGCAACTTCTGAATGCTTTACCCAAAAATGCAAATGCTTGAGTCAAAGCTTGTTCTTGTTCGGTTTCAAGATCAGTGATTCCTTGTTCCTGGTATTGTTGATACTGTTGGTGTTGAATGACTTGTTGTTCTGGTGGATAGAATTGTTGTTGAGGGAAAGCAGCTTGTGGTTGTGGAATGTATTGCTGCAAGTTGGTGTTAGTGGAACATGATGAAGGTTGTTTTTGTGTATTCACTGTAGTTTGAGTCTTTGCAATTAGTGCCAATGGATCATGATTCTTTGCCAATCTTTCTTTCCTGACTTCATTCACTTCAGTTTGGTTTTGTTTTAGAAAATCGTTGAGTTGATCAAAGTTCACCTGATGTAAGTCTTTTGTTTTGTTGACAATAGTGACATATCGTCCCCATTCTTCTGGAAGATTGTTGAGAAATTTGATATTGGTAACGATAGTTCTGGGTGCCAACTTGTTTCTGATCAGCTCGTTCATCAAAGTGCAAAACCTTCCATAGTAGGATTCAATGGATTCTCCTGGAGTAGATGTAAACCTCTCCCATTCAGTTAGCAGCTTGTTCTCCATATCTTGTTTACCAATTTCGGTTCCAAAACTTAGCCGTCTAACACGTTCCTACATATCGAAAGCAGTTTCACAACTGTCTACAGTCGCAAAGATCTCTTTTGGTAAACCCAGTTGGACAATGTGAATTGCCATGTCATCTGCTTCGACTTGCTTCTTATCCTCTTCAGTGTATTCTGATTCATCTTGAGTATGAAAAGACGGTGGGACGGGAGGAGTTGCATTAGGATTTCCAGGGTCTTGGACTTGTCGAGGCTTGAAGGGTCCATTCGTAATGGATTGAATCATCAGTTTTCCATTAGGTTTGGTCTTGATGTAGCGAAGCATACGACTTGTCCATTGAAGATAACCACCTTTTTCCAACATAGGAGGACGGTTTTCGGCACCGGCTGCATGAATGTCTTGTTGAGTTGCCATTGATGAAGGTATGTTATGATAAATTTGATGTAGGATCGATTCAACGATAAAGGAGTTGTGTTTGACGAAGATTAAGCTCGGTTGTTGTAGTGAAAATTTGCTCTAAAAACTTAAAAACCTCAATAACTTCTGTTCGGAGCATTTTTAGGACTTGAAGGTTGACCCTAAGTTCATTCGGCATGTCATTCTCCTCGTTCTCACGGTCGTTTTGATGGGTAGAACACTGAAAACGGAGTTACGGTTCAAAAGTTATAGTCGTTTGAAGTTTTGCTCAAAATCTTACTCGTAAAACTGTTCTTAAGCGTAGAAATTAGTGTTTATGCGTAGGATTGCTTATGCGTAGGATCCTTATGCGTAAAATCCAACTTACGCGTAAACTTAAGGTTAAACGTAAGCCTTATGCGTAAACTTTAAGCGTAGAAGTAGAGTACCTTACGCGTAAGTGTTAACTTAGGCGTAGAGTGCTTACTCGTAAGCTTTCTGCTTATGCGTAAGATTAGGTTTAAAACCAAAAATCCTTTACACTATCACAGTGTAAAAGATATCCACAAGTCGAAGTGTTCCACAAACTTATCCAAGTGAGGGAAGCACTAAGTATCCGTTGTTGCACGAAGATTCTTCACCAAAAAGTTATGCGTAAAATTCAAATCTTACGCGTAAAACCTTATGCGTAAAAATAGGGTTTTGACTTTTCTTACGCGTAAAAAGAGGGTTTTGACCAAGATGCTGCTTACGCGTAAAAACTGCCCAGTTTCACAAAAACGCAATTTTTTCACCCAAAAACACGTTTCCAATCGATTTCTTTTGCACAAACTTCTTTCAAAACACTTAAAGATCAATAAAGTCTACAACTTTAAGCTTACCAACACGTAAAAATCAAAACTTTATGACAAAAACGTCTCGTTCTATATAAAAAATGCAACTTTTTTGAAAAACTTTAACAAAAAACATAACACAAACACTCCTAAACCATTGTTAGGCGATTGATACCAATTGTAGGACCTTAAACATATCAACCTTATCACTATACCAAAGCTAACCACAAGTATACCACGTGAAATACACACGCTATGCGTATGTCACGAAACACAAACACAAACTATGCGTAAATAAAGAAGAAAGATTAAGATGGAAAAATGGTGACTTGAAGTTATAAAACCGTGTATGTGTAGAGAAAGATGAAAACAAGAACTTGTTATATTGCTTAAAGAAAACACATACACACACACACACTCAAGCACACCCCTCAAATGAGACTTTGAGGGGTATTTATAGTACAAGTAACATGATGCCCTAAGGCTTGGCCATGGGCCTTGTATGGGCTTCGTATGGATTGGATTGGACATGGATTAATATAAGGCTAGCTTAACTAAACTAATACCCATTTAGCTTAGTCCAATCCACAAGCCCGTTGACTATTATAATACGATATCTAACACACGTTACAAAGTTCATAAACGTGAATGACCATCACTTCTAATAAAAACTATTAAGGCTAACAGTAAAAGACAAGTAAATGAAATAACTGAGATTTTTATTAAACTGAAATTGAGATTACAAAAAAAAATGAAAACAAAAGATAAAAATTATAATAAGATAAGAATATTAAAAAACTACACGTGACTCTAACCGCTTCAACTTGTGAGGTGAGGGTTTTTTTTTATAGCCAACTGAGGAGAGGAGCCTAGGGTTTGAGAAGGTCCTAGACCCTCTTATTAGAGCCCTAGATCAAACTTCCATCATCATATGCTTAATTTTCAGCCCTTGATCAAGCTTCCACGCATCATCACCCAATCAAGTTGCTCCAAAAAGCCAACGTGTCATTCCTTTGATGTCAGACGTCTGCCAAGGTGTCAGGTGTTTCTAGAAGCAATTTTAAGTACGGGTAAATGAGGGAGGAGTAGGGTAAATTGCTTGGGAAGAAGCACAGTGGTAAAAGGGCGCATTATTTTGTTTGGTTTGACTGGGCATTAACGTTTTTGACCTGGGTTAGTTATAACTAAAAGGGAGTGAACCGGGTATTTTTATGAAACGGGTTAAAGGGGTATGAGGATTGGACTTAGATATGTTTTATGGGCTAGGTAGTTATTGGGTTTGGATTTTGGGTAAAATGTATTACCGGGTAGGGTAATTTGATATATGTTTAGGTTTAGTTTAGGTTTTATTTAAAAGGGCCATTCTTGCCAATGTGTAAAGTTCAAGGACCATTCATGCCAAATTTGAAACGTTCTTCCAAGGACTATTATTGAAAACTTGAGCATAATTGTGACCCAATTTGGTAAATTCCTCCCCGACCTCGGCTTTACAAGCTCTTTCCAAATCCCGTGTTCGTTTTGCCTTTGTTTTGTCTTTTCTTGTTCGTTTTTGTGATATCCGTTACATGCACATGCATAAACACAAAAACACTAATATATTTGGCTTTAGAGGTTAGTTTTTGGTCATTTTGGTCCAGTTTTGATAAAGAAATGGTATATGTTTTCACACATACCAGGGACACGGTCACTCACAAGGTTTTCTAAAAAGTCTCAAGCGACGGCTCAGGTCATATTTTAGTTCTAATACATGACGGATTCAAGCCTTATTCAAGAAGGGTGTCGCCCTTACTTTTTTACCAGACAACCAAGGTCCATTTAAAGACGACGTCCATAATGAAGCTAGACGGCGTCACACTTTCTCAACTGACGCCGTCCCAATGATGACTTGTCCATAACGAAACCCTAATGACGGCGACCAGATGGCGTCACCATCAAAAGGTGACGCAGTCGCAAGTGTAAATCTATATATAGACATCGGATTTTCTATATTTTGTGTGTAGTATTTTGGAGAGCAAACCATAGTTCGTTAATTGTCCGACTTAGGCAGTATTTTAGGGTTCCAAACCCTTCTTTAAACTCAAAGATAAGTTTGTTTATCCAATCTATCACCATGTTTGTTCTATATTTAATTGTTTGTTTGTGTTCTTGCTTATCTACCATGCTTAACTAAATTAATCTAGTGTTTGCTTAGATCCAATGAAACCTAGTTGTTGATTATTGTTAGGTTGTCTCTTGTTTTAATTGGTAGATGCTAGAGTAAGGAAAACTGACTTCTTCTTTAATTGTTGCGAGCTTGAACGTCCTAAATAGAAAAAAGTTTGAGAGTGCACTTAGGCCATCGTTGTGTTTATTGCGTGAGTTGTAGCTTAAGGATAATAGAGTATTTGGGGGAGATACTTCAGTACTTGGTGATCCCAGATAGTCTAGAGGAGAGTTACGATTCATAGAACTAGGGAATTAGGCACCCCCATGACTAACACGGAATACAACGCACCAATTAAAATGAGGATGTGACAATTCAACCGACCAATAAGAGATAACTAGGGAGTAAGAAAATATAAGTAAACACATTTTTAATTATCATAAGAACTCAATCAATCAATCCACAGCTTTTCTTTTTCATTAGTAAATTAGTTTTTAATTTTCTTTGTTAAGTAGTATAATTGGTAGAATTACCAGCCGCCATTCTTCAAAACCTGAGATTTTACTTGTTTTCCTTTTCACATTTTCAAATACTATTATCATAAGAACTCACTCATACAATCCATAGCTATTTTCCTTTTCATTAGTTAATTAGTTTTTAGTTTAAATTACTAAGTAGTTAAAATTGGTAGAATTACCGACCCCCACTCTTCAAACCCCGAGATTTTACTTGTTTTCCTAAAAAATATAAAAATCTAAAAAGAATCACCTTCAACCTCACCTTTTCGTCATACATCTCTACTAGCATCTCTATTCCCCTAGAGAACGATCAACCCCTGGGCTTACCCATACTACACTGCAACGATTACGTACATTGCCTAGTGGGTTATAAAGCTTGCTCGTTGAAAAGGAAGTCTTTCGACCCCGAACCCACACATCAAGTTTTTTCCCATCAACAAGGCTATTTCATTCTACCCTAGTTTAGTGGGTTGGAGCGCTGCCGGAGAATAGAATAACTAGGTAGGTTTCTATCTCGATTAGGTTTACTCGCTTGATTCCTATCAAGTAAGCTTTTTCCTTTTTCATTAGCTTTCTTGTAATCTATCCCCTTTCTTCGTGTTTTTGTTTGTAGCCTTGTCACTTTTCGTCATGGAAGGTGATGATCCACCCAACAACGATCCACAACACCATCCACTACCACCACCAAATTCACCACCACACGTCCCACCCACTCCAAGCCAACCACTTGACCGACACTCCTTTAACCTACTTCACAACCAAATCACTAGTGAAATCGATGAGCTTAAAAAATTACATAGGCTACTTGAGAATACAATTGAGAATGCACTTGAAAAGGCGGCTAGCACATCGGGTATTGATTCAATGGTTAGCGATGATTCGGATGATGAATTAGGAGAAGGTGACATTGAGGTCACTGAGATAATAGAAGAAAGTGAGGATGAGGAAACTGATGCATATTTTAACCTTTATCCCACTAAGAAAGAAATCGCATATCACAATTACATAATTGACAACCCTCAACCACCCATTGTTTGAATCAATACTAAAGTTAGGAGTGGTAGCCCTTGAAACATTAAGATCCCATGTATGATTGGATATAGATATGTCGAGCATGCTTACATAGATGTAGATTATCCTATCAATGTGATGTCCTCAGTTGTTTACAACAACATAGTGAACACACAACTTAAAACATAGAGAGACCCTAAGTATCCCAGTGGGGTTTGCAATTTTGTTGAAAGGGTCAAGGATGTACACATCTTTGTTGGGAATTTTACCTACTTAGCATATTTTATGATCCTAGAAGATGTAGGATGTGTCATCGACTATAGCTTGTCCAATGTCGTGTTAGGAAAACCGTTTGTTGAAAATTCTAAGCTAAGATATAACAAATATGAAGGAATGGTTAGATTTACGGAAGGGAGCGATGAAATTGCATATAGGATGCCTTGGAAAGTAAGCGAATATGGTCGTCTATCCTACTTTGAAAGGGATAACCTTAAAGCCCTTGAGGAAAAGAGCATAGAGGATATAGAAAAAGGCAAAGACTTTATGTGGGAGAAAAGGAGCCTCTACTATAAGGATTGCTTGACCCTAGGGCCTAGGGATTGAGTCGATGAGGACTTTTTCAACACGATAGGGTATGAGGAAAAATGAAGTCACGTAGGGTATGGCTTCGAGTCTAGCTACAAGACTCATAAATAAAGAAAAGCGCTTCTTGGGAGGCAACCCATGTTTAATTGTGTGCTTGTTTGTTCTTCATTTTTGTGTGCTTTATATATCTTTTTCATTATTGGCTAATTCCCATGTTTATTTTGTTTTTTGGGTAAAGGGTTTTACCCCGAAAAATGTATAACCAAAAAAATGTTAAGTACAAATGGAATGTGGCTGAAGTACCACATTAACCTCAAGCTAAAAGCTTGATAAACTAGTGTTTATGGCATGCCATAAACACAATGAACCTAGCTATATTACATCACCTAACTAGGCATAAAACAAGAAAAAACTTGTAACAAGCGAGCATCCCACATCCAACCATTGCACGAAGGGGGCAAGTCGACCCAGGAAGTCCGCCTCCTTAAAAACCCTTTCCAAGAAAAACCCAAAAGGAAAAACCTTGGAGTAGGGAAAAAGAGTACAACCCTTACCTGGCACTCCCTTCGTGTATAATACAAACACTTGGAATCTTCCATTTATCAAGAATCAGACGAGCCCGTGGGGTTATCTTCTTGAACCTGAAGGTAACCAGCTTCAACCGAACGGTAGAGACAATAATTTGGACCACTTCAGCTACAGTAGACTTCTTTTGCTTGAAGAGTCTTGAGTTGCGTTCCATCCAAATGTAGTACGTAGTAGCAGCAAGCAGTAACCGAGATATGATACTACTAACTGAACGCCCCTTTGATACAGGAATAAGGAATGTAAGAGCATTATCCAAAGAAGGTGGGACAACATCCATTCCAGATAAAACCCGAACCTGCAACCAAACCTGCATAGAAAACTGGCACTCATAAAACAAATGAGAGTGAGTGTCCGGAACCAAGTCACATAGCGAGCATCTAATCAAATCCAAATCAACATTAGGACTAACATCCCATTGCCGCATCCTATCCTGAGTCTTCAATTTCTGCTTAATAACAAGCCACAAATGTATAGCATGCCTCAGAATACAATGAGAAAACCAAGTAATATGATACCACTCCACCAAATCAGCCGTTAGACCTAGAGAATCCCAAGCACCCGAAACCGAGAAGCGATTAAGATTACCATCCATAGTGCGCCATAGTAAATCATCATCAGTATCGTTAAGATTAGGTACCGGTAAAGCAGCTTGTTGAAAACTGTTAGACCTAGATAGATCTTGAGCTTCGTAGATCGTTAGTATCGCTTGTGTAATCACAAACAAACTAAAAGAAAATCTCTACAACTTGTATTCTTTAGCGGAATATAAATACAAGTATAAAACACAGATAACTAAGAACTCTTTGATCCTCTATGGATCGTTATATTAATCAATTGTTTAAGCACACCTATAATTCATTCTATTGTGTTCCTTTTATAGACAAGGAACCCTAAACAAAACCCTAAACCGTTTCCCAAGAAACGTATAAACATAAAACTAAATAAGATATACACAATCACTTCCTAATAAAGCTCATGTATATCCAAACTAAATGTACTAAACACGGAATAACAACTTCCGCAGAAACAAACTAATCTTCAGAAGAACCATGTCTTTAGCAGAATCCAGCTACACTTCAGCAGAATCCAACGGCAGTAATATCATCATGATTCATACTTCACATAATTCCCAACACAGCTAACAGTGGAAACCTAGATAACCAATCAGGAGGCCATCACCAAAAACCATTATCGATAACATCACAAACCGAGTCGGATAAATGAAACCTAGCACGAGCAATGTCTCTAGCAGTAAGAGAATCACGAATAGGGCTTAACTCACACCACATATCAAACCAAGCGGATGTAGCCTTTCAATTATTAATCTTATGCCAGATGAAAGGACGAACCTTGGCTCTAATTGCAAGAAGCTTGCGCCATCCCCAACTAACATCACCCAAGCAAGGGACATCCCAAAAGCTTCTACCACGAAGTTTATAAGAATGAATCCATTGAACCCATTAGGACTCTTTATGTGTCAAAATACTCCAAATATGCGTAGTCATAAGAGCAATGTTAAAATCATCCAATCTACGAATACCTAGACCTCCTTCTTGCTTAGGTTTACAAACAGACTCCCAAGCAACTTTGGCTTTACCCTTTTTCGTTTCTCCTTGACACCAAAGGAAACCGCTCATAAGCTGCTCCAATTCATGAATGATACGGGTAGGTAGGATAAAAACAAAAGCCCAATATAAATGCATCGAAGATAACACAGACCTGACCAACTGAAGTCTACCCGCGAGAGATAAAAACTTATTACGCCAATCATTCACACGGCCTTCCAACTTTTCCACAAGAACCTTACAATCCCTAAAAAGTAGTCTAGATGATATAAGAGGGACCCCAAGATACCTGACAGGGAGAGAACCTTCTGCAAATGGCATAGACTGGAGAATAACAGCTTTCATAGCATTAGGAACATTACAAAAGAAAGATGTACTTTTAGGGATACTCGGGACAAGACCCGAGACATTCTTGAAATCCTCCAAAGCTTGCATTATGACATTAACAGAATCCGGATGGCCTCTAGAAAACAAGAAGAGGTCATCTGCAAAACAAAGGTTAATAATTCTTTGTTGTTCACACAAATGATGAAACTGAAATTCCACTGCATTAGAAACCTTTTTCTGCAAAATAAGAGTTAGCACCTCCATAACCAACGTAAACAAGTAAGGAGATAACGGGTCACCTTGCCTCTAAACCAGCCATGAAGATCCCCATTAACACATATAGAATAAGATTAGATGAGATACACACCATGATCCAGTCAACCATTTTAGAGTGAAAACTAAACCCAATCAGAATAACTTTAAGAAACGCCCAATCGACTGTATCATATGTCTTCTGGATATCAACTTTAAACGCACACCTAGGCGGACCTCTCCCTCTTTGATAATTCCGCATAAGCTTTTGGGTAAGTAATATATTATCAGAGATACGACGTCCAGGAACAAATGCTGATTGATTAATACTAACCAACACACCAAGGCCTGCTTTAATACGGTTAGCAATAATTTTGCTAATGCATGTATAAATGACATTACAACAAGAAATAGGCCTATAATCATTGATCTTAGAAGGGGTAGACACTTTAGGGATCAAGGATATAATGGTATGATTCATTTCCTTAAGAAGCTTACCATTATTGAAGAAATCCCGAATAGCACATGTAACATCAGCACCCACAACATCCCACGCTTTCTTAAAGAAAGCTGCAGTGTAACCATCAGGACCAGGAGCTTTATCTTTTTGGGTAAAAGGGATTTTTCACCCTGGTAAAATTCATTACACCAAAAACATTGAAGTACAAAGGATGAGGGTGAATCCCTCATCTCAGTCCAAAAGGACACTTACAGACTCTCAATATAAGAATGACAAACCATTCTTATAACTTAAAAATGAAACTACCTAAAATGACTAAAGTACATAAGACAATACAATACTACTCAAGTAGAGAAAACTTGAGCCTTCTCAATCATTATGGCAATCCATATTATCTTCCACGAAGAAATCACGTATAATATGGCATGAATGAACACCCCAAGATTAATCCACAACCCCATATCATAGTATTCCAACGACTTACCAAAAATCCGACCAAGAGTTACAAAAACTCTAACTTCCATAATGTTCATTATCCATAGCCCCGGGTTGGCTAAAGAAAAGAACGAAAGGTACATGTAATGGAATAAACCACGAACCATATACCATGCCCACAACCAGTTCATATACCAATCAAAACGCCGTTAATCAGTCCCAAAAAAGGACCAGAACTGGAGTAGAATGCCAATAGGGTCAACAGAACACCCTAATAACCATCATCATCAAAACGACCGATAATATAAAAATGATGTCCAACAATCAGGTCGATGAGAAACAACATGCAGTAACAACCGCAACTTACAAACAAAACTGAATTTGACACATGAATAGGGTACTTGCAACCCTAACTTCCAATGTATCAACCAACATATAATCCCTATGGAAAAATTCAATGCGCCAACAAGCAAATATGAACTGCCATAGATGAACACTAGGTTAAGCACACACCCTAACATCCAAAGTACCATATAGGTCACAAAAACACAGCAGCAAGATGCACCAATTACCCATCATATACTTGTACCCATCAAGAAAATAAGTAAAACAATCCGCACCTGGTATAGATAAAAAGAAAGGTATGGTAGGCATAGGCTCCATATGAACAATAACGATGTACAACCTGATGTACGTAAACACCAACATGCACAACTTGGTTAGCATCCGAACCCAACCCATAACATCACACTACAAGGACTTGCCAATAAAACCATGTTACAAACCCACTATACGACAAGTAGTAACACACTAACTCAAAGAAGAGTAATGACCAACAACTTCAGAAGTACGTGCTGTAGAATCTAACCACACCCCATATGAACAGGTCATTAAAAGCATTCCGACATTCCCAAGTGAGTTACCAGCGTTATACGTCATAATATATATAACGCCTTATAAACCAAAAAACACACCAGGAGTAACCAAGTCAAGCCATAATAGCAACAGGTGTGAGAATTGACTTCAACATCGAATCACATGGTGGTAGTTTCATCAAATCAGCACAAGAACCACCCGCCACGACTTCCAATTTATAACGTTACATCTCTCTAAACCCGCTTGAATAACAATCAGCAAACAACCGTATACAAAACACCCAAACCAAGGTTTACATACAGATTACTTACAACCTGATTTGCTGATCAATAAATGGGAAAACCGATAGAAAAGTAATGAATTTAGGGTTTCAATCAGCACGCCACCTCACAAAGAACACACCCTAATAAAACCGATTGCATACCAAAGGTAGAGATACGGTTTAGAAAGATGATTATGGCCGGAATTGTATGGATGTGGCGGCCAGAAAAATCGCCCCTAGTGAGAGAAACGATGTGCGTGTTTTTCGCCTTGATCGGGTAGTATATGCAGTAGGACCTGGTTCCATCTTCACGCATCAATCCCAGAAACATCCAACAAATTAGATATCCCGTTTGCTAAGCCATTTAGCAACCTCGACATCACTAAACAGCCTCGATCTATAGTCATACCCCTAAGAATCACAACAGATAACCTCCTGGTTTGTTTTACATTGTGATCCAGCAATCCCAACAAACAAAGAACCCCTTTATAATCATAACACACCTATCCATCCAATGATGAACCCAACGCAGAAAGCAGATCCGGACATACACACCACTAGGGATTTGAAACACGCCATCAAACCCGATTCCAAATCTGCTTCCAATACCCAACAATGATTGTAAAACAATAGATTTAACATGTTGCCCATACAATCACCAACAAACATAACCATCCCAACCCACAATATTAAGCAGCCAAATCAAATGATCAAATAATCATTGACCTGCATAGTGCCTGTATAACCCATAAAAAATGACTAAACCCTAACAAATGATTGAAACAGCCAAACGAAACCTAAAATGGATCAATTATGCAAGAAGGGATGAATCGCTCATTAGGGTTAGACAATAATATAACAGCATCCATAGATGCACTTCCACAAACCACCATGAAATAAACAACCCAAAAAACCACCCATGGAAAACCCAATATCAGATCAAGTATAAAATATACAAGATTTGATGACCAGAATAGTAAAAAGTGGCGGCCAAAATCTTTATTAGGTTTGCCTCATGACGTCCAAGTACAAATCAAACCCCAAGAAACCCTAAAATGACGTGATTCAGCACCCCCCAAGAATAATAAGATCGGACCCTAAAAACTTAATCCAAATCAACAACAAAATGATATAGCAGCGATAATGATGCAATAATCAATTTTGTTAGAAAGATTCAAGATCAGATTTAGGGATAAGATCAGAAAAATAGAGAGAAGGGGGGGGGGGCTGCTGAAATCGCACATAGCGAGAGAGAAAAGTAGGGTTAACCAGGAGCTTTATCATCCCCCATTGAACACAAAGCTTCCCTAATATCAGCATCCGTAACATGACGAACCATAGAATCAACCAATTTGTTAGGAAGAACATTAGAGAACATATCATAATCATCGAAATAGCTACAATCCCCTTCACTACCAAGAAACTGTTCATAATGAGCAACAAAAGCACTTGCAACGTGCTTACCTTCGTACAAGACATTGTTCGAGTCTCGAACCAATTCGATTCGATTACGGGCACATTTACTTTTAACAATATTATGAAAGTAAGCTGTGTTAGAGTCACCTGCATGAAGCCACTGAACTTTAGATTTCTGCTTTCAAAACCATTCTTCATCTAATGTAGCCTCCTTAAACGCAAGAAGATAGTGAGCATGCTCATCCCGAATGGCTGAATTAGATGGATCCTTATCAATGGCCTTTTGTACCTCATCTAAGGCCTTACGAATCCTATCCACCCGCTCATGTAGATTACCGATTTCAGCCCCTTCAAACGCTTAACAACACGAAACATAGCATAACCATGGACATTAAGATTCCACCCTGCAGTAACCGTATCCAGAAACCCATCTTTATGAACCAAAAATTTAGAGAACTTAAAAGGTTTAGGTTTAGGCTTTGTTACCCGAGGGATACGAAGAACACAAGGAGCATGATCCGATATACGATATGGTTGGAATATAGCAAACGAACCTAGAAAAGAATCTGAAAACTGCAGATTACCCATAACCCTATCAATTTTCTTCAAAGTACCATAGGCGCCTTTTGGTTTTTGATTCCATGTAAAGTGAAGACCCGTGCTATTAACATCCTCAACCTCCATCCTCTGAACACAATCTTTAAATTCGCGCATAGCAATGTCAGGAGTATAACTACTACATGAATAATCTTCTAAATTAAGTGCCGCATTAAAATCACCCAACAAGACCCAAGGCCTACTACGCATAAAACCAGCATGACACACCAGATTGGACCAAAGTGCACGACGATTCCCATAATAATTATCTGCATACACAAAGGAACAAAAAAGAGTTTTGCTTTCCGCATGAATATTAACCTGTACATGCATAACTTGGTTAGTTTGAGACATAATCATAACATCAACAATGTCATCATTCCAACCAAGAATAATACGGGACCCCTTATCACAATGACAACCATTTGACGTCCATTTCCATCAATGACACACATTACGACATGTATCATACACCACAGTAGCATCCACATGAGACTCCAAAATCGCACACACACTAAGATTATTTTCGTTAACTACCTTCCTAACTTCTTTTTGTTTAGGGGAATGGTTCAAACCCATTATATTCCAAGAGGCGATACTAAACATCAGGAACATTCAAAACAGGAGTGCTTGCCCCCGGTTTATCAAACAAATTACCTGATTCATCAAATACATTTTCAACCTCATCATCTTCTAACTCTTTATTCTCATCAACATCATCATCAGTAGCCAAAGAACCAAAAGAGTTAGATGTAGACACATTAGCAGTCAAACTTGGGTTACTTACCTTAGGTGGAGGATAGCTATTACTATGAGTAACATTACGAGTAGGTTGGCTATCCTTATTAGGTTGAGTCGAATTAGAAGCACCTACCGGAATAGTAGGATGACTAGGATTACCTGTTTCCCCTTGGGAGGGTGAGCTAGTAGAAGGATTGGTGCCAGCTTTAGGTCTATATTGCATATTTTTACCAGCTGGGACCCCATTAAACAAGTTACCAGTTCTCTTATCCTTACCACCCTTCTTAGTTTAACCCTTTTTACCCACTTGTTGAAACCCGTCATTATTTTCCTCCATAACTGGCGTTGTCACAACTTTCTTGGGACACGAATTAGCCGAGTGGCCAAAAATAAACAAACATCACACCTTGGAGGTTTCCATTCATATTCTACCCGAATAGTTTCAGAGGAAAAGCCAAGACTATCAACATACGGGACTCCTACAGTGGTGGATTCCTTAAGGGGCGCACTAGAATCAATCTCAATTAAGCAACAGCCAAAACTACTCCTACCCCAAGAATAATAGGCTTACCAAAAAAGCCCTAATTTTCTCTCACTTGGGGCGATTTTCAGCCACCACAACCCAAACCATTATGGCATAAATTCTACCTATCTAATTCGGTTTCTACTAATCTCTTCATTGAGATTATTGGATTAACGACTAAGGTTCGGATTGGTTTGGGTTGTTAGATTGATTCGTATGGTTTATTTATTATAATTGCTGGATCTGAAACCCTAGACATGCCCAATCGTCCTCCACTAAAATCGCTTTTTAGATCATGTGTACTACTGATCTTAGTTCATTTTTTTGTGGAATCGCTCTCTTAGGGTTTTGGAATCGACCCTTATGTTTTTCTAGCCGCCATCTTTTCCATGCTTATCTGATTATACTCCCTTCATGGATTACCTCTCTACCTCTTGCTGGTATGCAATCGATCGTCTAGGGCTATTTATTTATTGACAAGGTGGTATGTTTGGTTATGTTATGCGATTATGGACATCAGATGAAATGGATATCCGTTGGTGGGTTCTCTAAATCGTTTTGCAATCTATCTTTATTCTGGTTGGTGGTTTCGCCTTGCTGTACTTATGTTTAACCTAATTTGTCTTTGTACTGCTTTGTGATTGGCGCGTTCCTAAAAATCTTGCTAGCTACGTGTTTGGATGATCCTTTGATGGTAACTAAACCCTATTCACTAGGGTCTCCTTTTTTTTCTTGATGATTGTTATCTACAAGTGGTTTGAGTCCTGCACGTATGGACTATTCTGTTTTTGGTTGTTATCATGCAAGTTATTAAATGTGGGTTTGAGAGATGATACGTTTGCAAATTGGAAGTCGTGTTTGATGGTTTGTGTTCTGATTTCTGTACGAGTTAAATCCTACTACGTAAGGTTTGATTATGTTTGTTCGCCATGATTACAAACACGTGATTACATATAGAAGTTGCAGTTTAACTGCATATGGTTACTTTATTGGTTCCTTCTGCTGAGTATCGACATGTTTTGGATTCATGTTTGTGGCTGGTTTTAAGCATTACATGTTTTTATGGACCTAATTTTGGTTGTCATTCTTATCTAGTGGTCCTAAACATGTATGTGATTGCTAGAAGTTAGGGTTGTTTTCATATACCCTATTCTCTTTTGATTCTGATCTTTCGCGTTGAATAGCACTCCTATCTAAGTTATTATTGCTTGATGTGTGCAATAGTAATGAAGTTGTGGTGGATTTGAATCTTCTTATTATTGTAAGATGCGGTTTGTTTAAACTGCATTTGATTTCGGTTGGTTCCTGCCGTTTTCATTATGGTTAAAGTGAAACTTTGGTCCTGGGTTTTCTCCATGATTCTGATTTTATTGCTACATTTGGATTGGATTGGAGACGGGTTTCGAGGTTTCTTTGTATATCTGGAAGTTAGGGTTGTTAGTAACCCTATTCTCATTATGGATGTGGAAATTGGTGGTGCAGTACTCGATAGTAAAGCTATGAAGATATTTGAAGATTGAGTCGCTCACTATGGATGTGGTTCTTTAAACCTTGTTTTATTACATTTTGATTGTTTTTTAAAATGTAGTTGTTAGTTCCAGTGTTTAGCTGTGTGTTTTTTCTACATTTTGCAGTAGGTTTCACCCTTGTAACGGGCTGAGGGCATAGGATTCACCCTATTTCATTTGTACTTCAATGTTTTTTGGCGTAATGAAGTTTATCGGGGTGAAAAATCCCTTTTACCCAAAAACATAATAGGCTTACCAATGTGTGTAGCAATAATACTAATACCCTCCTCATTAAACACCTGTAGGACATCATGCAGTTTAACCCAAACCGGAATATGGGTTAACTCCTTTTTCGTCAAGCTAGTACTCATGGTCCATTTTTTTAAGTATAATGGGGCTGTTTCTAATCATCCACGGCCCTCCTTCTAAAACAGCTTCCAAGCCAACCTGAGAATCAAACTTAAAGAAAAAGAAACCGTTTGCATTCATAATAACACGTTTAAGTCCATATATAGCCCAATTGTTACGAACAAAGTATTCCACCACCGGAAAAGCAATGCGCTTTCCAAAAAAATACCCGTAAAGAGTGTGCTCAAATTTCGTGCTATTTGTTTCAACAACTTTACGAGGTATGGATACGTCAACACCTGTAAACAACACCTGTAAACACATTATCAACCTTAAGGGCACGAAAGTTAGATTTACCTTTGACATTTGCAGAAGTCGTACCACTTGTCGCACCAACATACGACTTTGGTAATGAGTTAGTCTCACCAGATTGGACTAAGGTGTATTTCCAACTAATTTCTCCGTATTTAAAGAACCATGTAAACCTTCCAGAATTTGATGCTACACGAACACCATCACCACTAGGTAGATTAGCACCCATAATGTTATCCGCGACACCATGAATAGTAGTTGAACCAGTTGCAGTGTTAGTACCAATATTGGCACTAAGAATTGGGAAATCATGTAAGTTCAAGTTACTTGTAAGACCAATAGGTTCATCAATAGTATTCAATGTAGTAAAAGCTCCAATAGGTCCAGCATCCCAAAAAACATCGTCATTGACAACCTTATTATTTCCAACAGATTCAGAATCATGGTCCAAATCATCCATCTTACCCCACGAGAATAGAAAATCACTAGCAACAATGTTAGGCTGAGACGAAGTAGTTCCAAGGATGGTCTCCTTAGTTAGACCAGCTCCCAACACAGAAGCATCACGTAAATCAGTAGATGCATGGTCACGAACAACAGCAGTACCAGAAACAGATTAACGATCATGACCCTCCACATCACTCGATAAACTAGGGTTTCACAAAACACGTGTAGCAAGCTTAGGCTGAGACGAAACACTACTACCAGATTCAAGGTCCTTGAATCGCTGCATACGAGCCTTCAAAGCCTCCAAATCCACTTTACCATCACCCATATTATCCATAAGAACCAGAAAACGAAATTCAAAAAACAAAAACCCTAATCAGAAAAAAAACTATGCGCACAGAAAAACTAGAAGTTCAATCGTCCACCTTCAAACGAGAGCCTAAACAAGTATAGGCATGCATTAAAAGAACGTAATAACATCACTAACCGACCTCCTCCATAGCTGCAGATTTGGAATTGGACAATGCGAAACCCTAAAGAAAAACCGAACAACAAGAAACCCTAAAATTCAATTCGATGGCAAGAATCTGGAATAATTATGCAAAACACAAGTGTAGTAGCCTAAATAGAGCAGATAAACGCAAAAGAAATTGAGAATAAGCCGATTGAATGATCGGTTTATTTTGTTAAAATGCTTTATCTTGTTTTTAACTTCGTGCTAATTGCATATAAAGGTATTTTATAAAAAGATAAGTGTAGGGAAGATCACATATGTTTTTTTAGAACTGTTATGAAAATGAGATAAACAATGATTGAAATTGTATATATTTGTGTGTTTGTTAGAGTCAAATGCTTGTATCGAGTCACAATGGATGTTTTGCATGAATTTTTCCAGGTTTTTAAAGAAGTAATTTTTCCAGAATTTTTCTGAAAATCGCATCGGACCCTTTCTGTCAGGACAACCTGACGGCGTCGGGACTAAAGCCCGACGGCGTCAAGATATGTATAAACAGATTCCGTATTCTTTGTTTTCTGTCTAATTTGTAATTTTTGGAAATTTCCAATTCTTAATTTTCTAGTGTAGTTTTGTTTCTTATATATTTTATACCATCGATTTTACGCGAGGTTTCGTTTTCATTTTCTTATAAAGTGTGCAGGTTATAAGTTGAAGTATATGATGGAAGCAACACTTATTACTTGCTCATTCTTCTTGGAGGAGGATTTAACCGCAACTTTACGCATATCCTACCGAGCTAATCAGGGGAGTAATAGTTTCTCTCTTTTATTTTACCTTCCTTTATCATAACTTTGATACTTTCGGGGAACATTGGGGACAATGTTCAGTTTCAGTGTAGGGAGGAAGAATAAAACGGGAACTTAGAAACTATTCACTCATTTGATTTTTGTCTTGTCCTTGGTAAATTGAGTAATAAACTATGAGAAATATTTGTTAGGGTAATTTTAGCACCAAATTTGAAATTTTTTATGGCCTTTACGAGTAAAACTTTAGTCTTAATAAAGCGTCTCATGGATAGGAATTATATGACTAGCTAGGATAGGAATTATAGGAATTTTCTATGGCATTTACGAGTAAAACTTTAGTCTTAATAAAAAGTCTCATGGATAGGAATTATATGACTAGCATAAAAACCGTATACCACTCAATTCCACCCCAAAATGTGAGGTTCACCCCTAGATCTTTAGGAATAAAAGCATTCATTTTTAATGCTTAGTGGGTATACCGGTAGTATAATAGATTCTAGAACTTGTTTTGTGATGCATTCCGAGGTCGCTAGTGAGACTACATTCGTGTAGTTAGGATTAACTAAATGATAAGAGGCATTAGGATAACCCTTATTTTAAACATGTAATTTAATTACGTCAACCACATCGGTTGAGTAATGTTTCCCCACACCCTTGTGATGTACTCATTTTTAGTACACGATACCCCTAGTTAACACCTTAGAGCCTATCTTTTCGATGTTCTCGTGATGTTCCGGTTTCTGGAATATCAATGAAGAGCATTGTTTACAATCCACCCCCAAATGTTACACCAAAATCGCCTTAGCCCATCTTGTATGCACTCATCTTTAGTGCATTATTGCAATTATTGTTACATTCTTAGTTCAATTATCTAGTTACTTGCATGGTTGCTAAGTTGAGTCATATCTGTTGTATATAGTTTTGGGACGATTGGGACTCATGGGTTAAAGTAGTATATTATGGAGTAACGGGAAGGAACGATAAATCCAATTTCCCTTTGTCTACGTAATTAAGTACTCGGAGTGTTTTGATCTTTTCAAATTGGTTCAATTATTTTTAGTGAAATAAAAACTCAAGTGTAGGGATCATCTTATATTCCTTTATGTTGATGTTATCTTAGTAGATGGTAGAGTAAAAAGGTATGAAAAGAAAAACCGAAAAAAAATCGAAACAAAAGAAAAGAGTTAAGTGAAAAAATAATAAAAATAATAATATATTTGAGAAAAACATACGGGCTACCATCCTACATCTATCTTTATGTTTTATGTTTTTAAGTTTTTGTTTATATTTTGATTCAAGTTGTTATCTAGTGTTAGTGAGTCGAGTGTTGGCTTAGCAACGCCGCGTTTTACATGTATGTAACTTAAGATTTTTGACTTGCCACCACTAAATATCCCCATATCCAACAAAACCCTTTATTTCCCCACCCGAAGTGTAACATTATATTCCTTTGTAAAGACCTCTTAAATAGTTATTTCTACATGCTTACGCCAAAGCGGTGGAGGTTTCATCTATTCTCAAGTCTATCGTAATCTATGTACTATGACAGGTAGTGAGTATTTATCTTCCATTTCCTTACATGTTATATTTCATATAAACCCGAGAGATGAGAGAATCCAAACACCAATTATGAGGTTCTAGTGTATAATTTCCGTGTTTGTTATGACTATTGTGGCACTTGTACTTGTTGTAGACTATTCTAAACCAATGATAAATGACCCCTAACTCATAAATTGATTAGCCAGAAGCACATTTGCTTGAGGACAAGCAAATTTCAAGTGTAGGGATATTTGACAAGGATTTAAAACATACATTTTTAGGGGGTCACTTAAGCCCTAAATCGATACATTTGATATCCGTTATTGCTTAAAATCGTTCCTTTTCACATTTTAGGTCTTTTGGAAGCAAATAGCTGGAATCAAGCATATTTGGACGAAAAGGAGCGAAAACATGAAGCAAACGACAAAGTCAAGATTTCTAGGCTATTTTGCAAGCATGACAGCATCCCAACCCATAGGGCGACGTCGTCGCTCACAAGGTTTTCTAAAAAGTCTCAAGCGACGGCTTATGTCATATTTTAGTTCCAACACATGACGGCGTCATGCCTAAATCCAGAAGGGCGTCAACCTTACTTTTTCACCAGACGACCAAGGTCCATTCCAAGATGACGTCCATAATGAAGCCAGGCGACGTCACACTTTCTTACATGACACCGTCCCAATGATGACTTATCATTAACAAAACTCTAATGACGGCGACCAGACGGTGTTACCATCAAAAGGCTAGTTCGTTATATAGACTTCGAATTTTTTATATTTTATGTGTAGTATTTTAGAGAGCAAACCCTAGTTCGTTAATAGTCCGAATTTGGCAGTATTTTAGGGTTCCAAACCCTTCTTTACACTCAAAGAATTTGTTTATCCAATCTATCACCATGTTTTTTTGGGTAAAAGGGCTTTTTCACCCTGGTAAAATACATTACACCAAAAACATTGAAGTACAAAGGATAAGGGTGACGTCCCTCATCTCAATCCCTTAGAACACTTACAGACTCACATATAAGAATGGCAAACCATTCCTATAACTTACCACTAACCACATATAAGAATGACAGACCACTCTTATAACTACTATATGAACATAAGACTATAACGACTATTAGATTACACATTAAGACCACAAATAAATACAAAATCTTCACACGTCGTCATAGATGTCCATAACCTTCAAGATCCAGCCGTAATAATGATAGGAGAGAAAAGCACCAATACTCACCAAACAACTACACCGAACTCCATTGGTCCAAACATGACCAAACCAACACTACAACTCGATCCAATACCTCATCTGCTACAAGTTTCAAAGGAGTGAAACTCTAGTTAAGAATGAAACTCATTGTATCTTGATCAGTCGTAGACAATAAATAGGGTAATCCGACCCTAACTTACAACACACCAATCATATTGTTATCCATTTGACATGAATTCGACACCATAAAACAGATTGGTAAGACGTGCATGCACAACCGCAGCTCCCTTGATCATGAAGAATAAACCACATAACCCAAGCAACGATACATGTTAATCAAACTTGAAACTATGGTACGAATGAGAACCACATCAACTATCACAAGTAATTTGAAGTAGCATGAACTAATGTGATAAACATCTACCATAGACGAGCACTATGACACGATTATTGTATACCATAAACTGCTTAACGCATTAGATTAGAATGCAAACCGAAGGAACATAACCTGCCATAGACTAAAACGAGGGTTTCACAAACCCTAACTTTCAATACTCGATCAACTCTGCAGCTTCAAATGATCGAACATAATAACATGCAGAAACGACCAGCCACACGACTTCCACGACTTCCACTCTCCCAAACCCACGTAACACTGATGAACCACAACATCAAAACAACCCAAAATACTTGCA
Organism: Chrysanthemum makinoi; assembly: GCA_910596185.1. Lineage (NCBI taxonomy): Eukaryota > Viridiplantae > Streptophyta > Magnoliopsida > Asterales > Asteraceae > Chrysanthemum > Chrysanthemum makinoi. The sequence goes on along the minus strand of OU343217.1, from coordinate 161,383,269 downwards.
AGATCAGAAACCACGAGGGTTACTTTCAATTAGCGAATAAAATCAAACCCTAATTAGGGGTATCGATTATCCATGAAGCATATCAATCCAAAAACCAACCAGATCGTAAAACAATATAATACCATGTAAATCCATACGATCGAACCAAACCAACTAGATAAAACCCTAACAAAACGATTAAAAATAAATCGTAAGAGTAATCGTTTAGGGTTTAGGCATAATAGATCGAACCTTAAATATATGTGTAGATAAATACAACCGACCTATGTAGATCAGATAAAGGGTGCGATTAAAAACCAAAGGGCGAATGAAAACCCTAAAAAATGATTTAGGGTTAAAAATCACCACTTATTAGGGTTAAAAATCACCACTTAGGCCATCATTGTGTTTATTGCGTGAGTTGTAGATTAAGGATAATAGAGTATTCGGGGGAGATACTTCAGTACTTGGCGATCCCAGATAGTCTAGAGGAGAGTTACGATTCATAGAACTAGGGAATTAGGCACCCCTATGACTAACATGGATACAACGCACCAATTAAAATGAGGATGTGACAATTCAACCGACCAATAAGAGATAACTAGGGAGTAAGAAAATCTATGTAAACACATATTTAATTATCATAAGAACTCACTCAATCAATCCATATCTTTTCCTTTTCATTAGTTAATTAGTTTCAATTTAAATTGTTAAGTAGTTTAAATTGGTAGAATTACCATCCCCACTCTTCAAACCCCGAGATTTTACTTGTTTTCCTTAAAAATATAAAAAGATAAAAAAAGAATCACCTTCAACCTCACCTTTTTGTCATACATCTCTACTAGCATCTCTATTCACCTATAGAACGATCAACCCCCTGGGCTTACCCATACTACACTGCAACGATTAGGTACACTGCCTAGTGGGTTGTAAAGCTTGCTCGTTGAAAAGGAAGTCTTATGACCCCGAACCCACACATTAAGTTTTAAATCCTTATCAAAAACTTGATGCATGGGTTCGGGCAACGAGCAAGCTTTACAACCCATTAGGCAGTGTACCTAATCGTTGTAGTGTAGTATGGGTAAGCCCAGGGGGTTGATCATTCTCTAAGGAAATAGAGATGTTAGTAAAGATGTATGACGAAAAGGGGAGGTGAGGGAGACTCTTTTTAGCTTTTTATATTTTTTAGGAAAACAAGTAAAATCTAGGGGTTTGATAATTCTACCAATTTAGCTAATTAATAATTTAAAATTAAAAACTAATTAATTAATAAAAAGGAAAATCTATGGATTGAGTGAGTGTGTTTCTTATGATAATTAAAAATGTGTTTACTTAGATTTTCTTACTCCCTAGTTATCTCTTATTGGTCGGTTGAATTGTCACATCCTCATTCAAATTGGTGCGTTGTATTCCGAGTTAGTCATAGGGGGTTTCTAATTCCTTAGTTCTATGAATCGTAACTCTCCTCTAGACTATCTGGGATCGCCAAGTACCATAGTATCTCCTATAGACTATCTGGGATCGCCAAGTACCATAGTATCTCCCCCAGATACTCTATTATCCTCAAGCTACAACTCACGCAATAAACACAACGATGGATTAAGTGCACTCTCTAGCTTTTTTCTATTTAGGACGTTCAAGCTCGCAACAATTAAAGAAGAAGCCAGTTTTCCTTACTCTAGCGTCTTACAATTAAAACAAGAGACAACCTAACAATAATCAGCAACTAGATTTCATTGGATATAAGCAAACACTAGATTAATTTAGTTATGCATGGTTGATAAGCAAGAACACAAACAAACAATTAAACATAGAACAAAAATGGTGATAGAGTGGATAAAAAAACTTATCTTTGAGTGTAAAGAAGGGTTTGGAACCCTAAAATACTGCCCAAGTCGGACTATTAACGAACTAGGATTTGCTCTCCAAAATACTACACACAATAATTGAGAAAATTGAAAGTCTATATATAGATTTATACTTGCAACGGCGTCGCCTTTTGATGGTGACACCGTCTGGTCGCCGTCATTAGGGTTTCATTATGGACAAGTCACCGTTGGGACGACATCATTTGAGAAAGTGTGACGCCATCTGGCTTCATTATAGACGTCGTATTAGAATGGACCTTAGTCGTCTGGTGAAAAAGTAAGGGCGACGCCCTTCTGGAATAAGGCGTGACGCCATCATGTGTTAGAACCAAAATATGACCTGAGCCGTCGCTTGAGTCTTTTTAGAAAACCTTGTGAGAGACGACGTCGCCCTATGGGTTTGGACGCCGTTAGGCTTGCAAAATAGCCTAGAAATCTTGACATTGTCGTTTTCTTCATGTTTTCGCTCCTTTTCGTCCAAATACGCTTGATTCCAGCAATTTGCTTCCAAAAGACCTAAAATGTGAAAAGAACGATTTTAAGCAGTAATGGATATAAAATGTATCAATTTAGGGTTTAAATGACCCCCTAAAACGTATGTTTTAAATCCTTGTCAAATATCCCTACACTTGAAATTTGCTTGTCCTCAAGCAAATGTGCTTTTTGGCTAATCAATTTATGAGTTAGGGGTCATTTAGCATTGGTTTAGAATAGTCTACAATAAGTACAAGTGCCACAATAGTCAAAACAAGCACGGAAATTATACACTAGCACCTCACAATTGGTGTTTGGATTCTCTCGTCTCTCGGGTTTATGTGAAATATAACATGTAAGGAAATGGAAGATAAACACTCACTACCTGTCATAGTACATAGATTACCATAGGCTTGCAAAATAGCCTAGAAATCTTGACTTTGTCATTTTCTTTATGTTTTCGCTCCTTTTCGTCCAAATACGCTTGATTCCAGCAATTTGCTTCCAAAAGACCTAAAATGTGAAAAGGAATGATTTTAAGCAGTAATGGATATAAAATGTATCAATTTAGGGTTTAAATGACCTCCTAAAATGTATGTTTTAAATCCTTATCAAATATCTCTACACTTGGAATTTGCTTGTCCTCAAGCAAATATGCTTTTTGGCTAATCAATTTATGAGTTAGGGGTCATTTAGCATTGGTTTAGAATAGTCTACAACAAGTACAAGTGCCACAATAGTCAAAACAAGCACATAAATTATACACTAGCACCTCACAATTGGTGTTTGGATTCTCTCGTCTCTCGGGTTTATGTGAAATATAACATGTAAGGAAATGGAAGATAAACACTCACTACCTGTCATAGTACATAGATTACCATAGGCTTGAGAATAGATCAAACCTCCACCGCTTTGGCGTAAGCACCCAGGAATAACTATCTAAGAGGTCTTTACAAAGGGTGATAATGTTAGGCTTCGGGTAGGGAAATAAATGGTGTTGTTGGATATGTGGATATTTAGTGGTGGTAAGTCAAAAATCTTAAGTTACATGCATGTAAAACATGGCGTTTCCTAAGCCAAGACTCAACTCACTAATACTAAATAACAACTTGAAACAAAATCAAAAGACATAAACTTAAAAATATAAAACATAAAGATAGATGTAGGATGGTAGCCCATATGTTTTTCTCATCATTTATTTTTACTTAACTCTTTTTTTCGATTTTTTCTATGCCTTTTTACTCTATCATCCTCTAATATAACATCAAAATAAAGGGATTTATAAGAGGATCCCTACTCTTGAGTTTTATTTCACTAACAAAAATTGACCTGAATTGAAAAGATCAAAACACTTGGAGTACTTAATTACGTAGACAAGGGAAATCGAATTTATCGTTCCTTCCCATTACTCCATAAAATACTACTTTAACCACTGAGTCTCAATCGTCCCAAAACTGTGTACAATGGTATGACTCGACTTAGAAACCATGCAGGTAACTAGATGATTGAACTAAGGGTTTAACAATAATTACAACAATGCACTAAAGATGAGTTCATACAAGGTGGGCTAAGGCGATTTGGGTGTAACATTTGGGGGTAGATTGTAAACAATGCTCTTCATTGATATTCCGAAAACCGAAACATCATGAGAACTGTGAAAAGATACGCTCTGAGGGGTTAACTAGGGGTATCGTGTACTAAAAATGAGTACATCTCAAGGGTGTGGGGAAAATTACTCAATCGATTTGGTTGACGTAATTAAATTACAGGTTTAAAAAAAGGGTTATCCTAATGTCTCTAATCATTTAGTTAATCCTAACTACGCGAATGTCGTCTCAATAGTGACCTCATAATGCATCACAAAACAAGTTCTAGAATCTATTATACTACCGGTACACTCACTAAGCATTAAAGATGAATGCTTTTATTCCTAAAGATCTAGGGGCGAACCTCACATTTTTGGGGTGGAATTTGAGTGGTATACGGTGTTTGTGCTAGTCATATAATTCGTATCCATGAGACGCTTTATTAAGACTAAAGTTTTACTCGTAAATGTCATAAAAAAAATTAAATTTGGTGCTAAAATTACCCTAACAAATATTTCTCATATTTTATTACAAAATTTACCAAGGACAAGGCAAAAATCAAGCGAGTGAATAGTTTCTAAATTCCCATTTTATTCTTCCTCCTACACTTAAACTGAACATTGTCCCCAATATTCCCCGAAAGTATCAAAGTTATGATAAACGAAGGTAAAATAAAAGAGAGAAACTAATACTCCCCTGATTAGCTTGGTAGGATATGCGTATAGTTGCGGTTATGTTTTTTTTGGGTAAAGGGTTTTACCCCGGTAGATATATAACCAAAAATAAAGTTAAGTACAAATGGAATGTGGCTGAAGTACCACATTAACCTCAAGCTAAAAAGCTTGATAAACTAGTGTTTATGACATGCCATAAACACAATGAACCTAGCTATATTACATCACCTAACTAGGCATAAAACAAGAAAAAACTTGTAACAAGCGAGCATCCCGCATCCAACCATTGCACGAAGGGGGCAAGTCGACCCAAGAAGTCTACCTCCTTAAAAACCCTTTCCAAGAAAAACCCAAAGGGAAAAACCTTGGAGTAGGGAAAAAGAGTACAACCCTTACCTGGCACTCCCTTCGTGTATAATACAAACACTTGGAATCTTCCATTTATCAAGTATCAGACGAGCCAGCGGGGTTATCTTCTTGAACTTGAAGGTAACCAGCTAAATGTAGTACGTAGTAGCAGCAGCGAGCAATAACCGAGATATGATACCACTAATTGAACTCCCCTTTAATATAGGAATAAGGAATGTAATAGCATTATCCAAAGAAGGTGGGACAACATCCATTCCGTATAAAACCCGAACCTGCAACCAAATCTGCATAGAAAACTGGCACTCAAAAAACAAATGAGAGTGAGAGTCCGAAACCAAGTCACATAGCGGGCATCTAAGCAAATCCAAATCAACATTAGGACCAAGCCACAAATGTATAGCATGCCTCGGAATACAGTGAGAAAACCAAGTAATATGATACCACTCCACCAAATCAACCCTTAGGCGAAAAGAATCCCAAACACCCGAAACCGAGAAACGACTAAGATTACCATCCAAAGTGCGCCATAATAAACCATCATCAGTATCATTAAGATTAGGTACCGGTAGGGCAGCTAATAGTGGAAACCTAGATATCCAATCAGGAAGCCATCACCAAACGCCATTATCTATTACATCACAAACCGATTCTGATAAATTTAACCCAGCACAAGCAATGTCTCTAGCAGTAAGAGAATCACGAATAGGGCTTAACTCACACCACATATCAAACCAAACGGAGGTAGCCTCTCCATTATTAATCTTATGCCAGATGAAAGGACGAACCTTAGCTCTAATTGCAAGAAGCTTGCGCCCCTAACTAACATCACCTAAGCAAGGGACATCCCAAAAGCTTCTACCACGAAGTTTATAAGAATGAATCCATTGAACCCATAAGGACTCTTTATGTGTCAAAATATTCCAAATATGCGTAGTCATAAGAGCAATGTTAAAATCATCCAATCTACGAATACCTAGACCTCCTTCTTGCTTAGGCTTACAAACAGATTCCCAAGCAACTTTGTCCTTACCCCTTTTCATTTCTCCTTGACACCAAAGGAAACCCCTCATAAGCTGCTCCAATTCATGATGTTGTATAGGTTTTTCACCCTAGGATCTTGGGTAAGCTAGGGCTGTGTTTTCACCCTAGGTTCGTTTCAATCAGTTCCATTGACTCATTGGCTGTTCATATGATGTTGTATGGGGCTGTTTTGAAGTACTTATTTTTGTTATGACCTGGTGTGATGAAGAGGATCAATTTGAGGTCGTATGGGCTTTTATTTTGTGGTTGCTATGCGGCTACTATTGGTGTTCGTCTTGTGTGATGCATGAGACGTTTGAATGTCATGTATCGGATGTAAAGGTTTTTTTGAGCTAACTTTGTTCTCCTGATCTTTTGTCCGTATACATGTTGTGCTTAAGCGACCTATTTTGTTTATGATGCTGCATTCATTGGTTGTGGTCGTATTGATGTGATGGGCTTGATAGGGTGATTGTATGGGATTACTCCTAGTATTTCTTCGTCTTGTTGTTGGAAGTTAGGGTTTTTCAACCCTATTCGTTGGTCCTTCTTTGCTTCATTTAACTTCAGGTCCTTTGGGAATTTTTTAGAGCGCATATTATGGGACAATGGACGTTAGGGTTTTGTTTAACCCTATTCTTTATTTTCAGATCCGTAGTACTACTTATTTCAATCCTATATGGTGGATATTATATTACCTTGTGTAATTACTCTAGTTTCTATTGGATATGTGGTGTTTGTTTGGTACTTTGTGGCGTGGTCCTCCACCATGTTTATCGTACCAATGGGTTTGATAGTGGTTGAAGATGCTCGTGTGCCTTTTTTAGGGCTTCTTCATGTGGTTCAAGCTTCAATGTGATGTCCGACGTGCCTCATGTTATTTTATGACCTTTCTGGATCGCATGGAAGTTGATTGGAAGTACTATAACGACTATGTCTCAGATGTTAGCGTTTATTTCACATTTTTTGTATCTCTTTGTATAGTCGTTGTAGTTGTAAGTTATAAGAATGGCATGTCATTCTTATATAGCGGTTAAATGTAAGTTGCACGTGTTATGCTTGTTTTGTCGCCCTGATCGGGCTGAGGGCATGGGATTCACCCATGTCATTTGTACTTCAATGCTTTTTGGTGTAATTGAATTTTACCGGGGTTTATTAACCCTTTTACCCAAAAAAAATTCATTAATGATACAGGTAGGAAGGATAAAAACAGAAGCCCAATATAAATGCATCGAAGATAACACAGACCTGACCAACTGAAGTCTACCCGCAAGAGATAAAAACTTATTACGCCAATCATTCACACGGCCTAAGACCCCGCTTACCTTTAAACCAGCCATGAAGATCCCCATTAACACATATAGAATAAGATGTAGATGAGACACACACCATGATCCAGTCAACCATTTTGGAGTGAAAACCAAACCCAATCAGGATAGCTTTAAGAAACGCCCAATCAACCGTATCATATGTCTTCTGGATATCAACTTTAAACGCACACCTAGGCGGACCTCTCCCTATATGATAAGTCCGCATAAGCTCTTGGGTAAGTAATATATTATCTGAGATATGACGGCCAGGAACAAATGCTGATTGATTAATACTAACCAACTCACCAAGGCCCTCTTTAATACGGCTAGCAATAATTTTGGTAATGCATTTATAAAGGACATTACAACAAGAAATAGGCCTATAATCATTAATCTTAGAAGGGGTAGACACTTTAGGGATCAAGGATATAATGGTATGATTGATTTCCTTAAGAAGCTTACCATTAATGAAGAAATCCCGAATAGCACACGTAACCTCATCACCCACAACATCCCACACTTTCTTAAAGAAAGCTGCAGTGTGACCATCAGGACCAGGAGCTTTATCATCCCCCATTAAAAACAAAGCTTCCCTAATATCAGCATCCATAACATGACAAACCATAGAATCAGCCAATTGAGGAAGAACATTAGAGAATATATCATAATCATCAAAATAGCTACAATCCTCTTCAATACCAAGAAACTGTTCATAATGAGCAACAAAAGCACCTGCAACGTGCTTACCAATTCGAGTCTCGAACCAATTCGATTCGATTATGGGCACATTTACTTTTAACAATATTATGAAAGTTAGCTGTATTAGAGTCACCTGCATGAAGCCACTGAACTTTAGATTTCTGCTTTAAGAACCGTTGTTCATCTAATGTAGCCTCCTTAAACACAAGAAGATAGTGAGCATGCTCATCTCGAATGACTGAATTAGATGGATCCTTATCAATGGCCTTTTGGACCTTATCTAACTCCTTACGAATCCTATCCACCCGCTCATGAAGATTACCTTGATTGTGCAAAAGCTTATGAAAAGGGGATTTCAGCCCCTTCAGACGTTTAACAACACAAAACATAGCACAACCATGAACATTAAGATTCCACCCCGCGGTAACCGTATCAAGAAACCCATCTTTATGAACCAAAAAGTTAGAGAACTTGAAAGGTTTAGGTTTAAGCTTTGTTACCTGAGGGTTTCGAAGAACACAGGGAGCAAGATTTGATATACGATATGGTTGGAATATAGCAAAAGAGCCTGGAAAAGAATCAGAAAACTACAGATTACCCATAACCATATCAATTTTCTTCAAAGTACCATAGGAGCCTTTTGGTTTTTGATTCCATGTAAAGTGAAGACCAGTGCTATTAACATCCTCAACCTCCATCCTCTGAACACAATCTTTAAATTCGCGCATTGCAATGTCAGGAGTATAACTACTACATGAATGATCTTCTAATTTAAGTGCCGCATTAAAATCACCCAACAAGACCCAAGGCCTACTACGCATAAAACCAGAATGACACACCAGATTAGTCCAAAGTGCACGACGATTCCCATAATAGTTATCTGCATACACAAAGGAACAAAAAAGAGTTTTGCTTTCCGCATGAATATTAACCTGTACATGCATAACTTGGTTAGTTTGAGACATAATCATAACATCAACAATGTCATCATTCCAGCCAAGAATAATACGGGACCCCTTATCACGAAGACTACCATTTGACGTCCATTTCCATCGACGACACACATTACGACATGTATCATACACCACAGAAGCATCCACATGAGATTCCAAAATCGCACACACACTAAGATTATTTTCGTTAACTACCTGTCTAACCTCTTTTTGTTTAGGGGAATGGTTCAAACCTCTTATATTCCAAGAGGCGATACCAAACGGGGTTAGATGTAGACACATTAGCAGTCAAACTTGGGTTACTTACCTTAGATGAAGGATAGCTATTACTATGATTAACATTACGAGCAGGTTGGCTATCCTTATTAGGTTGATTCGAATTAGAGGAATCTACCGAAATAGGAGGATTACCATAACTAGTACTAGCTTCCCCTTGAGAGGGTGTGCTAGTAGAAGGAGTGGTGACAACTTTAGGCCTATATTGCATATTTTTACCAACTGGAACCCCATTAAACAGATTCCCAGTTTTCTTATCCTTAGAAACCTTTTTATTTTTACCCGTTTTACCCACTTGTTGAAACCCGTCATTATTTTCCTCCACAACTGGTGCAGTCACAACTTTCTTTGGACAAGTATCAACCGAGTGGCCAAAAATCAAACAAACATCACATCTTGGAGGTTTCCATTCATATTTCACCCTAATAGTTTCAGAGAAAAGCCAATTCTATCAACATACGGGACCCCTATAGTGATAGATTCCTTAAGGGAAGCACTAGAATCAATTTTAATTAAGCAACGACCAAAACTACTCCTACCCCAAGAATCAATGCACATAGAGCTAGTATAGGAATCGAGCATAATAGGCTTACCAATGTGTGTAGCAATAACACTAATACCATCCTCATTAAACACATGTAATGGAACGTCATGCAATTTAACCCAAACCGGAATACGGGTTAACTCCTCTTTAGTCAAGCTAGTACTCATGGTCCATTTTTTAAGTATAATGGGGTTGTTTCTAATCATCCACGACCCACCTTCTAAAACAGCTTCCAAGCCAACCTGAGAATCAAACTTAAAGAAAAAGAAACCATTTGCATTCATCATAATACGTTTTAACGCATACTTATCCCAATTGTTACGAACAAAGTATTCCACCACCGGAAAAGCAATGCGCTTTCCAATAAAATACCCATAAAGAGTGTGCTCAAATTTAGTGCTAATTGTTTTAACAACTTTACGAGGAATGGACACATCAACACCTGTAAACACATTATCAACGTTAAGGGCAAGAAAGTTAGACTTACCTTTGGCATTTGCAGAAGTCGTACCACTTGTAGCACTAACATACGATTTAGGTAATGACGTAACCTCAACAAATTGGACAATAGGTGTAGTTCCAGTTACTTTCTCCGTAGGTGAAGAGACATGTGCCCTTCCAGCTTTTGATGCTACACCAATACCATCACCACTAGGTAAATTAGCACCCATAGTAGTATCCTCGACACAATGAACAGTAGTTGAACCGGATGGAATAGTGGTACCAATATTATCACCAAGAAACGGGTAATCATGCAAGTTTAAATTACTTGTAACACCAACAGATTTATCCATAGTATTCAAAGTACTAAACACTCCATTAGAACCATCATCCTAGAAGACATCATCAGTAACAATTGTAGTAGTACCAGCAGTGTCAAAATGATCACCCTAACTCGATTGCAAAACACTTGAAGCAAGTTTAGGTTGAGATGCACTTGTACCAGGGATATTATCCATAGTTACACCAGCTCCCAACATACGAGGATCGTGTAAATCATGAGGTTTAGGGTCTCATACAGTAGGTACAACAGAATTACCAAGGTCAGAATTACGATCAACCACATCCACATTACCCGATAAAGAGTTAGCGTTTTGAAGAACTCATGAAGCAAGTCTAGGCTGGGACGACACATTACTACCTGATTCAAGCTCTTTGAAACGTTGCATAAGAGCTTTCAAAGCCTCCATATCCACTTTACCATCACCAATAGTCTCCATATCAAACAGAACACAACGAACAAAAACATAAAACCCTAAAAAGAGAAAAAACAAATCGACCAGGAAACAAGAAGAGCACACGTCTAATATTCAAAACGAGGGCCTAAACAAAGGTTAGGCATGCATTAAACGAACATCTGATATCTCTAACCAACTTCCTCCATAGCTATCAGATTAACGAATTTAATTTAGACCTATGCTATACCCTAAAAGAAAACGAAGAACAATAAACCCTAAAACTCTTAACGATCGCAAAAAACCTGGAGTAATCAAGAAAAACACGAATGTATATGCCTAATTATAACAGATTAACGCAATAAAGAAAAAGATTAAAGCAGATTGGAAGTCGTTGTTTTGGAGTTAGGGAATCGCAGAAGTTAGGGAGTCTCCAAAGAGAAAATCGCTTTTAGGGTTCCTTTATGGTTTTTGGAGTTGCGGTTATGTTGGAATCACTTGTAACTAGTATTATCCAGAATCAATTCTAGGCTGTTCAAGCGTAAGAAGTCTTCTGTTGCTGAAGTGGTTAGCACCATTGTCTCTACTATTCGGTTGAAGCTGGTTACTTTCAAGTTCAAGAAGCTAACCTCGAGGTCTCGATTGATTCTGGATAAATGGAAGATTCCAAGTATATGTATACACGAAGGGAGTACCGGGTAAGGGTTGTACTCTTTTTCCCGACTCCAAGGTTTTTCCCTTTGAGTTTTTCTTGGAAAGGGTTTTTAAGGAGGCAAACTTCCTGGTTTAACTTGCTCCCTTCGTGGAGTGGCTGGATGCGGGATGCTCGCTTGTTACAAGTTTTTTTACTTATTTATGCCTAGTTTGTTGATGTAATATAGCTAGGTTATTTGTGTTTATGGCATGTCATAAACACTAGTTTTATCAAGCTCTTCGCTTGAGGTTAATGTGGTACTTCAGCCACATTCCATTTGTACTTAACATTATTTTTTGGTTATATATTTACCGGGGTAAACCCCTTTACCCAAAAACTAGTATTATCAAGTGTTAGGCATTTCATTGTAATAGGTTCCTTAATTATGGCTTTTATGTTTGTTATTAGAGTTAGGCTTATGTAGAAAGCCCATAAGCCTATGCAAAGGCCCAAAAGGCCAAGGGAAGGGACTAGACTTGTTGCCCTAGTTTTTTTTTGGGTAAAAGGGCTTTTTCACCCTGGTAAAATGCATTACACAAAAAAATGTTGAAGTACAAAGGATGAGGGTGAATCCCCCATCTCTGCCCGATCAGGGCGACAAAAATGCACAAACAACTACAACTTACATGCAATCACAATATAAGAATGACAAGCTATTCTTATAACTTACAAAATAACCAACAAGCTACATAGGCTAAATAAAAACTCAAAACCATGTCTATCCTACTCATGAAAAAACCTGAGCCTTCCATAGCCATAATAGCAAACATATTATCTTCCATGCCATCTTCATAAGCCAACTAGAACTCAAAAAGCTCAGCAATCATGACATAGATGAATAAAAACATACATGTAGAAGCCGCATACATATGGTAAGGCACGATCCATATAACCATTACACCAGCTTCCAAACCCGAATACCGCTTCCATAACTTACCACATAAGCCAATTACGCAAGTCATCAATCACCACAATAATAACATAAGAATGTAGTATAGATGAATTATTGACCTGCGTAAACCAGAAAAAGGATTTGAAAAACCCTAATATCCAACCAGCCGTCAAAAGACGACTAACACATAACCGACCCCAATCCATAATCTGCTAACGAATAGGAATGTAGATGTGACAACTCGTATTTTCAGGTCATATTTCAAAACATTATTCATGCTTCATCATTTATCATTTATTGTAAACTAGATTTACGAGCATCAAATTCACGTAACCGCAATGGTTTAGCTGTGAATTCATGAACATTTCATCAAGGACATTTCATATAGACTAGATTTAGTCTACATACCATCAATAACATCATTTCATATCGGTTCATGCATGGTTTTGCATTTATTCATTAAACGTTTATTTTTCCTATTAAGTAAACGCTATCGCGTAAACATTATTTTGAACATTTGATCCGACACTTCCAAAAATAATCTTAATATATTTTTATACTCATTTTAAGACTATAAAAATTATATTATTAATTTACCCGATGTTTTTAATTTATTTCGTATATAAATTGTTATGTTTATATAATTACGACGGTCTTCGTAAATTCAACCCGATAAATATTTATTTCACTCAATTCTTGCAAGAAATGTACTTTTATAATTTTTATGACCTCAATATATTTTATCTTGACCCGTTAAAAGTTATTTTTATCTAACGCTACCCTAAATACTCAAATGTGTATTCAACTTACCACATATCTTCAAGTTACTTACATATAACTACACTTAAAAATATATATATATATATATATATATATATATATATATATATATATATATATATATATATATATATGAATGATGACTAAACCCCCCTTGGCCGACTTAAGGGGGGGGGGGTGAGTCACTTGATTATTTGCAAAATATCTAACTAAGTAAAATGCATTTTTTCTTCACACTAAACACATACACAAAGTTATTCAAGATCAAAACATACTTGCTTCCTCTCTTTCTCTTCCAAAACCGGCCAACCAAGGGATCATAGAAGGGATCATCAAATATTTTTCTAGACAAGATTTTATCACTCTAGTATCACTTGTTATTAAGGTTTTGCAATAAAAACCTTGGGTGATTAGGAAAATCCATTGTCCATAAACCTCATCAAGTTACTAGTAAGCATTCATATTCATCATCATATCTCATATTTATTTTTATGGTCATTTCATTTTATTTGAGAAAACATGCAAGTCTCATGAGGTTTATACCACTTTTTCATTGATTTTAAGGGTTATATATATATTTGTGTCATCCTATAATTACTCCTTGTTATTAATCACTCTTGGTGATGTTTAGGAACCCATGACACCCTAAGAAGGTGTATGGTAGGATTAGAATAGCTTCGGAGTTGTTTTGAATTGGTTGGAATAGGTTTGGCGCGTGAAAAACTCATTTCGACAAGTCTAATTAAGGGTCTGTCCATATTTTTGAATTCTGGAAAATCCGACAGTAAGCAAAATATTTTTGGCTAGATATTTGGAAAATACACTTTAAAACGAAAACGTGGCCACTTGAACGGGTTAAAACGGAGCTATAACGAAGAAGTTATGAATTTTTGAAGTTTGACGACGAAAACTATTAATTCCAGAAAATTCAGCAAGCTGTCTCGACTTTTTACGAGTCAAAAATGAGTCTTAAGCGTTGCTAAATGTGTCGACTTATCAAAAATATATTAGTATATGTTATCACGATTCCGTGGATATAAAGAACGTAGAAAACGGACTTATAACGACAAAGTTATTCACATTTTAAAAAGTTGCCGTAACTTTATTCTATTAGCAAAATTAACATATTTTCTATTAAACACATATAACGTCAACCAAGGACCATGTTGAGGGTCGTTTTTAACAATGACGAAGTACTTTTTATAAAGTGATGTCTTCTAGTAAAAGTAAGATCGCCAAGCATATTTTTCAAAATGTCAAACCATTTGTCAAGCGGAGTTGTAACGAGTAAGATACGGTCACTTAAACTTTGCCGAAAACCATCTTTAAACAAATATTTTGGAGAACATATTTTGGAGAACAAATATTTTGGTAAAAGGGTTAATTCACCCCGGTAAAATGCATTACACCAAAAACATTGAAGTACAACGGATGAGGGTGACTTCCCTCATCTCAGTCCCTTAGGACACTTACAGACTCTCATATAAGAATGACATGTCATCCTTATAACTTACACACCTACAATGACTATACAAGTGAATATAGATAGGAATTAAAACATGAGTCACTATTGTGTCACAGAACATAGTCATCGTAGAACTTCCAATCAACTTCCATGTGAAACCAGAAAAGCACCAAACATAGGACACGGCAAATATCCACCTTGAAGCGTACAAGATCATCACACACCCATGGATCATCAAATTAGAATTCAGTGCACAAATTCCATACAACCTTTGGTGATAGACTCTAAAACCACGGATAGAGCAGCTGGCATAAGCTCGCTCCAAAAGTGAATGTTTAGATGCAACACCAAACACCAATAAGAATTACCAAGGAATATGTAAACAACCAAGACACTTCCACAGTAGCAAAAACAAATCAGCATCAGTACGTCGTGTAAATACAAATCCAGAAGCACAATAAGACAATGCTACCAACCGGCAACTATCAAGCCGCGAGCATCTCACCTAAGAACGACCAAGGACAGCAGCAATCCGCATGAAAAACCACCCATAACAAGAATCCGCAACAAAATCCAGGTGGCACAACCCAACATACTAGGGCACAACGAACCCTAATATACACAACCAGCAAAATCGATCCTTAGCATCTTTAAAAATTTGAATTCGACCACACCAGCAGGATCTAATAAACGAATAATAGGGTTAACAAAACCCTAACTTACAACTGATTATGCCCAACGACGAACAAACCAGTGAATAATCACGAATTAGGGTTAAAACAAACCCTACGTATCATGAACTTTCGCCTCTCTCAAACCCACATACCATAATCATCAATCAAACAAGAACATACACTATCTCCAGATCGACCCACAAGAAAAATGGATTAAACAATCCAACTTACATGAATTATGATAGACGTGAACGTGCATAAACAACACAACACTAGCAGGACCAATCAAAACCAAACAATACGAAACCCTAAAACTAGGGTTTTGTTCATGCGAGCAGCCCTTTACCAAACGAATCAAGGGATAGGTTTTAGATCGCCAGTAGTAACCAAGTAACAAATAGAAAAGATAGATCATAACAGCAAATCGTTATATGGCGGCCAATAAACCCTAAAAACGTTTAGGGTTTCTATATGGAGATTTCATGAGATAGTAAAGAACATAAGTAATAGCCGCCTCTTCCCTTGAGTAAGAAACCATCCCAAACAACGTATTGCATACCCCATTAACGAATTAAAGGGTAGAGAGGACGTGTAGGGGAGGGTTTTATGGCCGGAATTTTAATGGGAAGGGCGGCCGGAAATCTCCATAGGGGAGAGAGAGAATTAGGGTGTTTTTAAGAAGAACAAATATTTTGGAGAACAAATAATTTTGGAGAACATATTTTGGACACAAGTACCATATTTAACCTATATTTATCTCCATGATCGAGACCTCTAGGATGAAAACTTAAATGCTAAAACTTTGAGATAATGATACAAGCTTCCCAAAACCGTTGAGTTCGTTTCTTAACACTTAACGTACACCATTTTACGACTAGCTTTTCGAGGCCGTTTAGTCACTTTCATGAATATTTCAACGACATTATTTTACGACGAAAAGTTATAATTTCCTAATAAATCACTAAATGATTATCGTTGGATATCATTTCAATGTAATTACATATGGAGTAATTTAAAAATGGTCAAGACGTTAAAAGATTAATTCTCGACGAGAAATATTATTTTCAAAATTCATAAGTGGTATAGATATCATCCGAATTGCATGCATAATATTACATCATAACTTATTATGTATCATATCATTCATAATAGGTCAAGTTTAGAGATTCACGCTACATTTCGGTGTATCTACTTTTGCCATCACATCATTGTCCATGTGAGTTTCCATACCCCCATTTTCAATTGTTTTAATGCTTTTATTAAACACTTTGGGGGAGATACATGCTCATTAACTTTTATGACATTCATGATTATTTGCAACTATATGTTTATCTGAACTGAATGTATAGTCATATTCTATATCATAAATCATGGAACTAAAGGTCTTGGGATTATTATTGAGCTAAAGGTCTTGGGATTATTATTGAGCTAAAGGTCTTGGGATAATTATTGAGCTAAAGGTCTTGGGATTATTATTGAGCTAAAGGTCTTGGGATTATTATTGAGCTAAAGGTCTTGGAATTATTTGAAACAACATTCATATGTGTTATATCAATTGATTATTGATACATTTAGTAATGTGCCGTTATGTGAATTCATTTGTCATCATGCATTTGAACATAAACTATACATATTATGGCAATGGGTTGTAAACACACAGGTTGCAAGTTTTGTATGGGCGGAACTTGGAACTGAGTGGATTTACAATGCCTTTGCTACATAAACGATTTTGAAAGGCTTTACATTTCAACTCAAACTCTATGAACTCACTCAACCTTTGTGTTGACACTTTTAGCATGTTTTATCTCAGGTATCTAAGGCATTCACTTCATGACATCTATGTGGACATATCATAGAGTCGTGGTGACGACGCGTCACGCATGGGATTTATTCATTTTAAAACATCGTTTGGCTTGTAACAAATTTATTTCCGCACAAGTTAATTTCATTTGGGACCTATCTTTGTAAACTCTGATTATTTTATTAAATCAAACGATGTATTTTCCAAACGACACTTTAGGTCGTTCAATATATCTGTAACTATGATGCTATGACAGTCAATCCCCAGGAATTCCATTCCGCTGCAAAAGCAGTAATTTGGGGGTGTTACATATTGGCATCAGAGCTTCAGTTATAGAGAACTAGGTTGCATCATTGACCCTAGACTATAACTACATCATTATAGCATCTTATCATTTCATCATAAGTGCATGTTCATTTTACATGCGGTTTATACATACATTTTTCGAGTTATTTACTTTCATTTCAAATCGATTGTCATATAGATGCCTTTAAATACCCATCCTATTATCATTTCCTCATATTCTAACGTGGAGAATGTTTTGTCATTCCTTATTACAATTTTAATATCAGCTGATTCATCACCGATAACGTCGAATGCCGAGATAAACCTTTAAGTAGGGCGAAGTCACTCTCACTCCTTTGCTTCACCACTAACATGTCGAGTTACACGTTATTCACGCATTAAGTCACTAGACCATCATACATTTGAAGCACTTACGACACCTCATAATCCATCTTTTGGGAACCCGTCGATTATTTTGAAAAGTAACCTCAAACTTATCACCTCACATCACATCTCTTTAGAGCGCTTATTCTTAACATAGGACTTTGCTACGTCTCACCTTTCCTCTTATTTTGAAGAGTTATGGCATCGAAGAAAGCTGCACCAGAAATGACACCAGCTGCTATCCAAAGGTATATAGAGGATAGTATAGCCGAGGCACTAAGGAAAGAACGAGCAACGGTAGCTGCTGCTGTTGAGGCCACGGCTGCTGCTGAAGCTGCTAGACTTGCTACTGCTACAGGAGCAGCAGGAGGATCTGGAATTCGAAACTGTACATACAAGGACTTTAAGAACTGTGATCCTACAAAGTTCAAAGGCACAGAAGGAGCCACTGCTATGGTTCGATGGTTTGAGAAAATGGAGTCTGTGTTTCTTCTATGCAATTGCCCAGATGACTACAAGGTAAAGTTCGCCACTGGTACACTCTTAGATGGTGCAATGTCATGGTGGAATTCGTATGCGCAGCCTATTGGTATCGAAAATGCTTACAAGCTTACGTGGGGCGAATTCAAGAGGTTGGTAACAAAGAAGTATTGTCCACGCACGGAGGTGAAGAAATTAGAAACGGAATTTTATGAGTTAGTGACTGTTGGTTATGACATCGAGACCTATATTAGGAGGTTTCAAGAATTGGTTGCACTATGTCCATCAATGGTTTCGGACAATGAGAAACTACTGGAAAATTTCATTGGAGGACTTCCACAATGTATTCAAGGAGATGTAACTTCTTCCGATCCACAAACAATTGAAGAAACTATTAGGATAACTCAAAGACTCATGGCTCAAGTCGTGAAAGGGGAAAAAATCATCAACAATAACCGTAACAACAACCACAACAACCAAACTAGCAACAACAAAAGGAAATGGGAAAATGACCAGGGAGGTTATGATAACGACAACCAAAACCGTAACACTAACCATCATCAACAACAGAATAGAGGGCAAGAAACCGCAATGGTTTATGTTGCTTGCATCAATAGAAGGCGAGAGGTTATCTGGAACCTACCCACTATGTAATCGATGTAAGTATCATCACACGGGTCTTTGTCCTGCTAAGTGCTACAAGTGTCAAAAACTAGGACACCATGCCAGGAATTGTAGAGGCAAGACCATAGTTACATGTTACGAATGCGGGGAGCAAGGACACTATCAGAATCAATGTCCTCAAAACAAAGGTCAACAAGTTGAAGGTGCTCATGGGAATGCATACATGTTAGAAGGAGGAGAAGCTCGTCATGGTCTCAACAACGCGGAAGACTGAAGAAGTCCGGAAACTAACAGTCTTAATTTTCCTTATGTACTATGTCGTACTAAGTTTATGTCTTCCATCGTATTCGGATCTTATGACTTAAGATGTACTACTTTTGATAAACCACTCGTTGTAAAATATTCTCATTAAGCGTACTTTCTTTTCATTCTGATTCGTTATCACTTACAAGGTTTAGATCTCTGTAAACATCGAGAGTTATAACAACTAAACCGAACGTCACATTATCGTTCCTTAATTATACATAGCCTAGCTAACTATGTCTAATTCTGGAGGGATATCGTTCCTTAATTATACATAGCCTAGCTAACTATGTCTAATTCTGGAGGGATCATGTTATGTTGGGAGCAGTTATTTATAAGTCTTAGTGCAAGCAGGGTTTTCACATATTCATAAAAGTCAAAGTGTTATTCATGGGAGATTCATCCAATATTTTCCTTACTATGATGTTTTGTACGCTCTAAATCATCGATAACCATAACGACATCTCTTCATGTCTTCTCTTCTCGTTATTCATCACAAACTCAAAAATTCGATAGACTAACACGAACTGAATTCAGGGACTGAATTCCTTTTTGGTTGGGCGAATGTGACAACCCGTATTTTCAGGTCATATTTCAAAACATTATTCATGCTTCATCATTTATCATTTATTGTAAACTAGATTTACGAGCATCAAATTCACGTAACCGTAATGGTTTAGCTGTGAATTCATGAACATTTCATCAAGGACATTTCATATAGACTAGATTTAGTCTACATACCATCAATAACATCATTTCATATCGGTTCATGCATGGTTTTGCATTTATTCATTAAACGTTTATTTTTCCTATTAAGTAAACGCTATCGCGTAAACATTATTTTGAACATTTGATCCGACACTTCCAAAAATAATCTTAATATATTTTTATCTCTTTAAGACTATAAAAATTATATTATTAATTTACTCGATGTTTTTAATTTATTTCGTATATAAATTGTTATGTTTATATAATTACGGCGGTTTTCGTAAATTCAACCCGATAAATATTTATTCACTCAATTCTTGTAAGAAATGTACTTTTATAATTTTTATGACCTCAATATATTTTATCTTGACCCGTTAAAAGTTATTTTTATCTAACGCTACCCTAAATACTCAAATGTGTATTCAACTTACCACATATCTTCAAGTACTTACATATAATATATATATATATATATATATATATATATATATATATATATATATATATATATATATATATATATATATATATATATATATATATATATATATATATATATATTGAATGATGACTAAACCCCCCTTGGCCGACTTAAGGGGGGGGGGGGGGGGAGTCACTTGATTATTTGCAAAATATCTAACTAAGTAAAATGCATTTTTTCTTCACACTAAAGACATACACAAAGTTATTCAAGATCAAAACATACTTGCTTCCTCTCTTTCTCTTCCAAAACCGGCCAACCAAGGGATCATAGAAGGGATCATCAAATATTTTTCTAGACAAGATTTTATCACTCTAGTATCACTTGTTATTAAGGTTTTGCAATAAAAACCTTGGGTGATTAGGAAAATCCGTTGTCCATAAACCTCATCAAGTTACTAGTAAGCATTCATATTCATCATCATATCTCATATTTATTTTTATGGTCATTTCATTTTATTTGAGAAAACATGCAAGTCTCATGAGGTTTATACCACTTTTTCATTGATTTTAAGGGTTATATATATATTTGTGTCATCCTATAATTACTCCTTGTTATTAATCACTCTTGGTGATGTCTAGGAACCCATGACATCCTAAGAAGGTGTATGGTAGGATTAGAATAGCTTCGGAGTTGTTTTGAATTGGTTGGAATAGGTTTGGCGCGTGAAAAACTCATTTCGACAAGTCTAATTAAGGGTCTGTCCATATTTTTGAATTCTGGAAAATCCGAAAGTGAGCAAAATATTTTGGGCTAGATATTTGGAAAATACACTTTAAAACGAAAACGTGACCGCTTGAACGGGTTAAAACGGAGCTATAACGAAGATGTTATGAATTTTTGAAGTTTGACGACGAAAACTATTAATTCCAGAAAATTCAGCAAGCTGTCTCGACTTTTTACGAGTCAAAAATGAGTCTTAAGCGTTGCTAAATGTGTCGAATTATCAAAAATATATTAGTATATGTTATCACGATTCCGTGGATATAAAGAACGTAGAAAACGGACTTATAACGACAAAGTTATTCACATTTTAAAAAGTTGCCGTAACTTTATTCTATTAGCAAAATTAACATATTTTCTATTAAACACATATAACGTCAACCAAGGACCATGTTGAGGGTCGTTTTTAACAATGACGAAGTACTTTTTATAAAGTGATGTCTTCTAGTAAAATTAAGATCGCCAAGCATATTTTTCAAAATGTCAAACCATTTGTCAAGCGGAGTTGTAACGAGTAAGATACGGTCACTTAAACTTTGCCGAAAACCATCTTTAAACAAATATTTTGGAGAACATATTTTGGAGAACAAATATTTTGGAGAACAAATAATTTGGAGAACATATTTTGGACACAAGTACCATATTTAACCTATATTTATCTCCATGATCGAGACCTCTAGGATGAAAACTTAAATGCTAAAACTTTGAGATAATGATACAAGCTTCCCAAAACCGTTGAGTTCGTTTCTTAACACTTGACGTACACCATTTTACGACTAGCTTTTCGAGGCCGTTTAGTCACTTTCATGAATATTTCAACGATATTATTTTACGACAAAAAGTTATAATTTCCTAATAAATCACTAAATGATTATCGTTGGATATCATTTCAATGTAATTACATATGGAGTAATTTAAAAATGGTCAAGACGTTAAAAGATTAATTCTCGACGAGAAATATTATTTTCAAAAATTTATAAGTGGTATAGATATCATCCGAATTGCATGCATAATATTACATCATAACTTATTATGTATCATATCATTCATAATAGGTCAAGTTTAGAGATTCACGCTACATTTCGGTGTATCCACTTTTGCCATCACATCATTGTCCATGTGAGTTTCCATAGCCCCATTTTCAATTGTTTTAATGCTTTTATTAAACTCTTTGGGGGAGATACATGCTCATTAACTTTTATGACATTCATGATTATTTGCAACTATATGTTTATCTGAACTGAATGTATAGTCATATTCTATATCATAAATCATGGAACTAAAGGTCTTGGGATTATTATTGAGCTAAAGGTCTTGGGATTATTATTGAGCTAAAGGTCTTGGAATTATTTGAAACAACATTCATATGTGTTATATCAATTGATTATTGATACATTTAGTAATGTGCCGTTATGTGAATTCATTTGTCATCATGCATTTGAACATAAACTATACATATTATGGCAATGGGTTGTAAACACACAGGTTGCAAGTTTTGTATGGGCGGAACTTGGAACTGAGTGGATTTACAATGCCTTTGCTACATAAACGATTTTGAAAGGCTTTACATTTCAACTCAAACTCTATGACCTCACTCAACCTTTGTGTTGACACTTTTAGCATGTTTTATCTCAGGTATCTAAGGCATTCACTTCATGACATCTATATGGACATATCATAGAGTCGTGGTGACGACGCGTCACACATGGGATTTATTCATTTTAAAACATCGTTTGGCTTGTAACAAATTTATTTCCGCACAAGTTAATTTCATTTGGGACCTATCTTTGTAAACTCTGATTATTTTATTAAATCAAACGATGTATTTTCCAAACGACACTTTAGGTCGTTCGATATATCTGTAACTATGATGCTATGACAGTCAATCCCCAGGAATTCCATTCCGCTGCAAAACAGGTAATTTGGGGGTGTGACAGTAGAATAGTAGACTGGATCAGAAGTAAAACAAATTAGGGATTGTAAAAACCAACCTTAACGTGATAATGACCAGCAAACAACCAAGTCATCACCAATATATACGGATAAAGAACCGATATATAACTTACACGCATGTTCTAACCACCACATTAAATGACCAACAATCATTATTAACTGTAGGAGTAGTAGAACAGCCCCAAAGGTATCATGAGTACCTAACATAAATGACCCCTAATCCCATAGTACCGCAGCAAGGAGCATATGTGTAGGAATAATATGGATGTACAGATCAGGTCAAGCATAGAACAAAAATAGAGGTCACCAAAGACCCTAACGTTCCAACAGCATCAAGTCTCAAGACCACAAATTATAAAATAACCCAAAAGAATTGATCTGAGAAAGATGTAATTAGGGTATATGTAATCCCTAACTTCCAATAAATCAAACCGCAAGGATCACAAGATCATCGTTAACCCAACCAGCAGCTCGATAAAGTCATAAAACAATAGGATGAATTATCATAACTTGACTTTCATCTCTCTTAACCCACTTACATATAGTACCAATCTGATGTAGAACATGCCAAAGAACAACCATATCTCAAATCACATGAAAGCCTAAAACAATGAAACAAAACCCTAGAGTAGGGTTCTGTACAGCCGTTAAGAATATGTGACCAGAAACAAACCAAAACGCCCCAAAGATATAATAAGAATACCTAATCGTACCAGATAAAGATGGAATAGTCAGGATTGATGAACAAGAATCTGTAAACAATCAACCAGGAGCCCAACGGAAACCCTAAAATAAAATGAAAACCCTCAAACGTTTTACAGATCTAAAAGATTAATAAGACCTTAAGGGATAGCCGTTCGAATATTAGGGTTTAGAAGCAAATCCTCAAGATAGGACGTGTAAGGAACGCATGCCGCCTCCCCTAGTTCCCTTACCTATAAATACAATGTAACCTCTCATTTGAGAGGTGTTGATCTCTTTCATAATAAACATAAACCTTTCCGTATTGTCTTTCATATGATTGAGATCAACCATCCCTTCTTATCTCTTGTTTCTGTCATCTACATACTTGTGTTCATATTATGGTGACCTAACAGTGGTATCATATGCCATCTAGTTGGGTGAAACGAGTTTGTGTTTGAAGCTTTGTACGTACGCGTAAGGTTTCACGCTATCAACTTTTCATCCACTTCAAAACATTGATTTTTGCACTAAACGTTTAAAGATTCTTGTGTTTTTTTGGGTAAAAGGGATTTTTCACCCTGGTAAAATGCATTACACCAAAAAGCGTTGAAGTACAAAGGATGGAAGTGAGTCCCCCATCACAGCCCGAAAGGGCGATAGACATGCACCAACACAAGTGCAACTTACAAATAACCAAAGCTAAACAAAGCTACATAACACCAAGAAACACAAAGAAAAACATAAACTAATTCTTCTTGCATCCTTGCACCTTGAAGTCTCTAGCAGATTCACTATAATGCTTAGATTTGGAAGCATATATCTCGATATCATCATAGTTCTCATAGACTTCATCATCACTTTCACTAACACCATCCGCATTTGAACCTTGACCCTGAATAGAAGTTGAAGCCATATCACTAATGTTAGGGTAAAAATTCGTCGCCTTACTTGTATAAGCCACATGGGTGTTGAAACGCTCCCACAAGTCTTCTGTCTTACTTCTAGTAGGTACTTGACAATTACAACCCTCAACAGTATTATCCTTTCCCCCAGATGAAGAATCGGTAACATTAGAAGGTTGTGCAATTTGTTCCTGTACCGTATCCACACCATCATCACTCCTTACCGCACCATTAAGTGTACCAAGAGAGATAGAACCCTCGTTAGGAGGCTTAAAATCAGCCCCTAACTTATGTTTTGAAGAGTTCTTTTTCTTGGCAGCCGGTTTTGAAACTGGTCTATACATAACATTGGTCTTAGGTTTAAAAACCCACACCCCTTTAGAATCTTTACCAATCTCTTTACCTGCCTTATGAGAGTGAACATGAGTATCAACACCAACATCTTTATTAGTCGGAGCACTAGTAACCCGGTTTTGTCTAAGAGGACAAAAATCATCATCATGATTGAAAATACCACACTTAGAGCACCAAGGCGGCCACCCCTCATACTCGACTTCAAGAAATTCCATATAATGACCCTTACCCATAGGTAGGGGAATAGCCACATCAATTGATTCCAAAACATCTCGATCAGCAGATAACTCAATAAGAACCCGTGCGTATGAATAACGACCCCAAGAATTGCTACACATAGCATTAGTGCCTGCATCAAAACGTATAATCCGCCCTAATTGTTTTGCAATCAAACTTATACCATCTTTAGAATACACAACGGAAGGTACATTATGGATGCGAACCCAAACCGGTACCTTAGACACTTTCTCCTTTTCCAACCTAGTATTCGGCACCCACTCATGCAAGAAAATAGGTACCGATTTAATAAACCAAGGACCCCCACCTGGAACCTTAGTCATACCTTCCAATGAAGCAAATTTGAAAAGGAAGAAATCATTCCGTAGAATAGTGTGCTCCAAGCCGAACTTAGCCCAAGTATGTTTGACGTAATCATCGACAATCGGGAATGCTAGTCGTTGACCAATGAAATAACCATAAAGTGTATTGGAAAATTTCCCACACATATCGTCAACTACTTCAATTGGAATTACAACATTAGCAGCCGACAACAACTTATCATTCGTAACATCACAAGAAGTTGACATATGTACCTGATTAGCATCAATAGAATCATTAGAAGAAAGTGAACGTAAAAGAGGGAAAGCATCATTCCCATCAACTGCCTTCTTTAAACGTTTCATACTATCAGACAATATATCTTTATCCTCATGAACCTTATCCGCATTAGCACTTAACACATGAACCTTTTCCAAATCAGCCTTATCACACGAGGGTGAAACCAAAGGCACTTCATGAAAAGTAGTACATGGTCCCACAAAATCAGAATTAACATCCAATTTCCCAGCATCCACATCAGTAGCCAAAGCAAAGGTTGTACTAGGGCTCGTTATCAAAAAATTCGACTCACCACAACTAGTATCAAGGCCTAAATCATCAACAACATATACCTGGACATTCTTATCCGAATAAACCTCAAAATTAGCAATAGATACCTGATCATGATCTGACCTTGACTCACGTACCTGGTTTTTGAAATCCCTATTAAAACCAACAGCCATAATCCCCTTAATTGAATCTGAAACAGTAGCCTCGTCAATTACATCACGAGGTACAGCAGGTCCTGTATTATGAGGCACATACGGTTCAACATGTACAACAAGACCTATATTATAAGGTCCAACACCTACGTTTTCAATACTACCATCATCGACCTCATCACTAGGAAGAAAACAAGTCGCATTAGGGTTCATTGTTGGTTCAGAAACCAACTCACCAGAACTAATACAACTACTTGCAGCAACATCAGATGTGTTTGTACACTTCAAAACATCCACAACCTTATTATGCAAATCATCTGATCGAATAGGGTGTGTAAAAACCCTAACAGGTGATCGAGTAGGAGAAACATCATACCCAGCATCAACCCTTTTCAAACGAGCCATTCGTGCATTCAAATCATCCAAATTAACCATAGGATGGGGAGTAGCAGTCCATGTGGATTTCATCTCTCTATTACCCACTTTAAACAACGTACAATAACCAAAAACCTATCACGTTTTACTTGTAAATGGATATATAAAGCAAACCCTAGCAGGTTTGTTAATGGAAGCACGAATCCAAAGAAAAACGCCCCAATAAAGTTTCTAATCAAATCAACAATAACATATTCGATTTAGATTACCCTAAAAAAGGTAAAAGAAAATAGACTACAATGAGGATATGATTTGAGGAAACAATAAAATAAAATAGCGGCAACAAGAACCCTAAATAAACGATTACACAAATTCAGACCCAAAACCAATTTAATTCCACGAATTTGATTAAGAAACTGATTACTACAAATAATAATCACTAACCCTAACAGATTAATGAAAGAAAATGAAAGATTTAAGTTGAATTCGTGAAAAACGATACGAATAATAATCGCATAAGCTTTCAGTTTACACTTAAGGGAGATTACGCCTAAGCTCAGCAGTTTACGCCTAAGATATTCTTTACGCCTAAGTACTTCTTCAACAACAACAACAAGTTTCATTTAACTACAAAGATCCATCATCTACACAAGTTTCAAAGATGTCTCAACCACCATACTCCAACTACTTTCCTCATGAATATCCTCAACAACAACAACAACAACAATATCCTCCACAATAATTTCAACAACAACCACAACAATTTGGAAATTACTTTCCTCATCAAATTGCACAACCACTCCCACAACAACAATTCCTTCAGCAATACCCACAACAACATCAGTATGCTAACTACTTTTGGTATCAGTTTCCACAGAAGTATGCTATGAATGCAACAACGCAAAAGGAACCTACTTGGTTTGCAAAGATGTGTGAAGCTACAAGTAGCCAACAATCCATTCATGAAGCTGGATCCCTTGATAGACCTCCAATGCTCACTCCCGGAAACTATGATCAATGGGTGATGCGGTTCTTTAGGTTCTGTGATCTTAAAAATCCACATGGTAAGTTCTTGAAAAAGGTCATCCTTGAAGGTCCTTTTCAAATGCCTACTACAACAGTACCCGGAGATCCAAATGCTACTCCACCAAGAGATGCCGTTACCTCCACTCACATAATGGATCAACTCACTGCTGAATAACTGCTTCATTTTGAAGCTGATGAACTTGCAATGCAATATATCCTTTTGGGTTTACCCAATCTGATTCTTTGCAGTGTTGATGCTCAGAAAACTGCAAAAGTAATGTGGCATTACATTCATCTCCTAATGGAAGGCACATAACTCAATCAAGAAGACATAGAGTCAAAACTTTACTTATCCTATGAGAACTTCATGATTGAACAGGGGGAATCATTAAAGTCATACTCTCATCGGTTTATAGACATCATCAATGACTTGGACAGATACAACATCATTATGCCAAAAATTGCAATCAACACAAAGTTCCTAAGCTGTCTTGGTCCTGATTGGGAAAAGTATGCTACATTCATCCGTTAAGCTAAAGATCTTCACAAGGAAAAGTATGTGATTCGATGAACAAACCAATCCCCGGCAGCGGCGCCAAAAATTGATTTGTCGGAGAAAACCAATAATAAAGAGTTGTGTAGTATACGGGTAACTCAAACGTGTTAGGTTTGAGCACCGAGATCGTTCCGAACGAGGGTTGAATGGAATTTCCAACTCACGTCTCAATAATCGGGATTCGAATGAGAAAAGGGGATAATATGAAGTTATCTAAACTACGGGATAAGGAAAGCATATGGGAATAAAATCTAAGGGGAAAACCTAAGAACAAAGGCAAACTACGCAATTCTACATAAAAACGCAAAAACGGAATTTAAATGAAACGCGAATAAAAAGCAAGTACGTCTAATCTAGATCCTAAAATTACTTAAAACTACTTTTATACTAAAAATGATATGAGAAAACTAAATATGAATTAAAATTATTTTTTTAGGAATTTTCTTGATTTTATTTTAATTAAAAAACTAATTATTAACTATTAAAAATTAACTAATTATCTAAAAATTATGAAAGAGAGGGAAAAAATATGGAATAACTTTCTAAAAATCTAAAATTACATAAAGACTTTTTAAACTATATTTTTGTATTTTCAGATTAACTTCCTATTTTCTATGAATTTAATTCTATTTTAATCTAATTTAAATAGTGGAAAATACCAAATAAAAGGAGAAAAATAAGGAAAAATCTTTTTTATGCTTTTTATATTTATCTTAAACTATTAAAATTTAAAAATTATTTTTTGGAACTTTTTCTCAATTATTTGCAATTAAAGCTAATTTAAAATGATTAAAAACTGAATTTAAATAAGAAAAATACTAAACAGTGTCTAAAATTTATGAAAAATTCAAGGAAATCCTAAAATATTATTCTAAAAGATGAGAAAATGTAAAAACTTGGTCTTATGTGGAAGAATCTAAGGCTGCTATGTAAACTAGTGGGGAATAAGCACTTTTTAATAAGCAAATAAGCACAAGAGTAAACCAAACTGATGGAGGCTAAACTATACTATAACTACTCCTAAGCAACTATTTGCAACTAATCCTAACACCTAAACAGTGATCTACCAAATTTTAAGCAAACTGACCACTTAAGCAAATCAGGAAACGGTCCTATGTTTAAGGGCTACATCGGCTTATCCAATAAGCTAGAGGGGAAACCAACTGTGGGAATCTCAAGACAACCTAGCAGAGAGTCTAAATCCAAAATTTTAGCTAATATGAACTAGTAATTAAGAAGTTGAAGATCAAACAAAAAGGGTGCATATAGGGAGAGGGTTGCTTTACAGACAAAACAGTGAAAGCAGGTACAATGTTTGAGCTTATCTATAAGCTCTTCAGACAAGCTTAAATGCAAAAAAGATAAAGGGTCTTGAAGACCACCTAGAATACTGCAAGTGGACCAAAGATGAGACTCTAACTGTCTAAAATGAACATTATGCAATGGATGCAAGATCTGTAAAACTCGATCGGAGACATGGATTTTGACTTTCTAGAACAGTATGCAGATTTGACTAGAATGAGATTTGAATGCAAAGTAATTCACTGATTAGGATGTTTAAAGGCTATTAGTGATTTCAGCTAGCTAGAGCTACTTGATTTGAACCTAGATGCAAGTTATCAGCTACTTGAATTTAGGACCATGATTCTAGATCAATAACAAAGTGAGTTTGACTTTTAGAGTAAAACTGCTATAATCAACACTTAGAACAACTATCAAATACCTAAATAGACTTGTATCAACTACTAAACTCTAATAAGCTAATCTCTATCACTCTAATAACAGTTAATCCAAACACTGGTTTAAAAATGATAAAAGATCTAAATGACAGATTAAGTCTAAATTATACTAAACAAACATAAAACTCAGATCAATAACCACAAATTATCACTAAATTCAAATGCAAAATACAGATTAGAAAGTTAACAAGTAGAACAGATTTGAGCACTTACAAAATATCCTAGCCACTATGGCTCGTACCAATGGAACAGTAACTCTAACCTACTAGAACCCCTAACCTAATGTAATTCCGCTTATTCAACCCAATTCCAGTAGCATCATCACCCCAATCCAGATCAATATCATTGAGACCAGGAACAAGCACTGTAGCAACTGAGATTTTGAACTGAATTTTTGTGTATTGAGTTTGAAACTGAAATAAGCTCACATTAAGCTATTATAAGCTTAAATGAACCTAAGTGAAGCAGTAGCTAAGTATAATTCAATCCATAGAATAGATTTGACATGATTTTTTATTTTTCATGATTTTTTTCGATTTTTTGTCTTTTTGAAATCGAGAAACAAACTGAATTAAGACTAGATAATAAGCTTTTATGAACTTTAACAATACTAATAAGAAACAATTAAAAGCAGGTAAACATAATTTTGAGCTTAAAAAGTAAATTTCATTAATATTCAAAAACTTAATACAATACTGAAATTATAAAATAAATACAAAGAAATTACTTTAAAACAATTGAAATCTATGCTAAGCTACTGAAAAATGAAAGGAAGAGATATCTTCAATGAGTGAATAGGGGTCTTTATATAGGAGAGCTTGAGGGTCTTGGAAGGATCTAGATACCAATTTGTGCTTCTTCAGAGCTCGTTTCCACCCTTAGATCAAATCCCACATGTGTCCTTTCAATCTCAGTCATTCGATCACTATTACCACGTTTCATCGACCAATAGGAAGGCATGGAGTGGCATTCTCACACGGATAGCTGACCTGGCTCTGCCATTGTGTCATATGTGTCAGGTAAAAGTACAATCGTGCCCTTTAATTTCACTGAATTGGCTCAATTGTATCAAGGGCAATTTAGGGTTTATGTAGGAGCAGGTTTGGGGCAAAATAAAGGCGCGAGTTTGTTTTGGTTATTTTAATATATTTTGATTAAATTTGACCGGGTTTAAAGTGGGTAAAAGGTCCGGGTTTGGGTTAGATAGTATTAAACGGGTAGAATGAGTGTGGTTTTGGATTGCTCGGGTATTTCTTTGAATTGGGGCCGAAGGGTTATTAGTGGATTGGACTTGGTTTATAAATATGTACACCTTTAAGCTTATAAGGACCAATAATGTACAAACTGAAATTTTAAGGACCACAAATGTA